>CM073324.1:15962596-18425096 GCA_037043015.1 Bryum argenteum
GGCTGGCTTTCATAGGGCAAGAACAAGCTCTTATCTTAATAACAAAGGAACTAAATAAGGAGGAGGAAGATGAGTGAGGCAAGACAAGCAATTTGAGAAGGGCTCTCCTTCTCCTAACTACTAATACTTCAACAACAAAATCATTTTGAGAAGGGCTCTCCTTCTCCTAACTACTAACACTTCAACAACAAGATCATTTTGAGAAGGGCTCTCCTTCTCCTAACTACTAACACTTCAAGAAAGATGATCAAGGTGAACAAAGAGAAAAAGGAGGCCCATGGCCTTCCTCCTCCTAACTACATAGATGAATAGGTAGGTGAACAAAATGGAGGAGAAGGGGGCCCAAGGCCTCCCTTCTCCTACTCTAACCTAAACTAAGAGGAAATGGATTAGGTGAAGATAGCTTGGAAACAAGCTATTAAGTACCAAATGGGAGCCGCCAAAGAGGCGGCTCACCATAACCCTAACTAAGGCCTAAGCCCTAACTAAGGCATGGATGAATGACCGCCACTCCACGCGCTCCGTCCTTGAAGCCCCCATCCTATCAACGACTTCATCAATGGATGTAGCTCCCACATGCTACCACAAGGTTAGATGAATGAATCTCTCAACAACCAAATTTCAAACACAACAAGGACATCAAAGACTACTTGTACAAGGCCCATGGTAAATTTCTAACCCAACTCCAAGTCCCTAATTCTTACGCTAATCAAACCAAGGATCCACTAGGGGGCTTTTTACCTCCTCTAGTCCTTCCTTATCGAACCAAGGATCCACTAGGGGGCTTTTTACCTCCTCTAGTCCTTCCTTATCGAACCAATCACTCCTAATCTAAACTAAGCTCAAAATTCATGCTAAATAATCTACCAAAGGCCTTGCGACAACTAATCTTTAATATACCTATTGCATTCAAAACTCAATTATCATAAATTCATCAAATTACCTCAAGATGTTATGGTTTGCAAACAATTCATTAATAAAAATCCATTATTAGTAACACTTAAGCAAAAGAGAGCTTACACGCTCTCACAGGCCCTCACACAGGTGACTTGGTAGCTTCGTCTGACACCAGTACTGGCCCGCGCTGGCCAGATAAGCGTAACTGATGTCTTAGACACGGTGTTACCCGGCCCCTACAGCAGAACCAGCTCTAGCTGGTAAAGACCCGGACCAGGCGTGTTTACCCGGCGGTACTTGGTACCATGAATGCTGGTCATTCTTTGGAGCCCACTGTGCCCACAACCTGTCCGGACGAGTGGACTCACCTTGCCATAATCAGCCCGCTTTTGTTAAGCCTGGCTTTCAACTGCCATGAGCTTGTGACGGGAAACCAGCTGCATGGTTCTTTTCCTGCTCCTGTGACGGCGGGTGACAAACTCTCGCGAACTCACATCGCGCTTGCTACTGTTGTGTCGAGGACGGGAGCTCCGTCTTGGAACTACCGAACTACACCATGTCTCAGGTGTCGTAACGAAAAGATTCGTTTCTTGAGAGCCGTTTCTCACCTCGTCGTTCCTGTCTTTCAGCTTGCAGGTTGCTCAGCACCAGCTGGGATACTTGTAGTAATGTGAATGCCATGATTCTTGCAGCGTCGTCCTAACCTGCGACTCGGATAACAACGTGGGGTCTTAGCTGCAGACACCTCGCACACGATTGTAAACTAACTACGTGTTTGTTTCTGATCATGGGTGCAGGTGAGGCGGACCCCCTCAGCTTAGAGCCGCGCTCTTCTCTCATGGCTATTCTTTTCCCCTTACAACTTTCGACTTCTTGCATGGTGTCATTCTGTTTATGCATGATGTCACCGTAGGGTCCAAGAAATGCTTTCTTGCTGAAAATGAGGTTCTGATTCTCATAGAAACGACCTGTCTAGTTGCTGCGATGAGCTAGGAGCCGCTATGCTCGTGTGATTCGCCCCATTACCTTTATGACTTTGACTTGCCTACAAAAGCGAGGGTGATTAGCATTTTCTGTACATATCTACGCGTAATGTACCCGCCCCCCCGCCCAAACTTAACTGGGTTGGGTGTAAAAATTTGTTTTCGTCCCTACGGAGTAGACCTCGTCGGGTCTCTGTCTGGCTTGGGTGATTCTTTGGGAAAGTCTCATGACGCTTCTGCCACACCCTAACAGGGGCTCTTCTTGTTGCTGGTTGCAATACCTCGAAGAGGACCCCAGATAATGACCATTAAGTGAATGCGGTTTGGTGCATATGAGTGCTGAAAATATGAATGGGATTCTGAAATTATCGATGGAAAGATGTCTCGAATTGTCAGAAAGATCCCAGAACTGGGGTGACTTGTAATGTCTGACTCTCTCTCTCTCGAATCTGTCTCGAATTGCCAGAAAGATCCCAGACTTGGGGTGACGTGTAATGTCTGTATCTCTCTCTGGGTGAATGTACACTAAACCAGTACAAAAATGTAGTCACAGTGACAGTTTCAGGGGTGTGTGGTATTCAATCGTATGTCAATTGAATTATAGGAAATTGTTGAGGTATTTGGTACCATAATATGGATATATACTCAACCTACTACTAATGTTTGAAGAGTTTATTAATAGATTGTGCTTCAAATGAACATAAAGAGTATATTTATATACCGACATATACCTGTCACAGTTTCGTATTTCGCACAAATATACTTTGTTTGGCAAGAGGATTTGTACAATCTAGGCGTAACTTATGGCTTGTATAATGTACACACATTGCTCTTGCATATTCCACATGGAAATATGCAAGCCATAGTCTAAATTGTCATCTATAGAAAGACTTAGCTTGTTTACTTCAACACGAAGAAAAACTAAGTGGAATTGTTTTTTTTTTGGTTTTTTTCGTAGTTACTGTTTAATGTGACCAGAATGTAGGTGGGCCAGCTATAGGAGAGAATAAATTCCATTCCGTTAGCAGATATTGCCTCGGATCTAAAAATGCAGCTGGGGAGAACTTTATGGTATGTTATATACTCTGAAGTACCTGAATGTACTCAGTGACACTAGTGGGGCCTGACACAGCGCCACGTGTCTTGCATTTCTGATGAGATCGGCGGCCCTGTGACAGCGCACGACCTGCAAAAGTGGCCTTCGCATTGATGACGCTCCGTTGTTGCATGAAGCTCGTTAATTTCATTGGACAGGAGTGGGTAACTGCCGCCTTCTTCTCCCTCGAAACGGATCTGAAGTGCTTGCTTTATCACCCTTCCTTGGACTCTTCTAATTGCTACTGCTGTAGGGCGGCGCTAGAAGGCTATCTTCAAAGCTCGGACTTCAATTCAACGTTCATTTCGTTCTAAAAATGGGTGGATTTTCTGTGACCGTTTGTCAGATGAATGGAATCCCAATGAATTTGGGAGGTTTAGGGTTTGGTGCTGTGCGGAATCGCCCTTTCTGGTTAGTTTCTTCTGTTGTTGTGTTTTTTGGAGCTGTTTCACCAAAAACTCAGAAAGTGCGAAGCCCGAAAGTGAAAAGTCGAGAATATGTTGTGCGCTTTGACGCTTTGAGTCTAGTTTATGAAGCGCTAGAGAAGGTTCTGGACGCACAGTGAGAATCTGGAGGACGAAGAGAGAATTCCTGAATGCTAATAGCGGTTTGAGGAGTTGTCTAGCGCACTCAGAAGTGAAGGGCGTCGACACAAAACCCCAATCTCACCGTGGGATTTCGATCTAGGTATCACTTATCCATCTTAATCTGGCACTCTTTAACTGTCTGCATGCTTTCCGCTTTGTAGAGAAATGCCCCTGTTTAGTATTTGCTAGTCGTTTATCTCGTTGCGTGAGGAATGGTGTCTGGCCTGAGAGAGTTCCGATGCTTGGAAGAGGATTTCACTTTCTTAAAGTTCGCGTTTGTAGCTGAATTCTTTCCTGTTTCGTAGAGATATGCTCCTGCTTTAGTTCCGAGAGTCTATTTCATTCAATGCCTTACGAATGGTTCCGGTCTTGAGGGGGCTCCAGTCCTGAGAGGGCTCCTGTTTCTGCTTCTGTTTGCTAGTAAGAAAAGCACACTTTTTCTAATTTCGTGTCCATAGCTGCATATTTACTTATTTAGAGACAACATGCCGCTCACTATTTGCGCCGTCTTTCACTCCAATGCCTTACGAGCAATTTCTGGATTGGGAGAAAAACGATGCCTGAACCAAAAGCTCGCATTCCTTGTGTCTGTGTCTCCGTGACTGCATTCTTCCCCGCTTCGTACAGACAAACTTCCGCTGCTATTTCTTATAAGAGTGTTTAGGGTTTAGTTCAACCCATGCTGCACTATTGGTTTTACTGCTCATATGCCTTTTTTTGGTGGGAAGTTTGTAGGAAACGAAATGGGAAATGCGCGGACTCAACAACGGCGCGCTGGAGTAAGACGTCCCGGACCTGCTCAGAGAGCACAAGCACATCAAGAAGAGCTTCTTCGACCTGACGTAGTTTTGACAAGAGAGCGAGCAGCTGAGCGTCAGCGGCAAAGTCGGATGAGGAAACGCGCAGTACAGGAAGCTTCGAGATTGCTCCCTACAGCTGACGATGGAGCACAGTCGCGCGATTTTGGGCGAAGAGATGCCTCTAGAGTCTCAAATAAAATCGTTCAATTCATAATCGAGGAGTTCCAAGGTGTGCGTCGGGGTCCTTAGTTCCGGAAGGCCGTGATGGAATCAATGCTTCGGAATACTGCACTAATGCCCCATCTGCCGGAGTACTACTCGTGCCCGTCTGAAGCCAGAGCTCAGCATTCCTTCATCCAAAGCTACAGGACCGAATTGGAGTCATTGAAGATACCAACTTCGAAGGAGAAGTTGGTGAGAAAGACAACTCTTCTTGAAGCTGCGATTTCCAGAAATGTTACCGGAGTCAGAGCATTATCGAGGGTCCTGGGCACAAAGAAAAGTAACATTTCGAACGCAATTCAGCGGCGTCAAACTCTGGAATCGATTGGATCCTTAGTCTTCACCTTGGCTGAACGGAGAAAGCGAGAAGGCATTTCCAACAATACGAAAGCCTTAGTCAACCTATGGTGGTGTGAGAGCATGTTATTGCTCTCTTTTGATGTTATTGTTTATTTGTTACCTTTATGAATGAATTGTTAATTAGCAAATGTCATTTTGAAGTAGATTGGTGAAATTAAGATAATTAAGTTTTGAATACAATATGCATGTTTGAGGATGGTTGTTGTAAGGCCTTGGATAGGATGTTTGGCATTTATTTAAGCTTTAGATTAGATTTAGTGTGGAAGGGCTAGAGGAGGAATGAATCCCCCTAGTGGATCCATAGTTTGATGGGGAAGGACTAGAGGAGGAATGAATCCCCCTAGTGGATCCTTAATTAGAAATAGGGTTAGTTGCTTGATTAAGAGTTAGATGTTTTACCATTGGCCTTGCACAATTAACCTCGGGTGTTCATATTTGTGTTTGAGACTTGATTGTTTTGGTCTTGTCCAATTGACTTTGTGGTGGCAATTGTGAGTTACATTCGTTTGTAGGGGTTCTTCAAGGTGGAGGGCCATGGAGGATGGAGCGCCATGGAGGATGGAGCGTCATTCATCCATGGAGGCCTTAGATTAGGGCCTTAGGGTTAGGGTGAGCCGCCTCTTTGGCGGCTCCTCCATTTGTACTTAAGAGCTTGTTTTCAAGCTATAATCAATCAATCCATTCCCCTCTTGTTCATTGATTCATGTTGGTGTTCTCCTCTCCCTCTTCTAATGCTTAGTTAGTGAAGAGAAGGAAGGCCATGGGCCTCCTTCTCTCTCTTCTTGCTCCCCTCTTTCCTTGTTTTTGCTCTTCCTTGTAGATTGTTGTCATTTGCTCATCTCCTTGGAAGTGCCTCTCAGTCAAATAGCCATCAGTCCCTCGGTTTCAGTCCAAATCGATTGAGATTTGGGATGCTGGTAGATCTCCTCAGTAGCTTTCTTTTGGTATATGGCTCGTCCAATTCCGATCTGTAGGGAGGGAGAAATCACCTCCCAAAGTCAGTAGTGTTGAAGGTGTTCTCGGCCGGATGGTATAAAAACAAGGCCCAGTCAAATGGCAATCAGTCCTAGGTTTTTTGTCCTATGCTTTTGAGATTTTCAGGGTAGATGCACAATTAAGTTGGCTTTCTAAAAAGCTAATGCACGCCCAATTCCGAGCTAGGATGGAGAAATGGCGGCCTAGAATCTGAAGGGTACTTAAAAATGCATCCGGCCGGTGGTTTCTTCTTGTTCTTTCCCTTGTTCTTCATCCTCTCCTTGTTTCCCTTCTTCCCTTCTTCATTTCTCTTGTGATCTTGATCCTTGTGACCAATTGCCACCCCAAAGTGGTTTTTTGGCTCACAGGTGGACTTCTGAAACCCGAGTAAGTCCGAACAAGAAGGACGTGACGCGGAAAAGGTTGGGGCTGACAACATACGAACATCACCCTACGCATTTTCTTCTAGAAAGCCTGGTATGTTATGAACTCCACACTGTCCTAAATTTCTGTCATTCCTCAAGTTTCAATATATGATAGTACCTCGACCGGTAATATGTATCCCTGCGGAATACATGAAATGCATGATTGAAGTATCTGTAGTCTGTACCTCTATCTTAAAACTACACCACATGAATATGTGTGAAGTCAAGGCACAAAGTTGACTACATGCATGTCTATTGGTTTACAAAGTACTGTGGTTTATGTACTCCCCATACCATGCCTTGACTTTGTAGACTTTTGATAGTGTGTGTAGTTTAACTTAATGTACACATTTGATGTAGGATTACAAAACATAGTACCTTCTATAGGATACAATGTACTTTGAGGTGCACCGGCTTGTGTATAAAGTAGATCCCACAGTCTTTGTAGACTCTAATATACATTGGCTAGTGTGTGTTCGATTTTGAATTCTAATGTATGTATATCACATATACATTTCAATGTATATGTAGTGTCTGTACTCTGTATATAGACTACCATATATGTACTTCTGTATGGTACAAACAAAACTATTATATACTTCTCACAGTACATGATTTATTGATCAAGTATGTCGATATAGTATTCAAGTATGCTTACTGTCCCATATAGCTTGTCAGGTATATTTATGTACTTACGATGCTATCTGTGCAGATACATTTGAAGTATATACTACTTTTGTTGGGTAGATTTACTTACCTTGGGTGGGCATGCACTTGAATTTGATTCTTGCAGTCTTCTTTCCATTCTCGATTCCATATGGTGCACGAAGATCAGACAATAGGATTCAGCGCATTTGAGAGATTGAAGCCGTTTTTTGTGAAGAGGTGCAAAGATCGTAATGTTTGCTGCTGCAAATACCACGTAGAGATTGACTTGTTACGGGAAGGGATGAACAACATGCGTAATTCCAATAAGGGAGTACATTCTTCCCTATCTTGCAATTGTGATTGTCCACTTTGCATAAATACTTCTGAATTGGGTTGTTGTGCAGCTGAACATAGTTTTAAAGGGGTGACTTCACTGTGGGAGCAAATCGTCTGTCCGAAGGCAGAGACTCATGAATTCCACAAACTGGAATGTCTGATGGGGTTGTGCGGTAATTGTGGTGCAGACAAGCTCCCAATTTGTCCTCTCGAATGGTCAAATACGACCTGGACCTTGAGATGGAGGTGTTTTGAGAATGAATTGGTTGGGTACACTGACAATGGGGAGCCCAGGAAGAAAATTAAGGAAGTGTTCAAAGAAACTTCTTGCTATGTCTTCATACAATATTTGTTGCCAAGATTGCAGAAATTTGTGTCTCATAATTTTGTTGCTAGGTGGCAAGATTTGCAATGCAGGAAAAGTATGGAAACTTTGCCTCATGATGTCGTTTTGTCTCATATAGACTTTGCTGAAAATTATACTTTTGAGATGCAAAACGAAATTCAATCAATGCATTGGCAATCTTCACAGGTAACCATCTTAGTTCACATCACATACCGCATGGATGTGACTATAGGTAAAGTAAGGAAAGACACTCATTTCTATATTTCGGATGATCGCACTCATGATACTTTATTTGTCCAGCATTGTTTGCTTCTCCATTGGGCATGGATGAAATCTGAAGGTGTCAACCCCTCTCGCCATTGGGTGTGGAGTGATGGGTGTGCAGGGCAGTTTAAAGGGGCTAGATCTATGTACTTTGTTAGTCGTTATCCTGGACTAACAGGGGGTTGTGAGATTACTTGGAATTTCTTTGGGACAGGTCATGGAAAGGGGGAATGGGATGGAGCCGGAGCTGTGGTGAAGCGGGCTCTTCGGACAGAGCAACTTCACAACCCGTCAAGGAGGTTGCAAGACGCCAAAGATGTGGTGGAATTCCTTACCGAATCCATGTCTGGCGTAGTGTCGAGTTCTCTTCAATCCAACAGAACTGTGTCGTATAGACACTTTTACAACATCAAGCCAGATGATGTGGATAGGACACATGTACATGGATGTGACACAATCCCAGGTTCAAGGAATTTTCATTCTATACACGCAGTCTCACCAGCGGACCCGACATTGCTGATGGTGAGAGAGTTTGCTTGCTATTGTGCGCCATGTATAGATAGTGACTGGCAATCTTGTGAGAATTCATCACATGTTAAGTCTTGGAGGGTTGTGAAACTAGCCCCTACTAATGTGACTTTTGTGAGGGACCAAATGGTACATGGTCAAGGAGAAGGAAGCAACTCTGCTGAAGAAGAGCCGTGGGATTACGTATCTGATGATGAATCACTTGGAGGTTTGGTGAAAATTGGTGACAATTTCGCTGTTCCAGCGCTCCAAGGCAATCGGGAAGGTGTTGAGTTCTATGTTCTCCAATGCCAAAAAGAAAAACAACTTGTGCGAGACAGCTTCACGTGCGTGTGGGGTGGAGAGTTCGAGCGTGGACAGCACGTTATTGCAGGTACCTACTATCAAAAGTGGGGGAATAGTGAGCAATCATATGTGTATTTGACTAATTCCCAACTTGCTTACATTGATGCGGATTTAGTTCTTGCCTACAAGTTCACAATGGCACCCGCTCTTCATAGAGTGAAAGGGGATGATCTTGTTTATCAGCTAAGTAGTGAAACTATCGAAGTCATTAGAACGAGCCTTGAGGGGTTCTGATGTGTGATTAAATTAGTAACAACAACTTTTAAGGATTTTTTGTCGTCATGATAGTGTATGTAATACTATGTGGTTACATTCTTGGGTATGAATACATTCTGCAAAATACTTTTAGTGTATCAGTATACTTTATATACTATATCGATGGGTGATGTATACTTAAAAAGTCCTGTATATACTTGGTGCATGATATGATGATACTTGCATACATGGGGGCACTGTAGAAAATCAGTTGGTGAAAAAAAAATAAAAAAAAAGGTCCCAAACATGGACTGCCTCCAGTTTGGGTGTTGAATTGTGTCATGCAAGAACCGGTCCCCCCCCACATCAAGGGCAAGGTACTTTCCCCTTATGATTTCTCTCGTCCCGATCAAGGACAACTCGGTGTCTTCTTGACGAAAGGACCCCGGTTAACTTCTGTACTTATTTACCCCGTGAGGTAACTTCCCGAACAATATGGGATAAATAATTTTTACTGAACTTTTTACTGTGACTGAATTTTTTACTGTGACTGCATTTTACGCCAAAAATGACGAGGCAGTCATTCAAACGGGCCATGGCAATACAAAGAATGTACATCGACAAGTGTAGTTACATACCGCACATTCCTACCCACTTTCTAAGTACTTTCATATACATGAACATGCAATCACCCACTCTGAGTAAAATTAAACACAATAATTTGTATTATTTGATGGAGCTCGAGTTTAATAAAACTCTTCCAATGTACATATCAAAAGTACATATACACATAGTTTGCAAGGGTCTTTTATACTACATTGCTACATGTACACATTATTCTCGCGACTACTATGCACAACATTTAAACATATGGTCTTGAGGTATTTCTTCAGGCACATGAATGGCCGGCGGGACCGGAAGACTAGCACCACCCGTATCCTGCGGTAGATGCTATTGCGGCAACACCTAAACCCACATACGGTTTTAGGATTCTTGGAGAAATCCATGCCGTAGTCCTGTGTTAGCTCCTCGCCCGCCTTCACTTCTTCTTTTGCAAAAAGTGCTACTGCGCCACACACAAGCAAACATCGGCGGTCAAACACGGCTCAAACAATGCTCACACACAAGCAAACATCGGTTTAGGGGCGGCTCAAACAGTGCTCACACACAAGCAAACATCGGCAGCTCTAACAGAGGATCACACATCGCGTTCCTAGTGGGCCGGTGGTCTTGTGAGAATTGAGAATGCATCAAATGAATGTTAAAGAAATAACAAGGCATCAATGGGAACTTGGAGCTACATACTCACATGATAGTATCGTGATTCCATAGTGTCAATCTTCACAGGAACGTCAATAAGGTTGGCGTCATAACACTTGTGCAGCAAAAAACGATTCATCATGCAAGCAAGCACACAAGTAACTCAATCCCTTCTAATTGCAGTAGTGCACAAAACCCGTATTATGAAGAAAATGAACTCCTAGTCTTACCGATGGTTCAAGAAGCGTGAGACATTCCCACACTTCGTTGCATCAAGACACAAGGCCTCTTCAAACACAGAATTAGGAATTTTTGCACTTGGGGGTAGAATCATGCACTTGCAAATGGATGGTTCAGAAAATCGAATTTAGTGAAATTAGGTGTACCATTTCATCCTTGAATGTCGTATCCTATTTTAATATCAAAATTCTAAAGAAACATTCATTTCTGGTAATTATTGAACCTCATGATTGGATGCAATGTATCTTGAAAATTTTCATGTGTAGCATTCATTTCCCAAATTTTAGACTCCTTCAAGTGGTATAAATGGCCAAGTTATCCAAAACTTTATCGCATCTTTGTAACAAAAAAGACATGTAATGTATAAGAAATCTAATACTTCTAAAACTCCTTTAGTTAGCAACCATAATTTATGATTACCACTAAAGTAAACTTACACTGCTAAAAGTACACATTCTCTTCTCTAAATATTTATTTCTCCCTAATCTCTATACTAATAACGTTCTATATCATTTTGAAGGCGTTCGTTATCTATGTATTCAACTTGCATTGCAATGTATGCTAGAAGGTGTGGTTTTGCAAAAGTTGGAATTTTGATGTTTCGCTCCGTTGAAACACCGTGTATTGGAATACAAAGTTGTTGCGGTTCTTTGGTTCTTGCATGTTGTGTTTCATCCTCCCATGAATAAATCGATGCTTCTTTCTCCACCCATCCATGTCTTTCACCCGATGGCTCCCACTTTGACTCCATGCAATTCGAATACCGTTGTCTATCAAGAACCGATGATATTTCTTGCGATCCCCTCCATTGCGGCCAGTACCACACTACTTTCATTTTTGTTGCCCACCTTCTATGACCAAATTCCAAAACTTTTCCAATATAAAACGGTACACCTGCTTGAACCTCCGTGGGATCCACCGTCAGCGCTACAAAGTGTCCAACCTTCACATCATCATCTGGACAAAAATGGGTAAACGGAGCTTCTCCGTTCTCTGGTGTAATTAGTACATGCGACTCTAGTATTGAAGTTCTACGTCTTGTTGGTGCTCTTGTCGCAGCCTCTTCTGATGGTCTCTCCCTACGAGGACCAAAATATTGCCTTCGTTCTGGATCAGGCATTGTTCTCATTATAAGATCCACCGTGCTCGTGTCCAACGTTCCATCTTGATTTTTGATAGAAGTGGCAGGTGCATTTACGGTTGCTCTGTTTGGGCTTTGATTGTCTTCTGGCCAAAAAGGGGCATTTGTTGCCATGCTCCTATCTTGTTCACGAAAGTGTTCCAAATAATCTGCCAACCACTTTGCTTGATCAATGGCTTCCAAGTTCTTCTCCACGTTTTGGAATCGTTCTACACACTTCTCCTTGTAGGCCACAAAATCTTCTAATGCCCTCAGTTCCCTTGCATCAGCCCCAAATACCTCAGCTAGCATTGGCTTCTCGGCTCTAGTAGGCATTGATCTCAAACATGGATGCCCATCCGCTGGAACCCAAGCATCTTTACTGAAAGTCTTAGATCAGACTCGAGGGCATTCCACCCACCATGTAAAATCGCATGTGATGTGGGAACGTTATGCCGGTCAAAGTATCGCCACCTCTCGAGCAAATGAGGAGTGATGAAAGACTTCCAATCCCTCACATTCTCTAAATGCCTCGCACTCACATACGCTTGGTATACGAGGTTCCTCTCTCGACTAGTGATAGTAACTCCTTCATAGAATCAATGTCGCTCCTCTTTAACGTATTTGAAATGGTACTAAAACGTTGGTCTATATCTTCGTGTGTGTGCCCAACCAATAGAAAACATAGCCCCACCTCTTGAAAAAACCCCATACCCACTAGTGCAGCACACAAGGCGAACATGTATATGTTCTTGTTCTCCCGCGTCGTATTATCCGCTTGAATTCGTAAAGTTGGTGGCAACATTCCTTTCCTTCTCTTCACATCTGTAATAACATGCATCAACGAGGTAACAACTTGATTGCTATCGTGCTTGTGGTGTGCATCGAGCCATACATCTGCATAGAGGCCAATCCCGTGCACAAGCACTCCGCATAGGTGTGTCTTCACGAACCGCCATTCAATGTTTTTCACTGGTTTGCTTCATCTTTGGCACCATTGTTGTATTTTGGTCCATCCCATCTACGATTATGCTCATGAAAAGATCTGGAGTTATGATAGCTGACCTTTTGAAAATCCAATAATCTCGACGCTCTTCCATTTGACGGTTAATGTGTACCATAAACAATTTTTTGATTTCTGCCTTGGCCGCCTCATTCGTTGTGGATTCCATGCCACATTTGTACTCCCAGCAATGAAAGCACTTTGAAAACCTTGAGAATGGTGGAATTTGCACGTGGGGAAAGTCTGTCCTCCACATTTTGTGAAACGAACTTATTGATATTCGATGTCCATCAACTAGCTTCTTCACCTCCTCATTCACATAATGAAAGACATCAGTTTTTGTCGTATTCATTGGCAATAGTATCAACGGCAATATTGCATCGTCTGATCTTCTCTTCACTTGTCGATGCGGTTGGGTACACCCCACTTCATTGACAAACACCGCAAAACTTTCTCGTGCTGCAGATATCTCCCTTGCTCCTTCTGCTTACCACTATTCCCATGTACGCCAGCTACCTTTCCATACAGTGATCGTGCTTGCTTGAGTTGTTTGAAACGTCTTTGGGAGTATCCTAATGCTCGAGCATAGCATGCGTTGTATACACGATGACCATCAAGCTTGGTGTCAAACTTTTCCTTCCGTTTGGTATTTGTTCTTGTGTAAAATGAATTCAGCATTTGCATGATCCATGTAGCTCTGCTCTCATACTTTTGTGCCCATGCCATGTACCGATTGTCCAAAATTACTCTCTCGTTCACATGCTTCAAACAATTTAATGTACAACCTCCTGTAACCTTTGCTGCCCGTACGCTTTCAATTGTCACTTTTGTTTGCGCTGATTCCCCCTTCTCCCGTACTCTTGTTGGTCGACTCCTCCAGTTTTGCATCGAATATTTTCTCCGAGGTCTACCTTCCACCAGTCCTTCCACTTCAAATACACCTCCAACACTAGATTGTGACTCCGGTGTCACTGGTAATGATCGTTCCCCGACACTCCTGCCCACTAGGTTGCTTTCAGACATCCGAATCGGCATTCCATGATTAACTTCATCGTCGAAATCAAACGCAGATGTTCCCACATTTTGAAACGTAAATGATTGCCTTTCCTCTAAACCAATGTTTCTCTGTGGCAATCCACATTTTTTTCGCAAGTTTGACGTCTTCCAACGAATGACCAAACCTACACATTGTTCAAGGCGTTCTCCAACAACTTCACCAACCCAAAGTGAACCTTGAAAGACTTCCGTTACACACACTGCAACCTCGTCCGGTGTCACGGACATACACAAGAAGTTTCTAGAAGGTTCTTCTAAAATATTCTCTGAAGATTCCCTAAAAGATTCCTCGAAGATTCCTTGAAGATTCCCTGTGTCACGGCCACGTACTAGGTAGACAACTTAGGAAGGTTCTAGAAGGTTCTAGAAGCTTCCGGAAACTTCTGGAAGTTCCTGGAAGTCTCTGGAAGTTTTTGGAAGGTCCTTGAAGTTTCCGGAAGGCCCTGGAAGCTTCTGGAAGGTCTTGGAAGTTCTTGGAAGGTCCTAAAAGGTCCTAGGTTGAGAAAGGTTCTGGAGAACCTTCTTCTTAGCTAGTATATATAGGAGTCGAGGCTGAGGGCAACCTCAGTCTCGACAACGCATCTCTTGGAGCTCTAGCTCATCTCTCTTGTTGTTGTTCATGTACTCTTCTTGTTAATTCAAGCTCCTGTTAGTTCTTGTTAGTTCCCACATATTCTTATCATCTGTTTCCGTGTCCCTGACAGTTTGTCGAGACTACCTTCTCACAAATATCAGAGTTAGTCCCTTCTTGTTAGAGAGTGGATTACCCCTCTTCTCGAAGGTGTGCTAGTGTTTTAGAGGTTGCGGATTACCCTCCTCTAAACCAATATTGTTCTCTTGTCAAATTTTTTCTTTTCTTTCGTAGATTTAGTCAAAGATCAAGACGTTAGTATGGCTGAAAATTTGAAATCCAAATTGGACGCCATCATGAGTGCTCTTGCTGCATTATCACATAGACAAGCGGAGATAGAAGGAGCCATGGCAAGACTTCACAATGACGGAGCATCCGGGATAACATCATCCGGGATTCACCGGTCTCAAGCAACTACACCGGAGGAGGAGGCGACTACACCTTTGGTTCAACAAAACCCAATGATTCAACAACGGAAGGAGCCTAGAGTTAGTCTTCCTGACAAGTTCGACGGAACGCGTTCCAAGTTTCGAGGTTTTGTCAACCAAATCAAGTTGATAACAGTTTTCAGGCTGAACGATATCCGACGGAGGAGGCGCGTGTTGGACTTGTTGGAACTCTGCTTACAGGGCAAGCTTTGTCGTGGTTTGCCCCCTTGTTCGAGAAACGATCGCCAATTCTGAGCAACTTTGAGACGTTCTTGGAGGCATTTGCAGAAGCATTTGGCGAACATGACAAGGTCCGATGGGCTACAACAAAGATCCGATCACTACGACAAGGAATGCGCTCTGCATCAGTCTACGCATCGGATTTTAGACAACTGGCTAGTGACATCAACTGGGGCGAAGAAGTAGCGCATTGGTGAGTCAGTTTTATTGGGGTTTGAGGGATGATGTGAAGGACCTACTTTTATCTCTTCCTGATCCGCAAACGCTCAACGAAGCCATTAGCCAAGCTATAAAGTGCGACAACCGTTTATTCCAAATATCGTCAAGACCAGCGCCCAAAAATACCAAACGAGTCGCTACACCACGAGTATGTTGGCAAACAATTTGAGTTCTCATTCGGAGGCGAGAAGCCATACAAATCGACGCGGCGCGTGTCGAGCTCTTACTCCGGAGAGAAGAAACGGCGTATGGAAGAAGGACTCTATTTGTATCATGCGAGGAAGAAGGCCACAAGGTTGGAAATTGCCCCAAGAAGCAGAACCGGCGCATTGTTAAGACTAGGAGTGCGGTGATCCCGAAAACGACGATGCCCCGCTACAGAGGGGAACCATGCGGCTGGACGATTCAATGCCACAACAACAATCAGGTTCCTCTTTCTCTCATCCAACCTGCCCGTTGTTTTACAATTCCCTTGTCTCTTGGTCCTCAAAAACACAAAACTTTAGCTCTATTAGATTCGGGAGCATCTACTTGTTTTTTAGATGAAGAATTTGCTAAGCGCCACAAGATTCGTCTAGTACAGAAGTCCAAACCTGTTTATGTAGAGGTGATAGATGGACGACCTTTATTGTCTGGCAGTGTCACCCATGAATCAGTACCTATAGAGGTGGCGTTTAAGGACCATAGTAGTTACGTCGTTTTTAATGTCATTAGAACCCCGTCAAACCCTGTCATCCTAGGTCTCTCTTGGTTAGAACAACATAACCCTACCATAGATTGGAAGTTGCGGAAAATGACTTTTTCAAAGAACATTCCAAGAGCCAACCTAGTAGACATCCCAAGATAGGGAAACCATTGTTTATTGGAGCAAGGGCGTTCGTACGATCATCCAAAGAAGCAGCACCCTTTGTCATCTATGCAAATCCCAACTAGCACGGAGAAGAGTTCGACGGCAAGCATACCAGAGCAATACAAGGATTTTGAGGACGTGTTTTAAGAAGAACGCGGACATACTACCGAGCATCGGCCATACGATCGCGCCATAGACCCGCAAAGAAGGAGCACAACCGCCTTTTGGCCCAATCTACAATCTCTCTCAAACGAGTTAGCGGAGTCAAAAGTACATTGACGAGAATCTAGCGAAGAACTTCATTCGTCATTCAAAGTCGCCACCGGTGGGGCACCGATCTTGTTTGTAAAGAAGAAGGATGGCTCCTTACGAATGTGCGTGGACTATCGAGGCCTCAACAAGGTAACTAAGAAAAATCGTTACCCGTTACCCTTGATTTCTGTCTCTTGGAGCACTCGGGCGTGCAAAGATCTTTACAAAAATTGATCCGAGGGGAGCTTACAACCTCGTACGGATCAAGGAAGGAGACGAGTGGAAGACAGGCGTTCCGCATAAGGTATGGCCATTTTGAATATAATGTCATGCCTTTTGGCCTTACCAATGCTCCGCCCTTTCTAACACATGATGAATGACATCTTTCGGGAGCACCTTGACGACTTTGTTGTCATCTATCCGGATGACATCCTGATATTTTCCAAAAACGAAGAAGAGCACGAGAAGCACGTTCGTTTGGTCCTCGAAACTACGAACGAGGACTCTACGCCAAGTTGGAGAAGTGCCTATTCCACCAAACCGAGATGGAGTTTTTAGGGTTCATTGCAACTACAGACGGCTTGAAGATGGACCCTAAGAAGGTGGAAGCAATTGTATCATGGGAGGTTCCGAAGACGGTTAGAGACGTACAATATTTTCTTGGATTTGCTAACTTCTATCGAATCTTCATCAAGAATTATTCTTGAGTCGCTGCACCACTCACTCGGTTGACTTGTAAGGACAAGCTCGAATGGGGACCTCAAGCAGAAAAGGCATTCCAAGACCTCAAGATGGCATTTATCACAGCTCCAATTTTGGTACATCCTGACTTTACAAAGGCCTTCTATTTGGAGACCGATGCTTCTGATTTTGCTTTGGGAGCCGTACTTTCACAGATGGACGTGGACGGGAAGCTTCATCCAGCCATGCGTTCTATTCTCGAAAGTTTTACTCACTGAAATCAATTATGAAATCCACGATAAGGAACTTCTGGCCATAGTAGATTCTTTCCAAGAGTGGCGACACTTTCTCGAAGGCGCTGCACATCCAGTGATCGTATACACGGATCACAAGAATTTGGAGTACTTTCTCGTAATTCGTGATAGCGATATTCCCCTTTAGTGTTCTTTTAAGTGTTAAGAACACTCTCAGAGGTGATATCTCGGATTAATCGATCCGCGGGATTCACCGAGCTCCAAAGTGACTAGGGTAACCTTCTCGGAGACAAGTGCTTCTATCACCGTCTGTCTTACTTCTCCTTCGACCAGGATGATGCTGATCTCCTGTTAGCAATCTCGCTTCTCCTCCTGGTTTCCTTCCGGGGAGTTTGACTCCTCCTACCCTCGGTCCACCAAGATATCTCCAAGTGGTTTAGTTTTACCTCGCTTTGTCCATCGTAGGGTTCTCCCTTAGTTTAAAGTCTTTGGATTTAGGGCACTTGACTTTCTCTCTCCTCGAATCTTTCACTACTCAACACAACACACACACCCACAACGCTCTTTTCTCTTGGTTCGAATTCGCCCAGGTTAGACTCGGCCCCCTTCAATACCAGGGTTGTTAATCCCGTGCAGTCACTATAAGGGTGCCAATGTTCCCCTGTTGGTACGGCTACTCACACGTTAGCTCCCAGACCAGGATAGAAGGTAGAAAGGGACAACTTTGGATACAGATCCAGGGTAGTAGGAGGACTAAGACCCACTCTCCGCAACAGTGACCAACTTCCCCGCGCTAGACCACTGTCCCCGGGGAATATTAGGGAACCCCTGTTTACCTAAAGTACTGACTCGTAGTGACGCCTAACTGCCAAAACTCCTTACCCTGGACACTAGTACAGATCTCACCAACATTAACCTTCACTCCAGATCTTCAAGCCAACAATGCAAGGGACTCAATTACACCACCACACACACACAAAACATCAAGGAAGACGGTTTAGACTTAGAAAGGCGGCCGCAATCCTAGATACTTCGAGAATGATGTTGATACAAAAAGAGACCCAAAGAATGAGAACATTCCTTGGCTAAGTACTTCCATGCTACTCCGGGTTCCATGCTCCAGATCCGCTTTTAGTGGATCACGGAATACCCGGACAGGGATAAGGCCCACGTGGCCTCTCCTGGACCGCCTATAAGTCGACACACAAAAAACTACTACAAGTCCAAAATGGTGTGAACACACCTCTATCCTTCTACTACTAAATGCCTATCTTCTAACCTAACGCTAGATAGATCTAGCCCTGGTCAACTTGATGCGAGATGGGCCTCGAACCCAACCGGGTAGTAGGTCTTTGTCCGCTTGGCCGCTACCCCCGTCTTCACTCCCTGGTCCACTTGGGCGAGGATGCTTTGGTCACCTCCGGTTCTCCTCGCTCCTCCAGTTGCCACCCGCACCTTCCTTCGGATCTGGTCCTCCCCGGTGTGATTCCTCGGGTCCCACATCCAAGGGTTCCGTTCCCCGGAGAGGGCATCAACCTCATCCAGACAACTTCCTCCGGGACCACTCAGGGGTCTCGGGTATCAATAGTACCCCGGCTCGACTTCGCTTAGAGGTGGATCGGTAGTGTCCGGGCGGGCTCCTCGCAGGGTGGCCCGTCGGCTCTCCTAGAGTGACTCCCCCTTCTACCATGATCTCCTCTCTCTGGGCGTCGTCCTGCTGTCCTGGCCCATCAACCACTAGTACCTCAACCCTAGTTAGATGATCGGCTCCGATCTCTTCAGTTGGTAACTTGGGTTCGGGCTGGATCTCCTCGATGACCTCCTTTCCCGGTTGAGCTTCCTCATCTACAACGACCCCCTCTCCTGGAGTGACATCCTGCTGCCCTAGTTCATCAGTCACTACTGCCTCGACTGATGGTAACTCTGGCTCAGGCTGGATCTCCGTGGTGACCTCTCCTCCTCGCTGAACCTCCCCGACTACCTCTTCTCCGGGTAAACAATCGGGCATCTCTCTCCCCGGGAGTGCCACCTCTCCCTCTACGAGTGGCACCTCCCCCTCTACGAGTGGTACCTCCCCCTCTACTCCCAACTCCGATGGAGCACTTACAACGGCTTCCTCTCCAGGGGGAGCTTGTTCATCCACTGCCGACTCGGGTGGGATTACCACGGGGACACCTTCTCCTGGTTCGGCATGCTCTTCTGTCTCCAGGGTTGATGGGGCAGCAGCTATCTCCTCCTCCATCGGTGAAGCTGCCTCTTCTATCTCCTGCCCTGGTGGGTCTGCTTTTGCCTTTCCTGGTGCAAGGAGGACCTCTTCCTCTACCCTGGGTTCGGGTTGAGCTTTGGTGGTTGGCACTTCTGCTGGCCGCACTTCTTGCGCTTCTGCAGGAACAGGGTCCACATCCATCACTTCGGGTACTTCCGGAGGGACCTCCGTCACTACCCCGGGCACTGGCTGGGCCTCATCCATCACCCCTGGATCCTCTTCTTCTTCCCACGCCATCTCAACATCAGGTTGGGTTTCTTCCACCATTCGCTCCCCTGGATCAGCTTGGGTAGACATCGCAGGAGTCTCACCTGGTCCTCCCATTTCTCCTGTTTGCGCTATAACTCCCCAGGTTGCCTCCGCCTCTGTTGCTGCTACCTCGGCTGCTGCTGCCTCTCCTGGAAATCGCTCATACATCTCCTTGAGGAGGATTCGCATCTTGTCGAACCCTGTTCTCCAATATTTTTTGTTTTTAGCAATTAATTAGGAGTAAAAGGGTAATTTTAGCAAGTAGAAATAAAAATCGGTCCGCTTAAACCGGTTCGTAGGTAGTAATTTCGTGTTAGGATTCCTCCGGCTAACCTTAGGGGATATTAGAGCTTACCGGATACCCGGGTTGATACCCGGATGATACCCTGCGATGCCCGGATGGGCCGGTTCTCCTACCGGGTTGATGACCGGGGGCCGCGGTCGACCGGAGAAAGGGCCGAAAAAACTCGCGGGCGCTCGATATAATCACCGGCGGCTCAATGATGACCGGGGTAATTCCCGGTGTACGCGTCTCGGCGCCGGGTGATGATGTCTCGGAAGGAGAACTACGGTTTGTTGTTATTAGGAGCCGCGCCTCCATTCTCGGCCATTCCAATCCGCGTTTTTGAGAGATAGAGCGGTGATTGAGAGCTCGGCAATCCGAGAGAGTTGGAAAAGCGAGTTTGGAGAAGTTAGGGTTTCGGGAAGTAGGGTTTCTACCGAGTCGATCCGGGAAAGCGGAGAGAGGATATTTCCGGGCGGCCAGGAGAGTAGAACCGAGCAATGCCGAAGAGGAGGGAGGTGGTCCCATGGCGACCGGGGATGCCGATCCCCCTCAAGTCGGTGAAGCCGCAGGTGCCCGAGCTGCCACTGCACCAAGCGGAGCTGAGGGAGGACCTCCTCCGGATGGGATGCGCCGGGCTGTACGATGCCCCGTGGGATTTGGCGGACCAGGCCATCATCGAGAGACCGCCACCCACCGCTTCCCCCGAGATGTACGTGACGCACTTCGAGGGGGAAAGACGGACAACTGGGGACCTCGCCATTGGAGGGCGACCTACAAATTTCCGGACTCCCCGATCGGCTACATCAAGAAGAAAGGCGACGACGGATTGAGGAACCGGTTCCGCAGGGGGCCAACAGAGAAGGACGGATTCAAACCGGAGGATCGCAGACCCCCGGGTGATGCGCCTCCTCCGGTTTCTCCTCCCCATACTCGGCCGGACAAGCCAACCACCGCACCGTGAAGGCGATGAAGGCCATCCTGCGAACTACGATGGGCGGATGCGGGTCGGGTGGCACCACATCATCGGCCAAGTGGTGCGGCGGGGAGTTGATGAAGATCGGGAACTGGAAGGGTGCCCACTGGCCCCTACATTTTCCACCTCTATCAACGATGCGGCATCCTCACCGACCGGGAGATCTTCTCTTGCACGAGAAGCACGACCTCCCATCCGGAGATCGCGCAGGGCCGACCTCTTCCGAGTCCGGGGGCGAGATGGAGGAAGTCCGGGCCACCGACCGGAGGGGTCACCGGAACCAGCCACTCGGCCGGCGAGCGGTGGGACCCGGTCAAGCCGGACCCAAAGACAAAGACTCCCAGTGGCCACGCAAGAAGGAGAAAGTAGCCGGGTGAACCCTACCCGGACTCCCCAGACGATGCCCTCCCTGTTCATGCCAAATGCAGAGGATGAAGAGGAGGAAGAAGAAGAGATCGTCCCCCTCATCCGGAGGACAAGAGCCCAGCAGCGAAGGGCCGAGGAGATAGCCGAGGCGGGTGGAGACCAGTCTGCGGAAGAGGATGACCGGGACGAAGATGACGAGGAAGAGGAAGAAGAGGAGGCCCCACCTCGACAGACAAGAACATCCCGAGGGGTGAGGAGGAAGGACACGACGGGCTTTGGGAGGAGACGTTCTTAGGTTGTTGGGGGCCCTCCCCCACGTGGAGATGCAGGAAGCCCTTCCGGAAGAGGAGGTGATCGCACCCCCACCGATGCCCACGGAGGGGCCGGTGCCCATGGAGGTCGAGAAAGTGTCCCTGCCCGTTTCGGAGGAGCAGGAGATCCCCGTTGATGGTGGCGTTCCGGAGGACAGGGAGAGAGAGCGAGCCGCAACTCCCCCTCAGGGAGTTGATACCTCGGGTGAACCAGGATTAACCGGGCCCTCCGAGGTGGAAGAGATGATAGAAGGAGAGGTTAACCCCTCGCAACAACCGGATGAGAATCCGGTGGACAGTACCACGGGAGAAGGGGCAGGACCCCCCGAGCAGGTCGGGGAGGTAGTAGCTCACCTGGAGGCCCAAGTCAACAAGGTGGGAGGTCCGGGCAAACAAGGCCAGCAGGACGAACTCGTGGCCCCTCAGGAACAGCAGGAGGAGCCCGAGGTCCCTCAGGAAGAAGTGGAAGTCCAACCCGTGCCCCCTCCATCGAAACTGAAGGCACTCCGGAATAGGTGGAAGAGCCGGAGAACGCAGTAAACCTGGAGTTTTTACAGCCACACCCGGAAGAAATCCAGGAGTCAGACCCCGCCGCCAGACACCTCGAGCCCCCCCCACGCCGCCGGAGGAAGATGTTAGTTAGTAATTAGTTAGGTTAGAATGAATAGGAATAGTAGGTGCCTTTTTGGCCACTTACCCGGGAATCTCGGAGGCCCGGGAATTCCGGATCTGATAAGGTTTCCGGGAAATCCGGAACCCTCTGTACTTACCGAAGACTCTGCGGAGTCCTTCGGGTCTTCTCTGTGTTTCCGCACCTGTGAGTAAAGGTTGATCTTTGCACCTAAATTCGCGATTGTGTGTAGTCCTGGTCTTGTAATTGTGTGTGCGCAGTTGATGTCTGAACCGAGTCGTTGACACAGAAAGTCCCTTGTCGATTCGGTGGTTGCAACCTCAGAACCCGGGAGAGGTCTCTAGGGGAGTGACAGAGTCAGTGAGAGGTCCGCATGAGAAGTACCAGAGCATACCTGGGAGTAGTCGTCGCCTAGGAGGGTGATACACTAACCGGGTTAGGCTGAGGTACTAGGGTTAGCAAGAGACGCTAATCTGACTGCCAACCTCCCGAACGGGATGTTCGGTTGAGGAAAGCCTTTCCCAGGAGTAGTACACGAACCCGGACTATGTTAGTGGAATTCTAACGGATCAAGTGGCGGGATACCACGCACTGCGATCCGTATTACGAGTAAAACCCCCCCCTCTTGTTGGCTCAGATTAGGGAGGAAACCGGGCTACTGCTGTGTGACCCACTGTTTGGGTGAGAGTCCGGACGGTGGCGAGTAGTAAGGGAAGGAACTCAAAGAGAGAAGGAAAGGGTAGTCGATATACTAAGGGTGGAACTCCGGACACCTTGATCATCCGGTAGGGAGCGACATTCCGCGCTCTTCCAAACGAATAGGAAGGATCCCTCCGAGGATTTACGGAGGTTAAACTAAATCATCCCGGGATACTAAGTCCCCACCGGACAGGGGCCGTTCGAATCGAGAGGGCAACCGGATCAGAATCAAAACTGGTTCCCCTGGGGTTTTGGGTTAAGGAACCAGTCGGGTCTCAATCCCCGCGTTCCCTAATCTGGTAAATCAGAACGTGTCTGTCGTTGTAGCGCCCATTGGTTGTCGGTCCGGATTTCATTTTGTCTTCACACTTCACAGAATCTCCGTGGAACGTTACCCGGAAGGTGGACCATTTTGCTAGGTTGTATAAGTAAAATTGGGCTATTTTTGGTCTTCTCGGTCTGGTAACTCACGACACATCTCCTCCATGGCACCTTCTATCCGCGCCGTGTATTTCTTCAGGGAGGCAGCCATGCGCACTGCGGCATCCGCGCCATCACCCTGCAGGTGTGCATCAAACAACCGTGCCTTGGCCTGAGCCTCCCCCGGCGTGAGCAGAGTCTTCTGCAAGGCGAAGAGGTTAGCCCGCGCCCACCCATTCTGAGTCGAGACGTACTTCTTTAACGCCTCGATTTCCTTATCCTGGGTTAGAATGTTGATGGAGAAGTCCATGGCCTTATCCCGCAGCTCCTTCACCTCCTTGTTGAGGGCATCTCGCTGCTCTTGCATGGCTTTCACCAGCTCGGGGTAGCGCTCCACCGTATTCGTCTTCAGGACTTCCCCTACTCCCCTGAGCGATCGATACATCACCTTGTGCTCCTCCATGCACATTTGCAGGGCCTCCTGGATAGGGTTCAGGGGATTCTCTTCCGTAATCCTGAACAGGGGAGTAGGTGCACCGGGGATGGCTCCTCTCCTCCTTTCCGGGACAGTCTCCTTCCTTGGAGCGGGGGTGCTGGACTCTCCTGCGTTAGATGGGGGTCTTGCAGGCTTCCGGGGTATGTTCATGGACTCGGGTTCGGACCCGCTGCTCTCCTCAGTCGTCTCTTCCCTGGGCACCCTCTCCTGTCCTGGACCCGCGTACCCCCTCTTCGGGATACTCCTCTTCACTTTCCCCTTGGCCAGGGGTACCACCTTCTTGGGAGGTTGCGTCTCTCCTACTCCCCGATCTGACGCAAAGGTCACCTTCCTTCTCTTTGAAGGCTTCTTCAGCTTGGGTGAAGGGGATCCCATCCAGAGGCTTGCTGACAACTCCGGGTGCACTTCCGGGGTGGTCTTCCTCTTCTTCCTTGGCTGGGGCTCTCCTTCCAGCGGATCCTCTAACTCCTTCCCCTGGTCCTGATCGTGAGGAGATCCTTCTCCTGGAGGGGTTGTTTGCCGCACAGGGTCCTCCTCATCTGAGTCGTCTAGGTGAATGGGGCCTCGGGATGTTGGTTGAGAGGCCTGCCCCCGCCGTTGCCTGTTACTGCGGCGCATTGCCCTGGTGCTGACGGCAGGTGACTCCTCTCCTGAGCCACTCCCCTGTACTGGACTGATGGGGGAGAAGGGGTTGTACTCCCCTGTTGGAGTCTCCTGTTGTACTCCTGGTGAGGTTGTGGTGGGAGCCCGGGGTGGAGTAACTGTTGCCCCTTCCTCTTCTGCAGCTCCGTTGGTATCCCCTGACCTTGCTGGATCAGCCCGCCTTGATGTTCCGGCTTGTCCTGCTCCTTCCTCCGGGGGAAACTCTCCTGGAATCCTGGTTCGCCTCACCTCCAAGGCCTTGGCGTATTGCGCGGCCTCATCATCATCCAGGCAGTTGTAGGCGTCGTAGAGGTGGAACAGGAATGGAGTCAATGGGCAACCCTTGCCATTGTTTATCCTGGACACGGCCCGGATTACTACGTCCTCCAGGATGATGTGCCATCCAATTACACCTCCCGCGTATGACTCCGGGATGGCCTTGGCAAGTTTGTTGGCAACGCTCGAAGGCCTGTCCGGGGTAAGTATGGGTAGGAGAAACTGCAGCACCCTCTTCAACCTGGAATCGAGGCAGTGCTCTACCTTGAACCCGTCATGCTCATGTGCTGGCTGGGAGAAGCTCCGCTGCACTTCCTCGTCTCCCCGCACCGTGATGTACCCCACCTCGGATTCGACAAGAAAGCAGTAGGTGATTCTCCAAAGCCCCTCTCCCCGGACATCAGCCGCCCCGCACCATGTCCTCCCGAATTTGGCGGTGCGCTCTCCTGTCTGGACCTCCTTCAGCAACGCGGGCCTCTGCAGGTTCCAGGGTCGATTGTAAAACTCGATGCAGCCCATCCTCGTTAGGTCTTCCTTCAGCTGCCTGCGGTACTCTGCCTTGACGGGGATCTCCGGGTGCACTCCCCTCTCCCGGATGGCTTCGGCGGGGACTTCTCTTTCGAGCTTTTCCCTTGGCCGCATTCTCCTTGGGCGCCATTGCTTCGCTCCCGCACTTCCACCTCGACGCCGGCGCTCACACCCCTTCTCCTCAACGCGGGTACACTCCCCTGGTGCGCAATCTCCTGGCCTACCGACACCACACTCCGCGCTCGCAAGATGACGACACCCCTGGCTGCAACACGACAAAACGCGGAGCAGCGACAGCGCGAGGGGGAAGAGAAGCAGGTGGCGCGAAATGGGGGGGCCGCCGTCTGAAAAGGGTTAGGGCTGACAGGCCGGGTCGGCCCGCCGCCCATTATCCCCAACCCGCGCCCGGCCAGGACACCGGTGATCCAGGGTTACCATACCCGGGTTGACCTTCCCAGCCGGTAACCTCCAAAAACACTTTAACCGGGGCTAAACCCTTTTATTCATTTCTACCCTTTTTAAACTAAGGAAACCAAAAGAAAAGTTCCCTTTTATTCCTAATGCTCACAAAAATTCGAAAAATTTAAGCTAAATGCAGAAAACCAAAGAAATAGGAGTTTGACATCACCCCTTTCTCATCTGTGAGCGTCCCCGCGAGCACATGCTACCCTGGGTAGTTCGGGAGAGGGTCCTCTCCTGAACTATCCTGGTTTTCTTGTCCTTCCCCATCGGTATTCAGCTCGGGGTAATATTTCTTTACCCTGGAGCCGTTTACCATGGTGTCCATCCTCTGGCCTTGCAAGTCCTCTAGTTGGAGGGATCCGTTATCAAAAATCTCGATGACTTTGTAAGGACCCATCCATCTAGTATGTAACTTACCAGGGAACTTCTGATGGCGACTATCGTACAACAACACCAGTCCTCCTTTCCTGATTCCATGATCTCCGGGTAACTGGCCGTCGAAGGACTCCTTTCTCTTTTCCTGGACCCATCGATTTCTGTCCAGGGCTGTAGCTCGTCCTTCTTCTAAGTCCTCGATGGCCAGCATCCTCATCTCCTGGTCCTCCACTCTGGCTCCCAGTCGCGCAGCCATTACCCGGTGAGTATCCAGGGTAAGCTCGATTCCGTGCATAGCTTCCTGGCCAAACACCATGTAGTATGGGGTCTGTCCCGTTGTGCTCTTCGTTGAAGTATTGTACGCATGGATGGCTGAAGGGAGTTTCCTATCCCAGTCAGTCTTGTGCGAGGATACCATCTTGTTCAGGATCTTCCCAACAATCCCGTTTGACCGCTCGGTTAAACCGTTAGCCTTGGGGTTATATGGGGTGGTCTTCCTGTGCTTAATGGCATACTTGGTGGTGATCTCCTCAATCACGTCATTGAGGAAATGTTTTCCTCGATCACTCACCAATTCCAGGGGATACCCGAAGCGCATCATGATTTCCTCAAACAGGAACTGAGCTGCCGCACGAGCATCACTCCTCCCCGTTGCTCTCGCCTCCACCCACTTGGTGGCGTAATCAGTAGCCAGGATAATGTAGCGCTTCCTACCCCTGCTGACAGGGGTAATAGGCCCCACAAAATCTATCCCCCACTTCTCAAAGGGGGCCAGTGGTACAATAGGTGTTAAGGGCCAATGGTTTCTGAACCGAGGGCCCCCTGTCCTTTGACACTGGTCGCAGCTCTGAATGAAGTTCCTCACGTCCCGGATAATATACGGCCACCAGTACCCGGAACTCTTTATCCTGTTCACGGTGGTCATGGTGGCAAAGTGTCCGCCTGAATCTCCTGCGTGCAAGGCCTCCATCACTTGCCTCCGTTCCTTGGGTTCTAGACATCGTCTAAGCTTGTCATCCGCACTTATCTTGAACAGGACACCTGAGATTAGGGTATAGGGTGCAACCCTGTACTGAAACACAATCTTCTCCTCCCGGGTAAGACCTTCCGGGTAGCGATTGGTTTCGAGGTACTCGATGATGTCCTGGAATTCGGAGGTCGGAGCAGGGTGTGCCTCGATGTTGAAGGCTCCCAGTTCCGGCACTATCTGGGATTCAGGGAACTCATCAGGGAATTGAGAAAATATCTCATCCACCGCAGCTAGACCCCTTAACCGGGACAAGTAATCCGCGTTAGCGTTGGACTTTCCCGATTTCACCACCACCTCATAGTTGAACTCCTGGAGAAGTAGTATCCATCGTGCTATTCGCCCGGATAAGTCTGGCTTGTTCACCAAATATTTGAGGGAATCATGATCGGTATGAAAAATGATTTTGTACCCCAACAGATAGTGGCGGAACTTCTTGCACGAGTATACCACCGCCAGGGCCTCTCTCTCCGTGGTGGTGTAGTTCCTCTCAGCCGAATTCATCTGTCGGCTTGCGTAGTAAATGGGCATCTCCCGGAGCTCCGAATCGTACTGCCACAGGATAGCCCCTAAGCACCACCCCGATGCGTCAATGGTGACATGGAATTCCTTCTCCCAGTTCGGCGGGGACAGGATAGGCGCTTTCACCAATTGCATCTTCAGGTCCTCAAATGCTGCCTGCCTTTCCGGGGTCCAGGAGAACACCACCTCCTTCTTCAGCAACTCCGTTAGGGCCAGGGCTCGCTTGGCGTACTTCTCTATGAATCTCCGGTAGTACCCCACGCAACCTAGGAAACCCCTTACCTCCCTCACATTTTTGGGAGCCAGGAGAGCCAGGATAACGGTGACCTTATCTAGGTCGACCTGAAGCCCGTCCTTGCTCACAATGTGACCCAACAGGAGTCCCCTTTGCATGCCAAAGAAGCACTTCCCTGGATGCAGCTTGAGCCCAATCTCCCTGCATCTTTGGAATGTCCGCTGGAGGTGTCCCAGGTGATCTTCGATGCTCCCAAAAACAGCAAAGTCATCAATGAAAACCTCTAAGAAATGACGGAGGAAATCTTTAAAGATATCCATCATCAATCGCTGAAAGGTACCCGGGGCATTGCATAGCCCGAAGGGCATCCTGTTGAAGGCAAACGTCCCCCACTCCGTCGTGAACGTCGTCTTCAACTGATCGCTTTGGCGGATGGAGACCTGGTTGTACCCGGAGAAGCCGTCTAGGAAACTGTAGATCTCCTGTCCCGCCACATGATCCAGGATAATGTCGGTGAATGGGAGAGGAAAGTAATCCTTTTTCGTGGCAGCATTAAGCTTCCTGAAGTCCTGGCAGACGCGGATTTTAACCTTCCCATCTGCACCGGTCTTCTTTGGGACTACCACGATGGGGGAGACCCATTCGGAGTTGTTGACAGGGTAAATAAACCCTGCTTCCAGCAGCCTATCGATCTCCTCCTTCACCATCAGGGAGTACTTGGGGTTCATGCGATACTGCCTTTGCCTTACCGGGGTAGCGCCATCGATCAGATCGATTTGGTGCTCTCCCAGCTCGGGTGGAATTCCCCTGAGATCAGTAGGGGTCCAAGCAAACACGTCGGAGTAGCTCGAGAGCAGCTCCTTGTATTTACTCTTCTCCTCTTCACTCATCGTCTTCCTGATGTAGAACTTCTTCCCCGGTTCGATCTCCATCTCCTCGAAATCTTTGGGCGAGACGATTCCCTTCACCTTCTCCGGTTCTTGCTCCTCTGGCACTGTCCTGGCCTCACTCCAGGGAAAAGGTTTAAACCCGGTGTCCTGGAAGCGAAATCAGATTGGTGCTGGAGTTGCTGCCGGACCCATTTGTGACTGAGTGGCACTGAGGACTCTCCTAGTGATCTGTCCTCCACTTCTGTTGAGGTCGAGTTTTGCTTCTCCTGGTTGACAGGCGTACCCTGTTCGGCCACGCTATATGGGAATTCAAAGTCCTGTTCCACCAGGCCCGTGAACTCATCCACAATATAGCTGTATTGTGAGCTGGAGTTCTCCTGGTCAGACCAATCGGAGGTGTAATCCTCCGGCTCACTCGTCTCCCCATCGTGGGGTGTATGTCTCCAGGGGATAATGAAAGGAGGTTTGCCAATCCTGAACTCCTTCTCTCCCCAATCTACCACTACCCTGGCCATGTAGAGCCAGGGTCGACCCAGGAGAATCTGGAAGGATTGACTGGTTTCTATTCGAATTACCACATAATTGAGCAAGTAAGTCTGCTTGCCAATTAATGTGGGAATCGCGGATAGGAGACCCACCGGCCTTACCCTGGTCTGATCCGCCATACGGAGGGTCAGATTCGTCTCCTCCAGGGTAGTGTATCCCAAGTCGAATGCCGTAGATTCCAGCATGAGATTCACTCTTGATCCCCCATCCACCGGGACCTTGTGGACCATGCACCCATCCACATCAATGCTGATCTCCGGGGCACCATAATCGTCCACTTTGGCAAAGTTCACCGCTACTCCGGGTAGTTTGTATCGCTTCTTCCTTCGATGGATCCAAGCTTCCCGGATAATCTTCTGATAATTGACATTATCATGTAGTAGCTGCCCGATGGTGACGTTCGCCTTCTGGTCCTTGATATCCTGTAAGATATCATACTCGTCCACCCGGGGTCCTGACCCCGATGGTAAAACGATGGGCACATCGTCAAACCTGACCTTCCGGGTGGGGGCAGCCTCAGTTGGATCTACCAACTGCTGCCTAACCTCCTCACTGATGTCAATCTCGAGTTTAGTTGGTTCTACCCCTTTCTCCGCTTCTGCTGGGGGTAATACCAAATCCGGGACAGGAGTGCTCTGGCGGGGACCTCCGGCACTTTCCCTGTCCTGGCGAGGGCTGATACTGCTCCGATGTGCCCTCTTCTTGGGTTTCGGTCCTGGTGTGGACTTACTCCTGGTGGAGCCACGTGTCGTTACCTTCTGCACTGTGACTTCCTCCCCTCCCCGCGGCTCCACCTCGCAGCTTCATTTATCAGGGTTGTCTACCCCGGCCGTATGGCCATAATTAAGGGCAGTCTGATCCCTGGGTGGTACATCCACCTTCTTGTACACCTGGCGTGGCTGTGGGGGTTTTGGACACCCATTTAAATGGTGTCCGTACTCCCCACAGTTCTGACAGGGTAATGGCAGCATTCCTCCTTGGTTGCCCTGGAAAGCTCCCGGAACTGGAGCTGGTGCAGTACAGTTACTCGCGTAATGTCGTGGCTGCCCGCATCGGTAACATATGACTAACGTCAAATCCCCAAACTTAGATGGGCCAGGAGTGTGGCCGCACCCGGGTCCATGCTGATGCGGGGAGTTACCCTGGTTCCAAACAGGGAGACCCCTACCCCGGCCGTATCCACCCTGGATTTGGTAGATAGATTGGATCTCCACCTCCTCCTCCTCCTTGGCTCTACGCCGGCGTAGTACACTCCTGTCACGGCATCCACATAGTGAATCTGCTTCCGGGGGCGGATGGCGCAATCAATAGGGAGATGGCCCTCCTTCCCACAGTTGGTACAGTAGACGTTGGGGCGGAAAGTAGAAACGGCTTTCCTGGCGGGGGGGTTACCCATCATGTGGACTTTGATGGACTCCATCATCTCCTTCATGCCTTTCAGCTCGTCCTTAACTTTGACCAGCTCCTTATCCGCTTTAGATGACTTTCCCCCAGCGGATTTGGATGACTTCGTCTCCCGCTCCGAGTCGGCCTCTCCGGAATCCTCGGATCTGGTATCCGAGTTTCCCGGATCATCTGACTCCTCCGTCTCCGATTCCTTCTTCTTCTTCCCCTTCGATTTACTCTTCTTAGCCTCCTTCACGTCTAGCCTTTTCAGGGATTTGCGAAGTGAGGAGTCGGAGTTCTCGAAGTTCTGGGCCGCCTCCATCGCGTCCCGCAAGTTGTCAGGTCTGCTCTGCCTCACGTAGAAAGCCATCTGCTTTGGGAGCCCAGCCACGTACCACTCTACCTGGATAACAGGAGAGATGTTGGCTTGTGTGAGCTTCAAGAAGAGCGACTTCACCCTCTGCCCGTACTGGCGCACAGACTCCTTGCTGCCTTTCCTGATCTGACTTAGCCGGCCCAGGATGCGTGCTTCTCCTCCGGCTTCGCGGAATGTTCGGACAAAGGCGTCGGATAGCAAACCCCAGTCTGCCCTGGTTGCGGCCGGAACGTCGTTATACCACTTCAGCGCCTCACCCTTGAGCAAACCGGAGAAGACTCGAAGCTTGGAGGCATCGTCTTCCTGGTTAGCGTGGGCTATGGCCACAAACTCGTCCAGCCAATCGTCAACGTCTTCCTCGCCATCCCCTTTGAATCGGTTGTACTTCAACCTCGTCAGTGGAGCTCTCACCAAGGCTGCCATTTCCTCTCCTGGCGCGACCGGGATAAGGACTTCTGCGGGTGCAGGATTAGCAGCTGGGGGCGTGGTTGCTGCCTCTGACTCTGATTCAGCGTCGAAATCACTCTCCGGGTCTGGTACAGGTACCAGGAGCTCCACCACAGGTTCAACCACCTCCGCTCTCCTGGCAACGTGACGGTTTCCGCGAACAGGCGAGCCAAACTCTCTTGCCAATGCTGTAGGACGAATGTTAGCAAGGGCTCTCCTCCGGGCAGATCTCGTAACCCTCCCCAATTCAGGTTCACTCGTTTGTCCTTGAGTCATGAATCAAACATCCAGTATGTCTTGGGCAATTCGCTCACTGTACCAGGACCCGCACTTGCAGCTTCCCGGGACAGGGACTCTCCTAGCAACCCTGGTTGGGCAGGATTACGTTGATCTTCTTGAAGGCATCCTAGATCTTTGCAGCTGCTAGAATCCCCGGCAGCGGCGCCAAAATTTGTCGTGTCGTAATTCGTGATAGCGATATTCCCCTTTAGTGTTCTTTTAAGTGTTAAGAACACTCTCAGAGGTGATATCTGGATTAATCGATCCGCGGGGATTCACTGAGCTCCAAAGTGACTAGGGTAACCTTCTCAGGACAGTGCTTCTATCACTGTCCTGTCTTACTTCTCCTTCGACCAGGATGATGCTGATCTCCTGGTTAGCAATTCTGCTTCTCCTGTCCTGGTTTCCTTCCAGGGGAGTTTGACTCCTCCTACCCTGGTCCACCAGTATATCTCCAAGCTGGTTTAGTTTTACCTCAGTTTGTCCATCAGAGGGTTCTCCCTTAGTTTAAAGTGCTGGATTTAGGGCACTTGACTTTCTCTCTCCTCGAATCTTTCACTACTCAACACAACACACACACCCACAACGCTCTTTTCTCTTGGTTCGAATTCGCCCAGGGTTAGACTCGGCCCCCTTCAATACCAGGGTTGTTAATCCCGGTACAGGTCACTATAAGGGTGCCAATGTTCCCCTGTTGGTACGGCTACTCACACGTTAGCTCCCAGACCAGGATAGAAGGTAGAAAGGGACAACTTTGGATACAGATCCAGGGTAGTAGGAGGACTAAGACCCACTCTCCGCAACAGTGACCAACTTCCCCGCGCTAGACCACTGTCCCCGGGGAATATTAGGGAACCCCTGTTTACCTAAAGTACTGACTCGTAGTGACGCCTAACTGCCAAAACTCCTTACCCTGGACACTAGTACAGATCTCACCAACATTAACCTTCACTCCAGATCTTCAAGCCAACAATGCAAGGGACTCAATTACACCACCACACACACACAAAACATCAAGGAAGACGGTTTAGACTTAGAAAGGCGGCCGCAATCCTAGATACTTCGAGAATGATGTTGATACAAAAAGAGACCCAAAGAATGAGAACATTCCTTGGCTAAGTACTTCCATGCTACTCCGGGTTCCATGCTCCAGATCCGCTTTTAGTGGATCACGGAATACCCGGACAGGATAAGGCCCACGTGGCCTCTCCTGGACCGCCTATAAGTCAGACACACAAAAACTACTACAAGTCCAAAATGGTGTGAACACACCTCTATCCTTCTACTACTAAATGCCTATCTTCTAACCTAACGCTAGATAGATCTAGCCCTGGTCAACTTGATGCGAGATGGGCCCTCGAACCCAACCAGGGTAGGTGCTGTCCGCTTGGCCGCTACCCTGTCTTCACTCCCCTGGTCCACTTGGGCGAGGATGCTGGTCACCTCCGGTTCTCCTCGCTCCTCCAGATTGCCACCCGCACCTTCCTTCAGATCTGGTCCTCCCCTGGGTGTGATTCCCTCGGGTCCCACATCCAAGGGTTCCGTTCCCCCGGAGAGGGCATCAACCTCATCCAGGACAACTTCCTCCGGGACCACTACAGGGGTCTCGGGTATCAATAGTACCCCCGGCTCGACTTCGCTTAGAGGTGGATCGGTAGTGTCCGGGCGGGCTCTCGATGGGTGGGCCCGTCGGCTCTCCTAGAGTGACTCCCCCTTCTACCATGATCTCTCTCTCTCAGGGCGTCGTCTGCTGTCCTGGCCCATCAACCACTAGTACCTCAACCTAGTTAGATGATCGGCTCCGATCTCTTCTTCATTGGTAACTTGGGTTGGTGGATCTCCTCGATGACCTCCTTTCCCGGTTGAGCTTCCTCATCTACAACGACCCCTCTCTCGAGGTGACATCCTGCCGCCCTAGTTCATCGATCCTCTTGCCTCGACCGATGGTAACTAACTCGCTCAGCCGGATCTCCGTGGTGACCTCTCCTCCTCGCCCGAACCTCCCGACTACCTCTTCTCCGGGTAAACAATCGGGCATCTCTCTCCCGGGAGTGCCACCTCTCCCTCTACGAGTGGCACCTCCCCCTCTACGAGTGGTACCTCCCCCTCTACTCCCAACTCCGATGGAGCACTTACAACGGCTTCCTCTCCAGGGGGAGCTTGTTCATCCACTGCCGACTCGGGTGGGATTACCACGGGGACACCTTCTCCTGGTTCGGCATGCTCTTCTGTCTCCAGGGTTGATGGGGCGCGTGACTATCTCCTCCTCCATCGGTGAAGCCGCCTCTTCTATCTCCCCGCCCGGTGGGTGCTGCTTTTGCCTTTCCTGGTGCAAGGAGGACCTCTTCCTCTACCCTGGGTTCGGGTTGAGCTTTGGTGGTTGGCACTTCTGCTGGCCGCACTTCTTGCGCTTCTGCAGGAACAGGGTCCACATCCATCACTTCGGGTACTTCCGGAGGGACCTCCGTCACTACCCCGGGCACTGGCTGGGCCTCATCCATCACCCCTGGATCCTCTTCTTCTTCCCACGCCATCTCAACATCAGGTTGGGTTTCTTCCACCATTCGCTCCCCTGGATCAGCTTGGGTAGACATCGCAGGAGTCTCACCTGGTCCTCCCATTTCTCCTGTTTGCGCTATAACTCCCCAGGTTGCCTCCGCCTCTGTTGCTGCTACCAAGTGTCGCAACCCTTGCTAGCTCACCTTAGCTTACACCAACTTTTTCCCAACTCTAGCAAGTGTCACGAGCGCTAACTCTGCACATCCCCCACATGCACAAAGTTAGCTCTCCATACCAACCACCAAGCTCACCGCTTGGTTATCAATCCCTCCTACTCATGCAACCGGGACTCAACCCCTTCGTAGGTAGCCAATGGTTAGGTGCGGACTTCCACTTATGTCCAAGGCCCAACTTGGTGGCACTCCCATACCACGCGGCCTAACCGCACTTGGTGGTGTCTCCTCACCACCGCCCATGACCACCATGGTGACCCCAAGGCCACCAAGTAATCACAACGTCGGCGGTGAGACACCACCCCACATCGGTAGCACTCATGGTCCTCATTTTGCCTATATGAGTCCCCGTGGTGAAGCCCCAACACTAGCTCCCCCACCGGGACTCACCTTGTCCTTATGAGCCACCGTGGTGAAGCCCCAACACTAGCTCCACCCACCGTGCCTCATTTTGCACTTTGAGTCCCCATGGTGGAGCCCCAACACTAGCTCCACCCATTGGGACTCACCTTGGCTTGGGAGTCCCCATGGTGAGGCCCCAACACTAGCCACACCACTGGGACTCCCACCTTGGTCACCACCAAGGCACCATGGGAGTGGGGAGGAGACCAGCCCTCCCCATAGTATACTCTGTGGGATTCGGCAGCCCCCTGGTCCTAGGTGAAGGGCTGGACCCTCACACCTCTTAGTTTTGGAAGACCACCCAATCTCCCAATGCCTTAGCCGCTGGAAGGCCCCGGGAGACTTCCCGAACCTTCCAGGGCTCGTATCTACCTCGTCCCACATCCAAACGCGACGAGCGACCACTCTATCGACATCTACTCGTCAAGTAGATGCCGATAGACACCTTACTTGCCTCATTCCGACAAGTATTGAGGGAGTTATGCCCCTCTGAAGATTCGGGAGTCCCGGGCCAGCTTCCCAGTCCAGCACTGTCCCTGGACAGCACTCACTTTAGTCCCACAATCTTCCAACTCCCATAACTTTTAGCTCACACCTCCAACTGAGGTGCTCCTTAGCATCCCGGAATCGTGGCAACATGAGCTTCCATAATCTCATGTCCATTCCGTCGTGGCTCCTAGTCTCCGTGGGTGAGAGGCGTCTCCAACGCCCGGGGTCCTCTCCCACACTAGGCCCACTTAGGTTCCCTTCACCTTGGCACCCCAAGGCCCGGGCGTCACTCCGGTGTCCCCCTTGGGCCCTTGGTGTTGCGGGCACTCCTCAAGGAGAGGTGCGCGACACTCACCCCCACCTAATGGAGTCGATGCCCTCATCGACTATACTTGTAGTCGGTCACACCAATTCTTGGGTTGCCATCCCCATTGGTGCAGCATTGTGTTTCACCAGGGCGCGACCCCCACAATGCACTCTCAAACTTTGGCAAAGTCTCAAAGGTGTCGTCACTAGGTGGTCCGTTTAGTACCCTGGACCTCTTCTAAGGCAACTAAACTACTCTAGACCCACCTACTTTGAGACCCTCTTGGATTGCCCTTACCTTGGCTCTCCAAGTTAGGCTCCACTAGCCTAACACTTCTTCCTTGACTACTAGGCTGGACCTCAATGCTTCCACCAAGTTGTCTTGGTTGCAAACCCAAGATGGCTTTTACACCACGACTCGATCGCACGGGGGTAATGCCAAGTTCCGCCCAACTCGGATCCCACTATCTCTTTCGAGGCATGGGTTCATGACTCCCATGCACTAGCTTGCACTAGTTTGTGGGAGTGGCGCTTTTATGAGCACGCGCCATTACCTTGTCCCCGCTCGGGACAAGCCCAAGGCCAAGGGACTTCATGGTTTTATCCACTCTTTCTCCTAGCCTTGGTCCCCATTACTCGGCCTTCCCAACTCGGTTTCACATCTCTATTCCCCCTCTTCCACCAACTTAGCACAAGTACAAGACTAGGACTCCATCTCATACTCTTCTCTTTGCACACACCAAAGCCAAACTTTATTGCCAAATCCAAAGAACAAGTACAAGTGTTGTGGATCTACGCCCAAGCTACAAGTCATCCTCCCCCACTACGGAGCTTGATGTCCTCATCAATGCCTACGTTGCTTCTTGTTGGAGCTCCTATTCTTCTCAAAGTTCTCCACCACCTCCTTAGCATTCACCATGTCCTTTGCCGCCACCCACGTTGCTTCTTTCTCGTGGTATCCTCGCCACTTCACAAGGTATTCCTTGCTCTTGTTTTTGAGGTTCCTACTCTTGAGGATGGCCTCTACCTCATATTCCAAATGTTGTCCAACCAACTCTGGTGGTGGCCGAATCACTTGCTTGCGATCCGGCCACAAGGTATCCTCCTTGAATGGCTTTAACAATGAAACATGGAATGTTGGATGCACTTTGATCTCGGGTGGTAGCTCCAACTTATACACATCTTTGAACACCCGTTCCACAATGGGAAACGGACCCGCAAACCTGGACATGAACTTTGGAGTGAGGCCTTCGGGCATGGTGAAGTTCTTCACATTCAACAACACCTTTTGTCCCACCTCATACTCCACTTCATGTCTTCCGGCATTGACTTGCTTCTCATAGCGCCTTCTTGCCTTCTCCAACAACAACTTGGTTTTTTCCAACATATGTTCCCGCTTCTTGGCCAAGTCTTCACCATCTTGGTTGAACTCTGGTGTTGAATGTGCCCCCTCGAGAGCTAAGTCGGCGGGTTGGAGTGGCTCCACTCCATAGGCCACTTTGAAAGGTGACTCCTTAGTCGCCGAGTGTGTGGCCGCATTGTAATCGAACTCCGCCAACCCCACATAGTCTACCCAATCACGTTGGTCCGCACTCACAAAGTTCCTCAAGTATTGGTTCAAGACCCCATTCACCCTTTCGTTTGCCCATCTGTTTGGGGATGAAAGGCGATGCTAAATGTCAACTTGGTTCCCACCTTCCTAAAGAAGTGTCTCCAAAATGCACTTGTGAACTTTGGGTCTCGATCCGACACAATCACTCTTGGCAACCCGTGATGCTTCCACCATGCATCGAGAAAGATCTTGGCGGTCTCAAGCGCGATTCAGGCTTCCTCTAGTTGGCACCATATGAGCCAACTTGCTAAACCGATCCACCATCACTAAGATGGCATCATACCCTTGCGACTCGGGAAGGCTTGTGATGAAGTCCATAGACACACTATGCCAAGGACCCGGCGGAATTGGCAATGGTTGCAACAAGCCCGCTTGCTTTTGATATGAAGCCCGGTTAAGTTGGCACTTCACACAAGTCTTCACAAAGTGGGTTATGTCATCTTTCATCCCCGGCCAATAGTACCTCCTTGACACCGTTGCAATGGTAGCCTTTTCTCCCCTATGGCCGGCTATGGGACTATCATGTTCCTCTTTCAAAACCAACAATCTAAGCTTGCCTTGAGGAACATACACCCTACTTTGCATATACTTGAGCAATCCATTCACCAACTTGATCTCCTTGAGCTTCTTGCCCTTCCTAAGATCACCAAGCATTTGTTGTGCCTCGGGGTCCTTCATGTACTCCTCTCTTATCCGCCGTTCCCAATTGCCTTCACCCTTATACATGAGCCGCAAGACTTGGGTGGTGCTCATGGCATGAAACTCTTCCTTTCTACTTAGCGCATCCGGCACCACATTGTCACGGCCCGGTTTGTGGATCAAGTCCACATTCATGAGCGCCAAAGTATCATGCCACCTCAATTGTTTGGCACTCATTTGTGCTTGTGTCTCAAAATACTTCAAAGACACATTATCGGTGTAGACCTTAGTCTTGTGCAACCCCAAGTAATGTTGCCATGTCTTCAAACAATGCACCACCGCAAAGAGCTCCTTCTCGTGAGTTGGCCATCTCCTTTGACACCCATCCAACTTCTTGCTCTCATAGGCAATTGGCCTACCATCTTGCATCAAGACGCCTCCAATGGCAAAGTCACTTGCATGTGTGGACCTCAAAGGGCTTATCAAACTCGGGGAACTTCAACACTGGTGGAGATGACAACTTGTTCTTGAGTTCCTCAAAGGCTTGGTAGCAAAATTCATCCCATACTTGGTTCACCCCTTTTTCAACAAGTCGGACAAAGGCTTGGCAATCTTAGAGAAGTTGCGTATGAAGCGGCGATAGTAGTTTGCTAGGCCAAGGAATGACCTAAGTCCCTTTTGTGTAGAAGGCCGCTTCCACTCTTGAATTGCCTTCACCTTCTTCATGTCCGGCTTGATTCCATCTCCGGTAACCACATGGCCCAAGAACTCCATCTCAAGTTGTGCAAACTCACTCTTTTCCCCATTAGCATAAAGCTTGTTGTCTCTAAGCTTCATGAGTCTTGCCTCAAGGTGCCTTGCATGTTCCTCGGCCGTCTTGGAAAACACCAAGATGTCATCGATGTAGACAATCACAAAGTCATCCATTTCCTCTCGAAAGATGGTGTTCATAAGGGTTGTGAATGTTGAGGGTGCATTGCACAACCCAAAGGGCATCACAAGGAACTCATAAGACCCATACCTTGTGCGGCACGCGGTCTTTTCTACATCCGCATCCGCAATGCGGATTTGGTAGTAACCCGACTTTAAGTCTATGCGACTAAAGTACTTAGCTCCCGCCAATCTATCAAAGAGATCATCAATTCGAGGCAAAGGGTAGTTGTTCTTGATGGTCACCTTATTCAAGGCCCTATAATCAATGCACATCCTAAGCTTGCCATCCTTCTTGTCCACAAAGAGGACCGGTGCACCATATGGTGACTTGCTTGGTCTCACATAACCCCTTTCCAACAAGTCGTTTAGTTGCTTCTTTAGCTCCATCAACTCTTTTTGGTTTAACCGATAAGGTGCCTTAGAAGGTGGCTCGGCTCCGTAGCACCTCGATCTTGTGATCCACTTCTCTTCTTGGGGGTAGCTCTTTGGGTAACTCATTGGTAAGCACATCCTTGTACTTGGCCAAAACCTCTTGAATTTCTTTGGGAAGTGGTTGTTGCACCCCTTCCCCTCATGCCCAAGTTGCTCTTCACGAGCCATCACCACAAATTGATGTTCCAACATTTGGTCTAAAGAGACCAAGTTTAATTTGCCCCCGTTATTGAAGGGCCACGAGTTAACTTCAACACTAACTCCTTGCCATCACGGCGCACCACTAACTGTCGTCTTTGGCTTGCGCCTCACATCCACCGTGTGCGCCTCAAAGAAGGTATCCCCTAAGATGAGGTCTACCTCATCCATCTCACATAATGTGAAATTCTCAACAAACTCCAATGTCCCACACTTCAAGGTCACTTGCAACGCCACTTCCTCCGTCTTGTGCGGTTCGCCCTTTGCAAAACGCACATTGATGGGCTTGCTTGCCTTTTGAAGTGGCAAGCCCAACTTCCTTGCTAGTTTGGGACTCATGAAGGAGTGCGTTGCCCCTGTATCAACCAAACATGAGACATCTTTGTCCTTCACTTGGGCCTCAAGAAACAAGAGGCCCGGCCTTGGCTTGAGGCTACTTGCCTTGGCCACAAAACCTCCTTCTAGTATGCGGTCTTCAACACAAGCAAGACTTGCAATGGTACTCACCTTCTTGTCGGGGCACTCCGCAATGAAGTGGCCAATCTTGCCACAACCATGGCACCTCTTAGCCTTGGTGTCATCACCTTTGTCTCCCCCTTTAGATGGCTTTCCCCCTTGGTGTTCCCTTTTGTTAGAGGCTCCACCATCCACTTGTCCCTTGTGTTTGTTGCCAAAGCCAAACTTCTTGCGCTCTTTGCCTCGAGCCGCATTCCTATTTGATCCACTTTGTTGAGAGGGGCCACTTGACTTCCTCTCGGGTCCATCAGCCTCGATCCTTTCAACAATCTTGATGATGCCCGCCACATCCTCAGGAAGTTTTGGGAACTTGAACAAGGCATCCACCACCCACTTTTGAAGCCCACCCAAAAAGATGCACTTCTTAGAGAACTCATCCATCTTGGGTGTGGCATTCATTTGGGCATTGAAGTCACGCACATAGGCCTTGAGAGACCCAGTGAAACGGGACTGAATTCTCTCTTTGGTCACAACTCAAACACTGCTAACCTAACAAGATCTGAGAAAACCGGACTAAACAAGACCGAATAGACTTGAACAGAACAGAACAAAGCAGAACTAAAGAAGCAAAGTACAAACCAAACTTTACTGAGAGAGAGGGACTAAGGCGTACCTGACCGAATGCCTCCAAATGGCCCCGGTCAGTTCTATTTATACTCTGCCTAACCGCCCTTGGAACTTTCTAGAATGTTCCAACGGCGCGCCCCACCATGGAACTTTCCGGAAGGTCCTAGAGGTGGGCCCCACCTAGATAACCGCCCTTCTAGAAGACTCTAGAGGTGGGCCCCACCTTCTCGAAGCTTCTATGGTGGGTCCCACATAGGCCATCTACCTCAAATTCTAAAATTTTCTAAAAACTCCTAAAATGGTTTCAACTATCTATCTACTTTTCTAGCAAACACAAAAATCTAGTTCTTGCCCTGTTACAATTAATCCCCCTCCGCTAATGCGGAACGTCCTCGTTTCGCTCCTGATGATATCTCCAAATGGTTTCTTGACAATGGGTAAGGTTGTGAACGGGCTCCCATGTTGCATCGTGGATGGGATAACCTTTCCATCGGACTTTGTATTGTAGTTGCGGACGTCCATTGCCACGACGAAGATAGCGGTGTTCCAAAATGCAGTCCACTTCATATTCCTCCTGGTCTTCAATCACTACCGGTGGCGGCGGAGGCTGATGTCGGCCTGGAAAGCGCTCCGATTCAGTATGAAATTCTTTGAGCTGCGAGACATGAAAAACTGGATGGATGTGGATATGTGGCGGAAGCTCGAGGCGGTATGCAACATCAGATATGACCGTAGAGATTCGGAAAGGTCCAATCCACCGGGGTGCAAGTTTACGGACTTGAATCGATGTAGCTAACGGAAGGTTGGCATTTGAGAGTTGAACCAAGTCACCTTCTCGAAAGGTCTTATGTTGCCGGTGGTTATCTGCATATTGTTTTTGTCGATTCTGTGCAGTACGGAGCCGCTGTCGAGCCTCTTGCAACGCCGATGTTAGTCGTTGTATAAACTCCTCCGTTGTAGGGTTGTTGGTGTTGATGGGGCGGTGGAGCGTTGCCGGCGTAATCGGGTGCTGACCAGCGTTAAGAAAGAATGGTGAATGACCCGTGCTTGCTTGGGAACTATCATTATAGGCGAACTCCAAAGGGGTCAGATACTCATCCCAGTCGTTGTGGTGAATTGCCACAAACGCCCGCAAAGATATCCTCCAAGGTCCGGTTAGCACGCTCTGTCGACCATCGGTCACGAGGATGAAAGGTCGTGGACATAGCAAGCCGTGTGCCGAGAAGCTTGAATAGTGCTTGCGAAACTCTCTCAAGAAGCGCGGATCCCGATCGAGATAATGACACGAGGCAATCCATGATGACGGAAGACGATGATCGAAGAAGACTCGTGCAAGTGTTGGGGCATCAATATCGGAGCGTACCGCAGCCAAATGAATTTGCTTCGAAAGGCGGTCCACAAAGACAGCAACCGCAGTGTGATTACGATGCGTCTGTGGCAAACAAGTAATGAGATCCATGGTTACTTGTTCCCATCGTACCGTAGGTAGTGGAATCGGCTGCAGCAGTCCAAGAGGTGCAGTATTGCGTGCCTTGTTCCGTTGGCATAGCTCACAGGAACGCACAAAAGCTCGAACATCACGATCCAAGCCCACCCAAAACCATGTTCTAGAAATCCGTTCTAAGGTCTTCTCACGTCCGAGATGTCCAGAGATAGGAATGTCATGCCCTTCTTGAAGTATGCGGGTTCAAGTTTAGCATCGTTAGGTACATAAACCCGCTTCTTAAAATAGAGGAGGCCGTCAACGAGGTTGTAATCTTGATATTGCACATCACCTACCTCTACTCGATCGGTCCACATTGTGAAGTAAGCATCCTGGTAGGTGGCTTCCTTCCATTCTCTCCCTCTCGGTTAGATCCGAACAATACTACTAATGGTAGCAATCTCCCTCGTGTCCTCTGATTCAGATTTCAGATCTGGTCTCCGAGATAAAGCGTCTGGCACAATATGTTGTCGCCCTTGCTTGTACTGAAGTTGAATATCAAACAATTTGAATCGTTTTTCCCGGTGGGTGTGTCGATTTCATATTTTCTAAATGCGATCATGTAGTAAGGGCCGATGATCGATCCGAATTGTCACAGTTTCCCCAATAGATAGTGCCGCCATACTTTGGTAGCATGTACAATTGCTAGTTGTTCCCGATCACGCGTGCGAGAATAGTTGCGCTCTGCCCTCTTAAGTTTGCGTGACTCATATGCCACCGGTTGAAGGCCCCTACCGAAGTCTTGTTGGAGGACCGCGCCTATAGCAAAGTCGGAGGCGTCAATGTCAACCGTACACGGAAGGTCAGGATCATATGGTTGCGACTGGAGCGCGAGTGAGTGCCTCCTTCAAATTATTGAAAGCGCCTTGTTGTTGTAGTTTCCACTCAAATGGAGCGCCCTTCTCCAATAGATTTGTCGGAGAGCAGCGAATGTGCGCAAAACGCCCGAACAAAACGACGATAGTATCCGGCCGAGGCCTAGAAAGAACGAACTTGAAACATCCTTGGGAGTTGGCCAGTCCTTCACTGCATTCACCTTAGCTTGTTCCATGTACACACCCTCGAATGATACTACATGCCCCAAAAAGGTGACCTCGGACTTCCAAAGTTCACACTTTGATTGCTTGCAATAGAAGTGACTATCCCGTAACCGACGTAGCACCTCCCGTAGATGTTGGTCATGCTCTTCCGGGGTTTTACTATAGATCAAAATGTCGTCAATGAAAACAACTACACACTTGTCCAAAAGGTCCCGGAACAACCTGTTCATGTGACCCATGAAGGAAGTTGGGGCATTGGTGAGACCAAAAGGCAGAACGAGCCACTCAAAATGTCCATAGCGCGCGTTTAAATCTTTGTCTTTTCAATATCCTCTTTTGCAATTGGTATCGCAAAGATCCACTTCAAGATCTAGCTTGCTAAAAATGGTTGCGCCTCGAAGTTGATCAAGAAGGTCATCCACACGTGGGAGTGGATAAGCATTTTTGATGGTCTGCTTATTAAGGCCCCGATAATCGATGCATAGCCGCAATCCACCATCCTTTTTGGGTGCAAAAAGACAGGGTGCTCCCCATGGCGATGTGCTTTCTCGAATGAGGCCCTTCTCCAAAAGCTCGTCCAACGTCTTCCTCAGCTCCTCAAGCTCGTTTGGTGCTAGGCGATAAATTGGCCGATTTGCTGGTTTAGCTTCTGGCATTAAGTCTATGTGGAAGGGAGCATCTCGATCAGGTGGTAAACCACTAGGTAAGTCGGCGGGAAAGACATCTCGGAACTCGCTGATAAGTTGCTCAACTCGTTCTGCTCCTTCGGCTCTCTTCTCTACCATTGAAGCAATATTTGGAACCACCACATACACCGGCCGCTTTAAATCATCTGTTTCTTCATGAAGGCCATCCCCACCAATATGCCTTTAGTTGTCTGTCGTTTCTTCAATCCACTTGATGTTGAAGCATGAAGAATTATCTTGCGCCCACCTTTGTTAAAAGAGATGGTTCTTGCCAGCCAGTCAAATCGCTTATTTCCGCCTCCAACCACGGCATTCCCAGGATAACATCATATCTGAGCTTCGTTACCTTAAATTTTCCTCGTAGTGCATAGGCATCACACAATCTCAAGGTCTCTTCTTCACATGTCTCACTTAAATCATTTTCCCGATCGTCTGCGAGGTATATAGTCCCTCCGGTGATCACCTTAGTCTTGATCCCAAGTCGGTTGGCAATTGCGGTCGAGATGCAATTCTCCGTAGAACCGCAATCCACTAGTACTCGACACGGTTGTCTTCTAAGTCGACCTGTGAGACATATCAGCTGACCTTTTTGAGTGTTGCCCGAGGCCATGTTGTTTGACTCTGAGAGACAACAGCTATCCCCAGTATTGGTCCTCGGTGCCCTTACTGGGGAGCCCCGTTTCCCTGCTCCATTCCTTCATCATCTTGGTCAGCCTCGAGGTTGTGGATCCGCCTTGGTTTGTTGGCACCGAATTCTGAAGTTTTGGACACTCTCAATCGATGGTCGACTCCCGGCAAGTAGAAGCACAATCCCTTCCGTGCCAATAATTGTCGTCTGCAAGGCGTCAATGGTCCTTGCAGGGCGTCAATCTCCATTGGCGTCGGTTGTTGGGCTACCATAGTAGGTGGTGGCGTAGGGTTCCATACTGCAGGTCGTACTCCACGATTTCTGAAGTTTATGGCATCAACTCTTTCTGCAATCCTAACCGCCTCCTCAAATGTTTGAGGGTCTCTTAATTCCACTTCTCGTTGAACGATCGGCTTCAATCCTCGAACAAATCGATCCATCATCTCTCCCTCCGAAACATTGGGTATTTGGAGACATATGGATTTGAACCGGGTGACATACTCTTGCACTGACCTTAGTTGTGTCAAGGTGGCCAACTGATCGCGCGCTAACTTCTCCGCATTGATGGGCCGAAACTGGTTTGTGAGCTCGGTCTCAAATTCCTCCCAATTTTGAAATCCGCCTTGAGCTCCATAGTTTTGAGCTCGAAGTCGCCACCAAATGGCTGCTGCACCCCTCAAATAGCTGGCTGCATATATAATTCCGTCGGTTGAGTTCGCCCTGGACAGTTGGAGATATTGTCGCATGCTGAAAAGCCATTGAGATACATCATCTTGTCTTGAAGTTCCTGAATATGTTTCAGGCTTGCTCAACTTCAGCCTCGCAGTTGTCAATTCTCTAGCTCTAGAAGCGTCCGCTTGTCCTTGTAATGCAGCAATCTGGTCTAGTAGGTGCTGAATCTGAGTCTCCATATGAGTAGGTTCCGCCATTTCTCCCATGATGCAATTCTTCCGACGACCTCTGCTACCGTGACGCCTTCTCTCGTTCTAGCCAAATCCTTGAAAGGAACTCCAAGTAGATCCAAGGACAAGACTTGATGAAACCACAATGACTGACTCTCAAGTAGACTTCTTGCTAATAGCACCTAACGTAAGGATAGACTGACACTCGCTCTGATACCAATGAAACGGGACTGAATTCTCTCTTTGGTCACAACTCAAACACTGCTAACCTAACAAGATCTGAGAAAACCGGACTAAACAAGACCGAATAGACTTGAACAGAACAGAACAAAGCAGAACTAAAGAAGCAAAGTACAAACCAAACTTTACTGAGAGAGAGGGACTAAGGCGTACCTGACCGAATGCCTCCAAATGGCCCCGGCCAGTTCTATTTATACTCTGCCTAACCGCCCTTGGAACTTTCTAGAATGTTCCAACGGCGGGCCCCACCATGGAACTTTCCGGAAGGTCCTAGAGGTGGGCCCCACCTAGATAACCGCCCTTCTAGAAGACTCTAGAGGTGGGCCCCACCTTCTCGAAGCTTCTATGGTGGGTCCCACATAGGCCATCTACCTCAAATTCTAAAATTTTCTAAAAACTCTTAAAATGGTTTCAACTATCTATCTACTTTTCTAGCAAACACAAAAATCTAGTTCTTGCCCTGTTACACCCAGTGTGCCTCATTTGCACCAAGTTCATGCCTTCCCTCAACTCCTGATACTCTGGTGTGAAGCGTTCACTCAACAAGTCTTTGAAGCCACCCCAAGTCAAGTTTGCCACCAACTCCGGCTCTTGCTCCTTTTTGCTTGTCCACCATTGAAGAGCATGATCCTTGAGAAATGTCACCGCAATGGAAACCTTGTCCTCCTCATCCGGCTTTTGGACATCATAGTAGTTATCCATCTCAAGAAGGAATTCCTTCACCTTCCTTGCCTTACCAAGTCCCGAGAAGGTGCTTGGCATGTTTACCTTAGCCAACTTTTTGGTGGAAGATGAAGGTCGGGACCCTTGCATCATGATGTGTTCAATCAACCTCTCTTGGCGATCCCTTTCTTCCTTCCCACGCTTGAGCTCTTGATTCACGGAGTCCATGAATTCAAGCATTCTCATTTGGAAAGCCAATTGAGGATCTTGTCTTTCCACCCCTTGGGAAGACTCTAGGCGTCTCGACCTAGAGCGCTCCTCTTCACCCAAGGGCTCCTCTTGAAGTGACAATTCCATTTGCTCATTGCCCTCACTAGTGGCAGCTTGCTCATTGGAGTCATGAGAATGAGCCTCACTTGTAGGATCGGGGTCTTTGTTCCCCCTCGTGCGTGGCCGCTTGGAAGCTCCAGGCTCATCACCCTCAATGGTCTTCTTCTTGCCCATTGCTCCCTCACAACTTTGCACTTGGGTACTAAAAGCCTGCTCTGATACCAAGTGTCGCAACCCTTGCTAGCTCACCTTAGCTTACACCAACTTTTTCCCAACTCTAGCAAGTGTCACGAGCGCTAACTCTGCACATCCCCCACATGCACAAAGTTAGCTCTCCATACCAACCACCAAGCTCACCGCTTGGTTATCAATCCCTCCTACTCATGCAACCGGGACTCAACCCCTTCGTAGGTAGCCAATGGTTAGGTGCGGACTTCCACTTATGTCCAAGGCCCAACTTGGTGGCACTCCCATACCACGCGGCCTAACCGCACTTGGTGGTGTCTCCTCACCACCGCCCATGACCACCATGGTGACCCCAAGGCCACCAAGTAATCACAACGTCGGCGGTGAGACACCACCCCACATCGGTAGCACTCATGGTCCTCATTTTGCCTATATGAGTCCCCGTGGTGAAGCCCCAACACTAGCTCCCCCACCGGGACTCACCTTGTCCTTATGAGCCACCGTGGTGAAGCCCCAACACTAGCTCCACCCACCGTGCCTCATTTTGCACTTTGAGTCCCCATGGTGGAGCCCCAACACTAGCTCCACCCATTGGGACTCACCTTGGCTTGGGAGTCCCCATGGTGAGGCCCCAACACTAGCCACACCACTCGGGACTCCCACCTTGGTCACCACCAAGGCACCATGGGAGTGGGGAGGAGACCAGCCCTCCCCATAGTATACTCTGTGGGATTCGGCAGCCCCCTGGTCCTAGGTGAAGGGCTGGACCCTCACACCTCTTAGTTTTGGAAGACCACCCAATCTCCCAATGCCTTAGCCGCTGGAAGGCCCCGGGAGACTTCCCGAACCTTCCAGGGCTCGTATCTACCTCGTCCCGCATCCAAACGCGACGAGCGACCACTCTATCGACATCTACTCGTCAAGTAGATGCCGATAGACACCTTACTTGCCTCATTCCGACAAGTATTGAGGGAGTTATGCCCCTCTGAAGATTCGGGAGTCCCGGGCCAGCTTCCCAGTCCAGCACTGTCCCTGGACAGCACTCACTTTAGTCCCACAATCTTCCAACTCCCATAACTTTTAGCTCACACCTCCAACTGAGGTGCTCCTTAGCATCCCGGAATCGTGGCAACATGAGCTTCCATAATCTCATGTCCATTCCGTCGTGGCTCCTAGTCTCCGTGGGTGAGAGGCGTCTCCAACGCCCGGGGTCCTCTCCCACACTAGGCCCACTTAGGTTCCCTTCACCTTGGCACCCCAAGGCCCGGGCGTCACTCCGGTGTCCCCCTTGGGCCCTTGGTGTTGCGGGCACTCCTCAAGGAGAGGTGCGCGACAGTCGTAGAGGTGGAACAGGAATGGAGTCAATGGGCAACCCTTGCCATTGTTTATCCTGGACACGGCCCGGATTACTACGTCCTCCAGGATGATGTGCCATCCAATTACCTGCCTCCCCGCGTATGACTCCAGGATGGCCTTGGCAAGTTTGTTGGCAACGCTCGAAGGCCTGTCCGGGGTAAGTATGGGTAGGAGAAACTGCAGCACCCTCTTCAACCTGGAATCGAGGCAGTGCTCTACCTTGAACCCGTCATGCTCATGTGCTGGCTGGGAGAAGCTCCGCTGCACTTCCTCGTCTCCCCGCACCGTGATGTACCCCACCTCGGATTCAGCAAAGCTGTAGGTGATTCTCCAAAGCCCCCTCTCCCAGACATCAGGCTGCCCCCGCACCATGTCCTCCTGGAATTTGGCGGTGCGCTCTCCTGTCTGGACCTCCTTCAGCAACGCGGGCCTCTGCAGGTTCCAGGGTCGATTGTAAAACTCGATGCAGCCCATCCTCGTTAGGTCTTCCTTCAGCTACCTGCGGTACTCTGCCTTGACGGGGATCTCCGGGTGCACTCCCCTCTCCCGGATGGCTTCGGGCAGGGACTTCTCTTTCCGAGCTTTTCCCTTGGCCGCATTCTCCTTGGGCGCCATTGCTTCTGCTCCCCGCACTTCCACCCTGACTGCTGGCAGCTCACACCCTTCTCCTCAACGCGGGTACACTCTCCACAGTGCGCAATCTCCGGCCTACCGACACCACACTCCGCGCTCGCAAGATGACGACACCCCCAGGCCGCAACACGACAAAACGCGGAGCGGCGGACGGCGAGGGAGGAAGAAGAGAAGGCGGCGCGAAATGGGGGGCCGCCGTCTCGAAAAGGGTTAGGGCCGACAGGCGGGTCGGCCCGCCGCCCATTATCCCCAACCCGCGCCCGGCCAGGACACGGTGATCCAGGGTTACCATACCCGGTTGACCTTCCCAAATGGGTAACCTCCAAAAACACTTTAACCGGGCTAAACCCTTTTATTCATTTCTACCCTTTTTAAACTAAGGAAACCAAAAGAAAAGTTCCCTTTTATTCCTAATGCTCACAAAAATTCGAAAAATTTAAGCTAAATGCAGAAAACCAAAGAAATAGGAGTTTGACATCACCCCTTTCTCATCTGTGAGCGTCCCCGCGAGCACATGCTACCCTGGGTAGTTCGGGAGAGGGTCCTCTCCTGAACTATCCTGGTTTTCTTGTCCTTCCCCATCGGTATTCAGCTCGGGGTAATATTTCTTTACCCTGGAGCCGTTTACCATGGTGTCCATCCTCTGGCCTTGCAAGTCCTCTAGTTGGAGGGATCCGTTATCAAAAATCTCGATGACTTTGTAAGGACCCATCCATCTAGTATGTAACTTACCAGGGAACTTCTGATGGCGACTATCGTACAACAACACCAAATCCTCCTTTCCCGATTCCATGATCTCCGGGTAATCGGCCGTCGAAGGACTCCTTTCTTTTTCCCGGACCCATCGATTTACCCCGTGTCATGTAGCTCGTCCTTCTTCTAAGTCCTCGATGGCCAGCATCCTCATCTCCTGGTCCTCCACTCTGGCTCCCAGTCGCGCAGCCATTACCCGGTGAGTATCCAGGGTAAGCTCGATTCCGTGCATAGCTTCCTGGCCAAACACCATGTAGTATGGGGTCTGTCCCGTTGTGCTCTTCGTTGAAGTATTGTACGCATGGATGGCTGAAGGGAGTTTCCTATCCCAGTCAGTCTTGTGCGAGGATACCATCTTGTTCAGGATCTTCCCAACAATCCCGTTTGACCGCTCGGTTAAACCGTTAGCCTTGGGGTTATATGGGGTGGTCTTCCGTCTTTAATGGCATACTTGGTGGTGATCTCCTCAATCACGTCATTGAGGAAATGTTTTCCTCGATCACTCACCAATTCCAGGGGATACCCGAAGCGCATCATGATTTCCTCAAACAGGAACTGAGCTGCCGCACGAGCATCACTCCTCCCCGTTGCTCTCGCCTCCACCCACTTGGTGGCGTAATCAGTAGCCAGGATAATGTAGCGCTTCCTACCCCTGCTGACAGGGGTAATAGGCCCCACAAAATCTATCCCCCACTTCTCAAAGGGGGCCAGTGGTACAATAGGTGTTAAGGGCCAATGGTTTCTGAACCGAGGGCCCCCTGTCCTTTGACACTGGTCGCAGCTCTGAATGAAGTTCCTCACGTCCCGGATAATATACGGAGGGAGAAAGCTCGGGGGGAAAGCTCGGAGGAGGGAGAAAGCTCAGAAACCACGCGCAATGCGGGAAAATTGCGATGAAGGCGCTCACCAAACCCTACCGCTCGCAACTTCCCCCCCACGATCTTCCCCCTTTTACAAAGCCCACGTGTCGATGTCTGACTCGTAGGCAATCCAGAATTTCATGTCTGACATATACAGTACATACTTACTACACTTGCCCATTTGGGTCCGGTTTAGTGTACATGTACCCCTCTCTCTCTTCTCTCTTCTCTCTCTAGCAATATCCATATTCTTACACATAGTCTGCTCCATCTTCAAATCTAAGAAATTATCACAAGAGTTTCATAGCATTCAGTCATATGGTAGACCCACTACAATCTTCTGATTTTTGGCTCGAACTTTTGAAAGTTATGACATGAGTATGCTTGCAGAAGGACTTAATACAAACTGTAAATATACCTCTATTATCTTATCATAATCTCACAGAGAAACAAACAGTGTATTTTCAATATAATAAGATGATATATCGTATGGAAAATATGGTATATATATATATATATATATATATATATATATATATATATATATATATATATATATATATATTTTAAAAGTAGGTAATTTAGTAAAAGGTAAAAAACCTTGATTTTGGCAATTAGTGTTGGTGAGATAGAGGGAATTGGTTGGGAGCGGTATCGTCTAAGGAGTGGGTAATTTGGGTGTGACAACATGGCAGAGCAAGTTGGTATGTCTATAAAGTATAAAAATATATTTGTATCCATATATAAAATATAAATATAAATATAAATATATATAGTATAAATTTAAAAGTAGACTAAAAAAGTAAAAGGTGAAAAAGATGATTTTGGCAATTAGTGTTGGTGAGAAAGAGGGAACCAGTAAAAATAGTAAGCTTTACTTTAGAGAAAAACCATCATGCTCTGCCATGTTGTCACGCCCAAATTCTCCCTCCTTTTGACGATACCACTCCCTGAAAAGCAAAAGAAAACAAATTTATTTTTTATGAAAATGGAAGAGGAACAAAAGAGGAAAAACAATGAATTTCTTCTATACACAATGTGTGCTACCACTGAATGTGTGTTCAACTAAAATCTCAGATACAACACAATCAAGTATGAATGACTTGAAGATTTGTATACAATCATTCTTTCACCCCCAAAGATAGGATGTTCTTGCAATGTTTTCAACTGTAATCTATGAGACCATGAGGCTAGAAAGACATTGATTGGCTATCTTTTAATTAGTTTAAGAGAAAGGAGGAAAAAGGGGAGGGTAAAAATGAGAATGATGAGAGTTTTAACTAGAAAATTGAGCTCCAACTTGTCGCAAGCTAAATTCGCTTTACACTACAAAAAGTGACCAAGTCACTTAGAATTAATTTATGATCTTCCATGATCACAACTTTTGTCCAAGAGTTATGACTACAAAAATGATTCAATTTTCTTGGTCATGACTTTTTGTCCATAGTGTTCTAGAGTAATTCTGAACCCGGCTTTGTTCTCAGGTGCAAAAGTTACCGTGCAAAAAGTTACCGTGCAAAGAGGTTGAATATCTCAAGAGTGTTCACGTTGGGGGCATCTCATACCTATAATCTTGTTTATTGGGCTAGGGGGTGTCCTTGTTGTGTGAGATTCTTGGGTCAGGTCTTTACTTACTTGTAGGATAGGTCCTTTAGTTGGGTATGGCTTGCCCACGAGGGCATCGTCTATTTTAATCCGTAAACATCCTTGGGATATTTTAAATCAAGAATATATTCTTGAAAAAAGTAACATAGATGAAAACAAGAAAACTATAAGTCTGTTCCTTAGATTAAAACTTTACATAAAAAATAGAATTCAATTATACATGAAGTTTATGAAAGTTCTATGAGATTTGAGAGGAGATGTTTACAAAAATAAAGCTATTAAGTATAATTTTGAGTAAAACTTTGAATGGTTGCTTTACCCTTAAACGCTCAAGCAAGCCCGAGGGGCTTTATTCAACAAAATGTGCAATTGTAGCTCTCACCGTACATAACTTTTCACTTATATTTTGATGTAAAACTGATCACCTTCTTATGATGCATTCAAAGAAGTGAAATGGTACAATTCACATCAGAATTTGTATGAGTGATTTTGTCTTTGAAAGGATTGTGGTAGGTAGGTTGGGGTTGTATGGAACCTTGTAGGAGGTTGCAAGCTCATCATTGATTGGTTCATTCATGATACCCAAGTTCAAAAAGTGCACTATTCATCATGCCCAAGTCCAAAAGATGCTATGATCCAATTTTGGGTTGCCCCTTTCAGACCCCATGGGCGTTTAAGGTTTGTGTAAGGCTCAAGAAAGAAAGAAGAGTCTTGGACTGAAACGGGCAACCCAATCTTTTTAACTTTGAAGTAGGTTGAAATATATTTGGAATCATATTCTAGTAAAATTTAGTGAAAAAGCCAAAAAATAAAATAAAATAATAAAAACTCAAATTGCTGCTATAAAAGCTTAGAATCAATTATTCTATATAATATTCAATCGAATAAAACTCAAGTACAAATCTTACTACATGCTTAATTTCATTTAGAAAGGCATTTAAAGAAAAGTTTTCAAAAGTAAGCATTTGGGTAAAATCTTTTTAATGTTTGATGTCTAACTTTGTAAAAATATAGAGTAACCTATATTGAAACAATTATGTTAATGCCTTAAATTTAATGCCTTAGACCGTATAGTTACTGTTGTAAATTCTTATGTGAAATTCCGTGGATAACTTTATATTAAAGTATTTGTGAGAAATTCTTGAAAAAAGGCTTGAAAGTTTGAAATCTTAAAATCTTGAAACCATTAAATTCTGAGAAAAATATCACAAAAACTTTGGAATCTCAAAATCTTGACATCTCAAAATCTTGGAAATCTTGATACCAATAAAGTTTGAGAAAGAAATCTTGACACCATAAAATTTTGAGATTTTGTTTTTGAAATCTTGACATCTTAACATCTTGAAAATTTTGAAGTTCTTGAAAAGCTTAAAAGTCTTATAAAGCTTGACAATCTTGCTTAAAAAAAGCTTGGAAAAAGTGAAGGTTTTTGGAAAGTCAGAAAGTTCTATAAACTTAAATTATTGTCAATTATTTACTTCAGTGCACACATTCAAGCTTTAATCTGTTGAAAGTTGAATTAAATACATTAACCTTTATGAAGCTTCTCATCAACTTGCCTGTTCACTAAAAAAGATATGGACCACTTTATCAAAAGAAGGGATCAACTATGTTAAGGTGAAAGTACATGAAACATACCTAAAGACTTGACAAACTCTACAACAACCAAGAGAGTTTCTTTTTTTGTATCAAGAGTATAAATGTATGGATGAGTAGATTAACCAGTTTACTTTTTCTATGAATTACCTTAAAGTATTTATCAAACTTATTTATGTAGATAAAAATGCATCTATTCCACTTATTAAGAATGCAACAATGAAAGAAGACTAAGAACATGAACACCTTCAGAAATACGCAAATCGAATGAGGCACACAACCGAACACAACCAAACATAACCACACCAAAATCTAGGCACCGCATTGCTGACCAATCATACCAACTAATCAATTAAATAACTTGTAATGAAATCTTCAACTTACTAAAAGTAAAGGCTTTTGAAACTAACGCTGTCGTCGTGTTGTATCTAAACGATACAGAACAACTAACTGAAAATTCACCACGGTCCGAGTGTCATGACGAAAGGAGCACAAAACCCAGTCACTCGAAGACCTCTACTCTACTCTACTCTATTCTCTAAAATGAAGCTACATTGAGAAACATGAAGCTAAGAATCTAAGGTACACGAATCCAGCAGTGGGGGTTATGGAAACAATCAAACAGAATCAAGGGCTACGACTCTAAGTACTCATTTCCTACCGTGCCATTTGACAAAACAAAACCTGTCTGAGTGAGGGATTGCATTGAGATTGAGGATGAGGAAGTTAGGGTTTATCGAGGATGCAAAGCAGCGAAGGTGTCGGCGTTTAGCTCAGTGCTGGGCGGCACATTTTCGAAGGAGCAGCACCTTGTTTGGTCTCGATCTCCTCCAGTTCCGATCGACTGCACAGCAGTCACAACTTCAGGTTGCTTGAATCTGAGAATGGTCACAGGAGCAGATTTGGATTCAGCTTTCTCTCTAAACGACTCTGTGGACCACCTGGGCGGTTGATGTTGTTCCCCCGAGCTCCCTTTCTGAAACGATCTGCTTACTGCGAATGGCTCTAACATGTTCAATACGTCCTGCAAATAATCACACTTCCACTGTCACTAACCTCACTTTCGTGCTTATGGCATAGTTTAGAATGCAAAATGGCAAGGGAAGCTGGTGAAATGTAGAGTTAGAAGTGATTAAGGGAAACCAGATGTAATGTGTACAAGTTGAAGGGTTGAGATTTGTCACAAGAAAAGCACAATTAGCTGTACTCTACACTTAGCACATGAGTCCACGCAAAATGGAATGTCAGAAAGGCACATGGAATAGCGCCAAGTTAATTGAACTGAGGTTTGCTCATCTGGTGTGACTTGTTCAAGAATGTGGGTGAGGGTATTAATAGAATGTTCGATCAGTAGTACCTTCATGGTGGGTCGATCCATTCTGTCGCTCCTGGAACACATGAGCCCGACTTCTGTCAAAGCAGTGAAGAGGCGTTCGTCGTAATGTTCACCCAAACTCTTGTCGATGATTGCTTGCACTCCTCCTTTCTTGAACCGGGGTCTCACCCAGTCGTTCAGATTGACTGCTTCTAGTCTGTTGATGTCGAATACTCGTTGCCCTGTGGCGAGCTCCAGTAATACTATTCCAAATGCGTACACGTCGCTTGCTACCGTCAGTTGATTGGTTCGAAAATAATCGGGGTCCATGTACCTGACAACAGAGCCACCTGATTACAATCGATCGAAGCCGCGAACGTAACTCTACAGAGAGACTTGCATAGAGAGAGGCTTGCATGCATAGAGAGAGGCTTGCATGCATGGAGAGAGGCTTGCGTGGAGAGAGGCTTGCGTGGAGAGAGGCTTGCATGATACAATGCTAATCACATCTGATATTGAGCATATATAGTGAGGAACTTGCTTAGAGCTTATTAGTGTCAATAGGATAAATTGGATTGTGGCTCAAGATATGAGGTTTCAATCCTGCAGCCTGGCTTAAGACATACCCCATGGTTCCGAGCGGTCGAGTTGAAACGTGAGTGTTAAGCTCCGGTGAGATCTTGGAAATGCCGAAGTCCGCAAGCTTGGCCACATTGTATTGATCAAGTAATACATTAGATGGTTTGACGTCCCGGTGAATCACTGGTGGATTCTGCAAGCCACAATTGGAACAACATTTAGCCACAGTTCCAATGAAGGAATGGTGCACATTCTTAGGGAATCTGCCGAAAGGGAAAAAATGATCATCTATTACTCAAACAGACTGAGATTTCTCACCGCGAAAGAGTGAAGATAATCCAAGCCTCGTGCTATGCCAATGGCCACTTCACGCCTTTGTGCTGCATTCAGAGTTGTGTCTCTCCCTGAAGATAACCACTGCAAAGTCTATCAGATGAACAAGAAGATAAACCTTGAAACCCTACAAATTCTTCAAAACACTGTAAAATTCAAATTTTTTGTTCAGTGTGTTCTCTATTTACAAAGATTGCCATTCTAGTGAATTCATCATGAACACCCTTATAATCACGAAACACTGACACCTCGGTTTGTATAATTTGTTTCAGTCTCAACAACATGTGCCAAGTACCTTAGTGAAGCAGTTGAGCATATCAATCTCGTTCTAAACAACATGCTCATCACTAAAAAAAGGTGCCATACGCACACAACTGAAGAATGTTCATTAATAATTAACTTAAGAGTGTTCAATGTTTTTGCAAACTCCATGTAGCAGTGTACTTGATGCAGAAGATGGTAACAGCATGTACTCAGCTTCGGATCATAAGTTAGTAGAGTGATTGTCCCTCAGAATTGGACTTTCTGAAGGAGTAAAATATTGACACGCTACCCATGGATGACGCAATTGTAGATAGAATGGTAACATACCAAAAAGGTTGTCGTGAAGGTCACCATTTTCCATGAACTCATACACGAGAATCTGCAACCCCTCGTCGTCACAAAAACCTTCAAGAGCACAGAGATGGCGGTGATGAAGGCGGCTGAGGAGCGTGAGCTCATTACGAAACTCCAACTGCCCCTGTGCGCTTTCATTGGAAGCACATTTGATGGCCACGGCCTTTCCTGTGTCAAGAATGCCCTTGTAAACTTTCCCAAATCCGCCTTCTCCAATGTAAAACTGGTCGCTGAAGTTGTCGGTGGCCCTCTCCAATGTAAAACTGGTCGCTGAAGTTGTCGGTGGCCCTCTCCAGCTCTGGCAGTGAAAATCTATGTAGCTCTTCCGGCACTATCCATGGATCATTTATACCTGATCGCATCAAACCCCAAATTCATTAGAATGGAAAAACCAACAACAGAAGTAGATTTCTTGAACCCTAAACCTTCACACGGCACATTTTACCTTCATACATTCTTCCGAATTGAGGATACTTGACAGGGGTTTTCTTTCTGAAAATCAAAAAGATCACGTAGGTTGCGAAGATGGTCACTGCCATCCCTCCTACTACCCCTCCTACAACGACCCCGATCGGAAGCTTCGATTGCGACCCTGAGGCTTGCTCTGCATATCAAAAAGATGCATTAGTTGAATACGATCATAGATTGAGGAACATTTTTCATACGAAAATAGCTCGTACCGTATCCGCAAATGCATTTTGTGACGTCAGTGATGAATTGAGAAGGTGGACAAGGTGCGCATTGGCCTGCAGATCGACAAGTAAACATCAGATGATCAAGAACTTCAAGGTAACTAGATGAATAGGCATTGCGGTGACATTACCTAAGTTTCTTAGTTTCGCCTCAAAGAACGCTGGGCAATTGTATGTCCGACTACAGTTTTTGGGGGTGTTTTGAGTTGCATTTGGAGGTGAACTGATGGTTGCGCTTCCATCCGTCTCATTGTTGTAACAATTGCTGTAGTAAGATCTGTCAACACATTCGATAAACAATAGGTCCAACTATCATCAAACAATTAACATGTCTTCATACAAACAAGAGGAATACTTTGGATGGAGTCTACTTTGATATGCTGCTGATCACATACAATGATATGTTGGGTACTGGTTGAACTGTGTAGTACTGTGTCGGATAAACTCCATCCAGGAAGTTGCAGCTGAAATCCCTGTGCAATCAAACAGCTACCACCATCAAATCTTGTTCACATTCTGAAAAGCAGGAAATGAATCCCGTCATCCAGAACCAACTTTCGTTGTTACGCATAAGGATTCATGCAAACATGGTTACCAGTCTGTGAAATTGGCGATTCCATTATGCATCAGCCTGGTGAGGTTCGGCAGCGGCCCTACAAACTGGCTCCGCATGAAGTGCCTGAGGCAATCCCAAGCATCACTAAATGAGTAAAAACCAAAACATACCATCAGCAAAACCGTTTATGATAATGAGGAGGCGAGGTGCTCACGCAATTCGCAATTGTGGGAGTTCGAACAGCCAGTCGGGAATTGGCCCAGTGATGTAAAGGTGACCCATTCCGCTGTAAATCACATCCAAACCTCAGCATAGAATGAAACTCCTTCACGAAAGACTAGCTAAGATAAAGTTTCAGAAACTGGAAAGGGTATCAGATCATTACAAGAAGTAGACTTTGGTCAAAGCCTTCCATTCAGTAGGCAAGAATCCTGAGAGTTCATTCTCCCACAGTTGCCTGCAAGATCCTTCTCTTGTCATTACACATCACGAAACATCACACATTCAACAACAGAAAACAGGGTATGATGAATGGCACGTACAGAGTTTCCAGGTTGCGCAAGTTTCCATATTCCGGAGGTAGCCCACCCCAGAGCTCGTTGGAATTGAAGTCCCTACCGACAAGAGCAATGACGATGAGCACAAGAATGAATGTAACAACAGTGACTGTCCATCAAATGCTTGACTTACAGATTGCGGAGTGTCACAATTTGACCGATCCATGCTGGTAGTTGACCCCTGATTCTGTTACTTGCTAACAATCTGCTCACAAAACAATACCAAAGCTTATAAGCTGGCAAAGCTCTTATAATATTAGCTCCATTTTAATTATTATGGAGCATGTTTTGGATCAGTGCCATTGAGAGTATGAAAAGTGAATGAGGATTACAAGTTGGTGAGGTTGCATTTGAGGAGGGCGTCGGGAGGAATGGAGGTGAGATTGTTGTTGATGAGATTCAAGTCCATCAAGCGGACCAGGTTGCCAATCTCCAGGGGGATGGGGTCGCGAATGTCGTTGTTTTCCAGAATTAGTGACTCCAAGTGCACTAGCTGCCCGATGGCCGCGGAGATCGGTCCCTTTAACCCCGCCCCTGTCAAGTTCCTGCATGCACTTCATAGATTAGGGTGCACAGCCTGATTTTCCTGAAGATTTTTGCTCATGGAATTGTGGGAGCTTACAGTTTAACGACTCTGCCGTTGGTGTCGCAAGTGACGCCGGTCCAGTTGCCAGAGCAAGGATTGCTTGAAAGCTCCCAGTCGTTGAAGCTGACGCCCCAGGAAGTCGCCAGGCTCTTAAGAGGTCCGCCTGCGAAACCCATGCGATTTGCATACTAGTAGAGCTTAGAATCGACTGTTACTGAAGCTCTAAATGCAAGCGACCATCACACACAAGATTCATCATCAGTGACGTGGATGAGGTAGATTTCGACTCACCCTGATTCGTCGACTGGCCACGAACTGCAGTCGCGCTCCAGAGCAAAAGCTGAATTGTTGCAAGGTAAAGCCGGGTGGAAACAAACGTCTGCTGTCGAATCTGTCGAGACACTAAACCCTCGGAGTAACTTGTTGCACTGGAAGAAGACGCCTGCTGATTCTTAGAGCCTCCGCTCAGGTTCTCCAGGAACGTCATCAAGTCAATGACATCCCAACCCATCACAAGCTAGCTAGTATATTCTCACTTCTCAGCAGCCTTCCATGAATCATTTTCTACTAAATAACCTCAACTTAAAGGACTCAGACTCATTCTGGACATGAATGGGTTTCAACGAAGACGACAGCTTGCTAAAGGGTTCGATTCTCTCTTGACCAGCTGGAGAAAGAGGATCAGAAAGGAAATCTGATAGTGGTTGATCGAGCGTGTGGAATTTCATGCGTTCTCGAACTCTGCAGTCATTGAACGATCGACCATCATCGGTGATGCATATCTTTGATGTTTTCCTTCAGTTACGGCTTCAAGTCTTTTGCCGAAGTAGCTAGAACTGACTTCAGATCTAGCTAGACCAGTCCTGAGTTTCTGAAATGTGAGGTCCATAAATTTTGTTTGGCTTTGATTCGATCATTAATATTGAGCTTCTCACGTGGAATGCTCTACTCAAAACTTAAAGATTCAATGAATGGCATGATTTTGCACTTGGGAAAATCGAATGATACTAAATAAATCAATCATGATCGGTGAAGTCCTCGTGCCGCCTCAGACTTGACGCCACGTCGTGGTCCTAGCGAAGTTACCCACTCAAAAAAGTTTAGTTCAAACGGAACATTCCGTAATCTGATATTCTGATTGACCTTTAAGATGGATTATGAACGTTCACCAAAGCTTCCTGAAAAGGATTTAGTTGATACAACCGTGTTTAGGAAGTGATTCTATTGCTTATTCTCGATCAGAAATGGATAAATGTTCATCTTAGTGTACAAAGCATCATGTAGGACTTCTCATATAAACCGTATATCTTGAAAGTATGAGAGGATATCACACTAAAATTTGATGATATATTAGTGCGATTGAAGGCCCTTTCATCCCCATATTAAAATAACCAAAAGTCTCAATTGTGTTACACAGAGTCCATGAACGAGCTCTTTTTTACGTTCTTACTAATATGTGTATTGGGAAGTATACTATTCGATGTGACTGAGAATGCTTACGTACGATTCCAGAATGATTCGCCATTGATTCGAGGCCTCCTATTCACGAGATCGTATCCTTGTAAGCACACCGACAGAGCTCGTGTGCGCAGTAACTAGCCAGTGAGTAGCTTCCAACTGGGCTGTTACCAGCTTGGTCAAGTATTCATGAATTATGGAGACGGATCTGGTTGACGCATTTAGTTGATGCTAGGCCCCTCCAACTGAAACGTTTACTTCATGTAATTTACAGCAAGATATTGTTCATGCACGAGGAAGAAAGCTTGACAAATCCTATACGTTTCTGCTGAACAGAAAGAATAGACTAGGAAGTACTGTATCCATTTGTTTCCGCCATTTTCCACCACTTGTCATTCAGTTGTGATGGCAGTTGATTGATATCATACAAATAGACAGATTCAAGAACGTTGCTTGAAGAATACTTATAAAGGAACAAAACTTATCAGATACAAATGATTATTCCTATTAAAGTACAAATTCTTGAACAAGAGATGTCGACCATCATTACTTCGTTCTGATTAATGTGCTCCTGTCAATGTTTCCACTGTTATGTGAAGCAGTCCATTCACATTCCACCACATCGAAAGTTGTGCTTTGCGTATGTCTAGACGGAAGCTTGCCAATAAGAGAATTGATGTCTACAACTTACCACCAGAAAGTGGTCAAATGAATGTAACCTAGGCAGCAAGCGAGCGATTTAAGGTCAATGGATATATTTACTGTTTCCAGTCAGCCCCAATGTCACGAGGAACTCAAAGCCTAGGATTCACTACCTCGATTGCTGCCAGATTCTCCGCCTCATATCGTATCTTTCAGTCAACAAGAATGATCTTCTGGCTCTTGGTGGAAGCATATGTCGATTACAGTGATTCAAATCCCAGTCACTCTCAGATTGTAACCAACAGAACGATACCTCATCTCCAAACCACAAACATGCACCTAGGACTGCGCAATACTAAATCAACAGATGTATCTGACCAATTAACGACGTGAAGTGGCCAGTACTCAACTCAGGTTATCAACAAGTCTCCAAAGGAAATGCACTTCGAGTTTCTTCAACAGACCTGTTCTTCGAGGTATGGTACTTGACTAGTATGACCGATAAATATTGAGCTGCCAGGACTTAGTAAGGAATACCTACCAGAGAACATGAGAAGTAAAGGTGATACGACAAATTGTACACAACACAAGATTGATGCAGCATGTACATATTTGTATTTTCTACTGCATATGCATATACACAATCCAAAAGGAAAATAGAAAACGGTTTGCAACTTTGAAGCGTTTCGATCTGTCTATCGTACAACTGAGCATATAAAACACATGATGGCATGCATAATACAGTTCAATGTGAGGAATGTGTGATGATTCCTACACCTTGTCAGGGCGTATGAAAGGCTCAAACAAAGTGGTAGCAGGGTTGGGGTCCAGCCGCAATGTCCTTGCAGCACGCTTGAACTCGTCCCGCAACACACGAATGCTGTGATGGTCCACCACTCGTCCCAAATCGTGTGTTGTTTCGAATGGATCTTCGATGCAAATCAGGTGCCGTTCATTCCCAATCCGGCGAGTCCAATCCTTCTCGTCCTTGCTGCAAGCAATACCAGTTATTTTGTTCTGAAACTTGTCATTTACCAAGCATGCACCTTTAACCAGGATGTGGTAGTCACACCAGAAGTATGATGAGAACCGGTACCTTAGGTAGCCTCCGGTGCGCACAGAGATGACCCAGCGGTTGTAGTCATGACACGAAGCCCAGTACTCAAAGAAGTACGTCAAAAGCTCAGCAACTGTTTCCTTGTTGCGAGCCCCGAAGTTCTTGAGCGTGTTCACCTTATCGAAATAAGCGCACTTGATAGTGCCCACAGTCACCTCGTAGGTTGGTTGCATACTCTGGATAGACCCACAATGTAAACTATTCGGTTCGAGCTACTTCACTTCGAAAAAATGTTCTCACTGATTCAGTAAGGAGGCAGACGTCCTAGTAACTGAATGTTCACGTCTGGCTTCAGGATACAATTCATCAAATGAAGAGCCCTATTTCTGAATCAATAAGCAAAGAATCCAAACCTAGATGAATGAAACCTAGTCTTAAACAAGGAAATTAGAACACACCTGAAGACACGGGAGTATGGCTGGTCTCCGTTGCTGAAGGAAATGGATGCACATCAGGACATATCTGTGATTGGGACAGACAAACAGCATTAGAAAATCAAGCATTCACACATTTTTGTTTTGGAGTTAGGTCCTCGCCTTCACAACCTAAAGACAAGTATGGGAATACCACCAATCCGGGATCTCCAACTATTCTTAAGAGGCTACAGGAACATTTGAACCACCTTCCTACTCAAGAAAGAAAATGTGATAAAAGGACAACTGGTGATCTCCTCAACGGAGCAGCCAGGTGAGGAGAATATGGCTTACGCGTAGCTGGAGAGAGTGCCACGGTATGTTTCATTGACTTGGCGTTGCTTTGCCCAGTGCTTCACCAGAAACGCTAGCTGCCTGAGACGAGGATCAACTTGGGAATAGTCATGGAGCAGCTTTGAGTTCACTACAGCCAACATGTTGTTGACACATATGTCGCAGTTGATTCCTGTGTCCGGATCCGTGAACTTCACGATTGGCACTCGAGCATGTGTTAACGCCTGCGACCCTGAATTCGATTAGTATAGTAACACATGAAGAGCACCCAACTATTAAAACAAGTATGATAAAAAACACTACACAGACAAATCACATGTCATTTGCCCAGCTCATGAGCAAAGAGCACCTGCACATTCTGCATGTCGTCAGAGCGTAGAATGGCAGCCATCTTCGTAACAAGCTCTGCCTTAGTGTGCTCATCGTCAACTGATAGACAAACATCAATATCACTGTTGCGCACGCCAAAATCGTTTGCACATGAGCCAAACAGAAACAGCTTCGCACCGCCCCAATCACGAGTGACAAGCCTATCGAGATGAGTAAGAAACTTTCGTTGCCTTAGAACTTCTTCTTGAGAAGGAATCAAGCTCTGCGTGAACAAGCAGACTCGAATCATGAGATTGCAGCCAACGATCACCGTGTTTGCAAACATAAAAGCTGCAGGCACAAAACAAGGTATATTGACAAAACGTGACATGCCTTGTAAATAGCAAGCAGCTGAGGATTGAACGTCTCAATATCGAATCGCTGCGAATCTCCTTTGATCAAATGGGTCGGGACATTGATACGCTGCTGCTGGCGACGCACTTCCCGAGAGTCTCGCAAGTTTCCAGGCTTCTCATCAAGCTCTGTTTCCTGAGACGAACCAAGAATAATAATGTCAGAAAACCGCCACAACTGCTTGTTTCGTTGAAGGACTCAACGATGAGCAACATACCTCCCGAGCAAGAAAGGCCACACTCTGTGTGAGAGGGGGGGTTGTCGAAAGCTGCTGTGCGTCCTTTGCATGATTGGAAATGCTCAACTCCCGCATAAGTTCCTCCTCTTCGTCTCTGCCCATGCCATCCTCATATGTCAACCGCCCATTTTCCATCGAATACCTTCCAGCCCTTTCCCTGCCACCACTTCGGACCCCCTCGTCCAACTGATACTGCAACTGCTGCTTGGACTCGTCCGTAGCAGATCCTGGCATGGAGGGGCGCACCGTGTTCGATGGAAGCCCTGGACGATCCACCTGTACAGTGATAGTGCTCCTATAGTTACATCTCTGGTAACATTTCAGCAACTCTAAACCCCTCACACGTCTTAGCCACATCCGTCACAAGGCGGTTATACAATGACGAACTCCAAAACAAAACTCCAACAGGACCAGAATCAGCAACGACCACTGCACTACGTGTTGACGGCAACCTTCAAAAAGGACGACAGTTAATGAAACTGTAGAAACCACAAAGCTTTGGTTGGAGCAAGGGCTAGACCTGCGAAGCAAGGGGGAGAATGCCCTCGGAGTTTCCATCCTGCTGGGCGAGCGAGCTCGCTCTTTGAGAGCCTCGTTCTGCGATAGGCTTAAAATGAGGAGGAGAGGCTTGTTTCATGCGCCATTCCTGTATTTGACCTCGACGCCGTTTCAGATCCTCTTTCGACTTACCACCACTGCCATTTGAAGATGACTCGGTAGATGTTGCTGTAGCAGCCTGAGGACTCGCATTGACGTCCGCATCCGGCTCTCTTTCACCGTCCCTCTCCCTTGGTTTCTCATTCACAGCTACCCACTGCCCTGATCGGCCTGCTGAGCGACCCGCCGCTTCTGCTCGGCCACCGCGCCGACCACCTCCTCTTTTCCCAGTACTGCTTTCAGTTCCCATGAAGTCAGCTGAAGTTGTAGTTCCATCCTCGCGAGCCTTCGCATGGCCATCCTCCCTACTCCTAACGAACCGGCTGGAGTTTTGATGATTCCCTGCATCCGCCGATGCTTGGCCAAAGATTTCTTGCTTGAGTTCTGTTGAGGGCGAATGCTCCCAATCGAGCGGTCCTTTCGGAACGCCGGTGAAATGATTCAAAGCCTTGACAGTTGAAGAGACAAAGGCAGGATCAATTGGTAAGCCATCTCCGAAGAATCCAGGCGGTGGCTTGGTAGGTGTAGATTTGAAGGGTGAATTTGCTTTCGAACCATCAAAGACTGCATTCAAAGATAAACTGCGCATCTGCTCTTCAGGATTCGGCTTATCTGCGGAGCCATTCGATAAGGTCCAGGAACGGCCAAGAAGGTGTTCAGGCTCGGACCCTTCGCTTCGTTTCGGAGGCCCAATGGGACCATGCACTTGCGCCTTGGGCAACAGCAAATTGAGCTCTGCGGGGGGATTAACTGGCTTCAGAGATTGGGAACCTCCACCCATGAGAAGCTGCATAAGCTCCGCCCCGTCGCCGAGGAATTGCTGTGGCTGTGGAGGAGCCTTGAGAGGTAGCATAGGAGGAGCCCATGGCCGTGCTGCGCCATCGTTAGCCCGATGGTGCGGTGACGGAAGCCAGCCTTCCGATCGCCATCCGGTCGGCTGTTGTTGCGGTTCGCTCGGGTAGGGTGGAAAGCGAACCGGTGGCCTGGCACCCCAGAACTGCTGCTGCTGCTGCTGCTGCTGAGGAGGATTCCACACCCCACCTCCACCGTAATGAGCTGGTGGCGCCATGAACAACGGCTGGCTTGGTCCCAATGCCGCCACTGCTGGATCTCGATGATGCTGCCATCCCGATGCCTGCTCTAAGTCCTCTGACGGCGATGCTACCCCTTCCCCGTTGGCCACCCTTCTACTGCTGCTACTGCGCCCATCGCCTCCCCTTTGCAGCAGCTGCAACAGGAACTCCCCGTTCGGTTCCATACCATATCGAGTCCCCCTGTCTTAACAAACTCTCATCTCTCAAATTCTAATCCACATTCTCCCCGCCCTGTGTAAAGCCAAATCAAATGAATCATAATCAGAGCTCCCAACCTAGAATTAGAAGTATAGTGCTACTCAACGGAGCTGTCGACAGCATATCCACATGGTGATAATTCCAAACCCTACGTGATGGAAACCAAATGTAGAAACGGACTACCACCAAAAAACGAAAGCACGATACCGGGATACCTCGAAGGGAACATACCCTGTCCGAATTCGGTTCCCGTTTCGCCTAAACGGAAAAAAGTTAACAAACGGAAGTAAACGGACGAGCATCGGAAGCTCGCTCGCACGGTGCCTGCCGCTCTGTGACACACCCATGCATGTTTCGGAACTGGGAACTTTTTAGGGTTAGGGTATCTACATCGCATCATGCTCTTTGGCACGGTCATGGGTCACACTGATTGCACTTACTGTGCTGTACCCAAACCAATTCCTGTTTGTCAGGGTATTTTTGTATCTTGGATGAGAAAGTGAGGTTCGTTTCACATCCGCTACAGACAAAGACAGACTACTGTACAGAGTGCCGCCTTCAGGACTTTCCACTTTTTCATTCTGTTAGCAAGTACTTGATGGCAAGAGTGTCGGCAGAAGTGATGGTGCTTGAATTTGAAGGGGGATGGTGCTGGTAATCAAATTCTTGCACGATGATCAGCGTTGAGGATGTTGAGGCTCTCAATATGAGCCTGGTCTCCGACCGTGCTAAAACGCGAGAGGTACAATCATCGCATTTGCAGAAATTGAGTACTCTTGTTTTGTTTGTGTTTTGTTTGTGTTTTGTTTTGTTTTGTTTTGTTTGCTGATTCTTATTGTGATCAAGCAGGATGGCGTGAAGGCTTTGGGTAGCTACTTGGAGGGCGCGGCTGGCTTGCGAATTTGCCCGTTGCTGGACCAGCAGACCGCGCTCTTGCGTGCAAACGAGCGTATTCCTTGTAAGTTGCAATCAATATTCTTAACCACCGAAGCGTTTGTGACCGATCAAAAGTTGAAATTAGACAAATCCATTGACAATTGAAGGACAATGCGTGCTTTTACTAGCGAATATGCTCCTTAGAAATGCCAAAGGAGCAGTTTAGAGCCTTGCTTCTGTGTGAGAAGATCATTCACTGTCTTACTGATCCGACTGATCATGTTGTGTGGAAATTCAAGACAATTCTCCATGTGGCTGAGAGCTCAGAAACTGCTAAACCCTTTCCTTGAGGATTTGTTGCCTTAAACCCTAAAGGATTAAGAATTTGTACTCAATGGAAACTGATTTAAGACGGATTTTCAGTTGATTTCAACATAATTGTAATGCGTGTTTCATCAATTAAAAATCCTCCTTAAAAGTGGCAAATGAACACTTTTGGAGCCTTGCTCCTTTACTAGTAGATCATCTAAGTTTTTGCTGATTTGACTGATCATGCTGTATATACAAGTGACTGCTAAATCCTTCCTTTGAGGATCTGTTACCTTAAACCTAAAATAACCAAGAATTTGTAGCCGATGAAGTTTGAATCAAGATGGATCTGCATTTGATATCAACAGAAGGTCAATACGTGCTTTTTCAAGAACCTCATCGAGTGGAAGTGCTCCTCAAAACTGCCAAAAGAACATCTCGAGCCTCGCTTCTCTATTATTCAATCATTCTCTGTCTTGCTGATTTGTCTGATCATGCTGTGTGTAAGTTCTAAACTAAAATGGCACTAGTGATCAACATAAGCCTCCATGTGACCTCGAACTCAGAAACTGTTAAACCCTTTCCTTGAGTCTTTGTTGCCTGAAACCGTAAAAGACCAAAAACTTGTAGCTGATAGAATTTGAATTGAGATAGATCTGCAAATGATATTAAGAGAAGAAAAATGCGTTCTTCTTTCACATGAGTGAAAGTCCTGCCAGATGAACACATTGAGTAGTTTATCACTTTCTTGCCGATCCGACTGGTATTGCTGTGTGGAATTTCAAAAACTAAATGATGAACATTGCGTTTGTCTATGAAAAACAGAAAATGAACTCTCCATGTTACTTAGAACTCGAAATCTGCTATACCCTTTACTTCAGTATTGTTGCCTTAAGCCCTAAAGGACTAAGAATTTGTAGCCGATGAAATCTGATATCAAGTATGCGTTCTCCTTCAAAAACCTCATCAAGTGAATGTCCGTCTAAATGAACACATTTGAGGCTTGCTTCCCGATGAGTAGATCATACAGTGTCTTGCTGATCTGACTAATCCTGCTGTGTGAAAATTCAGTATATTGCACCAGTAATGAACATGCATTCATCGGTAAAATATGATAAGTTGAACACTCCACATTGCTTCAAGAATATGGGATTCCCGTGAACCCTTGCTTTGGATGGTGTGTGTAGCGGCAACATGGCCCGGGGTGTTGCACGCTCTGTGCGATTGCATAGTGAAGGAGGTCGAGGCCAGCAAGAAGCGAGGGCCCAAGCCTATTCTAGCCAAGACCTTGCGGAACTTAGTTCACAAAGCAGAAGATTCAAGTCGCTTAGGTGACTCTCAGCTCCATTTCTTGAGGGATTAATCGACTTTCAGTGACTCACATGAGCAATACTATTTTTCAGGAAAGACTCATTTTCTGCTGCGCAAGATCAAAAGACTGTTTCAGCACATTCTCGACATGCTTCGAGAAGTGCCGGCGTTTTCATCCGACTACAGCCACATGCTTCGTGAGCTTCTTCCTGATGTGGAGTATCGCCTGCGCATGGGCAAGAAGATTTATAACGGTACTCTACATTCATGATGAGGATAATTGCTTTTATTGATGCTATTGTTTTGACTTGTTTCAGTCCCTGTGCAGATCTTGTGACCCATTATTTAGCAAAAGCGAAAGAAATTGCACACAGCCGCTCATTCGAAGCGGCTGTGGCGAAAGAAGATGCTTTTAGGAATACATTAACATTACTTATTTTACTGCAATATCCGCCTGGAGATATTGCTGCGTATGTCAAGTCGGACATTGTCGAAAGCTTCAATGAAATCTTCACGTTGAATAGGTAATGATCTGGTGCTCACTAGTTTCTTGAGAGTGAATTACTACCACCTTCTCGGTTTTTTAGTTTCGATATTGAATCAAAGGTGGTGAGCTCTGTGTGGCTTGTAGAGATGAAGACCGGATAACCAAAAAGCTGGTCGCAGCTTTAAATGCATTTCTGCTAGCAGACGGATTGAATCTAGGAGATGAAGTGGTAAATCTTCATTCTAGTTTTCGACCATTTATGGTGCGGACTTGGTTGACTACACGGGATCGGGACTTGAAGGTACTAATGTTTTATGGCATGGAACTTTGAACATGATTTGCCTTTACGAGATCAAAGTACTCTATGATCGCGTCGTATTCTGAAGTTCGTGGGCTCTTTCATTGCAGGATGAACTGGTTTTGTATGCTCGAATGCAGTTGAAGCTTCAATACATCGTAGCTTCTGATGATGGGAGCATTGTGGAGGAGCTTCTAGGATTAGTAGAGAAGGAGCTGGATCAAACAGGGGTCGCTCTTACTGGATTCCACAGGTTGGCTATTGTAAGGTCTATGGACATTGCAAGTTGGATATCGCCGATGTCGTCAAAATTGAGATCTAACTGTGTCATAACATTACAGACATGATATGATGCGTGAAGACAAACTTGGTTCTGTAAGCCGTAGTGAGCGAGGCTTTCTTGAGTTCGCAGCGGCAACATTCTTTGAGGTATAGGAAACTCTATGACCTCATATTCAAAACAACCCTACGGTAGTAATTTTTGTGCATGTGACATGCAAGCTAAGCTCCTCAAAACTTGTCGATGAAACTCAGCAGCTTCTTAAGAATGCAGTATACGAGTAAAAGTGAATTTTTAACTCATATTAAGTCTAGTTTAGGTAAGTTGATATGATTTTTTTGACATAAATCAGAGCATAGAGCTGTAAACGAGCCTTTTCTGCTGTGTAATGTAAAGTGGGCACACCAACGTGCTGTGCAGGTTGGCAAGAGAGATGCGATGGGTTGGGTGTATGGTAATGCCACAAAGCGCAGGAAAAGAGAGTCTGTGTACACTCTTGTCGGGGAGAAAATCTCTGCTGCCAGAGTATTATGGTGGGGAGATTTTACTTCTTCAGATGTCTGATGATCACGCTGTGTTTGAAGGTTCAAGATATACATGAGTTTCTGATGTACCTACTTAACAAAGAGCGGTATGCAGGGATGGAGCATTTTGTGTTTTAGTACGCAATTTTGGATATCGAATACCCTCCAAATTTCTCGAAGCCTGGCTTGATGGCTTAGCTTTCAACTTAGAACGGTATTTTTCATCTCAGTTGCTATCAAATTCTGGCGTTTGATGGCTACTCTTAAGGATAAATCGTTTGGAGCTGGAAGCCTGTGTAAAGCCTACAGTCAATCAAAGCAATACTAATGCCCACATATATTTTTGATGTTGAAGATGAAATCTCTATTGCGTGCTTGTTGTGTATGACTAGTGACTGAGCGATGTCTGTCTTTTTGGGTAGAATAATGACTGAAGGCGTGAACACCCGGAGCTTTGGAGCTCCTGTTTGGACTCTTCGGTATGATTCTGAAACTGGGCTTCAGTAAATATGATGGAGGATTTTGAATTTTGGTCTTGTGTTTTGTGCTGTTCAGGGACGTGTCCCGAGCGTGACCTTTTAGGAGACATAAAGTGATTTTAGCCTTTGGGTCAGTAGACTAAAATAGGCTTGGTATAACCCAGGCCAAACTTACTATGCTGAAACAATCATAATCTGCAGTGTTGATTTCAGCATCAAGTAGATGCTAGAATTCGTTTTTTGTATGATGCTTGTCTTCGGTTGTTTACAGATGCCTTCAAGAGCTGAGTAATATTTGGCATGGCGCAGCCATTACATTGTGCAAGGTATATAAGTGCAATCACTTCTATGATGTTTTTCACATTAGACGTTTGGAGTTGATATCTCACTAAACTTCTCATTTTGCGCTTATGCAGAAACCTATCGTTTGGCAATCCATTTGGGATTCTATGCTGCACTGGCTTCCTCTGATTACAAATGTTCCAGTCATGGTGATACTCTAATCCCATTTGTACCATTGTTTTCTTGCCCTGTAATGAGTGTCTATTTTGTCTTCCTTTGGTATCGTATCATTCTTAATCGATGTTGTAGAATGTGCACATTTCTGGAGGTTGGGTTTATTTTGCAAAGTGTTCAACATGTTCGAAATTTTCAACGAATTGTAATGACTTTCATATGACTACTCACTACAGGTGGACGAGGCATTTCGTTTACTTGGGCTGATTGCTACCATGGTAAGCAAACCTTGTCCACTGTTCTTTTGTGACTCTAGTGTGTTCCTTTTTATCATCGCCAATATCATGAATGGTCTTTCTTTGTGAAAGAATATCATGATTGCTCTGTGCTAGTCCTTTATATTAGACCACGTCATGGCATTGGTCCAGTACCTTATTTTCAGTCATGAATCACTACATTAGACGTTTTCAGTTGATAGTCAGATAATGACTGAAAGCCATGTTATTCATCTTCTTACCCCAGTATACATCCAGAATTAGTTGGAGTCAAAAAACTTTCAATTGGCGCTTTGTGACCAATCTTCATGGTACTTTGTAGAGATTGGTGCCTGTTTACAACATTCCTCCTAGCTTTTGGGACCTTCAAATGTTCTTGGAGGTACCTTCCGGGTAAGTACAAGTGTATGAACTTGATGCATTGCTAGTTCAGTAGTCACTCTATGAGGGAGGTTTTCCAGTTTAGTGCTCAGATTCTCAGCTTATTTTCTTGGAAATCAATCATTCTCATGGTATCATGATTAAGTTCATCCTTAGGGTATGCACTAGGTTACTAATTTCACAATACTATATATTATCAGGAATATTCTTTATTTTATCGCAGCGTTCTTTGCATGCCCAGGAAGTCAGGTACGTTCATCTTTCTTTTATCGAAAGTTTGGCTCGGGTCATGTGACTGGCAAAACTCCAATTTGAAACTTACTAAGTTGGATGTTACTATGATACATCGTTGCAGTACTAGTTTTGAAGACTGATGACACAGAAAGCATATAATGGAGTTACACAAGTTGACGCTGGTAAACACATTCAAATATCATACCTGTGAACTTAGCTAAATTTGTCAGTTCCATGCTATTGAATGATGCAGGCTGTAACAAAAGCTGATCTGGATCTTCGCCAAAAGCTTCTCACATGGTCAATGACATCTCTGGATCTTCAGGTTAGAGCCTTATAACTTTCTTATGTTCATAGTCATATTAGTCAATTCTGCTTGGGTATAGAGAGAACTTCTGGTTAAATACGAATTTTGTCGACATTTTTTTGACAGCTGTCGTTCTGTGGATAATCTCATTTTAGGATGTTGAGAAGGCGAAGGGAACACCGGTGGAAGCCACGCCTTTGGTTCTTAGTGCAGCCGTATTAGCGCTTAGTCTGGGCTTCGTTCCACTGCATCCGAGCACTCAATCTCCACTTCAGAACTGCTCTGCTTTGGACTTGACAAAAGATTTACCGCATTGGGCAGAGGTAGACGGAATTCTTGACCTTGTTATATTCTCCCATTCTTCGCTCTTGATGCATCTTCCAGATTGTTACACTAAACTCTGTAGTATAATGGATGTCTTCTCTAGTTTTGCAAGGAGCTGCTAATTTGAGCTCTTTGAACTTTTCTGAATTTGTTCAAGTATTCTTTCCACTCCAGTAGGGCAGAATGCTTGTCTTTACGGAGTTTGCAAGTGTGATCACATTCTGATTTTTCTGTTGGTTTGTGCGAATTATCTAGTGCAAGGAACAGGAGGTGCTGTTGGAGACAATGGACCGCTCTTTATATTCGTCACCAAGAACCGGGGTCTCCTCAATAGAATCGGTATTGTGGACTTTTCTTTAGATGTGAAGCTACTTTATACTTCAAGGGGTGCTGTGAGCATGCTTATTGTAAGGTGGACAATTGCTTACATAATCATCATGTGGTAAAAAAGTGTAACGTCAAGCCTTGAATTGGACAGGATCCGTCTGAAGCTAATAAACGAAGCATCAGCCCCTTGCCACGTTCAAGTAGTGATCTTCTTCTCCAGCATTTGTTGGAGCTGCTTTTGGAGAAAGTGGGTTTCGTACAGCAGAAGAAGGACGAGATGATGTTATCTTTACCATACTACTTCTACTTGAGTGGGTTGCTTGTTCACTGCATTTATGGAGTCGAACAATCAACGCAAAGAAGGTGGGACTGGTTCCATGCTCATTTAATACCGCTATCTGGAAAACGATGTTCCTGCTAGTGATGTCCCTGCGAGCAGTGTTTGTTGTATCAATCTTATCGCGATTTGGTGCTCTCCCTCGTTTGCACATGATCATCTATATCCTCTTTTTGAAAACTCAATCCAAGGTAAGTAATTCTGAGCTGAATGATGCAGGGGCCAACGGTCGCCAGATTGGTGCTCAAAGGGCAGACTATGGGTAGGATTGTCATACATTCTTGAGATGTGTCTTTCTGTTCTCGAGGGTTCTAGAAATCGAATACAATTAAGTGATCCCTCGAGAAGCTCGGCATTATCTGCTTCTTTGAATTCCTTTCTTCATGAATTCACGCCAGCAACACTCGCTGCCTTAGCGAGTTTCTTGTCTTCACCGGGCCAGGCAGTCTTGGTATCCATTCATGGACGCGCTTGCGAACCAGATTCGGCATCATCTGATTCCCCATTAATGGCCCTGTTCTTGGAAGCCCTCCAAAGTGCTCTGAATAGTGCTGCATCTGTGAGCTTTTTGGCTCAGGATGAGACTTCGGGCAGCCCTGCAACAGTGCCTGAAGATCGGGAAGGGGATGTCAAGCTAATGGATCTTGATTTGGATGAGTTCTCTGAGACGGGCTTTCAGGGCTCTCAAAGCCTTGAGGGGTTAGGCTCAACAAAGAAACGAAACAACAGTCTTTATGACCAATGGAAGGATACGTGCTTGAAAATGGTTGCTGATGTTGGGCGTGTTCTCCCAGAGACATCCTGCAAAGTTCTCTTAAGTCTACTGGACGATGAGAAAGATACTAAGGTTTGGGCTATCAACCTCGTCAGAGGATATGGATTATTCTTTTTCTGATTTTTCCTTTAAGCCTATTAAGCCCTCTGACTTAAGCTGGAAACTCTCAAGCATTACAGGAATTACTTTCTCATGAAGCAGGGTTTCCAATGTATAGGACTGCACTTGAATGTTGACCGGTGCACTTTGTGGGACAGATGCGCTGGAAAATCGTGCTGATGTTATGCGAGCTTATGAAGGAGAAAACGATTGCGCATTTACCTGAAGTGGTGGGCTTCTCACGTTTTGATTACAGCGTTGTTGTTTGACCACATGGAAAAAAATCATGCGCTTTTTTCATACAGTATGAACTAAGGAACGGTGCCTTTCTTAATGGTTCTTTTTTATCTCAGGTGCGCTGCATAGAGAGGCTTCGTGATGACTGCCAGGATAGTGAGTCGGCTCGATTCGATATTTTGGCAGGCATCGATGCTATACTTACCAATTTACTGGTTGAAGATAAAGGAGACTGTAGAAGTGCTCCTAAATTGACCCCAACTAAAGGAGTGCAGTTTCTTTCAGAAGAGGTTGACTGCTTACTTGCTTAGGACGACTTTGAAATTTTTACATCATAAGCTCTAAATGTTTACAGTCCACCTTTACTATCATCATAGTAATACATCATTACCTTATGTACTATCATCGTAGTAATACATAACCCATGCTATATCCGACCTGGCATATGCCATTAGCGATAGCTTTCTTGTAGTATGTACTGTTGACATCATGATACCGTGAAAACGACAGTGTTAGTTCTCTAAAATTGAATAATCAAGTTATGAGGATCAGAAACTAATCTTGGGGATGCTGTGTTGGGTACTTCGTTTTTCAATTTTGACTTTACAGGTCTTGCCTCAGCTGGCGTCTTTCGTAACAGATATCGAGAAAATGAATCTGCTTCTTTGGCCTACTCGTGAAAAGTTCGTGAACACGGTCTTTAACTACATTCTGGTCTCCCCGAGTACGGCTCAGGTACCACTTTGCCTTGGGTTGCACTTGAAATGGGTGTAGCTGAACTGGATTACTTCAAACATGAGCTCAAGTATTTTTGTTCTTTCCAAGTTGATTTGGTAGGTAACTAAGAAAACGTCTAAGATATTGGGATATCCTTACTTTGACGTACCGAGAAGCATTCCATGACTACCTGTGCATAGTACCTCGAGAATTTCACCCTTATTTTGTCACTGCAGGAGTTGACGGAGAAACTGTTGAGCTATTTGCATGACTCAGAGTACAGAGTCAGATGTTTACTTTCTATGCGATCCAAAGTCTTCTTTCAGACCTGGGATGGTCATGAAGGACTACTCCGTGATGTATGGTAAGCTTGCAATGTGGTATGAGTATTGGGAGAATATAAACTTTGAGATTTGTCTGTGACATTCGTCAACATAGTAGATCTTTCAGGATCGGGACTGGTGACTAATGGTTGTATCCGGTGGCTTGATCTACTCAGTGCCAATTTTGGAGTCAAGATGGTAATGGTGACTACAAGTAAGGTAGTTCGGGCATCAGATGTAAAGTCGGCAGGCCCACAGCCTGCCCCTTTTACAGAAACAGCTTTACTTACACTCGGGGAGATTGCTGCATCTAGCGACACTGTGGAGGGCGAGGTAAGCATTTCTGTTGCAATTTCTTGTGGCTAAGTATACTTCAGGTAGAGGATACCACTTAAGTCTCTTGAGATTTCTAATCAGTATGTGACCTAGATGATATTTGAAATTCCATGTTGAAAGCTGATCATAGTATAATCTCTTCTATGTATCGGGAGCTTTCTATAGTCACCTTCCTTGAACCTTCCTACTTATCTTGTTTCACTAGGGTGTATGGAATTAGTCACTTTCGACCATCTTTGAACTGAGGACTGTCAATTGGCAAGTTGAAAGACTTAACTGCCTTGATCTCCTTGGAGTGAATTTGGATGTGTGACCTACTCTGCAAGTTTTTGCGTGGACTTTAAACTGGTTATGGCTCTTCGTACAGGCTCTCTTCATGATGTGTGCTCATGCCGCCTTGAATCCGTCACAGAGGTTGGACTCACTACTAACACCTTTTGGGAGCAGAACTTGAAGTCTGAATGTCATCAACAGTTGGAGTTTTAGTTCGGAGCAGCTTCTGGCCCTTGCAGTTTATACCATGCACTGTAGAGTTTTGCAATGATGCAGGCAGTGGAACATTGATACATTATTAGATCACGATGTGCCTGATGTTCTTGCTTGATCGACTTTGTTGCAGGCTTCTCGTCAGCAGTCTCCTTGATAGAGTAGCGAGTTTACTTCAGTACCCGCACCGATGGAAGGTCAGCATAACTGACATAATACGCTACAGAGTAGTATACACTCTGTATCTAAACCAACATTCAGAAGATAGTCTGCTAGTCGTGAGATCATACTAGTTGACCATGTACTTTGAGAGCCTCCATTGTTACATATCTATGTAGAGCCGCGCTGTCTGGGTTATACGTTACTGGAATTCTTCAGTAATTCGAGGGCTGTTATGGGAGCCTTGCAGTTAACCAAGTTACAACTTTTCCCTGTGTGCAGTATTTAAAGTACGTGATGGGAGCCTTATTAACCAGATGGGTGCGAGCCCGTCTAGCGATACTGTCACTTGTGGAGGTAAATTAATCAAGTTCGTCGTCACTAAAAATCTCTTCCATGTTTCTTGATACTTGCAGGAGGTATAGCCTGTGGACGTAGTCTCTTAATTCTGATTCTGACAGTAACTTTATTTCTGTGTAAGCTGTTTCGTTTGCCTCTTACATTTGCAGTTGTATTCTTTTTAGATCAAGGATGTACTCAACGGAAGTGTAGACACAACAGTATTTCTGCAACATTGCTGTCCGTGGCTTCTTCCATCTCTATTCCTCTATGACGACAATGATGAGCTGGAATGGATTGCTAGGGTGAGTCTCGTATTCATACATTCTGTCGGCTCTTCTCTTCATACAATGTATATCAGCAATGGTGTTGCATACCATAGTCTGCTAACCATATGTGCAAATCCGGCAGAGTATGTCTCTTGAACTCTCAGCACTAGTGAGGCGTCATTTCGCCTCCATCTTTGCAACTCTTTTGCCACTTCATTCGCATGGAACTCCAGAGGAACAGCACAAGGCTGGAGCGGTGTTACAAAGAGACATGCTGGCAGCAGCCCAGTTGACAGAAGATGAGCGTGATACTCTCATTCGTAATCATATGGTAGATTCATCGGTAACCTCAGGTTTCTCATCTTGCTGTTCTTTCGAGTTCTTTATATTGACTTTGATGAACAACTTGTGCAGATTGCGATAGTCAACTTTCTTTTCAGACTATGCGGTGATGTGGAGACGCCGCAGTTCCCACACTTCACTAGAGATGCTATTTCCTCAGCTGTACGAACTGTTGTGGACGGATTCTTGGACATGTAAGGACTCCTTGTGTTGTATTGTGCCAAGATTGTGCTCAAGTTTGTATCGAGCGATTGTTCTTGTAACTAGCTGTAACTGCAAGCATTATTTTGTATGAGCAGAGATCCGAACTCACAAGACGAAGGAGTGGTTGACAAGATGCAGGTCTTCCGGCCTAATCGTGTCTTTATGGTGTGTGTCTTGAACCATCAACATTCAATTGTGTTTTTCTCACTTTTCGGGTTCCAGAATGTCTGTAGAATAGCTCACTGATGACCTTTGTTGGAGCTTTATGAACTTCATATCTCCATAACCTTTAATTCGGATGTTTGTGCAGATGCTTCTCCAGCTTCACTACGAGAGCGATTCAGCTTATAATCCACGCCATCGACGGCATCTACTGGCCAGCTTGTTGGCTATCATGACTGTTATAGACAAACGCGTCGTCGTCTCCAGCACTTGTCGGTGAGATATTCCTGTCTGCCGAAGACAGAATTACAATGTTCACTTGAAAACCGGACAGTTTATTATGATATATCCTACTAGACTTTTGAGGATTCTTGAGAATGTAGGGATATGGTTTTACTTTTTGTTGGTACGTCTTATTTCCTACACAGATTTTCAGCTTAAGTTTCTCATCCTACGCTGATTTCGAATTGGCCAGTAGGTGGGTATAGGTTAAATAGGGGCAAGAAAACACAAAATGCTAGAACTGCAGTGTGCGATCAGATTCATTGTCGACGTTTTGAACTGACTACATGGTCGTGTTCCTGTTCTGACCGCAGTTATATCGTACACATTATCCTGCAGTCCATAGAGATCAAGGAACTTCAAAGGCAGTGCTGTACACTATTGGGATATCTTTTGGATAAAGTGGAATCTTCCCCCTTGAGTTCTCCTAATACATTCAGTGACCAACTTCAGGTACATCCATTCTCGAATATGTAGCTCGGGATGTCTAGCAGGATTTAGTTCACATGAGCTAGGCACATCTGCATCGCACTCCTCTTTCTAGAGGTTGTTAGCCCTGATACTTTTTCTTTTGCTAGAGGGATTCAGATTCTATGTGTTGATACTATTGCTTCTCATCCTAATTTCACTTGTCCTACAGTCAATCGTATCCAAGGTGGTGTCATGCATCACAGCATATGACCAAAGCTCTGTTGATTTTGATGATCTTCAATCGAATGTTCCGCATCAACCACACGTCTTTTTGGTGGAGTTGCTGGAGCGGTTGACAGTCAAAGCTAGCCCCACTTTACATGACTCTATTAAAGTAAGCATCTCGAACACCAGCAGCGATTGTTAGTGTGACAGTCTACTCATTCTCAATATGCCTTTGCGTAATGAGAGGCTGCATGTTGAGTTACATTCGGTCATGGGGATGTTTTTGTTCAGCTACAAGCCGTCCTACTTGGTAGGATGAGATAATGCGAGTCTGTCATATGTGACGTTTCTTCTTATTCGCGTTTGATTGCCACTCGATCATGTGATTGACGAATGCATTTTGAACATTCTTCTCAGGAATTGAATCCTTTTCCAGAGTTGCGGATTTTCGAGCCCATGCGAGCGCTGCACAACAGCTTGTGTAGTGGTCGAAGTCTTGCAGATGAGTTCGTCCAGGTACTCCGATCACAAAGTTATGCTTTCGAATGACCGTGCCTTCTAAACACCTCTTAGTGTATCGTGACATCCTTAATACCAACGCTTTGATACTGACATCTCGGCAATAAACAGGATCTATCAGCACCGTCACTAAGTGTTATGTAGATTGTCTGTATTAGTCAGAACTGAACACCAGCTCAGAAGCTTTACTTGTGTATGATCTCAGTAGTGTCTTCTTCGAGCCTCGAGTTTGTTGTGTTCCTAGATAGATGCAGGAAGAGTGTTTCTGAAGCCCCTGTTGTTGCTTGCAGTTCGTGAAGCGAGCACCAAGCCTTCCATCGCAACTTCAACTTAGCAGGTTCGTGTAAATCTCAGCGGTTGAGAGCCAACTTTCGCCCGTTGATTACTTGTCTGTCGATTTCTCACATATGCCTTGCCTCAACAGGGCTAGCTTTTCAGTTTTGTCACACTCTTTACCTGCCAAAGAATGTTTTATTCTGAATTCGAGTTTTCTAAGAACGTTCTTGCTGAAAACTTGTCACAGCTTTGACTTTATTGCACTCTCTAATTGCTGAATTCCAGGTCATGGATCATTTTCTTTCATGGTTACACACAGAATCCAACTTTGAGATTTGAATTTCGATAACTTATCAAGTTGTGGAATTATTTGCAGCTTACGGAGTCTTGCAAATGAGCTCAAGCATCGAAAGGGCGAGCTGTATGCGAAGCCATTTATCAGTAAAGACGGGAGCAGGTGGCGCTGTAGTTCAGAAGTAGTGTCGGCAGCGTGGAGATTAGTGCGACTTTGTGATGAGGAAAATCTCGCTGACATGCGTGATCTAGCTGGAATTTTTTTGGCTGCTGTACGTATCCTGATCCTTCATCTGATGCCTCAGCTTAGACATGTGCATGCCTACTGTTTGAGTCGTGCTCTGGCTTTGTTCTTACATGTCAAATGGCTGATTGATTATTATCTAAGGGCAATCATGTGTTGACAGGTTGGTATGGGTAACCCACACGCTGTAGTGTTTCACTTACCGGAGGACTCTGGAGAGAATACCTCGCAGACTTCTGATATCACGGAGGTTACTAAGGAGGCCCCAGATCATCTTGTGAAGCAGATCATGCTTCAAATGCGAGGTTACCTAGTTGACAATAGTGTGCAGATCATAGAGCTAACCTCTAGGACACTGAAGGTACTGTCTCTTCGCTTTAAAACTCTTCCGTTTTCCATGATTTAAAAAAATGGTCGCTATAATTTAGCTTGCAATTGACTTTCATTCAGATTCGTGATAGTATCAAATTCCATGAGACATCTAAATCAGGGACCTGACTTCCTCAGTAATATTTGTCTTTGCATCAGGACCCCTGATCTATTGATGAACATAGGCTCATCTAATATCGATGTTTTTAGTTGACGACATAGATTTGCAGCGTGTGTATCTGTTGAATTCAAAGCGCTGTCTGCTTGCGCAGGGGTTGTTGTCAACTGAGCAAGGCCATCGCGTGTTAAGGGCGTTGACATTTAAAGAAAGCGCTTACTTGGAGGTACTCGCATATCTTAACATAGTAAGGAGCAGTAATTGGTTCTTGATATACGTTCAGATGTTGACCTTGGTATCTTGGTGTACAGGTTCATTCTAAGGGAATCAATCCTAAACTTGTGGCGGAAATGCTAACTTCATCTCAACAAGAATCAGCGAGTAAGTAACATTCTGTGTTACCACTTTACGCGCAACAATGTTCTGTGTTTCATACACTGGGGTGTCATGAATAACAAGTGAAGTTCATACTTTGGATGGGGTTACTGCAGGTACAGCAATTTCAGCTGAAAACCCTCAGCTTTGGACTACAGTCGGCAAAACATACAATCACTGGATTTGTGAGCTTGTGCACTCCTTGATAGAGTATACGGAAGACCAGATTTTGAGGTAACAGAAGAATCTGCATCGCGAATCTGAGCTTCTCTTATCTCCTAACGTCAATTTCGACCTATGCTTTCTTTGCCTCGGTGTATTTTATATGCTTTATGCACGCCTTTCTTTCTGCTAGATGTTGATTATATTCTAGGGGTGGGTAAATCAGAATCTGTCAGGGGCTAGTATTGAAGAAAGCTGCTCTCGCGGAGCTCGTTTTCTCGTATCTACTCGGAGCCATTGCTGCACGCAATGAACCAGATAGTGAACTCTGCCATACTATTTCAAAGCAGGTCAGTCGAACTTCGTTTTTCTGTGATGTCCTCTTTACCACCTGTCTTTTGTTTTATTATTAGGCTTGTGTTCATGTATATTCCTCAGATTAAAGCAGTAAGTAGAATCTTCCCTATGTGCTTTGAAGTGGTACTTAGCAATATTATATCGGTAAACAATAAAGACCACTTCAGGTGTTCTTCAGTGTGAATACCTCACGGAATAATCTTATTGGTTAGATGATTATTATTTTTTGTAGGTTGAGGAGCACATCTTGGGTGAGCAAAATCAGGATATGCGCTCAATCCAGTTATTTCTGGGAGCTCTAAACACCCTTCGGTGTAGCTATGTTGCTACCACAATGAAAGGCGCACCTTCGAGGGGTAAAGACAATCCAAAGGTTTGCAAATCTGGACAATGAGTGTCCTCCAAAAGCTGATTAATGGGCATTTTGTCGGACCTCGAGCATCTTGAAAATGGACTGTACGAATATGATCTTTTATGGAGTACTGAGTGTATGTTCATGAATTTCCTATAAGTTTTATATCTTCGATTCGGGGTGTAGGGAGACAAGGGAGCTGGAACTACTGGAGGCGGAAAAGCTGTTTATACGCGAAGGAGAAAATCTGGCCCAGGAACTTCCGAGCAAGAAAGTGTTCAGAACAATGAATCAGCATCGAGTTGGCAGAAGGTAATTCATTTCGAGAAGCTTGTCTTATATTGTTTGTACTTTTAATGTATTCTGGGATTAAGTCATCCAAGTCTTGAATTCTGTTTAATCGTCTTCCATCGACTTTTATAAGGATCTCAATGGATCATCTTGGATGTGTTGAATCGGCGTTCTATCATGTGTGGTTCTTTGACATATGTGTGATTGCAGGTGTACTGGCTGCAAATTGACTACCTCATAACAGCAGGAGCAGCCCAAGTAAGCTACATTTCTGGCTTTCTTGTGATTTAGTTTGTATATGGTCCAGAGGATGCTTCTAGGGGTCTTGTCCAGGTTTTCCAACTCAGAAGGTTTATTCTTTCCCGCAGCGTTGTGCCGCATACTTTACAACAATTTTATATGTGGAGCATTGGTGCGAAGACAAGTTTGGAAGTCTCACACTTGGTGAGCCTGACTTTTCTATGAGTAACAAGGTACATCATCTTCTTATTTCTTGTGCACCTGGTTTTTGTAGTATATGTTTGCATAAGAGTGATCCCCAATGTACTGAAGTTTTCAGTAATCAGGAATCTATAGTTATCATTATGTAGAAAATCCTTCCTATAATCTTAGTGATAAGAGGTCTGGCTCCAGTAGTCACCTTGAGAGAACTGGAATTCACGGTGTACGCCTGCCGGAGTTTTCAACCCCACAATGTTGAGAATACAATGTCGAACGCTTACCTCTTCTACTCGTTGTGTTTTGATCTTGCGCAGCTACCTGCTCACATAGAATTGCTCTTGCTGGTGTATACAAAGATCAATGAGCCTGACGGCGTGTACGGTGTTGCACGCTCGCATAAGGTAGCTTCTTTACTTTCTAAGAGATCCATATAGCTGCTCCAGTTGAATGTCTGCTACGAGTACTTAGCCCCTAAAGAATTGCTCTTAAAGAAAGACAGTTGATGGTTCTTTCGTTCTAGCCTATATTGCAGTGATGGTTGTTTGCTACTCCTGAATATTTTTGATGTGCGGATGAATTCAGGTGAGATCTCAATTGCTGACGTATGAGCATGAGGGGAATTGGAACAAAGCTGTGGAAACGTATGATCTGCTCTTACGTAGCCGGAAATCACCATTGCTGAACCCAAGATCAGGTGACGCAGCTGGTTCCTCTGCAGACGAGCCAAATTGGCAGTCTCATAAAGGCTTGATGAGATCATTGCGGCAGATGGGATGCACATACGTTGTAGATCTCTGCAATCAAAGCCTTGCACAGCAGAGAGACCTTGAATGTGACCCTGAGTTTAGAGAACTGCAGTATGAAGCAGCCTGGAGGTCGTGCAATTGGGACAGCAACCTCTTTGGGCTTGACGTTGTCGATGACTCTTTGAATGGCCAATCGGGAGGTCAAAAAGGACTCGCTTTTCATGCACACCTGCACAGGTTTGCTCTCGTCATCTGTTTCTAAATGCTTATGATCCACTTCGGATCCCATCTGCTTATACAGATGTATATTTTAGTTTGCTATGTTGAGTTTTTGGTGCAGGCTCTAGCCATTCTGAGCATATTTGGAAATTAGGACTCTAATTCAGATGTATACCATCTACAGTGCTTACGTCTTCTTGTGTAACTTGTGGGCAGTTGTTTAAGAGCGCTGGTGGAAGGTGATGCGGAAATCTTTTATCCTACACTGCAGCAAGCTAGGCAGGTATAAGAAGCTCACGAGAACCTTTTTTCTTGAAGGAAATGACTACTTCACGAAGTAGCGCATGGTCCTTTTGAGTTCCGGTAATGCATTCTTTCCGTACGGTAGCCGAGCACTTACTATGTGATTTATAAATGCAGAGTATTATCACGAGTATGTCTCTTAGTAGCATGGAGAGCACGCAGACTGTGAATCCTGCTATCATGAAACTTCAGGTAAAATTTAGAGCTGTGTTGCGAATCAAGGTCTCTAGTCACTTGTTTCTTGCCTTTTGCGAGCCATGCTATTGAACATTTACTTTTGTTGGAGCATTGTCATTGTGATGAATCTTTTACCTGAATGCAGATGCTCGAGGGCCTCTCACAATCGTGGGAGATGAGATGGAGGATGTCTCAGCGAACTACGGTGGCTGGGCCCTTTGTTCCGTCTGATAATCAGGTAACTCTCACATGATATGTGTATTCCTCAAGGCCTTGCAATCCAAATTGGTAACTATTGATGGGACCTACATAAGAAGCTTGTGTTTAATTTTCCACATCCGATCTCATCATCTGGTACTGGTCCATCGTATTAACACCCGTTACCACATTCCAGGTTTATGCATTTGAGGACTTATGGCAGGAAAATATACGGCAGATGCACTCTCATTACGATTTGCTGGAGCCGTATATTACCTTTCGAAAAGTAATGTTTCATGTGCTCAACCGGCAAGACTGCCTGCCTCGTCATCTTCTGGAGTTTTCAACTCTCGCTCGGAAGGTATACGTTTTTGTATCATGAGGAGATTCGTTTATACTTGAAACCCACGAAGTTCAATAGGGGCACGATGTTTCTTTAGTGTATAACTTTCACAAGTCGTGACTTGTCTCGTTTTGAAGCTAAGTGACGCACTTTGTCTACTTGGCAGGCTGAGAGACGGAATCAAGCTGCTGATTCACTTCACGAGTTGAAGCTGATTTTGAGTGGCAGCAATGACCAATCCAGTACAAATGTTTCTGTGACTGCTGTTGGAAAGCTTCTGGCAGCTGCCAGGGTAAGATCTCGCTTCTTTATTGATTTGAAGTATCCCTAAACACTTCAACTATTTGATCCAGTTCTCGCCATCGAACTGTTCCGAGCCGAACCATCTTCTGGTCAAGACGGTTATTATCTATATATGTAATTTATCCTTAGATATGGGTGGTGACAGGTTGAAGAGGCAAAAATTCTCTGGGCCCAGGGCCAACAAGAGATGGCAGTGAACTTGATGAAGTACATCTTGCAACATTCGGATGTTGAAGCTGGAGAATCAGCAGCCCTTCTCTGTCTTACCGGGAAATGGCTTGCAGAAACACGATCTGACGGGTGCGCTCTGATTTAAGTTGACGAGCTTGAGGTGATCTTGTTGTGTGTTATTCTGACCACATGCTTTTGTTTGTGAGATGCAGCTTCCGGGTCATCTTAGAACTCTACTTGGGAAAGTCGGTCGAAGTGGTGGAAAATGCCGTCAAGGCTGTTGACGAAAGTTCGGGCAGTTATGTGAGGTGGGCACAACGGTTGTGCCGTACTCATTATAGGCTAGCTCACTATACTGACAGCCTTTATAGAAGCTATGAAGATCGCCTCGTCTCAAGCGAGTGGCAAGCAGCATTAAGGTTGCGGCAGCACAAGGTGAACTCCTTTTGTCAAGCATGTCCTAAGTTTGTTGCTTTTGGTGATTGTCATACTCCTTATTACATATTGGTCTTGTAAGAATATTGCAAATATTTTACCTCGATGATTTTGGCAGTCTCGGGAGCTTGAGACGTTAAAGAAACGTATCAGCAGCCAAAAGGTGAGGAAAAGAGGCTCTGAACTTTGATTGACCCTGGTGTATGTGACCTGAGTTGACGCTGCCCTGAATAGGATTTCTACTTCTGAATCTGATAGCTGATTGGTGAGATTTTTTATTGTTCAAAGATAAAGGTCATGGTTTTTATTTGACGTCGATAAATCATTTCACTCTGAATCGGCCTAATTGATAAATAGTTTCACTACTCCTATAAATGTAGAATCACTCAATCTAGCCATCTGGGCAGTTACGGTTGTGGTGCTTCATACAAGCATATGAGTGCCACAAGCATAATCCATAAGTGCCACACAATGTTGAATTCATCTGCATTTTATATTTTGTATCGATAAAAGCTTTCATCTGTCAGAAGGCTTCAAATCCATCAACAGTGTATAGTGTTGCTTCGTCTAACAAAACTCGGTGACAGGGTGATGCAAGGGACTACTCCATGAAGATTTTTGAGCTGCATAAGCAGCTTACGCTGGACGATGAGGAAGACCAGCGCATGCAGGTTATAATGGCTCAGCATCCATATTTAGACCTGTACTACTTCATTATGGAATGATGGCACAGTAATTACCTCGATATGTCTAAATTTTGATGGTGTTGTGGATTTGTAGGGTGATAAAGAACAATTTTTGGGTTTAGCACTGGACAGCTATCGAAGCTGCCTACTCACAGGCAACAAGTACGATCTGCGTGTGGTACGTGTTCTTGTGCTTTAATGTCACTCTTCCTGATAAATCTGAAGTTGTCAGATCAACCGATTTTTGTACATTCCAAAGTTGGTCACTCTTTCGTGTGAAGATTTACTGACAATCCAATTGAAATTACGTCCTGTTCGCCTCTTTGGAACATCCAGGTTTTCAGATTGTTGTCCCTCTGGTTTAACCTGTCTACAAATCCACGAGTGGTTGACGCAATGCTGGAGACAGTTAAGAAGGTACATTTCACGTCCTTGTTAATTAAATTGTTCCCAACGGCATCGAAACTCTCATTTATCTTGAGCTTTGGTATTGCTAAATCGTAGGTCGAGCATGCTTCCGGATGTTTCTAAGTTACATTTGAGTTGCAGGTCCAGTCATACAAGTTCGTACCCTTGGTCTATCAAATAGCATCTCGAATGGGGAGCTCAAAGGAGCAAGCCACAGGAACTCATAGTTTCCAGGTATGGATGTGAGTTCGAGGATTCTAAGTTGGCTTCATCACCTTAACCTGGGTGGTTACATGATACAGATAGTAAAGAACCAGATGCTACAATCTCCTAAAACCCCTGCTTGTGTTTGTTAAATTGGACTTTCAACTCATAGATTCACCCTGGTTGCATATTTGGCAGTATGCATTATCTGCTCTTGTAGAAAGAATGGCAATCGATCATCCGTATCACACCATGTACCAGGTATTTTATGAAGACCCATATGTGTACAGTGACTGTCTTCCAGCATTTTCTAGTTCCGATTCTTGATTTCTATTCAATATTATCAAAGATGTATGTTTGATCTTCTGAGCAACATCCTAGGGACAATGTGATAGTAATCAGGTATCAACAATGTGAAATGGCTTGACAGATATTTGCTTTAGCGAATGGTGACCGTGTGAAGGAGAATCAGCGCGGCAAGATAGCGTTTGTTGTCGATATGGACAAGAAACACACTGCTGTGCAATTATTGAAAAAATTGGCAGTACACCACAAAGACCTCCTGCTTCAGGTTTTTCTCACTCAGTATCAGCGTATATAGCCTGGGACTGATCCACCAAGATTGTTAACCTTGGTGAGTTCTTCTCGTGCAGATGAAGCGAATGGTAGAGATTTACATCAAGCTTGCTGAGCTTGAGACAAAAAAGGAGGTGAAACACTATCCTGTATTCGACGCTTTATTGATGCATTTACGTGCACTCTCTATCTCGTTTCGTTTGTATGTCGTTGTGGACTTGATGACGACTTTTCTATGAGGTGCACATCATGAGGAACAATTTGAGGTAATTTGAAGTGGAACTGAACTCAGTTCACTTCAAATGGTGTATGGTTACAGGATACGAACAAAAGGATTCCCTTGCCAAGGGACATTCGCAGCGTTCGGCAGCTTGAACTGGTGGGTACATGATATCACGAGCATGTTTATTCCCTTACAGTTATTTCAATTCATACGTACAACTCGAAGACTTTACTTCTACTAAAGTTTGTTTGTTCATATTCGAATCTTCAGGTGCCAGTTCTAACAGCACATATTCCAGTGGATCCCGCCTGTCAGTACCACAAAGGGTCCTTCCCGTACTACAATGGATTATCGGACACGCTGCAGTATGTCCCCTTCAAGTTCCATCTTGATTGTATATTGTACATGTCAATTAAATTGCTCTTTTTGAGAACTATGATTGTTAGGAACAAATCTTAATTATGAAATGAGATCAAGTTATTGAGGAATAACTGGTCCATATGAATGTTTCTAACAAAGGAGTTGTCACTTTTTGCGCAGGATTATGAATGGAATTAACGCCCCGAAAGTTTTAGAGTGTAAGGGTTCTGATGGGCGTCGGTACAAGCAACTGGCCAAGTCTGGGAACGACGATTTACGCCAAGACGCGGTAAGATTTCAGAGCGCTTCTGTAGTTACATGGCAATTGCTGGAGCAAGCTCAGGGATTGATGATCGCAGTGATACTTTGTTATAGGTTATGGAGCAGCTGTTTGGACTTGTAAATACTCTACTGCAAGATCACCCTGACACTTGCAAACGCCAATTGTGCATTCGTACATACAAGGTATTATCCCATTTTGCACTTCCCTTGTGCGTGTATCAATCACATTTTTTCAATGATATCCAACGTCTACTGATGCTTTTCTGCTGCAGGTCGTTCCTTTCACACCAAGTGCTGGTGTGCTCGAATGGGTCGATGGAACCATTCCTTTGGGAGAATATCTGCTTGGCAGGTCCGTTTCTTGGTCAGGTTTATGTGGGTCGCATTGTACAAAGCTTTCAGGTTCTTGATAGAAATATGCTTACTTGTCTGTGCAGTTCTCGGTCCGGAGGTGCCCACGCTCGATATGGAGGCAATGACTGGACATTCTTGAAGTGCCGTGAACATATGTCGGTTGTAAGTACATTCATGAAGTTGCCGTGAACATATGTCAGTCGTTCTTGCTGCGAGTTGAACAAAGATACGAGGTATGGTAGTACTTTTGGTATCAAGAGCGCTGTTAAGCAGGTACTTTATTTTGAACTTACATGACTTTGGTGGAAATGTGCAGGAGAAAGACAAGCGGTATGCATTCGAGACAGTGTGTAACAACTTCCGGTGAGTTTTCTTTAATGAATTTGATCGCCTCCTGCCCCCAAGGATTATGAACTTGTTTGCTGTAATGAGAGGTTCTTGCAGTCTTGTCTCTCGCTCTATCAAGCGAGCGGCTCCTGTTTGTACAGAACTTACATCCAAGTTCATTTGCAGGCCTGTGATGCACAACTTCTTCCTGGAGAGATTTTCTCAAGCTGCAGATTGGTTCGAGAAGCGGCTTGCCTATACTCGCAGTGTGGCTGCAAGTTCAATGGTTTGTGTCCTCCCAGCAGAAAATTTGTGATCTGCAAAAGCTGGGAACGTCCCTCTGCCACTATTGAATTGATCCACTCACTCAACACATGTTGGTCACCAGGTCGGGTATGTTGTGGGGCTCGGAGATCGACATTCTATGAATGTCTTGCTGGACCAGGTCACTGCTGAAGTGGTTCATATAGATCTCGGTGTCGCTTTTGAGCAAGGCCTCATGCTAAAGACTCCTGAGCGGGTGCGTGCTTAAATCTTTTGAAAAAACCTTCAGCCTCCTCAAGAGAGAGGTTCCAGCCCTATCTAAACCTGTGTTTGTGGTGGCGCTTTCTCAGGTACCGTTCCGTCTTACGCGTGATATTATTGACGGCATGGGGGTGTCGGGCGTGGAAGGTATCTTTCGAAGATGCTGCGAAGCGACTCTCTCTGTTATGCGCACCAACAAAGATGCACTCTTAACCATTATCGAGGTAAGCTTCAAAGCATTTCTGTATTCGTCTCTGTGTATACTATCATGGACTTTGCAGACCTTTACATGTGGAATCGCTGTGCAGGTGTTCATATACGATCCTCTGTACAAGTGGGCATTGTCACCTCTGAAAGCCTTGCAACGGCAGCAGGTGCTGTCATCGTATCGAATGCCTCATGTTCCATTTTAATAAAGTAATTGCTTCCATCAATTAACATGGTTGAATGTGATGCAGGAGGCATCTGCTGATGAGAGTGGCTCCGAGGAGCAAAACCAGCCTGAGCTGCAAGACGAGGGTAACAAAGATGCGGCGCGAGCCTTGTTACGGGTCAAACAAAAACTGGACGGCTATGAAGGAGGTGAAATGAGAAGCCTTCAAGGACAGGTATATACAACTTCATGGAGGAATTCAAGAAATTTCGGTAATGCAGGCCTCCGTTTTTACAATCTGCTGTGTTGTCTTGTGCTTTCAGGTACAGCAACTGATTCAAGATGCACAGGATCCAGAGCGATTGAGTACCATGTTTCCAGGGTGGGGTGCTTGGCTTTAACTTCAGTACCAATAGGCGAGCTTCTTCAACATTAGTGATGGCTACTGAAGATAGTATGTAAGTAAATTCAATGCAGTCATCACCCCGGTCTTTACCGTCTCCTTACAACTGTACAATACGCATTTTGCACGACTCTAGAATATTGCACGTTTCTGTAGAGCAAGCTTGTGCTTGGCCAAATCGGCCTTCTTCCATTTTTGTTCCAGAAGTAAATACGTCTACCTGTTTACCTTCTGCATTTGTATCTTGTTCCTTTTCCTACTGTATTCTGGTCTTGCACCACTTTTTCCCCAATGCAAATGTACTTGATAAAGCTTGGATGGACTATCAAAAGCTTCCATGTTCTTCAATTGTCTATCTTCCACTGGTTTCTGGAACCAGTTGCACCTTTCTTTCATGAGGATAATTTTCAATATATTATAAAAATACTTCATTTTCCTTTTTGTCTCAAAACAAGTGTCGCCCAGGGTGTCTCGAGTCACTAGTAATAGATTTGAGATACACTGGAGACAGAGTATCTTAGTTTGGGACAGAGGGAGTATGAATCTCAATTCCCCAACGCTAACTCATCATTCTCTGTATTGGAATGATTAAGCACTACAAAGCAACGCTTTCTGCAATAGATTTTACACTTTTCTAGTATCCTCACGTGATAAAGGATATTACACGCAATGACTCAGGTTCAAGTGTCTGTCATTCTCTAATGCAACTCTTTTTAATATAAGGATAATCTTCATTGCGATTATTCTCATTTTAAGACCCACAAGTAACGACATCACTCTCTCCTCCACACTTACAATAGCACATGTATTCTTCTACATTCCCTCTCCTTCTGCCCTAACTTGCTTACATCCAACGACTGAATAAGAATGAGACTCTTTTCAAAATTCAGGTCGTTGTAGTCAAACTTTCAAAACAGGCGGGAATCATCAGCATTAGGATGGCTTCAAAGTTGTCGAATGTTCTAGAGCAGGCCGGTCGTCTTACTTGAGCCCCTCCGATTTGCGCTCCGTCGCTGTTACCGAGTACTCCTCATGTGCTTGAACGTGCTCATGTAGGCTTCTATGTTGCTCAATTAGCGCTTGCGCTTCATGGAGCTTTTAAGATTTATCTTATCGCTTACGCTCAGGGGCTAAGGTCATGGAGCTGACCTTGTTTCGTAAGGAGAATCTCCTCATCATGCCGACTATATCTCTACAGCGCTTGATTCACCGATGTTGGCGCGCATTTCGCTGCCGTAATCTTCTTTGCCCGGTGCGCTTTGCCATCGATGAGGATGCTCCCCCGTTCTAGACTCCCTACCGCGCTGCATTGCTAACGAACCCGACAGCGCCGAGTAGAGCTCCAGGTACGGTGCTCTTTCTCTGACTCGCTACTTCGCTTCGCTTGATCGCTTTGGAATCTGTGAGTCTTTGAGGTTGCTGAGATTATTGACGTGATATTTCGATGTTCCAGTGTTGACCACAATCCGGACGCATTAGAGTTGTCTGGCTTGCTTAACAATCTGAAGCAGTGTTGCGCCGTCCTCTCTTTTCTTTGTAGTTCGCAGTAGCTGTAATTGAGTGAGTGAAATAATGTCTTATGGTGCATGTAAACTCAACAATTAGATTGCGCGTCCTGAAAGTCAGATTGAGGTTGAGCTCAAAATGGTGCAACACTGAATGAGGAAGAGAAGCGATGAAATTCGTGTGGCAAGCAACAATTAAAATGCTACCTCTGACTCGCCGTCATTCTATGAAGGGTTGTCCCATCTAGCGATTCCTGTCCTATCAGGAATTTGTGGTGACACGAGGCTTAATGTTTCGAACATCGGTGTTCCAATTATTATATCCAGCCCCGCAAAGTTTTACATGCGGGATGCTAAGTGATAAGCTGGTGGGATGCGTGTGACAGGGATGGAAGGAGCAAGAACCTTCCAAAGTGAAGGATCGAACGGGACAAACTCAATAGTTGACCTGCTGGCAGCTGCGGAGGATGTGGGACCGGAGGACGAGACACAAGACGGGCAGGCTGTCCTATGTGCTTGAGATCAGTAGTCTCCTGGCGGACGAGATCATCGATCAAGGTGACTTGTGCCAAGAACAAGCTCTACTCCCACTTTGTCCCCGATTGGAACCGGGATAACGCCTTGCTGCACAAAGTCAGTGCACAACTTCTCGTCTAACATCGGTAACCCCCACCCCCTCCCTCGTCGCATGCACCATTCCTGTAGTATTTCTATCTACTGTGATCTTCTGCTGCCTCATGACTATGTATGCAGAGGAGCGTCAGAGGCCAGTGCTTACTTAGATGTCTTAGCATCCCTCAGTAGTACGTGAGTGACTAAATTTGCCTCTATTACTACTTCATAGCATCTAGCCTTTGAAAATGCATACAATGGTTCAATGGGCCCCTGGAAATGGTCGGAGTGGCTGCAGCAGGCGAGGAAGTAGGAGGCGGTTTAAACCGTCCAGTGACGTTTACCCGTTTGACGCTTACCCGTCACTTAACACTAGGACCGATTGCTACCGTATCTGTAACATATAAGTTACGCTTATCCATAGGGTGGTGGAGGTTCATTGGTTGCACGAAATGACTTAGACTTTGGTGTAGCACTTGCTAACAACTTGCCTAAAATAGCTACAACAACAATATACCAATAGAACTTACTTTAGATGCACTCATACGGAGTGAAATGAGTACGCCATGAGATTCTGGAAATGGTTCAAAATGGATAGTTCTGATTGGTCAAAGTCGTGGGTCATATCCCACATCAACAAGGTCTAATCAATCAAAATAGTTGCTAGGCAATGTATACAGACCATTGATGTAGAAACATCAAGGGTTCAGGCTCAAAGCACAAGAAAAAGATAGGTGTGTTTCAGCCCTATAAGCGTAACACATATGTTACGCGTAACATATATGTTACGCTTATCGGTCCTAGTGTTAAACCGCATTCGTTTTGCCTGTGCTCAAATCTCATGTGTGCATCCCAGGTTATCTGTGCTCAAATCTCATCATGTGTGCATCAAAGGTCATGGGTGCTCAAATCTCATGCATCCCAGGTCATGTGTGCTCAATTTCCTTCGAATACCCCTCAACAAGCTATTGAATTTATCATGCATCGAAACACTTCAAAACAAATCAAATTCTCTAATTTTGTAAACACATCAAATTCTGTACACACTCTAAGCTGAAACTAATCTCAAAATATTAACACCTAATAGGATTAGTCTGAACCTAAACACTTGAAATTGTTAGTCGATTCTACTCGTACTGTAAACAAGATGTTTAATATCTCACCATTTGATAGTCAAGTTTGCAAGTGTATTTTATATCTCGGAAGTGGAATGCCAAAATAGGTAGAGAAAGGGACTAGTAGTATGTTGGTAACAAGACAGACTTTCTTAGCGGTCTAGAAAAAAATTTAAGTACAATAAACCTCTAAATGCCTTCATCCTCAAAGGTCCATTCTCTTCACTCCAAAACAAATTTGCTTTTGAAATGTCATTTATGTAATCAAAAGTAATCATCGTGATTACAACCATATATTCCTATAACAACTCATATTAGATAATTTTAATGAAATTTGGAGTCATGAGATCTCCTAGATTTGATTTCTTGAAAATCAAGTAATATTTTTTACTCTAGAGTTAAAATGCTAATAATAGACCTACTACAATAATAAAATACTCCAACTTAAAAGTTGCTTATCCTCATCTTCATATCACCCTAGTACCAAACAAAATTTTGGAAAGAAGAAAGAAATAAACTTGTCCTTGATTATTGTTTTGCCATTGGTAGTAGATTTAAGCTTGAGTTTTATAGAGGAAAGAAAGTCCAAAACCAGACCTTTGCACTAGAATACATGCCATGTCTTCATGACATCTTGGATTGTTCTAAGATTTCTATGACAGATATTAATATTGGCTTAGAAGTCAATTTTATAAATAAGACTCAAATTCAATGATGGATGATAGAGGTACAACTTCTAGAAACCATAAGCTTTTTGATGATTTAGAAATAAGTGGAGATCTAAAACCAATATCATATCAGTTAAAAAGATTTTACCTTAAATGTGTTGAAGATTGGTGTGAAATCACATTTGCATAAAAAAAATTAGAAAGAAAGAAAAGTGATTCAAAGCTTGGCTTTGGATCAGTAAGACATGTTCCATGTTTTACAAGATTGATACTCTATAGAAAGGAACAAGAATGATTGCCATTATGTCTCACTATCTTGGATTATGAGCAGACACTGTATTCACGCCAATCTTTAAAATTGAAGATTGGAGTTCTTATCTATCTATCTACTATCTTGGATTGAGTTGAGAGATTAATCATAAGAAACTAGACTTCAAGAGAAATCTAATCCACAATTTTTTTTGGTTATGGACTTACGACAAAGAATATATGAATCTTCATAGTTTTGGTTTGTCATTCAAAATGTTTAAATTTAACATGAGATGTTGGCTTGTGTTGAATATGATTTCGCTATTGTAAATTTGCTTGTTGGAAGCTAAAAGGTTTATTTTCTTATTTTAAAAGAATTGGTACCCTTGAGCATTTCCTTAAAAAGTAAAGATCAAAGTGGCTATTGGTGAAACAAGCTTATAAATTTTGTTAGTAATATCTCCTTCATCTACTGTTGGATTTCAAAATTACTTGTTAGGCTAGATTCCCAATTTACTTTACTTTTGTGATAAGAATTATTTTTTAATTTCTAATCCAGGATGTAAGAAGGATATGGTATTGATTTTGTGCACGTTATCTACCTCTAGACCATATTTTTCTTTGTAATTTGTTTGGCAATTTTGCAAGATTATTATGTAAATCAAGATTATTTTTTTTTATAATTTTTTCTATTATGTTTCAATGATGAAGGCAAAAAACTTTCAATCTTGTGATTTCTTGTTTGCACTGGCTATAATTTACTAGTAGTTTTGTACTTGTGCTTTGATTTATTAGGGGCAATGATTCGTGTTAGCTGAGAGGGAGATACCTTAGAATCCGTGAAGACCTCCCAAAGACCATTTTTGATGATTCTGAACTAGAGGGCTCATTTACCCCTCCCTAATCCTCCTTGGTAGCTGCTACGAAAGCTTATCCATCTATTAGTAGTGTTTTCACACCACCAATTGATTTTTACAACAATTATACATATAAACAAAACCCAGGTACTAGTATTACTAGTACTTTCTCTCTGGCCACAAAAGTGTCTATTCCTGAAAGGGGTTAGTAGTCTTGTATCAATGGACCTCTGTCCAGTGGACATCGGCTCATTGTCTTGACGAACAGACACTCTATTCACGCCGGCCTTGTAAAAGGACCGGAGTTCATATCTATCTATCTATCTAGTGTTTTCACAATCTAGTTATTGTGCATATTTCCACCTGATTCCCCAGTCACCAAAAAGAGTCAACCTCGGTCACAATCATACGCATGTACAGTACGCAAGTGTGGCGTGTCACTCGATTTTCCACTAGCTGGAGCTCCCTGCTACAAATATACTAAACAATCAATACCTACAACATCACAAACTGTATACTTTCTTAACTTAAGGTAGACAGACCTATAACCGACAACTTAAGGATTTTAGCACATGATATTAAGGTATATATATTTTTTAGAATTTTTCATGGGTGCAAACATAAGGTTCTTGTTGAATGCAAAAAGTTTCGTGATTTTATTTGCATTATTCAAATAGTTATAATTGTTTGAAGTGAAAAGTTGCTTGCGACCTAAAACCGACCTCATGCTCAAATATACAAATGAGGTACATCTGTCCTTTCAAAATCTAGGAATTGGGCTAGATCGGTTATTGGTCGCCTGTCGGTTTTGGGTCTGTCTACCTTAATGTAGGGGTTAAGAATCGGTAAAATCATTGCACTCTCGTCCTGAAAATGGTAAGTAGAGAATCCACAGACAGCTTCAATCACCGACCAGTCATTGACGATTCTATTCTAGGAGAAGCAACAATGGATCGAAGCAAGCAAGGTGCAGCGAATGGAGGTGATGGAGGGCTAGAAGAGTAGGTAGCCATGGTGGGTACCGACTGTGCTGCTGCTGTTCACGTAATTCTCACTGCACCGGCATCAGACTACTTCCAGGTGGACGTTGCTGCAGCCGCATGTAAGTAACTCTGCAGCCGTAAAGCTCCTCCAGCTACAGAAAAGCTTACTTTCGCCTCCCTCTCTTTCCTCCATGATCCTGTTTTTTGCTTTACTAAATTAATACACTGCCTTATGGATACGTTGCTTGCTCAACATCGTACTTTGATGCGTTGGATGCCGCAGATTTCATGCACTCGTGCTCGATCCAGCAGACTCGTACAATTCTTAAGTAAATAGCTCGTGCGGAGACTTGAAGAGTGGCGATTCTGCTCCGTGATTCGAACTTCGGTGTGGCGATCACTCGCTTCATCGAACTCTCTATCTGTGAGTAATCTATCTTCTATGATCGACTTACATATCTGTGAGTAGTCTCTCTTCTACTGGCTGATGGAGAATTAAGAGTCTGACGAAATTCATGTTAATTTTCGCACTCTTAGATTCTTCTACACCGAAAACTCTCTTTTATCCTGCAACGTTTGAATTTCTAGGGTTTGAATGGCTACTCTGACCAACTGAATTTTGAGCTAGTGCTGTTTTGATCGATCGTTGAGATGTTTCTGAAATTGCAATAGAAGGGGATGACTGATCTGTTTCGAAGAGGGGGTATCAGAGAGATAGAATGAGCGTGAGTTGTGTGATTGTGCAGCTGCATGTCGTCAGATGGTGGGCTATGGGGTCTGGGTCGATGGTCCAACATTGACACATCATCGTCGTCGTCCTCATCTCAAGTAACAGAAGATCGTTACTACGAACCTCCGTCGCAGTATCCTTCGTACGATTCTACTGCTCCCAGTGCTCCATCGTACCCGAATTACTATCCGCCATATCCACCTAGTAGTAGCAGCGATACTAGTAGTTTCTCGTACCCCCAAATCTATGGAGCTCCCGTAGAACCGAGCTACTACCCGCCTGTGTCATGGTCAAGCTCGCCGTATGTGACCTCACCGCCGCTGCAGCAAGAGTACGCAACAAGTTCCTATGTCGCACCTTACACTCCATATCCAGCCGCTGCGCCGCAGGCTCCTCCAGGAGCCCCTTATGGCGCACCGCAGGCCTCCTATGGTGCGCCGCAGGCTCTACCAGAAGCTCAATTTGCAGCAGCAAGCGCGCCAGCTCCAGGTCCTTACAACCAAGTGGCAGATCCAACCGTGTATCCGCCACCCAGTGGTCGGATCCGTGATGAGCCACCACCCGGTCGGTTCCGCGCCAACAGCATGCCCTCAGGTAATCCTTCCCTTAGTTTAGGTGCACAACATTCGTAAGCAATTGTGTCTTAAACCCGGAAACACTGAAACAAGTATGAGTGAGGGACATGTTTCTCTGCTTGCAAGGCGTTGATGAGATTAGATTCTTTTTGGTGCTAAAGAATGTCAAGCAGTCAGTGTTATCGTCCTTGATTATGATATTTGTGGTAGCAGCTGGGAGGCCATATGATTCATCAGCACCGCCGCCATACGCTCGGTGTAACTCTGAATTCTCGTACCCGCAATCTCCACCCGCTTACGGTCGCAGCAGCTCCGATTACATGAGCCCCAAACCGAAACTGTATCCTTCTAGCCCGGCTGTCTACCCCGGTACGTCGCATTTTGCTCGTTCTTGCTTGATTATCTACAGCTCGTCCGGTCAGCAACTTACCTTCCGTTGTGCAGCAGATTCGACTCCAAGAGGGCGAAACAATAGTGGAGTACCGGCTCTCTTCCGCAATTCACTACCTCGTAGTGGAGGAGCCACGCTACTCCACGGAACGCTAGACGTGACAATCTCAGAGGCGGTGCGACTACCCAACATGGACGTGTTCTCCCAGAAGCTCTCGGACTTCGCCTCCGGCCTATCCTTCTTCCAGAACAAGAAGGACAAGAACAAACTGAACGCGCCGAACGTTCGCATCACGAGCGACCCATACGTGACGGTCGTGTTAGGGAAGGCTCGGGTGGCGCGCACCCGCGTGGTAAGCAACACCGTCAATCCGGCGTGGAACGAACATTTTTCGGTTCCCGTGGCACACTTCGTGCAGGAGATCGTGTTCAATGTCAAAGACCAGGACATGCTCGGCACCCAACACATCGGCGATGTCAAAATTCCCGTCTCCCAGGTCCGGGCTATGTCCGAATGCTCCAAATGCTCCAAATGCTCCGAATGCTCCGAATGATGTGCCATATTTCAGATCAGATCGAGCCATCCTGAGCGCTTTTGACATTCTTGTGACGTGATGGCGCGCATGCAGGTGATGAATGGTGGCGTGGTGACGGGGTGGTTCGATGTACATGATGCGCAAGGGCGGGTGACGAAGCACAATGCGCAGTTGCATTTGACTGCAAGTTACATTCCGGTGGAGGAAAGTCCAGTGTACACGCATACAACGGGCTCGGACCATGCGGTGCCTTCGACGTATTTTCCATCGCGGGCTGGGTGCCGGCTCACGTTGTATCAGGATACGCACATCTATGATCACTTTCGGCCGCGCATTCGGCTGCAGGGAGGCAAGCTCTACGAGCCGCCCCGGTGTTGGGAGGAGCTCTGTGTTGCCATTCATGACGCGCAGCACCTGATTTATATTGCGGGATGGTCTGTGAATGACAAAGTGAAGCTGATCCGTGACTTCAACCGTCCCATTCCCGCTGGAGGCACCTTGACCCTCGGTGAGCTTCTCATCTTGAAGGCCAGCCTGGGCGTTCGGGTGCTCTTAATGATCTGGGATGACAAGACCTCGCATGACCTCCCCCTTCTTAAGACGGTAAGCTTGCCATATCCAAAATTTTGAATCATGCAACGGGATGCAAAGATGAGTGTTCGCAACCTCGTGATTTGATATGATGATAAGATTGTAGCCCTCGCATGACCTCTCTCTTCTCAAGACGGTAAGCTTGCCTCGTTGCCATCACAACAAATTCAGAATCTGAACTTAACACCCACTAACTTGGGGTGCACCATTGAAAATGAGTACTTGCAACCTCGTGATATGAAATAATGGTTAAGTCCACTTTTGAGTGTCACATAATGTGCCGTATTTTTAAAAAAAGTGAACTTTTTGTGTTGTTATTAAGGATGGTGTGATGAACACACATGATGAAGAGACGAAGAGATTTTTCAAGGGCACGAATGTGCGTTGTGTTCTGGCTCCACGATATGGTGCCTCCAAGATGAGCAGGTTCAGGAAACAGGTGCATCTCTTCACTTGCTTTTTGAATGTTTATCTTTGTTATAAGCCCTTCAATGTTTGAAAATCTGTAGCAGATTATTCACTTACGGTTTAAAGAGTATTCCCCTACACTCTTCAAAGAAGCCACTGACCTCATTTGATGATGTTGATAGGTGGTGGGAACTTTATACTCGCATCATCAAAAAATGACAATTGTTGATACCGGACCTTATGAGCGGAGGACGGTGACAAGCTTTATAGGTGGTCTAGATCTTACCGGTGGCCGTTGGGATACTCCCTCTCACTCTCTTTTCTCTTCATTGCAACGCGAGCATAAACATGATTTTCGTAATAAGTCGTGGTCGGTGTGTTCTCTAAACCTTCTTTCCAAGGTTTTGTCATTGTTGCTACAAATATCTCTCTTTCATACATAGACTAGTGAGCGAATATATGTTTGGTTTGACATTTCTAATGTGAAGATCATCACTCATAGGCTTCTTGTCTGTGTAGCTAGCTCCTAGGGAGTGAGTGTAACTCTTGAACTGTAGGTACACTATTGGAATAGTGTGGAAAAGTTGAGTGACTCATTCAATCATAATTCCCACCAAACTTAGTGTAATGAGACATTCTTGATGAAAATACCACACAAAAGTTGTTAATGAGTGTTGCAAATGTTAATTGCAAACTTAATACTAAATGTCACACGTCACCATTGTGTTACAACACTAATCATCAAACCATAACACTAAATGGGAGAGCATGCACACTCTCTTGCAACTGGAAGAATTTATTGGAATAAGTGCAATTGGTAGCTTGAAGAATGGGTCAATAGGTCTCGAGATATTGAATATTGAAATATTCATGGCCCCGAAAAATATTGGAAATTATTTGTATGAGCATGGCAATGTCGTGGGGGCATACTAGTTATACTTTGAGAATGTAGAATACTAAAAAAAAAAAAAAAAAAATTTAAGGGTGGTTATTGATTTTTTTCTTTTCTTTTCTTTCTTTTAATTATTTTCATTTTTTTTCTTTTTTCTTTTTGGGGTGGGATAGTATGCAGCAGATAGTGGCGGTCCAAGGCAGCCATGGCACGACTGGCACTGCAAAATAGAAGGACATGCAGCCTATGATGTGCTCACCAATTTTGAGCAACGCTGGAACAAAGCAACAAAATTGCATGAGGATGAGCTCCTTGATGTAGAACGACGTAATCGTCTCTTGGGTCCCTCCAATAGAGCACCGCCAAGTGGAGATCCAACTCTTGCTATTACACCTGAATCAAATGTCGACACGTGGCATGTACAGGTAAATCTTCGAGACCCTTTTTCTTTCGGTTTAAGAATGAAAGTCAACATGTAAACCACCACCATTGGCATCCCCCTTCATGCGGTGAATTGAATACTTCCCGTAATCTTTGGCTAGTAAGGAAAAATTGTGTAATCTTAGATCACGGATTTCTCATCCACCGTGTAGTTGATGTGCTTTGTTGGTTTATTTCGGACAATCTCCTCCTTGTTGGAAATTGTTCTATACATACAACACGTGAAATCTGAGTATATTCATGCGAATGTATTTTTTGTATGGAGATCCCTTTAGGGTCTATGTTTTTATATTCAAGGTTTTTATTGCTTGTGTTTGATTGCCTTATTGCAGATATATAGGTCCATTGATAGTGGTTCCGTGAAGGGGTTTCCAACCACTTATGAGGAGGTTACAAAACAGGTAAACTTACATATAGCTTTGCTACTACATACTCGTTAATTCGAGATTTCACAGTACCGTTAATTCCACATTGCACAGTACCTTCATATCTTGAAGACTTGTCACATTGTTGAATGTCAAGTTGTAAACACATAGCATTAGAATTTATAGGTATAAGCAATCCAAATTGGTTATCTCTTTTAGACTCTTTGCTTAATTTCAATAAGTTTAACATTAATACTAGAGAGGAACATAGTGGCCTTCACATTGTGTTGTTGTTGGCAATCGGGTGGGATGCAGCATCTTGTTTGGGGGAAGAGTGTTGCTATAGACATTAGTATACACATGGCTTACATTAAAGCCATACGCTCTGCCCAACATTTCATTTATATTGAGAACCAATATTTTTTGGGATCTTCCTACAATTGGCCAGATTACAAAACCGCAGGTAACTTATGCACAAGTCCTTTCTTTATCTCAAACTTGCAATTGCCATTTTACACTATTTATTGCATGGAATTGCATCAATAACTCAAAGTAGGATTGTTCATGTCACACTTCTATATAAATTACACATTCTTATACAGACTGAAACTATTTGCCAGAACCCTATGTATTGTGAAGTTGGTCATTACATGTGAAGTACTCTTTTGGTTAATTCTCACATTATTTGTCCAATTGCATTAAATTGACATTGTTTGTTTTGTGAACTTTGTTTTGAGAACCTTGGATGTTGTGAGCAGGTGCCAATCATCTGATTCCAATGGAGATCACTTTGAAAATATGTAGCAAGATCAGGGAGGGCAAGCCATTTGCAGTGTACATTGTGATTCCCATGTGGCCTGAAGGTGTTCCTGATAGTGGGCCAGTTCAAGAGATCCTCTACTTTCAGGTATTGTCCTGATATCTTGTCTCATTCTATTACAAACTTGCTTATGAGTGGGTGTCACTGGAGACCATCCTTGTCAAAGTGGCAACCAATTCTTAAGTAACTAATTTGATTTCTTATGCTTTGTTTTGTATCATAGGTTGGTGCTTGATCTTGCTCTAAGTGTTCTTATTCGAGAGTGTACAGGTATCTAGTATTAATATGTTATCGCTTCTGTGAATCAGACGCAAACAATGAAGATGATGTACAGTTTAGTTGCTGACACACTAAGAGATTGTGGGCAATCGCATCGACATCCAACGGAGTTTTTGAATTTCTATTGCTTGGGAAATAGAGAGACCAAGCCACATGGAGAGCCTGAGCCTCGCCGCCCGCCTGAATATAACTCAAATCAAGTGAGTTTCAATCATTTTTACAATGTCAAAAGCGAAGGAGTGTCCAATATTCTTCGGTGGTTCGTTGAGGCACGAGAGTAAGAGAAACAAGCACTAGGTTTAGGAGAATCAAATGAGGCAACTCTCACTCAGCATGCTTAGACAACAACTAGAATATAGATCTGCAACATAATATTTCAACTTACACAAACTCAAGTAATCAAGCCTCAATCATCGATTTTGAGTTAAACGAATCAATATATCTTATTTAGCACCTCAATCATGATAATAAAAAGTTGATACTATCCTACCACAATTTGGTTTTTAACCAAGGTGCTAATATCTGGTATATTTACCTGGTGATGCTGCAGGGGAAGTCCCAAAGAAATAGACGGATGATGATATACGTACATTCTAAAGGGATGATAGTGGACGATGAATATGTCATCAGTGGTTCAGCCAACATCAACCAACGCTCCATGGATGGCTCTAGAGATACTGAAATCGCCATGGGAGGTTTTCAACCCCATCACACTTGGGTGGCCCAACAGCACCGTCCCCGAGGCCAGGTACTTCATCTCCTCCATTCCAATCACCGAACAGTATGGATACATATCTACCTCTGAGTGAAGCACCGAAGCACATTTGTATGAAAACACTAACTCCACCAAAGCTCTAAAAATTTGCAACTGCAGTCGAGCAGCAAGAAATTTCGAAGTAGAAAGGAATACTCTCTTGTTTGCAAACTTTTTGAACTATAAATACTTAAAAATAACAAGTGATCGAGAGGTAAGGTGGTCCGCTCCTTTTAGATCTGGCGATTTTCCAGAGCTACCGGTTGTTGCACTGGATGTCTTACCAATGACTAATGAAAGATGTTGAGTTGAGTTGCGGTATCATGCACATGAAAATTCATCAGCATGGGAGAAAGTTCATACCTCGAACTTGCAGGTATATGGATACCGGATGTCGTTGTGGGCAGAGCACTTGGGACCTTTGGAACCAATCTTCGAGGAACCCGAGAGCTTGGAGTGCGTCCGAAGAGTGAACCACCTGGCAGAAAAGAACTGGCAACAATACGTTGCGCCGGAGGTGACCGATATGACAGGCCACCTTATTCGTTATCCTTTACGAATTGAAACCAATGGCAGCATCACCAATTTACCAGGCTTTGAGACCTTTCCTGACGTGGGAGGGAAGATTATGGGGTCCAACCAAGAGAACCTCCCTGATGATCTGACGGCGTAGTTGCGCATCGCAAACTTTCATTCTTATTGAATAAAAAGGAGGTCACCACCTCGATACATGTACTCCGACATTGTAAATCTACCTAATTACGAAGCTTCATCTTTCGATGACTCAAGGGCTGACTATCTAGAAGCGTGTTATACAATAATAATGCCAAAGCTGGAACTAGACTTAGGGCATTTAGCACACCAGGGTCTTGATACTTAGAGAGTTTACCTCACAGAAGTATATGTTTCACTCTATTATTTCTTAGAGAGTTGATGAACGGGAGTATTCTTCTTGTACAGTTCACAGAGGTCAACGTTCAGAAAGCAATAATGCAGAATTGATTCCTGGATGCGGTTGTCTCTGAAGAATTACCATTTTGCAATTAGAGTGAAATTTGGGTGAAAGGAATGCTGGAGACTCGATCTCCGTGGCTCATGCGGCGTTTTGGCTTGCCTTCTTCAGCATCTTCAGGTTTTTGAGCCGGTCATTGTAGCAGCCTATGAGGTGGGACTGTTGTGGAGGTTTGGTGTTGGAAGGAGCTGATTGATCTATCAGCAAATCAAAGCCTCCCACCTATGTTGTCATAACACGACGAGTGGTCAGGCTTCCCGTTTTAACCAAAGTGGAGTTCTGATATCTGTATCAGGACTACTATGCTTGTGGTTGCACCTGATTGAAGCTTTGAGGTGGCAATTTGTGCTCCATATCGACAAGGGTGAGCACATCATCAAGCATTCCAAACTTGAGCTCATGGTCTACAGGCGTATCAGCAGCCAAACTCGGAGACGCATTAACCTGTAAGTACGAGAATTATCCTCTAGGGATCACCACGAATGACTTCTCACCAGCGGTTAAAATCACCAAGTAAGAATATGCATACAGAAAGGAGCAGGTTCAGTCGCAAAAAGTACTACGTTACCTCGAGAAGCCAGGGTTTCAATGTGTCATCCACGAGAATATCGTAGCCGTAAAGCTCAAAGCAATGCTTATCTTGTATGACGACGTTCTGAACTGCGAGTAGGGACCGCAAGATCAGCATGTGGATGTTATGAAAGAGCCCGTTTACATCCTGTTCTCCATGCTTGGATATCATGTGCATTTTAAGGCTGTGTAGAGACCTGCTTGATTGATAGCATGTGTTCCTTATTTATTCTCACTTCATCAATACCATGCCAAAAAGTTGGAAAACTGACCAAGGTTGTCTGATGCAAACCACAAGGTGATTTCTGTAATCACTAACCACTTCGTGCCGGTCTTCGACTTAAAAGTAGGGGCATGCTTCTGGATGGAGAAATTCGTAAGATGCACCAAGTTATTGACAATGTCCTCTTTCTTTATGCTGAAGTGTGCAATCGTAAATCTTGCAAATCCAGACCTGTACACGTATGCCTGCCACAGATCTAATTGTAGGGTGAGAGATGCACGATGATCACGGTAATCAACCCAGAGAGCGATAACCAGTTCCATAATTACACAAGTACGTTGAATTGACTAATATGGTTCCCTCTTCGTATGGTGCAATTAATTTTAATTTGATATTTTGCTTGAGTACCTTAAGTGGAGCATATGAAAGAACAACCACGTAGAGACGCAGATCAAATTTCTTTCCTCCTATCAAGTAGGGATTATCAATGTATCGCTGCACAATATAATTCTCCACCTAAACCCTCCATTCACAATAACAAGGGACCATAAGTATCAGTTCATTTTCACGCTGGAACTAAAGTTCAGAATCTGGGCTTTGCAATGAATCAAAAATCGCTGTGATAGCGAAGTGTGTTGTGCTCGTATTTCTTACTTGAGGATTCTCGATTTTCCAACGATGGTCTTTTTTCCATTCACTGATCTGATTCAGCCTGGTGAAGAGGAATATACCCCGACCCCTTGCTTTACCTACCGGCTTCATGATCCACACACCCTGAATGGAAGCGAGGTAGATTTTCAATCACATTATCGTCAAATCATCAGTTGTGTCGGTATCCAACTGGTTATATATACATATTCACAGTCACCAAAATGCAAAGAGTTGTTAAGTGTGCAACCGTAGCACTTACAACTTCCTGTAAGCTTCGAGATCCCTTTGGCAACTTCGTGAGGTTCTGACTCTAGTGTCAAAGCAGCGATCACAAGGGTCATGATTCTGGAAGAGGAAACTTAAGAGACATCATTATTACCAGGCCAATATGTACTACTGATTGATAAAAGCTTCCATTTATTTCTGCTGCAATGCTCAGACGGGACCATGGTCACATACTGGTGATGTTCTTTTGAATTCTTCAACGAAGAGGCCATACTCGGCAGGTAAGGCATAGGTCTGTGGAAAGAAGTTGTATCTGCAAAGTGAAGATTTGGCAACTGTGATCAATAGTGTGCAAACTAGAAGTAAAGGCAGTGTTTACAATTTAAATGTCGATGAGTGCATGGTGGTAGTCAATTAGACCGTCCTTTTAATCTACCACAACTTATTTAAAAAACAACGTCACTTTCGGATAGCACATACTTCCCTGCTTCGACAAGTTGACCATCACGCTCCAAGGTCTTCTTCATACGCTTCAGATTCTTTATTAACAAGTCTTTCCGTGTCAACTGCATCACTCGCACGTACAATTCAACCAATAAGTCATTGACCCAAATGTCAAAATAGAAGCTTTACAAATAAGATACTGGAATCTATAAGATGAGATGGACTGAAACCTCGTAGTAGTTTCGAAAATGATTGAATCTCTGGGACCAGCAGCCAGCATATGCGGGCAAACAATGTGCAGAATTGTGAGAAATACCCTTTTCGATCATACATGTGGGATTCAATTTATCGACAATTAAGCGACTTAAACCAATATATGCTCGCCTGATGATCTGCGAGGTGAATATGGTCAAAGAACTCATACATCCATCCCACATCTGACCAGAAAAAATCCCAATCCAATTCGCTGCACTTCGGAAAAAACAACATCCAGGAGTTGGACAAATAAACAGTATGAGGAATTTACAAGATGCTGAAAGTTTGAACTAAAATCCTCTTAAATCATAGTGCTTCTTTCCATTCCGAGTAAAGGGAAGTATTCAATTTTCCGATAAAACGCTGTATGTACCTCTCCGTCTCAACCCATCCTCGAGTCTTTAAGACTTCAGCAATCACTGTCGTCTTCCAAAAACACCGAAATCTGATTCTGTATGACACATGTTCGACCCCACATTCAGTTGAAACCCCTTCCGAAACTTCAATAAAAGAGCTGTGAACCCTATTGCAGACGTTGCGGATTGAACTAAGTCTCTAGAAAATTCAGTGTGCACTCTCGACTTACGTGTTCTTAGGAGGAGCCTTGAGGGCCATGTTGTTGCTGTTGGTGATGGCACTGATGATGTTGGCGTTGCTATTGTTCTTAGCTAGGGGTAATCTCTGAGGAGACCCTACAAAAGTTCAAGTTCCACCCTACATCTGTTTCAAGGTTAGAAAACAACGCTCAACAGAATACCAGTCCAATACGCTCAAGAAAGAGTTCAGTGGTCACCATCACTGCGGTGAATCACATATGCAACTAAATCAGAGCTAGAGCCAAGACTGACTTACGTGTAGATGGAGATGGCTCTCTGACAAGTGACGGCGGAGTCGCAGAGTATCTGCACCAGCAGCCACTTTAGACCCTCCCCATGGTCGCTTCCACATCGATAGGGGTAGGAAGACATGTTTCAGTAAGTTTTAAGGAATACAAAGAAGACCGCCATCATTTAGAGCTTGCAAATAACAGAAATCGGTAGTAGACTACAGTAACGCATAAAAATTGAGTGAAAAAATGGACAGTCTTGCAGAGGACAATCATCTTGCATAGCCTACGAGGACATACCGGCAGAAGGACGGCCTGGCATCTTGAATCTTCTCCAGGTTTTGCTTCCATAGATGTTCCACTGTGAGCGGCTCTTGACCTGCCAATGAAAGACTAACAATCAGTCAATAATGATCAAACAGAAAGACAGGCGTCCAAAAGGTACTGAGGCATACCTCTGCGGTCGATGGCTGGATAGCGGCTCCGGGAGGGGTGCTTAGTAGGCACCGCCATGGCAGAGTCAATGACGAAGATCACCGAACCACAGCTACAGTGGTGATAACCGTCACGTCGTAACGGAACCGCACCTTCCTTTCTTCACATCTGTTCCCCATCGCTGCAAAACTCCTCCGTCGTATTTTATGTTAACCTAAACCATATAAGTGGCATAAACACGTAATTTTTGAATTAATCTCGTGTACTACTCCTGTCAATATCTTGAGAACCAAAACCTACACTCGATCGAATTTCATCCTCTTTCTCATGAACCAGATATCAATAATTCAAATTTCCGTCGACGCCTACATTTCCCGCTCATTTCCGCGTTTGAATCCTTACTCAAGATTTTCCAAATAATTAAGGATGCTATAATCAAATTGATCAAAAGTCCACGCCGGAACAACTTCTGCAAGTTCAGTTACCTGCTGAAAATCAGCACCGAAGTTTATATTGCCGAATTAAGGTACGAAATTGCATCTGCTGAACGTCCAAATTCCGAGAATTCTGAAATTCTTATTTTCCATCGCATCTCATGATCAGTGGGAAGCTCTTTCCAGCTGTGAATCATGGGAAGCGCCGAAGAGATATCGACTCCAGTGCAATCGATCTCCATTCCAATGCGGTACGCGGTGCTGCTGCGAGATCTGAGGTTATCCGTGCCCGTGTTCGACGACAAATTCAACCCGGACGAGTTCTCGACCATCTTCGGCGCACTCAAGGGGCTGCAGGTGCGCATGATGAAGTTCGAGCACAGCTTGGACAAGATCGAGCTGGGCATGAACAAGCTGGAGCATCGCATCGACACCATGGAGCAGCACATGGACGAGCTTCACAATCTTATGGATCCCGAATCTCCTCTAGAGCAACAAGATGATGAAGAGAAGCAACAAGAGCATTACTACATCGAAGATTGCCCTCGAGATAACATCACTCAAGAATGTGAGCCTTGTGACAAACCCCCACTCTTGACTCCGGAGCCTGCTTGACCATGTAGCTCATGGTCACATTGGAATGATGATCAATTTAAAAGGTTTACTTTTCCAAAGTTTATCAGAATTGACAGTACTTAATGTTATCAACAACGCCATTTGAAAATAGTGTAGAATCTCCTCGATTTGTATTTAATTTCTGAGTTTCGACTTTCGTACTCATACTGCACTCAAAAGAACTGCAACGGATACTCGCACAAAGTGTAACACTCTACAAAGTGAAGAAGGATCCGATTCTCTAGCTTGCTTTAGTGAAATTCGGTAATCATCACCCACACACAAAGCTTCCAGATTATCAAATGGATAGTTTCATGGTAATTATGTTCATTGAGGAGCTGTTGAAGCAGTTGCTTGAGCTTGGTTGTGTGCATAGAGTTTCGATCATCATAATACCAATTTGACTAAGCTGTCAAAAAGATTCTCTCCGGGCTCCTAGTGCATCATGAGATTGTTTCTACTGCAGATGTCAGGTGACTTTCCAGGGCAGATTGCTATTGACCAAGTATGATACAAGGGTCAAACAAACTCCACCACTGTCACAGCTTACATGGTGACACTTATTTGGTGACCATGATGGTATAGCAACCAACGGAGGTGTCAGTCGATTTGTACGTCCATTTTCACCTAATGCAATCATCTTGACATCCCCATAAATCAGGTCACTGTCCAGATGCTCTCTCAAGTTCGGGATGTTTTTGAGCAGATAGCATTAGAGAACACATATGTAATGGCCTTTACTTTTCTCAGACCAGAGTCTTTCTGAGAGAAATTATATCCGAAGGAGAGCACCACTGGGAGATTCTAGTTTCAGAACGTAGTCAGTAAAGCACCGATCTTGTGATGGTTACAAAGTAACGTCTTCAGAGGAGTGGGAGCTCCAATTGTAGTGCTGGATTCATAACTCCCATTTATAAGTGTGTCCTTCTACAGAATCGTCCAGTCAATCTCCTCTGTTGACTGAGTACACACCAGAGAGGCACCATGAATTGACGGGGAGCACAAACTTTTCAAAGTCATCCCTTTGAAGCCTCAGTGTTACAGTGGGGGTGCTGAAAAACCGTAGCCGGCTGGCAAATTTCCAAGTGCCCAGAAATATCACTTAGGGCTATTCTCAAAGTTTTAATTGACCCAGGGTGATCATTTTTGACTCAAGTGGTTTGGATTTCCTCTGTGTCTGCAACTTTGAGACAAATCCATTATTTCCACTGTAACCAACCTTTGTACAACATCTACAATTATTCCTGCATTATTTTGCTTCCTTTGCCTGTGCAAACAGACATGTTTGGCAGTTTTCGTTGCCCCAACTAAATACTGTAGGTGTGAATCAATTTCAATTAAGCTGCTGCCAATCTTTTGAGATGTTCGATTTGAGGGGAACTCAAGGTGTATGATTCGATATTTCCCTACTCTCCAGCCAGTATCTGATATTCACACTCACTCAGTTTACATGTAGGGCAAAACCAAATGTGCACTCTACGAAAATTGAACTAGAAAGAGCACTTGATGATAACCTACAACTGAAGGTGGTATTGTTGAACTACCAAGACAGTATCATCGTGAAGGACTGTGCCACCACTAGGTAAATAGCATATGTGTGAGTCATGATATTCTGTAAGGAATTTGGACACAAGTATAGTAGACTTATGTGTGTAGGTTGTGAATCATGATGAATGTCAAAACAAAATATTTTCATGAATGTGAGTCTCTGAATCCATGAGTACCCTAGACTCTTAGGTTCATGAGTACAACAAAAAGATTCCTCACTCATGACCTGGTAAAATTCCAGCAACATGTGTGTACACCCATAGCTACAATGTAAGACTTCAAGATCTACACTTCGGGTCCTGAACATTCTGAGAGGAAAATAGGGCTATCATCAGACTGTAGATACCGGTAGTATAAAAGTTGTGAATGCGGTGAGGAATTAGAGCTACCGTATGTTTGAGCAAAATTGAACTAAAGCCTGCGCAGATAACTTTGAGAAAAAAATACATACATGAAGATGATTTGAAACTCATCACCTGATAGTTTTGAGTTTCTCTATTGAGAAATTATAAAAAGATGCAGAATATAAATTTGATTGTCATAACATATACATATTCCACCATACAATAGCAAGAATCAATCGTGAAATCGTCATGAATCTATGAAATTATTTCATAAAATAGTTCTCTTAATCTATAACTACGTTTATTTGAACTTCATTAGTTTTCATTTTCATTTGCCCAACATACAGTATCTACAAAGAAATGCTCCGTGAAATGGAATGCCACATTGCCACCACAGCGAAAATGCTACATTCTCACATTCAAATCCCTCTTGACCTACTGTACATGACTTGAGAAACTAATCTACAAGAGTCAGATCACAAAACAACCCCCGATCCGCTTGCAATCAGCTTCATGGATGGATTCTTGTGGCAGTTTAGCGAAGCCCTTCCATAATCAAGACGCCTGAACATCACAAGCTAAACAATGCAAAGATGTTGACTCCGCTATACACACAGCTTCTACTGAGAGCCTGAAAGCTCTACAAGCAGAATCAGCGAAGGCAATTTGATATATGAAAGTAATTAAGTAATATACAAAAGGAGGGGGTATATGGCAACACATATTGCCATTGCCATTAGGGTGGTTTCATCTGCAACCAGTTGTCAGTGGCCATGTCGAAAAGCTCTTGAATCTGTTGCGACTCATAATCAGCCTGCTCAAGCTCCCTCTGAAGCTCCTGGCCAACTGCTTCGTTCTCAGCCTGCAACTCAGCAATGCGCTTCATTTGCGCTTCCTCCCCTCCTTCAATGTCTGGCAAGGCCGAAACTAAGGCATCAAACCGCTTCACGGCCTGCACAAATGCCGTCGCCATCTCCTTTGGTTGCTCCAGAACCTCGGTCGAAATCCCCGCGGGTTTCGGGTAATCTGGAGCTAACTGCGATGGAGGCGCATCTCGCTGAATTGTACCTGCTGCATTGAATGCTATGAACGCAATCGCACTCGCATGCTCTTGCAACTGCGCTATGATGTCCATTCTTGCTTTAAACTGTAAATTCCGCACAAATGCTCTGATTATCACACGAGAGTTGAGGAAAATACTTCGATAATCATTCTGCATTTTGATACCTAGTGCAAAAGGAAGAAAGCAGCAAAAGTGAGAAAGGCTGTGAAATACTAACCGATGACTTAGGGTTCAGGGTTCTCACCTTAAAGTGCAATCGTAATTTGGAGCTTCTAGCGACCCGCGTGGTGGCAATTAAACGTGACGTTCTTAGGGAGGATCAACAGAGGGTTTTGTGCTCGGAAGAGTATTGACGGAGAGGATCTTCAGAGCTCAGAGCCAACCCTGCGTTTCCGGCATAGCGACTCCATTCCCGGTGCTAGAACAAAACTAATCGAACGGCAGCGGTCAAGGGTGAGTCTAGCAAATCGCTCAAGACAACAGTGACCAAGTCAAGTTCGACGTCCACGGAAGCTCGCTCGAAATGCAATTGCGATGCTTTCGTGCCCTCGCAAAAACACGCCCTAGCTCCAGAATGACTGTGGATACACGACGACCTCTTTAATATCACAGCTTCCGTAAGGTGATTGTGAATCCGTCGATAGATAGATAGATAAGAACTCCAATCTTCAAGTCGAAGATTGGCGTGAATACAGTGTCTGTTCGTAATGTCTTTACCTCAATGGCCACAGGATAAAGAGGTAAAAGAACAAAACTACTCACCCCTTACAGGAATAGACACTAAACTATACACGTAACTTAAAGTGGACTAAACTAGAGTAACCAAGATAAAACTAAACTACAATAACCGAAATAGAACTATTTGGGGTGCGAGTGTTTGGTGGTGCAATGGGTCTGTTAAGTGGAATTTTGGTGGGATAATAGTCACCCAGCCGTGCACTCCTAGGGTGGTTGAGGTGTGGGACGATTGTAATCGTGCTGGTCCGAGTTCGAACCCCGACGGGCTCGTTTGAGCAGTACGCATGGCTTGGGGCTGTCTGTGAGTATATGGCAGGAGAGTAGTATCAACCACCCGGCCCCTACCCGGAAGCTGAGACTGAGGCAGTGCGCTGCTAACAACAGTGGTTTGCACCACTACCCCCCTTTTGTTTTTCATGGGGGTTCAATATTGGTGGGGAGGGTTTGGTGGTTTTCTAGTTTGCGTTTATGTAGGAGGATTAGTGCGGCGTGTCGTATGGCTATTGTGTTGATTGCTTTGAATGTGTTTTTGATTTGTTTTTTGGTAAGTTTGAATGTGGTTTCGAGTGAGTCCATTGATGGTGTGTGACTTGTGCCTCTAGCGCCTGAAGTGATAACTATGAGCGGGTTGACTTTCCAACCACGGGCAGCTATTGAGTCTAGTAATGGTTGGTATTTGTTAGTTTTATTTGTGATGGTTTCTCGCGGGAATCTGTCATTACAATATGTGAATTCGACGTATTGGATGACAATGTTGTCATTGGGGTGTTGTGGAGGTGTGCCGTTCAGTGGGAGACCTATTACGCATAGTAAGTCAGGTCTAAATCTGGCATTACAGTGGCATCGACGTGTGTTGCAATTGCAGGGGAGGAGCCAGCTTGGTACAGTGTTATCTGGGGGTGCGTTGAGGTGTGTCCCGGCATTTATAAGTGTATAGCATCTAGATTTGGAGTTTGAAAGGATAAGTTGTTTGATAGTTTTAACTGTCTGATTGTGCCTGGTAACTCTAAGTGCGTGAATGTTTGGTTGAGGACATTTAAGTAGGACGTGTAGCCACGTGTCTATGTCTGTGGAGTTGCAGATAGGACATAATTTTGATGGAAACCGTATATGTCCAAAGAACAGTTGTTTTCGTGCGTGTCCCATGTATTGTCCTGTGCGGAATTTTAGTATGCTAGTTATTTGAGAGTCTGTGATTGTTGGGTATTTCCAGAAGGCATTTGAAGATTTTGCATGTATATCTGGGTTGGAGGTCCATTTTTTGATGTTAGGAAAGTTCTCTGCTAGAGTTTTGAGGTTGTTTTCTCGATCGTATTTTGTAAGATATGTATCTAGGTTTCTGACTGGGCCTTTATCCGGTCTATGGTGCGGTCCAGGCCAGATATCTTTTTGGTAATAGAAAGGGGTAATGTGTGCAAATTCATGTTGTTTTTGGGCAAATTTATAGTTGTTCTCGTTCCCTGCTTTTGCAAGTTTGTCCGCTTTTTCATTGCCAGAGATGTTAACATGAGCTCGCACTTTATGGAATGTGGTGGGCTGAGTACGTAATTTTAACATATTGGTTATGGCGATGAGGGTGTTAAGATCGGGGTGGTTGTTTTGTAGGGTAGGGTGTGTGAGATGTGTTTGCAAAACATACAAGCAATTTATACAATCTGTGAAAATATATGCGGGTTCATCTATGTTTCTAGTTGTGAGGATTTTGAGTGTTTTGTATATGGCCATAAGTTCTACCCTAAAAATGGTTTGTAATCCCGGTAGTCTTTTTGATATTTGTATTTATGGTTTGGTTGGGTTATAAATACCATAGCCGGCAGTTTCTGGAAGCATATAGCCCTCTGCTGTTTTTTGTGGTGGTACGAAGGATCCGTCCGTGTAGTAATTGTATGCAGGTGGAAATTTAATAGGGAGATGTGTATTGTATCGTGGGAGGGGGGGTGTGTTGGAGAGATTGAATGTATAGGTTGGTGGGTATAGTAGTTTTGTCCAATTTTTGTTTTTGTTAACTCTTGTGTTCTGAGGGGTGGAGGGGATGTTTTGGAGGTGAAATTGAGTGATGGATAAATTTCTAAGGGTGGTTGTGAGGTTTTGTATGTCTGCTAGAGTGGTGATATTATGGTTTTTGTGGTGGATGCAGAGAATTTGTATCGTGTTTGGTTCAGTGCGGGGCTTTTTGTAATCGGTGGGAATGGTGGGTTCTTCGTATATTAATGTATCAGCAGCAAAATGTGCTAAAACGTGTGTATCTGGAAACTCGGTTGAGTATGGTGTTGGGTTATGGAACCATTGTTTGTCGGGCATGACAACAATGGTTGTGGCATTGTGGTCTTGTTGTGATGCTAACCTGGCCCAGTGTATGGTTTGTTGGGCAGATTCGTCGTTGTGAGGGTGGGCGTAGCCAAGTCCCTGCCATTTGTATTGAAAGGCAAGGCCACTGGAACCAAATATTTTGTCTCGAGAGAATGTGGAGTAGTATTTTGTAATTTGGAGTGGGCATGTTACTGGGGAGGAGAAATATGTGTGTGTTATGTGGAAGGATGTAATAATGGTGTCAATTATGGCTGTGGGAAGCGTGTGATGATTTGTTATCTTGGAATTACGCTTGGAGAGTGTGTGGTGGTAACGTTTGTAGATGTAGGGCACTACGTTCTAGTTTTGTAGGGTTTGTATAGTATGCTCTGAAGTCTATGGGTGACATTAACGTAGTTCCATTTGGGAGGGTGAGATGTTTTATTTTGTAAATTTTGTGGTGTAGTAGTTTATATAATAATTTGAGGGATAGTTTGGGGTCTAAATGGGGTAGGAGGTTTGATGCTTGAGCCATCCAGTGTGTTTCTAGTTCAGTGGCTTCAAGTTGGAAGTTATTTATTGTGCTTTTTAGGTGAATTCCACCCTCTTCTTTCAGTAAAAAGAGTGTTCTGGTGATTGGAGAGTGTATACAGTCTTGGTATTTTATTCGGGGAATTTCTTTGGATCCACCAAATTTGGCTAAAATGTGTTGAGTAAGGCCTTGGTAAATAGGGCCAAGTTTGCCTTTATCGTTTAGTGCATTTATTAATTGGTCTCCAATGCATCTTAGATAAGCATTTTTAAGGGAAAATGCTTCAAGACCAAAGTCTTTGTGTGGTAATTGTGCTATAATGTTTGCTGTACATTTTGGTAGACCGCAAATTGTTTTCTGTATGCTTGATATTTTTCTGTCTAGTTTTTTGATCATTGGTAGTGAGAAGGGTACTGCATAGAAGCTATATGCGATGCCTGCACGTATTACTGTATCTACCATGCTAATTTTTTGTTTGATTGTGGCTGGGCAATTTACAAGTTTTTGGCATTGTTCAGTAAGTTTTTTGGTTGTTAGGTGTGTTTGGAGTTTCCATTTTAGTGTTGGTACCACTTGGATGCCGAGATATGGGTAGGCTTCGTTTTGGTGTAGTGTTGGTAATGGTTCATTTTTGTACTTGATGTTTTGTGTTTGTAGGAGGGTTTTGAAGGCGGTAGGTGTGAGTTTGGATTTATTTGGACATCCTGTAACTGCACATTTTTGTGTTCCAACTTCGAGTCCTGTCCAATCACTGAATTTTTCTATTTTGTTCATTTGTATTTGTAATGCTTGAAGAGTGGCAGTGAGGGCGGCTAAATCATCCGCATATGCAGCAGAGTTAATTGTTGTGTTTGATGTGCCAAATTTGAAACCATGGTTTCCTCTCTGTAGCCATCTGAGAAGGGGTTCAAGGAATATGATAAAGAGATATGGGCTTAGTGTGTCACCTTGGATGGTGCCACGTTGGATTGGAATTGGTTTTGTTTGTCCAAAGTGTTCGCCGGTATATGTAGTAGTGGAGTGAGAGTAAATATTACCAATAAGTGCGACAGCATCTGTTGGATAACCAAGGTCTATCATTATTGCCAAAAGTCGAGCGTGGTCCAAGGAACCAAAGGCATTCTCGAAATCGATGTACATAATGTAGATATCTTGGTTTATGAGTCTGGCATCTTCAAGAGCCGCGGTGATAAGTTGTATTTGTCGTGAGGTGCTTCTTTCAGCGCGAAAGCCTTCTTGGCTATCGTGTAGTATTTGGTGATGTTCTCCATAGGCTGAGAGGATAAATGTGAGAGTGCTGGTAAAAAGTTTGTATATTGTGTTGGCTAAGGCAATGGGTCTGTGGTTAGGGAGAAGTGAGGGGTCGCCTTTCTTGTATAGTAAAATAGTAAGGCTTGTCTTCCAAGATGCAGGTATTTGTTTTTGTTTATAACAGTGGGAGAAAAAGAGGTATAGGAGTGAGTGAAATGAGTCTGACATATGTTTGAGAATGGAATTGGGGATCTTATCTGGGCCAGGGGCTTTGTTACGTGAGAGGTTTTTTAAGCAGATGTCAAAAATCTCGCGATTGTAGTATTTATGTAGGGGGGTCTCTGGGTTACCTCTCTTTTCAAGGGTAAAACCATCTAATTCATGCCATGGATATTGACGAACTGCACAAGTACAGTTTTGAGGGTGTTCTGGTTGATAATAGCATGTTGGAATTGTTGGGCGATTAGTAATAGATTGTTGGGAGAAGATTTCCTGGGCTATATCTTCTAGGCTAGTAAGGATTTCATTGTTAAGTGTAGTGATGCAGTCCATTGGTGGGGTTTCTAGATTTTAAAGACCCGGTTGTTTATTTTCTTGGGGCTAGTGTTGTAGAGCTGCCTGTATTTGGTTATAGCTTTTTTGATGGATTGGCGGGTATATTTCGTGGTGATAGTACGTGCTTTTTTGTTTGCGGTTTTGGCTGTTTCTGCCAATGTGTTTAGCCATTCTTGTTTAGTATCATCATTTTCTGGGGGTGGTGGTATGTTTGTAGGTGTATGTTGTTGTGTGGCTTGTATTATTGGATGTTGTCTCCAGTTGTTGTTGTTGTTGGCTATGTAAATTGTTTTGCGAATTAGATGGTATGTAGATAGGTGTTTTTTCCATTCTTTTTGGGATTTCCGTGGTAGGAAGCCACCTTGATGGTTGGTGTGTGAGGTGAGGGTAGGAATGGGAGAGGCGGTACATGTAGTAAGTAGTGTTTCTGTGATATTGTTTATGAGTTGGTCTAGTTGTGTACAAGCATTGGTCCATTCGGTGGAGGTAATTTCGTCTTGTTGTAGAGTTGTTGAGAGGTTGTTCATGTCGAGTGCGTTTCGTTCGAAGAATGTAGTGTTGAATGCATCCAAGTTAGCTTGGGGGATGGGGTTGAGAATTCTCAGTGGTTTTGCAGTGGAAATTGGTGGTGGTCTTGCTATAAGTGATTGGTGGGGGATGTGTAGGATTACTGGAGAGTGATCTGAGTTTAAGTCTAGAGTGTGGTTGGTGGTGGATGTGAATGAGGTGTTGTTAGAAGAGTTGATATAGTAGTCATCAATCAGGCTGGTATCCGCGTAGTTATGGCCGCCTTGCCTGGAGAATGGGCTGTTTGTCGGAACGTATGTGAGATTGAGGCTATCAGTGAATGCACGCCAATTTGTGTCTTCATCTTGTGGGGGTGTAATAGTGTCGGCATGTAGTTTACCAATTAGGGCTATATCTCTGTTAACCCCTAAAAATCCAGGGGTTTCCTCGACCTCCAGAACCAAAAACTGCCATTTTTCACCTTCGTTGGGAAATGGGGAAATGGAGAAACTTTTTTTTCCGGTTTTAGACTTTGAACCGTAAGATCTTGTACCTAACTTGTATACAAAGGACTGGTCAAAATTTCAACCGTTGGATGTTTGTCATTTGTGAGATCATAACAATCAAAGTTTGACCAACACTTTTTTTTGCCGCTGCGTGAGAGGCATTGTCTAAATGGTGCCAAGGGCAACTTGATGATTGTTATTCCAAATATTTTTCCCTCATTTTTTTTCATGTAGGTAATCAAGTTGGGTATGCTCATGCAAAATTTTAGAGACCAATTCCACTTTTTGACCTTAACGTAAAATATTTTATGAAAGAAGGTCTAAAAACAACCATATAGTAAAACAAGCACCACGTATGATATATTTAGTTTGAGAAAAATCTTGACGGTGAGAAGGTGCATTTATGATAATGTGAATTTTGAAAAAAAAAATCTTGGAAAAAATCCAAAATCTCGAATTTTGGCAATTTTTGAAAGGAAAAATTGTAAAATTACTAGAAATTGTGAAGATTGTTTTTGAAAGTTTTGGAGGCTGCCCTTGTAAAATTGGTAAACTTTTTGACTTCGGATACTTTGGAATTTGAATAGTAATTTGGTAATGAACATATTTCTAAAAAAAAAAAATTAAAAAAAAATATTTTAAACTGCCCGTTTAGGACTTGAAACCTAAAATTTCTAGGTGAAGGTTATAAAATTAAAATTTGACTTTGAAAATTTTACCACATACACATTACTGTATGGGGAGCACTCAATAAAAATCTTAGGCAAAAATATCAATTTAAATGCTTAAAATGAGCTGCCTGAAATCTCAGAAAACCGAATCGGTTTTCCTGGATTTTTAGGGGTTAAAATCCCCGCATAAGATGTGGGTGTGGTTTGGATGAGTTTGTATGTGGGAGGCTATTGTTTGTTGAATGAGAGGTATTAAACTTATATCTTGTGGGTGGGATGGCATGTACATGTGAATTAGAAGCCATGGTGTTAGTGGTTTGTTTGCAATAAGGATAACTTGGAGGTATGGCGAAATGTTTGCTGGAGTGGGGATTTTTGTAATGTTGCCCGGCGAGGCGTAATTCTTATGAATAAGTGTGAGAAGGCCCCCGCGAGTAGGGGTGTGTGCAAATCTTTGCTGGATGCATCGAGTTAAAGCATGGGTGTTATTAAACACAAATTTGTATTGTGGGAGCATTTGTTGAATGTGTTTTGTAGATTTATTGGCAGTGAGTTTTGTCTCTTGGATTGTGACTATGGCTGGGTCGTTTTGAGTGAGTAGATGTAGACTTGGTAGGGCAGTATTTAGGGAGGCGGCATTCCATGTGAGTAATAGAGTTTTGGATTGAGTGGTTAGTTGCGGTTGAGGTTGGATTGGGGGGGTAGGCAGTAGTGTGGGTGGGTGGGAGTATTCAGGAAGTTGTTCATTGCAGCGTAATGCTTCGAGTAGTAATATTTTTGGTAAGTATGGGAATTTGGTTTGTAATGTTTCGAGGGTAGTAGGAATGTTGGGGTCCAGTATATGTTGGTATAATTATGCGTGAATGTTTTTTAAAGGGTTTATGATGTGTTGGTGTGTTTCTAGGAAATTTGTGTATGGGTGTGGATTATTTAGGTGCCTAGATGGAATATTTGGTAATCGGGAGAGTTTGTTAAGTAGTGATGTTGTCCAATATGGGTTAGGGTTGGATGTTATATGTTGTTCACAAATTTGTAGTTGCGGGCTTATGGTGGTAATGAAGGCATATAGTAGGTCTGGAGGAGGGAATTGTAAATGATTGTGTACGTATCTTGTTAGACATGGATATGAGGTTGCACTTGTGGGGTGGTTTGAGTGTGTAGTTTGTATGATGGAAGAAAATGTAGTTGCTAGATGTTTGTATTCGGGGTATAGTATTATGGTGCTTGGAATGAAGTAGGTCTGACTCTGTCGACAGTGTTTTGCTGGATGTGAGTGTAGGACGTTGGGCATTGGCCCTGGGTTTGATTCAATGTCTCCGCAGTTCAGGAGAAATAACATGTTTGGAACTATGTATCTTATGAGTGTTTGTAATTGTGGTTTGGAGAGGTGAAGTGTCGTGAAGATTACGAATGTGATGGATACAGTATTATATAGTTTAGAGAGGGGGTATTCATTAATGTATGTGAAGTGCCTGTGAGGAGTTGGTCGAACGGGCGCTCCAATGCTGGGTTTGGTGTAAGTGCATGTACCTGAGAGTTCTATGAGGAAATTATATATACTATGTAATATAGTGGTTTGTGAGTGTTGTGTGTTTGGGAGGTTGGGATCTTGGTAGAAATATGTAGTATTTGTCATGAAGAATGTGTCTATTCGTATTCTGATTATCTCAATGGCATTTGTCATGAGTAAACTGTCTGTGTGTGCTGTGATTATGTCAATGGGGATTGAGTGCTTTAAATTGTATATGATTAGTGTGGTTATAGGGGTGGTTAGTAGTTTTAGAGTTGGCGTGGAGTAAGTGTGTGTTAGGGGTGATTTGTACTTTGATATATTGTGTTCATTGGTTGGTTTGAAAGGGTTTGTGTTATTTGAAAAGTGTTTTTTGGCTATGTAGGTAACGTATTGGATATCGAGAGTGCGATGTGCGGTGCATATGTGTTTTGTTTGGTTTGTGGATTTTATCTTATGTGTTATGTACTTTGATAAAACGTGTTTATTGGTTGGTTCGAAGGGGTTTGTGTTTTTTAAAGAGTGTTTTTTGGCTATGTTGTTTGTGTATATAATGTATTTTGTTTTGTTTGAGGTTTTTATTTTATGTGTGATGTAATTCGATAGAGTGTGTTTATTGGGTAGTTTGAAAAGGTTTGTATATTTTAAAGAGTGTTTTGTGGTTATGTGTTTTTGTATTGGATGTGTTATGCTTTTTATGGAAGTGTGGTGTAGGTTTTGTGTTAGGTAGCAGTGTGAGTTATGTAATGGACTAGAGTGGGAAGTGGTGTGATAAGACACGTGAGGTTTGTGTATAAGAAGAAACATATTATATAGGTTGTGAATAGGTCGGATGGACACTAAAAAGGTGGATAGATAGAAAATCTGGTGTTTCTGGAGGGAGCAGACATTAATGAAGTGTCCGTTCGGAATGTTAATGCCTCGATGCTCAACAGGCACTATTTTTTCGTGGAGTACATAAAAAAGTACTTGACATGTATGTGTTAGTGGTTGTGTGGAGTTTGGGGGAGGGTATTGGAGGGTATTAAGCGGGTATACATTATATGACCCATATGTTTTTGCTCTGTGGTGTTTATATGTTGTGGAGGTAGCATGTCGTTGGTTTATACCCTCCCACGCCGGGTATGAATGGAGAAAAGGGTACAATTGGCACCCAGCCGGGTATGGTCGGGCGGGTATCTCCGGAGTGGTGAGAAGGCCAGGGGTAAGTTTGCGCGAGCTTAGGGTTTTGTTTTTTCTTGAATGCAGGTCTGGTTGCTGGTTTGGGAGAGGCGATTTGCTTTGTTGTTTTCTATTCATGCGCCTGTCGGTGCGTGTGTAATGAGAGCGTGCGTTACAGTGCGTCTCGATGTGTAGGACGTGTTGTAGCGGTACTTTTGTTGTTGTGATGTGATTAGGTGGTACTGGAGCACATGTTTGGATCGAAGTGTGGCTTGGACAATGGTTTAGACCTAGAGCGTTGTAGATCAAATATGTATGTTGCCTACAAGAGTATTTGTGTAATATAAACAGTTGTGAGAGGAGATGAGTACGGTCGGAGCTTTTAGGTAACGTAACTGTTCGGTACTGTGCATTTACACTTGGTGTCAGGTTAGTGTTAAGATGTTGTGGCATTAGGTATTGGTTGCGGTGTGTCTGCATATTGTGATCCAACGAGGGTAGAGAAGTAGGCAATGCGGAGAGTGTATTGCTATTGCAGGAGAGCGTCAAAACGCAAATACAAATGAAACCAATGAAAACCTTCCAGAAAGTTGTACTAATCATAAGTGTGTGGGTTTTGGAATCCGGGGGGCCTGGAAGGCGCCTGCTGCATTGGTCCGGACAAGAGCGCATTTGAGATACCACTCATGTGTGTGGAGTAGTCTCTGGAGGCGGTGGTGAGCAGTTGCAATTGCTTAAGCATGTGTTGGTGTTGCCTTTGTTGGGTGGTAGCAACGGCGTCCACTGTGATTGACGTATGTAAGTTCACCTCCGTGCTTAGCGTATGTAAGCGTAGCTGCAAACTGTCAACTCCCTCTTGTATAGACTTTTGTATCTGTGTGAGTGACGGTCCTCCGGTGTTTCATTCTTGAGTGCTACTATGGCGTCATTGAGTATTTCTCGGGTCGGGCGATTGTCGTAAGCTTTCGTGTGCTCCAGGGGTGCGACGCCATTGATGCTTCTGTGGTGCGGAGTAAAATCCACCATCTTCCCGAGGAGAGGAACCGCCCTCCTAGAACACCATGCTGTGTATGCTCCTGTATTGGTGCAGCATATTGTGGCGATGCCGTCGTGGCGTCCTAGTTCGTCTGCTTGTGCGCGGTTGTAATGTATCGTACTGATGTTGTTCTCTCCAAACATGTTGTGCAAGGCATGCGATACTTGATTCTGCGCATAGAGAGTGTTTAGGCCTCTTACCAAAATAGAGGTGCTGAGGGGGTCCATAGACGATGGTGTTGTCGAGGAGCTAGGCGCTGGGAGGTCCAGGACCGATGTAGGCTGATCCTCAAGCGTCGGTGGGTTGGCGAGCAGGAAGTCTTTGCTCAGGGCGCCAGTGACGGTAAGTTCAGCCGTAGTCGTGTTGGTGAATTTCTTCGACACTCCTACCACTTCTGCATGGCCCGAACTCATGTAGCAATATGTAATCAAATTTGCCTGTAGTTTTCTTGAGTTGTAATCCGCTAGGGTTGGACCAGAAATATGAAGTCTGCGATTATTTGCAGTTGACTGGAACTCATAGCCCTTCTCGATCTTTCCAATGACGAACTCCTTGGTTTGCAGCTGCATTGTGAACACACGAAGACCACGTAGCAGAGCGAGCCCGTCTCTCTCAGGGTGTAATAGGTCAGCTCGGAGAAATCCCAGCCAGCCATGTGTGCGGCGATTTACAATGGCACTGACAGGTTCTCGAAATCTTGTGCTTAGAGGGATGTCCATAAGTGCAAATCTAGCAGTAGCTGCGTCTTGAGCTTGTTTCTTAGTCATTCTATGATAATCTGAATCAAATCTAATGATGATGTGATAACTAGTGGAAAGACTTGTTTTTGGATCTATTTCAGTACCTCTAGGAAGTTGCGTTAAGTGTAGATATTGTCCCGTTACTCCATCCGGGCGAGAGGTGGGATAGAGAGATTGAGCAACATGAGGGAATGAGTGTCTACAGGAATGGAATTCGAGTACTTCTACATCTGGCATGACTCCACTTGTGACAGCTTCTACTGACAAATTACGACATATAGGGAGTCCTAGCTGAGAATTTAAGTGTTCATGTACACTGAATGTCAACCATAAGAGGGGAATACATGAATCTTTAGAGAGAGGAGGTATGGGGTTAGAAGCGTTGCCTTGTGGAGTGTCTGTTGCCTGGAGTGCAGGCGTCGGTGGGAGCTCTTCTATTCGAAGTTGTGTCACCGTAGGAGTTAGCGCTTTCTTTGGAATCACCTCGGCGTTCGGCGTGCTGTGGTACGCACTTGATGCTGAGTCTCGAGATGACTGAGGCTGGTTGCTCATTGGTGCTGCCGAGGTGTCGCTGGGCTCGTCTCTGGATCGGCGAGTGTAGGTCCTGGCGCGCTTGATTGTTTCCTCTGGTCTCGACGGGAGAGTTGACGGCGGCATCTCGGAGTTGCTACCACTTGGGCGGTCGGCCTTGGAGTTGCCTGTGTCCCTTGACGGCTTCTCCGTCATCTTAGAGGTAGACTTGCGCTTGCCTGAGCCGGAGCCTGTGGAATTAGAGTTGGGGTCCATGTGATCAAAATGGCTAATAAGATGTGTTGCTAACGATGAGATTGCTATGCAAGGTGTGCATAGGTCCGGTTGTGAGAAAACGCTCAAAGGATGTGATGGGGTTAAGGTGAGTGAGTGGTGATTTATATGGTGTGTGTCTGCCTTTGCATTGTGTGTGTTTTGAGGATATCTAGTTTGTGGTGATGTGTTTATTTTTGCGGTATGGGACAGTTGTGGTTGCTTTGTGGTGTGAGAGCAACGGATTAAGTATGTTGGAAAGTTGGGGTATTGGCAGCTGGAGTTGGCCTTTCCAGTTTTGAGAGGGCAAAAGAAGTGCCGAAAAAGCAGCCGTGTGTGAGGTTGGGTGGCGACGTTCTGGGAGGAGGTAGCTAGGAATGTGGAGGTTGGTTCTGTGCGCGAGCTGGCCGTGACTTCAGCTGTGTTGTATTTGTGTGCTTGGAAGGTATGCATTGTCCATTGGAGCATGTAGTGATCTGTCCTTCGGTACGCTGAGTGCAAGTGGTTTCTCCATATTGCGTATCTTGTATAGCCGCTTTTTTGGATAAAATACACTGAAGTTTGAAGTGGTATTGTAAGTGTGTGTGTTTGAATATGTAGGGTGTGTAAGTTGTGGATGGTTCGTATCGTGTTTGAGGTGGTGTTTTGCTTCCTAGTTTGTGTATTAGGGAAGCGGTTTGGTGCTTGTGTGTGTATTAAGAGTGCGGTGGAGGTAGTCCATCTTGTGCGAGATGATTGTGAAGGGTTGTTTGCTTGTGTATTGTCTTGGCTTATTTGTGTTGTGTAAGGTGTAATGAGTATGTGATATTGGGCGATAAGTGTGCAATGTGGTAGTGTGTTTGTATACGTGTAGAGGTTATTTCGTGGTGAGACCACGAGAGAGAGGAAAACAGTTGCAAGCGCTCCATAGGAAGCGGTACTACGCCAGTTAACTAGTCTCGACAAAAGGGGCGAGCCGCGTCGTGTCTGTGGTGAGTTTGGTGGTTGAAGGTTCCTCCATGGGAAAGCAGCAAGTAGGGACGCATTTGTGTTGAAGAACACACAAGGCTTGAATTGGTGCAAGTATCGAGTATCTTCAAAGGTGGTGAGTTTCTGCTGTGGCGGTGCCGCGCGGAGGAGCACCAAGTACAAGAACGAGGCTGCTAAGGCGTCTAGGTTGCGAGAGAAGTCTCGGCGGTGGCGGCATGTTTGAGGGTTTTCGGCTAGGGCAAGGAACCTATTTCTACGGAGCTCCATCCTCTGTCCAGTCCTCGAACATTGTACCCGAACTGTCTCACTCATCCGTCGACACTGTGATATTAAAGAGCATCAAGAGTGTTCAAAGCCCATACAAACTTACTCATGTATGTTACGATAGTTTGAGCCTCTAAATTGTTTGAATGTTTGAATTAGTGTATAACTATTTCCATATGAACTTCTAATGTACTTCTTTTCTTTAACGCTTATAGGACCAAAAATGAAAACTCAAATTTTATATTAATTTAGAATGAGCTATGTGCCTCATTTACACATGTTATGAATACTTCAAAAACCATAAATTGTTCCTTTTAAAACTACAAAGTCTACAATAATAGTTTCACGGAACATTTTGGATAAGAAGGGTCATTGCACTATATAGAATTCTCATGTCATAATACACTCGGAAAAATCTTCGTCGTCTTATTTGATGCTAGTTTAACCCCTAAATGTCCTTGAGGTATTTTTAGCCAGAAACACATTTTTCATGAAAAGTGTCATAGATAAAAATGAAAGGAAGCTATTTAGATATCAACTGTACAAACTTTTAATATACTTGTCTTAGATCATGTGGACCAAAAGTTGATTCATGAGACCTTATAGATTGCGAGATCATAACATATTAGTACACGAACAGACTACAAGGTTCCATCATTTTCACTTTGAAGTGAAAATACTACCAACATAAAAATTGCAATAAAAAATAACATATTAGAAAGTTGTTCATCTTCTTTTTGTAGATACTTTTCTACCAAAGAAAGCATCAAAAAATATCATGGCTCTATAGTAGCCTTCTAATGGTGAAAACTGCCTCAAAATTTACAAAGAGAAAATAGTCCAAAACTAGACCCTATAAGGCTAAAACTCAAATCCATGCCTAATGTCAATACATTAATTTTTGATTAGGTTGAGGTTTCTATCACTAAACTAAGACTATTATTGGAATTCATCCCAAAAAATGAAGTTGAAATCTAACATTGGATGAAGGAAATCTAGCTCCTCAAAAACCATTCATCTTTTCACTTTCTTCATTGTAGAAACATCATTGCAAACACAATACCAAAGTTATTTGGATCAAAAAACTTGCAGCTATAGAGTTATTAGGATGCATCTACAGTTCATACTTTTAGAAAAATTATTTTAAATTTCACATAATTAGCTTGCAATGGTAAAACATGCCCCATGTTTGGAATTCCCAGAAACAAAAACTACCTTCACTAAAATGCATGCCATTCATTCATACTTCATTGTATGAGTCTCCAATTTTCACAGTGCAAACTAGACTTAATTTGGGACCCAACCCAAGTGATTTCATCAAAAACGTGATATAGTTGAAGAAGTTATGGCTCTTCAAAGTTTATGCCTTTCGTCTAAAATGTCGTTTCTCGACACAAGGGACGTCTAAGGCTATTGTTTCTAAACTTGGATCTAATTCAATTCCATAATCAGCAATTTTGTTGAAATGGTTGTATTTTATATAAATTGCAAGCACAAGTTTCAATTCAAGTTCTCCAAAACAGTCTTGAGTGGCTCCAAAATGGACTTTCTCATATTCACATAAAACAATTCATTGACTTTGTGACCAATTTGTTGGCCTCATATAAACTCACCCATTTTTGGGTGGACAAAATCCTTAAAGAGTGACTAGGAACATGTGAATGTATGCCATTTTGGACTAGGAACATTAATTTGGATGGACGGAGTGGAGGCCTTTTGCATCCGCAATTCCTCTACTCGTGAGCTCTCATGAATACCTAAAGGAATTGATGATATGTTTGGACCAATTTTCTCATTGTAACCTCAAAACTAAGATTGATGGTAATAATAGCACGTTTTGCAACGTTTTTAAAACATTGTTTCTAGACGTAAGTTGCAACAATGGTTCGTAGTTTCCACGATGCTAAGTAATAACAAATTTTTAAGCTTCAAAAAAATTCACTCCAAATTCCACTATGTAATATGGAACACAATTTTTGAATGTAAAGGCAATCGTCCATGTCATTTAAAGCTCATGATGGTGAAACAAAGCATGAGCACTAGAGTGATGGTGGTACAATATCATGTGGGAATTGCAAGCTCTAATAACTTCTATGATGTTGGGTCCTAACTTGTAACTTCAAAATTCACATGGAATGAGAGGACATCAAACCATGAGTGTCCTTGTTCCCACACTCCCTCCCATGTCACATGACTTCAAATCCTAACACTACTCATACATACCCTCTCAAATTACTATGTAGTACTAAAGAGTATGTGTGTGAGTTGTGCATATGGGACAATACCATTCATTTGAAATTTCATAATTGTGAAAGGAATTTCAAATACAAACATGGTACGTTGAAGTGTATGTTTACTATTACTCATAATTACTATCAAAAATGAAATTGGTTAAAACTTTTACTTGTTATGAAGTATTTACTTATATGTTCACAAAATTTGTCTTTGATAAGGAAATTTGTCACAAGTAAAAAATTATAGCAAATCTTAATTATATAAAGTGACAATACTCATTAGTGCGAGTTTTAAGATAAAGTAATTTAGGGGTTTGTTGTGAGTTTTGTGAATGAATGACTAAACCATGATTGTAAGAGATTGAATTTATGTTTATCCCTAAATGATTTGACTTATTTGTATGAAAAAGAATATAGTTTCAAGAAGAGTCTTATTGATGGGAACAAAGGTAAGTTATCTAAATCTTTACCGTAGAATCTTGTAGTAGACATATTGTACATCATGTAGGTCAAATTATGAGTCATGAAGGCTTTTAACACTAAAACAAGACTCTAATTGGAATTCATTAAAAAAGAATAGAGTTAAAATTCAACGGTGGATGAAGGAGATATAGCTCCTCAAAAATCATACATTTTTTTACTTTTTTGTCATTATTGTGAACCCAATACCAAAATTATTTGGATCACTAATAGAAAGTTGTAAACCCTTGATACGGTTCACCTTAGCAAGAACCCATTCCCGCATTGTTTAAGCTGAATTTAGTATGTTGCAATAACACGTAAACCAGTTTTATTAGCAATTTAGTAGAATTTTTGTTGCATAAGTGATTTGGATTGAGTTGCTAAAATGCTTTTGCAAGTTTTACCTCCTTCTCTAGTAATTTGGTAAATTACAGTATTCTAATCATGATGTAATAACTAAAGATCAAGTATTTTAAGCCAACTACCCGTGGCCTAATCCCATGATGTCTTAGACATATTAATGGTAATGATTTAGCTTAGAATAATTAATTCGCTTTTAAAGATTTAACCTTGTTTACTTACAGTTTCCTTGGACTGGCGTACTTTCTTATATTACTCCAAATATTGGTGCTAATCTAGCTGTTTGGCCTAAACCTCAGAAAACATTAGAAAGGTTTGCATAGTTCAACTACTCCATCAATCTTCTTCACACTTACTTTCTTTATTTTTTGTGCGCGGTTCACTTTCATATTGTTGGTCATCTTTGTTTACTTTCAATTATGCTTTGTCTCGCTCCATTGATTGAGGCGTGTTTCAAAGTTGTTGCAGAACGTACAAGTATGACTTGTGTTTCAAAGTTGTTGCGAACCGTACAAGTATGACTATATGCAATGTAGATATGCGTCAACACAATATACTCTTCAACACTTTTCTCTTTAGAAAGTATATACCTTTTGTCATGCAGAATGAGTCACCACCAACATGTACATTTATAAGGTATCAAATTCACACTAACATTTTGTAAGAGTAGAAATCTAAATTGTTTGTAAACATTGTTTTTACAAGGTTTCAACAAGGTAGTCAACATTTAGTAAACACACCAATGGTTACCAACTCCTACCTTTTTAGACAAGATTTAAATACATTCAACAATTAACCCCTAAAGATCCAAAAAATGCCAAAATGGCTTTTTGCAATTCCGGGCAGGCTAGATGAAGGGCTTAGAAGTAATATTTTTGCCTCCAATTTTTAGTGCGCTTTATACTGCTAAGTGTATGTAGTAAGATCTACAAAGCCAAATTCAAATTTGAAAATTTAGGTTTCAAGTCCAGAATGAGGTCTCAAATTATACAAGCTGGTCAAAAAGCGTAGTTTTTGGTTCTGGAGGTCTTAAAAACGCATGAACCTTTAGTGGGTTAAAGAACCTCACCAATTATTTATAGGTTCTTCCAAAGGTTTAGATATGGCCAAAACTTAATTTTTCTACTAACCAACAAGATTTTTGCAAGTATTTGAATGCTATGAATAATTGATAATCATACCAAATTACTACCATGGCTACGCAAGAAGGTCTTGTCAATTGGGCATGTACTCAAACCATGCCTATCATCCGACCTTACATGGCAGAAGATTGAGAACTAGGTCATACACCGCTCACAACGGCAGGATCGAACCGGGTCGAGATCCGGCGGGTATGAGGAAGCGCCATGCAGGGATGGATTACTGCAGCTAGCAAGGCTGCGGCCAGGGCAACAGGCATTCAAGATGCATGAAGAAGGCTGTTGTTGCCATCAACTCGTGAATTGCGTGCATTCAATTCACTTGGCTTGCAAATCCCTTGCTGTAGCTTGGCTTAGCTTGATCGCACACTCGAAGTTAGCCTCAAAGTGCTGCTGGCATGCACCACTGATGAGTGTCCTCTCATCATTCGTGCTTGTTTGATTCCCAGGTCGTCATGTGATGATTGTTGCAGCATCATTTCCATTCTCCTTTTCTCTTCATGTCAGCTTGACCGATCGGGGATAAGCACATTTCCTTTGACAATGCCAGAACTGTATATATCACAGTGAACGAGTTCCGATACTGCCTTAATTTTTTTTTTAGGTTTTGCGGAGATTGTTGTTGTCGTAGGCATGTGCGAGTAGTACTGGAGATGAAGATGTTGTAGTGTGTGCATTCAACTTGCCGGAGGAGGACGCCGGCTCACGTGCAGGACGTACGAAAATACTCGTGAACTGAGCTTGCCCTTTGTTTTCTCGTGTCAACACGTGTGGACAAGCTGGCGTCGTTGTAGTTCTTCTCAGCTTGAGAGGGTTAAAGGCCAGCGAACTCCGTTTCGAATTTGTCATGTACTCAGCGGCATATTCTATTCGCAAACAAACGGTTGATTGTAGCTGTCAGGCGCCAGAGAGGGAGAGAGAGAGCGAAAGGATTGGAGGACCAAGTGCTTGTGATTCGTGTGACATGAAGCAATCTTCTTCGGACATGTCCGTGGCGCTGCACGTCGACTCTGTTTCTTGGAGAGTACGACCGATACATTGACTGGAGTACTGAAGAAATCACATCGGTTACAGTCAGAAAACCCCAAGCGACTGACATGGGAAGCCAATGCAGGTTGACTGGAGCAAGTACTCCTCTTGGCAAGGTGCGACATACATTCCTGGGAGTAGTCGGGAGCTATGTACTTTAATTTCCGATGCTTGAAAACGATGCCTATCTGCTGGAGAAGGCCCGTTTCTCGAGGTGCGAGTTGATAATAGTTTTTTCCTACATCGAGATAGGGAGAAAATCCAGCTTGCACCTCATCATCTTCTAGCTCTAAGGTTTGATAGCTTGGGCCCTTGCTCGGCTTTCAATAAAGTTAGTCGAGCGGCTGCATTTATCTTCTGAATGAAGGCGATTGTTATCGAGTAGAATGAGCTTCTTTTTGAACAATTTTTTTTATCGCCATTTCTGAGATTGGGAACGGATGCTGGCTGGTTTGGATCGCAGTATAGTTGCAAGGAGCAATGAATTGATGTATCAGATGCTTTCGAATCCACTTCTATTTTACCTGAAGCTTTCTTCCGAGCTTGTGATGCAGTTTGTCCATACGTGTAAAGCATAAGTGAAAATTCTCTATATAGCAGCTCTTAACAATACTACCACTATTAAGAATTGCGCAACGTGTGTGGGAGGGTCTTGATAGTCCTGTTCTCTGCATTTGCAGACGCAAGGGAGCTCGCTGGTGGTGTGGATGGAGGCAGAGACTGACTGTTGCGGAGAGGGTTGTGTTCGTAGCTGAGCGTACAGGAAGGCACTGTTGCGGAGAGGATTGTGTTCGTAGCTGAGCGCACAGGAAGGCACTGTATGCACTTGCTTTTCGCTTTGTACAGTCATGAGTATCTTCACCTTAGTGCTCTTTGGGTTGCTCCTGCAAGTAGTAATCTTGAATGGAAGTTTCCGCCCGGCTTTGGCCTTGAATGCTGAGGGCTCAGCACTGCTGGCCTTTAAAAAAGGACTCAAGTGGGATGGTGCTGATCCTCTCTCGAATTGGCTTGCTACCGACGAAGAGCCCTGCACCTGGACTGGAGTTACTTGCAGCAACTTCACTCGAGTTACAACTCTCTCCCTTCGATATGGTCTTCGAGGACCTATAGTCCCGGAGCTCTGTACATTGACCCAACTGCAAGTGCTTGACCTTGGCGGGAACGCACTCTCTGGATCCCTTCCTCCTCAGATCGGCAACTTGACCAGTCTGCAGCACCTGGATCTAAGTGTAAATCAGCTGTCTGGAGTGCTCCCATTTTCTTTTTACAACCTCTCCAAGTTGCAGCACATCGATGTTAGCTACAACGCATTCTCCGGGATGCTTCTCGGTGAGATAGGGAGATTATTCAATGTGGAAACACTCGTTCTTAGTGTCAACTCCTTCTCAGGCTCTGTTCCTAAAGAGATAGGCCGTCTCGTCAACCTTAAGCGGCTTGACCTCAGTCTCAACTCTTTCAACGGGCCGATCCCTTCTCAGCTGGGCGAGCTAATCAACATGGAGGATCTGCGCCTAAATGGCAATGGTCTCGGAGGCGAACTACCTGTACTACACAATTTGACCAGCCTCAGGACTATCGACGCAAGTGGCAACCAATTGGCTGGTCCTCTCTCTCTCTTCTTGGACTCCTTGGGAAATGTCAAGCGCTTGGACTTGAGCAACAACTCTCTTTCTGGCGAGATTCCGAGAAAGCTTTGGACTTTGACATCCTTGGAGGAGCTGGTGCTTGGGAGTAACGATAAGTTGACGGGCAACTTCCCTAAAGATATCTCCAACCTAGTGAACCTGACCACCCTGTCCCTCCGAGGTTTAGGTCTCTCTGGTCCTATTCCAGAGGAAATTACTCAGTGTACAAAACTTGTGAACCTCGATCTTGGTGGTAATTTCTTCGGGGGTACTATTCCTGCGTCTATAGGAAACCTGAAGAATTTAGTAACACTGAATCTTCCAAGTTCATTCGTCAACGGCTCGATCCCACCCTCTCTTGGCCAGTGCGTCCACCTTCAGGTCAGTTTGCTCCCAAAGTCCATATGAGTCATGACTACTGCAAACTATAGAGCATCAATTCAAGGTGCATAATAGGCTTAATTGAGATGTTTATACATAGATATGCTAAATTGAGATTGAAGCTCCGAAATGAAATTTGTTACATATTATTGTTTGATAGTTTCGTACTTGCAGGTATTAAACCTTGCGTTTAACACCCTTGCTGGTCCAATTCCCAATGAACTGGCCACCTTGACGAACTTAATCTCCATTTCTCTCGACAAGAATGAGCTGACAGGACCAGTGCCATCATGGATCGGCAAATTGCAGAGCCTTTCGAGTCTTACCCTTTCTGGGAACCAGCTCAGTGGCAGCATTCCACCCGAGTTAGGGAACTGTTTGAGTCTGAGGACTCTGAGCCTTGAAGATAATCTTCTGACGGGATTCGTCCCACCTGAGATCTGCAATGCGATTAATCTGGACACGGTCACTCTCGGCAGGAATATGCTGACTGGCACTATTAGTGATACTTTTAGAAAATGTACAAACCTCACCCAGATTGACCTAACTTCCAACCGGTTATCTGGTCCTCTTCCTCCATACCTTGATGAACTACCCGGATTAGTGATGTTTGCAGTGGGGGCGAATCTATTCTCGGGCACCATACCAGATTCGTTGTGGAGTTCTGGGACCTTGCTTGAACTGCAACTTGGAAGTAATAATCTTCAAGGTAATCTGTCACCAATTATCGGCAAGAGTTCATTACTGCAGTACCTGGTCCTGGACTACAACAACTTCGAAGGCCCGATCCCAGAGGAGATTGGAAATCTGACTAATCTCTTTTTTTTCTCGGCGCAAGGGAACAATTTAAGTGGGGAAGTACCGGCTGGGCTTTGCAACTGTGTGCAATTGACCACCCTGAATCTCGGAAACAACTCTCTTACTGGGAACATTCCCTCCCAGATAGGGGCTCTCGTCAATCTAGAGCACTTGGGGCTCTCGCATAACCGTCTGACAGGCCAAATCCCCAACGAAATGTGCGCTGATTTCCAGGTGGTCCCTATTCCTACTTCTAGTTTTCTGCAACATCACGGGAAGTTGGACCTCTCGTGGAACGATCTGAGTGGTCAAATTCCACCGGAACTAGGAGATTGTGTCGTGCTAGTTGATCTCATTCTAGCAGGAAACCACTTCACAGGTTCTCTGCCTCCTGAGCTGGCCAAGTTATCGAATTTGACATCACTTGACATTTCTTGCAACAATTTGACGGGTACCATCCCCACCGAATTTGGAGACTCCCGTAAGCTTCAAGCTCTCAACCTGGCCTTCAATAAACTCACAGGGACCATTCCCTTGGAGCTTGGAAACATCAGCAGCCTAGTGGAACTTAACCTAACAGGAAATCGATTGACAGGGTCTTTGCCTCCAGGTATTGGAGACCTGATACAACTTTCTCACTTAGATGTCAGCAGCAACCGTCTTTCTGGGGAAGTTCCAAAGTCCATGGCCAGCATGGCTTCTATGGTTGATCTGGACTTGAGCGATAACCAGTTGAACGGAAGCATCGACGGCCTCTTGTCCGAAAGCGTCGCGTGGCATCAATTTCGATCACTTAGCTTGAGAAACAATGATTTTACTGGTGCCATACCTCCATCTATCGGCAACTTCACTGAGCTATCTTACTTAGATCTCAGCGAAAATCTGTTCTCCGGCAAGATTCCCAGTGAGTTTGGGAGCCTCAGGAAGCTGGTGCACGTCGATCTTTCGAACAATGACCTGCAAGGCGATTTTCCTTCGAGTTTGTGCGACGTCAAGTCCCTTGTCTTCCTCAACATTTCCAGCAACAGAATTTCAGGTCGCATTCCCAACACTGGCAGTTGCCAGAGACTCAAACCATCCTCAGTTCTTGGAAATGCAAGGCTCTGTGGGGAAGTGATCAAAAGATGGTGTGCCCCCGTGACATCAGAAGGTGCTGACAGTCTAAGTATCAGCAAAGGAGCCATCGTGGGCATTGTGATTGTGTGCACAGTTGTGGTCCTTTCTTTCGCTTGTTTCGTTTTGAGATGCTGGTCAAGAAGACGACGACGTCGCAGTGGAGTACCGAGAGATGCTGAGAAGATAAAGTTGAACATGATTTCAGATGCGGATACATGCACCACCATGAGCAAATTCAAAGAGCCTCTAAGCATCAACATTGCGATGTTCGAGAGGCCACTGATGGCGCGTCTCACTCTGGCTGACATTCTGCATGCCACCAACAACTTTTGCAAAACGAATATCATAGGAGATGGTGGGTTCGGGACTGTGTACAAAGCCGTTCTATCTGATGGAAGAGTGGTCGCTATAAAGAAGCTGGGCGCTTCCACCACCCAAGGAGACCGAGAATTTCTGGCGGAGATGGAAACCTTGGGAAAGGTGAAACATCAAAACCTAGTGCCTCTCTTAGGCTACTGCTCCTTCGCTGAGGAGAAGTTGCTGGTGTACGATTACATGGCGAATGGAAGCTTAGATCTCTGGTTAAGGAACAGAGCTGACGCCCTGGAAGTTTTGGATTGGAGCAAGCGTTTCAAGATTGCAATGGGAACAGCGAGGGGAATTGCATTTCTGCATCATGGATTCATTCCTCATATCATCCACAGAGACATCAAAGCAAGTAATATATTGCTTGACGAGGATTTTGAGCCCAGGGTTGCGGATTTTGGATTGGCGAGACTGATCAGTGCTTACGAAACTCACGTGAGCACCGCCATAGCGGGCACTTTTGGGTACATTCCCCCCGAATACGGACACTGCTGGAGGGCCACAACTCGTGGTGATGTGTACAGTTACGGCGTCATCCTCCTGGAGCTTCTGACAGGCAAGGAGCCAACGGGGAAAGAATTCGACAATATTCAGGGCGGCAACCTCGTTGGTTGTGTACGACAGTTGATCAAGGAAGGCAATGCCTCTGAAGCTTTGGATCCTGTCTTAGCAAATGGGCCTTGGAAACAGTCCATGTTAGCCGTGCTCCACATCGCCAATATGTGTATAGCCGAGGAGCCTGTGCGAAGACCGACCATGCAGCAGGTGGTTCAGATGCTCAAGGATGTCGAATCTAGGTCCCAGCAGTTTTCAACCTCCAGCAATTTGTAAAGTTTGGGAGGTACTTACTTATCCAATTTCCTCCTGGCTCGATTTTGCAGTCAACAAACCTCCAGCTGAAATACGTTGTGTAGACACATGAACGAGTTAAGCTCTCGAAATCGGTCTTTTCACCACATGCTAAAGGACTTTTATCTTCTTTGATATCAAGATTCTCAGTTATCAAGCCTTCGACACCAGCTTGCAGGCTCTTTTCCTGAATAGCTTTGCAGGGAACAGAAGCTGACCCTTAATTGCGGTGTGTTTGCTCATTTATAAGCAGGATACGCAGAAGTGGATGTTGTAGAAAACACCGAAAAGCTCTGTTGCAGGCATCAAACTGGCTATAAATGGTGAGAATTTCATAGCGTTCAATTTCCATTACCGAGCTTTATCTTGCCGATTAACGTGCTTACGACCTTCCTGTTTTTCCCCAACCCAAAGTAAATCAAGAACTTGATTCAGCTATTCAGCTTATTGAACCTTGTAGGGGTCAATATTTTCATTGTGTAATTTCTCATCATTTTTGAGTCCAGGGCCTGCATTGACACATTTTATAGCTCCTCGATGTTCAGGTGTGCGCAAAGGGAGGCTTGTGATTCTGTAAGGTGGAGGCTGCAATAATCATTCCTTGCACAAGTGGATACAAGCTAGGTTCACATGTATGAGGCGGTAATTATAGCTAATTGTGGTAGGTACAAACTGTAAATTAACGGCTGATTCGTTTTTGATTGAGCACTCAAATATTTCCCAGCTGCTTGTTCAAGAGACGACCTTAATCAGAGGCTACTACTTTTTGTCCTGTAATACAATTGCATCCTTGATAGCACAATCAATTTTGTTTGATTTTGTTCCTTGCACTTTTAAATGAGATGTGATGGGCTATGGTATAATATCTTTTGCTATACAGTACGCTATCTTTTCTTGTACTGTGCAATATCTCATGCAACCGGACCACTTTGAGTTCCTAATCTTTACTTTCACATCCGTTGTACTCTCAGCCTTTTGTACCTCAGAGATCGTCCGGAAATTGGCGTGGACCCTTACCATGACAAATAAATTACACATAAGAACAGTTCGTGAGATTTGTTTGTCTTAACATACTGTAAACGAGCTAACCATGACTGCCATTTGTCCCACATTTGATGCGAAGTGGTATTTGATGTAAAGTGGTAGTTACCTCAAGCTCAGTGGAACTTATCCGGATAGTAAAGTTGGTCTTATCGCATGCACATGCGGTGATTGTCGCATGTGACTAATGTATTAATTCCTAGTGGAGCTAACTACCCCTTTAACTACCTCTTAAACTTACCTATATAAACCAGAAGAGAGTTTGGCTCTCTCTCACTTCTTTCTTGCATTTTGGTTTACATTTCTCTCTCTTTTGCCTTTGCTTCTTGCTTACTTCCATTTCAAATAACATATGTAATAACTTGCAAATCAATGATTTAATATATTGAATTCCTTATCATACTTTCGCATACTAAGAAATTTTTGATGCTAGGGGCTAATATTTGGCTAGTGCCTCATTTTAGACCCACCACACTTAAGAAGGGGCTAAAGTTCAAGCTATTCAGAAAACCTTATATATTATATATCATAATTGGTGCAATCTGAAGAGCCAAAATTCTAGATTTAGTTTTCCATAGTCTATAAATTTCTTCTCTAGTCATGTAATAATGCATATCTACAATTTATGAGATGAAAATCTTGATAAAAGATGAGAATTATCATGTTATTTCTTCACAACAATACTCAATTTTCATGGAGAATTTTCTTGTTATGGTCAACTTGGAATCTATTTATATCTTTAATTTCTTTTGTATATAGTAGTAATTAAGTGAGACTAGGTGGATTAGCACAAAAAATAATAGTGCGTAATGACTTGTCTACAATAGCTTCAGGGTGCATATTGATATCTAATTGTGCTCCTAATGATATCAAAACAATTAATATAGCTCTCACTTTTTCTTGAATTTTTATAAATGTAGTAGGTTCTAATATTGCAGTTATACGGGAAGAAATTTAAGAAAAAATAAAAAATACAATAATTCATTTTAATATCATTAAAACACAATTTAAATAGGCATTCTTACATTAGTAAGAACAAGTCACTATGTACCGTTTGTACTATTTCTATTAGTGAAAGTCTCTATCTATTCAAAATGCTCGTTACAAAAAACGCCCAACATTTTGTGTTAAGTTTCCAAAATGCATAATTAACATCAATATAAAAATGTTAGCAACTTCCACAATGAACACTTTAAGAAAAATAAATCAGTTGAAAATACACATGAGGAGCTAATTAAAAATAATCTCCAAATTATGATTCATATAATTAAAAGCATATAAACTATTAACACACATTTTTATAAAAGTTTGAGGTTTGAGGTTTATGCGTGCTCAAATAATAATCATCAAAGGTTTTATAATAGGCAAATGCTCTGACTAGTGAACGTAGATTTGATGCGTTTTGAATATTGGGACAAGTTTTTACCATAGAATCATGGTTAAAATCTTGTGTACCAACTTTAATTATAATAGTTTCAAATAAATTTGAAGAAAATATACTGGAGTTGTTCAATCTCATCACATCCTATGGACCTATACTTTATTTTAACATTACAAGTTCTTAAAAGCTACTCATGAATATAGACATTACTTCTTATTTATTTCCTACATACTCATGAACATTCCAAAGTTTAACTCTTAACCGGGCCCCATTTCAAAATTAAAACAACAATTTGGATGACTTCAACAACTTCGAAGAGCCATAACATTTTTTTTTAGGGTTGTTTTTTAATGAATCACTTAAATTGGGTTCCAAATCCAGTATACTTTGTCTGGTAAAAATTGTAGATCCATATAATGAATTATGAATAAATGGCATGCATTTTAGGGAAGGAAACTCCTGTTTTTGAGTTTTCAAACATGAGGCATTTTTTACCATTACAAGGAAATCATAGGAAATTAAAGATAGTTTTTTTTTTTTTTTTTTTTTTTTTTTTTTTTTTTTTTTAAGATATCATGATATTAAGATGAAGGGTAACAACTCCCTAGTAGGTAGACTAATGATCCACGTGACTTTGGTACTGGATTTGCAATGGTGCTGCTATAAAGAAAGAAGTGAATAAATGAATGATATTTGAGGAGCTATGTTTCCTTCAACCGCCGTTAGATTTTGGCTTTGTTTTTTTGGATTGGTTCCCATTTGATTCTAGTTCATGTGGTAGAAACCTTGACAATATTGAAGTTGAATCAAAGATATGGCGTGGAAATGAGTGCAAAGGCTTGAGCTTTGGACTTTTTTTCCATTCTAAACGTTCTGGCAGTTTCCAACACTGCAAGGCCATTATTTAAGTAAAGAAATTTCTCTTATAAATCTTTCTTTGTTCAAGGGTGTCATTGAGATGAAGTTCAACAACCTTTGTAGACGGTGGTTTTTCCATTGCAATAAGTTTATTGGTAGCATTTTTACTTCAAAGTAAAAATGTTGAGATTTTGTGATGTTTTTTGAGTACTTATATGTTATGATTCTGCAATCTATAAGGCCTCATAACTCAAAATTTGACTCACATGATTTGCAATATTTATACTACAAGATTGTACGTTTGAGATTTGAATGACTTACCTTCGTTTTCATTTATGACACTTTTTTTGAGGATGTGTTCTTTTTTTTTTACAAAGAGTTAAACCAATTACTGAGGGGTGAAGTGGCTCAAAGTTCAAAAGTTGTTGTGAATGTGATTAATATGAAGTTTCACCATGAAATTTGAATATAGTAAAAAATCTTTCCACTCGCAATATTATCAAAAGTTGTCTTATTTTTAACACTATCTTGCCATACCAAAAACTATCACCCAAATAGTTTACTTACCATGAAATTTTGTAGTAGTATTCTCCCATATCAAGACAATAGTTTCAAAACATTTTAGTCTCACCTACTTTTTAACTCAAAAGTGCCACTTTTACAAAAAAAAAAAAAAAAACACCCTTCTAACAGAAATGATTTATTTTCTTATGATTGGGCAGTGGTAAGCTTGGAGTATCACTTTTTGGACACACTAATTAGGTTATTTTTATTGAAAGCCTCCAAAGTTTGTTTGATTTGTTCATTTTAATCAAGTATAAAGACCCTAAAATGGAAAAGAAAATATCATGCACCTCAATGAAATCAAAGTATATATGCCTATAGAGTTTCTCTTAAATTTTTTATTTTTTTTTGGATCCATTCATAGATGAGGGAAAAAATGCTTAATTTGGGGATTTGCAGGCATTATAGTGCACAATGAATTAATTTTTTTATAATTAAATAAATTATTTTGTATCCTATACAAGAAGATGTAGGTCATATTCAAAAATTATATTTAAAAAAAAATGGTTGATATTCCATTTGCTTGATTCTATGGATTTTAGGTTATTGGGACATGACTTACTATTTCAACTAAAAAATTAAATAAAATTACTTCAAAGTATTTTTTTTAATTTCTAATTTTTTTTCTTGATACATTATAGACAACTAAAATCACATCTAATGAAGTCTTATTGTATTACAGTTTAAAAATGGATATGTTTGACACACCATCATTATAGAGTGCAATTGTTCATGGGACAACCTTTTTGGGTACCCCAACCAGACCATCACCCAATTTTGTCTTTTAATTCTTGCCAAGCAACAACGTTACTTTTTCCAGAAATATATTTGTAGAATAAAACCATGATACCATTGAGACTTTGAGAGTACAAACAAGTCAAGCAATATTTTTCATACTTTGCAAACCGTTAAAATAATTATAAGTCCTAATGAAATTATTATTGAAAGGGTAATAGCCCCCATGATCAAGTAGATTCATACTAACACAAGTTGCTAGTAAGCTTTAAAATGCTAGCATAGCATGTCCTGACCACCGCTTGAGCATATCAATTCAAGAAAATGCTTGCTTTGCTTCCAAGAAGTTGAACTCAAAATTAAACGGCCTCCCGCAACCGTCGCGGTCACGAACATCCGACGATCACCGTATTAAACAGTTCAATCGACGGCCATTGTGCCAAGTTACGTCGACGTCCTTCCAGTCGACCGATTGACGTTCTTCCTGTTCGCAAACACAAACCTTCAGCTTCACCCTCCGTCCTCACTTGAACACAATCGCACTGTCTTGGAATTGATAGTTACTTAACGCTGCTGAGCCCTTCTACGGTCAATGTGCATGATTGAGCATTGAAGCCACTATCACTGTAAGTTCACTTCACTTGCTAAGCTGCTGCACCTACGGTTAGCGTGGAACGAGATTCAATCAACGATGTGGAATTAGGATACAACCAGCTCGCATGGTTTAACGAAGACCCTGATAAGCTAGATCCATACTGTGGAGGTCGTGAAGTTTAAAGATCTCAGTCTTTGAAAGCAAAGTTTGTACTGAACATATCTTGTTTCAATTGGTAAGTGAAATGAATGTACCGATCCATGTACATCGATAATTTGATTCCCCGTAACATCAGTTGGCGGCTACTCAGCTACTACCACATTGTACATCACAGCGAAAACTCGTTAACTAAATAGAAGTCCAGCTGAAGCCCAGATCAACTGCCCACTTGCATGTATCTTCAGGCGGACAGAATGATGGCAGTATACGTAATGTTGAGACTCTTGCAGTCAACTGTATAGGAAGTGGTGTAAGTTCAAAGCCTGTATTTTGTCATAAAGGCTAAAGGTAACGAAAGTTAAGAGTTGGCACAGCAGTAGTTTCCAGTCTGGGTGAATGTATCAACAGGTTTCATTGTATCATATGCAATTTACAGAGGCGATCATTCGTTGATACATGTAGGTGATGCAGGGAATTGAGAAAGTGAAGGTTCGCACGATGAGGCCCCACAGTAGCAGATGTGATGGTAGCGGGTTTCTAGTGATGGTGGTTGCAGTGGCGTTGATTCCAGTTGCGGCGATGGCGACGGAGTACACAGTGGGCGATGCCATAGGCTGGGACTTCGCCCCGACCTCGACCTATTACGCGGATTGGGCTTCTTCCCGCAAGTTCCTCCCCGGCGACAAGCTCGGTAAGTTCACCGCTCCCCCATAATCCACCAGTCGCAGCTTCCCAGCGTGAGAATGTGCAGAAAACGGTAGATGTTACCGCCAGCATGTTCATGCTTCCACTCGGAAATCTCTACCAGGATCGAGTGGATAATCCCTTTTGTCGAATGCTTTTGTAGATTTAGCGGCATTGAGCTAATTCAGAGAGGTTCTGACATGGATAGAAGGACAGCTTGAGAATGTATATATATTGCTGGTGTCATGTTTCAGTTTCTCTGAATAAGTGTCAATGTATGCTCTGTTGCATTACACTGTTGGTTGGTATAATACATGTAATTCGAGCTTTTGGCTTGTAATTTAATCGTTTGTACTGAAATCTGCTTTGGTATCGATGATGAGTTAGTTCAATTCATAGTTAGATTTGTGCATGTTTCTGACGACCTTCAGTTCCTGTGCAAGTTTCTTGAGTCCACCTTGAATATTTCTGTGATGTAAAGATTTAGATACATGTATTTGATGTAATGAAGGATAGTCAAAATCATAGCCATTGGATTCACTTTATGAAAGAATCTGAATTACATTACATGGTGTGACTTTATTATTGAATTGTGTGGATATTAGTACTGACATTTACACTACTATGTGATTTTCAGTGTTCAAGTATTTGCCAAGTGCACATAACGTTCAAGAGGTGTCTGAAGTCGACTACATGATATGCAACGGTCTAAATCCTATTGCCATGTACGAAAGTGGCAATGACATTGTGACATTGCCAAAGCCAGGTGAACACTTCTACATTTGTGGCTTCATCGGCCATTGTGATAAAGGTGGAATGAAACTGAAAGCTACAGTTGTTAGTCCCTCGACACCAATTGGAATAAATTCATCATCTCCAATGCCATCACCAACACCAACAACGAGTCCGCAATTGCCATCACCTATGACAAGCATCATCCCGCAATTGCCGGGTGGAGATTCGGGGCCTCACCGTGGACAACATGATCATGGGCATAGTCACGGAGCACCAACCCCTGCTCCCGCTCCGATTTCTGTGCCAGGTGGACATTCACGTGCAACTCTTTCTATCGTGCCTTTACACGTTGTCCCACTTCTCTTATTATTAGGCATTATAACTACCTATGTTTTTTGGTAAATGGTACACAACCTTCTAATAGGTGATGGTAGGCTCATCATGGAGTAGTGATAATGAAATTTTAATAGACTTTTATTGAAGCTTCAATTACATAGTTGCTTTGACACGTGTGCTACAATGAGATTTCTCCTTCTATTTATTATGCTATGTGCACAAGAAAAGTAGAAGTGAATAAATCTTCAGTGGATTGAAATAAGAAATAATTTTATATTTTATGTGTGGGGTAACTATATAACATCAAAAAGGAGAGGGTGCGACCACATCTCAACAAGATTCACTTGTTTCACTTCTATCTCCAATTTTTCTAAGTTGTGCATATTTTGAATAACAAAGAGAGTAAATGAGATAACAACAATTTCGTGAAAAATCAATTTTGATTATTCATGTAAGTGCAAATAATAAGTTAAGAACTGACACATCCTCAACCATGCTTGCTTTGATTTCTTTAGAATGGTTCCAATCATAATACCATGTTGGATTGAGTGATGATCACAACCCCATTACATATTCAGTATTATACTAAGATATGTATGTACAAATTTGTTACAAATAAATGCGTATACACAGAATACACGTCACACAAGATAGTAAGTTGCACACTTCATGTTTTCATACAAGTTGACCCATTCATAACATTCTACTTTCTTACACGGTATCTTTTCAATCAATGCTCGTAACAATTCCGTTCAATGAGAAGGCACTCAATTGCATGATAGAATCCATAAAGTTTTACAAGTGATTATGCTTACACATGTAATGAATAGAACCTTAGCAATACATTCAGACACAGAGAAACTAGAATCAATTATTCTGTTCTTCATAACTGCATTGGTAGAGTGCAATCACATAAACTATTACTATCACATCATTCAAGATAGGCATCTTCGGCACAAAGTTGATTGCTCCAGTATTAACAAAATTCACAAGATTCTTCGATAAGCCTCATTTGTTCATCCACCGGAACTAGATCAAAAATGATGTCCCAACTGCATCAAGGAATAAATGGACCTACTCATACCATCAACAGGAAAAGTGAGGTCAACTAACAACTAAGCATCCGATTGAAAGGAAGATAGGATTACAAAATTCCAATTTGCACTGAATCACCTCTCAAGGAGCATGCTCCATCCAACTCTACCTACGCTCCGGGCACGGGTGCAGCCTCCCCAGCTGGGACCTCGGCATCGTCACCAGCAGGCCTCTCAATCTTGGCTCCCACTTCCTCGCTGTAGTCCCCGTGCACCTCCATCAGCTTCATCAGATCGAACTTGGGCGCCTTGAGGATCTTCACCTTCCGGATGAAGGTGCTCTGCAGGGGGTAGATGCCCTGCGTCGCCTTCTCAATCTCCTTTCCAATCACCTCCGGAATCAACTTCGCCACCAGCTCCTTCAGGTCGCAACTCTGCGCTTCCTTCACCATGATCTCGCGCATCTTCCGCCGAATCTGAACAACATGCGACGCTCAATTTGGTTCAGCCGAATAACGGTGTAAAGAAGAGGCTTTATCATAAAACTAAAAGCTTTAACCAATTGACTAGGTTCCATCCATGATGTTCGATGTTCAGAATCCTTATGAAACGGAATTGGTTTAAGGATTCCTTCCCCAGTTGAGTTCTGAACAATTTACTGAGGATGCCGGAGTGATGCAGGGAAAGATTCGAACCTGACGAATCTGGCTGGACTGGGCGTAGCAGGTCTTCTTGATCTGGTTGGGCCTCTTCTTCGTGAAAGCAATACAGAACATGCGAAGCTGGAAGTTGTCGGTGGTCTTCACGTCAACGTGAGCTTCAATCAGACTCTGCCACTTGCGCACCAGCGACCGCAGCTTGTCGGTCGTGAAGTCCATGCCCTGCACCCACAACATCGCATGTCACTCTCTGCATCGAATTTACCCACTCTGCGTAACCCTAATAAGATCGTCTCGTGCACATACCCAGAAGTTGGTGAGGACATTCTTGCCCTGCACATCTTCGGCCCTGAGCTTGATCTTGCGGAAAGCCTGGTCCTCATCGCCCTGCAAGTCAGCCAACGACACCTCGAACACACGTCCCTTCAACCCATCGGAAGCAATCTGTTCCACCACCCACCAAACACGTCAATCCCACTCGTTTGTCAACCTCAAGCTCCACAAAAGCAGAAAAACGACGAACGCACCTTGGTACCCTGCGTCCTGGTGACGAGAGTCTTGCCCAAAGACCTCACCGAGAAGGTGGTGGGGGCCTTGATATCATACCAGTCCTTCTTCGAGAAAGGGTCGACACTGCAATCCAACGAACCGTGATAAGTGAAAGCAAAGCCGCAACCCTAATCAGAAAAAATGCGACGAGACCTACTCATCAAACGCGATGAGGGGCAAAGGGATGGTACATTTTCTTCTTGCCACCCTTCTTGCCCTTGGAGATCCGCTTGTTCTTGCCGACCGCCATGGTTGCTAGCTCGGAGGACGACGAGAAACGGCGTCGAAAAGGGCTTCAGCAGCAAAGCCCCAGCGTGTTTGAAGGCGCACTTCTGCCCAGGAGCGTTCAACCCTAATTCCAGATGCATTCACACGGGCAGTTGGTAATGCCTTCAAATTAGTGTGCTCCTAATAGTATAAACATTTACCTTAGCCTTTTATGTAGATCTTGGGTGCCCTTAGAAAGGACTGGAGTTTCTATCTATTTATCTAGATCTTGGGTGCCCTTAGAAAGGACTGGAGTTTCTATCTATTTATCTAGATCTTGGGTGTCATCTTGGGCATACTCGAAGTACTCTATAAGAGTGCACAATATGTTGGTTTTAGTCAACATTCCTCTTTAATCCTTGAAAAAAAAAAAAAAAATAAATAAATAAATTACATAGATTTCCCATCTTTTTAGATTTTTTGTGTGGAAGATTTTTATTTTTTTTAAATTTTCTATTCTTGTTTTAAGTTTATTGGTTTACATTTTTATGCTTTGCACTTTGAAAAAGATTTATGATTATATGCATGACCATAGCCATTATAAAATTGGAAGAAAATCTATAAAAATTGCAAAATCTAAATGTCTTCTTCTAGGTCAGTCCAATTTTGTGACGTGATTATTTATTTGATGTCATTAATGCAATTATATGTTATTTAGATCTAGTTTAGATCTCAACTATACAATCAAGTACTTGACATTTTGTAGATAATGTTATAAACTCCTAACAGGCCTTGTTACGAAATTCCCTAAATTCTTAAAAACGACCTTTTTCTACTTCAAGATTATAAAAACTCTTTTGAAGCATTATTTACAAGGTCCAACCGTAGTATCTTAAAGTTGACATAGCCTTCTATTCACAATACAAAATTCAACTGTTGATTCTTCATTTCTTAGCAAGCAGAGTTGGTGAAATTTTCTTTCTGCAAGAACTGTCAATAACCCGTTTCGGGTTTTTGAGATCTTTAGGATTAAAATTTGGAGAAACGGGTTTTAAGGATCTTTAGGATTAAAAGTTGGGGAAACATGGCAGTGTACATTTTATTGGTATATAAATGTATTCTGAAATCATAAATTGCTATTATGGAGTTATTATTCTACAAACCTCAATATCTAACCTATTATGGTTATATGACTTATGGTTGTGAAAATTGTTAAGATATTATCCATTCAGTCTTTAGAACCTTCTCTAGAACCTACTTGTCTCCACTTTTTTGGTCCTTATCTTAATAGCGTATTTATTACTTTACTTTAGTGAACTCGTGGTTAACTGGTTGTATTTATACAATATACATACATGGTGCAATGGAGCTCTTTGCTCATTCTCTTAATGCTAGTCGTACACTGCATGTCTCTGGTAACGTGTTATCAGCAGTATTAGCTCATTTTTTGGACCTTTTCATGATAGCATGTTTATTAATTCACTTTAATTAACTCATGGTTAATTGGTTGTATTCAAGTAGTATATACACATAGTGCGATGGAGCTCTTTGTTTGATGCTAGTCATATATTCCCTGTCTCTCGTAACGCGTCATCAGCATCGTTGGCCCGTTCTTGTTCTTGCTTTTGATACTCCGCCATAGCTTTCAGTAATTCTTTGTCAATCTTGCAGTTGTCGTTTTACACCCTCTTCTTTTTTCTCCTCAATTAAAATTATTTCTCTGCTAATAATTTGTTTTCACACTTATTACAAAGTGTTTTTGCAATTTTTGGAGAGAGCTTGCACATGGTTTGGTATATAGTTTTTTGTAAGGGGCTTGCTTAGAGTTTGCCTAAGACCACAAGGTATCACTGCACAACGCCTGTACCAGTTCAATACAACAGAGCTTCAATCACACTCGAATCCCTCACTTCTATTTTTGTCATTTACATTTCTTGATTTACTTCATGATGCAATATACAATATTTTTGACTATAAACCTTATCAGTAAACTAATTTTACTTCTAAATTGTACACAAGAAGCTAGTACCTATGTATAAATACTGGAGCAGGAAAATGATATCAATGAGGAGACAAAAGATTTTGAAAATTTCGTGCAAGCCACAAGAGACTAATTATGTATTTGAGGGTCTATTCAAAAGTTTGCCGATACCATACTTCAAGGGGGGTTTGGCACTTTCGTGCCAAATGTTGATCAATTTGGGATTTTTGCCAATTTCTACTTTCACATCAACCAAGGTCATTTGGTGTACAAATACAACTGAATCCTAGACAAGGAATTTTTTTCCAACAATAAAGTATCTATGGTGAAACCACCTATAAGCGGGCACCTACCTAAAGGCGTGCACCCAAGATTCTTTCTTTCATAAAGATCTAACCTCCCTTGCATGTACCTTATGCAAACATAATTAGGGTGCCCGCCTTTAGGCTACTGCTTCTAAAATTTATATTTAATTATGTGTGTTTTTTTTAAATTCACAAAAATAGGGAAAGTGAGTATTTTCCTATTCCTCATCTCTGAAAAATAGTAACCCACTCATTTCTCTTTCCAATTATATAGATTCCCTCGATTTTCCTTAAGTGCATGACAATAGGTGGTTTCACCATAAATGTTTGCAGAACATACCTCGTAAGTACAACAAATCATTAAAAGAGATACAAGGCTTGCCTAAATTATTTTTCAGATTTTATTTGATTGAAAAAATAAAAAATCCTTACATTGAATGACTTGGAAATGTGAAAAATGCCCATAGAAAATGTAAAGATTTACATTCAATATGAGACAAAGTCAACAACACATAGCATGCTTGACACATGTTATCAACACATCTTTTATACTCTCATAGTCATAAACTATATACCATCAAACAATCAGATGGTCACAAACAAATAATTTGAAACAATACATGATATAAAAATCATGACTTAAATAATGTCCAAATGAAAATTGGTCATTGTCATACAAATAAAAATGATTTATGTCTTGTCATATTTTATTTGAGCATCACAAGAAGATGATGTATATACTAATCTCAAAACCCCAATGGAAGAGCTTTTAACTACAAATTTGCAGGAAACGTGCACAATGTCAAATCCCTCGTCCTCTTCCTCCATCAGTCATAAGCAACATCCAACCTCTTCCTCCATTAGTCACAAGGCAACATTCAATTTCTCAAAAAGTAAGTGTACAACCTGAGCATATGATTAACCTCTATGAATAGTCAACTTATTTGGGTCCAAAAAGCAAAGACACAGTTGTCTCAAGCAGCGACGGCTGCCTCCTGATAAGAATGTCCTTGGTTGAAGTTGGGAGGCTTGGGGATGAGACCAAGAGTCTGGAACATCTGTTGATCTTCGTCTTTATCATTGTTTGGTGTCGTCAGCAACTTCTCTCCGGTGAAAATCGAGTTGGCTCCTGCCATGAAGCACAATGCCTACACCCATACAACCATGGATCAGCCATTGATCAGTATCTTAAGTAACGTGAGAGACAGAGAATAACTCGAACTGCTGAAACCTTCATTTTGAGTTCTAGTCTTTAACTCATCCTTCAGTATTAAATAGTATATATCGCATTTCACTTATCTTCAATATGGAATGTGGGCTTTCACTTATCCTTCAAAACAGGACATATCTCATTATGCAACCGGTCTATTGTATTCTACTGATAGTTAGATTATGGCCTTGCAAGAACAGGAAGTACTCACAAAAGCCCCTGGATTTTGGACCCTGGACTCTACATCGAAGCCCTTTACTCCATGGATATTATAAATTTATCTTCTATCTAAATTTCTTACCTCCTTTCGTTTCACTCAATCTACACTCAATTCTGGTTCATGATGGAACTCAATCCTGAGTTAAGTAGCAGATATTGGAACATCCATTCTTGCTCTTTTGTGGAAGGTAGACCTTCTTCATAAAAGGCAGAGTTTCAAGAGCCCTCCCTTCTACATTTCAAGTAACCATCCAATTGAGAGTATTCCATAGTGAGAGAAGAGGTACCTGCTCGGGCTGAGAGAATCGCACACGACCAGCTGACAAGCGCACCATGGCTCCCGGCATGGTGATACGAGCCGTGGCGATCATGCGTACCATCTCCCAAACCTCCACTGGCTGCGGCATAGCACAGGCTGAATCAGTCAAGATGGCTCCTACATTTTAATAACAAATGCGTTGAACATGAGAGATAAGATTGCAACCTTTTGATTCTCGAGTGGAGTTCCCTTGACTGCAAGAAGCGCGTTGATAGGCACACTTTCAGGATGCTCTGGCAAAGTTGCTAACGTGTGAAGCAGTCCCACTCGATCCTCTTCAGCTTCACCAAGCCCAATGATCCCTCCTACATCACGAAAATCAAACGATCAGATCCCATGATAGACAGTTTTGAGTGAATGAAAAACGAAGAGATCTGGGACGGACCTGAGCACACGCTGATTCCAGCCTCTCGAACCAGTTCGAGAGTTTTGAGTCGCTCGTCATATGATCGAGTGGTGATGATATTCGGATAATACTCTCGTGAAGTATCCAAGTTGTGGTTGTAAGCAGTAAGGCCGGCTGTCTTCAGTTGCTCAGCTTGCTTCTGTTCTAACATACCCAACGTGCAGCAAACCTCCATTCCCATACCCCTGCAGGAGAAAGCAAAAAGCTCAGAATGCTGCTATGCTTGAAGAGGACAGACCTTTAGGGTTTTAAGCATTACCGAATCTCCTTGACGTATTCGAGGATCTGGTTGAAGTTCGTTTTCCTGCCGACAGTGTCTCGCCAAGCAGCACCCATGCAGAACCTGGAGCTTCCTGCTTCCTTAGCCTGCGGACAAGATTGATCAAGTCAGTAAGATATTACTAAAGAGTCGAGAGAGAGAGAGAGGAAAGTTCAAGAGAGAGTAGAGTACCTTCTTGGCAGCTTCAAGAACGATGTCTTCCGAGAGGAGCTTCTGTGCTTTGACGCCCGTGTCGTAACGGGAAGATTGAGGACAGTAGGAGCAATCTTCGGAGCATCCGCCCGTCTTGATTGACAACAATGTGCACTGCTGCACTTCTCGCCATTTGTGCGTGTGTTTGTGCACTTGCGCCTGGCACACAATGCGTGCATCAGAAAAGAAAACTTGCTAGGAATCAAATGAAATGGCACGAAGGCTTACCCCGTAGAGCAGAAGGTCCATCAATGGCGAATCGTAGACGGCTTGAACCTCCTCTCGGGTCCAATCGTTCCGCGATTCGTTTCGCATTGCGTACTCTGCAGCGAGCGCAGCCGGAGACAAAACTTCCTGGCGGGGAGCCTCGTGATACTCTCGCACCATGGCTGAGCCATAGCTTGAAGACTGTGGCGTGACCTGAACAGGTGAAATCGAATTGGAAGGTGCGGGACTGTAATGCGAGGGTGAGACTAGACGACGCAGAAGTGAAATGCGGGACGCTAGAGGACGCATTCTTGCGATCGCCATAGCTGCTGCAAGCCGGTACAACGCCTTCTAAGAGAATGGAATGGGGTTTCAGATACTCATTGGGTTTCCGAGAACGGAATCAAAATTTAGTGATTAAGTGACTCTAGTGCAATTGCGCAAGAGTTCGAAATGGAATCTCCAGTGGACAATAAGCAGCTCCCTTGGTCGTCAACTGGATTGGGCGTACTGGAGCCCTAGTCGGAGTCTTTGAGGGGATGACCGATTCCGCACGGAAACCGTCGAGGCGACGTTGATTACGAGGCGACGAGCGTACTTAATTTTTTTATATTCTTGTAATTCCAAGTTATTCTAATGTTTGAATCATGGTTTCCGGAGTACAAAGAATATGTTGTATTTGTTTCAGGAATCTTTTACATACATAATTTTTTTTTCTATTTCTTTAGTATTCAGAGTATTCTAATGATGGGTATATATAAGTACAAAAAATGATTTGTATGTATGTGTAAATTTAGCCAAAAGTACGTAGTCGAATTTTGAAATTATAGGAATATTTTTGTATTCCAGTAACCTTGGTTTGAAAAACTATGGGAGAATATGGATGAAGGATATCAAAAAATCTGATGTGGTACTAGATTTGAAATATCCATGTATCTAGTAAGGATATCTCAAATCTATTGCCCTGTAAGATCTTTCAATATTGACTTGAACCATGCGTAACTCTAATAACATGCTTGTAAGTTCAAAATTTCTCTCCAATAGTTCTCTTATAAATAAGACAATTCATGATATTAACCTAATAGATGTATAAAGTTTGTGGGAGAATATGTTATGAAGTTCGAACTTTGATCCTACATGTAGTTATAAGATCTATACAGTTTGGAGTGACTTTTAGTCCTTACAAATACTTACACTTACAAAATTGTTAAAAATATCAATAATAGATCAATCAACATTCTTATAGATTTGTTCATAAGTACGGAGTATTCTTTATAATTAGTAAGCTTGCTCTGAACTTGTGTAAGTCTTTAACGCCTAGTTGTGCCGACCATTAAACCCTAAACGCGCCGAAGGTAAAAAAAACTACATTATGGGTGGAAGGCAATTTTTTTGAAGAGCCATATCTTCTTAATCTAAGGTCCATTTTGGATGAAATCACTTGAGTTAAGTCCCAAATCAAGCCTTATTTGTGTGGTAAAAATTGCATATTCAAAAAATAAAGTATGAATTAATGGCATGCATTTTAGTGAAGACAACTCTTGTTTTGGGTTTCCAAGCATGGAGCATGTTTTATGTCTAGGTATCTAGGTACTCCTATGGATCCTTTAATGAGGATGATAGAGAAGCTCTTAATACTATATTTTCCTACATAGACCATTCACACATGATATTATTTGAAGAAATTTCTATGAATTTTCAATGATAAAGTCAAACAACACTATTCTTATCAAATCTCATGTAAAAAAAACCTTCTTGAAAGATTGGCTTAAAGGTTTCAATGGAGGTGGCTATAATTATTGCAACTTTTATCATAATCGACATTTGCAAGTAGAAGTTCCCTTAATTCTCTTTAATTCACTATACTTTTAGCACTTAGTTCTTCTTGCATTCTATATCAATGTACACTTTTAGATTTTCAAACCTAAAGTACACAACAAAATTAGGCAACTTAGGGCCAAAATTGACTTTTGGTACTTCAAAGTACAAAGTACTTGTCCGTAAGTGTGCCACCCTAGTGTGCTTCCATCCTTAAGAGAATACACAACATAAATTTTAATTCTTATACCATTTACACATCTCAACATGTAGGATTGACAATTGCCCGTTATAATGAGTATTTTGAAATTAATGTAGCTATACTTTGCTCATATATAATTTTAGTATCCCTTATTTGTAGATTGGACACGGTCTACTTCCCGATAGGGATGAGGTACTCTTACATATACTTACATGTGACTTGTGACGACAATGTATAAAATGAGAACAAAATTGGTGACCTTTTTACAGACATCCAAGACCTTTGGTCATATTCATTGATTCTATTCACTAACCTCAAAATAGGCATGGAGTTCTTGCGAAGTGATGGTTGGGTTCTCATGGCCGTAGCCGGGGACGTGACGCATCGCGCGCTTGCTACGAGCATGAGTGCCAAAGGTCGCCTTCCATGCGCGCAAGCCCATCAGTATCATAGAAATAAAGTTTAAGCGGAGGAATTGCACACCATCAAGCTGCATACTCCATAGCCGAAGCTAAATGCAGTGTGATTAACAACAATGGCACGACGAGAATCTCTTGAGGATGCGCGGGTGACAGTTGTGCAACTCGCTGCCGGAAAAGCCCACACTCTCGCTCTCACTGGTAAGCACTTCGATCCGATCAATGTTGCAGCGCTAGAATATTGCATGAAAGATTGGACGATGACTGATTGAATGTACGATGGATGGTTTGAAAGCGCAGGGTCGGGAGGGGTGTACTCATGGGGGCGAGGTTTGTGCGGGCGATCGGGAGTGGGCGTGTTCCAAGACGAGCTATTTCCCACTCGCGTTGTGGTGGGCAACGATTCCGACGATGAAGACGACGACGGGGACTCGAGGGGGAGCTCGCACTCATCCGCTGCTCGAGTCAGGGACACCACTAACACCTTGAAGGGCTCCAGAGTTACGCAGATTGCAGCTGGCGCGCACCACAACCTTGCTTTGACAGCGGACGGTGCGGTGTGGTCATGGGGCTACAATGCCCGTATCCTGCGATGACCTCTGGCTTTGAAAAATGCTTACAATGTGTGTCTGTCTGTCTTTTAATTTCGATAGTAAGAGCTCGTTTCTTAACTAGACATGGACGGTCAGCTTGGATGTGAAGAGACGACTTCGCAGCTTTCACCAGTAACCTTCGTCATCCGAGATCCAGCTGAGGAGGTTCGTCGCGGCGCGGTGCTGTGGCTCCAAGGAGGCGCCGCGGACAAGCGTAAGCAGCCTAAGGTAAAAACAAGTGAATTGGTGGTGAGCATCGAAAGAGTGATGAGGATCGAGTGATAAGCATCGTACGTGCAGATCGTTGTAGTGGAAGCGGGAGGCATGATGTCGAGTGCTGTGGACAAGGACGGCGCGCTTTGGCTATGGGGAGCTGTGCCGAACCCGTCCGAGTACTTGGAGAATGCTGTTGTGAGCCGCACCAGGAATCACCTCCTGGTGAACGTGGAGAAGCCGGAGCGAGTGCGCGGGTTGTTGGGGCTTAGGGTGTACCGCGTGGCGTGCGGAAATGAGCACATTGTGACAGTGGCGGAGGGACGAGAGAATGACGTCGAGTGCTACGCATGGGGGAGCAACCAATTCGGCCAACTCGGGCTCGGGGACGCCCGGGCCCGTCTTCAGCCCCAGGTTGTGAAAGCCTTGGCAACCTCCACCGTGGGCTCGATCGTAGACCTCGCGTGCGGCGGCTTTCACACGGCCATTCTCGCGGTGAAGGATGTCGACCAGAAAGCACAAGACAATGATCGCAAATCAGACAATGGGAGGTTTGAAGCTGTCAGCAAAGTGTCCACGTGCTGGACGTTCGGACACGGCGAGAATGGGCAACTAGGTCACGGCATTAGTTCGAACAGCGCCCATCCTGCGCCCGTAGAAGGACTATCAAAGGACGATGGGCTGCGAACTGTAGCGTGTGGGATGTTTCACACCGCAGTGGTGACGGAAGCAGGGGACGTATGGGTGTGGGGAATGGAGAAAGCACACAACACGCCAGCGCGCGTATTTGGTGAAAGTTCAGCGAGTTGCCATCCCACGACGGGAGCCAAAGGAATTGCCTGCGGCGCCGCACACACAGTGACAACTGCCAATGCAGGAAAAGATTTGTGGGCGTGGGGACGCGGCCAGAGTGGCGTCCTCGGCTTGGGCCACACCTCCGACAGCTGGTTTCCGTGTCCTGTGTTGTGGCCACCCGTCCACTCCGCGCCCTGGTCGGATGCTGGCAAACTCAGTATGCCCCTCCCATTCTCACACATCATCTCTGCAACCAGCGTGTGACACAAGCTAACCCATCTATTGTTGCAGCTCCACCGGCTGCAGAGACGTGCAGCCCCGCGGAAGTGAAGAAGAAGTTCACGCGCGACGAAGTGGAAGCGATGAAGAAGGAGTTGGCGGGTGTGCGGCGATACGCTGAGAGCTTGCATGCAGCTGTGTATGGAGAGGTGGAGGTATTCTCGCCACTGCAAGCTGACGATCCTGCAAACAAAACAAGCTCTCAGGATAGTATCGATTGCGCACTGCAGAAGAAGAAAGCCCTGCATGAGTGGGAGCGGCGCGTGGAAGCGGCCTCTGACGCTGACCTCGCTCGTTTGGATCAGTTCTATCGAAGCATGCGGGCGCGGCTGAAGGAAGTGCTGTTTCAGCGCAAGATGGATGAGTGGTGTCGACGCTGCAGGTCCGCCATCACACATTCCTCCAGCCACGGAGCCGGTGCTTCCATGGAAACTCCACCGCAGCGACGGGAGTTCCTCAGCTGCTACTCCACGGCCAGCACGCCGTCGCTGGATGGACTCTAGCTACAGCTGCTGCTTAGATCCACACAACTACAACCCACTCTAAAACGAGAATACATTCGAAACCGATTGGGCACATCGAAGACCACGTTATTCCAGCAAAGGCCAATATGTTCGTCACGGCATGATCTCGATATCCTGAATTGAACGGAAAGCCCGGACGAGCGCATTCTTTATAATGTGCTATCATGCTTCGACTATGGTACATCACACATGATGTTACACTACACATGTCGCGCACTTGAGGACAAACAGTGGCACCAAAGAAGTAGTTGCTGTAACATTTTATGTATCATATGTGATCCTCGTCACACATCACATTTCATTTTCAGAGCAGCTGCCGTCAATACTGTACACAGACAATGTTGTTATTATACAGACCCGAGCCATGCTTATGCATTGATCATCATCATATAGGGCTTCCTGCGATGAGATGGGTTCCCTCACGAGTACGCAGATTTGGGTACAGCTGATCAGACGGCTGCATCTAATCGGGGACGAAATTCAAAGCCTCCAAGGTAGGTGTTGCTTTGGCTAACAGGGCAGCCATCGACAAGACACCATTTTCGTTGTTGTAAGCTGTATGTAGCAAGTTTGCTGGAGCCTCGAGCTAAGCAGGTGGAGTAGATGAAATTGCCCACACCAACGTGATAGAAAAGGCCAGCGCTGGAGCTCCATTCCTGGAACAAGCTCGATGGCATGCGGGCCACTTCCTCCCACTCTTCTGCGCCTGCTTCAACGATTTCACGTTTCCGACCCCAGATGTTGATGCTTTCCATGCGACCAGCTCTCCAAACCCTTGTCACCAGATACGGATTCCCATCGCAGTCCACCATCTTGGCGTCCAGCACGGCGTCCAAGTTGCGAGCCAGAACTTCGGTCCACAGCCCTGTTTTGAGATTGAAAGCCATCATGCGTCGCGTTGTGGAAGTGCGACAGTGGAGCGATCCCGCGCTCGCCGAGCAGCCTTGGATGAACCGCAGGTCCATGGGCGTGTCCTCAGTGGAGGTCCATCGACTCGAGACCGAATCGAAAACCTCTGTGAAGAGCTCAGAGTGCGGCTGCAACTGCCCCACTCGGATCACGATGTACGAGTTCACGTTCGCCACCATCTTTACGAAACACGTTGACGCGTGCGGGTGCGGCATAGCAGGCAAGTCCCGCCATGCCCTCGTGAGGGGGTTGCATACCGAGAGAATGTGGGCGCCATCTTCCACTCTCTGGCAGCACACTAAACCGCCGCCGCTGCCGTGGATGTAAGCGTCGACAGGAATGCAGTCCAGTGAGAAGCGCTGCCAGTGACCGATGGTGGGATCATGAAATGCCGCCAACAGCACCCCGTTCACCCTGATCAAGTGCAGGAAGCATGAGGGTTGCATCGGCACCCGCGAGTAGGCTTCCCGGAACCCTTGCGATTCCATGATGCTGCGCCATTTCTTGCATACACACCGCATGCGGAAGAGCGACGGGAGTGGCAGCCATGCCAGGACTAGCTCCATCACCTCGTCTGCAAGCTCACTCCACAATCCCTCTTGAAGCTCATTCCCCGATTCTCTGAAGAGCTCCATCACCTCATCTGAACGCTCCCCACAACATTTCGGCCGTCAGAGAAATCGCTCACCCGTCTTCTCACATAGATGATGTACGGGCAGGATGTCTCGAATGGATCATGCACACTTCGATCATTCGGACAGGTCTATCCTAAGCCCGTGTGCGGTATATCCAACCATGGTTACAATGGAACCGCCGCTGGTTGTCTTGGCCACGCTATCGATACCCATCGATACCGTTATGAAACAGTTTCAGCTTCCCACATAAAATACTGACATGTAGATAGATGGATCAAATGGAAAACTTTCTTCAAAATCAGAGAATTGACCTGATGAAGTCCTGTTGATGTTGTTGGCAGTGAGGCCGGTTTCGAGGTAGAGTGACTTGGACCATCTGCGCTTCCCTCGCAGGGTCGCTATGGCGAACGACAACGCCTGCTCTGCTTGACCCAGACATCGCCACGACGGGTTCCGCGTCGCCAGCAGCAGCCTCACAGGATCAGTGTGATTGTAACTATCCCCCGGCCCCCGCCCTACCCACATGGAGCCTTACTATGAGTCAGTTGATGCTTCTTCCAATCGGTCGCTCGCATGCAGGACCCGATTGTAGCTAGAATGTCACAATTACGAAGCAGCTGCCGTGTTATTGCGAGACGATGGTGATAAGGGAGAAGAGATTGAAGAGCTTGCTTGCGTGTGCGAAAAGGTGCGCTGCGCACCGGTAAGAGTCTAATCTTCGGGATACGAAAGAGCACTCACATCCTCCGAATGTCGCACTCTAGAATGCATGAACTCAAGTATCCATCCCCAAAATCATATTTGCCATGGACAACAAGGAGCAAATTTCACCACGGCAAACAGTAGTGAAGTTAGTTTTGGGAGCAATTTGTGTACATGACCGAAGTAGGTACAGTAGTGGACTGGACTTTCTTAAAATAACATTTTTAAACCCTTTTAACCCCTAAAAATCTAAGCGTTTCCTCACCCTCCACAACCAAAAACTGCCAATTTTCACCTCTGTTGGAAAATGGGGAAATGGAGAATTTTTCTTTTCTTGTTTTAGACTTTGAACCGTAAGATCTTGTACCTAACTTGTACACAAAATACTGGTGAGAATTTCAACCGTTGGATGCTTGTCATTTGTGTGAATGATCCTAACAATCAAAGTTTGTCGAACACTTTTTTTTGCCGTTGTGCGAGAGGCATTGTCTAAATGGTGCCAAGGGCAACTTGATAATTGTTACTCCAAACATTTTTCCATGTAGGTAATCAAGTTGGGTAAGCTCATGCAAAATTTTAGAGACTAATTCCACTTTTTGACCTTAATGTACATTGTTTTATGAAAGAAGGTCTAAAAACAACCATATAGTAAAACAAGCACCACATATGATGTATTAAGTTTAAGAAAAATTTGGACGGTGAGTAGGTGCCGTTATGAGTATGTGAGTTTTGGAAAAAAAAATCTTGGAAAAAATCCAAAATCCCAAATTTTGGCAATTTTTGAAAGAAAAAATTGTAAAATTACTAAAAATTGTGAAGATTGTTTTTGAAAGTTTTGGAGGCTGCCCTTGTAAAATTGGTAAACTTTTTGACTTTGGACACTTTGGAATTTGGATAATAATTTGATATTAAAGGGTTTAGGAAGAAATTAAAGATAAACCAAATTTGATTTCACATAATTGGCTTGAAAAACACGTTCTATGTTTGAAAACCCTATAACAAAACTGCCATGATCAAGCAATCAATTAGCCCATGGGTAATCCCAAGTTAACCAAATATTTCACTTTCTACATAAACTTGATGAGATGAAATTCCCTCTACTTCCTTCATGCTCATTTTCTTTGTTTATTTTCTCTCGTTTTAGTTTTAGGGAGGAGCGGGCAGGTGTAGCAGGGCGGGCAGACAAGTGCTCAGGGGCAGGGCCTCCGCAACAGCCGTAGGCAAAAGAAGCGCGGCCGTCGCTGCGAGCTGGTTCGTGGCGGAGACGATCGAGCAGCAGCGATCACAGCGATGGCGGCCGCGCCCACTGCCGCCGCCGAGGAGTTTTACGTTCGCTACTACGTCGGCCACAAGGGAAAATTCGGCCACGAGTTTCTAGAGTTTGAGTTCCGTCCAGATGGCAAGCTCCGCTATGCCAACAACTCCAACTACAAGAACGACACCATGATCCGTAAGGAGGTCTTCCTCACCCAGGCCGCGCTCAAGGAATGCCGCCGCATAATCACTGACAGCGAGGTCCCTTTTTCCCCCTCTTCACCCCCATCTTTCTCATCTTTTAGGGTTCCATGCTCAAATTAGGGTTTAGCAACCGGACTGATACTATACGGCACTACCTCCAGTAGAGATCCCGCTTCTGGTGGAAGTATTCAGTTCCCAGTCCAGGGATTTTGTTCCTATCATGAATTTGATTTTTAGCTTCTGCATTGAGATCATCATTGTCTTGTCTGACTTCATTTCGGGATCTCGATTTTGTGTTTATGTAGTATCTGGTGGTTATGGTGTTAGTTTTCCATCGTAAACTCAATACAAGAAGAGCTGAATGGCAGGCCTGGTCGCGTACGTACTGCAGACACTGTCATGTTCTAAGTCTATGTGCTGTGAAATTTGCAGATATTGAAAGAAGATGACAATAATTGGCCAGAACCTGATAGAATTGGAAGACAAGAGCTGGAAATTGTGATGGGGAACGAGCACATTTCATTTACAACGTCAAAGATTGGTTCTCTGCTTGATGTACAGAGCAGTAAGGATCCTGAGGGGCTCCGGATATTCTATTATCTTGTCCAGGTACGAGTGTGTCTATGCTTTGTGTGTATATCGCACTACTGTTAGAAGTCCGCGGACGTTCTTATGAAGGCAATTCTCCATTTTAAGTTTCTTCCCTCGTTGTTTATGCGATTCATGCGATAATTGCTTTGCAGGACTTGAAATGCTTCGTTTTCTCCCTCATCGGTCTCCACTTCAAGATCAAGCCCATCTAACTGCCCTCTTACTTGCTGTGGGAACTTCAAGATTCCCATTATTACAGAGAAACTTTACCTTACGTATGTAGATTCAAGCTGATGCATGCGTTTGAGCTATGCATTGCAGTTCACCCATACTGTACATTAGTCGCTTATGACTAATAACAAACATGTTCAATTCGATTGACATTCTTTATATCATCCTTTGCAGCTATCTCGATTGTGTCACTTTCAGCTCCAGTTTTGAAATTGTTCGTTGTACTGCTGTATGATAATTAATTGGTTTCCTTCTTTTTTAGCCGTTGAAGTAATGCTCAATATCTTAGTTTTGAGTCTTTGTCTAAAGTGCTCAGCATTGGTATGCGCACATCTGGATGACAACAGCTTGCGAGCGGCTTTTTGTAGGGGTTCGTTTCCGTCTGAAAGCATGATGCAAGTCAATGCTTATTTTCTTATGCACATGTACAGACGCTCTCACCGAACATCCAACAGTGTGTCAGAATCTTAGAGTGCACTGTGGATTACGTCAATATGGACGTTGCATCGCATTTAGGACTTAAATATAGCTAGTAGGTCATATTGTTATGTATCAAATTGCCATTGTTTAGCTCTTGGGTCAAGTAACGGGTCCTTCATTCCTTCCATGCTTCTGAGGGTGCAAAACAGTCGCCTCTGACACGAATCTGAGAATAGCGGCAGAGCTGGACCATGCTGTTGTGAAACTATTTTTGCAGCAGGTATGACAAGCAGATACATCTTTACAGAATGTCAATATTCTTACTTCATGTTCCTATACTGGCGCCGTGTGGACTCATGTAGTTGCAGCCCAACATGGCTATCGATCACTTGGCGCTCGATGTTTCCTGTCTTTTCCGAAACAACCAATGTACCAATGAGATGTTACATCCGTTTTTCAACGTTTGCATAACCTCTGTTTGCGATGGTAACAGAATCTGATAATAATAGAGGCGCGGTCGGGATTCAGATGGGCATCTTCGAGGAATGTCAAGTGGAACTGACAGCCAAATGGTATGGCATTCAGGTGCGCAGCAAATCTGACAGGGCTCATAACTTACGTGGTGGGGAATTATTCTGGATGCAGGTAGGGGTGCAATTTATTTACCACGCACGTCCACGCTGAATGGGATTTGGCAGGCGAGAGAGTATGTGAGAGTATGTGAGCATGCACGAATGATTCCGAGTGGACAACGTGAAAGTGAGTGCACCTGGGCAAGCATTAACATACCAATCTGAGCACAAGCGGAAGCTTCCGCATTGCACGTAGTGTCCCTAGTGCGGGCTTTATTAAGTGCTCCACTTCCTTCAACGCAGGATGTGGTGTGTATTTATGGACCTCGCTTTCGAATTCAGACAACCTCCCCCAATTCCATGCCCTTCAATATTCCCTCCACTCCCACTGTAGGAGTGCGGTCTTGTTTTTTCCTTATTTCTATTTCCCCCCCCTCTGACTCACCAAAGCATTAAACAATTGCCCAGGTACGTGGGGCTGGAGTTATTATCGACAGACCAGTGGGTGCGTTACCTCTATGCCTCGTGGGAGAATAATAACTCCTCTCACAAAATCATTTAACAAAGCTCACCGGATTGCATCGACAAATCTCCTTCATGCACAACTAACTGGAGCAGAAGGTACACATCGTTTTCCTGCAGGAACTCGAAAAAACTCTCGCTCACGTCTTGAAGCAGCTCAAATCAGTGAAAATTTTAAATTTTTATTGAACCGTGCAATCATCGAAATGCTCCCTCGCGAGCCATTTGCATGGATTCTGTGTACCCGAATTGCGTTATTATTTAAGCGTTCGTAGCGGGTACGATTCGAGAGTGTAATTGAGCTGCTGCTAGAGTGACAGGCATATGATAATATTAACAATAAGGCGGGGGCGGGGGGGATGGATTCGAGACATGGGGATGCTTGCGCGATGGGTTGCAAGCGCTCGGCACTGTACGAGCAAGCGGAGGGAAGCATAAGTTATTGAGAGGCAAGAGAGGGAGGGAAGGGAAGGGGGGTTCACGACTCACGACTGAGCGGTGCTTTATTAAGATGGGATCTGATCCAGTTTCGATCTTTGGGGCGAAAGTTCTGACAGCGGCACTGACACATTGAGACCGCCAGGTAAGCCATCTTAAAATGTAAACAGGGGAAGAGCAAGAGTGCAAGACTGTAGCAAGCGAATTAAGCTAAGCATCTGGAACAGAAAAAGAAAGTAGGGATCCGCCCGGCGATGTCCCTAAAATGCAGGCACTGTGGCGCTCACGAGCCATTAGCGGAGCGGAGCGAGTAAGTACCGTAAGTAAGAAATAAATAAATGGCTAGTAAGTACAGTAAGTAAGTAAGTAAGATGCCGTTCACGAGTGAAAACGTGCACACTCGTTGTTCGGTAGTCTAGCCAGCCTGGGCCTCGATAAATGCTGCTGCTGTTGGCTCCAAGTAAAGCTAGATCTGTATTGTACCCGGCACTACCAGCACTGTGATGATGATGATGGCATGGCCCCATGTTTGCACACTCCAGGATTAGGGCGTCCATTTGGCACTGCCACTAGGTACACCTCCTCGTTGCACGATTGCGGATGCAGGACGCTTTTATTGCAACGTATTTGAATCACCGTTACCACGGGATCCGGACCAGACCTCCCCTGCGAGCCCTCCGTGCCATAAGTAGCTGCATATCCCGCCTCCTTACGGCACTTGTATCACCGCCTCCTCTCGCTCTCTCCTCCCCCACCTTCTCTTTCTCATAGCCCTCACCAACCGTTACCCATGTTCCAGTGCTAGTGACTGAGTGTCGGTTTTCTCATAGTTTTTGCGTACCATCGAAAGTCGATAGGGTTTTGATACTGGAAGGTCATGAATCGCGAATGGAAGCTTGAGGTTTCTCGCGGTCTTGCGCTTGAGGATTTCTCAGGTCCGCGACCCACTGATTAGGCGCTTGATGTTTGCGATTGAGGATTTGTCAGGTCCGTGGCTCACTGATAGGGACCGAGATTGAGGGATGATTCGAAGTCAAGGTCTGTGTCTCACTGACATCTTGGAGTACTGCATCTTCATATCTGCGCGCGTCGGAGCGTCACCCCAGTTGCTTGAATACATGCAGTTGAAAGGTCTTGGGTGATGTGAGAACGCCGCAGGTGAAGATGCAGCACTACAAGAAGTGCGTGAGTTACGGACTCTTGGGAACGGAATTCGATCAGTGAGTGATCGACAACGTACTCACTACAGCAATTCTGCTACGATCGTGCGGAGGAACTCGTCAGTGACGTAATTCCTTTTCATTGCGGCGCCTTCGAGGCTACAATTCCCATGCCGGGATTCCTTCTGCCTAGTTTAGAGTTATATTACTCCGAAAGCTATGCTATCTTCTCCTCGAAATGTGACAACTGACAGTAGGTGAAAACATCGACACTGTTGCCTGTGTTAACGTGGCAGGTGCGAGGGGTTCCCGACATCCAGGACACGCTATCCGTAAGATGACCAGTCGGAGCAAGGAATCTCCTGAACTACGCTCACACATATTGCTTGTTAACTGATCAACGACCTTAGTTTTACACTCTGTCGGCTAGCATCCTTGCACTCGGTAAGATGAGGGAATCTCATATTGCTTGTTATTATACTCTATTAAAGTTGTTAGGTTATTCGGCTGTTCGATCACTGACTGACTGCTGGTTCATGTACCTCGCTACAAGTTGCGATCTTTCCGAGCTGGGCTCCGGAGGCTGCGGGTACTTTTTCAAGTTACTTACATGCATTTAACTGACCGGAATTCGATCTTCATACAGTACACACAAGACTACTGTCGAAGTGTATTGTCTATTAATTGTAGTAATTCATTTGGGGAACCTACCACTTGGAAGGCAATGATTGACGGGGCATTCGAGAAGCGCAAGTCAGACATTCACCTGGACTACTTTGTGTACGAACGAACTAACGTACTAACTTTGAGCCGCTCTGGCCAAGTTGGTGTTTGGATTTCTCGGTCACCAGTTTCGTTGACTCGCAAATGAAATGGAGAGGTTCTCTGCGGAATGATCGGCTTGACATAGAAAAAGTGGAGCCTGCCTGTTTTTGGGGAGCTGTGTTTTCTGCGTCGGCTATTTATCTGCCAGCACCCCTGCTCATGTTGTCGTGCAGCATCTCTCCAGAAATCGGCTCATGTTGGCTCGTACCGTCGAAGTAAAATAAAAGCTGCTCGCGGTAATCCCATAGGGCATTGCACAGTCCGATCACTGTACTGTACATTCTTCTTGCAATGAACTGTTTTATCAACTTCCGTTTACGTCAAAGACAAAAAGCTTGCGGTATTCCAAGCATGCAATTCCACGCATGTGCAAGCACATTCGATAGCAACACTTTATGCGCTGAAAAAGATGTTGTACATCTCTCAAACTGTTCATGTGTGTTGTACAGTATCAAGCAGTACGAAAAGGCATATTAACAAGAAAGGATACCTCTACCTCGAACTGATATCCGATGCCAAGAATATCTCGATCTTACAACTGGTTGTGTGTTTTGAAAACAGTGCTCATTTTCATGGCTTATAAATTGCGTGATAAGTACTTTCAAAGTGGAAAAGAACTGGAAGTAGAAAGTTCAGTTATCTAGAAGAACTCCAAGTCATCGAAGATACAGTAGGCGTGAATATTGTCTTCATTCAATCTAGCCTACATTCATCTTCGTTTTGTGAATGAGGGATTCTTTAGAAAATAAATGTGATATGTGACATCAACAGCGATATGGACTCCTTAAAATCCAACGTGAAAACTTGAATTTGACACTGCTATGTGAGGTTCTAGTATGATCTCTTGAATGATTGTATGTTTGCTTTTGCCATTCAAGTAAGAAACGAATGCTCAAATGTTGATTTACAAATAACCCTCTTAAAATATCTGAAGAGAGGTCACCCAAAGACAAATGAATAACATACATCAACCAGTAGAAAGATGAAGAGATCAGGTGTATGTAATCAATTTTGCTACAGATACAAACATACATCAGGTAAGACAAATGCTGCTTTGCCATGAAAGGATGAAAACGCTCCGTCCACTACTGCGGTGTCCGAACTTCATGAAACAAAAGGACTAAAAAGTCAGGAGTCGGATGCTAAATTAGGCAACTTGTCTTATTTAGGGTTTATCTTGCTACTGCAACGTATCTTCCCGGAATAGCGAAGTGGCACTGGGGTGTAAAATAGATGCAAAGTAGATGCAGCCAAGCGCAGAATTAGGGCATCAGTCTATTACTACAGAAGGACTGAAATGCTAGAGGAGAGCTGAAATGGACTAATCACTTCCGACATCAGCGCCACTCCGCCTTTTTATTCTCCCACTTGAGTCTCCATCATTATGATATTGTTCACTTGCTGTCTGTCTGTGAAGAAGGTCAAGCTCTCCTCGATCCCCATATTTTGGCTTGTTATACCGTAATCATGTGTCCATTTCCTCCACTTTCGGTATCACAATTGGGTTGTTTACACACCCTGTTGAGCCTGCTGGGAGTTTCTATTTCCACTTTGGAAATGAGACTCCGAATTAGGTGGCTGGCAGGTAGCCGAGGTCGTGGTAGCAGCTGCGCAGCAGACCCAGTAGGCTCCGGAAGAATCCAAGAAAAAAACAGGGAAAATCCAAGAAAAAAGCTCCAGTTTGTAAGTTCCAGTAAGTAATATTCACTTTTCTGCCTGCCGTGCCGGCAGGAAGTGTAAACGAAAGCCGCGGCAGCAGGCTCCGCAGGCTCAGCACAATGTGTAAACAACACAAATGATCGATGGAAAGTGCCCATTAGCTCCACTTGATTTCTCAAACTACCTGCTGAAATCGATGAAATTTACAAGAAATATTTCTACACTCACTATGAAATGAGGGAATTCGATCGTGGAATGGTTTCAAAAAACCAGTTGGAAACTCAAAGGATATTTCACTACACTAAATAGGTAGATTAGTGTTAAATACACTAGTTCATATAAACATGTTATAAGTTTTTACTTTTGGTCAATATTTTTACCCTCTACATCTGTCAAGATGGTGATCCTTCCACAGTATTGGAATCAATACTCTTGGTAATTTTTTTCATCAAAAGTAAAAACTTACAAATCTTATAAAATTCTAACACTAATCTACCTATTCAGTGTAGTGCATATGTGGTTCGAGTACACCGGAAGTGGCTTTAAAGACCAAGCCACTGACCTTTATGCACTAGTGTTAGCCAATATGAATGAAATTCTTTCCCAATTCGTGTTGTACTATTTATTTTAAGAGTTCAATCATTTATTTTTTTTCATCTTCAACTTTGGTTGAGGAGTAAAGAGTGATTTTTATACTTTTCCTTTGAAAACACTAGAGTAGAAAAGCTCAAGGCATGGGTGTGTTTATAGGTACCACCACTCGTTTAAGGAATTGATTGAGGAAGGTTCAAATTGTGTGCACATGTCTCGCGAAGAACATTTGGTAGACGTGCGAAACTGCTTAAATTCCACTAACACCCGCAATCTTGGTGTGTGCACAATAGCTCTGTGCATCATTCGCTTCTTTGTGTATAGCTTCTTCATGTCATTATCTCAAACTAGATCTATCTACTGGCTTCGAAAGTGATTGCACATAGCTACATTTGTTACGGAAATAAGTGGGCTTGAAAAATAATGCGTCCACGGACAGAATCAAGAAAAATACCCACCACTACTATCCACTGAAACTTGCCTGCAGGGTCATTAATTCATTAGAGGCTTGGAGTCTTCGGGGAGTTCCAGCCTGGGGGGCAAGGGGCCTGCACGGCTTGGAGGGATTTATCCCATAGTGTTTGGAGTCGCTTCCTCTCCCTAAAAAGTATAAGAGGGTTGGGGGCAGGGTCGGACGGAATGATATCTTAATTTTGAATGCACCCCAGGTCCATGTGGCAAAACAGGCCCCCACAAGCTTCATCTTGTTAATTAATTAATTCAAAAGTATAGCCAGTGACTATACACCTTAAGTGCCTATTACTATACTATACACAATACGGTTTAATTGATGAATGACTATGCTATTAGGTTGTTAGGAGATGATAGAACAAGGAACCAGAAATCTTTTTATATTCAACCAACAAATTCTCCTCGTTCATGCCATAGTCGGCTAGAAAAGTGTTCAATTTGAGCATTTTTTAGCCCGACATCAATTGAAATCACCAAATTTATTAAAGAGGTAATAGTGGGTAAATGTGAAATATAGGTGCGAGAACAATGTTGAAATATTTGACATTTGGCGACAACTTTCAACTTGTAATTAACATGAAGAGAATATGCTATTCTAAGTCATATTTTTGATGCAAGTATATAGTCAATGAGTGATATTGTGTTGTGTGGTACAATCATTGGCGCTCATAAATTTAGATTGGTTTACTTTGGCACCTTGTTAATTCTACAAATAATGGATTATGTAAAAGTACCTGAGAACAATTTACTCAATTACTATTGTATCCCATATATACTTTCTAGGTGTAAAATTACCAAGTAATTTGAGATTTACTAAAGCCTATCGTTCACACAACATCTCTACGTGCAAGTTATTACTACCAAGAAAATGTTATGTGTAGGTAGATAAAATCCTCAACACATCCATCTAAGAATCTTGAAATAGTGCAAGGTCACGCTAACTTTGACAAAGATGTCATTGTACTAGATAGGGACAATTTGCATAAGAAGTTATTCTTGAGCGAGCCTCGAGGGTGAGACCTATGACAACAAACAATGTGGAATCTTTTGCACTCGACTTGTTCTCAAGCGTTGAATGCACCTATGGCAGATTTGTGCATGGTTTTGGAACTAGTTACCAACCTTCTTAGCGTTAATTTTTTTGAAAATTGATGAAACTGCCGGTTAGAGGCGAAATCGGCACCACATACCAATTTTGAGATTTTAATATGTACCTGAATCAGATTTAGGTGCATTCAACACATGCAAAAGACCATTGTTTATTTGTAGGAGAAATTTGATCTACAACATCTTTTGGACTTCTAAGGCATCATGAATAGTGCACTTTTTGAACTTGAGCATCATAAATGAACCAATCAATGATGAGCTTGCAACCTCCTACAAGGTTATATACAACCCTAACCTACCTACCACAATCCATTCAAAGCACAAAATCACTCATACAAAATGCGATGTGAAGTGAAAAATTTCAATGCATCACAAGAAGGTGACCAGTTTGACATCAAAATATAAGTGAAAAGGTGAGTACAGTAAGATCTACAAAGCAAATTTTGTTGAAAAAAATAAAAATAAAAAAATCCTCGGGCTTGCTTGGGCGTTCAAGGGCCCAAGAAACGTTACATTCAAAGGGGCAGATCCGGTTGGCGGCTGGAACTGGCCTTCATCCGGCTCACCTTCCGGCCAGCCCAAGTGGATGCAAAAGCCGACCTAAATTAACCCTTAAACGCCCAAGCAAGCCCAAGGGGCATGATCCCAACAGAATCTTCCGTGTAGCTCTCACTGTACTCAACATTTCACTTATATTTTGATGTCAAACTAGTCACCTTCTTCCGATGCATTCAAAAAGTGAAATTTCACAATTCAAATCACAATTTGTATGAATGATCTTGTGGTTTGAAAGGATTGTGGTAGGTAGGTTGGGGTGGTACATAACCTTGTAGGAGGTTGCAAGCTCATCATTGATTGGTCTATTCATGATGCCCAAGTTTTAAAAGTGCACTATTCATGATGCCCAAGTCCAAAAGATGCTGTGATCCAATTTTGGGCTGCCCGTTTCAGACCCCATGGGCGTTTAAGGGTTAAGTTATCATAAGTGAAGTCCCAAATTCGCTCAACGAATATGAATAAAGAGTGAGCATGAAAGGGGGCTCACTATGAAAGGTGAGAATGAAATTGTTGTGGAAAGTTATCAATTCCTGTGGCAGCCCTGAAAGTGGGAAAGGCATGTACCACTCTTTTTGGGCCTGTGCTATTGAGACAAAGGCGAAATCCCTTATGCCACACCAGTTTGGATTTCTCCTTTACAATTGATTTGCCTTCCACCTCCTCTTTCAGTCTCCTTTTATGTCTCACCAACAAACATTCTCACGGAATTAGAAAAATATAATAGAACAATTCATCAATCAATTCATTCTTTTCTATTTCTTGTGTGGCATGCAATAGCCACGGCTTCATTGGTTTCGCTTAACCCTTAAACGCCCAAGCAAGCCCGAGGGGCATGATTCCAACAAAATCTTCCCTGTAGCTCTCACTGTACTCAACATTTCACTTATATTTTGATGTCAAACTAGTCACCTTCTTCTGATGCATTCAAAAAGTGAAATTACATAATTCAAATCACAATTTGTATGAATGATTTTGTGCTTTGAAAGGATTGTGGTAGGTAGGTTGGGGTTGTACATAACCTTGTAGGAGGTTGCAAGCTCATCATTGATTGGTTCATTCATGATGCCCAAGTTCAAAAAGTGCACTATTCATGATGCCCAAGTCCAAAAGATGTTGTGATCCAATTTTGGGCTGCCCGTTTCAGACCCCATGGGCGTTTAACCCCTAACTCTCCTTAAAACCCGAAACGGGTTTTGGAGGTTCTCGCAGGAGAAAAACTCGGCCAACTTTGACCATTATAATCTCAGAAATGAGAAAGAATGAACGGTTCAAATTTGGTATGTGAGAAGAATGTTAAGTGAACTTTGAGATCTTACGGTTGAATCCTTCAAATAATGCTTAGATTGAGAATTTTTGAACTTAATCTAAGGGAAGGTCAAATTTTGTGACTTAGACCGTTTTGCAACAAGGAGATTTAGGGGTTAAGGGTTAACCCCTAAAGGTCCAAGAAAGCGGAAATTGATTTTCGGAATTTCCGCAGGGAGAAAATTCAGCCAACTTTGACCATTATATTCTCAAAATTGGAGAAAAATTAACGGTTCAAATTTGACATTCGAGAAAAGGGTCAAGTTAACTTCAAGATCCTACGGTTGAATCTTCTAATCAATGCTTAGATTGGGTTTCTTTGCACCTGAAGTAGTAGAAGGTTCTTTTTGATAATTTAAACAATTTTGTATCAAGGACCTTTAGGGCTTAATCATAATGAGGTTTAGGATTAGAAAGTGAAGGAATGGAATTTCTTTTTGTATGCTAATCGTGTAGATACTGTAACTAGAAAAAGGAAATTAAGGAAAGGAATTTGGTGGTGGGTTTTAAAAGAAAGGTTGACCTCAATTTTATAGCAAAGTTTTCTTTTGTAATGAGGCCTAATGACAAAAGCCAAATAGTGGAATCTGTAGAAGAACAATTGATCCTTTGAAGAATTACAAACAACAAAGGTGTATTTTGTCAACATGAATATTTCAATCCTCTCAAGGGTGTAGAGACTAAAGTGAATAACAATCAAATAGATTATTAGAAACTTGGTTACTTGATTTTCATCATTTAGGGGAACCAAGGATGTCAAAAGTGGTTTAATATGTTGTTTCACGCAGCTTAGATGAAGGTGTTAAAATTAATATTTTTGCATGAGATTTTTACAGAATGCTCCTTATACTCTCATGTGTGCACAAGAATTTGCAAAGGCGTATTTCAAATTAAGAATTATTTAACGCAGATTTTAGTTTTCCAGTAAAGTGGGGTTGGGGCAGATTTGAATTTAGTTTATTTATAGTTTTTTATTTGAAAATCAGTTCATAACTAGATCACTACTTTAATTCCAAAGTTCCCCAAGCCAAAATGTTTACCAAATCTAAAAGGGCACCCTCCCAAATTTAAAAAAAACAAGCATCAAAATGTTGCAAAAAACCTTTTGCATCAACTTTGGACTTATGATCTCACAAATGGTAAAGACCCAACGTTTGTTGAACATGGTGTTAGGGTCGCTTTACACTATGGACCATGAAGATTGACTATGGACTTCTAAAATCTGTGATTGAAGAGTAAAGTGCTCTTGGTCCAATTTCGCTCTACACTACCTTGAAAAAAGGAGAATGACCACTAACTTTGAGGTCCCCAAAGTATGCTAAATTTTTCATAGCAGATCATAATGTTTTCATGGTCTCCTAAAAGCAAATGCCTCGACTCAACTACAATCAAGGAGACCATGAGGCTCAAAAATCATTGATTGGCTAGAGTTCAATATTTAAGAAGAAAGGAGAAAAAAAGGGGAGGGTAGAAGAGAGAATGATGAGGATTTATATTAGAAAATTGAGCTTAAAACTGTCCTAGACTAAATCCACTTTAGACTATAAGATTGACCAAGCCACTCAGTAATCCATTTTTGATTTTATCATAATCACAGCTCTTGGTCAAGAGCCATGACCATGAAAATGATAATAATTTTCTTGGTCATGGCTCTTGGTCCATTGATAGTGTAAAGGGACCCTTAGTACAGTGTTAAGGGGGTTTTCTATAAAACAATCTTAACGAGAGAAGGGTTGAGAGTTCTAGTCGAATGTAGAACCACACACACATTATAGAAAGGTATAATAATTAGATTTACTTTCCGACACCGTTCAACTAGAGCTAATCTAACTTGCATTACATCCAGGGAGGAGATCCAACAATCATTCAACTATACAATGTTACTTGAGTTTATGCACAAAAACTATTGTAGTTCCATGTACCTTGTTGTGTAGAAGATCCAGTTGCACAAGCTTAGGGCATGCCCACCCATAGGGCGCCCTGAACTGAATCCAGCAACTGAATTCATGAAATCCATCACCCTGAATAGTGAGGGCGGAGGAGGAGCCCCACCCATGAACACGAACAGCTTGACGGTAGCCAAATTCCGTGTCACCATCGGCGAATCCCGTGTCAGCCTCGGCGATGAGGGGCGCCACAAAGTCAGCACCTTGACAAACGGATTTGTCTCATTCGGTGTCTCATTCGGAGTTCACGCCCACCCACTTCCCTGCAAAACGCCTCCCTTTTGCAGGTCAACCTGAAAAAAACGGATGTAGAGTAGTTCAGGGCATCCGTTTTGCCGGTTCCACCTCATGTGAACTACTCTACATCCATTTTTCAGTTCAGTTCAGGAGTGGGTGGGAATGCTCTTATGGCGGCATTGAACAAGTTTGCGATGTGTCGTCTCCAAGGCAAGAAGTGGTCGTAGGAGGCGCTATCTTATCAGAAGCAAGAAACCATTTCAAATAGAAGCAACGCTTCTGGAACGGAAGGCAGGCACATAGCTCTGTACCGACCGAGACTCCTAGAAAGGAGCCCAAGCATGATCGAGGTGAACCTGGAAAAGCTGATGAACAAGTATTCATGAGAGGGGCCTTGCTTGTAACACACATCGACTAGTTGGATTGCTACTTGTTCAAAGCTATTGAACAGATTAGAGAAGAAGAGAGCAAGCGCAACGGCGGCGATGTTCTCCATGTGAGTGTGCACCTTCGAGCATTCCATGGGGTTTCAGGTAATTACTTTGATTTATATGTGGTCGATCTTATTAGTATGCAGTTTCACACAGGGTTGTCTTATCAGACAAAATTCCTATTCATTTGTCAGTCACAATTTTAGATGAGGTGTACATCTAAGACATTTTCAATGTATCAAATGTACATCTCATCTAAATTTTGTCTGACAAGTGACAAATGAATAGGAATTTTGTCTAATAAGACAACATTGGTTTCACAGGCTGTTTTGGAACTAGACATTTCATTCCAGTGATTATGTTCATGCACGAGCTAGGTGCTCATCTTTTGATGTAGTTACGTATTTATGCATCCAATGAACTTGTGACTGTTTGGGATCTTGAAATAATCCTTCAGAAAACAAGCAACTCAAACTTGCTCGCAATGTGAGAAGAGGTTCAATGAATCTTAAGTGGAAGCGAAGCTCTAATGAGAAAATTGAAGTATATGGCCTCCTGACAAAACTTCTTGAATGTCTTTGCATTTTGGAACATTAGCTAGTTGATTGATGTGAAGCCCAAGCATTATTAACTTGAGCAGAAGTCCTAATAATACAATCTATTGCTATGGAGGGAGATAGATCTTGTTTTGAAGTATATTCTAAAACAAACTTTGAGTGGGGAGGAAAGAATGTTACTATGGGAATTCAGGTTTTATTTGATGTCCGAGAAGCGTGCTCTTAGCAAGTTCCTTATGAGTGATGCTTAGGTCAGTTTTAGATCTAAACAGAGAGTGAGTAGAAGGTGGATACTAATGAGTTATCAACCATTTTGATGCTACAAATAATCGAGATTGTACATTGCAAGTGTTTGCGAGTTTTTTGTTTCTATTAAAAAGCAAAGCATGCTATGGATTTGATGAGACCATGGGCTCCTATACATATTGTAGATGCTTTAGAGCTTCTTACCGGTATTTCTGATAGCGAAGAGATACACTACTCCTCCAAGAAGTGCATTTCAAGATATTCTTTCTCTTCTTCATAATTTGTGGCATGGGGGCCATTTATTGATGATGAGTGCTTGTTTTCATGTTGAAAAATATGCCGTGACGGTGCTTGAGGGAGCTGAAGATGAAGAATTCCAATGCTACTTACTTTAGCTTGTGCAAGCCCTTCGCTATAAATGTTATGGCAAACAAATGGCACATGTAAATAAGATATACAACTTGTGACGATATATGACACGTTACAAATGCTTATGACGTAGCAACAACAGAGAACTCAAGGCAAATCCGCAACAAATACGACTAAATTAACATATGATCAACAACAAAACCCTGTTGGAAAATGTTCAAATCAACACGACCGGATCAACAACCATAATCAACACACTCTTGTTAAATTTCTCTTGAAGTGGTCACAAAGAGTTTCTAGTATTGAACCCTTAGGGTCTATGTATATAAACCAATCTAAAATGTTTGATGAAAACATTGATAAATGTAGTTTAAAGTTGGAAGCTATTAAAAGTGTACTATACCTTCTGTTTAGATGCCTCTAATGTGTGGTTTCTTGATGTTATGTGGTTTCCAAACTTTTACCTTACCTTTATCTTACAATGTTAGCACATCAAACTTCTTCTCAACACATGAAAACCAGTTGACTTTTAGTTAGAAGAGAGGAGGATTGATAGCGATATAAGTTGCAACAAATTTTAAAAAGGGGTCAAATATGAATGATCCTTTCTAAATTTTTGTGTCACAAATTACCAAAAATGAGTTCTTGTAATTTTAGGACTTGTAAATCTTGATCTTAGAAATATTTCATGAAATCAAGCCATAAAATCTTAGAGTTAACTTAGATTCACTTGTTGTGATTCACTTTGATATGCTAATTATTCATTTGATTATAAAATTTAAATATAAAAAATGGGTGAAAATAGGCTTTTCAAAGACCAATGTTGATTTTGAAAATTTACAAAAATATAAGGAATAATCATAATGTCCTCATGGCCTATATTTTTGTAAAATGCCAATAGTGATAATGCACAAAATTGTTGTATTGGAATGGCATGAAGTAAAGTAGACAATCCTAAAACCAACCATGCTAAGTTTCAAAATGTTCACTCTATGTTTTGGTCTACTTACTACTCTTGAAATTAAAAATGCACCTCATATGCACATAAGTAGAATGAGTGATTTTGGGCAATCTTTTTCATATAACATTCGAAACTCATATATATATTTTGTATAAATAACTCAAATATATTACAAAATTATGAAGATTTTCAATTTTCACCAATTTAGAAACAAAATTTGGGTTTCTTAGATTCATACTGTAATCCATTGAACATTTTGAGCTCAAGTAATCCATGACACATTCTTTACCAATATTATAAGGAAAGGCACAGCACTTACAATTCACTAATCACAAATAAGTATAGATTTCATCATGTTCCTTGTCATGCTTTCACACATTTGCAACACAATGTTTTATTTTTTGTTGGTTAAAAATCACATTCTTGTCTTGGGGGCGGTTTCAAGCTAGATTAGTCTACGCCACTCCAACTTCTAAACACTACTATCAAAATTACCCTATTAAAATTAGTACGTATGAGAACTGTGTTCTGAACAATACAATACTATGAACCTTGTTTAATAAGGCATGATTGAGTTTCAGATATTTCTTATAGATGTGGAGATGCTCCCATATTTCCATCTAGGCATTGAGAAGAGTAACTTAGAAGTTGGGTCCTTCAAAAGTTTGACCAAAACTCCAACCGGAAGGTGCGACATTGTTTGCAAGAAGAGTTGCACCATTGGAAGTTGTGATGAGAAAGGAGAGCGCTTGGCCTGTCATGTCACTCATGTCCGCCCAGTTTTGGCCCCAATTGCGCTGCATGGGCCGCCATGCTCCATTGGAGCCTTTGATTTTTACAGCAATCACGTCCCCATCGCCGGCGACATTATAAATGAGCACCAAATTGAAAAATGCATGTCCTTGGACTGTGAACTTCACACCTCCTTTCCTCACGCAACTCACCCTGCATCCAAGTATCCACAAAATATGTATACTTTAATTAAAGCAAGTTCCATCCAACATTTGACTTTCTTTTTTTTCGTAATTATTTGCAAGTATCATAATACAATGCTCCTATTTTGTAAATGTAGTAAACAAAATCATGGTAGAATTCCTTTACAAAAGAAAACAACACTCATCTTCAAGTGGTTACTTGCAACATCTCACAAGTTCAAAATGTTAATTACAAATTTATACATAGCAACCACAATGTTCATTTAGAACAAATTTATGCTCTCCTATGGAGAAGAAACAGAGCAAAAAACTACAACAATTCACTACGTTTAAAGTATTACTCACAATCTGATACATAGTAACTACATGACAAACATATACAATCCTTTGTGAACGCAACCAACAACCACTTTTCAACTTAAATCTGTAACAAAGCACAGGTTCAAGAGTCACCCATATCACATTCTTACTTAGACATTCTACATACATTCGACTATCTCAACAGCCCAGTGAGAGTTGACGGATTAGAGTCCAAGCCTCGAATTCTCACTGGAGTTTAAGCAGAGATTTGAAGATCGAAAGCAATGAACACTCAAGAAGTGGGATGTACAATCGGTGCATAGAAGTTCATTCATAAACGAGGATGTGAAAGGAAGCAGATGTTTCGATTTATGCACCTTTTGTACTGGAGCGGGAACCAGCCGTCGCGAGTTTGAGCGATGGATGCGAAGGCAGGCTGCGCGAGGTCGAAGTGTTGCTTGGGGGAGTCGCACCAGCCGCCGTTGCTACCCTGCGGGCACAAGTTGGTGGCGGTGACGATGAGCGACGGGTTTCCCGGGTAGCACGCCGGCGAGTCCACGCACTTGAGCTCGAAACACGCGCCGCACGACACGCCCGCGTTGAACAGCGGCGCACTCAACGCCGTCGTCATCGTCCCGTACCCCAGACTGAACACATTCGCGTACCCGCATGCCCCATCTGCAAAACCATCCATCACAGTTTTAATTCCGGCTCTCTCGATCGACAGCTGATCTATTGTCGCGACTGGAGGCTATGGTGATCGATCCTACTCACCGTTCGTGCCCCTGGCGTCTGCTCCGCCGTAGAACGTGGCGTGCGCCACTCCAGACTGCGCCTCAGCAAGGCTCAGATCGTGAGCTAGCATCACTCCAATCACCGCCAGAATGCTCCATTTCACCTCCAACATTCTCATCCACATCCCCGACCTGCGACACAACATTGAACAAGACTGCTGTCGGTACCGATGACTCCTCAGACCGCAAATTCTATCTTCACAGAAGAAAAGAGTGCTCACTGTAAACTGCAGGATACTGGAGCTTAGAAGGAATCGAATTAGGCTCTTGAATTCGCAATCCTGCCACCTTGCAGTGAGTTCTTGCAGGATACTAGCAACACACGGTACCCGTGCGACAAGTTAAAAGATAGACTTAAAAGAACTGAAGAAGTGATGTAACGTACTTGCTTTGATGAGCCATGAAGGCAGCTTTCTGACTCGATCGCTTCAAAGCGCTGGATGGGACACAATGTGCATCGAGGAGATCGATCAACCCACATGTGCAGCTGATGGATATGGAAAACAGAAGAGATTGACTGGCATATATGCGGAGGAAGGTGTTCGGATTCGTAATCCGGAGTTAGCAAGCGTTAGATGCGGCCGAATTAGCGCTTGTTTGAAGTTCCTGACTGACTGATGGTACGTGCGTGCGCTGTCTGACTTGAGAGTACTGTCTGCCTACACGCCCCCCTTTCTTCCCAACCACGCTGCAGGCGAATGGAATAATAATTTGGAATAAGTCACATGGAGGCCGGTGAGTTATGGCCCATCGCCATTCGACCTTGTGCCCCACCGCCTTGCTCCCTCCATCATTGCCGCTAACTTACCAATCTCCTGCAGTTCCGCACATGCAGTACCGAGAGTAACATCAGTAAATCAACCCGCATTTACGTCACCTGCATATCTACTGTTCAATCCGATAGCTCACTTTTGAGCTCTCTGTCTCTGAAATCATGGCGCCTGTCGATCATGCGCTTCCTCAGTATTCTTTTCCTCAGTCACATCGAATTTTTTATGGATTCGTCTCGAAGTTCTATGGGATGATCTGAGTCCATTACGGTTCGACTCTTTTGTTGCAGATTTAGTAAATTTAGAGGGATGTATGGATATTTGGTTCAGTTGTTTCTTACTGAAAGCGTGTGTATAGCGACCAGTTACTGCAAACAGAAGAATTGCTTCCAAGGGCCCTCAACCCAGAACGAGGGTCACCATATGCCTGGCATAGATTTCACCTTCCCTGTTGGCTAAAACTCAACTCCCTCCTGTACTTATCCTTTGCCCTAAGAAAACGTTTTCCGTTTGGCCTGTCAAACGCTCCCTTATGCTTCTTACGTCATCGTCATTGATTTATAAAAGCTTTTTTCTAACTCACCGTTCCAATATGCTTGTTGCACGAATCAATGATCCTCAAACGTATTCAGAACATAGCACACTAAAAATTCGTTAACCATGGCCTCCAATGGGTGGCCGCGCTCTAAGTTTCTTACTTTTCATCAGCTCTCAGTAAGCATCTTAGGGTACACAACTCCAGCCTCAGCAGCGGTTTATTCTTTTCCCTGCATTGTTTTCTTCCTGTTGTATCTAACGATTCTTTACCGGAAAGGGGTGCCAGGTTACCAACCAGCATGTGGAACTTTTTGCCTTTTGGGGAGAGCCATAAATGAGAGTGGCAAGGTAGTGCTTGACGGACATGGAGAGATGACAGAGCCTCATCCTCATGGTCGATGGAGCAGTCAGTCAGAGTAAGCAAATGGACAGGACGGAGAAAAGCTGATGCACAGAACATGCATTGCGAGTACTAGCTAGCTAACTGTTGTGCGATTATATTTTTACAAGTTAGGTTGAAGAGCCAAGTACCTATGCTTATAAAGTGCAATTCTGAAGACAATTGTAGCCACATGTATTCAAAAGTTGCAAGTCACCATGTAGTTGACAAGAGAATTAAGCCTCTACTCAAAAGTTGCACTTCAACACCGAATTTGTGAAGCTCTTCAACCACATCTAAATTGTTTTGTTGAAATGATGTTTCAAAGTAATATGAATAATGAATTTGTTCTGATTTGTATGCTTGTAAACATGTGACTTGAAAATCACGCAATGATGATTGAAAGCCGCTTGAAAACTAAAACCATACTATCATGAAAAAGTTTTTGCATGTATCGGGGGGAACCAATGAATGTTGCAGGTAAGACAATACGACGCCCAATGCGTGCTCTATCGTCTCTCTGCAAAGCATCCACAACCCCCTGATAGCATTCTGCACGAAGTTCGGTTTGATGTTGTCTAATAAAAAGCAAATTTTCATGTTCTACTCGTAAATACTGATCCACCACGTATTGTTGGAATAATCTACTAGCCCTATGTAATACATTAGGTTCTGGCCGCTTTTGAAGCAAATAATGGACATATGACTTTAAAGTCACTCCAGTATCAGCTTTAAAAGCCGGTGACCACCCACATCGCCCATCGGGAAACAACAAAGGATAGGATAACGCATCGTAAGCTGGGTGAATTTCTTTTATTCGTAATAAATTTCCACCACGTTGGTGGAGAATAATGTCCCTACCAAAATTCATGTGTTGTTCGTCAAGAACAATAGCAGCAACTTCTGGAGCTACTTGGCGATTATATCGGCGAGGATGTTCACCAGAAGGAACCTCACCGGAGATACGAAGTCCTATGTTTTGTCCCCCTTGAAGAACATCACGCGAAGACTTAAAACCACGAACCAACGTATTTATAGATTCTAACACTTCGTGAATATTGTCAACAATATCACGATGAAGATCATCAAAAATCTCCAAACTGCGATTTGTTTATAAATTATCATCCAAGAAATAAATTTGTGCAAATCTAGCACCTTGGTCTAAATCGGGTTGTAAATTTCCAATGTGATGGCATAACTCTCCGTTTACACGAAAAGTATATACCCCTCTACCTCCAACTTGGCTAGACTGAAACTTACTTCTCATACTCGTAAATGCAAAAGCTTGGTTATACTTTCGAATAGATTTAATAAAATCTCAAGATTTAGGTGTTGTGCCCATATAAAGCTCATTAAGCATTGGATGGACAATGGGGTGATTAACATATTCATTGGCAATTTTGCCATTGTAACAACAAATAGTATTTTTTTCTTTTTTAAAACGAAACGCTAAACATTTTGGACATTGGACGCACATTAATCCAACATTATCAACATTGACATCTACAAAATTATCAATAGTAGACAAAGCACGAACCATTTTCGAAAAAGTGGAATTTATGATAAGATAATAAAGATCCTATAGTAAATTCTAGATTTAGTATAGGATTAAAAAAATCCTATCTTAAATCTTAAATTCCACAAAACCAATACTAATTCAAATACCAAAACCGTTTCAAAATTCATAAAAGGCTCTTGATAGTACCTCAAATAGCTTTGCTCCAAAAAAGTTGCTCCACTCCAAAAAAGTTTACTCCACTCCAAAAGGTTTACTTTCAATGCACTACACTTCAAAGAAAAAAAGGAAATTAGGTTTTAAAATTTTTGCATCCTAACATAGAATTTCAGTTTCAAACTTTTATGTTTGAAATTATTTAAAATTTATTTAAAATTTAGATTACCAAGTTTCGAATCAAAACTTATAAATTTATTTAACCTATTTCATCAAAACCCCCACTTTCCTCTAAAAAAAATAAAAAAGATCATGAAAATTTAAAATTATTAAAAAATATTAAAAAGTAAAAAATAAAAAGATTTAAATATTAAACAATTTAAAAATTACTTTAAAAAATTTAAAAATTACTTTAAAAATTAAAAATTGTCAAAAATTAAAAGTTTCTACATTATGCACTATACAAAACTGTGCCCAGCAATAAATGTATTATTATTAATATATTATATATTTAAAAATTTTAAAAAAATAAAAGTTTTTTTTTTTTTTTTTTTTTTTTTTTTTTTTTTTTGCGATTTGCAAAGAGCTGTGCCCAGAAAAACCCATGCAAAAAAAAAAAAAAAAAAAAAAAAAAAAAAAAAAAAAAAAAAAAAAAAAAAAAACCTGTTCACTGCGCACGCTGTTTCAGCCCTGCGCGAGACAGCAGCTGCTGTCCTTCATATTTTTTGTGTTTTTTTAAAAATTTGTTTTTGGGTGTGTGTAATCTTCAACCAAATCACCACATCTTCAATCTAAGTTGAATCTTCAATGTTTTAAAACTCAAATTAATGACATTAATCACCAAAGTACTTAACAATCTTTCAAACTTGAAAATTTAAAGTTTGCAATCTCAAAGTTTGCAATCTTACCTCAAAGCTTGCAACTTCAATCTCCACAACTTGCACAACTTCAATCTCCACAACTCCAACTCACAACTTCAACTCACAACTTCACAACTTCAATTTCAACTCACAACTTCACAATTCATAATTCACAACTTGCAATTCACAAAATTTTTTGAATCACTTTGAACATCACTTTGAACATCACTTTGAACATCAAGTTTGTACTTGCAACACACAAATTGGGCTTTGGGTTTCACAAATTGCCACACAAAAGCTCAAATTTCACAATCAACTTCAACGTTCAAATTTCAGTAAAAAATGCTACAGTCAAACGCTGAAAAGTAAAAGTAAAAGTAAAAGAGTAAAAGTAAAAAGTAAAATAGAAATAAAAAGTAGAAGTAAAAAAGTAAAAAGTAAAAAGAGTAAAAAGTAACAAGTAAAAAGTAAAAAAAGTAAAAGTACCGCTACAGCTACAGCGGACAGAGCTTGTGATTTTAGTAGTATGATGATAAGTGTTGGTGTATCTTTGGAAAGATGCGCATCGCCGCAGCTACCAAGTGATCAGTCGATCCCGGGCGGAGAGTAGCTGAAGGTGCGGTGTGGTGAGGGTCTGGTACCCGTCCGTCCGTCTGTGTGTCAGAATTCATTCCGCCATGATTATCGCTTCTGTTCCCTCAACCGGTCGGCTCTTGTAGTCACTGTTGAATTCTTAGGTGCACTAGACTCACGTTGACATGCCACCAACCGACTGCTCAAGAGCCACGCACATTTTTGCACAGGGCAATCCTCAGTAGGAGAGGATCCTCAGCTTTTTGTGGAGGGTATATGGCTCTATTCGTTAAATCGATCCTTTTTCAAGTCTCATTTTAGTTTGATATTGTTGCAAGCTGAGGAGGAGTAAAGGCAAAACACAACAAAAATATTGTGTGCACAAAGTAGCATTATAAGTCCCAAGAACCTCATGAATGTTATGTTGATTTAACGAATATGGTCGTGTAGTGTTTAACATGAACCAATGATGAGAATATCATATGTAAGGTGGATGAGAAAGCTGTATTTTTGGATTACTGAGTGTATTTCCTATGATTTCCTATGAGACAAGAATGAAGTGAAATTATCATTCGCCAAATTGACAAGCAAGGATTCCAACGCTCGTGGTTAACAATTGATAGAAGCAGCATTCATGAATATTTGTACTTGTTGAACTTCAAAACCCTTGGGACTTAGCAAGTGCAACATAGCAATTTAATAAGTATTGTCCTTCATATATAAAAAGTGTTGCATCAATCTGCAAAACCACGAGTTTACTTAGTTGTTTTTGCATGTGAAGTTATCAACGCTTTAGGTGCATCTATGTATTTTTTTCTTGGAGGCTCCCTTGTATTGTAGAATTGGATCGTAAATGGCTAGTATCACCTTTTGCCTCACAAACTCCACAAATTCTCATACAAGTATAGATACAATTATTCATTATGTGGTTTAAGTATGCGAAACGAGTAAACCCGAAGTGGCACAAAGGACCCAAGCTTGGGTAAACCCGATGTGGCACAAAGGACCCTAACTTAAGTCCTTTATGCCACTTCACGTCTACTCACTCCCTTTACTCAAACCACATATGCACTAGTGTATGATGTGACTATAATGACATAAGAATGCTTATATGACTATTAGAAATGCTCATAGTTCTAGTATCATCAAACTCTACTATTTGAATTTTGTAGTATAATGTTGCCCAATACTTGTATTATAATTTCAAAACACGTCCAAAGAAATATAGGTGAGATATGCATCACAATAAAAGTCGGGATAACAAAGTGACAGTATTGGCTCTAAATTTGACATAATAATATCAATCTAATAACAAGTCTGAAACTTCGGCATCAAGTACCATTGCTAACCAAGTACCATTGCTAACGGGTACATCCTCACTTGGCATAAGAACCACTATTAGAAAATTTACCAACAGTAAACCCCAACACACATGAACAAAATTCATTGTTTTAGTCTTTATTAATAGCACTTCTAGTAATGCTAAGTGAGAACAAACCTGCTTTAAAATCCTTACATAAATCCTTACAGCAATGAAAATTTCATAAAAAATCAAAGAATTTGGTAAATGGGTGCCAAACTTGCACCTAAAACTTACAATTCCAAACAAGAACATTGTCACGTTGAATATTGCTCCTATATTTTGAGGGTATGAATGCCAAACCTATTTGTTGAATGGCGATCAAAAGCCATCTAGTTTCAAGAAGAATGTCACCACTTTGCCTACAATCTACTTTACTGTACAGTATAAGGTAGGAATGTAAACCTTAATTACACAATTGCAGACCCGTCCTTACCGGCGTTGCAGAGTATTCTCACCTCTCATCTGCAAAATTGGCAAAATCATAACCATGAATCTAAAACCTGGAATGATCGTGAAAGTATTGCAATTATCGTACAGGGACAGAGTAACCTTTGAAATTCGAGAAACTATTGATCACGGGATTTGATGATATTGAGAAGGCCTGAATGTTGGGTTTTGGGTTTAGGGTTTAGGGTAAGGAGTAGTAGTCATCCTGCCAGGCCGTTCCCTTCTTCATCCTCGGAGGAAATGGGAGGCAGGATGGGAATGGCTTCCAGAAGCTCCACGCCCCGTTCATGGTGGCCATAGTAATATTCACCAGCTTCGATGATCACCGCAGCTTTCTTTTGCAGAGCGAACGCTGTAGCTCCCAAAAGGATAACGAGGCCCCAGCATGCAACTTCGTAACACCAAAACAACGTCACAGCACACGACGTTCCCAATCCCAAAGTGAAGAGACCGAAAACCACCGAAAGAATCATGAACGTTGTCATGAATATTAAGTTGAGCGTTGAAAGACACCGCACGCTACCTGCATGGACCCACACAACTTCAACGTGAACCCTGTCTCTAAGAAATCACCGCCGACTGGATTGTCAATGCTAGCATGTGAGATGCACACACCTCGCTTTGATGCACAGCAGTCGTATTCTACGACCTTCAAGCAGCTATGCCTCTCTGGAGCAACGTAAATCACTGAGATTCCTGCGAAGACATGCAACAGATGTGGATTAGACAATCACAGATCACTAAAAGAATGACCACGATGAGTCAAAATGTTAGAATTCGGCACTTCGATCGATCCACAAGCTCCAATCTGCTGGTACCCATGCATGAATGTCTCAATTGGATCCAACAATTTTGTAGTAAACTATCGGTAGGTAATGAAAGTTACCACCTCACTAGTTGCAACGGATTTAGGAACAATGCAAATTCATCAATAAGAATGATGAAAGACTAAGGGAGCTGAACAGATAAGGGTTTACAGCATACTAAAGAGAGAGTCATCAAGAGTGTGCATCATTCGATCTCAACATCGTATCAAGTCACCGGACGTTGAACAAGATTCGATCAGAGTCTGATCGTAAGCCAATTCTCAGTTCATTGCAGCATCCAAGGTTACCCACAATGGCAAAAATCGCCTGTAACCTATTTGTGTACGTGAGCTGGAAATCAAATGAACGAGTGCAGGATATTCTAGATTGTCATCAGTAGGTGTATCAGTAATCGGTTTCCTAGCGACACACCCATCGTTAAATAAAATTCGAAGCGATGCGGAACCCTACTGTGAAGCGAGAAATAGATAAATTTGAAGTGGTGCCCATTCAGATCAGTGATCTCCGTCGTGTTCTCTGATTCCTTGTGCATTGATGATTCGAATTGTTTCTAAAACCCTAATTCTTTACTAGATGGGCAGAGGAGTACCGGCAAAGAGGTAGATGGCGGAGAAGACGAAGACGACGGAGGACGGAAGGAAAACGACGAGCCAGAAGGCATCGACAGCGTCTTCTTCAATATTGCCAGCACTGCTAGCGACGAGATTGTACGACGGCAGACGCCGAGGCTGGCAGAATGGAAACGCATCGCCACTGACGGCGAAGACGACGTCCACCATGAGCATGAGGGCCACCACCACGGCAGTCCACACCACTAGCACCGCCACCATGCACAGCGGCTTCAGTAGCCTCGCCCACGCCAGCTCCATCGCCCGCAGACCCTCGTAGTCTTCGCGCGACATCACTAACGCCTCGTCCATCGTGAATCAAGCTCCAGATTCTCCCTCACACTAGCGCCATCATCGCCCTTTCACTTACAGATTCTTCTTCGATTGTTCCACGCCCATCGCGCTATTTTGCGAGAAAGGGCGAACCCAACTCTGGTAAGCTTGCAATTATGCGATCGGCGACGGTGAACTGCGAAGGATTTTGAAACTCTCACTCAAATTGAACAATCGGAATCATTACAATCTGACCGCAGTCATTCCAGGCGTCACGCACACCAGCTACTCAGGTGGACGAGAATTTGATGAATGAAATACCGTCGAGTGGATGAAAGTTGTGTTTGAAGATTGCCTGTTCAAAATGTTAAAGTGCCCACAACGTTGACGCCCAGCTCCCAGAAAACGAAACGGCCAAGAAAGTTTCGTGAAGCTGCCCGGACATAGGCGGGCAGCGACCCAAAGGCGGCGGTTGGAGGAGCAAAGCGTTTGAGGAAGGAGGAGGAAAGAGAGACTTGAACAGTCAAGCAGCACGATGGGCTTGCCGGCAAGCAGCGATGGCGATGACAACTCTAAAGAGGAGGCCACTCCACCTGCGCCTTCCAATCCATTGAACACATTGGCTGCAGGTATGATTGCTTTCTTCAGGAAAAATCTTGCGATTGATTCTATAATCTACTATTTCTTGTTTTAGGGTTTTCCATTGTGCCGATTGCAACCAGGCAAATTTATGCAAGCCCTGACAATTTTGAGTGCTCGGATGTAATACAGAAGCAACAAAGGCATCGGCGGAGGGTGATGGCTATTCAGAGGTCTGTAGCTTAGCTTTCTCTCCAATACGTAAGTGCTATCTATAATCGAGATTTTCTAGGGTTACACAATTTCCAATTCTGTATGTATGCATACAAGCTAGGGTTTCGCATTCTTTAACGAGGTTCTGTGTGTGTGGGAGCAGCTTTCACGAGAAGAAAGGGCCCGGAAGGCGTTGGAATGTGAATGTGTGGCCGAGCTTCGTAATGGCCCTTGCGGCTCCGAATTCAGTGAGGCCTTTTATTGCTTTCTCACAAGTACAGCCGACGATCAGGCATGCCTTTTGAACGAGTCTTCAGAAAGAGCACGATAGTTTCATGCTAGTGGCTCATTTCCTAATGTCTTCCGAATCTTCATTTCTTTTCAGAAAGAGCATGATGATTATTTGAATGTTCAATGCTAGTGAGGGTGATTTTTTCATGTGCTGCTTCTCTTTCTGGTCCATCGCTCATGTAAGCATGTTCCACTTACAGTCTGTTTGAAATTGCGTGGGATGTGCAGGGATCTGACTGCGTAAAGTCGTTCATTGCAATGCAGAGGTGTATGACTGCCAATCCTGAAGCCTTTGTGAAGAATAATAGTGATGGATCGGAGAAATCAGAGGAACCTATGTTGCCTACTCCACCGCCAGAAGCGGTCAGATACCCTCTCTTTTAATATTGGAAGAACCCGTTCAAACTGACTAGAGTTAGTGTCCGCTCATGCACGACTCTGAGCAATGAAGCAGGGCAGATTGATCGACCCAACTTTGAATCGGGTTCTCATTCAAGCTTACACATTATAAGATTATTTCAGAAGACCATGTCAACACTGAATTCTAATTATGATGTGCCGTGTATGTGCCCTTCAAAATTGTGTTTTGTAAGAAAGAGGCTAAGAAGGCTATGGATTGATGATTGACTTCTTTATGTAACAGCTAGTAATAGATTCCCTTAGCAATAAGCGTTGCTGTTACACTTAAGAGTAACGGCTTGCTTTGTACCTCTGCCACAGAGTTATCATAAAAGAAAAACTCCCTTTTTTTCCCCTCTTTGATCCCTTCGCTTGTATTTTTGAGAGAAAGAAATATTCAACTTGGGCAACATAGAGAAGATGACACTATGTGGTCACTACAGCGAAAGACATGTCACATCTCAACAACAAACATGTCACATTTTCGAAAACACTGTTCCAACGTTAAAACATGTTTACTTCCGGATCTCCCACGTTTGTGGAAGAGAGGCTGCGTAACCGGTGTTGGGAGTACACACAATGTTGTAAAGAATAAAGTGCATATACTTTGATCATCAATTTTAATAAATATTCAATTCAAGGTACAGAATGTTTTTAAGTTCTGCATATGGTCAGCCTGTCTGTTCCTTCTATTCAAGGCATTCTCAAGTAATGTGAGTTACATTCTTTTTACCTTAAATTAGGAAACGCGGTAGAAAGTTAAATTACACCTCAATTTCAAGGAAAATTCTCTAGTACGTAGACACTCTGAGGTGGGGGACTTGTAGATGCCTATAATAAGCCATCGTGATCATGGCTCCACCTATCAAGAACAGGCTCACTCATTAGCATCCTAATCTTCAGGACCAAATTTCAGATCAAAACCCTCATAACTCGAATCTGATTATTACATGTATCAATACTCCAACGTGTACCTTCCCGACCACAAGTAAACAAGACCAGTTATATACCGTACCTTAGGGGCAGCTTCGGCATAAAATAATTCTAAAAATAGATGTCGGAAATTCTGGGAAATTCTGGGCAGCTTTTGCCGAATTTTATGCAAATTATAATTCAAAATTGCCGAAAACATAGAAATTTTTATTTTTCAGCGGATTTTTCCTTGCTTTGAAGGTCTGTGTTAATTTTTATGAAGAGAAGGTGCTCCTTTTGTATTCAAGCCCACTTACACTCGTTCTCAAAGACTATGGGTTAAGAAGTAGGAAGACTCTAGGTGAGGCTTTTCAAATGTGTTGTACACAGATTTTTGAAGTGCAATTGAGCATAGAAGATGAAGTTTTATGAGAATGAGTTAAACTAAGAAAAGTTGTGAAATCAAGTCTTCTTCCACCTCCAACAGATTTTGTGTCATAATAATTTTTTATGCAAAAGATATGAACAAAACAACATGTAAAGTTCCATGTTTAAAAATGCGTTCCGAACAGTTTTTTGAAGCTCATTTGTGCATAGCAAATCAACTTTTTTGGAAATATTTTGGTCATACAAAATCTTTAAGATCGTGTTATCTTTCACCTCCAACAAGTTTTATGTCATTTGAAGACTTTTTGCAAAAGCTATGCTTGTTGTAGAAATGAGGACTAACTAGTTGTTTCAACTCAAAAATTACATATCCCACATGCATTGTTGGATACAACTCCACTCCTCTAGTATAAGTCACAGAGCATTCTAGGACTCTCAAGGCTCAAGTCCGACATCCCAACCAACAGGTGGGAAGTGGACTTAATAATATGCCGAATTTTAAAAAATTAGAGATTAAAACTGCCGAAATTCAAAAAATTACTTTTTTAAGCGCCGGACATTAAAATTTGAAATTAATTAATTATTCGACGGAGGGGTGCCGAAGCTGCCCCTAAGGTACGGTACTACTCACTACACAAACTACTCTAGAAGCTTTTCGAGCAAAAAGTTAGTATTCGTTTCATAAGAGCCACAGTGAGGAGGTTGATAAAATTCAAAGCCTCCTACAGAGAAAAAGAGAAATCCTCCAATTGTTTACATTTCACACCAGATGATTCAAACAAATGCGTGGAAATAATTCTACATAAACCTCAGTACGTCCACAAACATCAAACGAGTAGAACTTCTCCCGATCTATTCCACCAAAAAACCCTAATTTACTAAGATACTGTCACCTTCAAAAGAAAAATTCAAAAAGCTTACGTCCACGAATCCATCAATGTCATTAGAATTACCTGGCTACTTGATCCACTTTCACAGGGTCAAGTCGAAGTGCGACGCATTGCAGAACACAAAACTTCAGACACCTTGGAGAGAAAACTTTCGCGAAAGTAAAGCAGAACCAACAAATTCGAGATTTCGGCAACCGATTCTCTCAATTGAATACAAGAGTGCAGCGAATTCGATTATGATCACCAAAAGAACCCCAGGTGCTCACACAGCAATTCAAAAAATGCACCGGTGATCCGTGCCCTACAACCGATCCTGCTCTAAGCTCCTTCCCTAATCGTCAAGCTGGTAATTCATGGTTCGATGCACCTATTCGCCCTTCTTCCTGAAGGAGCACCCTTCCGTGAGGCGTGCCCTTCCTCCAGTCGGCTGGCACAGCACCGTCGAGCAGCTCCCGCACAGCACCACCGTCTGCGAGTGGCTAAACACCGTCGTACTGCACCATTCCCACAAACAACTCCTATCATTCCCCTTTCTTTTGCGACTCAAAGCACATTCACACTCAATTGGCTAATCCCACTACCACACCCAAATTAAACTCAAAAACGGAAGTGAAGCTTACATGCTGAAGCATCCCTGGCACTTCACGTCCTGCACCAAACGAACCCACAACCGTCAGAGCCTGAATTTTCCAACTCCAACCAGAGCCCTAAAACGACAATCCAGCGTCTGCGAAAAAAGCAAGCGAGAGAGAGAGCGGGGGGTAATGCAAGTGGGAGTGGGGGTGCGAGGAAGGGAGGGTGGTAGCAAGAGGGTACCATGAAGAAGGAGTTGGGCGACTGCACGAGGCGTTTGAGCTTGTGCTTGCGCTTCTCCAGATCCGCCGGAGGGTGCAAGAGGTCGATGTCGTTGGAGAGCACCATGTTGAGCGATGCGAGGGCGCCTTGCAAAGACGATGCGCAAGATTGCGGTGCAGCGAAGTCGATGAAGCGAAAGAGGGCTTCTCTGGGAGCGACCGCCTTGCTTTACCCCCCACCCTGCGTGATTAGGGTTTCGGACCCCGTGTTCCTCCTCGGCACGCATAGAAGTATAGCTTTTTTCCTCCAATGAGAATTGTCTTACGTGGCACTAAGGTGCTCTATAACCGACCCACTTATGGTTTAATTCAGTATTTTAGAATTTGGCCTAAACTATGTCATGATAATTTGTTAGATTAATTAGAGCTAAGTGTCTTTCATAATCTTTTGGAATGATTTAAGTTATTTTGAAATTGACCATTGTTGAGAAGGAATTTTTTTTTAAATCCCGATACGTCCTTGTCTATCTTAAAACTGCGATAGATGAAAATGAAGTAACGTATATGGATCTTAATCATACAATCTTGTTGTAGACTTATTTTGGGTCATGTGGATCAAACTTTGAGTCATCTTACCTTGTAGATTGCAAAATCATAATGTGTTCATTATTAAGAGGAACTTATAAAATTTCTCCATTTTTTCCCTCATAGTGAAAATGCTATTATCATAATTGTCCAAATTTGATACCGTACCACCATAGGAGGTTCGGTCCTCAAGAAACGAATATTCATTTTTTTGGAAAAATAATTTTAGAATGTTGAATGTGGATACATTGAATTGTAGAAGAAGAAGAACACCAGACCCGTGAGGGTTGGCTTGAATAAAGTGTCCGTTCGACCTACCCTTGATGATATGCCCACAAGGACCATTGAATTGTACATGATTGTACTTACCACTTGGATACCTTATCATAGGTCATGTATTGTGCAAATATTAATGTAGTAATTTCAAGAAACAATTGACTTTGGATAACATTTCTTTGGATGAAATTATATAACAACTTTTTAAAGATTCAATAATAGAAATTTTTTTTAAGCCTATAATTTTGATGGGTGATTGGTTGACTTCAACGTCGGAGAATGGTGTAGTCTAAAAGTATGCAATTCTAGAACCTAGTACCTACCTTGTGAGCAGCAGGCTTGGTGGAATCTGAAGTCTCGGAACTCCATCGGGTAAAATCATATAGAAAATCAAAGTTATCAAAAGTCATATTTGACCAGTGAGAAGTGATTCCGACAAACATGAGCTCATTTGGCACAATGCAGATATCAACTTTGTGACTTAAAGAATTTGTATAATTATCTAGTCTAATCACGGGACATCGAGAATGAACCTTAAAGTATTTGGTGGTAGTTTACCACCCCATGGACATTGTTCACACCCGATAATATCCACCGTCGTCACATTCAACAACTATATAGAACTATTGTTACAAGTGCACAAGAAGAGGTAGGAGAGATCCGTTTCCATCATTCAATCCCGATACCGACATCAATACTTGTCAATTTGTTGCATTGAGTGTTGTTCGAGAGGAGGTAGAAGCAGGCATACCCTTTTATCTAGGAAAGGTGATTGAAGAGGGGAAAAATTCATGGAGATTAAAGATAAAGTATGTTGGTATTGCCCCATTATGAGAGAAGGAGTCGTTGAAGAACCGCGGTCCACCAGACAACGCTATGCGAATTGCATGGAGTCCTCGTGGCAGCCATCTGGTGAGAGGCATAGTTGGGTACCGAAGGAGGCGTGTATCTTTTCATGGTTTGACGAACAACCCGTATCGGAGAATGTCGTTCAACCGTCGGAGAAGCGCATAGTACACGAAGTGCAGGTAGAGAAGAGAGTTCGTATTCCTCAATCCACAAACGCACACATTCTAGAATATATAGCCATGCAAACAGAAGCTATTGACGACGAACGCTTACAAGCAGCTTTAAATACCAAGGAGTAGGTTATTATCATAGTACATTTACCGTAGTTTGTATGGTAATTGATATGAAGTGTTCATGTATGAACAAGTTAAATGTTTCCAATGAAGGTATAGAGGTAGACGTAGAGTCAGAAATGATTACAATGATTGGGGTAATACCAATATTTGTATCTACAAGTATACTTACAAATGTATTATGTTTATTATTTTCCGGGTACTATGTATGCTTACAAATGTATCATGTTTATTATTTTCCGTGTACTACGTCTCATGTTGCAAACTTGTAGGACTTCACCATATTAAGTGACAAATATTACAAATGATTCTTGAGGACATTGGGTAGAACTATTCATTCTCTAAGATGTATCATTGTACAAAACTATATGGTTTTCAACTAGTGGAATTTTTTACCAAAGAACCCATCATCCAAGCCATATATTTGGGTTTTGAAGTGCACATTGAAGATTACTTACATAAGTGCACTTTTATACATACAAGTGCACAATTGCTTAATTGAGTGTTTGTAGTATATCCAAACTTACAGCGACGAGTATGGCAATATGCCAAAACTACAAAGGTGTGTGAGTCAAGGTTGTCGTTGGAAGTGGCGTTGAGTAGGCCCTCCACCGCCAAGAGAGGCTTTCAATTGGTAATTGCGGAGGCAAGACGAAGGTGAACCCGGTCAGTCTGTTGGTCACTTGGTCTAGGATGATGTCCCATAACCACAATTAAAAAAATTGTGCGATGTTTGTATTTGGAGGCTTGTAATATATTTATAATAAAAAATAAAAAATAAAACAATAAAAAATGTCTATGCTTACTTTGCCTACGCACAAAGTTTCTCAAATGATTAATTTCACTACGTATTATCCCATAGTGAAGATTTGTGCCACAATTGAACATCTCAACTTACTAAACAAGCGATGCACATCAATGAAATCCGTCCCCTGATGAAGGGAATCCCAGCAGCGGTGAGTTGGGGATGAAGAGATTCAAGACTCACGAGATACCCGCCTTATGAAGATTGATGGTTTGATGGGGTAAAGATTGAGGCGGTCGTTCCAGGATGATGGATTGATGGGGTAAAGCAAGGCGGTCGCTCCCAAACAAGCCCTCTTTCGCTTCATCAACTTCGCTGCACCGCAATCTTGCGCATCGTACTCGCATCGCACACAACATGGTGCTCTCCAATGACATCGACCTCTTGCACCCTCCGGCGGACCTGGAGAAGCGGAAACACAAGCTCAAACGCCTCGTGCAGTCGCCCAACTCCTTCTTCATGGTACCCTCTTGCCACCACTCGCACGTACCCCCACTTCCACTTGCAATACCCCCCGCTTGCTCCGTCGCGGACGCTGCGTACGTTGTCACTTTAGGGCTCTGGTTGGAGATGGAAAATTCAGGCTCTGACGGTTGTGGGTTTGTTTGGTGCAGGACGTGAAGTGCCAGGGATGCTTCAGCATGTAAGCTTCACTCCCGTTGTTGAGTTCAATTTGGCTGTGGTAGTGGGAATAGCCAATTGATTGTGAACGTGCTCTGGTTCGCAAAAGAGAAGGGAATGATAGGAGTTGTTTGTGGGAATGGTGCAGTACGACGGTGTTCAGCCACTCGCAGACAGTGGTGCTGTGCGGGAGCTGCTCGACGGTGCTGTGCCAGCCGACTGGAGGAAGGGCACGACTCACGGAAGGGTGCTCCTTCAGGAAAAAAGGCGAATAGGTGCAGCGAACCATGAAAGACCAGCTTGACAAATTACGGACGCCCGGAGCAATACCCACTCCACAGCAAAAGCAACAGAGGTCAGCGGTTACTGAATGAACACTGACATTGTGAACATCAGTGCACTTTTTACAATTACTGAATGGACACCTCGTGCTCTCGTTTGAAGAGCATTTCGGTGATGATAGTATTTCATGGTTCACTTTGAGGGTCAATTCCAGAATGGGGTCGCGAGTATGAGAGTTGGATAGTGGCAAGGACTCTCATGAAGATCGATGAGGGCCTGCTGTTCAATCTCATCAACAGTGTGATCGAATTGGACCGTATGGGAGTGGATCTAGTGGTAAAGATGAGATCAGGACTGTGCAGCCTGATGTTGGAGTACCATGAGACTTGCCAAAGGTCAACAGTATCATGCATCATAGCTTGTGTTGAATATTCCATGCATTGAAATTGCATTCCAGCATCGATCGGAGCAAATGTGTTTTTTCATATTTTATGAGCATCTGGTCACCGAATGATACGAAATTCTGTGGGGGTAGAGTGCACAATTGCGAACCTCCCTTGATCCTGAGGGAATCAAGGGATCGTTACTGTGATAAAAATCTAACCTCAATTCCGTTCCACGTGTCATTTTAGCGGAGCTAAAGTGCCATATTGTGCACACGTGCCATTTTACAAGCATATTTTTGATTGAAGTTTAAAAAGTATTTATGCCTACAAAATGGCATGTTTATTAATATCACACATGTACTATGTAATATCACCAGAAGTTCTGTAATATCACCAAAATTTCCATAATATCGCACATTTTTTATGGTTTTTGACCTTTGGAAACAGTAAAAGGGCAACATTTCTGAGCTGTTCAGAAACATAGGATGTTTCATAGGATGTCTCTTATTATTGTGAGTTTAGCATGAGTCTTTTATAAATTTTCCCAAGTGTGATTTTAGGTTAATTTCAACAACATTATAGCAATAAGGTTCATGATTGGAAGAGGTTAGGTAACGAATTTGGGTTTAGGGTTCTTAAAGTGAAATTATACATGCTTGCTTGGGTAAATTATTCAGTTCTATTAAATGATTCACCGAAGTTTTAAGATTATAGGAATCTAAATAGTGCATTTAAGAAGTTACTTGTAGATTAAGATAAAAAAAAAGTGACCAAATATTGAGTTCTCTCAAAGGTTATAAAAGTAGGCAAATAATAAATGTTTACATGTGGAGATTGAAAGGCCCTTATTCAATGCACAAATATGTGGAAAATTTATGCTTGTATCAAATGCGGAAGTTAAAGTTACCCTATCTACTATGGACTATCATTGGTGTAAGTCATTATAAGTGATTAACACACTTGTCTAGTAGAGATAGCCCAAAAATATTAGTGATAACTTATACCTGGGTGACGCAAGAGTGTTTATTTAAATTGTGCTTCTAATGACATGAAAATAGATTATTGTTTTGAAATCATTCTAAATATGTTGTATGTTCTTAAGAATCCAATAATCAATCTTGGAGGGTTCTTGCACAATTACTTGGTCTTATTAGAGACAAAGTTCTAAATGAGAATCAAATGCATTCGAGAAAAGACTATCTACGTGATTTATTGGCACTCTACATTGTTGCTTCCAGATAAACGTAATTAGGAATAGAAGGATTTGAAACTTGGTAAGTGAGAACAACTATGTTTAAGAAAAAGTGTGATTTTTTATGCAACTAAGAAATCTAAAAGTGTTGCTAAGATTTTCATGACAATCAACTGTATTCACGCTCAAATTCAATAAAAAATACTGTAGTATAAGTCAGTGGTATTAGAATCCACCCATGCCATGAGTGCAATGACAAGCGTTGGGTATCAAAAAGGAGTATCTAACACAACTTTCCATGAACCTCTTTCTTTTGTTTTCTTTTGTGAAAGTATATGGCATATAAGTTTGTGATCATATAGGGTTCAATTTTAGTGGTAGAAACCTTGACTAGATCAAATTTGTTTTGGAGATAAAGTATAGGTTTGAGTGCAAAAAGTTCTTTCCGACTAATTTTCCTTTGTATATTTTTTGGTAGTTTCCACCATTGCAAGGCTACTATATGGCAAAGCTAAGAATTTTTTTTGTTGAATTTTCTTGGTTGAAGCATGTTCTTGAAATGAAGATGGAAATGTCCTAGTTGGGATTTTAAAAATTGATATTGCTTCATTGGTAGTATTTCACTATCAATGAAGTAAGTAATGGATTTTTGCAATTTGCTTTTGGTATTGAATACATTACGATCTCCCAATCTATGAGGCCTTATAACTAAAACATTTGATCCACATGACATACAATTATTTCACATGACCTATAAAAAGTCTATGACAAGTTTGATGGTTGAAATCTAAATAGCTTACCTTCAATTCTTCTATGACACTTTAAAAAAAAAAATTGTTTTCCGATAAAAATAGATTGGAACATTTAGGGATTAAACACTCTTCCTATGGTAAACCTTTTCTCCAATTATACGAGCAAAATGTTCCTTCCACTCTTCCCAAAGGCATCTAATATCACTTTGTTTCTAACATTTAACCCTTAAACGCCCATGGGGTTTAAAACAGGCAGCCCAAAATTGGATCACAACATCTTTTGGACTTGGGCATCATGAATAGTGCACTTTTTGAACTTGGGCACCATGAATGAACCAATCAATGATGAGCTTGCAACCTCTTACAAGGTTATGTACAACCCCAACCTACCTACCACAATCCTTTCAAACCATAAAATCATACATACAAATTGTGATTTGAATTGTAAAATTTCACTTTTTGAATGCATCATAAGAAGGTGACCAACTTGACATCAAAATATAAGTGAATAGTTGATTACAGTGAGAGCTACAGAGAAGATTCTATTGGAATCAAGCCCCTCGAGCTTGCTTGGGCGTTTAACCCTTAAAAGTCCCTTGGGGATAGTATGTACGCTGTCGTATAATTAGGATTTGCTACCAACAAGAAACTCTAAACTGGAATCGTAATAGCTCACTAGAACCGCATTAATTCAAATGTCAACTTCTTCTTTGAACTCACACCCATTAAAGGTGTGCATTCACTCCAAATACAACCAAAATACACCGTATTCTACTGGTCGCCACGGCACGCTCAGACCTTTAAGGGTTAAGGGTTACCGAGCCAACTATTTTAGAGGTGACGTTAGGATAAACTTGGCAAACATTGACCCGCCCGGTGAAGGGCCCGGTAAGGGTCAACGGCACATTGGGCTCGGGGAGGACCAGGCCACAGGTTCGGAGGAGTATCGGGGCTAGAGGTTCGAAGTTAGGGTTTGGGGGGGTTGAAGGGGGCGGCTGAGCGAAGCAACGAGTCCTTTTGTTGTGCGGAGCCTCGTCGTGCTCGAGCTCTCTTTCCGTCTGTTGCAGCTTCGCCAGCCAGCAACCATGGTGTCCGGTTCAGGCCTTTGCGCCAAGGTCGTCGTGGTCGACGCCCGCCACCACATGCTCGGCCGCTTGGCGTCCATTCTCGCCAAGGAGCTTCTCAATGGCCAGAAAGTTGTACGTACCCTCCCATCCCTGCCCCTGCTCCCTTGCATTCCCCTCTCTCCTTGCTAATTTCGTCTTTTATCAGGTCGTGGTCCGTTGCGAGGAGATCTGCCTTTCCGGTGGCCTCGTGAGGCAGAAAATGAAATACTTGAGGTTCTTGAGGAAGAGGATGAACACCAAGCCCAGCAAGGGCCCCATCCACTTCCGCGCCCCCGCTCGTATCTTGTGGAGGACCATCCGTGGGTAAGCTTTTCAGAATTCTCCTGTATTTTTAGGGTTACGATGCAATGACATTTCTTAGGGTTTGAGGATTTCAGCCGATGGTTAGGGTTTAGGGTTGGCACTAAGATAGTTGTTTCGCATCGTTTCCATGTACATCAAGTCACGTAGTACATTGGACGGTCACGAAATACACACAGTCCGAGAAGGAATACATCACGTCGCGGCCTTCTTTTTCCTTTTGTTGAAACGACGACATTACCCTAGTTAGCATGCTTCAGACAGTGTGATTGCATCACTTCATGCGGATGAGTAACGTATGGTGTCGAAAGGGTGTATTTGAAGTTACTTGTTCCACCCTTGATAGCACTGTATGCGCTGGCTGCTCCACGGTGAAGGAAATCCGTTCACCACCATGTGCATCAAGTCACGTAGTACCTTGGTCCGGTTCATTCGTGTTACATAATCTTAACTTACAGTTCGTGATGACTTCCATCACGTCTCTGCTCATGTAGCACCAGTCCGCATTCTCATGGATGTATTACTTAAGCGAATGAGTACCTTGTCGGGGAGCAGGGTTCATCTTGGTAGTTTACAGAGTCGTTGATATCACTGATTCTGTACAGTGAAGCGCATCCGGTCGTGAAGATTGAGCTGTAACATGTTCTTTCGATGCTATTGCAGAATGATCCCACACAAGACCAAGAGGGGAGCTGCTGCTCTTGAGCGCTTGAAGGCCTTTGAAGGAGTTCCAGCACCCTACGACAAGATGAAGAGAATGGTCATCCCGGATGCTCTCAAGTGAGTGAATTGAATTCATATTTTTATCACTCTGATGACATCAATTATCTCATGAACTTAGGTTGTTTTCTTCAAGGCAGATACATCACCTCAAATTTCTGATTTTCATCTCTTTTCGATTACAGGGTACTGAGGTTGCAGCCTGGACACAAGTTCTGCTTGTTGGGTCGTCTGTCCGAGGAGGTTGGATGGCACCATTACGACACCATCAAGGTGAGTCTGGATAGAATCATCAGTCACATGCACCTAGTTCAGCATGGTAGTGCAGTTCATTCTTGTCCACTATTTTTGTGCCCCACTCGTATGGTGAAGTTATTTATTATGGTACTTTGGATTTGCAGGAGTTGGAGGAGAAGAGAAAGGCCAAGTCTAAGGTGTTTTACGAGCGCAAGAAGCAGCTCATCCAGCTCCGTCTCAAGGCTGCGAAGTCGGCCGAGGAGCAGCTCAGTTCTCTGCAAGAAACTTTGGCACCCATCACCTACACTTCTTAGATTTCTGCACAATGAATCATGTTTCCTCTGTGGCTATCCTTTTACACGGATGCAGTTTTTATGGAAATACAATTGACGGGCCCCACTCCGTTCAGATTTTTCGATGGACTATGTCCTTGGTATTGGTCACTGCATGTATGATGTCGAGCTTGTGGCAAGAATCGGATTCGTCCTCTGTGTTCCGAATTGTCTTCATTCGGAACCGGTGTTGTAAGGTGCCTTCTGTTATTTGGGAGACCTACAGCAGCAAGCATAGGGATATGAGATACTGGAGTTAACACGAGGCTGATCTTCAGGAGTGATTTTTAGGGTTGACTTGACATTTTTTCGGAGTGAAATCACTTGATTAGGGCAAACCGCTATCTCTCTCCTCATTTCCGATGATTGTTAAGTTAGTAATAATGCTTGTCTTGTAAGTTCATGTACACACAGTATATGCATAGTGTTGCCAGCTTGGCGGATTCTTCTTCTTCTTGCATAGTTCCCGTCCCTGCACCGGAATTTTATGTCAAGACAGTTCGATGGCAAGAACGTTTGTTGTGCAATATTACCACAATTGCTAGAACAGTTCATTTTCAGACACCAAAAATAGTGTCTGGGAAATGTTTGGCAGTTTTCACCATTGCAAGGCTACTATTTAAATCAAGGTATCATTCTTAAGAATGTTTTCGGTACAATGATGTCTTTGGGGTGAAGAGGGGCAATGGTTTGTGGCAGCTACCAAGGAGGCACCCTAGAATCCGTGGAGACCTCCCAAGGCTGTTTTTGATAATTTTGAATTCAAATTTGAGGTCTGCGACCCCAAGTTCCCCTTGGAAGCTTACTCCTTGGCATTTAATGTCTATACATCAAAAAATTAGGGGGCTCATTACCCCTCCTCCATCCTCCTTGGTAGTTGCTACGAACGCTTACCCGATGAAGAGGAACAACTTCAAGTTGGTGATTTTGTGATTGAATAATATTTTCATCTTTGGGATGAACATGAAGAATTTTAAGTTGGTGATTTTGTGATTGTAAATTTCATGTTGGTAGTTTTTCCCCTTCAAAGTGAAAGTGGTAGTTCTCGGTACCGTAGGGGTTAATACCATGACAAAATTTCACCACTGTTTCAAGGTGCAATTAGTAAGTAGCCCCAATTTCAAGGTTCAAATAGTAAGGGGTACAAAGATGCCTTTTGTGATAGTATTGAGCTAAACCCTTTTTGGGCCCCCAAGGTCTGGAATTCCTCCTACTATCAATCTCTACCTCTACTTTCAGCTGCACTAACCATCAGTATAATTGGATTTATAACACCAAATTAATACATAATATTGTATGCCATAGATAAATAATTTTTTGAAAGGAAGGTGTGAAAACAATGATTGCAGAAAAATATGGTAATACATGCATCACGTTCAATAAATTTGGTTATGAGAAAAATTGAACAAAACTTGGTCATAAGAAAAATAATGAACAGTGATCATGTGCCTTTCTGAGTAGGAATTTATGAGAAGATGTGATTTGAACTTCAAAGTATAACTAACTTTGGAAAATAATAATTTCACTAAAGTTATTAATGCCCGCTTTTGTAGGATTACTTCAAACCATCAAGCCTCCTCTAATAAGAATTATATAAGGATTTACCTTAGGTCACTTGGAAATAGAAGTAGAAATTTTAGAAATACATAATATCATGGTGTACAAATTTTTTTATCAGCTAGTGAGAGATAACTTGTCACTGTATTTTATACCACAATACAAAAAAAACATTATCTTCACCGTTGGCCCTATAACATGCACCAAGAGATTTCTACAAACAATGACCCCTCTCATTTGCAAAGGGACTGTCAACTTGTCATTGTACACCACAATGCACAATGTCTTATCTTTATGTCGGCCCAATTGCCCCTCGTTATGATGTAGAGAGGTCTACATGTTGAATAAGCCTTCTTGTTTCCATCACCCATGTCTCATCCTTCCTTTATGGTTATTGCACATGGAGATATGTTATGCGTTTTATCTACACCAAGAAGATTTTTTGTTCACGATTTGGTCTTAAAGACTAAACTTCTCCTTGAAGATTTACAAATGCAAGTTCTACGTTGGAAACTTATTACATATATTTTCTATATATTCCCGCGTCCAAACCACATTATAGATAAAAAACACAAAATTAGGCCCTCATCTAAACTGACTCAAGTGGAACCAACTACTTCAAATCTCTTTGGTTGTAGGGGTTAATTTAAAGTACATGGGACACTTTTATACACTTCTACGTGTTGAGTGATTTAAGAAGACTTATGTCTTTGAGAATCTTGTTGCATTTATTCAAATTCGCTAAAATTGGCGTTCTTTGACTTTAACCAATATGAACATTAACTTTCGTGAGGTTGGTGTGATTAAAATGCTCGCTCGACCTACCCTTTATGATATGCCCTCAAGACATAGCAACAATGGTGCAGGACTATTAACCCCTCTCAAGATAGATACTCACGACATACCACCTTCATATTGTAAGTGGTTCAAATCCCACACAACACTACAATCCGCTTACTAGACCTATTTAAGTAGAAGATACATTATAGCTTCCAACTTTGAATTCTAATGTAATCATGATGTATGTTTTAGATTGAATGGTCTTGGGTACATTTATAGGTTCGCCTACCAAATTTCAGAAATGGTTCAATGTCAATCCAAAATCAATGATTCCAATTCTTTTAGTCTCCTATAGACTTTGCACATTTCCAAAATTGATTCCGTTTGCAACTCCTCAATGAGCTTATCAATTTAAGATTTGAGTAGTTTCTCAACCACTTACCACTATTAATGTGTTCAATGGAAGTTGTTGATTTTCTATTTTTTATTTGTTTATTGTCATCATATCTTAGTGCTAGATGATGTAGTGGAATAAATTAGAGACACTTGGAATGTTTCATTTACTTCAATTCAAACAAGATTTTTCTTTGTATCTTCCTTTTTGTAGAAGGAGAATGAGTTTTCAATTTGTTTCTTGTATATAACGACACTTTCCACTAGAGACCAAAGTAAACATTCATGGATTCCTTTCATGCTTTTCATCCAACACCTAGAATAATTACAACATGAGATTTATAAGTATATAACTCAAAGTGATAAATGCTGACTCAATGTCATAGAATTTACCAAGTAATGAAAACAGGCTTAATCATGACAATTGTTGATTTGATGTGTTTTCAGAAATCAATAGAAAATAGAATTTGAGTGTACTATATAAAGAAATCGTTTAAGTCTTTTAATGATTTGTGAGGTTTAGTTGGTAAAGTTAGTGTCCAATAGAGTGTAAAGAATATGCTTTATTCTATGTACATGAAATTGTTGATTTGACATCAAATCTATCACACAATTCTTATCTTTAGGAATGAGTGTATCAAACTTTGCAAGATGATTAGAAATATGAATTCTTTACTAGAAGTTAAAAAATTATTGATAGGATTCTATAACTAGTTATACTAGGCGTATACTTAAGATATATATGTTCTAATTGGAGGAATGCTACTATATTCAAGTATACATTTTACAAGTTTTTAGAATTAAACATTGCTTGAGCTATGAAAGATTCTACATACACTAATTAAGAATTGTGGTATGGTATACCAACAGAATAATGTACCAGTCACATAGATAAATTACATGTATGCTGATTGATCGTAATATACAATGGCGTAGTGTAGACAATGAAATTAATGGCTAAATTCAAATATGATATGATACATTAAGCCAATTTTCAAACTACCCCAAATTGTTCTTTGTTTGATTCTTGCATTAATTTCTGAGTTGGTGGGAAACTGACCAATTAATGAATTGTTACTAATTCTTTCAAATGACTATTTTGATAGGTTTTATGGTCTATAAAATATTTTGAGACAACAACCTCTATAAGATCTCTGACTCTCAATAGTCACATGTTTGTCTTGATGACAAAGTTTTGGAATACATCCCCTCATAAAGGCATTGTCATGGCGTGAAATGGTTGTCAATGTCAGTGCGTACACCTCTCATTTTCCAGTTGCTCAGTTCCAAGTGAGTCAAGTTGTCACAAACAACATAATTTAGTGGACCAGGAGACATTTGTTGCTTTACAATATATTACAATGCATGAAATTTAATTCTCAATGACAACGCAAAGTATCTTGCTATAATCTAGAAAGACTCTAAATAAGTCTTCTGCCGTCGTAGCCGTGTCTTTGTCATTATCAACATGGTCAACGCACAACCTCCCTTGCATTCTATCTACGCCAGTCTACGGTGTTATTTTTCAACAACACTTTCATCTTGTTGTCCCTTCAGATCTTTTTGCGCTTTCATCTTATCATCCTCACATTGATATTTTTTTTTCTTCATCTTCTTGCCTTTCTGTACAATTTATTTTCGCTTTTATTTTCTTGTCCTTCACCACGATCCAGTTTTCGCTTCAATCTTATCCTCCTTATGCATGATCTAGTTTCCGCTTTCATCTTATCGTCCTTTAGCACGATACAGTTTTCGCTTTCATCTTCTTGTCCTTCACCACGATCCACTTTTCGCTTTCATCTTATCGACTTTATGCAGATTAAGTATTTGCTTTCATCTTATTGTCCTTCAACAAGATTCAGTTTTTGCTTTCATCTTATCCTTCTTTTTGCTTTAACCTCATCATCCTTTCAGTTGTGCGTTTTTTTTTTTAAATTAAAAAAAAAAAAGCATACCAATCAAACATTTCAAAAGTACACAATTCAAAATTATTCATATCTTGACCGTAATATCCTAAGAGTATATGTTTACAACAACTAACAATCTTAGAATAAATTGCTACTAGATATTGGTTGGTTTGAAGCAAGTCCACCTCAAAGGTATTTGACTCCATTTTCGGCTCAAAAACTTAGGGCCGATTTACACAACAGTGAAGAACTTAAACAAGTCGGTCAAGAATATCATTTTTTCAGCAAATCACATTTCAAAAGTCTCGTTTCCAACCAATCAAATTTGAGATTTTTTCTCCATTGTAGTGTTTTCTTGTTCATTTATACCCAAATTTCCCCCCTGGTATGCATTGACGAGAATCATGAACACATGGAGACGATACAAGATTCAAACCTGTTTGTATACCAATGCATATACATTTAACCCTTAAACGCCCAGCCCCTCTGAAAATACACTGAAAAGCAAGCCCGAGGGGCATGCTTGGGCATTTAAGGGTTAAGTGTGATTTAGAACCAATCTCAGATCACTCACTTTGCAGTCTGGTTACTGAAAGGCATGTCTTCGACACCTTCACCACTTTCAATTAACCCTTAAACGCCCAAGCATGCTTTTTAGTGTATTTTCAGATGGGTTGGGCATTTTAAGGGTTTAGGAGAAATCACAAAATTGTACATTGTGCTTCGTTTCGCAATTTCAATTACATGCATTTGGAGAAAGATAGGTTTGAATTTGGATTCAAGAGTACCTCTATCAACATGCTCTATCTACGCTCCGGGCACGGGCACAGCCTCCGCAGCTGGGACATCGGCATCGTCACCAGCAGGTCTTTCAATCTTGGCTCCCACTTCCTCGCTGTAGTCCCCGTGCACCTCCATCAGCTTCATCAGATCGAACTTGGGCGCCTTGAGGGATCTTCACCTTCCGGATGAAGGTGCTCTGCAGGGGGTAGATGCCCTGCGTCGCCTTCTCTATCTCCTTTCCGATCAGCTTCGCCACCAACTCCTTCAGATCAGAGATCTGCGCTTCCTTCACCATTATCTCCCGCATCTTCCGCCGAATCTGGTCAATTTTACATGCGGTTCAGTCAATTTCGTTCGCCAAATGATGGTATGAATTAAACTTCGATCAATTGACTAGATTCCATCCATGATAGTTATGGGAATTTGAATCCTTATGCAACAGTGATGGTCTAAATTTGAGGAATGTTACCTAGTTCAGTTCTGGATGAGTTTATTGTGAATGCTGAAAAGGATCGAACCTGACGAATCTGGCTGGACTGGGCGTAGGTCAGCCAACGAGACGTCGAACACACCTCCCTTCAACCCATCGGAAGCAATCTGTTGCACCATCCACCACACATGTCAATCCCACTCGTTTCTCGAACTCAAGCTCCACAAAAGCAGAAAAACGACGAACATACCTTGGTTCCCTGCGTCCTGGTGACGAGCGTCTTGCCTAAAGACCTCACCGAGAAGGTGGTAGGAGCCTTGATGTCATACCAGTCCTTCTTCGAGAACGGGTCAACACTGCAATTCCACAAACCACCATCATTAGCGCATAACAATTACGAAACCCTAAAATGGAAATTGCGAAAAGCAGTACTGCGTCGATTTGAGAAAAAGTGAAAGATTGGTACATTTTTTCTTGCCACCCTTCTTGCCTTTGGAAATACGCTTGTTTTTCCCACGGCCATCGCTGCACCAGAGACAAAACCAAAATATTCCCACTGATTTTACACTAAACCCAAAACCCTAATTCGAGGTCCCGTTCACACGCTCGGTCAAAGGAGGGAGACGACACCGACTCGGATTAGGGCTTGAGCTTCAGTATTCCAATCTCCAAATCTAGAGATTCGTGTGCAATTGGAGCGACGGCATTGTTGTCGGTGTAGCAGCGATGGCGAACAAGGGTGCGAAGAAGCGGAAGGAAGAGAATGAGAAGCACATGGCCTTTCTCCGCAACGTGATTCTAATCTCCAACACGATTTACGTGCTATTGAGATTCGGCCTGCGCTATCAGAGCTTGGGGTGGTTTCACGGCGTGATGTTTCTGGTGACTTCGGCGATTTACAAGGTGGTGTACGATCAGCTGGCGGGCATGGCGAAGCCCGTGATCGACGATGCGACGGGCGAGATTGTGGACGGCGGGTTCGACATGAACACGGGAGGCTTGTGCGCCTACATGCATGATTTGCTCTACATCACCAGCTTCTTGCAAGTCACGTCCATCCTCTCGGACAAATTCTGGTGGCTGTACCTTGTCATCCCTGGCTTCGGAATCTACAAGGCTTGGCCCTTTGTGTACGAGAATTTCTTGAAGCCTGCTCCTCCTGAAGGCCCCATGGATGAGAAAGAGCGCAAGCGGTTGGAGAAAGCGGAGCGAAAGGCCAATCGCCCCAAGTTCGGTAAAATGCGAAGATGAGCTTCCTCCTTCTACAAATGCTTGCACTTTCAATTACCATTCCTCGTTCTTACAATACCCTCGAGAGCTCACTCTCTAGCTTTTGTACTCACTCATACCTACATAAAGACACAGCATTCTCACCATTCGAAGGCATATTGCTTACTGAATCCAGCTCTGAGGAGATCGAGATGAGAGTATATTGTATGGCGATATGATTGACTTGTAAATGCTCGGTGAATATGTGTAAGCTCGATGGACCCGGTTCTTGCAACATTGCTTGATTGTTGATTGAGCTCTACTACCCTAATTTTTCGAGGGTTTTGTTTTCAATTCTAGCTCGTCGAAGTTGATCAATCTGAAACAATTCTTTAGGTTTTTCACCGATGTTACATGCTGATTACGGTATTGTCCTTTGATTCGGGTTTCCGTTGATTCGGCCGGTGTCCAAGAGTGTCGGTGTTTCTATCGACGTGCATGAAGGTCGAAATAACTGCTCATGTGATTTCAAATTCTTTATGTTTAGGGTTTGATGTTCACCACTTTGTGGATGCAATTTCGAAAAAGGTTCTATGCATCTTCCCATGTGTACTGATTTGAACAGGGACACACTCTTAGGGCCCGTAGCCCACTTGCAACACAGACTTGTATCAACACATGCCCTTGTTTAGCGTCAGGTAAAGTTTAGGGTTATGATACAGCTTTGGCAAAGAGTTTCTTCTTCCTCCGCAGCAGCGTCAATTTCATATAGTTTAGCTGCATCAATCCAGAAATTTATGGAAGGTGATAATTTTGTTGTATAGCCCTTGCAATAAGAAATTAGTATAACCCCTAACTCTCCTTAAAACCCGAAACGGGTTTTGGAGGTTCCTGCAGGAGAAAAACTCAGCCAACTTTGACCATTATAATCTCACAAATGAAGAAGAATGAACGGTTCAAATTTGGTATGTGAGAAGAATGTCAAGTGAACTTTGAGATCTTACGGTTGAATCTTTTAAATAATGCTTGGATTGAGATTTTTTGAGCTTAATCTAAAGGAAGGTCAAATTTTGTGACTTAGAGTGTTTTGCAACAAGGAGAGTTAGGGGTTAAGTATATTTTCTCATTCCATATCAACCATGCCCCCATGAGTTTTTGTTAGCGAAGCGGACCAAATGAGAGCTAAAAATTGGAATGTTGACTACTTGACTTCGAATACTTAAGGGCTTATTGGTATTTGAGAGCGTATTACTTAAAGATAGATGATTCAAGGGCATTGATTGGAGAGTAGGGCTTAGATCGGAGTGGAGGGCAGTGATTTGAGGGCGGACTGCCAGAGGGTATAGAGCGGACGTCCCGAGTGCGGACTTGGAGGGTGGAGGATTTGAGGTCAAACTATTTGGGGAGATAACTATTCGAGAGAGGTCAAATTAGTCAAATTTGAGAAAGTTTAATCTTATACCAATGGAGGGCAAAAATCCTCTCGACATGATTGGTTCATTTTCTAAATCACAAGAAATGATTCCTTTTAAATGAGAGGATTTTGCCCTCTTTTAACCCTATGTAGGAATTGATTCAAATAGTAACCTTGCAATGGTGAAAATTGCCCTAAGATCTAAGGAAGGGAAAAAATCCTACAACTAAATCCTTTGCATAAAAATGCATGTCATAATGTCATCAACTCAGATGAATTTAAGGCTTCTACCACTATAACCATACTAAATTAGAAGGCCTTTGCACATGAGGCAAAGGGAAGATGATGGGTCTCACTGAGTCAACGATGCAACTCAGACTCTTTTGAGTCACAGTGCAGTAGGAAGTAGGAAGTGGACTCTCCACAGGCGCCGGAAATTATTTGCAGTTAGCCATTGTCATACTGTCCAATTGCCATAGGAGCATGACCAAACTCTAAGAAAATACTTTTATGCATTCCGGTAGCCAAAGCATAAAATGTGCAATTAGAAAGTTGTTCATCTTCATCTCAAATACTCTATTGTTCCAAAGAAATTCATCAACAAAATATCTTGGCTCAAATGGTAGCCTTACAATGGTGAAACCCGCTAAACATTATGCGAAGAAAATCAGTGTAAAACTAGATCCCTTGCACTCAGATTCATGCCCTACCTTGAATAAATCTTCAATCGGGTCAATCTTCAATCTACCTCTAGTACTAGACTAAAATTTAGATTCATACCAAAAAATAAAATCAAAATCTAACAGTGAATGAAGGAGATATAGCTCTTCAAAAATCATTCATTTATTCACAAATCCAATACCAAATACATCTCAATCAAAAATCTTTTAACTCCAAAGTTGGTAGGATACATCCAAAGGTCACAATCATGAAAAAATCATGAAAAGCAATTTCTCAAATAATTGGCATGCAGAGGTAATTCATGCCAATTGTTTCACAACCCAAAACAAAAGTTGCCTTCTACTGAAATGCATGCCATTTGTTCAGGTCTATGACTTTTCCCACGTAAACTAGACTTGATTTGTGATCGGGTCTATGACTATGACATTTCCCGCATAAACTAGACTTGATTTGTGACTTCATTCAAAACAGTATTTGAATACAAGTGACTTCATTCAAAACAGAGTCTGGTTGAGGAAGTTATTCAAAGTTTCTAGCCTTCATCCAAGATGTTGTTTTTTGACATTCGGGACGGGTTAACCAGGCCGAATGTCGAAAAACAACATTTAGCATGACTGCAACAACTCTGAAGAGCCAGACCTTTGAATACCAACAATATGGTTCATATACACAGACACTGAACTCTTAGAGAACACAGCACTCAAGGATTTTGTAAGACAGTGATGTGATAGGACCACAATCTCAGAAGTTTCTTTAAGTTCATGCAACTGAACCTACCACAGTAGATATCACCATTTGCTTCAAAAATTTCCGTGCCATTATATCAAAGAAGATGAAAATGAGGACAAATATGTACACGAAGTTTTCCATATACACCAATACCCACCCACAAGTAACTTCATTTATGACAATCTCACTCATGCAATTGTCACGAAAGAAATTTTCATGTAAAACAACACCTCGTACCTTCTGTGAGTTAAGAATCATACTTAACAATCAAACAGTAAAGACCGAAGGATGACATAAAGAAACGAATCAACATTATGCACAAACAATGACATAAAAGAACAAAATATCATGATTGATATCCAAGATACTAGGAAGGTAAGAACCATAGGTACAAGTGTCATTAACTCAAAACATGGACCAGCTAGTAAAAATGGAACACTCTTCGAATTAACATTATGTAAATAACAACTACTACGTATTGACTTTACAATTTAGTCATTTTGAAACACATGCTATCTCATTGGTTAGTATTTAAAATGAACGACGAAGACAGTAATACTTATTCGATCACTGTAATACACCACTTAAATCTTCGATCACCTAAAAAACTGAACGAAGGTCAAACTCTGGCAAGACGTCAATCACATGAAACAAGTTGAGACTCGACTAGCAAGGACTGCAATCTCCTCCCTATTACACAAGCTCAACAATATTTCTTACAGGAAGCGCTTTGTTTTATTTTTAGGGCAAGAAAACACATAAGAGTCTGAAGATTACAGTCGGTTGATGACTGCAATCTAGAGACTAAACAACAGGCGAACTACAGGACATACAATATGAACTTATGCAGAACACAGAATGACTAGTATATCAAGAAATCCTGTGCAGCTGGCCCAAACTCTCCCTTTTAAATCGCCACCGCTAACCTCTTTGGCCAAACGAGATAACTCCTGAATCACAGTCATCAACACAAGCTAGAAAGTTTCTTGAACGATATGTTACCCGTACAGTCACAACATGTCAAACAGACAGAAAAATGGTCAACAAAGTTAGAAGAGTAGAACGACAATAGGCAACCACGTAACAATAAAAGAGCAGCGAAGGAACACATGAACTACTACCATAACATAATAGATACGGATGAAGTAGGGTTAACCGGTTTCATTGCCACTCAGATTGGTTAAAAGAAATTCTTCAATCTCCCGAGCTTGTGCTTGAGTTCTGTTGAAATAATACCTGCTGCAGCTGTCAAATGCAGCAGCATAAACTGATCGCTAGCTCGCACTTACCACCAGCTAGCCAAGAAAAGACACACGCCGCGCGGTCCCCGTAAGTAAATAGGGTGCTTCTTGCTGGGATGAGGGGCTGCTACAGTATGTGCACATGCATGCACATCCGATTAGTAAGTTGCTTGCCCATCGGGACCCATACACAAAAGTAATGGCGAAATACAGGGATCCAAAATGTCCTAGAGACCAGTGGATTTGTATCAACGCCTCCGAAACAAGATAGTACATTCAAACAAAACATCAAAAGCTTGCAGAATTTCAAGCAGTCTCCTGTAACCATCATAATCATAACACTACATAGAAGCAGCACATGACATATTTAGGGAGGAAGTACGATATTTGAAAAGAAGGATCATCACCGAGTCTACTCTTGCAGCTTTGAAGTTAAATGATTTCTGGGTTACGTTAAGTCTATTAAACACAATGCATTGCCAAGTAGTTCCAATTGACTACATATCCACGAGCCCACAAATTCCTACAAAGCACCCACACTAGCGCTCCACTAACACTGAACCTGAGTCCAGGAACCGACCGTGATATTGCCGACAGAGTGCATCCAAATCAGCTTGTAGCCAGAACGAACGAACTCCTCTCCCCCATAATTCTTGTTCTGTTTCAGGCTGTTTCTGCCAATTGAAGCTGCTGAAAATCAGTCCGTCCAAAACAGCATCATTTATGACAGAGGATGAAACAAAACTGGTACAGCTGAGAATCCTAAACCTCTAACCATGATTACAGGAGCCTGTGCTATGATTATGAGATAGCATGCATGCATGCCTTACTTGAGCGATGGAACAACGAAGTTCTTATACTAAAGCATAATCCACAGAATAGTTCCCACGAGGTTCTTCTCAAACATTTTGCCGACGATGATGCTGATGCCGATCACTATCTCGCGCCATTTGAAATTCCCGTTCTGCAATATCAAGAAATACATGGTTAGCAGCTGTTTTTTGTATATCGAAACGTCCCCTCCAGAAATGAAATAAACTGACAATGCGGTGCTGCTGGTAAGCATTGAATGCTTCGAACTGCTCACCTCGAGAAATTGCATTGTGCCGAATCTTCTCAGCATGACCTGAAAACATACAAAAAAGTGCATGCAGGTCAGTATCGACGTTGCGCATAAATATACCCTTAAATCAGCTTTCTTATTTGCAAACAGAGCTTGAACATGATATATGCACTGACCTTGAAAGGTTAATATTGGCCAATGAAAGAGTATATCAATATTCCCTACCAGAGCAGCTGTTGAACGGCCTCACATTATCTAGGTAGGCTGGTAGCCACCAAAGCATCAACCAACACATCAGCATTTACAATATGCCTGCAAAAGCGTGTATGTGTAGCTCTTGCACGGATAGCAAAGGCCATTCAACAGCTGCTGGTTGACGGAAAGAACTGTCAGCCACATGTCACACACCTAACATCAAGATGACTGTTGCAAGGACAAATCCATATTGAACTCATAGTAACGAAAACGAAACATATGTCGCAGCTTAAGAGATTCTGCATGAACGAAAGAATGACCCAAGGAACAGTTCCCAGTACAGGCACCAGGTACCCCCGGATCAACTATATCTGTGACGACAAAGTAACAAATCAACTCTCGGTTGCATCGACATAAGGTGGATATTTCCAACACAATTTGAGCCCAACAAAATCCATTCAATAAGATGGTCTGAAAATGTAATATTCACCTGTGTCCCTGCTTCGTTCCTTCCGGCGGTAGTCTCTCTCCTTCGTGTTCTCTCGCTCATCACGTTCTCGCTCCTTGTCTCTCCTGTCCCTGTCGCGATTCCTACCTCGTGCCCTTTCTCGTTCGGCATCGTGACCCCGCCCACTGTCACGAGGCTCATGGAGCCTTTGTCTGTACATGTCCTTATCCCTTATCTTATCCCCTGCTTCACCTTCCCTATGATGAACAGTTTTTTCCTTTCCTACACCAGGGTCATCCCTCACCTCACCATTAGCAATTGAGTTTTGGACTTCGTCAATATTATGACTCCTATCCTTAACTGCTGTAGATTTCAAGTTATCTACTGGCGTTTTCAAAGCTGGTTCCTTCTGTATGCCAGCATCGGAACTTGTTGTGGTCGGTACCTGCTCAGAAGTGCCTCCATTCACCATAGTCTTGATTAATCGATCCTGCAAATAAGAGGCTCACATTACAAAGATACCTCTAGTGTAGATACCGTGCTTGCAAGATATAAAAGCCTACCGAAATACACCGAAGGTAATATGACGAGGAGGATAAACAAACCTGTCCATCATTAGGGATATCCCAAGCTTTACTGGTCAAAACAAACGACTTGCTGTCTTTTTCGACTTTGATGTAATGTCCTTTCGGTTGCGTGTACAATTCTGCAAGGACCTTGCAGACTGTTTCAACCTCACTCCATTTGGCATCGAACACTTCCCACCACCGATCAGGAAACGGCACTTGAAACTTCCGAGCCGCGGCATAAACAACTCCACAAGCAACAACCTCGCTCTTAAACCGCACGCAAAGGGTGGTGCGTAAGCTGCATCAAAAAGGAACAAGTTGCATCAGCAGTTCCCATGGAACAGACTAAGTGATAGAGGTTCCTAACACCGTCTCAAAGCATTGTTGTAAGCTGCAACACACAGAACAAATGAATATCAGCCTGACAACTACTGGGTACCATTTGCTAGAACACACAAAATTCACATATAAACAACTATCACAAACTCATCGAATAAAAACAACGAAAATAAAATAACATGATATTCACAATCACGAGTATTTATGCACCGACTGGGGATACTGCTTTGATTTTCACGTACCTGTCATTGGCAAGGCTCCATGCCACTTGCATCAGCTCTGAAGGAGCTTCGAGCACCTTCAAATAGCTTATAATGAACTTGTGAGGGTGTTCGACGTGACAGATAAATCCCATCTCCTTCAAAAGATGTCGCTCTGTCCTGATCAAGTCGGTCTTCATTTCTTCATACTTCTGCGACATCAAGGTTCCTGGTACCATTAATATTTTGAATCCCTCACCAGTAACTCCTAAACTAGCTTCAAGTACGAGGCACGAAAAGAAAGGAGTGAGGAAGTACCTCTGATGATAGCTCCAGGAACTCCAGCGGAAGGTTTGACCGTCTTTGCTCCATACGATGAAAGACTTGCAGCACTTCATGAATTTTCCGAGGACTTTCTTCGAGTTTAGCCGCTAGCCATACACAACTGGCTGCCACCCTCTGCGATCAAAGACCTCGGTAAGGGGGCCGCAGCGAAGCATAATCACTACGCTACAATGTGAGCTCCAAAAGTTGTGAAAATCACAGAAAACAACCAGCAAATGGCAGTATCAGCTTTACGTCAATGACCTCACCAAGCAACTTCCAACGATTTCCAAACACAACTCAAAATCAAAAATCCAAAAAAAAACTCACCTTCACGAAGAATCGTGCGAATGACTTTTTGCAGTAAAATCGATGAAATAGAACCTGGCCCGTGGCCATCACCGCTTGGGGCCTGCGAACACATTGAAACATCTGATGATGAGCGCTAGAACAAATTACTCGATGAAACCCTAAAAAGTTGAAACCCTAGGGACAGAACACAGCACGGAAAGAGAAAATCAGCATCCTTCTAGTCGATTCAGGCATCATAAAATGAAGCCAAGAATTAGAAATTGCGAACGAGCACATACAATTTCAAGAGAATGCCGCTCTCCTGCACAAGGTCACAACCGAAGCGACGCAGTGTGGACTCCGTCTTCTCATCAATGCCATCTTTGCGTGACGGCGAGTTCGCAAGCTGCTCTTCCGTCACATAAAAGGTGTCGAGAGCAGTATAGATCATTTACGCGAGTTGCGGCTACACAACAATCCGCGCCTTGAGAAAATCGTCCAAGAGCCTTTTCTGCCGCTACAATTACACCATGCGCTCCACCCGAAACGCAGCCTACCTCTGGAGATGTCAAAATCCGCGGAAATCGTACTACAATTAGCTGCAAAAAATGTGAACACACGAAGCCGCACAACTAATCTCCGAATGCCCGAAGCGGTATAGCGTTTGTTGGACCGACAAAGTAGAATAAAGGAAGCATCGCCCACACTACCAAATGCTATTTAGTGTGCTCCTCTTGTAATATCACACCCCGCCTTCACCCTCGAGCGTGTGATACTAACGAGACGCTTCATGCCGTTAAACAAATGTTGGTGCAACGGAGAACCATTTATTCATATAAGTAGCTTTTTGCATTTATATTTGTTGGTAGCATTTATAATTTACCTCATATTTTTAATTTTTAATTTGTTTTTTGTGTAGATTAAAAGTTGTAGTATGCTTGTTCATGGTAGTGTTCTATGGTTTTGAATTGAATTTTTGGTGTTTATTTTGGATTTGATTACATTTAGTGACTTAATCTAAATTTATGACATCATAATAACTGAAAAATCATTCATATTATTAAAAAATGAGTTAGAGACAAACAATGTATCATTATGGTCAAAGTTGTCGTATATGGGCTTTTTGACAAATTTGAAGATAAGATTTGGATTTTGAATTCCTCCTTTCACTACTTGGACTTCTATCTAAAAGATATATAAGTTTAAACACAATAATTTTTGTAGTTTAATATAATTTTAGTGCTTGTCAAGTTCACATAAAGTATACAAACAAGTACACATCATGTAAAGGTTCAAGAAACTAGTTAAGTTGATTATGAGAAATAATCATGTTGCAAATACTTCAATAGGTACTAGTGACTAGTGAAATTTGTCTCTTATACTCCCAATGTCTTAATTAACTATTCAAACTAAAAATTGTCTTAATAAATACAAGACATCCTATAAGATACTTATTTATAAACAAGGAGAGAAAGTTAATTAAAATTCTTATGGATTTTACCTTTGAAGGCATGTTGCAATCAAATAAGTGAATAGATTTTACTATTATGGATTTTACCATGTCAGGTGTCTCTAAGGCACTAGTTGCTAGGTAGGAATTAGCATAGTGTTCACCCCAAGAGGGGTTAGTAGTCTTGCCATTACAAAATGATCTCTAGGCATACATACAAGGATAGGTAAAAAGAACACTCCATTCACGCGGGCCTCTAAATAGGTTGGAGTTTCTCTTCTTACCTACTACAATATGATATATCAGAGTACTAAGCATTTTCCTTACAAATTCCAAATTTAACATTGCTAATGTCTTTACCTCATACATATTGTTTGGTATGTAAAGAAATGATTTGTATACTTCACTCATTGAAATTATAAAAATCATATTGAGTGTGCATTTGAGTTATTTGAGGAAAAGATTATGAAAATGGTGTCATCACAATAAACGAGGTTACCTACAGAGTTAGTAACCTCAAATGAGGACCTCGATCGAGTTGAGACGTCGCTGTCATCTCCGCGCGCCTTTCTTCCTCTTCGCAATGCTCGTCAACATCATCGCTAACAAAATTCAAGGTGCGCTTTCTTGATTGCCTCTTAAATCCAACGGGACAATTCGGTGCTCTCAGGAAACGTAAGTACTTTCTCGAATCGCACGAGCCGCAACAGAACTTCTTGTGTAGCAATTTCATGTTGTCTTGTCCACAGGCGCGCTTCTCCAGCTGATCAAAGCAGTCTGCAATTTGCATTACTTTCAGTGAGCTCGATTCTTCATCTTTCTCTTTTTCATGTGAATAATTATGTATATGTAGCCGTCTAGGATCTAGACTTGGAATAATCTTGATTCTTATTTGCTTGATTTATCTCGTGTTCTGTGCTGAAAATGTCTCTTCAGGTGTTTTCATGGAGTGTAGTTTGAGCCGTTGATTGTGGATAGTTGATCTTTGAGCAGTGGATGAGTCGATATGTTCAGGTTCAGGATAATATTGAGCTTAATTCTGGAAATGACCAGTTTCGAGGGAAGAAGTTGCTAACATTGACCTGGAATGTATAGTTAAGCGATTAGTCTCGAAAAGCATGATTGAGATGCTAGAAGCAGTGTTCATGTTCGAAGTTTGTGTCTCTAAGGACTTCTTGAGATTCCTCGATACTAGTCGTCCGCGTGCGGAAGCTTAAATCTAATCCAAAACTCGCTTCGAAATGAGTTTTACACATTCTTGCATGTGCTTTAACTCATGCAAAAACGCTGTTGATTCAATTTGATCAGTAGGTGAGTTTGGCAAGAGCGAAAATCGTGCGCTGCAGGATATTGCGAATACAGTGATGGCGTCTTCTCGTACTGTGGTTGTGCTCACGCTTCTTGGAGCGCTTCTCTGCTTTGAGAACGCTTGCATCGTGGCTGCCAAGGTGACGAAGCCGGAAGTCGATCTTGGAGGTTTGGCAACGAAGTACAATGCCAATCATGCACCCGTGGTAGCACATCGGGAGCAGAGTCAGTTGCACCAAGACGTCGTGCGAGCTTTACGAACAGCGGTTCATTATAGTACATTCGCAGCGGTGCTTGATAACATGACACAGTCAGTAATCCGCCAGGGTATAACAGTGTTCGCTCCCAACAACCAAGCTCTGTCCTCCTTTCAAAACACCGAGAGACAGGAGCGAGTGGAGGACGTTATAGGATATCATATCGTAACAGGCGCCATGCCTTTCTCGAATCTCCTACGGTTGGATGTTGGAAGTAGATTGACAACGGACGTCTCAAATCTAACAATTCTGGTTACGAGTACAAATGCAAGTGCGTACGAAGTAGAAGATGCCCTGATTGTGGACCCTGACCTTTACACGGATGCCACTATCGCAGTCCATGGCATTGATGCTGTGTTCAATACCACAAAAATTGTCGAAGAGGAGGGACCCGAAGAGGAGAATGGTGCAGCTACTCCAGCCTCAATGTATCCGTTTACGGTTCCAAGTCATGCTTCCTCACTTTCGATCCGGTTTAAGGATGTTACAGTGTACGGAATCCTTACAGCTATTTCTGTCCTCTGCTTCCTGAAACTTTCTTTCTCAGGCCTCGGATTATAGCCAAGTCCTCATCAGATACCGAATTTCTAATCCGATAGGACCGGACCGTTCATTTTTGTTTCGTAGCTGTTTTGACCGTAGCTCGAATGCAGAAACTACCAAGAGATTTTCCACGCACTGCTCAAGTCGTTCACGCCTCATTGAGATACATAGCCAGTATGCAAGTAGTGTCCGTCTTTCCCCGCTTTTAACATTGTCTTAGTGCACGTTCGAAATAGAGACGCATTTCATCTTGTCTTATCAAACGCTGGACCGTATTGCCTACCGAGGAACTTGTTAACAAAAGCGCACTTCTCCATTTTCAAAGCAGTAAATGATCGTCCGAGTTCGCATGTTGGAATAGGGACGCATTTGCATGGCTATCAACAATCAGGTCCTGTGGGAGAGCCTTTGACCAAAATAAGTAAGAGTGAACCCTGATATAATTGAAATGGAAGAACATCAAAGGGATGCAGCAGCCAGGTACGATCTTATTACTCAAGGGATTAGATGAATTGAGCAGTTGTTGAGAGGATCCTCTTGATTGCCTCAGTGCTCACTCTGCCATCCTCGAATGCGAATTGGTGTGAGGTCGATCGAGTTTGGTACGTAATATTCGTGTAGAGGAGTTGTTGATACCTGAGTTGAACGAGCTTAGCGCTAGCTCGCACTGGCAATCGCGTCGGCCATATCTTTAGCGGGAATTTTCAATGGAGCCCCGGCCGGGATGGCAACCAACACTGCCCAACACCTACAAGTCAGTTCTTAAGTCACTTGACGCAGAAAAGAGACAACCAATCGCCAGAAAAACTCAAGAATGACGCTTATCGTACTAGAGAAGTGGCAGTGTACTGCCGAATCGGCAATACACTGCCGCTTCTCTGGCGTTAAAAGACCAGAATCAGCAAGGCTCGCCGATTATGAACGAGCAGAATCGGCACTCCACCTCAACTGCCGATTCTGCCTAAAACAAGTGTTCATAAACTGTCCGAATTGGACATACGGTCTTTTAACGGAGGGAGAACGAGTGGCCAAACAAGAGATGATTTAATGATCTGGTGAAGACTTTTGTTTGTTTCTTATTCCCTTCAATTCCGAGAGGTTGATTTCTCATATAATTTTTTTTTTTTTTGAATGATTGCGTCCAGGTCTCTTAATAAAGGTCATATGCATGTACAAATGATTCACTTGAAAAGTACTTTCATAAGATAAGGCCATGTTCATAATTCTAACGTTTACAAAATATTGCATTGTGTTCTCATTCATAAATAGAATTGAAAACAAGCAAAACAACTTTAAAACATCATGTTTGAATACAATATAATTAGTCTTTGTTACAGTCTTATTCTACTGTTAATTTTTACTATATATTTATGATAATTGGCAAATATGTGTAAACTTTATAGCGTGCATTGATCATACTCTATATATTGGATTATGATATACTCCATGCTGCTCGAAAATCACACACAAGAGACTTCTAAGGAAGAATTACATCATAGTTACCAACTTCAAAATTTGTTGACTGTACCCATGATGCACATTTCCATTCAAATTGTCACAGCTCCTACTTCCAACTTTCATTATGATTCTAATTGGTCTAATCTCCTAGGATCATTAACACATATCCCCATCGGCCACTCCCCAACGTGGTTGTTAATCTGAAAAATGTGCAGTCACCGGGCATGAAGAAGTGACAGTAACGGTACCTCGTCGGCTAGAGAGGACAGGGGGTTGCCGTGGATCCAACAACCAGCACTTGGCAAGTCAATATGACCAAACACACATCCTGTTTTCAGAAAAGACAAGAACTCGTGCCCAAAAAGATCAAGTACTGTAACTTGATAGTTTTGTATACTGGAAAGGGAAGACTTGTTTGAACAAGGACATTGGTAGAGACAATTTCTTCATGCCGAGCACATTCTTTTCTCTTTTTTCAGAAGTAATACAGATCACACTAGGATGTATGTCCCTACAGTACTCGAACGAAGTATACCGAAATACGACATGAGTCTGTCGGAGAAGGCTGCCATGGCGACGTCGAGTGTGACCATCACATCGCTTCGATTATCGTCACCACTGCTCGATCCATTTCTTCAGGTTTGTGCTCGATCGTTCATACTAAAAAATTGATCTAGTCTGCAATGAGCTGAACTCTTAATACATACTCTTTCTAGACCATAGCCACCATTGCTTGATCTCGTTCTTCAGCTTTCTGAAAGTCCATTCGAATTACAATCTGATCAAGTCTGCAACGTACGAACTGCAAGAGCTAAGTTCTGGCAAGTCCATGCTCTCTCGAGTCCAGAGTCACTGACCTCTGCTCGATCCCATTCTTCAGCTTTCTGCTTCTCCACCCACAATAGAATTTGACCAAGTCGCAATGAGCTGAGTTGTGATTTTTTTTTATATATATATACATAAGAACTCCAATCTCCAATAAGAGATTGGCGTGAATACAACGTCTGTTTGTAATGTCTTTACCTCAATGGCCACATGATAAAGTGGTAAAAGAACAAAACTACGTGATTTCTCCATTGTTGAAGGTGAGTAGTTTGTGGCAAGCTAGTATTCAGGTGAGTGATGATGATCCATAGTTGGAAGTGAGTAATTTCTCTGCAAGCTAGTTGATAGAGCTCTTGAATTCGTGGTCGTATGCAAGGACACTGTACGTAGTAGTAGAATGTTTCCTCTACTTCAATTTCAATGTTCAGTTACTTACTTATATTTACATTCTTAACAATTCATCTTTAGATTTACAAAATCTCAAAGTGTTCATCCTCTCAATATAAACTTTTTGTATCAATGGAAGAGTCTTGACAATGATTGTATGATTCTTTAACTTTATAAATACCTTGATCCACTATGTAGTGGAGTGTGTTTAGTACTTCTACAAAGCTTAAGGGCATTCCCAACGGAGTGGCTAAATGGAGAAGACAGGTATTTAGCGAGTCAAACGTTATTTTCCTTTCCCATCGGACTCTCTATACTACCTGCCACCTTTGGAGAGCCTACTAGAGAAACGCTCTAAATCGTGCGAGATGTAGCGGCCGTTCACATTCGTGCTATTCATTCAACGTTCACTTAAACACGTCATTTACTTTGCTCATTTAACTTGACTTTTGGGAGATTTCATCTGTCTTTTGGGAAGACCTTAAACTTTTATATCTTTGGTTATTTGTCTTGATGTGGTGGGAAAGCAAAATATAAGAAGGTCATTTAGCCAATGGGAAAGGGTACCGATTCAAAGGAGAGCTCCATTTAGCAACCTTTCGTCCTTGGCTACATTGAGCTAGTTCTTTAGTAAGGCCGTTGAGAATGCCCTGACCCCAAGAGTCCAATCAATCACTTTATGGCCGATCCAAATTTTAAGGAGCTATACCACTTATACAAGTAAATATTTGAAAAATAATTTTTTCTTTTAGAAATTTGGTGATTTGTTGAATTACTTCCAATTTACAAAACTTCCTTTTGTAGTTATAGATTGTTTACAAGAAGCTTTGAAACACAAACATGGCAAGGTTTTCTTAGTAGTAGAAATCTTACTATATTGGGAAATTTATGGTACCTTTATTAGGTTATTAGTGGTCTTTTATGATAGAATTTAAAATTTTAGCCAATCAAATCTATTTATAGTGTTAATTATAGAAGCTCTAACTTATATTAATTTTCAAGGTTTTTCTCTCTTTGAGTCATTAGGAAATAGATAGTTACTAATTTAGAAAACTCAACCATATTGATTATTTTTGAGCATCAAGATCTTCATACCGTCTTTGGAGAAAATCTACATAAGACTTATGGAATGCACATTATATACCACATCTATGATTTTCCGTAAACCCCTTGGGTTTTTAGAGGTTGGAATTCATTCTATCAAGATTTCAATCAAACTTGGTGACATGAGACATTCCTCATGACATTTGATGCAAATTTTTTAGTGCACAAGAGTTGTTGATTAGTTAATTAGGGTCAGTAGTTGAGTACTTTCATTCCAATTCTCAAAAAACTACATCCCCTTTTTACAAGAAGGGAAAAAAAACTTCTTCTTTAACTTTGAACATCATGATCTCACAATTGGTAAGGAATTTAAATTAGAGATTCAATACACTTAAATGCACATAATTCACATACTAGTCAAGTGCTAGATCTTACGGTTAGATATCTCACATATCTTAAATATACCTAAATATACATCAAAAGTTAAAAAACCCCACTTGCATTAAAAGAGGGTAATTTTTGGCAGTCAAGAGACTTTTTGGCAATTATGAGGCTAGTCAACTTTAGGGGTTAACTAAAAACCACTTAACTTAGATTTGATGCTTCATCCAAAAGATTCTCCACTTTTGCAAAAAATATCCAAGTATTTTCAACAACAAGGTTCTTCTAACCCAAATTCTTTTCGCAAATAAACATTTGGATTATATTTCTTCTACTACTGAAAAGTATATTCAGCCTTTGAATCTTCAGTTTAAGGTGCTGCACGCCCTTTTGTTGTTATGTCCTGTGGGCATATCATCAAGGGTAGGTCAAACAAGCATTTTATTTACGCCCAGGCCTGCAAGGGTTTGGTGTTCTTATTTATTTATTGCTGCACGACCAATACTTTAAAAGTTAAAGTGTCAGTTGGCCAGAGAATGCGCTGAGTTGGCACAAGGTGACCACGTCCTTGTCAGTGTGAACAGGGAATAGGAATTAGGGTTTTGAGCTGCGGCCATGAGACTCCGGCCGGGAAGCTTAGTAGACTCTCTTTCGAAACGAACCATCGCGCAGCAGCGTTACTCCGGAGCTTACGAGCTCGACCTGCAGCCATGGCGGTCGGCAAAAACAAACGGATCTCTAAGGGCAAGAAGGGAGGCAAGAAGAAAATGTACCCATCTCCCACTTCTTCCGAATTGACGCAGTATTGCTTTCGCAATTTCCATTTTAGGGTTATGCACTGATGGTGGTGGTTTGTGGAATTGCAGTGTCGACCCGTTCTCGAAGAAGGACTGGTATGATATCAAGGCCCCCACCACCTTCTCGGTGAGGTCTTTGGGCAAGACCCTCGTCACCAGGACGCAGGGAACCAAGGTATGTTCATATTCTCCTGCTTTTGTGCGGCTGGAGTTCGACAAACGAGTGGGATTGACGTGTTTGGTGGGTGGTGCAACAGATTGCTTCCGACGGGTTGAAGGGACGTGTGTTCGAGGTCTCCTTGGCCGACTTGCAGGGTGATGAGGACCAGGCTTTCCGCAAGATCAAGCTCAGGGCGGAAGATGTGCAGGGCAAGAATGTCCTCACCAACTTCTGGGTATGTGCACGAGACAATCTTTATTAGGGTTACGCAGTGAGGGCAAATTGGGTGCAGGGAGTGACGTGCGATGTTGCGGTGCAGGGCATGGACTTCACGACCGACAAGCTGCGGTCGCTGGTGCGCAAGTGGCAGAGTCTGATCGAGGCTCACGTGGACGTGAAGACCACCGACAACTTCCAGCTTCGCATGTTCTGCATTGCGTTCACGAAGAAGAGGCCCAACCAGATTAAGAAGACTTGCTACGCCCAGTCCAGCCAGATTCGTCAGGTTTGAACTTCTTACTGCATTCTCAGCAAACGATGTTTTAGAACCGGAAACTACTCTCTAGGGAACAAATACCTGAACTCGAAGCATAACGGGGTTGTAGCTTTTTTGATTCTCATGGGTTCCAAGCTGTAGACCTGAATAAGCGAAGAGCAGGTGCAGTGGAATCTAGTCAAGTAGTCGAAGCTTCTATGTTATATTGAAGTCTCTTTTACGCACCATTATTTGGCTGAACCGAACTGACCGTCGCATGTAAACTTGTGTGGCTCAGATTCGGCGGAAGATGCGCGAGATCATGGTGAAGGAAGCCCAGAGCTGTGACCTGAAGGAGCTGGTGGCGAAGCTGATTCCGGAGGTGATCGGAAAGGAGATTGAGAAGGCGACGCAGGGCATCTACCCCCTGCAGAGCACCTTTATCCGGAAGGTGAAGATCCTCAAGGCTCCCAAGTTCGACCTCATGAAGTTGATGGAGGTTCACGGCGACTACAGCGAGGAGGTTGGTGCCAAGATCGAGAGGCCTGCTGGTGATGATGCTGAGGTCCCGGCTGCCGAGGCTGTGCCCGGGGCTTAGATTCCCGAGGGTTTTTAGTTGAGCATGTAACTCTTTTTGTGAATCTGAAAGGAACTTTTTACACAATGGATTTTGCCTGGAGTTTGACACCATCATAGTCTTGACACTATTATGTGCATTAACTTCTCATGGCCTAAACCCTAAACGCCTTAAGCGCTGTAACTTCTCACCTTGGGGATGCAGCAGGTAGATACCGGTACCTGAAGAGAATTAAAAAGTTTCCGGATCTGTGCTATGATGATCTGTGAAGGTTGTCATTTTCACAATTATCCACTGAAGTGATCCTATAATTGAGGGATGAATTAGTATCAATTGCCTATTTCCATTTTGTGCGCGTACACCTTTCCTACGGCGCACATGAAATTTTTCCGGTTCTACCTAAAAGGATCAATGACCTTCAATCCAACGAACCTTTAAATCGATATCCACTGTTAAATACGGTGTTTGTTGCTCTTCTTGTTGCCAACATTGCAGAACCTTCTTTCTCACGCACTCTTTCACTCCTTACACACCACCCTCCGCTACCACTATCATTTTGTCATGATAATGCGTCGGACAACGACAAAGTCATAATATTCGAGACAGGTAAAAAGAATGTACCTATGGAGTGCGGCCCGCAAGGAAACCAGAGGTTGGGTCTTAAAAACATCAATTCACCAAATCCTTTACAAGACTATACACTCGATTCCCTACCTACCGCTTCAAAGACAAATCTACAAATACATCAGTAATGTTACAAAGGCTAGTAACCGCCTCTCCCGTTCTTGCCAACATACGACTCCACGGCGTCCAAGCGCCGTTGATGAGCGTTACGATGGTTGGTCAAGATCCAGAGCGCAGTGAGGACGGTGAAGAAGATGGACAGGAGTAGCATGAGAATCCACAGGCGCCGCAGCGCCGCTTTCAGAGGTCGGCACCTCCGGTCCACGAACTCCGTGAATGTGTCCGTCACGAATGAACAGTCCGCCAGTTTGTTCAGCTTGGGCACCGTGTCCAGCATACTCTGCGCGCCTGCAATCACCCCAAAATGCTCTCCTTAGCACGCATAGCTCAAAAATCCAAGTGAGAGATTACCCTATTTGATCCTTGAGATTCTCAACAATATCATTTGAGAAGTAAATAAGGTTCCTTGTCAGAGTGAAGAACTCATCATTCTAGAAATACGGTCCATATTTGATACAACAGGCAGACATACCATAACCAACTAACTTGGAATTCTAACATTTGTGTGGAAACAATCTTCATGACTTAAGAACAGGAATTTTTGTTGCAAAAAAATAATCCACACGAATTTTCGTAAGTACAACGTACCCTCTACTTCATACAGGTGCTACTAAAAATTTCATGCATTGCACTTTGAATCGATCCCTCCTTTTTCTTATAAGGAGTTAAAACCACCAGACATCAATTTCGAAAAAAACTCTTAGAAAGTGCACACTTCTTGTTGGTATGATGTTGGACGAATGGGTCTCTCAGTTTATGACATTTCTTTACAGGGACGAGCTAGTTACAAGAGCAGATACCTTCAGACCAATCGTAGAGAGTGGCATTGTTATCAGCACTAACGAAACGGCCATCGGTGAGACAGTCGAACGTTGACATATTCGCCATACACACATACGGCGCCAGCACCTGAACCATCCAAAACAAGCACTCACATTATCAATCAATACCTCACTCAGTCTTTTAAAGCATGCAGGGTATCGAAGCGTACTTGCGGGAGATCAGCGATGGGCAGAGTCCCTGCAGGGCAAGTGGCGTTGTAGACATAATCCGGAGGCCCACCAATGGGGTTACACAAGCTGAGCAGCGATCCGTTTCCAAGACCAAGAAAGTTATTGAGCCTTTGGATGGTGACCACCGTCGAATTCGCCGTGTCGATGATGCTGCCGATGCCTTCCCGAACGTTGACGAGAGCCGCAGTGGAAGTGGCGGAGTCGACGCACGGCAGGAAGTTGTCCAAGGTCGTGTTCACTGGGCCCGCTAGAAACTCGTTCAGTGCCTGGCATGTGTCCGATGCCGCACTACAAGCAACAATCCATTCTAACATCAATATTGGCATCGTTGCAGTTATTGAGAAACTGACTATTACGAGAAGTTGTAAAAACTCGGAAAACTAGTTCATGGCCTGTGTCATTGCAATGGGATGGGAGTAGTGGTAACAGCTGCGTACTTGCTGGTAGCAAACGTAAGGCCGAAGAGCACCCATATGCAGGTAGTTGCGATCCACGCCACCACTATCACCCTGCTCACAAGGTCCCAGCGCACATTCTTTCGTAAGAACCAATCTATGGAGTAGTTTAGAATGCAAGACAGATGGTGGATTCTAGAGTAGTAGAGTAGAAAGAGACTACGGAGAGGAGAATCACAATAGCTTACGATAGAGTAGCTAAATAAATTAGGGGGTGGGACTTACAGAAAGAAAAGTCGTCTGAATCGCATGAACGCCGCAACTGCAACAACGCATGTACATTAGAATTTCAAGCTGACTAGCTCCTATCGACACAGTTAGATTCTCTCGCATGAAAGAAAGTGTATGCGAGGCAGTAATACACGAATGATAAGCAAGAAGTGAAGACTCACGGAGTGCGGCGACGATGATGAAGAGACAACACGATAAGATTACAATCACCGTAATCTCCCTGCAGATCATGCACAATAGCACAACCTTAGATTCACCATTTTTCGTAGAGTACCTCAAGCGTAAAGTTTCGAAACTCGGGTCGCAGACATAGATGTACTGGCAAGAACTGTACTAATAGAAACTGTCAGGCATCAACCATCTTTGACTTAGTGGAAGTTGTGAACAATGTCACATTTGATGTTACACTGAGAAGTGTTCGCACACAGTTTTGAGTTTAAACTGCAAAGATTTCAACTGGACTTATTGCTGCAGAAATCGAGGTTGTGGTCGTTAACTGCGAGTGCTGGTGGTGAGTGATGCTTAAGGCTTACACAGCGTTGATGAGTCGGTTGAACTTGCGCACATTGCGGTCGATTTTGGCAGTAACGAGCCCCGCTTGCTCATTCAGCTTGGCCTCCGTGGAATTCAAGGCCTGCCACCCGGGAATTTGGTACTTCTCAATCCTGTCCTCCACTCTGCCCAGAGTCTCCGTCACCGTGTAAATGGTGTCCGTCACCACCGTCGCAGCCTCCACCACCGTCGTCTTCACTTTGTTAGCCTGGTCGAACGCGCGGTGATTCAGCACGAACAACCCGATCACGCACCCTCTGCAATCAAACAGCATCAGCTGGAGGCACTGAATGGACTGGTCCACGGATTCGGGGTTGGAGGCTTACATGGCGAAGAGAGAGAGCAGCAGCACGAGGAGGCGGGGAATGAGGTAGAAATTCGACGAGTGATGCTCCCTGCGGCTCTCCCCGCGATGACGACGACAGCACGCCAGAAGCGCTAGAATCAGACCCAGTAGCAGCCATGCCGCGCCGATGGCGTACCCGTACACTCCTGTGAACACCAACGACTGCAATTCACAATGTCATCAAGCTACCTCGCCATAGCCAGCTCCAGTGAAACTCAACTTGAGCATCCACGTACCGCCCAGTAACTCTTGCTGTTGATGTCGAAACCCCCACGGTAGCGCCGGAAGTTGTTCGTGGGATCTCGACGATCGCTTCTCACCGCTAGCGGCTTCAAAAAGTCCGTCTCCGCCAGCTGCCGCCGCAAGCTCCCATCTGTCACCAACAAGTTCGCACTCCGCTCAAGATCGAAACTCGCACAAAACACTCATGGATGGATTAGATATGAGCATTCGAACCGAAGTATTCGTTGCCAATAAGTTGGATTCGATGACTGTCGATGGAGAGTGCCTTCGCAAACGCTTCCACTGGAGAGGAGGAAGCTGCTACAAGTACCAGTAACGACGAAACTGCTACGATTGCAAGCATGCCCATTCTAGCAGTGCCCATCATTGCAAAGCAGGTCGCGGGTTACCAAAAACTGATCACTGCTCGGACTTGCACGAAATTTGATTGCTAGAATTCATGTTCTTGCACTGGGTTCACAGGTGACGGAACATGGTGGCCTTAATAAACACTAGATATGGCGTCAGTTTTGATCGTGGCCAGCTGCAATTGAAATTTAGAAATCGATCAGTTTAGCGATGAGGGTGCTGTTTTTGTGAGGGTGAGTGCCGGAATGGTGGGATTCATGGATGGGTCGGTGCGTGGCGGGCGTGGAGAGGGGGAGCCTGACAGTGATGAGCGAAGTATGCAGGGCCTTTGCAAGCGGAGCCAGTGGGGATTGAGGGTGGACTGATTCAGCCAAGATGGAGGTTGCTGCGGAGATGCCAAGTGGAGTGCAACGGATACTGGCAAAAGGCCCGGATGCCGGTGGGGCGCGGCCGGCGTGACGAGGAGGGGCCGGCCTGCCTGCTTACTCGGAACGCACGCCCTCATCTGGCTTTTGTTCCGTTGCGAGCTTCCAGATTTAGTGGGTTCTGCACCCTGGCTACAGTAATTATAAACATCTGTGTGTCTGACGAATAAGTTTTTGTGATTGTGCTTGCATAACTAAGGTTGAAGTACCCATAACCACCAACATAAGAAAATTCGCCCATTTGTAAATGGTCTATTTATAGTGGGTAATTTTTATTGGGTGGCAAGATAGTTTTTAGGAGGGTTTGTAATTTTTTTATATTTTTTTGTAAAACACATGAATTAATACAAATTTTCAAACAGTAAAGTACTGCAGGACCCGTAATCAACCTATAGGGTATGCAAAAACCACCTTAGCTGGTACAAATTTCCATTTATGATTCGACCCAAAACCACCAGCTTTTTGACTGTTTTGATTGGTCGGTTTGAATTGAGTGTTCTGACAATGCTAGTTCAGGCTAGGTGCGGTTATTGGGAGATCTACATGTTGCTAGTGGGGGTGCTCGTGGTTATGGGTACTTCAACCATACGTTCAACCGGGAACCAGACGGGAACGCTAGCAACGGGAACCAAACGGAAAGCTTAGCCCATGGGGTCTAGAACGGGCAGCCCAAAATTGGATCATAGCATCTCTTGGACTTGGACATAATGAATAATGCACTTTTTGAACTTGGACATCATGAATGAACCAATCAATGACGAGCTCGCAACCTCCTGCAAGGTTATGTACAACCCCTACCTACCTACCACAATCTTTTCAAAGTACAAAATCACTCATATAAATTGTGATTTCAATTGTAAAATTTCATTGTTTGAATGCATCATAAGGTGAACGGTTTGACATCAAAAAATAAGTGAAAAGTTGAGTACAGTGAGAGCTACAATTCTTGTTGGAAAATAACCCCTCGGGCTTCCTTGGCCCTTTTAAGGGTTTACGTCGGATAATGCACTTACAAGAGTGCACAATGAGAAATCGCAAACTTGGGATCAAACTATAATTTGTCCTCTTGCACTCTTACCACTGCAAAACCCTATACATCACAACTCATTCACTAGAACAATGAGATTGAGAATGAGTGTTTCCATGTTATTTTTCATTATGTAGTTCTTGTAGAATGTTGAGGGTCATTTATGCTTTTAATAAGCTGATAAACAACAAGCCATTGAATTATGAAACACAAATGCAACAAGTAAAAAGTTGGAAAGTGGATGAAAGGGAAGTTTGGTTCTGTGCACGGCAAGATCTCTGGAGGGGGTACATTTTGAGCATACATGGAATTTGCGATTGTTGGCTATGTCCACAGAACAAGTGCATGATTGTTGCATTCTCGGAGCAAATAAAAGAGCCTATGGGGATATTTTTATGTATAGCAGGAGCCCCCGACGGGAGGGTATTCTGCCGGGGGAGATACCCGATGCGGAGGGCGGTAGCCCGACGCGGAGGGTATTTCCCCGGCGGAATACCCGATCGTTAGGGGCTCCTGCTGAGTAACAGATTGCCCGGGTTTCGGCTGCTATTTGTCAAGTTCCTTAAGTTTGTATTTGCGTTGCTTATGTAATATAATGTTCATCATACAATTTTTATGATTTTATTTTGTGTTGCCCGGGTTTTTTTTTGTAAGGTGAGAATTGGAGAGGGCGTTATGTCGTAATGCCCTCTCTGCAGAGGGCAGAGGGCATTAGGGGACGGGAGTTCCCTTCAAATGAAGGGGCCCGAAACCGGAGAGTGTGTTACGGTGTCTCACTACTTCGTACAAAGAGTAATGAGTAAATTTGGTTTTGCAATTGCCGTAGGAACTTACGATTGCCGTGAGAATGATGCTTTGGTGGACTGTGCTTAATAATGGCACTTTGAGATTAGGTCGTAGTAGTTTTTCCATTTCAATAGAATCTAAAGTAACGATACGAGGTGATGGTTTCATTTTGTATGCAATAGATAAATCTATTAAATAATTATGAGACAAAATATACGTACAACTTTATGCACCCTAGGAACTTTTTTAATATATAACTCTGAAGTAACTTTTACATATGCATGTAATTTTTACCAATGAAAGTAGCCAACCAATGCAAGCTTAAAAATTTATACTTGATTTCATTAAATCTATATACATTGTTCAAGGATTTTGATATGATGCTTCATCTCCACCTTACTCGCCATGCCTCAAAGGTGGATTGGTAAGGAGCACACGGTGTTGGAGCGAGGCCTTACAAGAATTGAGCTAACTGGGAGCGTTCGCCACCACTTTGCTGCCCTCATCTCCAACTTTTATAGGGAGTGAGAAAGGGTCCGTGACCATGTGCGGAGAGGACGAGATTTGCGAGGTTCGTTGTCCTCACGGTGGCAACATCTCCACTGACGAGCTTGAGAAGTTTTGGAAAGTGTTGTTTGCATATCTCGAGTCGCAGAGGCACCTTATTATCTTGGAAAACTATGTTATTGTTGTTAGAACATAAGGGACTATTTTCTACTAAGTAAAGTACTATGTAATTTTAGCCACTCGTATCAATTTTTGATCTCCAAATTGTGAATAAGAACTTCAATTTTCAGTGATTTTGAATGTTGGAGTCTATTTGCACAATTCACACTTTAGATACCTTTGGTAAAGATTACTCAGTTATCAACTCTTCGGCACCAATATTCACTATTAGGAGTATGTCACTTTTAACCTATGGTGATATTTCCTATGGGTTAAAGTATCTCTACATATAAATAATATATTCGTCCTTGGCGTTCCATTCATTCATGGTCATGGTCATCTTATTTGGTCATGTATAAACAACATGAAGAGTTTTATATATTTGAAGAAGTTCCCTAAGTGGTATTTCTTTGTTATTAAGAGTTTTTTAGATCTCAATATTATAAGAAAGAGCCAAAAGGACAAGGAATATGGAGCATGATAATGGGAGCAAAGAAGGAGTAAATGGGAGATTAAGGAAACATCGGATGGAAACTAGGTGGAAACTAGGTGGAAACTAGAAACTCGACACAAAGTATCGGAACTCCATACAAAAATTGGGAACTAGGAAGATAGATAGAATATAGATAGAAACTTCAGTCCTTTCTAAGGGGCCGGCGTGAATGAAGTGTCCGTTCGTAATGCTAATATCCCGACGGCCAAGGATTGGGAACTAGGAACAAATAATGAGAACCAAGAATGAATGATGAAATTGGCAACAAGAAATAAAAATGAAGAAGAGGAGTTGGGGTGGGGGAATGGCATGAAGGATGGAAATTGGGTATGAGAGTTTGGAGGTAGGGAACCGTTAACAATAAAATGGAGAATGAAAAACCTGGACACAAGATGGAGAATCGAAAAGAAGGAAAAGGAGGACATGCTTTAAATCTCAACAAGTAGTGGACCATCAACGAGGGAATCAAGCAAAGGAGGTAGTTTATGAAAAGCATAATATAAAGAGCTCACCCATCGGGACAAAGGAGACTACGTGAACAAACTTCATTGACAATAACGTGGAACCACTTTGGCGACAAAGCTTCACCAAGTGGTACAACAATGCACTCTTTTCCTTATAATTTGACGTATTATTTTTTCTTTCAAAAAGATGTTTTATCGTTCATTAGAGTTTTTAATGAGGCATCATTTGACCATATAGTTTTAGCATAATAAACATTCTACATTCACTACATTGAATCCTCATCTCCTCCTAGGTACGATTTTGAATTCAAAGGAACTCCATTGAAAATATTCTTGTAGATTATTTATTTTTTATGGAACATGAATCAATTAGTTATCATTCATGATTCATCTTCATTTCCTTGTGATGGTGTAACTTCTAGTGTCAAAACTTATGTATATATGATGATCGAAGTTAAACATTTAATCATTCTTGTGGTTACAAATCATTCTTTTGCCATCTATTGTGAATTCTATTGTGAAGTTGGGTAAGTTATACTAATAGAAACATGGTCTCAGAAGAGGAAGATTTATGGGCCACAATGTAAGCGCTATGGTGAGTATACCACCGTATAGTGGTGAGTATACCACAATGTAGTGGTGAGTAGTGGTGAGTATACCACAATGTAGTGGTGAGTATACCCTATGTACAGTACAACGTCCGGGGACTACTTCTTGCTATCATTTGCGCATGAGAAAAAAAAAATACAACATACACATGCACTCCCAATGGCAACGGGGGTACAAACCGATGACTTCTTGCCCTCTAACCAGAAACACTATCTCCTACTAAGGGCGTGGCCAGACTACCGACAGTGAGCAGGCAGCGGCCACAGCGATCGGCGGAGAAGAGAGGGGCACTACCACACCAGAGGCAGTTTCGGTAGAGGCAACGTGACCTGTCCTGCCAACTTGCAGGAGAAAACTACTGGGCGGAAGAGCCTGGAAATCCTGCATTTCCGGTCCATGTCATCCGCCAAGTAAGCACCGGGCCCACAATTTATGACTAACACTCGAGGTTGGCTTGAAGCTTTGAAGCCCACAAACTGCCGCTCCGTAGGAGTGAGGTACCTCGCTCCGACAGATGCTGACCTGGCCGAGCCTTCGTAGCCATAAACCTAGCCACCACAGGTCAGCGGGCTGCCGGTAGTTTGGCAAGGCTCTAAAGTAGAAGCCGCACGAGAGGAAAGGCAGTGAGTTGGATGAATTGTATTGGTTCAAATGAGAAAGTGGTTGCTACATGAGAGGAAGTATGGGGAGTGGCAACAATGACATGGAAGTGATGGAACAACCTTTTAGCTTTGAATAATGCTTTGAGATTTGCATGACACTAAAGTAACGTTGAGATTTGCATGACACTAAAGTAACGTGACAAACGTGACATGGCACAATAAAGCCATGGAGCAGAAAGGGAATCTATTTAAATACAACAGGCTCTGGGTGCCTGATTGCCATTCATGGTATGGAAGGGAAAGGAGGACTATCAGTATACTACAAGGGCATGCGTGGTACTTGTGGTACTGCTCCTCGCAGCTGCTATACTGACATCAATTGTCCTTAATTACACCAGTGATGAGCTGAAAGTCCATTGCCTGACTTGCCATAACTAATAGCCAATCCATATGCCGTGCAAATCACGTATTTTAGTACTCCATATAATAACACTCAAGGTTTCGTTCACACAGTGCACGGCACTGCACGATGAAACAACATCAAAAAGCATCTCATAAAGCGCAAAGAACACACTAGATATTTCCTCGGAGGTCAAAAAAAATCACGGGAAGTGGATCACATGAAAATTGTGGCAGTAGGAGAATGAACACCGACCAAGAAGAACCCATTTCACACCGTCACACAGTGACAGGAATATTCTGCCCATTTAAAAAAGACGAGAGCAAGAGCAGATGCTGGAGATTTAGCGTGAAACAGGGGCGAGAACCTGGAAGCCGAAATTCCTGCGTGCCTGAATCAAGGGACAATCATCACAGCAGCGCATTTTTTCATGCCCTAAACCACCAACCAACATGCTCTTCTGTGAAACCTCACATCCCGTAACAAACGCAGAGCAGGAAGTGTTCATATGGTGTGCATACAGACGGAGAAAAATGCTCTCATCTCCAATACAGAGATCACCTGTAGCAACCTTCCTGTATGTGCAGTCACTGCCTAGAATCCATATAAAACGAAAGGAGTATAGTGCGGCAATCTTCAACAAGTTGGAAAACAAAGGAAAAGAGGACTACACAACAATTAAGAGTGCAAAGGCCACCGAGTGAACAGCATTAGAAAACGAAGTAGACGTCTTACCATTGATAATGCCGCCTTCCTCTATGTGCAGCCACTGCCTCGAAACCAGATAAAATGAAAGGAGTACAGTGCGGCAATCTTCAACAACTTATAGCAAGTAAGAAAAATAGTGATAGACAAGAATAAGAATGCAGTGACGGAAGGAACGGCGCAAGACATCAGCCACCAAGTAACGGTATGAGAAGCCTCAAAAGTATCGCCTTCCTGTATTAGCAGCGACTACCAGAAAACCAGGCAAAATGAAACGAGTGTGGTGTGGCCTTCTTCAAGAGAATAAATCGATCAAAAGAGAGAGGGAGAGGCAAGAAAGGTGCAAGATATCAACCACCAGGTGAATAGCACGAGAATATGTGAACCTTCATTATTATAAGCAAATGCAGAGACTCTAGAAAGCTACTAGTGATACATGAGATCGTATTGCAACAATCTTACCCAGACGCAGAGGTCCGCACTACACCCTATGCATCATCGCAGAAAATCTGCAAAAAATCCAAGAGAATCACTTCTGAAACTGTTTTCATTCAATAAAGAGGCGAATCGCATAACAAGAGGTCACAGAGGACCATAATCTTTTATGGTTACAAAGTACATAATGAATCAACAAAACCTCGATGTTTCTATGAAGATCTTAAACCCTAAAAATCGTAAATTCAACACTAGCTAAAGTACTTACAGTTAAAGCAGGAGGTGGGACGAGCCATCTGCTCAAGCTCCTCAGCGCTGGGGAGTACGTAGATTGGATACTCCGACCTCGGGGTGCAGCAAAAGGAATTGAGATTGGAATTGACGCCTTGACTGAAAGGGTGCACTCTGTCAGGCAAAGTGCGCAGGTACGTAATGCGACGACGGCGCGTAAGCTCATAAGTGGTCTGGTTCGTCATGGCCAAAAACGAGTGGAAGAGGAAAAGAGTAACAAGAAAGCATTCCGTGGTGATAAGCCCCAGGATTAAGAGCAAGACGATGGCTTCCTCGGGTAACGACGAGGAAGGTAAGCCGACGGTCCGACCAAAGGCGCCAATGTACCAAACAATTGTCCACGTAACGAGCGCCGTTTCGTAGCAAATGTACCACCAAAACTTGCGGTGATTGCTTTGCCCAACGCACGTCCCGAGCCACACGCAGTGGTGGTCGAATCGGAGCACGCACTTGTCACAATCGTGGCAATGCTTCGTCCGAAGCGGCTGCCATAGATGGCAGTATGGACATCGCCCTGCGTGGATCGAACCCCCGTTCGCGGCCGAGTTCGAGCTGTTGCTGCTTCGCACCAGGTGCCGCCCATCGGACGTTGAGGGCGACGGCTCTCTCTTCTCGCCTGAGAAGGTGCCATAGTAAGGGCTGCCGCGCCCTGATTCGAGACGAGAGGTTGCATCCAAAGCGCCCTTGGCCCGTGCTTCGTAGCTGGGATCCTTTCGCAAGACATCTTCTAAGTAACCCGGGCTTGAGCCTGCTGTGCAGTAGTATTGAATTACCACTACCAACAGAAGCGTGTAATACCCCACCGCCCACCCTGAGTACGCCACCGTGTGCCTGTACAAATCAGAGTCCAGAAACAGCAACCCCCCCACGCCCACTGCGTGCACCAACACCCACATCACCCTCACCCCCCATCCCGTGAGTTGCCACGCGCCTGTCCTCATCCTCAACTCCCCAATTTTCAAAACCCCGGCCGAATCTTCATCTCTCTCGCTCCAAACTTAGGGTTACAAACCTAGTATTCTCAATACGAGCACCAGATTCATGGCGCCAGCGGCAGAATGCGAATGCGGAAAGTAGCTACAGGCAGCAGGGTTGCGAGAGAATAGCTGGCAGGATGCTTTCCGATAGCTTACGGTCACGTGTGGGTCATTCTTTCGTATGAGACTTGAGGAAACTGACAAGCTGATTGCTACCCAGTCGCGACACGGGGATAAGCAAGGAACTCCAGATCTGACGATTACTGCTACAACCACGAAGCGCAAGGATCGTATGGGTGTTGCGGGCAATCACGGTACCTCCATAGCCAGCCAAAGGGGTGCTCCTCTCTCACTTCGCCCGCTGCACACTCCACTGCACGGTTGGGTGGACCGAGGATCCTATCCCCGTGGTGTCACCTTTGACCGTGCAGGTCCTTTTGTAGGACCAAGATCATCCTTTCGATAGATAGATAGAAACTCTGGTCCCTTTCTAAGGGGCCAGCGTGAATGAAGTGTCCATTCGTAATGCTAATATCCTGATGGCCACCGGACAAGGGGAAATTGGAACAATACTACTTCCCCCTCCTTTCGTTACCTCCAATCCATCACCTTTTTACGGTTGTTATTTCTATTTTTATTGTTATTAAAAAGTGTCTCATTCGAAAAGATGGTAGATGATGCAAACTTGGAAATTTTGTGTTATATTTCTATGAGTGATGATATTTGCTACGATTGAAGGTTTTGTATGTGTGAGTTTTTGATAATGTAGGATGTGAAGTATTTTGATTAGAATTTTCTTTTGGACATCTTTGATTTTGAAAAATTGGATTTTTGTAAGTTTAGTGGGTACGTTGGAACAAATTTGGTGTTACTTTTGAAGATTTTTATCGGTTAAAAGGTGCCAAAAATATTCAAATGATTATTGCATATCAACACTTTGGTTACTCTGCACATGTAAGGACTAGGACTCGGTGTTTCTAAAATTAAAAGGGTACACTGATGGAGATATTTGGTAGCAACTTGGTTGTTACTAAGTAATTCTCAATTTCAATGTGCCGATTCCTTTTCTTCTTGTAAAGAGGTAACGACTATAAAGGATTGCCAAAATTAAACTTCTAATCACAACTATCGAGGAGTAGAGATGTAATCGCTGAATGATTCTAGATATGAAGGATAAAATAATGAATTTGACTAGAAATGTTCCAAAAAAAAAACAATAGAATGTTCTACATGCACGCCCTGTTACCACTATTCCAAGACAATAAGACATTGAACTCTGGCGACAAAGGTATAATAATCCAGTCATAGGATATGTTAAATCTACCTTGTATTCATTCACCATTCACTGGTGGTTTATTGACACGGTGTAGGGTTGAAATTTCATCTACAAATAAAACTTGAAACCGTCACAGTGTCAATGGTGGGCGCCTACTCTTGCTATTAGGCACCCACTTGACCACCTCCTTCACCAAGTCCTAGCAACTGAAATCGATGCAACCATGAAGTTAAATCGTGCACCCCCAAGTACTTAATCAGGTCCCTACAACCATTATACGCTAGAGTATAACACAACCAAATTTTGAGCACACAACCAAAGTTTGATTTTACATCAATACTCTGTATAGATCTTGGTTGTATTGTATTTTCAACATCAAATTACTCATTGCGATTGTGAAGAATACCAAGTATCCCATCAACATATGTTGGGTCATGCCGATTATACCATGGTAGCTAATTGTTCAAATCTTCCGCAAATCATTTGAAACCATCAAGTTGCTTGTCGATCACAAGCTGGTAGCACCAATGGGTGGGTTTAGGTATAAGTGTGCATGGTTTTACCTCCTTTGACCGAAGGTTTAGGACATATGCGCATTTCACACCATCTACATAATTAGTGTTTTAACTATGTTTAACTCGAGATGGGTAAGTAATTCCACTACACCAAAAACCCTTGATTAATTGATTAGTGTTAAGTTGAGATTAGTGTAATGGGTAACTTTTGGTGAACACTATTTTTCAACTCTCTTGAGATTAGAGTTCACTTTGGGCCACCAATGCAATACTTGTCTCTTGTCTTTTCTTCGGGCCACCAATTGCATCATTTTAAACAAATTCTCCCACTTCTCACATTTAGTGTTATGGTTTGACAATTAATGTTATAACACTCTGGTAATGTGCAACATTTCTTGTTACAGTTTACATTGTGACATTTATTGTTACAATTCACAATGAACATTTTTAACACTAATCAACAACTCTTGTGTAGTGATGTTAGGGTGAGAAGTTTCAACAACAGAGTTGTGAAGTTCAGATATACATACATACATACATACAATGATTGGCCAAACTAATAATCTTATACTCCCTCTATCCCATTATAATTGTCTAGTAGATTCTCTCAAATCTACCTCCCAAGATAGATTTGAGAAAACTTACTGAACAATAATAATGGGACAAAGGGAGTAACACCGGTGTCAAAATAAGTTCAAAGTTCAACTTCTTGCAAACTACTTGAATTGTAATTGCTCACACCTCCCTTGCAAGGAGAGAATCAGTTCAAGTTCCAACCATCCCAGTAACCCGGTCCATGTTCGGTGTAACGGGCAACACACAGTAATCCGTAAAACTAAGTTACAGTGGCTCATGTGAGAACAAACATGACATACTGAGAAATCATTGCTGCTGACAACAACAACTTCAGTAAACAAAAGCCATAATTTTGATAAACAAATCTGACATTGGAAGCTCTAAAAGGACAGCCTGCTCATACAAAGCCCACCGCCTGCACGAAAACTCATCGTTTGCGATGATTACGTACTAGAGAAGCGGCAGTGTATTGCCGATTCGGCAGTATGATTCGGCAGTATGGTGAGGTTACAGGCCTATTTCAAGGCAGGTCTAAATAAATTCCTATTATAATTGTCTGGTAGGTTCTCTCAAATCTGCCTTCAAGATAAATTTGAGAGAACCTACTAGATAATTATAATGGGACAGAAGGAGTACTTGCCTACTAATCTCTGCTAAAATCTCAACAACCAGAAAGGAAACTATAAGTCTTTATCCCAGTTAGAATGAAAAAAAAGTGATCATTTGATCTTTCCTCGATGTCTGAGCCTACACAACATAACCATAACAATAATGGTGAACTCTCTTATGGTGAATCCTTGCAATAAGCTTACACAACATAACCATAACAATAATGGTGAACTCTCTTATGGTGAATCCTTGCAAGAAAATTTTCAATTCAAATGAGTAATATGGAGTAGCCAAATATGCCACAATATAGAAGCATGAAATCAAGCGCAAGGTAACTTAATTCACACCTGCCTATATTGTCCGCTAAAACTCATACGGCAAAAATCTCCAAGCTTTACTGTCCGCTAAAAATCATACGGCAAAAATCTCCAAGCTTGATTCAAGAATGGTAAAACAAACAAGTTTGTTTACCTATCCTTGATGTTTAAGGGCACATGGCAAAGCACCAACATACAACCAGCAATGATAAAGGATAACTTACCCATCTCGAGGTCGAGGTGAACCCTTGCAACGAACTGTCAACTTGCTCTCAGCTACGGTGAGGAACAGCCAAGCAAGGCAAAGAATTTGGAGAGGAAGTAAAGAATGAAAAGCATGACATCCTCATTGAAAAGCATGACATCTTCATTGAAAAGCTCGTCGTCATGTCTGTACATATTCCGAGCTCGCACATTACGTCGAGGATTACCGCGGTAAGTAATCCTGTTGATTCCGAAGAAGTCAATCTGATATGTTGACTGCTCGCAACTATTCTCTCTCACTGGCGCTACCTTACAAACCTGCCGTCCCCCAAAAAATAAATATGGTTGTTCGCACAACTCTGAAGAAGCCGGGGAAAAGCTTCTGGTTGGTTCCATATCGGCAAACCAAACGTGTCGAATTTCAACACATTCGGTGATCCTACCTGTGAGAAATAAATGAGGGGAACTCCCACAATTGTATGGCTATGGAAATCTACAGCAGCTTCAGCTTTCGAAGAGATGAAAACCGAAGCAACGACTCCAGGCTTTCAGGTCGAAACTTCCTGGCAAACAAGTAGCAAACATTGTCAGGCTTGCCATTGTAAAGGCAACGGCGGTCGTTTCGGACTCGTTGATAGAATCCTTCGGCGTCATCATGGCCGAAGCTGCCAGGATGCCAGCCCCCGCGCGACCAGTCCACGGCCGTGACGCTCCGCATGGAGATTTTGTCCCGAAACTCCACGAACATCATGGTGGGGATGTAGTGCTCATCGACATAGCAAATCCCCGTGCAGAACCGCTTGAACTTCTCGTAGTATTTCACGTCTGAGACGATGTACACTGCGAGCTCCCGGTTCACCTCGAACCACTGCGCGCCTTTCCGCCACTGCTCGATTGTTACCTCAGGAGCCATGCCTGGATCGTATCGGCCCCGACCTACTGGCCCTGGATCATCGAACGCCCCCACGAAACTCTCCCGAGAATTCATCAGGTAGTCGTATGTGAACGTGAAGTTCCAGATCGGTACGCAGCTCTCTGATAATAAGACGAACCGCTCGTTCTCGAAGTCGAGTAACGCGTTCGCTAGTAGCCGCCTCTCCGCATCGTTCATCGTTATATCGCCCCATTTCACTTCCTGCACCAAAATCGGTGAGTTAAGGTACTGAAACCTCGACAAAGACTGAGCCCCCGACTGAATCGACAAAGAAGGGTACTGACCCTCGTCTGAATCGACAAAGACAGAAAAGTGAAACCTCGTCGATACAATCGTCAAAGAGGGGTACTGAAATCTCGCTGAATCGACAAAGTAGGGTACTCAAACCTCGACGACTGTATCAACAATGAAGGGAACTGAGCTCTCGACGACTGAATCGACAAAAAAAGAAGTACTGAGCCCATAATCGACAAAGAAGGGTTCTGAGCCCTCGGATGAATCGACAAAGAAGGGTACCGAGCCCTCGGATGAATCGACGAAGAAGGGTACTGAACCCTCGACTGAATCGACAGAGAAGGGTACTGAATCGACAAAGAGGAGTGATCGGGCCCTACCCGGCTCAAAATGTGGCGGCCGAAGAAGACACTGGACGGCTGCTCCGTCGGCTCGTAGCTAGGAAGCGCGTGGACGTAAATGCTATACCGATCTTCATGGCCTTTGAAGAATTTCTCCCAGAGAGGCGCGAGCGGCAACGGGCCGACAGTGAGAAACATAAACGCGACCTTGGGCGTCCGTCTCAGGGGCATTCCAGGTCGCATGGGCACCATGGACGCGCGCCACAGAAGCTCAGCGTCGGAGATTCCATGGAGCAGCGCTTCCGGGGAGAGCTGCTGGGAACCGACGAGGTGGAGATGATAGTGCTGCTGGGACGGCACGGCGGGGTTGCTGATGCTGTTGCTATTGATGTAGCTTGAGAGCATAGAGGAGTTCAAAGCGCCCTGCAAGTGAAGACCTACCAAAAGACCACCCCCAACCCCCAAAAACAGCAACAAGAACACACAAAACACCTTCAGCAAGCTACTCGGCTTGGCAGCCGCCCCAACTTTCCCAATTCGATGCACCCCATTGCCATTCTCTTCAACCCCCAACGCCGTCGACGAACCCCTGCTCTGCATTTTGCTAGCTAAACCCCGAAACTCAAAGCTTGCGATCCATCCCACAATCCACGACCACCTGAAGCTTTTCGGCGACCTAGTCTGTGCGTCTCTAGAGTCAACGGCTCGATCGATGCCCGCTCCGGGCCCACGATCGCCCGCTCGAAAACGTTGAATCCGAGAAAACGAGCAATTCTAAGAATAGTGCTCGCATGCAAGAAGCTCCGTTTCGAGGGAAGGGTAGGCGGATTCCAGGTGGCATCTTTCAAAGGGGTCTCAGTGGAAACAAACCAATCACAGCCCACCGGAGTCATGCCACGTAGGAATAGTGAGTGGAGGAGACTGGTCTGGTAGTTGTTAGTAAGCGCGGCCTGTCAGAGAAGAAGAAGGTCGCGTTGATTCACGTTTCCATGAAGGTTCATAAATGTTACATGCTTTGTCGTGTTGTGGCTATGGAGTTCCCAATCACCGTGAAGAGTCGGAAGGTGCACGGAGCTTTAACTGCATGGCTCACTCGTTCTTGTCACTCGTCTCCCTTTTCTTGCAACGACGACCAACCAGTAAAGCCTGTCATCCTGTGTTTGAAGAGAGTGATGGATGCAATACTGTGACATATCGATGTCAAGGTGAGTTTCTTGTGACGCAAAGCCGGTGTTTCTGTGCTTGAAAAAGAGTGTGTTTCTCAATAACGTGGTATGTCGATGTCTAGGTGAGTTTCTTGTGGCGCAAAGCCAGTGTTTCTGTGCTTGAAAGGAGTGTGTATTTAACCCCTAACTTTCCTTTACCCTTAAAAGTCCCTTGGGGATAGTATGTACGTTGTCGTATAATTAGGATTGGCTACCAACAAGAAACTCTGAACTGGAATCGTAATAGCTCACTAGAACCGCATCAATTCAAATGTCAACTTCTTCTTTGAACTCAAACCCATTAAAGGTGTGCATTCACTCCAAATACAACCACCGTATTCTGCAGGTCGCCACGGCACGCTCACACCTTTAGGGGTTAAACCCGAAACGGGTTTTGGAGGTTCGCGCAGGAGAAAAACTCAACCAACTTCGATCATTATAATCTATATTACAATACAGGAGGCTTTGTCTCACACGACGGTTCCGCGCTGGAATCCGTCGTGGAGACTTGCCTCCTGTATCCACACAACCAATATTGGAATAGAAAGTAAAAAAAACTAGAAGTAGATTGTAGCTAAATCTATGACTTAGAATTAAAGTAGGAACTGAAAGTAAAAAGAGTAGGAGTAGACTGTTGGTCTTTTGAGAAAGGAACTTCTCTCAAAGAGATAAGATTGTTTTAGACCTACGGTTAAAAGATAGGAAGATCTATGCGTTAGCTCTAAAATTGGAATATAAAATAAAAAGACTAGAAGTAGTCTTTAGTTTTTTAGGTATTTAGATAGTAAAAAGATATAAATGTGTTAGAAAGAAATAGGTAGCGGATGTCTTTTGAGAGGTTTGATAGTCTTATTTGCGAGGAGGTCAATAGTGGTACCACTAATTTAAAAATTGGATGCTTCAAGTTTTAGATCCTTTTGATCCCAATTTTGACTCTTTAATGACAAAAATTTCATGGCTTGATGCCGAGTTGACAGAATTAGTAATTGAACCTCGTAGGTTAGTACATGGGATAAACAAAGATCCATTAGATGGATCTTTGTTGCATTTCCTCCCACTCGATGCGAGAGGTTATTGATTTGAACGGTAATAGGGAGGTTGCTAGACGTAGCTACGGTGTGATTTTTTAAGTGTCACATAATAGGAGTCGATTTCATTCCAAGAGAAGAGGAGTACGCTTGTAAAGCCTTCATTAGTACTGTTCATAGAAATAGTTTTCAATCAATGAACATAGAAGCCACAAGTTGTTCTTTGGTCCATCCTCTATTTATGAAATTATTTGCCATACATCCTTCTAAACCGCATGGATATATGCGATGGTGGAATGCTGGAACTTTGAGAAGTATGGTCTTGAAGCGCAATGGAAAATCACGTATGGAGCCAGGAGTGGATGCTGACAATGTGAAGTTGTTTCAACAACTACGAATCCGATTGTCTTGGCACTTTTTATTTGGTATGCTATTTCTGTATATAAATGGTAGCATACATTGTGATTTGTCTCCCGACAACATCTTATTACACAGAGAAGAAGATAATATGTACATAGGTGTTTGTGATTGGGGATTTGCATGTAAGATAGAGTTTCCTCTGCTATCCAACTATGCATATCCATCACAAAAAGAATTGGAGGCAGATAGAATAAGACGGCCTTGGGTGGATCCATCTTTAATGAGTGTTTATGGATCAAAAGTAGCTAAATTTAGTTTAGCTACTGATGTGTATGTTACATCAAGGATAGCATCTTGGATTATAGGGCCTTTTGATGAAGACAGTGAGATTTCGTCCACAGATTATAAGATATACACTCATGGCCTATGGTTGCTCAGTAGTGAACCTGCAAACGAATGTTATAATACCCTTTTACAAAGAGTAAAGGGATTCCAACGGTCAATACCCATTTTGAGGAATGATCCAATAGAGACCATGTTTGAGACCATTGATGTATATTTTATTAATCTAAATATATAAATTCGATATGTATTTTTTAATATTTTCTGTATAAACTTATTTGAAGTTTATGAATGTTTTATAGCTTTAGGCAATCCAAGTTGAACGTGCTCAACGGCACGGGTCCCACTAGTCTCACAAATGAGATCATTTTTAATCTCACAAATGAGGAAGAATGAACTGTTGAAATTTAGTATGTGAGAAGAATGTCAAGTGAACTTTGAGAACTTTGAGATTTTACGGTTGAATCTTTTAAATAATGCTTAGTTTGAGATTTTTGAGCTTTTTTCTAAAGGAAGGTCAAATTTTCTCACTTAGACCCTTTTGCAACAAGGAAATTTAGGGGTTAATAACGTGGCACATCTATGTTAAGGTGAGTTTGAAGGTTTGTCCATTTTGATTATGTAAAAGTCAAGATTTTCCGAATAGTAAACAAGGCATTCGTTACGACTGTAGATGGGTAGAGGGGGATGCTTTGATCTTTTAGAGTTTGAGAAGAGGATCCTAATGTGCCAAGTTGATGAGGGATGCTTTGAACTTTAAGGGTTTGAGAAGATGTTTTTGAATTGCAAGGTTGGGGAGGGATATCTCGCATTAGAAATTGGGCTTCTAGCAAGTCAAGTGTGATCTTTAATGCATGAGAGAAGATGATCACCCTAAAATTGTCATTCATTAAATGCAAGGAAGAGAGGATTAATATTCCTCGTGACAACCCCTAGTAGCTCCCGTTTATTACAAAGTCTTAAATAAGGAACATCAAATTTAGAAGGAAGTTGTGAAAGCATTTGGTTGTGGTTGAGGCACCTCCCGAGGCACCTATGGACAAGAGGTTGCATATGGACTAGAAGATCATGCTCGGAAGTTTATTCAATTGCCACCTTCTCATGCTTGTGATACTAGATGATAGAAGATCATGCTAATGAGTTGATTCAAATGCATGTGCTCAAGCTCAGTGAAGTAGAAGAGGAATTTTAACTTCCCATTTGTATTGTCCTAACTACTAAGAAGTTTAAGCCTCAACCCATCCCCCAAGCCTACGAAAGTAACACGTTTTCTTATCCATGATAGACTTAAAAGAGTTATAGTGAATGAGACGGTAACAAAGTGTAGAAAGTTTGGAGCAAACCCGTACAAAGTCAAGAATAAGCTTACACGACTTTGGTATGCATGGATTTTAGAAAATATGTTGTTTGACCCCGATTAGTGGATATAGGGTTCCCACTAATTATCTTCTTTTAAATATAATGCTAATAAGGGAAGATTTTTAATCAACCCTCGAGACAAACCTAAGAGGTCTATTACGAGTAAGCGGAATGAATTTTGGTCATCTACAACACCGAATTCGTTAATTTTGCACCCAAGAAGTGCAATGCACATTTGCAATCCGTTGAGACTAAAATCCCTAATTTTTCAAATTGGTATACCAAATTACTATCAATGTAAATACCCTATTTTTTCATGACAATGTACACCTTAATAGATGTCATTGCAACATGCAAAACTTCTATACAAGAATTATCAAAACATTGACAATTTTATTAACAATTTAGTAATGAATAGTCCATATAAAAACATGCATTTATTGCAACTTAAAACTCCAATACATTCATAATGAAAGAAAATTTTGTTTACTTTACTCCAAATAAAACATTACATGCTTTCTTGTCACAAAACAGATATACATTTAATACCTTATGAACGTGCATTGCTATCTTTACAATACGTATTGTATGAAAACCTATTACTGCAAGTCTCGAGGAGTTTCTGTTATTAACTTGACACTATCGGATTGCGGTTGCTCTTTGGTGACGGGTGTAACTTTTCGCCCTTTGCTTGGCCTCATCTTCCATGCAATCAAGGGGTCCGCATAATCCATTGCCCCTTTTGGCACCATAGCATCCATCACTCCAGATGGCACTCGATCCAACACTGAATTTTCGTCCGAAACACATGATGCCTCCACAAACGTATGGTTCCACTCTTCCTCAACGTGGCAAAACGTCACCCCTCTTGATTGAAGTAGAAATCCTCATCTCCTGAGATCATTGAGATCATTGCATGCTCGGTGTTTGCCTGTTCAAAAGGTGCTATTCAAAATATTTATTATTTTAAAACTAAATAAAATGAGAAAATAAAAGTTTGTATTTTTACATTAATTTTTTCTGAAAGTAATTTTTTTTATAAAATTTGGCAAGAAAGAATTCAACAATGTTGTAACCGATGATGATTTTACAAATACATATGACTTTCGGATTAGCCAAAAAAAGATTTTAAGTTTTTGGGAAATGAAATATCAAAACTACCAAAAACCCAAAAGAAATCTAAACCCACAAAAAAGGTTAAATTACAAAAAACCTTAAGGGTACAAACCATCATAAATAAGTTCAAAAAATGATTTCGCAATGAAACTCATGGATTACATAAGGCTTTAATTTAATAAAAACCAAAATTTGAAACAGACTTTGAAGCTCAAAATGCAATAATTAATACTAAAACGACAAACTCCACAAACAAACAAAAATCCTAAAACTTGAAAATTTAGTTGCAACCAAATTTCAAAATCGCAAAAGAAAAACTATAAAAATTGTAAAAGGTCCAAAAACTACAAACGACATAAAACCCTATAACTACACAAAAGCATTGCATTGAAATCCTAAAATTCCAAAATAAACTACAAAGACCTATAAAACCACATAACAAAATAACAAAGTATTGAAACTATATAAATCCTTAAAGCTACAAAAATAAATTTGCAATGAAATCCTAGTATCGTATGAAAAATCATATAAACACAAGAAATCATGAAAAAAAAAAAAAAAAAAAAAAAAAAAAAAAAAAGTATACAAAATCCTACAGGTACAAAAACATTAATTTGCAATGAAACCCTAGTATTCCAAAAGAAAATTTACAAGAACTTGTAAAATCATGTAAAATTGAGATTTTGAACAATGAAACCCTAGTTTATTTGGTATAAAAGGTTTAAGTGGTCATCATTTCTTGTTGTTCCAAGAATTTAAGGTTTGTGAAAATTTGCAAATAATAAAACTAAAATTTGGGGAGGGGTACTTATACCCTCCCCTTGTCTCCTCGCCGACAAGACTGGTGACTATCGAGGGCGGGCGGCAACCCAGCCCCACCCTTAGCCAGCCCAGCCACGGGCATCGGTGTGTGCGGCAGTGCCCCCCGGCGGCGGCCAGCCGGACCGGGCCCAGGCAACCGGCCCCAGGCCACACATCACACCTCCCTCCGCGCGTGCGGAGGTCTGCGCTGCCGCCGGGCGGCGAATGGGCTGTTCGGCGGCAAGCGGAGGCTAAAGGCTGGACGCCGAATCCCATGTCGTGGACTTGCCTACTCGAAACGGAAGCTGCCAGAAAGTGTGTGTCCATCTTCGGTGATGAAGCGAAAATGGTGAGTGTATGCTGAAGCTGACAAGAAGTGTGTGTCCATCTTCGGTGATGAAGAGAAAATGGTGAGTGTACGGTGCATTCCTGACCACGCTACTGCCAAAGTGTTGTTGTCCTCGTGTTGAATTCGGAGGAGATCAAGGAGGTCATCGACATGATCGAGAGACGCAGTTAGATTGTATTCTCTCACTTTTATTGTTTCCTGAAACTTGTATGTTCAGTCGGACGTACACCATTTATTTCAATTCTGGATTCATTATTGCTTGTATAGAGCATGGATCTTAAGCTCTTATACCAGTGCGTTTGGCTATAAAAAGATTTAGGCGCAATTCTTTCAAGCAAGCATGAGAGTTGAAAAAAAATAAAAAATGAATGCGTGCTTGCAACCAATTGAGTGAGATCTTCGCCAAGCGGGAGGCTTTTATTGGCAAAGCCTCTACTTTTCTTGAAAAGTGTTGAAGGAATAAACAGTTGGCTATTCTTGAAGGAAGACCAAGATGCCGATTGTAAAGGAGCGTTGTAACAAATTTAAAGACGAAAGCATTTTTACTCAAAAGGGGTGGAGAAAAAACAACTCAGAGAAGACATATGAACCTGTTGGCTGGACATTTCTATCTGAAGAGTTTTGGAATAAATAAATGAAATAAATAAAATTGCTTCCCGAAATCTCCTTGTTGGGATGCATTCGAAAACATAGTTATATTTTTGTGAAGAGTTTATAAAGAGGTGTAATATGTTTTTGAAGTTGCTATTAAGAATTCCTTGGTCTTGCTTCCATAAGGTAGGACAACCTAGAGTGGGGGAGCCCATCATAATCAAGCAGTCTCGAATTATGTTGGAACTAGCAATATACCCATCGTCCGGATGGGAAAGCTCTTTAAATGGTACTTTTATAAAATTATCGTGTGCCTACCATTTCCTCATATTATGTTCATTATTTTTATATATGCCCATTTTTTTATTTTTTTTTATTTTTTTATTTTTTTAAAAAATATTTAAAAATTATTTTATCTACATAATCCAATAAACATAAAAGAAGGTAGGTAGGTTAATAAGTTTGTAGGTTGGTAGGTTGGTACATTGGTAGGTAGGAAGGATTGCCAAACAATATTTTATTATAAAAGTAGATTGACAAAACTTTTAAGAATTTATTTGAAACTTTTGTTGCTTATTACTGTTTGAAAGTTTTTTCATTCTTACTTTCTTTCTTTTTTTCTTTTTTTTCTTTTTTTTTTTTTTTTTTTTTTTTTTTTTTTTTTTTAAGCATGTGGTATTTATAAAATACTCAAAGCAAACTTTCATTTCAATTTTTAGTTTACTCATGTGTTGTGAGATTCCCAAGTCTGTATGGCCCTAATTTACTCAAATTTGATAATATTTACTTAATTTTTTTTTTGGGAGCGCTAGTGGCACGATAATAATAGCACTCTCAATTTTTGATTTTTTGGAAATGAAATAGAATTTCCATAAATATGACAATTTATAGTGAATAATAATCATAGAGACAACCTCATATTATAATCTACTCTCATTTGTATCATCAAACCAAAATTCACATTTTTACATTACTAAAAATTAAAAGGGAGATCCCAACGTTTTTTTGTTGAACACTACGCAAATATAGGAATGTCCTAGGTCTTGCTTTAGTGATGTTCTTACAAAAATAAGTAAAGTTATTGTATTGATAAAAAACTTTGTTTACAATTTCAAGTATTTAAGATTGAAAACATTGCATGAGCGAGTACCAAGATGTTGCTTCACTTAAACAACATTTCCAAAAAAACCTTGCAAATCCCACTCTTTTCCAGTAGTGTTGTATATAATTTTCCAGACATGATTACAAGGTTTGAGGTACAAGGGGCATGCACATATTTTTACTTGATAATAATTTATGCTTAGAATCAAAGATCTTGACAAACATATAATTATGACATAATTATTTTTTCCATATGCGAGACATATAGAGTGCATGTCCTACACTATGAAAAAATTAGTAGTTTTATTTTCAAAGATTGTGGCATATGTAACACCTTAATCGGATATTTGGAATTTGATTGGCTTCCAGTTGTAAAACATACCTTACATTTCAAGTCTCTCAAATTAGAGCTACCTTCATATTATTACATGCTATACATTCATATGATCTTCAACTTTGTAACTTATAGCGAAAAACCTATACTTGATTTGGTATACACCCTAACTGAATCTATCAACATTGTATGCTATGGTAAATTCTCAGAATGGATTTTGAGCTTGTCATCCAAAGTGTCCAACTTGGATAATAGGATCTCATAGGTATTACATCAATTTCTAGTTCAAAATCAAGTGAACTTGATGATTTGGTGGTAGAGTTTAAAAATAATGCTTACCTTGAGATTTCTAAGCTTCACATATGAATGATAGAGTGTTCGTGGGTTTCTTGTATGTTGATAAAGATGGAGAATTTGGGTTTTGGAAGTCCGGGTGTTGGATATGAAAATGTAGCACCTCCTAGAGCAAGAACAAATAGGGTGGGCAGAAGACTTCTACGTAGTCTTGCTACAGACTTTGACAGACAAACCTTTGAAGAGCAACGGGACTGAGTAGGCCCGCTGGAGTTGTAGAGCTTCTTATAGAGAACGACGTATTGGTGGGGAAACACAACATGCAAGAACCAAAGAACCAAAGAACCGCAACAACTTTGTGTTCCAATACATGGTGTTTCAACGGAGCGAAACATCAAAACTCCAACTTTTGCAAAACCACACCTTCTAGCATACATTCAATGCAAGTTGAATACATAGATAAGGAACGCTTTCAAAATGATATAGACCATTATTAGTATAGAAATTAGGTAGAACTAAATATTTAGGGAAGAGAAGGTCTACTTTTAGTAGAGTAAGTTTATTTTAGTAGTAATCATAAATTATGGTTGCTAATTAAAGAAGTTTGTAGAAGTATTGGATTTCTTCTACATTACATGTTTTTCTTGTTACAAAAATGCGATAAAATTCGGATATCTTGGTCATCTAAACCACTTGAAGTGGTCTAAAATTTGGGAAATGAATGGTACACATAAAAATTGCCAAGATACATTGCATCCAATTATGAGGTTCAATAATTACTAGAAATATATTTCTTTGAAATTTTGATATTAAAACAGGATACCACATTCAAGTATGAAATGTTCCACCTAATTTCTCTAAATGAAATTTTTTGAAGCATCCATTTGCAAGTGCATGATTCTACCCCCAAGTGCAAAAATTCCTAATTCTGTGTTCTACCTTCAAGTAAAAGGAGGTGTGTAAAAAATGTGAACCCCATAAAGAGGCCGCCTTTGTGTGGTCCGTCTACCACAAAGCCATTGCTGTCAACGTTTGGAAGAACCAAATGTTCACTCTGACTCATAAGAATTGCATATGTTGTGTTGTTAGTGAGCCAAAGTCTGTGAAGCATAGATTTTATGATTGACTCAAAGCCATTTAGCTTGGGATATTGCCTAAACTAGTATTTGTACTCTCATGAACATACTGAAACGCAAGGTCCATTGGATCGCATCTTATGGAAACAATCTTTTCCACCCTCCCGCGCTCGGGGAGGAAAACCAAAACTATTTAGGCTCCATTGAGAATTCCGTGTTGTGGCTTATCGAGTAGAATGTCAAATGTCTTTTTAACCCCTAAAGATCCAAGAGGACCAAATCGGGCTTTTGCTATTTTGGGCAGCCTAGATGAATAGTTTAAAAGTAATATTTTTGCCTAAATTTTTTAATGGGTGCTCCCTATACTGCAAAGTGTATGTGGTAAAATTTGCAAAGCCAAATTCCAATTTTTGAGTCTTCTACAACAATTCTTGGTTTGCGAGCCGAACTGGGGCAGTTTAAATTTAGTACTTTTTTGAGATTTTTTTTTGGAAATATGTTCATGGCCAAATCACTACTAAAGTTCCAAAGGGCCCCAAGTCACAAAGAGTACCAATTTTACAAGGGCAGCCTCCAAAAGTGTCAAAAATAATCTCAACAATGCCCAAAAAAAAGTTGTAGACAAACTTTGAATGTTATGATCTCTCAAATGGTAAACATCCAACGGTCAATTTTTAAATCAGATATTGAAAATTGGCTTAGGTATAAGATCTTACGGTTGGAAGTTAAAAAAAGAATAAAAAAATTGTTTCGCACCCCTTGAAGTGCATAGAGGTAGAGAATTGGAGTTTTGAGGTTTCAAGCTCCCAAAAACACCCAAGGATCTTTAGGGGTTAATGAGGAATGAATTGGTCTTAAAGGCTTTCATGGATACCATTAGAGTGGCTTGAATTGGGACGACCAATCTCATTGCCTCTTAACCTCCTTTACAAAGATAAATATTTGGATAGGTTTGATAATACTTGGTATGTCAACAATGTTTTTTTTTTTTTTTTTTTTTTTTTTTTTTTTTTTTTTTTTTTTAAGAGAGGAATTGCAATTAACTTGAAGAGGGAGCAATTCCCTCCCCCCCCCTCCGCTTTTCTTTGAGCTCGTTTAGAGTGGAAGGGCGCAGGTTCACTAAGGCCGTTGGGATGGCAGACAAGCGAAGGACCGCTGTCACAATAGGTGCATGTCGGCACAAAGGCTTGTAGGCTCAAGAGACTTGGCAATGGTTGCGATAGCAGCAGTGGAACGTGGCCGCTGAGTGGAGCTTGCTGCAGAGGACGTGGAGCAGGTGCATCGGGTGCTAGAACAAGATCGACACTTTGTAGATCGAGACCACATGCTGAGAGCTCAAGCCATGACAAGGCCTCCATGGTTGGAGGTCAACTCCCTCGAAGGCAATGGGCTAGCACCCTTACCGGTACTTTTGAGGGTAATTGTGCAATGGGTCTGCCACTAAAGGAAGTGTTGGTTTAACATTTAGCTTAGTTGCAAGTAGCTAAGGTAGGCAGTCCTAAAAGCGCTCTGTACCCAAAAGCGATATGTACCTCATTTGTAGATTGTGAAGATATAGATGCACCTCATTTGTATATAACGCATTTGGGTCAAATCTTACTTAGCACTGTGGAATTTTGTATAAAATTCACAAATGCGAATTACATGTTGCAAATTTTTGCAATCCTCCCGAAAACCTATTTCGAATGTGGTCATAATTTTATTTTGAATTAAGTAGTGCTAAAAATAGGTCAGATCTCTTAAGGTGGCGCTTTTAGGACAGTCTACCAAATGCTACTTTGGTTCATGATTGTGCTTCTCTCAATTAATACATTGATTGGTTCCAAAAAAAATTTAAAAATAAAAAATAGTCAGGTTCCCAATTATTTCATTTTTATTATTATCTGAAGGGTGAAGGATGCTTTTACACTTTCAGAATGGCGGGGATATTATTCCTGGAATGAACCTAACACACAAGGTGTCCGCTCTTTGAGGATGTTATCACCCCCCCCCCCCCAAAGTCAAGAACAAATAACATATTTTTATAAGTTAGAATAATACCATGTGTCAGGCTATATATGCCCTTTGGTCAAATGATATTTCAGTCCCTCAATTTAATCACGGTCCACGTTTAGCACCGCATTAGCCGAACTGAATTACGCCTGTTTCTCTCTTCACCGGTCAGTCAACTATCCACTATTCTATCCTCGCTTCACCCTTCCATGACTCTAAAATCGATTTTTTTTTTTTTTTTTTTTTTTTTTTTTTTTTTTTTTTTGGGTTTTTTTGGTTTTTTTTGGTTTTTTTGGTTTTTTTGGTTTTTTTTGGTTTTTTTGGGTTTTTTTTTTTTTTTTTTTTTTTTTTTTTAAATTTTTTCCCGCTTAGTCTAAACGATCATATGTAAGAGGTTTTCAATAAGTAAAAGATTAGGTTTATTTAATCATCATAGAATAAGGTAGGGTGTGGTGGTGAACTTCATGCTACAGAAGAGCATCCACACCCCTGCTCCAAAAGTACGACCAGAAGGCTGTATTGTGGGCCCGGCCCTCCCACCGGAACTCGTGTAACCGTCACCAAAATTGCGGGCTCGGAAAGAACGGTTGTCGACTCAATAGTTTATTGTACCTGCACCTCTTTTCACGCGCCTCGTTTTCGCTCAATTCGACACAGATTTCCGAGCTAATTTTGCCTCCTTAATACGTTTAGGGTTTTTTGCGCCACAATTGCCGATCGTGGGAGAGTGGTGTTGTTGGGTAATCGTTGGACGGGGGAGTTCGATGGAGTTGCATCAGAATGTTGGGCGCTTTCCCAGGTCGTGATCCTCCAACACTACGAGACATATGAGAAACTGGTCCACGCAACCCTGATTCCACTACCCAATTAACCATGAAATCATTCTCCTCATCGTCCTCCATGTACAGTAACCTCGAGGCAAGAAGGCGTTGTTGCCATTCATTGGCCATCGGAGGAGTGAGCAACTAAAAAAATGTGAGAAGCAAGCAACAACTTGGCCAAAACGACCTTGTGCAACCCTCGCACTCTCCTAAACGCCTCCCCTGTCTCATCCACCCGGTAGCCTATCGGGGCTTCTCTGTGCAATAGTCACCGTACCACGCATGTCGTTCCTCCCTAGCAGTCACACCATCCGAGGAGCAATCAATGTGTCCCTTCACTTCCCAGCTTGACCTTAGCCCAAACGGTGGGGGACTATAGTAGCAAGCCGGGCATAATTCCAAGAGCCTCAAAACCCTTGATAGCATGTCCAAGGAGTTGCGCTACGGTGCAGATGCTCTAAGAGTGTTGAGTTTGAGAAGTGGCACTCTTCACATAGAGTCCATTATGTTGGGTAAAACTAATTAGAGTTGGTATACAATCTAAAAAACGCAAATGTTTTACCATACACCTACTTTGCTACACACATACCTACAAGCAGAATGGGAACAATCCAAACAAGTCAATGTAATGAGGAAATTGAGCATCAAAGATTACGTTGTATGGAAGTTACTTGTATTTTAACTTATTCAAAAACCAAACATGATTGATATTTGAACAAGGAGGTGCACTATAACTTCTAACTAAAATTCAAAACAGACCTAAAATATACAATTTAGAATGTTTGGCCCCACGTGCAACTAATGCTATTCCTTATATAATCCATAACTAAATCAAGGGTAGTTTCAAAATCATAATGTCAATTGGTGCATGATGACACATGAAAATTGCTTGCAAAAACAAGCAGCTACTGCTATGAAAGGCTTTCTTTTTTCTTGTAAAATAGGTGAAACAATGTTCATTATATCCTGAAAAGACTATATCCTGAATAAATTTAACAATAGGCTGAATAGACTTTAGCCACAAAGATGATGAATAAGGTAAACTTTGCAAAACCAAAATATTATTCCCACTCACTTTGAAGATTTTCAACATTCTTTGCATAAAATGTTTAAGACATCCAACTTTTGTTATTTAATTGAAGCATTCAAAAAAAGTCAACCCTTTACCCAAGCAATGTACTATCACCTCTTTTCTAAAAAGATCATGGGGTGCAACACATGTTGTCTCAATCCTAAAACAAGGTCAAAAATCTGCAAGACATGTAAAGACCCCTTCGAATGAAATTCAGTACACAAAAGTTGTTGATTAGTGGTAAATGACAAATTAGTGTTCTTTGTTAAAAGTTACCTAGTATGGTATTTCTCAACTCGTTTGAGATAGTGCTCACTTTGAGTCGCTTTTGCAATCGATGCTCATTGTCTTTTCTTCAACTCATCAATCGCACTAATTACTTCCAATAAATTCTTCCAAGTTTGTGTGCTTTCACATTTACTCTTATGTTTTGCTCGCATAAGATCATATGTCACTTTAACCCCTAAACCCTAAAAGAGAAGCCCAAGAATGACCTCTAAATGGTTATATGTGAAATCTGCGAACACATTTTTTGTTTTAGATCTTGAGATACTTTGAATCAGAGTTTGAGTTTTTGTAAAAGCACGTCTTTTTGGGCTAAGCGTTCGTGGCAGCTACCAAGGAGGATGGGGGAGGGATAAAGGAGCCCCCTACTTTTTAATGTATTGGTTCAAATTGCCAAGGAGTATGCTTCAAGGGTAATTTGGGGCCGCAAACCCCATTTTGGAATTCAAAATCATCAAAAATGGCCTTAGGGAGTCTCCATGGATTCTAGGGTGCCTCCTTGGTAGCTGCCATGAACCATTGCCCGTCTTTTTGAAGCAAATCGATCCCACTGGGGGCTTCTTTCTCCTTTGGGGGTTAAAAGAACCAGACATCCATCATAAAAGTGCATACCCAATCAAATGGGACCACACCCATGCAAGAAACTTCCGTCACCCTTTCTGCTCCCACGTACCAGACCCAGCATGACATTCATTCTAAACTGAATGCCCAAGAAGCCCATGCAAGAAACTCTCATTCAAACCCTTTACATCTCACTAAAAGCTAAACCTTGGAATCTTGAAACCTACTCATGATGATAATAAGCAATGCAATCCACTTTGATTAAGGGCGTCGCCAGACTAGCGGCAGTGAGCAGGCAGCGGCCGCAGTGATTGGCGGAGAGGAGAGGGGCAATACCACATTAGAGGCAGTTTCGGTAGAGGCAACTTGACCTGTCCTGCTAGCTCACAGGAGAAAACTACCGGGCGGAAGAGCCTGGAAATCGTGCATTTCCGGTCCATGGCCAAGTCATTGGCCAAGTCAGCACCGAGCCCACAATTTACGACTGAGACTCGAAGCTTTGAAGCCCACAAACTGCCGCTTCGTGGGAGTGTGGTACCTCCCTCCAGCAGTTGCTGACCTGGCCGAGCCTTCGTAACCATAAACCTAGCCACCACAGGTCAGCGAGCTGCCGGTAGTCTGGCAAGGCTCTAAACTGAATGCCCAAGAAGCCCACTCATGCAAGAAACTCTCATTCAAATCCTTTACATCCTCCCTAAAAGCTAAACCTTGGAATCCTGAAACCTACTCATGATGATAATAAGCAATGCAATCCACTTTGATTAAAAGCATTTTCTGCACACCGACCTCTCACCTCCCACACCGAGCATGGCGCACAAAAGCCCATGCAAGAAACCATCATAGTCATTTGCATTCCAGCTCAAGTCACTTTCAATCACCACGCACCTCTCATCCAAATGGTTTACATTCACACTAAAAGCTTCAACACTACAAATCCCAACCCTACTCATGATAATTGTAACCTAATTTGGTCTGCAGCATTTTCAGTGAGAAAATGCCCATGCAAGAAACTCGCAGATTTCGCATTCAATCAGCAACGCACCGCTCATTCCCTCTAAACCCTAAAACCCTAGTCTTCGTCAGAGTTGTGTCCTCCTTTGGTGGCATGCCGCAACACCATCTTCTCTATGTAATCTCGCTGGACGCGCTGCCGGACCGCATCACTGTCTGTCTCGCCGGTGTTTCCGAGCACAGGCCCCACTTGGCTGAGCACTAGCGCCACATCTGCATCAACAGAGTGAACATCAAGAGCTTGTTTAACAGAAAAGAATCCAGGAGAAAACAAAGGGTGTGTGTGTCGGGTGTGAGCTTTACCTTCGGGTGTGCACTTTGGGCCTCCGAACCTTCGCAGACCCACGAGATTCGCCTTCACGTTTGTGCTGTTGTACACTATCAACGTGGGAAGCAGGTTGTCGGGATAATTCTTGATGCAGTCTGTCGATACGATCTTTACGAACTTGGTGTTTGTGTACTTCGCTGCTAGTTGATTCAAGCATTGTCCTAGTATCTCACATTCTGCTAATCTGCCATTCATAAACGAGGTACAAAGTTCATGGATGCCAAGAAGGAGATAAAAACTGAGAACCCATCACAATATTGGAATATACGCGTCTTTAAACAGTGATCAAATGGCTTCCTATGAAGCATTAATATTGATAAGATTGTGGAGGAACTCCAACAAGTTCGTGAAAGTAGATTCCCCGCAGCACAAATTTACGAATGGCAGAAGAAGCATCTATCACTGGCAATGCATCACAATGGAGATTTTCTTAAAGAGATGCGAGTAGTGTTGAACATAATCTGACATCATCACTATGGTGAACTCACCAGTAAAGCGACAACATTGATAAGATAGTGAATCTAAAGGAAAACCCCAACGAACGACGATACTAGATTCTCCGCAGCACAAATTTATGGATGGCAAAAGAACTTTCCACTGAGAAGGCAACCTCTGAGAGATCCTTCGTATTGCGTATGGTGTTAACATGACATTGTTACGATAGTGATCTAATGGCTTATCGATTAAGAATCAGCATTGGTAAGACTGTGAATCTAATGTCTGAGGTACAAAGGTAGTACTAGATTTCCCGCAGCACAATAGCAAGAAGCATAAATCAATGAGAAAGCATGCGAATAACACCTCTCCTACTCATGAAATATCCTCAATGTGATTGTAACAGTGGGCTTATAGTTTCCCGGTAAAAGATCAACAATGGGAAGAATGCGTGGGAAACTAACCCGTCTTTGAAAAGATGGACGACTACCCACACATCAGCAGGTGCTTGTGAGACCTCCCTCACATAGTCGGAGCCAGATATGAGCTGCACGGTGCCGAAACGCGGTTTGCTTGCTACTTCCCGCAACTCCGCCAACCGCTGCTTCCTGCCAGCATGCAACAAAAATCAAGTCTATCGAGAAGCGCAGGGCACTCATCCTTTGAAGATCAAAGAGTAGCTAAAACCTCCAATTCTGGTGCAAGAATCAATCAAGAGCATGCGATACTAAAACAGCATTGAACTGAACCCTAAAGGAAAGGATTGCTCCAGTACCGGTACTGCTCCAGGAAGCGATCGTCTTCCACGAGAGAGTCGTCTTCCAAATCCTCGAGCTCCTCGATGGATTTCTCCTCCAGCCAGGCAGCATCCTTGGGGGCGTTTTCACGATCCGAGTCGGGGACGTACCCCGGCGTGGGCTTGGGAGGCGGCTTCTCTGGCAAATTGCCGAGCTTGCGTTGGATGTCGTCCCATTCTGTACTCGTGCCTTCTACGTCCTTGTACACAAAATTGTCCCCCATTGATCTCGAGCCACAAAACACCAAAATAAAAGCCCCAAAATCCTCAACCAGTTGAGAACTTCCAAAACCCTAAAAAATTGCACTCTTAAAAACTCTCAGGTGTGATGCATCAAAGCAGATGCGAGCTCCGATGCGCTCTTGCTCCGGAAATCTATCGCCCAGCTCGCTTGAAGATCCAACGAGCTGCCACTGCGAAGAAGTTCTGAAAACAACGAATCTGGATGCTAGGTTACCGATGAACATAAGATTGAAAGACGTAACTTCAGTTTATTTTCGTAGACTGAGAATCTCATGAACATACAAGGCTCGCTATGGTGATTTTTAATACACATTTATATGAAAGATTGTGAATTCTTGTGTTACGGTGGTCAAATCGATTCACCATTTGCATGTATTCTGATCAAAAGTACTAAAGAAATTTGTTACCTCCTCTCTAAAATGTTCCCATCACGTACATCTGCTCGAATCTGCCTTTGGTTTCGGGTGTGTGAGGAGAGCAACGGTTACAGGCACTTCTTCAGTGCGCGGTTACACCCTATGTCCGCACCTCATGAAGCACCGCGCACAGAATTGCAACGCAATTCCAGCGAGCGCCACTCATCAATCCCACTCGCAATATTGCGATGCCGCGCACAAATTTAAAAAGCGCCAGCAGCTCGTGAGAGTTTTTTGGGTACGGAGACGATGATGATGAGTTATTGCGCAGTTTCGAATTCCGGGTGGCTCCAAGGCTCTCCACATGCGGGGCTGCATAGGAAGAGCAATTCACTCAAGCGGCCACATTCCAATGCTGCTGCTGCTGCTGCTGCTGGATGGAGGAGGAGGAATTGCTCGTATATTGCGGTGAGCGCTTCTTGTGCGAGCCGAAGGGTGGCCCTGTTCAGCTTGCTTGCGGCCCCGTGCATTGCTTTGTCGCCCCCCCTGCTGGCTCAGGCGCTGGAGCTTCCGTCGCTTAACGATGAATTCGATCAAGAGGAAGACAGCTTGATTCAGCTCTTCTCGGTAATCCCTCACTTCGCATGACAGACCAATACAGACTCAATAAATTGCTAGAATCATCGATCCATTTGACACCCTTTCTAATTCCAACTTGTACCTATCGAAAGTAGAATTCTCTTCTTCAACCCTATCTCGAAAATGCAGTAGTATAGTGCGTTCGATCAAGAGGAAGACAGCTTGATTCAGCTCCTTTCAGTAATCCCTCACTTTCATGCTTAGATGCAGCACCGCTTGAAATTGCATGGATGATTAACCTAGATTGACTGATAATAGCATCGGTAGTATGGGACTCATTTTTCAAGCTTGCTAGTTTCTGGAAGATTCTTATTCCAACATGCATCTAGTTAACCTCTCAACCTTATCTCTAAAGTACAGTTGTAAAGTGTGTTCCACAAGGCACCCTATTCTACATCTGAATAGAATCATCTTGGCTTTTGCAAATGTATAAGACCTTTGCTCTATCCAACTAAAACTAGATTGCATAAACAAGCCATTTATTGCAATGTCTATCTATTTTGATTGAGTAGTGGTGCTTTTGATGATTTTTCTTGGGGCTGTGTAGTATTAGTCTATCTGCTCAATCTTAAGCTTCACTTATACTCTGCAAAGCTGACAAATTAAGCATATGTGATGCTTTTTTCATACTACCTACTAGTGGTTTGATTATCAATTTATATGCAGCATTCATGGACTCTTCAAGGTTCAAAATGTAGCATGTGATAATTCCACCCAGTGAGATTGCTATAAACGTGAGATCAATCAATTTTGCAGTTTGAGCATTAGTCTAAGTTTCTAGTTGCTTGATTATCAATCTTCGAAGTTGAAACTGTAGCGTATTGTGATGACTCTCCATTCCCGAAGTGAGTTAGTAGGGTGTCATGAGCTTGAATTTTTGTGTGCAGAAAGCAACGAGGTCGGTAGTGTCGGTGCAGAATGTGCAAACATTGGGCACCAAAGTGGTGGGGCAACCTGTGAGTGAAGACGATGACGTGAAGGTGGAAGGCATAGGCTCCGGTTTCATCTGGGACAAGTTCGGCCACATTGTACGTAATTCTTTTTGCATGATATGCATTCTCCTCTTACTACTTGAATTGGAGAAATCACCATTTTTTTGCTTGCAGGTTACCAACTATCACGTGATAGCAAAATTGGCTATGGATTCCTCCGGGCGCCAGAAAGCTCAGGTACGTAACTGAATTATTTTCTATGAATTCATACATCTCCTTTGAAACACGTGGTAATAACTTACCAAGTTTGTATGTTAAGCAGGTCTCTGTGCTCGGAGGTGATGGAACGATTACAGTGCACGATGCTTCCCTGATTGGCATTGATGCTAGCCACGATCTTGCTGTTCTCAAGGTATCCTTCTCTTTTGAGAGCAGTGTGTTACAAAATGGTGTGTATTTGTGGAGGTCGATGGACTAGTTTTAATCATTTTACAACACATGGTTTTTAATCATTTTACAAACGAAATGGTTTGTGTTCATGAAGGTCGATGCACCGGAAGATAGGTTGACTCCAATTCCAGTGGGAACTTCTGAAGACATTCGCGTGGGGCAAAACTGTTTCGCTATCGGCAATCCTTATGGCTTCCAGCATACTCTCACTACTGGGGTATGCATCCACTGCTCCTCGCTCATGTTGCATATTCCTCGAAGTTCATAATCATTGACGAGGTTCTTTGTTACTTTATGCATATACTGTGGGCTTCTCTACAGAGATTGAGGCAACAATGTCCAAAGTTTTCACTTTATTGCAGTAACCTTGTTCCTAAATCTTGCAACAAGAGTTGAAAACCGGTTCAACGAATATGGCCATGACTCGTTTCATATGTAAAGTGTTGCAACTTTGTATATATTTAACCATTAAGAATGCAGGTAGTGAGTGGGTTGGGGCGGGAGATTCCATCGCCAGCGGGAGTACCGATTCCAGGTGCTATTCAGACAGACGCTGCCATCAATGCCGGTAATAACCTTCACCTCATGCATCTCGTGAAGAATATCGTTTTATCAGATAGTTGTCGTCTAGAAACCAAAGTGACGGACTTCACATTTACAAACTTCAAAGGAGAGCTTAAAGAAGACGTTGACATGGTCTCCAGGTAATTCGGGAGGACCATTGCTGGACTCGTTTGGACGCATAATTGGAGTGAACACTGCTACCTTCACTCGAGCAGGTATGGATCAAAAGCATGTCACTTATTGTGGGACACAATGGACAGGATCCAGTGAATCTTACCAAGTTTCAATCTCAAGAATGTTAAGAACTGCATCCTAATTACATCAGCACATTAGAATCAACCTTCAAGTAAACTTGGTTAGAATTGGAAGGATGAAGGTCTCTGTTAACAAAATGGGTAGTTTGACTGTAAGTGATGAAGCTGAAGGATTTTTTCTTTGGATGTAATATATGAGGATGTACTAAAGTTTGAGAAAAATGTTCTCATGTGTGTGCAGGTTCAGGGATGTCGTCGGGTGTAAACTTTGCCATTCCTATCAATACTGTGCGTATGTTGGTACCCCGATTGATTGTGTATGGAACAGTCACTTCAACGCAATCACCCCCTGTTATCCCATCTAAGAGCTTAGCTAAACGGTATAGCACATAATAGGGAAATATATTGTATTAGTGTCCATTGTTTATCCATGTATTTAAGCCTCTTTTTGTTTTATAGCAAGTTTTTTTTTTTTTTTTTTTTTTTTTTTTTTTTTTTTTTTAATATAGTTGGTTTTTGTATAGGTATGCATTGAGTATGCACATGTAGGATTATGGAATGAGCGTAGTGGTTAGTCACATGAAGAGCAACTAGGAAAATCTCAATCTAACTCGCTAATGCCAAGTGAGCCTTTTTGTTGACATGGGTTTACAACTCAGTTAATGACTTCTTGGAAGACTTTTTGTTTGATCATGCAGAATCATAAGGAGAATTTTTAAATTTTGTTTGAAACCCTCTTGTTGAGATTCTCTTTGTGATAATGCCAACACAACCTTCATTATCATGAACAATCACACCTTAGTGGGGTTAGGAGTACATTCAATAAGATGTTTTGGATAGGGAGGAGCTTGGTACTCCCTCTTGTGATGAAGAGGCCCTTGGTAATGAGCATCCCTAGTGTTGATTTTCAGAGTCTGATCTCCATCAACTTTCTCCTCACCAATAGGTGGAGATAGGGAAGGCTTATTCCAGCAGGAATAGACTACTTGGTCTTTTATGGATCTAGTCAGATTGGAGAGAAAAGATTACCACACTCGTGATATGCATGAGTCAATTCATTGGTAAACAAATATAAGCAAATGAATTTGATGCGTTTAGAGATGATTAGAGGTTCTTAGCAGCAGCAGATGTAGATCAAGGGTAGATATTATGAATTGTGCAACATAAAGTTGGAATTTTAGCCACTCCAACGCCTATTTGTTGATCTCCATACCTTTCACGCTCTTTTAAGGAGCAATCCTAGATTGAGAGTGGCAATCATATCTGCATCCATCGAAGATGCACATCTTTGCAAGAGCGTGAAAAGGCACAAGCTTAATGTCGGAGGTGGAGAGCATTGACATGATTGATAGTGTGAAGTCGAAGATTCTGGATGCACAAGGGATATGAGCGGATGAACAGAGTTGATGTTTGTAGGCAAGCGATGGGAAAACAGCCCCACGCTTGTCGATTACAACATCCTTAGTAAAAGTACATTGCACCTACTCATTTGCCTGCAAGGAGGGGGGAAAGAGCCAATGCTATTTATAGATGTCGAAATTCCAAGCTCCTTGAAGACAATATGAATTACCCAAAATGGCGTCAGATCTGGAAAGGCTTAAACGTGGAGGCATTGATCTCGAAAAGCTTAAACGTGGAGGCATCTTGTGAGACTTACAACCAAAGGGTCATTTGCCACAAGGGGCTTTGTGATACTCAATCTTTTGAACATCTTTTTTAATAAATAGAGCCATACTTCCAAGCTTTTTGTGAAATCGATCATTTGTTCTTTCACGGTCCATGTGTTAATGTACAAAGGACGAACGGCGGCACTTAACCCTTAAACGCCCATGGGGTCTGAAACGGGCAGCCCAAAATTGGATCACAACATCTTTTGGACTTGGGCATCATGAATAGTGCACTTTTTGAACTTAGGCATCATGAATAGGCCAATCAATGATGAGCTTGCAACCTCCTACAAGGTTATGTACCACCCCAACCTACCTACCACAATCCTTTCAAAGCACAAAATCATTCATACAAATTGTGATTTGAATTGTGAAATTTCACTTTTTGAATGCACCATAAGAAGGTGACCACTTTGACATCAAAATATAAGTGAAATGTTGAGTACAGTAAGAGCTACAGGGAAGATTCTGTTGGAATCATGCCCCTCGGGCTTGCTTGGGCGTTTAAGGGTTAAGGCTACTAATCCTACTAATATGTTGTGTTTAATACCAATTGTTGTACAAGCTCTAAGCTCTTCAAGTACCACTTTTGCCAACTTTTTCAGAAGTTGTTTCAAGCTCACTGGGGTCAAGATCATGCAATATGATTCAAGCATGGATGTAGCAAAGCGGGAGCTTGTAAGTTCATGGTACACTATAAAGGCTCGTTATGAGTATTTTGACCCCAAAGATAATGTTGTGAAATGGGAGTAATTTATAACTATTGCCAAGGAACGCACGACGACCCAAATTTATGACAAAAACAAATAGTCATCCAATGAGGCGATTATTGTCTCTAAAGGATGCATAACCTCTATGGAAAACAGTTGCCCAATATGCTACCATTTAATATGTTTTCTGCCACGAATTACTAGAGGCATGGACCCCTTGAAGGAGCAGCAGTTGATAGAGGATGAGTTTCCACTTTGAAGAAGAATCCTATCCGAGGCTACACTAACTTTTTGATGTCTATAACTCTAAAGACCCAATTCCAAGGGCAAAATTGTGATTCTCCTTACTTTTGCATCTTCTTACTAGGTGAAGATGGGTTCTAGCATATGACTAACATGTTGGAATCCGGGAATGACAAATCTAACTCTTGTAACAAGCTCATTTTTAAACTAGAAATGGGACTTTTGATGGTTCTGAAAGTTCAAGATAACCAAGATTTCTCAATAGTCTTCATTACATTAGGGACAACATAGAAAGCAATGGAGCTTGTCTTATGGCTTGGTTAGACTAGACTTATACTTCAACCCTATATTTGAAATTCTTGACTGCAAAGTCAAATACAACAATGCATAGTGAATTAACTTGGGTTGAGTCTCTAATGTGGGAAGTGTATGTCCATTCATAGTTAGGCATTAGTGGCCTATGCTTAAAACCAAACTTTACATTGCCAAATTTTAGAATATCATCCAAATCCATGCCACCTTTCAGTAAAAAAATCGTCTGCCGAAACCTGCCCTTAACGTACAGGACATTAGCATATTCAATTATAATCAGGTACACCATTTGACATCAAAATACAACACATTAAATACACAAGCATCATTCAGTGGAGCCCATGAGAACTGGGATGAACACAGAAGGCACAACACACTGAATGACAAAAAGTAATGAAAGAAGCAACGAACGCCTCCACCAACAAATTTCCGCAAATTATTTATACAATCTCTCATCTTCTCTCTCTCAGCCTGCTTGTTTGTAGACTGCTTATGATCGGCTAACGGCGGGGTTGAAATTCTTCCAATCAACATCATAACATGAATGGGGCATATACAGACTTTTACTACGGTTATCAAAGCCTCCAGAAACCTACCTGATTTGCCTATACAATCCTTTCCTTACGAAGAAACTCTCCTTCAACCCAAAGAATGGTTTGGTACCAAAAACGAGCGGGCCAGGTATCGCAACCCTGACTCTGCATGCATGTTGGTGTTGCTTTCACCTACATGATGTCAGGACAATTCTCCCAATCTTGTTTCTCTCGAGCATCCCAGTACGTGCCCTTGTATATCCACGATGGTTCCGTGCTTCCATTTTCTATTGGCTTCACCTCTGTCACTCCTGGCTCTCGCTGCATCATCCATCAAGTAAACGGGTTAGTAATACACGACATTAGTAACCTTGTCAAAACTATATGCTGAAAATGACTGCGAAAGGTTCCAGAAGCATTAACAAGAGTGAAGAAATGCACCTCGGTGAACCACATGTTCTGCCATTCAATCCCTTGCTCCTTTCGCACCCGACGGGCGATTCTCTGTTTCTCTTCCAATCGTAGCTTTTCTGGAGTAGCTTTCTCCAAGTCACCATCCTCCTGAAGAACGGGCAGCCATCATTTTTAGCACATCTTCCATGCGCTTAGACAAAGTACTGTAGAGGGCCCGCGCATATGACATTGACGATTCAATCCTACTTACCAGTGCACGCTGATCCGGCCGGAATCTGGAGTCCGTGGGAGGGAGTGCCTCTAACAACTTCGGTGTCAATTCTGTAGTTCAGAAGTACACCGGTATAGAGCATTAGCTAGAAAACTGTGGTGGGTTGATAACTCAAGCGCTTGAAGCTTTCTACTGGGTATCACGTGAACAATGGTAGGAGCAGCAAGGAATGTTAAAAACTGAATGTCTTGAACAGGAATTAATTTTCTCAGACTTACCATTTAGGCCTAGCGTATATCGAGTGAAGCAATATTGCTGACGATAATCTTCAATTTGCTCCGGTGCTTTCCAGAGGAGCCTCACGTCCGGACCATTGACGTCAAAGTTGGTGCACGACTCTGGACAAGAATATATTGCTTCCATGTAGTTGCCAAAAACTGTATAGTGTGCAGTCCCTTTCGCATCATAAATCTGAAAATAAACAATCAACACTGTTAGCAAATGTACCAACTCAATACCTCCTTTTAAATCATAGACTCCCATTGAAGTAGATCGAAACTTTTGAGCATTCAAAACAAACCTTTCCAGTGATGCGGCATTGCTCCCTACTAGATGCTTTGTGGAAGCGGACACGAGCCACGTCCCCCGTGTTGTGATTTACCACAGAAACCTCCCCATAATTGTCGATCCATGCTTTACCTACGACGACATTGTGTATACAAAGGGTTGCTCGGTTCCATGTGATGTGATCTCCATACTTGGGAATTTTGAGATGAACTCCTCCATTACACAGCACCTGTCATAGAAGCAATCAGTTTAGTTTTGCAACGGCCGGTATCTAAACATTATGAGATAGTTACATTATGATGGACGGACAAACCTCAATACTCCTCCCCCAGAACTTGTTCTTGAGCTCAATCTCGCCATAAAGTTGGTATGACCCAGCTGTATTTTCACTTTGAAAGGCTAATATTGGTGGATGATGGCTGACCTGCAATAAGTGAATCAATGATTATTATTTCAGTCATAGTTTCACTTCATTAGTCATGAAGTGTCAACCTCAGGTTTAAGAATGACCATATCCACTTCAGTCAAAGATCAAGATGGCTGTTACTATCAAAGAGTTCAATGAGTACTGCTTATTTTAGTATGCAATAACAATGCAATTGTCTTAGTCCTTCAAACCAGTAATATTGTATAGTGCATCTTAGAAACGGCCTTGATAACGAAAAAGAATCGCACCTGTTCAGCTAGAAACCAGGAGTTATTATCTTGGAACTCGTAAGTTTCTCCCAACAAAGGGTTAAAAGGTTTGGAATCACGATGAATGCTCCCATAGTAGCTTGCACAAGTAAATGCAGTGGCCAAAAGCAACCGCTCCAAGGAGTTTTTCTTGTGGACTGCCTGCTCCAATAAATACCTGCAAAAACAGGGTCAAAGGAACTGTTGCTAAACCACCATTTAACAGAACAATAATCAAGGCACCACTAGTTAACATCAGTATGGAAGTTTAGTGGCAGAGTAAATCAGAATGTTCGTGATCAAAATTACAGACTTTGCCATCAATAACCAAGGTCAGCCAAAAGCAAGAGAACTCGGTAAATTTCTTACCGATATTGAAGTTCCTCAGCACACTTTTGAAGTACTGAGAGGGGTTCATTGATAGTAGCAGGCATAGTGATGTGATTAAGATCCCTGCCTACTGCATTCTTCAATACTGTCCACACAGTAAACCCTCGTGAAAGGGGTCTCGGAGCTGGTAGTCTGAACGCATCAGGTCAAAAGTCAGGAGATCGTAGAAAAATTTCTGAGGAAGGGATTCCAAAGAGATTGTTAATGAGATTAAAGTTGCGAAAGTAAGTATCTAGCATGTCTAGTTGAGTGCCTAGTCTCAATCCAGTAACTCACCTCGTCCTCGGCTGATCAACCTCTTCACCTTCAGCTTCGGACAGAAAATCGGCATCCGCTGTATCAGCTTCCTCAGGGGGTTCTTGATTACCGTCGGCCGTTTCGGCTAAAATTCCTTGTTCATCTGGGGAGGTTGAGCGAGCCGCAAAATCATGATGGTTTAGGACCTCTAGAGCTTCAAAGTACTCCTGCCAGATAAATTAAACATATCATTTGTAAGCACATATGTATATACTAAATGCTCCCACAACTTTCTCTAATTGGCATGATGACAGAATGAGAAACTGGCAAATGAGAAACTACTGAAAGATATACCCTTTTGAATCCAATTCGCTACGGCTACTATCACTATGCTACGCATCTTCAGCATTAACGAACCCTGCAAACTGTCAACTGAGATAGTATGGGCAATTCTACATAAATGCCATGTAGTTTCATGTAGCAACTATTCGGGAATTTCTTATAATCTTTACAGTACTTTGGGTTAGGTCAGACGGTGTGCACAATCCTATTCTATCAGGCATTTCATGGTTGTCATTTAACGAATTTGGTCCTTTTCATACCTCATTTCCAACATCAGGGTGCACTATTGCAATATCCTCTTCAGTGTCATCTCCATCATCCTCAATGTCCTCTTCAGAGGTATTTTTGCGACCGCAATCACATTCTTTCTGCAGTGAAAGGGGAAAAAGTAAGTATCGAAAATAGAAGAGCATAGACATTAGGGGCATGTTTCCACATTTATACCTAGGCACCACCCTAAAGTAACACGAACGAAGCCTATTTACATACGACCATATAATTGGGTACATCTAGAACAGAAGAAAATTCAAGAAAAGTCAGGAGCTATTGCTGATCACAAGAACACGACACAAAACGCAAGAACGGAATTTAACTCCATGAAACACCTAACGCCCACAAAGTACAGAAAAATCCCTGAACTTGTACATACGAACCTTCTGCCTTTCCCTCATACTCAAAAGAGCAGCTCGATCATGATGAAGTTGGGGCAGGGACCTCATCGCTTGTTGTAAGACGGCATTCTCTGCTTCAAGCTCAAGCACTCGGTATATCTCTTCTTTTAGAGTCTGTAAGAGGATCAATCATGATATGAGATCAGTTGGTCGTGGAAGGTTACATCACAGAACAGTATGACATTCGAAGCAACGTAGATGCACTGGAGAAGAATGGTACAGAAAGTGACCTCAGTGTAAGTATCTAACATATTGTTCCAAGCGGCATGCAGAGGCCCTTGGCTGAACATTCCGTTCCTCCCAGGACCTGTAGATCCTTCCTTATCACTCGTATAGTTGAATTGCTTAGTCCCAAACCTAGCTTCTTTGCCTCCATGACTCGAGGCCCCACCTGCTCTGGAAGCTGATCCACCATGTGAAGATCCATCTGAATCCTTACTCTGTATGAAGAGCTCTCGCTCTAGCTTCTTCATTAAGCTCGGATCAAGTTCCTGGCTAGAAGTTGGGGTGAAACCATACACGGAATCTCCATTTCTCTTCCGTTGCAGAGGACCACTAAACTTAAGATTCTGTTTTTTCGTCGATATATCAGTATCTGATGAGTTTCCATAAACGGAACGTTTTCGTCCTGGGAAACATTCAGCTCCAATGCAGCTCACATCCTGGGAAATAGAGTCAAGATCGTCCTCAGGCCGCTCATCGAGCGACAAAGATAAACTTCTTCGCCTGTCCCTTCTGAACTTCTTATCAGTTGGTACAATGACCACAGGTACGGGTACCGACTTTTGAGACCTGACCAACACACACGGGTTTGTTAGCAGAGCCGAACAAGGCTTTTGAATTATCTTGAAAGAAATGAAAGAGAAAGAAATGGTTTCGGATCTGCCTGTAAAGGACATAATAGAGGACTGCCAACATAATAATGTATTCAGTATGGCACAAAAACTACATATCATCTGAATGATTCTGGTTTAGATCAATAAACACTTCCCACTCACCAAATACACTAGTTTCACAACCAACTACACTGCCCAACGCTAGTCCTTATTATAACATGCAATACGTTTTTTTAACATACACCTGTAGCTAAGACTCTGAAATGACTGGGGACACACAAATGATACCGAAGACTGGAGAGAAAAACAAAAACTCACCTGATGGTTGATACATCTTTGGCTAACTCCTTCGGCATCAAGGCCTCTGTATCACTTTTCCACTTAAAAAGAGAACGAGAACCAACTTTATTATACTCAATCTCCTGGAAGTGCAACATTCGGGGTGAGGTAGGTCTAGAATGATTCTGGGATGCATTTGAAGCTGACACCTCTGGAGAAGATATTCTATCATCTCCAGCGGCAGGAGTAACGTTCCCCTGGTGAGTAACATCTGAATCAACTGTTTCACTCTCCGTCATGAACAACCCATTTGACCTCCAGTTATTTTCGGGCAAACTCGGTAATGCAGGAGTCCCGTTTGTCGTGGCCTTTGGAGGCACCTCTGAATGGTCAGCAAATCCAAGAACGCCTGATATGGACGATAATGATTGCTGCAGAGTCTGCAACTGGTCCAGAAAAGCTGCAAAAGCAGAATCTGAACTCTGTGAGATTACGTAATCACAGCTGCTTCTGATCTCAGAATCAGGTTCGTTCATAACATAAACGAGACGCCCCCGATGTCTAATGACCTCCGAGGTAGCACCAAGTCATTGATATCAAGAACTTAAATCTAGGGCTTGAGAAAGAACACGTCATAAGCTAGTTTAATGGAAAAAGCCGAGGTTGTAGGAATCATATATTACCCTTTCGTGTAGGCTCCAAGTCCCTTAAACGTTCCCTGACTCTTCTTTTGAATTCCCTTTCTTGAGCCTCCCAGTCCTCCCTCTCATGCTGTCAAAAAGAACTGAGTTAGATTTCACAGAAAAGAGGACTTAAGAAGGGTGAGCTGCTACAAGACATGATCAGATTATATTTATTTTTTTCCAGAACCACGCCATCCAATCATTCTCATCTGAAAATGATGATGCATAGTGAGCTCGACCTCAAGATACCACAGTGGCATGGTCGAGCTCAGCTAAACAAGAGCCGAAGAATAACCAAATACATGTACACTGTTAATATCATGCAGGTTGTAGATTCTACCGAAGGCACGGAAGATTGAGGTAGTAACGCCGACACCTGACCAGCTCCACCTTGTGCCATCACGAGAGAATTTTGATAGATCCGTATGGACTCATGAATCGCATCCAACCACGGCTGCCGAAAATCACGACTGATAGTGCGTAGATAGTAAACCATGGAACCTTTCATAATCTTGAACTGCCGTTCCTTGCCAGGGGCTGGAGCCACTGTAGCTCCCTGCTCAACTCAGACCAAGTCAGTTGCAGACATAATCTTTCTCACTTTCACATACCAGTAAAGAAGATGGCCCTACATAATAACATACAGTTGAAGGTAGGAGTTAGAAAAAAAAACTTACACGAAGATTGATGCACCCATGGCGACCACTTTGATCTGAATTCTTGTAGTGAAGCAGCAGTCCAGGAGGATTCGCAACAAACCAGCGTCGTCGCCATCGCTTAAATCTTCCAGCCCAAATAAGGACCCATCCTGCAGGTGGCTGACCACCAACATCTGAACCACTATTTGTCCGCTTATGCCACCTTCGTGGATCATATATTTTCCTGAATGTAACAAGAGATACAATCAATAACAGCGAACTACAAAGAAACAAGTCGATAACATGTCAACCCGAAATAAAATTCTCAAATATCTCGAAGATCGTATACACAGAATGAAAACAGAATCGAAAGTTAAACAACAAGATCGGAGGAGAAAGGTGCCTGGTATACATCAGCTAATTCAAAGAGGTTCAACATATGTACACCAGGGAAAGTCACAACAACCTGAACACGTATTATCATGTAAAACCTCTTAACATTCTGCCCTACTTTTGTACATGCGTGTTCCTATCGTCATCAGTCCAAACTTCAGAATCATATCAAGTACGATAATCTAAGTGTACGGAACACACTAAGTGCTTGAACATCAAAATTGAGCTTCTCTCTCAACATGCATTCCTTCCTATGATTCCACAATTGCAGAGGAAGCAATCAGATTGGCAGAAATTAGTGTAATGATTCCGATCTTGCCTGTTACCGTGCGCCAACTCCTTCGAGACTGAAGAGCGACGACGTCGGCGCTGCTGATGAGGGGCCATTGCGTCCATTGGCAGGTCAGAGTGTCACCTAGGTCGACAAAACAATAATAACCTACACAGATTTGTGCAGGGGGTATCCAGGAGCCACGTGTTGTATCTCCATTCACGACGAGAACTCTTCCGGCTCAATGTCAGGATATCATCAAACAATCACACCTGCAAATTCACCTCCACCGAGCGAGAATCCATCGAAACTATCCCTGCTACCTCCCCTTGCTGCCGTAGCTCCGACACAACCGTACCAAAAAAAAATTCGCAACACGAACTTCCACAGTCCAAGAAACTCTCTGTCTCTCTCTTGATCGCCCCTGTTTTCTCGGAATTCTCGCCAGCGGTAAACAAAGAAACTAAAAAATCTCACAATTCGCTCCTTCCCGAAGATCTCAGAAATGCAAGCGTCGCCCTGTACAAGGATGATCGCAAGGCCGATCTCAATGCGACGCATGCACTCCCGCGCATCCAAACCCCGAGATCGATAAACAACCTAAGAAGGGGCATCACCCGGGCGTGTGATCGCACCAGGTCCGCATGCTGGAAAACGCTCGAGATTACCGCAAATTCCACATCATATGAAGCGCATCATAGAGAATTCTGTTCCAGATTCCGCGTGGAGCCCGAGTCCCTCGCCCACCTGTGATACTCTGTCTCCGTTCTGGCTCGTTACTGACCCAAAACCGACCGCACTGGGCTCGTTGGCAAGCCAAATTGCGACAGATCTCGAATTCGGGCCCGGACGACGAACAGATCGAGGCAGCATCGATCGTCGTCGCGGTTCAAGCACCGATCAAGGCGGCTCTTCTTTGCTTGGTTGGAGTATGCAGACGGGAAAGATGTGGTGCTGCCTTTTCTTTACCGCTGGTTTTTCTTTTACAAGATCTACGGTCGGGATCCGCCCCGTCGGGGATCCGACGGGCACGGGTCACAGAACGTGGCCAACTACAGTTTGGGGGGATCTTTATTACCACAGCGCTTGGGGAAACGCGTAACGCCCTGGTTTCGGGAAATGTCCGGATTTCGTAGATTCTGGAATGCGAATTGGCGGAAATGGATTCAAAATTGGACCTCATTCCTTTCATCCAAATTTTGTATTGAAAATCCAAACTCTAGAATTTAATGGACATCAAATAAGTATAGCAAGAGCCCCGACGGGAGGGTATTCCGCTGGGGTCCTGCGGCGTAACACACTTTCAAGTTCACATATGGTTTATATTAAGGCCGATTCATGGAGAGGTCAAGGAAATCCAATAGTCTAATTGGTGGAGAGCAAGAGTTTGGCCTCTCAAAAGTTTGTTTCGCTCTTCATCGATCAGATTCTTGGATTCTCCTGACCTCTCCATAGTGTGAACCGGCCCTTAGACTAATCTACATCAAAAGTGTAGTGTCTTATAAATAACTGAGGGACGTTTTACATGGGGAGTCAAGCTGTACATGAGAGCGAAGGGGAGAATCCTCCCATGTGATTGGTTCATTTCTTGTATTGTCAAAAATGAATCAATTATGTTGAGGGAATTTTTGCCCTCCTCCGGACGGATGTACGGCTTGACTCCCCATATGAAGCATTCTTAATATATACTCCTTCCAATTTTGAGGTATTCCTATAACAAGGTTCAACAACCTCCCACCATAGTTGGCGAGTGAACATGGAGAATGGAACCCATGAACTCCTTATTGAGCGCATGAGCTCCAACCACCAAGCCAAACTATAACCATTTTATGCAAGTGTGTCTTTTTCTACATAATTCTCAACCCAAAGAAAAGAGGAGAGTTGTTCATAGTTTAAAGGTTGGACACAAATTATGGTTCAAATTGTAAGTTTTTCAATTCTAAACTTCCCACCTCTCTCACTTAAAGTACTATTCTAGTGCTTGGTTAGACTTTATATTTGAGTCTTAAATGTTCAAATTGTCTTGAACTTTTCCACACCAAGTCTTAAATGACTTCCAAAGATTCAAGGGAGTCAAAATGGATATTTGCTACTTTGGGCAGCTTATATAAAGGGGTTAAAAAAAATATCCTTGCCTATGATTTTAACTATGTGTTTTCCTATACTATAAGGTTTATGGTCTAAAAATCGCAAAATCTTTTGAATGCTTTACCACAACTTGGGGAAAAAAAATTAAAAAAATTAAAAAAAAATAAAAAAAAAAAAAAAAAAAAACAATAAAAACATTTTCAGCAACTTTTCTTTAAGAATTATTCTCAAATTTGTTCATAAGTAAACTCCTACTACAACTTTCAAGTGACCCAAGTTTAAACTTGGCATGCATGAATTACATAGAGCAGCCTTCAAAATCTACAAGGCCAAGCTTGAAAGTTTTTGTAATTTTACAAATTTTTAAAGATTTACCAACTTTTGAGACTCGAGAATTACTGAAAGAAAATTAAAATAAAATGTATATATATATATATATAAAATTGTTAAATATTAGTTCAATTATTTTCCTAAACTTAATGTAATCGATGTGTATGAGTCCTCATGTTTTTTTCCTTTTTTCTAGAGGATATATTGCTTGAATGTTTTAAATTTCAAACGATTCTCTAAAATTTTGCAGGGGTGTACTCAACTTGGTTATCTACATAGACATAAATATGAACAAAATGTTTAGGGTAGTATTCATCAAGTCCCTCTTCCCACAAAATAGTCCATGTCTTCTAAAGAATGCTAAAAAAAAAAAAGGTATAGCATCAACTTTAAATGTTATGATCTCACAAGTGGTATATATCCAATCGCTGCAATCCTTAACGGTGTTTGTCATAATAGCTAAGCTCTAAATCCTACGGTTGAAAGTTCAAAAAAAAAAAAAAAAAAAAAAAAAAAAAAAAATCTTCACACCTCAAACCCAAGAATGTGATAGATCATCACAAGTTTTAGTGTTAGAGGTCCAAAAAACACTCGAATTTTGAGTGATTAATTGTTTACAAAAGAGAATAGAAGTAACATTGTACAAATCCACATTTCAAATCCAAACTCTTATAGTGTGTAAATTTTTTTTGGGACTCACACACATTTCTTTTGATCATAGGATTTTCTTTTCCAAATTAATCCCTAAAACTCAAAACATGCTTAGAATAGAGTTTTTTTTATTGTTTAAGCCAATACCTCACCTTGTATTAAATGTATCATTGAAGAAATGCACATGTTCCTTGATTGCATGGCATGCAAAAGACATGTATAAGTTGGGGGCTTGGATTTTTCCTTTCCATGCACTCAAAGAGCATATGCCCAACCAAGTTGGTAGTATATCATCATTTAATGGCTATCATTTCTACCAACAATTTCAAAAAGGACACTCAAAAGGGAGCCTTACCCTCAATACTGTACAGACTCATTCAGACTTTTTTCAAATTTTTATTTATTTTTTTATTTTAATGGTAGAGAAAAAGGGGCTTTTTGTAACAACGAATTCATGTTTTTGAGATTGATTATTTATTTGGATAAATATATATAGACTATTGACCTATGGTATTCCCAAATTAAAATGTACCCATGTTTGAATCTCTCTAATATCACTCCTCCAATATTTATTGTTTGAGGTTGAAATTGTTAGAAGCAAAATGTAAAGTATTGTTTGGTGCCTAATAGTCAAGTTTATATACATGACTTAACCCCTAAAGGTCCTTGATACGAAATTGTTTAAATTATCAAAAAGAACCTTCTTCTACTTCAGGTGCAAAGAAACTCAATCTAAGCATTGATTAGAATATCCAACCGTAGGATCTTGAAGTTAACTTGACCCTTTTCTCGAATGTCAAATTTGAACCGTCAATTTTTCTCCAATTTTGAGATTATAATGGTCAAAGTTGGCTGAATTTTCTCCTTGCCAAAATTCCAAAAAGCGATTTCCACTTTCTTGGACCTTTAGGGGTTAAGGGTTTTCTATTTCATGTTTCTAGATCAATTAGGAGTGTAATCGTGATATGGGGCACATGGGATGTTTGATTTTTCACATGGGGTTGTGGTGAATTTCATATAAATAGAGCTAAAGGATGCACATCTAAATATTGTTTGAAGAGCCATAACTTCTTTATCCATTATTGTATGAAATTTCTTGGTTTGAGTCCCGAAGCAAGTTTAGTTGTGTGGTAAAAATGAATTGCACACCTGTATAATTAAGTATGAATAAATGGCAAGCATTTTAGAGACACCTATTTCCATTCATGGAAGTACATGACACTCCTTTTAATTCCAATGCGTTTGTTTTTCTACATATAAAGCAAACTATTTAGGAATCAATTGTCACCCTAACCAAACTCAAAAGAACCCTATTTTAATCTCACTTGAGTTGAATATTCAAATGATCAGTTATAAGTGTATCTACCTCAAACTTAAGAAAAGAAAGAGAATAGAGGTCTTAGACGCCAATGTATATTGAGCGCCAATTTCACTTCTAATTCTATACACTATGACCGCCAATCATAAGCCAGAACATAGGGGTTAATTCACTCCTATCAAGGAGTAGGCCTAATTCGAGCAGAGAAGGGAGATTGGAGAGAACGAAAGAAAGAAAGGAGAAAGAAACATATAAAAACAAGTTTCATGACTACTAAATCGTCTCATTGTAATGGGTCCATGTTGGTGGTCCGAGTTCAAGACCTCTCAACCTTATTAGAGCCTTTATGTAGGGTTGGCATTATATACGGTTGGACTACCTAAAAGCGCCAGGGGACCTAAAATGGCGTTGTACCTCATTTGTAAATTGTGAAAATACAGATGTACCTCATTTGCATATAACGCTTATGGGTCAAACCTTACTTAGCACTTTGGAATTTTGTATAAAATTCACAAATGCGAATTACATGTTGCAGATTTTTGCAATCCTCTTGAAAACCTATTTCGAATGTGGTCATAATTTTATTTTGAGTTTACTAGTGCTAAAAATAGGTCAGATCTCTTAACCCCTAAATGACCACGGCCACCGATTCGGCTTTTAAGGTCAAGGCCAAAAAAAAATTACAGTCAACTTCAAATGTTATGATCTCACATCTAGTGATGATCCAACGGTTGAAAATTTGCACACTACCACCTATGGTAGTCTACTTCAAGATCCTATGGTTGAAGTTATCAAAAATTTCCAAAAATGTTGGACGTACCCGCATTAGTACATAGTGGTCAGTGTTGGGATTTCAAGCTCCCAAAACATCGTGGATCTTTAGGGGTTAAGTTGGTGCTTATAGGACACTCAACCTTAACCACTCACCTCAAACTTATACTCCCTCTGTCCCATTATAGGTTCTCTCAAATCTACCTTGAGAGGGAGATTTCATCAAACCTACTAGACAATCATAATGGGACAGAGGGAGTACCAAATAGTGTACTTTCACATGTACAATTAAATATTCACAAGTGGTCCCCTTTGAAATAGCAAAATGGTAGGAGTACATAATAATATTATTATTTAATCCACTTGGTTTTGGAAACTTGTAGAGACGTGGCAGGAGCAAGGGAATGGCATGTGACCAAAGCAAAGGGATGGTTGGTTGGTTCCCAAGGGCTGGTTGGATGGTTCCCAAGGGCTGGTTGGTTGGTTCCCAAGGGCTGGTTGGTTGGTTCCCAAGAGGCTGGTTGAGTGAGTTTGTTGTCAAAGGGAGCACCGTGCCACTTGCCATGGTTTAACGTCAAGCTCTTGTCGCCTTATGGGCCCATGAGCCCTTCTCTCCATTCGCCCCTACTCCCAACTACACTAAATTTGATAATTAGTGTTAGATACACTAATTTACATAAACATGTTATAAGTTTTTACTGTTGTTCAATAATTTTACCCACTATATTGCCCAAGATGGGGGGTCCTTATATAGTATCAAAATCAATGCTCTTGGTAATTTTTTTAAACAAAAGTAAAAACTTATAGCATTTTCAAATCTTATAATAAACTAACACTAATTATCAAATTTAGTGTACTTTCTTTTTCCCCTACACCTTAGAGCCCCCTTTACACTATGGTTTACTCGTCAAGAAATTGAGGAGAGATTCTCAAATTTGATTGGTTGTTAGTGAGACTTTGGAAATGTGATTGGTTGAATAATAAAATTTGTGGCCTTCTTCATTGTAGTGTACACTTGTTCTAAGGTGGTTTCACCTGTCGGATGCCATGTATTCACTTTATCTTCCCTTACACGTTTATTGGTGTAAAACCTGTGTTCAGGTGACTCGTGTATCGTTCCAGGGATTCTGTGAAGTGACCAAGACAAGTAGTGCTAAAACAACCAAACCCACAAACGTTTCTAGTCCCAACTTATGTTTTAGCCTTGCAGGGCAAGGGTATCCCTTTGCAAGAGGGGATGCACAAAGACTCTTTCCCTTATGTTTATCGTGGCGGAAACTTCCACACTTAGACTCTACACACACACACACACACATACTAAGGCACACATTACGTCCTCACAACTAATCCGTCCTATCCGTCCGAACTAGCAGGTCACGCAGGCCGTCCTGGTTACCCTATCACCCTTACTACAATGACAGACTCCAAGAGCTCCGAATCCGGCTAGAAGACGTCTACACGTATTCTCAGTCACGTCTTCGCGCTGATCCGTCCCCTCCGAGACTACAGAGGAACCCAAGTCTGTGACAGCTGGAGGTCGGATTGGAATCCGGCCTCACACACTCTACTCCCAGACCCTCCCAGACCGTAAGAGTTTACCACAGCAGTTTCCCTCTCCCAGACACCTAGACCAGTTCAAGACACAAGGCACTCAAGAATACGCCCAACCCGACTTCAATTCCACAGAAACGATCTAACAAGGAATCCGGATTCCTAACTCCCAACTCACAACACACAAGGTAGATCCGGCTTTCCAAACACTCAACTGAAAAGGAGACAGGGAAATGATCACACCGAGTATGCGCATAAGAAGGTTCGATTAACACTCAAGCAAGGAATGTTTTAGGTGGCCAAACTTCCACCTATAAGTACTTCTAAGTCAACGACTTAGAAACCTAAAAACTTAGCGGCGGACGCCCTACTAGGCCTACACTACGGAAAGCGGCTCGCTTTCCCAAAAAGATCCTACCTACTGCCATAGTTCGAATTTCTAACCCTAGGCCGGATTCTAATCCGGCTTCTCAATCCTAGGCCGGATTCTAATCCGGCTTCTCAATCCTAGGCCGGATTCTAATCCGGCTTCTCAATCCTAGGCCGGATTCTAATCCGGCTTCTCAATCCTAGGCCGGATTCTAATCCGGCTTCTCAATCCTAGGCCGGATTCTAATCCGGCTTCAATCCTAGGCCGGATTCTAATCCGGCTTCAAATCTAGGCCGGATTCTAATCCGGCTTCTCAATCCTAGGCCGGATTCTAATCCGCTTCTCAATCTAGGCCGGATTCTAATCCGGCTTCAAATCCTAGGCCGGATTCTAATCCGGCTCAATCCTAGGCCGGATTCTAATCCGGCTTCTCAATCCTAGGCCGGATTCTAATCCGCTTCAATCCTAGGCCGGATTCTAATCCGGCTTCTCAATCCTAGGCCGGATTCTAATCCGCTTCTCAATCCTAGGCCGGATTCTAATCCGGCTTCAATCCTAGGCCGGATTCTAATCCGGCTTCTCAATCCTAGGCCGGATTCTAATCCGGCTTCAATCCTAGGCCGGATTCTAATCCGGCTTCAATCCTAGGCCGGATTCTAATCCGCTTCAAATCTAGGCCGGATTCTAATCCGGCTTCAATCCTAGGCCGGATTCTAATCCGCTTCAATCCTAGGCCGGATTCTAATCCGCTTCAATCCTAGGCCGGATTCTAATCCGCTTCAATCCTAGGCCGGATTCTAATCCGGCTTCTCAATCCTAGGCCGGATTCTAATCCGGCTTCCTAATTCTAGACCGGATTCTCAATCCGGATTCCAAGTCTGTATTGCTACCTCGTACTTCTCGTCGCTTTCATATGGATGCGTGTCCACTAGAGGAGGACGAGCGACCGGGTCTCTTTGCTTTGGTGTGCAGGAAGGCCGGAATGGATCCGACCTCCTTGATCCTCTCGAGGACGGATTTGAATCCGGCCATCATACCCTGGTCTGGTACAGAGCTGTCATTCGCCATTTCCGTCATTGTTATATTTCGGCGACTTCGTCCTTTCGCCGCCGTACTTAAAACCCTTATCCGGCTTCTGACAGTCCTTCCTAGCCGTACGGTAGTAGAGTAAGGATTCACAAATCCATCCTTATTATCACAAACTAGATTTTAACTATAACACTTATTTGTAAAAACGTAATTGCCTTATAGTATACGGCCTGGCACATACTTTGGTCGGATTCTAGACTCTATACTTATTCTTAATGCACATTACGCTTATGAAGTATTCAATCAAGAAAACGGGTTCCGACATCACCAATATTCATAAAAGAGAAACTCCAACCTATTTAGGGTCTGCGTGAAGAGAGTCAGAGTTTGTTTTACCTATCCTTGGATGTATGCCCCAAGGTCATCATATCAATGGCGGGACTACTAACCTCTTTCGGGGTGAACACTACACTAATTTCTACCTAGCCATTAATGCCTTAGAGATACCCCACATGGTATTCCCCCAAAGGACTTTGAGGTACCCATGCAACGAGGTCCAAGTGCCCCCTCACCATAGTTGGGTGGACTATGGTGGTGAGCACCATATCGGCATGGGGAATTGAACCTTGGACCTCCTTACTGGGGGCCATGAGCCTAATCACCAAGCCAAGGCTTGTGGTGCCTTAAATCTTTCGTACGTACAAGCGTTTGAGGTGAAAGTTGTGAGAATTGGATGAACATGAAATAAGATCTTTAAGAGAAGATAAATAATGAGGAGCTAAATAATATTGGGAAAAAATGAACATGTACATCAAAAGTGTGATTTTTTAAATGTGGGATATGAGTATGGTGTTAACCCCTAAACTTTTGTGTTGCAAAGTTGATTGTTCATTACAACTAAGTAAACTCCTTGTCATTTTGGGCTTTGTAGCTTTCAATTTATGAATTCTAGAACAGAGCCTACAAAGTTAACTTGGTTAATTAATCATGTACCAAATTTCAAAGGTGGATTCTTTTTTCATCATAAAATTTATTGTTTAAAAGTTGTGAGAATTGGATGAACATGAAATTAGATCATTAAGAGGGAATAAAGTGCCATTTGGAAAAGATGAACATGTAAATAAAATCGGAAGTGAGTACTTAAGAGTTTTTAAAGTGGGATATGAGTATTGTGTAAACCCCTAGAATTTTGTGTTGCAAAGTTGAGTGTTCACACACAATTAACTCCTTGTCATTTAAAACTTTTGTTGATTTCAATATATGTATTCTATTACAAAGCCTATAGTAAGATCCTGAAGTTAACTTGGTTCATTAATCATGTACCGAATTTCAAAGGTGGGTTTTACAAAACATGGAACTTTGACCGAATTCATCTCAAAATCCAAATACTCAAATATGATGAAACTTGTCAAGTAGACTAATTAGATGATTCTGAACAAGATCCTACAGTTGAATTTCTCAAAATCAAAACTTGAAAAGAATTATTGGGCGATTTCACAAATGCCTATAGGACAGTCTGCTGCTTTAGTGGTTAAAGGCCCGTTCGCACTTGGCCTTTGCAAAGAGCGTGGATAAAAATCTAACACCCCTACAATTTGGGGGAGGAATACCTTCTTTTGAGGAAAGGTGTCATCAATGAGGCTCGTAAAGGTGTAACTCAATAGTGAGGGGATTACGTAATGGCCCCTCAAGTGGGACAATACATAAGACCACTCTTAAGAGAGGAAAATTTGAGAATCTTTCCAATATTGGTGCTCCCTTAAGTATTGCCTACTATTGCTCAAAGCTCTTTTGTCCTCCTAAATGTTTGCTAATACCCTACTCTTTAAAGTGTGCCATGTGGACATCCATGTAGGATCGGTAATTATTAATGAATGTAGGTGCGAACACACACTTTTTAATAGAGTTAAGACCCCCTCCTAAGACCTCCTCTAAGGCCAAGTGCGAACAAGCCTTAAGTGGGTTGCAAAGTGGGGCATTGCATATTTGACCTATTTCCTAAGAGATTAGGATACACACACTTTTTAATAGAGTTAACCCTAGAACGTCGGAGCCCATAACCGTGGCCTGAACTTTGATATGTCTTACTCTGAATCCTCCATTTCGCCACTTTACCTGAAAGTAAAATATTTTATTTTATTTTTCGTAGATGTGATCACATGCTTTTCATATGCTGTAAAAATTTCAGATTTTTTTGGGAAGATTTGAAATTCAAGTGAATTTTCAAAGAAAAACCAAAAATAATTCATATCAAATACAAATCACTTTCAAAAAATCTGAAATTTTTGGAATAAGGGGACATTGTAGTGAAGAATAGCATGGTGTAATCCATGGTTTCGTGTCATGCTATATTTGAAAATTGAGAAAGAGACCCTATAGGCATGTAAACTTAAGGTGTCGAGAAATCACTAGATATTAGGAATTTCTTGAAATTCTAACTTGGAGTAGAAACAAGACTTGGTAAGATTCATTTTATGAATTGAGCTTGAACTCAAAAGAGATCATTTAGTTGCCTAAATTTGAGACTTAATAAAAGTAGGAAAAAGTTGCAGAAATGCACTGTGTGATGACTTGTTTTTAACCATTCTTTCAACTTTCATACCACATGTGATCTTAGGAAATACCTTAAATGACTTCAAATGAATTCCATGATATGCTATTATCATTCATAAATCCAATTACAAAAATCATGAATGAAATTCATCCCGCAATAATAGGTTACAGTGAAAATGTTCTGTTCATCGGACATAAAATGGCCGCTCCGACGTTCCAGAGTTAAGACCCCCTCCTAAGACCTCCTCTAAGGCCAAGTGCGAACAGGCCTTAAGTGGGTTGCAAAGTGGGGCATTGCATATTTGACCTATTTCCTAAGAGATTAGGATACACAATATTCCAACTTTTGCAAAACATGACATAACGCTCTATTTTTTTTTTGCAAAAATTCCAACAATAAAAATGTGGTGCACAAATTTCCAGACAGTCAGGTGAGTGACATGATTTTTGAAGGTCAGAAGCCTCTTCTGCCACATTTCTCCTGTTATGGCGTTGACATTGAGGTGGCACATTCTTCGCTTTATCAGGCCTTTTTTTAGGGCATTTTCACCCACCTTTGCCAAATGGCACATGGGCTCAAATGATTTCACATCTCTACCGTACCACCATAGCAAGTTCGGTCCTCAAGAAACGAAAAATAAAATAAAATATTAAATAAATAAATATTTATTTATTTATTTTGCAAAAATAAGGTTCGTATGCCAAAAATAGATTTCCAAAGAAATTCATTCTTTTGTTATTTTGGATATAATTTCCCAACTTTTGATACCGTGTTGTCACAATAAAGCGGTTTCTGAAAATAATTTCGTTCCTCCTCGTTTGTAATTTCTAATTTTTTTTTTTTTGTTTTTTTAAAATAGTATTATTTATGACCGAACCTGCTATGGTGGTGCGGTTTCATATCTACACTAGATAGGTAGATTAGTGTTAAATGAAAATTATTGCTATATGCACTTGTTAACCAAAACAATGATTATCAACTGTGGATAGTGTTGGATAGAGTTTTGCATGAGGGTTAGGGCCGCCTTCAAAGCTTGGTCTCTTTCAATTTGACCTAAAACTTATGTGTCGACAATCGAAGGAAAGTGACGCGCTTGCTGTGAAGTTTGTTGTGAAGCTTATGTTTAACGATAGACAAAAACCGATACAGAATTTCATAGACAAAACTCAGTTGGTTTGCTTGCTTGCGAAGTCGATAGAGAGAAGTTGATTGGCTTACTTGCTTCTAAAGTTGAAATCAATAATCGATAATAGACCGAACATTGAGGTCTATGTTGAGGGCCAAAATGACCATTGTTGCACGTGAATACGAACTAAGGCTTTTTACTTTTTTGTTCCTAAGTGTGTTAAGAATATGTTTATGTAATTTTTACGCACATAGGATCTATGAAATCTAAAGAAATGCTTAAATATTCACATGGAGGTATACTATAATTCAAATATAAAGGGTAGTCTTTGACAATTAAAATGATATGTGAACAATTACAGGGTTGGGCAAGTATTGGTACTGTAACACCATAGCAGGTTCGTTCATAAATAATTCTAAAAAAAAAAACACGTAAAAACACATAAATTACAAGGAAAAAGAAACGAATAACATTAAAATTGTACCAAAATAAAAACGAAAGTACATGACATCAGTAAATATGTACCGTAGTTAGGATAACTAAGTATGGCCGCCAAAAATTGATGAAGAATGAAATTAAGATGAAAATTTAAGTACATCTATTTCTTGCACACGAATGATTTTTTATCAAATAATTAAGAAAAAAAAATCAAAAAAATCATTCTTTGGGAGGCGAACCTTATTTTTTCAAAAAAATTGAATATTCGTGCGGCAGGTGGCAAACCTGCTATGGTGTTACGGTACCTCTTCATTCATTTCACGCCGGCCCCTTGGGACTGGAGTTTCGCATACCTCTTCTACATGTATAAAAAGAAAAGAGAAAAAAAAAAAATTAAAAAATTAAAAAATTAATAAAAAAATATATATGAAGAGAGAGGAGAAAAAGTAAAAAAAAAAAGAAAGAAAAGAAAGAAACAAAGGAAAGAAAAAAAGAAAACTTGAATGATAGGAAAATCTAAATTTCGAGCTTTCAAAGTTTAGGCAAGCCAATTCACTTTGGCACACTTTACAAAACAAATGAGCATGTGTTGCAATTTTGGGCATATTTTGAAAATTAGTAAGCATATATGGCAATTTTGAGCAAATTTCAACATGCGAGTACAATGCTTTTGAACATTGATCGTGATTATCTCTTAGCATGCCCGGGAGGCTTTGTTGTGTTGGTCATTTAAGGGTTAAAGTACAAAGAAAGTTAAAACATGAATGGTCTTGTGTTGGTCATTCAAGGGTTTAAGTACAAAGAATGTTGAAACATGAATGGTCTTGTTACAATGGAAACTCTACACCTTGCAATAGTTTCAACCCTAAATTTGGTGACTTCAGTTCACATTAGGGGTTAAATCTTTTGAACGGAAGAGAATTTGAGCAAATTCACACTATTGAGAGTCTTGCCATTATCAAGCAATCCACCTTGCTCCACAATTTTCGAATAGAGCTGAACATTTGTACACTAGATCCTAGCCTCTGCAGCAACAAATAAACCATGACTAATAACATAGATGTTGTAAAAAGTTGAAGTATCATATGGTAATTCAATTTCCACAACCCCTTAACCCCTAACTCTCCTTGAAACCCGAAACGGGTTTCGGAGGTTCCCGCAGGAGAAAAACTCAGCCAACTTTGACCATTATAATCTCACAAATGAGGAAGAATGAACGGTTCAAATTTGGTATGTGAGATGAATGTCAAGTGAACTTTGAGATCTTACGGTTGAATCTTTCAAATAATGCTTAGATTGAGATTTTTTGAGCTGAATCTAAAGGATGGTCAAATTTTGTGACTTCGACCGTTTTGCAACAAGGAGAGTTAGGGGTTAAGGATCCATGAATACAATAAACAGATTCTCAATTGTTAAACCACTGACCAAGATTCCTAACATATGCAGATGCAGAAAATCCATCCACAAGCATATGTTAGCTTCATATCTGGATTAAGTTTGTAAGCGGAAAGGATTGATCAAATATTACATTGAATGAACACACTATACGTGGTCGTCCCACAACTGCCATACGCCGAGCTCTTCAATGTCAGAACCACAAAAGTACCAACCCACCATAATCATCTCATGCAAAGCAAACCAGATCGGAAGCAAAAGGTCAAACTCAACAATAGCTTAGGAATAATGCCAAGCTTTGTTTGCTATACCACCTGTCCTCGAGCCAAAATTGGATTCTACTAACACTAACCTTATTATTGAATCTCCGAAGCGAAAGAAAAAAATTATCTATGGCTGTGTATAATACAAAGAAGAGTCCTAACGAGCTAACCAGTAGAACAGGGGAAACTGGGCTACGCCCACAAGAAGAAGAAGATAGTTGGACATCGTTGAGTCTCTATCATACCTTCTTGTCTCTGTGAATAGCAGACGTTTCATGGTCCTCACCAGGAAGATCGCCATGCAGAGACTTGTATAAACCCATGCGATATAGAAAGCATACGTTGACAAGAATCGGGTTACCACTGTCACGGAAATGCCGATGAAAGCATAGCCTCCGTATGCTACCACATCCAATGTTGGAGCTTCGCTACTTCCTAACGTGAAGAGTGATGCCTTGAGGAGTACTGTTTCTACTCCCCATCCGATTGTTGCTTTTGTCACTAATCCACTAATCACGTCTGGTTTGAACCTGGAGCATCGTGACAAGCAAACGCGGTGAGCTTTTGAACCACAATGAAACGAAAACGGACAGAAAATGAGATGTACTTACTTGCCCGCCTGCCCTTGTATGAAGCCACAAAGAATGATGTACGTTGCAAACGCCATTAGAGGAAGATACAAATCTGGTGCATTGATGTCAGTCCTTGGAGGTTTGTACTTTAATCCCCCTGCCACTTGCTCTGCTATTCTTGCCCAATGCCCCTGCAAGCTCAACTCTCAACCGATTAGTTTAAACAATATCTTGTCAACACGCTCGATTTCTATAAGCTATGATGAACCTCCTAGCTCAGATAACTGAGATTTCAACAAGCAATTCAAGGTTTGTGGCAACAGAGAACACAAGTGGTCTATCTCCTTGCTCATTGTTAGGTCCAATCCTGCCTCTTTACAAAGAGAAAAGACCGAGCATCGATGGTTGCACTCATGAATCACCATGCTCAGAGTTTAACTAAATGAGCGAATGTCGAACAGCTGCTGTAAATACAAGATTCATAAGCTATGATAAACCTTCTAGCTCAAAGAACTGAGATCTCAACAAGCAAATCAAAGTGTGTGGACATCGAAGACCACAAGTAGCCTATTTCCTGGCTAACTATTACGTCCAATCCTGTCTGTTGATATAGAGGAGAGACCAATAACACTCATGCTAGAGTCTTGACCAAATAGTTCGTATGATATCTTGCCGACAAACTGCTGTAAATGCAATTATCACAAACCTACTGAGAACTTAGCAGGCAACTCAAGGTGCGGGATAAGTAGAGATGAAAACAAAAGTAGGTCTCCCACAGATACATAAAACAATAAACCAGTCTGCTTCGGTAGACCAGTTAAGGGTTAAGGGTAAAGTGGTCCAGAGTTCCAAGAGCCATTTCTGAACACCATTAGCAGCAGGCTCAAAATTCGTTTGTTTGATTTTAGCTATATAGCTCACCATCCCGCTGCTCAAGTGATTTAGTTTCGATTCTACAGCTCAACTTTGAGAGCCATTTTTTGGTTTCAGCTACAAAACAGCAGAAACAACAGGCAGCCTATTCCCTTGCTCCTTCACGCTTCGAAGATCAAGTGGAAGTTCAATCAGCGAAGGAACGCTACTCAAAGATACATGACGGCAGTGACATACATACCTTGTGAAGAAAGGGACAGAGAACCACTCTGAGCTTGTTCTTAACATATTGATCAGTCACTTGAAAGTAACACTGAATATCGTGAGTTGCGAAATATCTACTGACCTGTAATGAACAAACAACACGAAGACCGTCATAACTCAGAATCATACACACAACGAAACCCTAAGTGTGTCAAGAATTGCACTTACGTTGCTCTGCACGTAGTCTCTGCTGTTACCGAGATAAGTGCCAATAATTCCCGAGCCGGCGCCGTAAAAGACGTCGTTCAAAGGATTGTTCGGCCCGACTGGTGGCACCTGCTGCTGTTGCTGTCTTTGCATCATCGGCGGAGGCATCCCTGGTTGGCCATACTGTTCGAACCCTGGACCCTGTTGCGGGACCCAGGCCATAGCTAACTGGACCTGCTAGGGATCGATCGATCGAACGATGATGCAAAATTTGTCGATCGAAAGATTGATTGTTGTAAGTTTGGAGAAACCCTAAGACTGGGTTGATCCGATCATGCGAAGCGGGAGCTCAATAATAGATTGAAATGAGGTGAGGGATGCATCGAGGACTTGGACCCAGTTTGTTTCTATTTGAAAAAGTGCGAATGAATGCGAATCTGAGGTTCGGAAGGCTTCAAGGAGGAGGGGCAGAACTCCTGGGGTGGCTGGCACGTGGTGCTGTGTTATTGCTCTTGTTGCGTCAGTGGCGGGGCTTGTGAGAGCATGCCCAGCCCTCCCCTCAGGCCGGGGGCTGGAGTCGCTTTTGCCGTCCGGAGAACCCCAGCCCACGCAGCAAACCTGTAACCCGGGGTCGGCGTTCCCTGGGTTAAGGTACAGACACCTAAAGCCGATCACTTAAGCGATTTTGCTTGCATAATTGAGGTATAATATTTCGGGGTTATTTTTCTGGCATGGAGAAATAAGGTTCAGGGGATATTAAGATTTTTAATTTTTTTTTGTGCAATATATAGATTAATGTGAATTTTAGAAGCAAAAAGTGCTTAGAAACCAGTACACAGCCAATAGGCTCACGAGGAGATGTTAAATGAATTATTGAAAATTAACCATTATAAAAACCAGCGATCGCGCACAGATGTGACAGGTGCCTGTCACAAATCGTACTCATGACTGAGCACGGTGGTACTGGAAGTCGACAACGTGGTAAAGCAAAAGTTGAGAGCGCGCTGGAGCTAGTCTCCTCGAAGATGTACCCTAAACCCGTGCGAGTAAAAGCTGGTGCTCAACAGAAGTGTGTGCTAGCAGAAACAAATCTCCCGCTCTAAGTTTTGCTCTTGCCCAGGCAACGGTCATCGCCAACGGATCCTCATTGCTCCTCGTTCGCGGCTCGTCTTCTCTGTGCGCTTGAACGATCAATTTGTACGCTTGCTCGGTCAATTTGTGGCGTGTATTGTGAGTGCCATGGGATTCCTCTATAGAATTCAGAAGAAGGGTACTGCGATGCTTGAGAGATTGGTGAGGGGCGGACTGGGTGACTGCCAAGTAGGAATTGATGCATATGCCAGAAGAGTAGGTCCTCAGGTGGCGAATGCAACATAGACGATACGCGAGTGACAAACCTCGGGATCGACTGATACGGCGCAGTGACGTTTGCTGCTGTATGGGCCCGCTCGGACTCCTTCCGAGTCCGCGCCTCTGATGCGGCAATGGCTCGTTCACCCCTCTGCCTTTGGGATTGCTCACGTTCTGCAGTCTTCGCGGCTTTGGCCGCTGCAACCTCCGTAGCTCGGGCGCCTTTCACGGCACGGGCTTCCTGTCGTTCAGCAGCCTTCTGCGTGCGGGCCTAGGCGACTCCCACCGCGCGAGCTACTTTTGCCACTCTAGCTTCCTCTCGTTCAATTTTCCTTGCGTTTCCGGCGCTCTTCTTTCTCAACCCTTCCTTGTTCTTTTTGTCTCGCAGCCTCTGCTTTCGCATCCTTTAATTCCGCTGCTGCTTGAATATACTGATCCGACGTCAACATTATAGACTTGATGAAGTCCATTATCGGGTCTCGCGAGCGTGAATTAACCCTGCATGCCACGGTTGGCAGTGTTAAGAACTGTGTGATGGAGCTGACAACATCAGCGGACTCCTCGAACCCGAATATCTCGTCTGCAACCGTGGGGTCGGTGGGATCAGCATCAACGAAGAAGTGGACGGCATTTGAATGAGGGACTTTGGCAAATTCGGCCTCAATGTCAGCATGTTGTACAACAGATATGTTTCTCTCATCATGCTCCTCGTTGTCTCTTGCAAAGTCCATGTGCAATGCAGCAGCCGTTGCGTCCTGACTTGGTTATGTTGAGCACTGAGCTTGCTGCGCGTGCACTATAGTATCGCTTATGACGACGCCACTATCGATGGGTTGATAGGTCTCAGATGGACGCATGTCCTCTTTCACTGCATTAGAATCTAGGGGCCAAATTCCAGTAGCGCTGAATCCCTTCTGTATGTTGCTAGGACTTAAAGCCCGCCTCAGAGCTAGTGAAACGCACTGCGCTAATGTAACCTTAGCAGCTGCTTCGTTTAGGTGTCTGCTGCTCCAGTAGTCGCGGTACTCTCGAAAGTATTGCTTGAAGGGTTTAAAAACTCCCACGTCTAATGGTTGAAGTGCATGTGATGTGTGTGAAGGAAGCGTCAACAAATCCAACCCTATGACGCTTGCTTCCCTAACCACATCGAACGTGACATCACTGTTATGTCCATCTAGGATTAACACGTGTCGATTTTTGGGGGAGATGCCGGAGGCTCTTCTCACACTTGCAATGAAGTGTGAAGTCCAAGCCGAAAACAAGTAAGATGTCATCCATGCTTTTTGTTGCATCGCCATTGTAGCTCTAGGCTCACACTTCTCTATGTAATTTTGTCGGAAACGTCTACCACGGAAGATGTAGAATGTTAAAATAGAAGTTCCCGATGCATGGATACAAACTAAAACAGATAATCACTCATGCTGATTTGGCACAATGCTATGTACTCAACGTGCCCCTCTTCTAGCTATGACAACTGCTCCACCATGTCGCCGTGCCTATGCTCCAGATTCATCGCAGTTCCATATCCTATCAGGTGTGTATTTGTGCAAATCATACAACTGTTGTAGATTTTCATAGAAACTCCTCACATTCTCCTCGCATAGTCCTCTCACACGCGCTGATTCAAGTGCTTGTGAAATGCGCAGGGTCAATTTAGGATGCCTCCTCTTCCACCATCGCATCCAGCCCTTTCCCGGGATGCCATCCCGAAATGGTGTCCATCTAGACTGTGTAATTTCATACACCTTCATTCGCAGGGCCGTGGGAGACAAGCCGAATCTCCGATCACACATCTGCAGCAAGTAGGCCACCAAATCCTCCTCCTCAGACGGACTCTATATGCTAGGCGGTCCCTTCTTCCTGCTTGTACGAATCCCATAACACCACTCCCGAAACGAGAAGTAAGGTATGTTGTGCTTAATCGCAGCTCTTCTCATGCTATAGTCGTCATTAACAGCTGCTAGTGTCTACTGCAAGTCTTTATTACTCCACAAGCTTTGCTTGCGACGTGGTGTACTTGTTGTCCGCCTTGTGTAACTGTGCAGGCCATGACGAGCTGAGTTTGAGTCACCTGAAGCGGACGTACCTGGTTGGAGTTGTGAATGCTGACTGACTCCTGCGCTGACTTTGAGGCGGCATGCGGCGTTTATCGGTGGCTGCAGGCGTATTTGCATAGAGGCGCACGCGAGGTGCGAGGAACGCCGACTGAGTGCTTCGAAAGAACCCCTGGACGCGGCCTTGACTGTTCTGCCAACTGATGGCTTGGCCGAAGGAGGCATCGACCGTTGACAGGCGCTGCAGGTCCACCCTCTTGAAATCCGACACCTTCTGCTAGAGCTCGTCGACCCCCCCTTCTCCCATTCTACTGATGCTCCTGAAACACTTTCAGCTCGCTATAATCCATGAGTTGCGTCCCGATCGGACTCTCATCATCTCCACTCCCGAAATCTGATTCTGAGTTTGCAGTCGAGTCGTTGTACTGCAATTCAGAGAAGCGGTTGGCGTCATCGTCGTGCAACCGGAATACATTGTCATCGACTCTATTGACTCTATCATGTTGTCTGAGGCGACTTACACGGCCACTGACCTCTTCACCCATGATCTGCGACTGGAAGTGCTTTTCGGAGTGTAGATTGAATGCTAGCTAAGCAAGACTAATTGCAAAATGTGCTTCATGGCTTTGTGTCTGGCCTTGCTTTATAAGTGTGCTAGAATTGTCAACAAGTGCTAGCCTGCCCTATGATTTCGATGTAACTAGAAACCGTTAATTCAAGACTCCGGTTTTGTTCATCACCGTCTACAGAAGTCAAATCTGCAACCACCGAAACCTGTCTCACTAAGATTAGAATACCACTTGCATGCATCTCTAATTCAGTCAAAAATCACACCATTCTATAAATTACATGGCCCCATTTCCCAACCACGCCGCTATTTTAATGCGTCAGTGGACCATATGCCATGCCGAGAATCATGTGTATGCATTGCAAGTCACTAAAAATCAGCTAGCGCCTACTATTCTGTAGACAAGTCATGCATGTGACAGTTACCATGTCAATCTAGTGCACGGATACGGGGACCTGGTCGACTATGGGTGTCTGTACCTTACAGCTCGTCATAATTTCAAGTTTTACAGTCCCTTCTCTCACATTTTATGTTCGTATCAACCAATGCAAGAGTGCCTCCTGGCGACCTGTGGCTTGTGGCGAGCCTTTGAAGGCTTCCGCGGCCTGCTCGATGGCCCCCTGCTGGTTGGGTCAACTCGCTTGCCATGCCCCTTAGCCCCCTTCGGCACGCCATATAGGCTTTTGCCGGACAAGCCAGGTAGGGCATGCTCTAAAGAAGATGCATTGATCGCTTAACTCTTACGGGAGAGTCGCCTCAAAAATTGCCAAAAGCCCTCAAAATTGCCCTCTTTTGATGCAAGATGCAAATTTCTAAATTCTGACAAGTTTTAAAGTATGTGATTGTAGGATTTAGTAGCTCACATATACACAAAATCTTACACTCAAATTCCTCACCATTTGTGAGATCAAATCGTTCAAAAGTTGGAAAAGAAGTTTTGTTTCTCTCATTGCAATAGGGATCAAGGTGTTTTGTGAGCCAAAATAAACAATTTCAAGAGAAAATTGGAAATGAGTGTCTTCAAATTCTTCTTTCTTAGTGAGTCAAGTAAATGTCTGTACAACTTATTCCCTCTATGACCTATAAAACTTAGAGAAACTTTGAATTTTCACATGGAGGTATGTTGAAATTCAAAAAGAAAGGCCAGTCCTACAAAATAAAAACGACATGTGAAGAATTAATAGATTGGGAATCCAAATTTTAAGATCATGCCTTCGTACCTCCTCTACATGCTAGAAAAACAAAACTTGATGAAAAGTAAAAACTTTTTGGTGAATTTTCGAAGTTTATGCATTTTGATTGACTTTGGGCAAATTTTGAGAATACATGAGCATATACTGCGGTTTGGGCAGTTTTCAAATAGTCTTTCCAAACTTTGATTTTTAATATTACCTAAAATATGAAGAATTTTGAAGCATAAGATGACTTTTCGGAAAGGTATGAGAAAACCCTACAATCCCCATAAAGTTCCAACATCAAACTATCTATATTAAGTAACCGCTAGGCTAACCAAAGTCCAAACGTCCCGTTTCAAGCTTCACTCTCCTTAGGGATTGAGGAGTATTATCGACGTAGCCAACTAATATTTCTTAAATTGCATCATTACTTGTAATGCGATCATGTATGTGGGTACCTCAAAATCCTCGTGGGGATAATACGTCAATTATTTTTGAAGTACGGTACTCGTCTCTAGCAGCCACTACTTGGAGAAGTGCAATTAAATTTTGAAGCGGTGGAAGGAACTATATCAACAATATAGTTCATAAATGCCACCGATTCAAATGAATACCAATATGTATGTAATCTACAAGATCACCTACCTGTACTTACATTTGGGTATTGAGATCTTCATGCTTAGGGATAATTTGCATTAACATTATGGCATCAACTAGTGATTTGGTAGAAAGTGGGAGGAGAAAATTAGAGAGATGCGGGATGGAAGAAAGAGGGTTAGGAGATGGTGAAATTATTATTTTGAAAAAACCTCTAGATAGGGGTACTCCTTAGCATTCCCATATTCTAGCAAGGTGCATAAGAAAGACACTCCAGAAGGTCTTACAACCCCACTATAATCACGTGGCATCAATCCAGGCTGAAGAGAGACAATGTGAGAGTTACAAAGAAGGCATGAGTGATCTTCTTTGTTCTATTGTGAGGCACATTTGGCTGTCTATCTAATGTGTTATAAATACAAAGCGGGTCAGGCTACACATCACTCCAAGAGGATGCAAACCATAATTTTCCACCGAGATATAGTGAGCGCAAGAGATCCTCAATGTAAGACTTTAATGACTTCGTAAGAGGCCTACACCGTGAATCCAATCTCGAAAGGAAAAAATTTTAGTGAGCAAAACTTGGAAGCCAGGAATAGCTAAAGCTACAAATGGTATTGTTGAACTGATTGGTAGTGAGATTCTTTGAATTGTCTTTGTTTCTCATGGTTTAGTTAGTTCTTCACTTATCTTTATAGTCTCTGTAAGTGCAAGTCGAACAAAATTTTGTTGAAAATGCAAAGTATTTTGGAGTGAATTATAGTGGAATTTTAAGTATCATCTCCGGCTCCACCAATTCTTATTCTCCTTCTTATGATATATGGTCAGGACGATTGCTACAATCTATTGAAGCCAACTCTTTCTGATTCTAAGCTGGTATAGTTTATTACTCTGGTTTCATTATTAAGACTCTCATCGCATCATTTTATCCTCATGTGCTTGTCTGTGTTGTATGGCTAATTTATTATTTGTAATCTCTTGTTTGGTTTGTCGAATGTCATGTATCAGGTTGTGTGATTCTTTTGGCTAGTTATACATGTTCTAGTTGCATACAATTCTGTCGATCCGAGATGAATGGCATGTCACCTTTATCTTCTTTCTCCGTATGTAAACCCAAATGTATTATTGTTGTACATGTGATTCTATAATTAAAAGTATATGTTCTTGTCTATGTTTTTCAAGCTGAATGTAAGTTGTTAAACCTTGTATTGCTTACTTATTGCTTGAAGCTGTGATCTAGAAGTATCACGAAGCTTGTTTTTTACAAATAATAGTCAAAAATTTCACCTTGTGTACTAATCAACAAAATTCAAAGTTACAGATTCATCAATCGTCTAGTTTGATATTTAATTAGTGATATATTTTTTTTCAACCCAAACACGCTCCCTTCTCCTCCGTGTTGTACGATGCTACTTCTGTAAGCTTCCAACCGATTGGTCTTTCTTTCATGCTTTCAAATTATGTTTTTTTGAATATTCGTGAAAGTTGGTTGCCTAGACGAACAAAGTTTGAAGTTAGATCTATCTAGTGTTCTCTAGAGAGGAGTCGAATTCTTCTTAAATTTAAGGCTTGTCAGTATCTTGATCTCCGCAGCAATCCCAAGGCTTATGATTATGCAGTTACGCTTTACTATTGGATGTTCTTTCTTTCTAACCTTAGGATTATTGAATGGTGATTTTGGTAATAAGAGCAAAAAATAACAATTGACATGCCTAAAAAAATTTAACAAAATGTAAAATTTCAGTGACATTATTTATTGACTATGAGAAATTGATTGATACTTATTGTTGTGAATACCGAAGTTTTATATTACGATGGAGAGCAAAAATATAATAATGGTGTGGTGAGTACAACGCGGAGTGCAAGAGCTTGCGAGCTCTGATGAAATACAATGCAGCAAGAAAACATGTTAAGATGTTGGAGGATTATGTTACGAGTAAACTGTAACAGCTCGACTACACAAGCAGTTACAATGAACTGTACTTCCACTGTTGAGACAAATAGACATGCAAATCAGAGTTTATTTATAACGGACTCGAGTATTGAGCTTCTCTCTCACTCGACGTATTGTAAATTGTGAGATTATGTTAACTTGTTATTTTCATGACTTCTATGAGTGTTGACAATTTGACAATTTCTTGTCGGATTACTGTTCGCGACATTAGATCGAGTCATCAATTTGTCTACACTCTCGGCTGGACCAAAAAATTTACATTTTTCTCTGAACACCAAGACGTGATACTGTCACAATGATTTTTTTTTGGAATTAGTAACTTCCATTGTCATGGAGCAAGAAAAAGAAGGCATCGATCGAGAAACTCAGGTTCCAGAAGGCATCAAGTCCGAATGGGCAGAATTCATTAAACTCGTGATTCATAGTGTATTTCAGGCAACGCTACCTCGTTTTGTGCAGCAAAGTGTTGAGAGAGCGACCACGGTGCGCTTTTAAACTTCACCTCTTCTTACGCTTGGGACTGAGTCTTGGGTAGAACGACATGACGACCTTGTGGTTACAGAGAAGGAGTCAAAGGTTGCAGCTCCGGAGAAGTTTGCTGGAAAACGAGGCGGTAAAGAGTATCGATGGTTTGCTCAACTTCGGCTTGTATTTAGAAGTTAGCCACGATTGTATCGTTATGATGAGGACAAGATATCTTCCGCACTTTCATATATTACTCGAATTGCTTGAAGTTAGGCAATGCCGATATTACATGCGCTCGATGAAGGACGTTGACATGATTTATTGTTGAACTATGATGCTTACCGAGCGGCCCTTATCGTTGTCTACGGCGAGACTGGTCAAGGAGAGAATGCAGAGGATCTTCTGGAGAAGATTGAGCGTTGTATATTTCTACGTTCAATGAAAATGCAGCTCAGGTAGACTGGAATAAGTCTTGTTTGGTGGCACGCTTTTGTGTAGGACTCAAAGGCAAAATTCTTGATTCCGTAGCTAGTGCTGAAACTCAGCCTCGAGGTCTTCAAGACAGGATGAGGATGGCGGCAAGAATTGACAAAAGACGGTGGCAGCGACATCAAATTCGAGAAGGTCAGGCTCCATACTTCTCGTCTCAATCCTCTATTTTGGAGCCAAAGCCTTCAAGCTCTGCAATTTGAAGCTATGCTAGTAAAGTTCAGACAATATCCAACACATGGAGACCTATACTCATGGACCTAGATGCGGTTCGAGTAAGTACGGCTCTCTCTAAAACAACAACCGAACGACTCGACTATCAACAACATGATAGGTGCTGGAGATGTGGTAAGAGTGGCCACGTTTGAAGAAAATATCCAACAAATCTATTTAAATTGTTATCTCTTTCTCCACTGGAAATTCCCAGTTACTTTGCATAGTGAGGAGTCAAGAAAAGGTATCGCCTGGGACAGAGGCAATGGACTCTGTACCCGAACAACACATGCGAATCTGAAAATCTTGCGGCAGATGATCTGGTGAATGCTTCACGGAGGCAGCCATTGTTACTAAGATCAATAAACAAAAAACTTGAACCTTTATATCTTTGGGCCACTATAGACCCAACAACTTACTTGACTCTCATTGGAGAAATCAACTCATTAACAGTTCAATCTTTGGTATCCGCTGCAAAATAACGACTAGAATCTTTATGCATCCAAATTTTGCTCATCAATGTCAAGTAGTGATACGGTTGAAAGCAACTCTTCGGAAAGTATGAGTTATCAACGGAAGAATCATCAACTACGGTTTAATTACTCATGAGGCTAAAGTATGATTGGATGTCGATGGTCACAAGGAAGTACTGATCGCAGACTTAACCAACACATGACGATATTTGTGCATTCTTGCAACTCCTTGGTTTGTCAAACATAATCCATCAATTGGATTGGTCGAGAGAACTTCTTGTATTTGATTTGCCATACTGTAAAAACAATTGTTTTGCACAAGTTAAAAGAACGACTATGAAGTCTGATACATCGACAAGTACTACTTATTCCTTTTTGGCTTTCCAATAAGTTTCTTGAACTTTATTCTTCCACATAGTCATCCACTGATGAAGTGTCACAAAATACTCTTCATACCAAGACCACAACCACACACAACAAAAAATTGATAGGGGCAACATCGGATCTCACCAAATATACTTGGTATCCGCTGCAAATTTCAACAGATACAATGATGATGCAGACATCTTTTCCATCTTTTCCATTGTAGTATCTGATCATGCGGATCCGATGAGGTGAGTTCCACCTCAATACGACGATTTACATGAGGTTTTTAGGGAAACCTCTTCAAACAAATTATCACAGCATGGACCATCAGCATGGACCATCAGACATGCGCATCGAATTCAAAGAAAGACTTGAACCGAAGAATACACGATTACACCCATGTCTCTAGTTGAATTGGAGGAACTTAGACGCTCTCGTAGATAACTTGGAGAAAGGACATATCCGCAGATTCAAATCCCCTGTTTCAGCTCCGATCTTATTTGCTCCAAAAAACGGCAATTCAATTCGCATATGCATTGATTACCAAAATCTTAATCAAATAACAGTCCAAAATCTCTACCCCTTGTCCTTCATTCCCGAGCTTACAGACCGCCTCGTTGGAGCCACTATTTCCACCAAATTTGATATACGATAGGCATATCATCGCTAATAAATGGCATCTAGTCATGAGCATAAAACAACACTTAAAAAACTCGCTACCGTTTATTTAAATATCTTGTTATGCCATTCGGACTGACAAATGCACCTGCACAGTTTCAGTCCCACATGCAAAGTATATTCAGTGACTTGCTTGATATCTCAGTGGTCATTTGCTTCGACGATATACTAATTTTCTCAAAGGATGTAAATTACCATTGTCATGTGGTCAGCGAGGTGTTACACAGACAACATATCCACAGGTTCTATGTCAAGGGTTCCAAATGTGACTTCCATCGCACTTCAACCAAATTCATAGGAATGATGGTTTCGGCAATGTACACTGATAAAGTACATTTGATACGTGACTAACATGCCGCCAAAATACTGAAAAAAGTAAAGGCATCTTTAGGTTTTGCTGATTTCTATTGTTGCTTTATAAGAGATTATTTTCAAGTCACGGTTCTACTAAGGACATTGACTCGTAAGGATCAAGTCTTCCAATAAATACTTGTAGCTATGAATGCTTTTGATATACTCCGCACACTTTTTTGCCAAGCTCCAATATTATTGTTACATTCAGATTTTTTCAACGCCCTTGTGTCATAGAAACAGATGCATCGATACTGCAACAGTTCTCTCCCAACTTGGGGATGACAGTCAAGTCCACCCTTGAGCATATCAAAGTTCAAAAATCTCGCCATCTGAAGGAAATTATGACATTTACGATAAACAGCTCTAGAGTATTGTTTTGGGATTCCAAGATTGGAGAGTATACTTAGAAGAGTCGCCGCATGAGGTTCGTGTGATTTCTGATCATAAAAACTTAGAATTTTTTCTTACTACCAAGCACCTCTACCGACGACAAGCTTCTTAGTCTAAATTCTTATTTGTGTTTCATTTCACCACTGAGACATGGCACTTATACCAGCAGAGCAGATGCTTTTTCTCCATGCTCCAATATTACAGAGGGAGAACGCAACTTTACTCAACCCTTATGAAAATCAGTCGCGTTAGAGACTTGCGAACCAATTTGGATAGATGCAGCTGCAATCAAAGATCGTATACAATTGGCTACTAAAAATGACATGGCGTTACGGTCCCTACTAGCATATTTTGAAATTGATCAAGATAAAATTTAGCCAACATCTGTCACCGTTTCTGTTGGTATACCTACAAAGATAACATACTTTGGTTCTATGGAACTATGTTCCACACAACGATTAGCTTTGTTGACAAATCTTACGATCTGGGCATGACGCTCCATCCGCCGGGCATCAAGGCCGGGCTAAAACTATGGATTTAGTGGCAGAATATTCTATTGGCCGACACTTCAAAAGTATGTGAACATGTACGTCGATGGGTTGCAATACCTGACAACGTTCAAAACCAACGCATCATACACCTTACAGTTTGCTGCAACTTATAGCGGCAAGAGAGAGTCCTTGGAAGCGAGTATCGGCTGATTCTTTCGTCAAATTACCAATTAGCTGTCGATATGATGTCATTCTTGTGGATGTTGATAAGAACACGAAACTGGCTCATTTTATACAAACAAACAGTGGATTCTAGTGGAACAACCAACTCCTATCTTCATCACATATGGAAGCATCATGGTATACCAACTTCATGGATTTCTTATCGAGGCTCTATGTTTGTCTTAAAATTCATCAAAAGATCATACCAACTTCTACGTATTTGTCCTTCACCAACCATAGCCTTCAATCCTCGATGAGATGGCCAGACAAAGCGCGTAAATCAAATTCTTAAGCAATTTCTTTGGATGGTTATCTCCAGACGACATGATGACTAAGTAGATTTGTTGCCTCTCGCTAAATTTGCGTATAACAATGCTACTCGCTCTGCAACATGTTGATCACCAGCAAATGATGAGCTTAAGACTTTCATTCAAATTGCGGGTGATCAAGCAAAAAGAAAATACGATCAAAATTCCTACTTACATCAAGTTTTCAATACTAGCAACAAGGTGTTTTTATGAAGCAAGAATATTGCAACTACAATTCCATCTCGTAAGCTAGCCGCCAAGTTTCTTGGTCCTTATCTTATCACATAGAAGATCTCAGACGTCCTCTATCGACTTCTTCTACCTCGAAGGCTTAAGATACATGACGTTTTCCATGTCTCCTCTCAGGAGAAACAACGACTTGACACTAACCTTGGTCGCCAAATCAAGCCACCACCGCCTGTAGTTACATTGGAAGGAGGTATCAAATGGTAGGTTGAGAGAGTCCTAGATCCTAAGATAATTGAATTGGCCAATGGAAGAAGCTGCAGTACTTGGTATGGTAGACAAGTTACAGACCCAAACAAAAGTCATGGGAACCGGCTGCCAACCTTAAGAATGCTCAAGCAGCAGTTTGCGATTTCTTCATAAAATACCGCACTGCTCCGAACTTAGAAGGGCTAATGTTACGAGTTGACCGTAACAACTCGATTGCACGAGGAGTTACAGTGAAATGTACTTCCACGGTTGAAACAATTAGACATGCAGATCAGAGTTTTCGTATAACATGCTCAAGTAATTAGCTTCTCGCTCGCTCGACCATTTGTAATTTGTGTGATTATGTTAACTTGTTATTTTCACTTGACTTCTGTGAGTGTTGAGATTTTCTCATCGGATTACTGTCCGTAACACATTATGGATGCGATCGAAATCACACCGTGGATGAGTTGGCACTGATGACTCTTTCAAGTTGAAAATTCTTTGGCAAGTAAGAATTCCTATTCACGTTGAAGTGCTTACATTCTAGAGTATCAGTGGCATTGCGATTATTCTTTATGATTGTTAATAAATAGAACTTCGTAGGAAATTGCCATGCATTGGTGCTATTTCTAACTTCTAATCACAATTGCTATATGTTTTTGTGTTGTTTTTTGTTAAATGCAGCTTTAACAAAAAAAAAAATTAGGAAAAATGTGTGGCTTATCAAATATGACCTTGAATGATAAAAATGTTGTGGAATAACATGAGATCTTGAAAATCCATCTGAGCAACTTGTTAGCTATTGAATTGGAAAATGATAGGAGTTTAGGATCATATGAGATGATTCCAAGGAATTACGCCTAAGATAATGCATCCATACAGCCCTCAATTGACTTAAATGTTTTCATGGTCCCACTTACAAGCAATTTGAACTGTAACGTATCATCATCTAAAAAATATGTATTGCAGGTATCCGTGATTATGGATTTCTCTTGGATGGAGTGCGCATTATCCGCGAGTTTTGTGAGCGTGGATATTCAAACGCTGCAGTAGTCACGAAAGTCTTTGTTTTGCGCGGATTAAATGTGAGAGAGGGATTTACAATGGACGCATACGACGAGCGGTTTGAGTCTTTAGGAGAAGCATATCATGGCGATTATCGTTCATCATGGGATCGCCACTCGTGATCTTTCGGACCTCTGAGTGCTTGGTAGGGTATTACTTTATAAGCTCAATGGGAAAGTGAATAGAGGAGGTGCAAAACTAGCAAGAGCCGCAGAAGTGTCATTGAAGGAGAAGAGGATTGTTGTGGTAGGATGGACTTATCCATGTCATAAAGAGGTTAAGGTCGCTAAGAAAAGTTAACAAGGATGATAAATTCAACTAAATATTTGTTTTACAAGAACAACTAATTTTGTATTTATTGCTATTGATTTTTTTGTATTATGAGTGAATCTTCCATTATATTGCAGGTATGCTTAGACAAGAATATCTGACATTGCCAAGGAGGCAATGACTATATTTGAATTGAAAATGTATGGGGTTACTTTGGCTAAGCATTTGGATTTAAGCTAATTAGTCTCTTCTATGTAGTAGGTATTATCGATTCCAAAATCAACTCAATTTTGGGTTTAACCCCTAAACGCCCCAGCCTATTTTTGGCAAAAAAGCACATTTCCATAGAAATCGTCATAGATGAAATCAAGAGAAGCTATTCAGATCTCAACCGTACAAACTTGTAATGAACTTATCAAAGATCATGTGGACCAAAATTTGAGTCATGAGGCCTTATAGATCGGGAGATCATAACATATTAATATCAAATACAAACTGCAAAATTTCATCATTTTCACTTTGAGGTGGAAATGCTACCAATATACCTATTGCAATGAAAAAATCACCAACTAGAAAGATGTTCACCTTCACCTTAATAAGTCCTTTACCCAACAAAAATTCATCAAAAAAATTTCTTGGCTCAAATAAAAGCCATTCAATGGTAAAAACTACCAAACATTTTACAAAGGAAAAATAGTCCAAAACTAGACCCTTTGCATTCAATTTCATGCCTTATCTTCAAAACATCTTCGATCTTGTTAAGGTTTCTACCACTTAGACTAGACTCTAATTGGAGGCCATCCCAAAAAATTAAGTTGAAATCCAACGGTGGATGAGGGAGATATAGCTCCTCAAATATCATCCATTTTCTCACTTTTTCTGTTGACAAAACATCATTGCAAATCCAGTAGCAAAATCATTTGGATCAAAAAACTTCTCACTACAAAGTTGTTAAGAATCACCTTAAGATCATGACCATGAAAAAAAAATCATGAAAAACTATTTTTAATTTCACATAATCGGCTTGCAATGGTAATACATGCCCAATGCTTCAAAACCCAAAAACAAGAGTTGTCTTCACTACAGTGCATTCCATTAATTCATGCTTTATTGTATGGGCTTGCAAATTTTACAACACAAACAAGACTTGATTTGGAACCTAATCCAAGTGATTTCATCCAAAACGGACCTTGGATGAAGAAGATATGGCTCTTCAAAGTTTCTAATGTACATCCAAAATGTCGTTTTTTGACATCGTGGGCGTTTAAGGGTTAAGCTAACTAGTCTCCCTTCTGTAATAGGTATTATTAATTCTAAAATCAATTTGGGTCTAAGCTCTAAGAAGCTTTGCAAAGTACTTACTCTTTTTTTGTTTTTTGTTTTTTCTTTTTTTTCTTTTTTTTCTAACTTGAGGATTGACTTGATTGGCAAATTTCATAGGTATAGTACCAAGTTCTTTTGTTACTAACGCACAGAGATTGGAGGCTTCTACATATGCCGACTTAATATGGGCTTTTGGTGCTTGATGTACACAACTTTGTATGGGCCGTTTTGATGCTTGATGTACACAACTTTGTCTGTGTGTCACATCTTTACACAGAGAAAGACAATGGACGTGCAATATAACTTCATGTTTTAGCTAAAAAGAAGGTAAGTTTTTGAATTGTTATGATATGTAGTGAAGCTTTAGTAAATATATAAGTATTTGGTTAAGTGATGCAATGCGATCTTGTTTACTGCAGGCGTTCAGGGTCAACAGGGCGGGGAGTTCGTTCGTGCTTTTGGGTAAAGCCTTTTCTAGGTCTAGAACGACAATGGAAATTTGCACGTCGAGTGTTTTGCACGGCACTAGAGCAATGGAAACAATGTCAAGCATGGGGATTGTTCTAGTTTGCAAAGAGACTGTTTTGAACCTCTCTCGTGAGAGGTTCCTTCATTGTAAAATTTCAAAATTTGTTCATTTGTGTGCTTGGGTTTTTTGTAAGAGATATTCAACTATGAAGTACGGCTCAAGTTATTTGTAGATTTTGTAACATATTTTTCTTAAAATTTTCCACAATTGATGGAAAATGTAAGCAGAAGCAGGAGGACGACGCTTTGCAGTGCATCAGTACAGGGTAGGTGGGAATGCTCCTTGTTGGGATACCAATCGAAGTACAAATAGATGGTTGAATTTTGATTGAGGACTTGCTCTCCACAAGCTCGGAGCATGAGAGAGCGGAGATACTGTCGTCCATATTTTCGATCTCATTTCTTTCTGATAATGATTTGTTTCTTCATGTTTTTTCTTTTGCACTCCACTGATGTGAATGCACCCTTCTGGTAGCCATTTCTTTCTGATAATGATTTGTATCTTCATGTTTTTTCTTTCGCACTCCACTGATGTGAATGCACCCTTCTGGTAGCCAGTCAGGAGTATCAGAAGGACAATAGAAAGCCATTTCCGTGGTCTCAAGCCATCGTCATACACAGGGTGCGGGAACCGTTGCAGCTGTGGAGACTTCTACCCACTTACCTTGATCAGAACCAGAACTATGCTCAGCTTGCGCGGCAACGGTGCAACCTCCTTGCCCTGGTAGAAGGACAATCAACGTGCTAAGTCATTGAGATAGTACTAGCTTCTCCGATGCAAACAACGCCGTTCTCAATAACATCGACAGTAATTGTTATCATGTCCTATAGCTGCCTGGGGCCCAAACGATAACTATGACATCGATTTGAACGCACGAATGTGCTACCTACGAAAAGGTGGTATTGTGGTAAAAGGTCGGTCGTAGAAGATAATAACGAGATAAACTTACAGTAGATAACTCGCAGTGAAGCTCGGGTTTCAATCAAGGAAAACGCATGTTTAGTGATACATAAGATGCTACTAGGCTCCAGATTCAGAGCTACCATTGTGGCTGGACTTAGTGGCAAATTAGCAACGAATAAAAAAAAAAGAGAGAGTAACTTATGACTTACACGAAAAGGCGAATCTTTTGTCGTAAGCCTGGGGACCATAGATGTGGCTGCAGCTCAGTTCGAACTACACCTTGATCATATCAATTGCCACACGGCTCACTCTGTAGGTCATATTGTTGTGCAAATGATGGTAGGTACTTTCTAAAGCTGTAGTTAGAGAAAAGACAACAATCCTGGGTGTCGTGACGTTCAATCTCAAACCACATGACGATCGTATGAGTCCATCGACTGCGAAACAGATACAATAGCACCTGCGTATTGGGCACCTCCTACTCAACTACAGAGTTCTATTAAGAGCCTCTAGGACGAGCACTTTGGTTGCCAATCTACTTCGCTTGAAAGCACGCTGATGTTGGCTATACTTACCTAGTCTAGAAAAGGGTGCTGTAGATTATCTAATGCTTGAAATCATGTCATAATTTGAGCTGAGTACAGCTGTGAGCCGAGAGGAGCACTTCTGACTCTGACGGGCCTCGAAAATATGCTCATATTTCAAAAGGACAGTATGTAGCAGAGAATGGACCTTCATGTTTGCAACCGTGCATGCATCTCAAATTTGCCTGTTCAATAACCAGATTTATTGTCTTCTAAAGCACTGCTCCTGCATCATGTGGTATGTGACTGGGGCAACTTACAGGTCATGTGTTTGAATCGGTGAACAGGGTATGATTGTTCTGCAGCGGTCTTCATAGAAGTCATCGGCAACTCAAGCCTCAACTCCAATTCGAGTTAAGTGAGGAAGAACTCCAGGTCCCGTCCTGCTTGGCACAAATGAAACAACGAAGTATGAATGAAAGATACAGCGCATGCAGTCAGCGACAACACTATGTGCTTAAGCATTATTGCATTGTAGGAACGATCCTGCTTAACTATTGCTGCGCAGGTGAGCTCTCACGCCCATCACTCAGCTCTAAAACTGAATTCACAACTTCATGCTATTACATGATTCACCCTCCGCATCTCATTGTCAAGGCATTTCGAAAAACCAACATGTTAAATTGAAATTGGTTCTCTGATGCACTACAGCATTTGCAAGCAAGGGTACTTTTGAGAAGCTCTTCGTCTTCGGAGACTCATTCGTTGACACCGGCAACCGCGACCCCACCAACGCCACCCACACCGCCATTGGCAGAGTGAACCAGAACTGGACGCCACCTTATGGCCGCACACGCCCCGGCGAGCCCGCAGGGCGCTTCTCTGACGGCGAAGTGCTATCAGATGTACTTGGTAATACAAAGACAATCTCGGCCCTCTCTTCGATAGTTGTTTCTTTCTGCTATACATTACTTAGCCTGTATATCGCCCAACAGCGTCATATTCTTTAATATCTGTTGGGATGGAACGCTGTATTGACGGTTGTGAAATTGAACTATGACAGCTGACTACATGGGTCTAAAACCACGACCGTACCGCCTTCTCAAGAGGACTTCGGACTTTGCACCCGATGGCATAAACTTCGCAGTCGCAGGTTCAGGAGTATTCGACAATCTGGGTTTCACAAAAACGGGAGACCAAATCACACAACTGATGGAAGTGCTCAAGACAGAGCTTTACCCGAAAGATGTGATGGAGAAGTCCCTCGTCCTTTACGCGATCTCTGGCAACGACTACGCGGCCTACCAGCGCAACAACGGCTCCATCGACGTGTTCTCCCTGGTTCCACTGGTGGCTTCTATAGTGGGTCAAATGAGTCGAGACATATTAGATTTGTATGAAATGGGATTCCGCAGCTTTGTGGTCGCGAAACTGGCGCCAGTAGGATGCTTGCCCAGCGTCACCAAGATGAATAACTTCAGCTCCTGTGACGAGGAATACAACAACGTCTCTAATTTGCATAACCTGAATCTCATGATGAATCTGTTGGCGTCATTGCCAAAAGATGCCGACATTCTATTCCTCAACAATCAGATCGCCTTCTCCAAAGTCCTATACAACTCTTCCAACCCTGGTAAGTAGTGTCTGCCAGTGAGGCAATCTTCAGAACCCAGGCTAGTTCAAATTGTATTACCCTCCTGTATGCATTCGTACCTTTACATGATTTCATACTACTCAGGACATTCATTGACCGTCGAGTACGTAATGCTTCAGATCGCTTCAAGACATGTTGCTACGGTGAGCAGTCGGGAGCTTTTTGTAGTGACAGGAATGAGGAAGGCACACCGCTATATACATTGTGCAGCTCCGACGAGACGGCCAAGTTGTTCTGGTGGGACGATTTCCACCCCTCAAACGCAGGCTGGGACTTCATCTTCGACCTGTACTTGGAAGGCTATCCCTTCCTGTACACTGACGGCAAGAGCCTCCCGATATTCTTAGGTATTCAGGATAACCTAGTACATCACTGAAGAGAAGTCGGCCTTGAGAGCTAGATTGCGAGGCTTCGATACCATGGACTTTGCCTCAGAAATTTAGTGCAAGGAGAGGGCTCAGGGCAGAGCTCGCCTGCTGTGCTTTCTATTACGGTAATAACATCAAACTAAAATCAAATGTCTCTGATTCTAGCGATTGGACTTGATGTTTATAATTCAATAAGTTGCAGAAGAATCCAAATTCTGATATTTTGAGCTTTCCTGTACACATGCTACCCACAAGTCTGTGAAGCGTTAGAACAATCTACTGACTTATTTGCAAGGCATGAATCTATGCACTGGGATGTTACATGAATCTAAGTTAGGAGATAAATCTGACTAACACCCTCAAACCTTAGATTTAAGCTCCCAAAAGACCTGCTGGACTGCACAAGATGTCTCACAAGGAGCCACAATATGAAGCAGATAGCGATGAGCAATAACCCCACTAACACAATGCGGGTTGCTCTTTTGTGATTGAACTACTTACTCTCTAGCGCATCTAAAATTTCTCCTTAGTTTCACAACAAACCTGTAGCAGAATCGTTATCCTAAGGGTCCTCTTATTCTATGATGAACTTGAAAGCGGTGGCTGGAGGATGATAGCAACATATCAGACTGAGAAACATTGGCTGCGTTCAACCTGGTTGTGACACAGACCGAAGTCAGATCGCTAAACTCAGAAACGTTGGTCAGTACTCGGGAGATAATCGTCAGCTCATCGTCTTTCGCAGCGATCCTCGCGATACACTATCAAGCAGAAGCATTTCAATTCTTAAGACTTGTATGGACCGTGTCTAAACCTAAAGCAATAGAGACTCATGTTGAAGAATATACTGAAAACGGCCGCGTGTGCTTTTCCATCTCCTTATGTCACTCCACGGCTAGTGCTCAAAAACATTTTGCAGACAACAGCTAACTTCTGGTCCTTTAACACCCTAAGCCACACTCGATAAAATGAGATGTTGCTGATTTTCCATGTTCAACAAGCTCTAGATCAAAGAAATTTCCTTTCAAATAGTAACCCACTCTACACATGTATCAATTTCTGCAGATCGTAAGACAATTCCGTAGCCAATTCTATCACCAGGATGTAAAGAGCAAGGGAACTAACCTCATGCCTTCACGCCGTGCTAAAAAGTAGAATTGGAACTTCGTTGTAGTTGTGGATAATGTGGTTCCAGATTCAAAGTCGTTGTATAATCGAGCGTTTGCAGCTTGCATCTTCCGTGCAATACATCTGTCACCTTACATTCAATAAACGCCACCTGCATCGAGATAATAAAATCTGTTTCAGTGGCGCATTATTGAGCAGCTGCTAAATACCAATACGTCAACATCGCCGGGAGCAAACATAATCGTTCTCGTTACCCAGATGACCTCTAAGGTAGTCACCTCTGACAGTATCCTCAGTAGCAGATTCGACGTACCTCTCATCTACTATAGTCCTGTCGGTATGATTACACCTTCGCCATCCTGACCTAAACCGACACCGAATGGCGGTTCAAATGCTGATTCTCCCACAGCTTTGAAAATTCTGTTGCAAATAAGTAGAGACTGTCACCAAGTCGTTGGCTACATAACCGACCTGCGCTAGCACGAGCCCTGCGGCAAAGGATTTCCATCGAAGGAAGATGACTTCTTTCAAAGCGACTGAGCGATCACCGAATTCCTGTAACACTGCGACGCCAACCTCAGGGAACTGACAATTACGAGTTTCTTGTTGCCGCGGAGACAACGGCGCAGGTAAAAACTTCCAACATTCGAGGAAAAGCTCTGGAATCACGATGCACGCTTTGTGGAATCTTGTTGGATTGCATCGGTACCTTACGTACGGGTGAACCGAAATATTAGGAGAGGCTTGAATGAAGAGCTTGGACGTCATGTTCACGTCATGAAGCTCTACATCAAGTTACGGTTCAGTAACGAGTATGGAATAAAAAATCATATTCCATCGTCTGGCTTTCGAGTAACCACATACACAGAGACTTCGCTGAAATTCACTTGATCAGCTGCCGTAGTGAAAAGGAGCATCTATCCCTGTAAGAGACTACAGACTTCCTACAAGTGACCTCTACCAAAAACTTTGAATCAAGGAACATGCGCCCCCTGAATCGCTTGTTACATCGAGAAACTTAAATTTTAATCCTGCTTTACAGAAAGTGCACCCTCCGCTGTTATTCGCTCACCTAGTCCTTCCGACAATCAACTTCTTCCACAACTTCTTCAATCATGCTCCAACTTCTTCTCGATCAGTTTTTGAATTCCATCGACTGTCCACCTGCTAGAAGTTGATTCGATTAAAATGCACATCGCACTAAGGTACTTAACCACTCGCCTGCTCAACGCAATGCATGTGAACAAACAACCTTCGACATGTAATGTAGAACACAAGCTCCACCGCGCAAGTTACATAAATTACTCTTCCGATCAAATTCCGATAAAAGTCGGCATGATCAACTAAATGAACCTGAAACCAATTTACCAATATAATATGCCCTGATAACAAACCCTACACGAGGCCATTCAAATTCCTTTCCGGGGTAATTGATAGTAACCCTACAGCACGTAAAATTCTCCACGGATTACGGACAAGAGCTAATCTAACAACGGAGATTGAGATTGCAATGAAAAATATCCAAATTCTGGACACAGCCATGATGGAGCGGAACCAGCGGAAAGCTCCCACCGAACGGACGAGGATTTGCGTTTGGCGGACACTCTCAGAGACGGAGATACCCGGTGGGTGAGGCGGGGCGGGTATCAATAGCTGGCATCAATGGTATCTCTCTCTCCCCCTCCCCCCGCCTGTTCGAATTAGAAAAGGGGATCTGCTATCAATAGCCAGGCGGAGTCCTGTGATGTCTTCAAATGCATGATGCCGCCTCTTCTGATTCGTCATAATGCCGAGAACGGCCTATCACGGGCCCCCATTCCACTTTCATGATAGCTTCGCCACCACTCCGTGTTCCAACTAATTGTTTGAATAGATCTAAGGTAGAGGCACCTATAACCGACCACTTAAGCATTTTAGCATATGATATTAAGGTATAAACTTTTTTTAGAATTTTTCATGTGTGCAAACATAAGGTTCTTGTTGAATGCAAAAAGTTTCGTGATTTTATTTGCATTATTCAAATAGTTATAATTTGTTTAAAGTGAAAACTTGCTTGGAACCTAAAGCCGATCACATGCTCAAATATATAAATGAGGTACATATGTTCTTTCAAAATCTAGAAATTGGGCTTGATCGGTTGTCGGGAATGGGTCCCTTTACCTTATGTTTTGAACTCATTCAAATTTTCATCCTAGCTCGTAGTGAGTTTTGAATGATTTGTATTCAAACTTGAACTTAGTGGGTTATGTGACATCAACCGCTAGGGTTTTTCGATGTAAGTTCACCCAAATTGTCATGTCAAAACTCTGGTTATTTGTTGAAAATGTCAAGATTATCTAGTTGCACTTTTATTCATGAGGTTATTTGTGAGAAGTTTGTCAAACATGTCTAAGCCGACTTTTTACTTGTCGCATGTTCGTCGACAATGCCAAGACAGTCAAAACTCACTTTTCTCCGTGAAGTTGATTCTTACAAGTTTGTTGAACTTGTCAAAAACTCCTTCTTATCCAAAAAGTTCATAGTCACATACTTGTCAATGAGGCCACACCCGTCAAGACTTACTTCTTATCCATGTACTTATTTGTCACAATTTTGTCGGTTGTTCACACAATTCTTTTAGGATCAGGTAGGTATTACTACTATGGGTCATCTGACTTCAAACTCGAACCATAGTGTATGGTTGGATCTCGCAGATATTACCTCTGATCTATAGCGTCTGAGATGTCATTTAGTTCTCTGTTCGTATTACTTTGGATAATCTACTTCCCTCCATAATTTTTTTTTTTTTTTTTTTTTTTTTTTTTTTTTTTTTTTTTTTTTTTTTTTCGTCCTTATTGTTCTTTAGTCGCTAGCGGGTTAAAACATAAGAGTTCGTTTGTGCAATTCACTACGTGCATTTTTTTTTTTTTGCAATAGTTCGTTGTAGGGTAGGCCGATCCCAAAAGAACTGCGATTTGGAGGCACCATAAACAAGATAAAAAAAAATCTTAAAAAATAGGCAAATGCCATGTAAATTTCCGCCTTATTATTTATTATCCGGTTTTCAAGTTCTTCTCGAGAAGAGCCATATGAGGGTGTAGGCTCCCGTGCGGTTCGGGGAGCCCCTGCAGTGATGCTATGCTTTATGTTAACCAACACAACCCAAAGCTTTTCCTGCCCTCCAAACCAGACGTGGCAGAGAACCTATTTAAACCAACTTTTATCCACAAATTTGATTGCTGCAAATATCCACAAATTTGATTGCTGCAAATTTTACAATAATGCCAAACATGTCCCAACTCACTTTTCAACCATATGGTTTTTTGCCGCAATGTCAAAATTGTCAAAACCATCAAAACTTGCATTCATCCATAAAGGTATTTGTTGTCATTTTTGTCAAACATTATCACAACTATCAAATTGTAAAGATTTACTTTTCATCCATGTAGCTTCTTGTGCAAGTTTGTCGACACCATCAAAAACGTCAAAACTCATTTTTTTTCATCTATAGACTTCTTTGTTGCAAGCTTATCCTCAGTGTAAAAACTATCAAAATTGTCAAAACTCACACTTCTCTTTACAAATCCATATCATCAAACTTGTTAAACTTTCAAATTTAAGCACTCTAGCTACTATTATATTTCTAATATGAACCTCAATCTATGCATTATTTTAAGAGTCCAATTGTAGGATGTTAAAGTTTACTTGATTTCTACCCATGCACTAAAGTAAATTGTGCATGTTCCTCAATCGTAAGTTCATAATCATCAAAGTGGTTAAAATAATCTCTTATGTAAAGTAATAATAATGATGAATGTCCTATAGACATAATCATACTACTAAAATCATAACACCCAGCTGGACGTTTACTTTAACTTTTACTTTAACGTTTACTTTATCTTTTACTTTATCTTTTACTTTATCTTTTACTTTATCTTTTACTTTACCTTTTATTTGACCTTTTACTTTATATTTACCTTATATTTTACTTTACTTTTACTATTACTGTTACCTTTTACATTTTATGTTACTTTTTACTTCTATGTTTACTTCTTAACTGTACTTTTACTTTTCCACAGTGTTTTTGAACGTTGAGTTTGTGGGTTTGTGAAAATGCACTTGTATGTTGCAATTCGAGCTTACACACAACACATTGCAAACTTTTTTGACACATTTGAGTTCAACACTTGAAGATTTATGACAAATTGTGAAATTGTGAAGTTGTGAAGTTGTGAGGTTGTGATCTTGGAAGTTGGAATTTACAAACTTGGAGTTGCAAAATTGCAAGTTCAAGTTGTGGAGATTGAAATTGCAAGTTTTCAAGTTGAAATTGCGAGTTTTGAGGTGAGATTGCAAGTTTTGAAGTTGAAATTTCACAAATTGAAGTTCACTGCTGCTGCGAGAGAGCAGAATGGCGCGCAGCTGCGTTTCACAAAATCTGCGCCCGCGAACAGAACCGCGCGCAAGAATGCGCGCAATCGCGTGGTTCTGCGTGAATTGCGCGATTCGCGCAGAACCGCGCGACTGCACGCAGATTCGCGCGCGCGTTCGTTCGTTCGCGGGCGCAGCTTACGTGAAACGCACTTGTGCCGATTGATGTTCCTGTTTTTTGTTTTTTGTTTTTTTTTTTATTTTTTTTTAATTTTTTTGTTTTTTTAAAAAAATTTAACCTAAATTTTTATTTTTATGGAATGAATGATTCGTGAAGCACGATTGCATTGGAGGTAAACTTCTTGGAGTGGAGCAAGTGGTGGTAAACTTCTTGGAGTGGAATCTCTTGGAGCACAAGTCTAAAAGGTATTATCATTGACTTTACTCTTGTGATTTTAAAAGATTGAAATTAGGATTTATAGTAGGATTTTTTCCTACACTAAATCCTACTTTATAATAATTTTTGAAATCTTTGTTGGATTTACTGGGGTTTAGAATAGGATCTTTGTTATCCTATATTAAATCTTATATTTTTGATAACCTTCGTTGAAATTTTGTAGGCTTTATATGATTTATGATAGGATCTTCATCATCTTATCATAAATCCTACTTTTTTATTGTCTTTTTAGACAATGGCACGTGCTTTGTCTACCATTGATAATTTTCTAGATGTCAATGTTGATAGTGTTGGATCAATGTGCATCCAATGTCCAAAATGTTTGGCATTTCGTTTTAAAAAAAAAAAATACCATTTGTTGTTACAATGGCAAAATTGCCAATGAACATGTTAATCACCCAATTGTCCATCCAATGCTCAATGAGCTTTATATGGGCACTACACCTAAATCTCGAGAGTTTATTAAATATATTCAAAGTATAATCAAGCTTTTGCATTTACGAGTATGAGAAGTAAGTTTCAATCTAGCCAAGTTGAAGGAAGAGGGGTATATACTTTTCGTGTAAACGGAGAATTATGCCACCACATTGGAAATTTACAACCCGATTTAGACCAAGGTGCTAAATTTGCACAAATTTATTTCTTGGATGATGGTTTACAAACGAATCGTCGTATGGAGATTTTTGATGATCTTCATCGTGATACTCTTAATAACATTCAAGAAGTTTTAGAATCCGTAAATGCATTAGTTCGAGGTTTTAAGTCTTCGGCGTGATGTTCTTCAAAGGGGATCAAACATGGGACTTCGTATCTCTCGGTGAAGTTCCTTCGGGAGACATCCCCGTCGATATAATCGCCAAGTAGTTCCAGAAGTTGCTGCTATTGTTCTTGACGAACAATACATGAATTTAGGTAGAGATATTATTCTTCACCAACACGGTGGAAATTTACTACGAATAAAAGAAATTCACCCAGCGTACGATGCTTTATCCTATCCTTTGTTATTTCCTGAGGGACAATGTGGATGGTCACCGACTTTTAAAGCAAATACTTTGGAGTGACTTTAAAGTCATATGTCCAATATTTGCTTCAAAAGCGGCCGAATCTAATGTACTACATAGGGGTTGTAGATTATTCCAAAGATATGTGGTAGATCAATATTTACGTGTAGAACATGAAAATTTGTTATTCATTAGACAACATCAAAATGAACTTCGTGCAGAATGCTATCAGGGGATTGTAGATGCTTTGCAGGAGGACAATAGAGCACGCATTGGGCGTCGCATTGTCTTACCCGCAACATTTATTGGCTCCCCTCGATACATGCAAAAACTTTTTCATGATAGTATGGTTTTGGTTAGAGTTTTAGGAAAACCCGATTTGTTTGTGACAATGACGTGTAATCCGACTGGCTGAGATTCTTAAGGAGCTTGAACCAGGTCAAAGTCCTCCAGATCGTCCGGATGTTGTTGTACGTGTTTTTGAACTTAAATTAAAAACTTTGATGGATGAGATTACCAAGAAGAATGTCATGGGAGAGACAATTGCTTTTTGTTACACTCTTGAGTTTCAAAACGTGGTCTTCCTCATGCACACATTCTTCTTTGGTTAAAAGACAAGGTCAATGACTGTCACCTTATGGATAGAATAGTATGTCTTTGAGATTCCCGATTTAGATAGACAACCTCAATTGTATGCATGATTTTGCCAAACATATGATGCATGGACCTTGTGGTTTGGACAATCCCAATTGTCCATGCATGGAAGACAATAGTAGATGTACAAAAACTATCCTATGCAAGTTCGAGATACTACCGAGGTAGATGGTGATGGTCATGTTTTATACCGTCGTCGAAACCAAGGTCGATATGTCGAGAAACGTGTACATGGACAAATCGTTCGCTTAGACAATCGATGGGTTGTACCATACAATCCATATTTGATAGGTCGATTTAATTGTCACATTAATGTGGAAATTTGTAGTTCGGTAAAAACAATCAAATACCTCCACAAGTATATTTTTAAAGGTCCGGATCGTGGTATTGTAGAAACAGATGAAGTTGTAGATGAGATTAAAGATTTCTTGGAAGGTCGTTATGTGGTCGCCCAAGAAGCATGTTGGAGACTTTTTGGTTTTGAAACTAACAATAAGAGTCATAGTATTTGTCGTTTACCCGTTCACCTTCCCGGTCAACAATATGTTACTTTTGAGGAGGCAACATCTTTGCAAACCGGTGATTGATCAAAATGCCGAGACTAAACTCACTAAGTTTTTTGAGCTCAATCGCCACATTCGTGCCTTGATTGCTTCTGGCAATCAAGGCAATCATATGCTTCTTCGTTACATGGATCTTCCACTCCATTACAAGTGGGATGTGAATAAAAACATGTGGGAAAGAAGACTACGTAATATTAAAGTTTTTGGTAGGATAAATATGGTTCCCATGGGTACCGAAGTATTTTACTTACGTTTGTTGTTGACTCATGTTGAGGCACCAACTTCATTTGATGACCTACTTTGTTTTAATGATATTGTGCATTTAACGTACAAAGCCGCTTGTATTGCAAGAGGACTTTTACATGATGATATTGAGTGGGAAAATTGTCTACAAGAGGCAACTCTCATTGCGTTGCCTAAGCAAATTCGGCGGTTGTTTGCAACACTTCTTGTGTTTGGACAACCACTAGATCCTCTTAGTTTATTAAGGAGTCATCTTGATGCTATGTCTGATGATTGGCGCAATGATCAAAATCGCTATTGCAAAGCGATTTTGTCCATTGAAGAATATTTGTCATCATCAGATAAACATCTTACTGATTTTTTAATATCGAAGAATTGAATGAGTTTGGTTATCCAAACATTGTTGATGTTGGTAGTGATACCAATGACAATATTGATTTTGATAACCAAAACATTACTTTTCTAGAAGAGGATGTAGGTAGACTCAACGAAGAACAAAACATTGTTTTTAATGCAAAGACCTCTGCTTTAAAATTCGATTCTTCAAATAGGCTTTTCTTTTTAGATGGTCCTGGTGGTACAGGTAAGACTTTTTTGTATAACACCATATTAGGTTATCTTCGTGGTCGTAATGTCAAGTGTATGGCAATGGCAACAAGTGGAATTGCCGCATGCCTTTTGAATGAAGGGCGAACGGCACATTCATCTCTTGCTATTCCTTTACAGTTGCACAATGCATCAATTTGCAACATTAGTGCCCAATCTACATTAGGTCAAAGCTTACGTCAAGTACAATTGATTGTACTTGATGAAGCTTGTGTTGGACATCGTTTTATGTATGAAGCTATAGATAGATCTTTGCGAGATATACGCGGTATAGACAAATCAAATGGCGGTGTTGTAGTTTTATATGGTGGTGATTTTCGCCAAACTTTGCCCGTAGTTATGCGTGGAGGTCGCAAAAACAAGCTGAGGGCTTGCTTGCGACATTCATATTTATTTCCACCGATGCAACATTTTCATCGACCACTAACATGCGTTTGCAAAGTCAACCGGACTTTCAACGATTTTTGCTAGATATTGGTGAAGGCAAAACCGGTCCAAAGGTAGATTTACCGCCCGAATTAGTTGCTCCTGGAAATTCTTTAGATGGTCTCATTAATGCTATTTTTGATGATCCGGTTGATTTTTCTGAACGTGTCATTTTGGCTGTTCGAAATGATAATGCTCAAGAAATCAACCGAAAAATTACCGATCATTTACCCGGTGATGTGCATCAATGTTTTAGTGCTGACTTTGTTCACGAGAATGATGAACATGCTCATCATTATCCCGTAGAGTTTTTGAATTCTTTACAATTGACCCGGTTGCCTCCTCACCAATTAGATCTTAAATGTGGTCAATATTTGATGTTGCTAAGGAACTTGAATCCGGCAAAAGGTTTGTGCAATGGTAGTCGTTTGCGTCTTTTGCAAGTGTCTTCCAGTGTGTTGTTGTGCGAAATTGTAGAAGGACGCTATCGTAGCCAAGAGGTGTTGATTCCTAGAATCACCCATCATTGCAATGATAGCCGCTTGCCATTCACACTTTGCCGGAAACAATTTCCTGTCACTGGTGCTTTTGCCATGACAATTAACAAATCGCAGGGCCAATCATATGATCGAGTCGGCATTTACCTTCGTAATGAAGTATTTAGCCATGGTCAATTATATGTGGCATTGTCTCGTGGTAGACATCCTGCAAACATTAAGGTTGCCAATGACAACAATGAAGCCGTGAGAACGGTGAAAAATGTTGTTTATCATGAGGTTTTTACATGACATTGTCATGTATAATATATTATTAATTCCTCTAAATTTTTACACCAAAACAAGTGGATGGAAAAGTTAAGAGTTTGTTTCAAACTCTGCATGTTTAGGGTTCATGCACGCTTCGGCGACGTCCCCTTCCATCCAATTGTATTCTTTTGGTGTTTATCATTATCATGTTATTGTTTCAAATGAGACATCTTACAAGCTGTGTAAATGAAGATTGCTATACATAACCGGTCAAGAACCACAATTGACATGTAACACACAAAAAACATGCATAAAAACAAATGTGATGAACATATTCTCAAGCCTTCAAAGTTTAGACTCTAAATTCTTCTTTTTGAAGACACTATAAAATGTCGATTTTCGAAAAAAATTGTCACAATCTTTTTCCTATCCTACAAGATGAAAATGCACCTAATATGTTCGAATCCGAAGTCGGAATTCAAAAAAAAAATGTATTTTGGGAGATAATAACTCACTGTTAAATTAATTCTGCACAAAATACAGTTTCATCCACACTGGATGAAAATATGTGCGATAGATGAAAAATCGCGAAGGGATGACAAATCTCACAGTGGATGCAAATCGCGCGTTGAATGGAAAAAATGTTGGGGATGCAATGGATGAAAAATAGGTTATGGATGAAAGTTGTTGCAACCTCGCTCCCCACTTCAATTCTTTTACCACTCACATTTTTCTCAAAAATGATCGAAATGAAGCGCCGTTTGTTGCATCATACTTGAAAATGTTAAGATTTTGTTTGAGGAATGTCTGCTTCGGTCATATTGCATTCTTTTGGTGTTCAATTATATTGTCTCCCTTGAAGCAATGTATCATTCAATTGAAAAAGGTTATACTTTTGATTTTACAATTCAATGAATGTATATTTTCCAATGCAAACATTCTTTTGTTACCTTCCTTATTTTTTTACTTTCCTTTTGTGTAATAATATAAAAACCACATTAAAATGGTTGGACTAATGCGTTGCAACGCAAGCGCCAACCGCTAGTTTATTAAAAAAAAATAAAATCGTAGCTTGTTCTCAATTACCAAATCTTTGTAACTAAAAGATTCAAAATTTCTTGCCCATAGTACCAAGTAATTCTCACTTTGTCATTTAAACACTATTAGAAAAATCTTTTATCCCTAATTTTGAAATTTTCAGCTTGCAATCGCTATTCTTCATAGTAGTAAGGTGTAGGACGTCATGGTTGGAAGTACACAAATTTAATGTATACAATCCTTGCAATCTTTAAAGCTCAAAAACCTAAACTTTAACTTTTTATCCTTGTCCACATATGAGAAGTATTCATTTAGTTAACAAGGTGTAAATGTAAAAAAAATATATATATATATATATATAAAAAGAAAAAAAGAAAAAAAGAAAAAAAAGTTTTTGATTTGCCTCAACTTAGAATCCAGTACTTCAATATATTATACTAGTATGATTTTCATCGTCCCGACGGGAAAGGTCTTTACATGGTATTTTTAAAAAAGTATCCCGTGTACCATTTCCTCAAACGGTTTTTTTTCTCCCTTTTACTCTCTCTTTATTCATATTTTTTCAATACATAAAAGAAGGTAGGTAGGTTGGTAAGTTCGTAGGTTGGTACATTGGTGAGTAGGAAGGATTGCCAAACAGTATTTTATTATAGAAGTAGATTTCCTAAACGACAACTATTTGTTCCTTGCTGTAAGTTTCTTTGAATTTTAACCCCTAAAGGCCCAAGGGGTTTGAAGAAAAACTTAGATGTGTTATAAAATATGGATTTGGTAACCGTCATGAAGTAGCGCTCTAAAGATAGTATAAAGACCTTAAACCCTAAATTAGATCTATACGGTTAAATTTCCTAAAATAAGTAAAATTTGTTTCATAATTAATCAAAAAGAGTAAAACTTTGAAAATCAATATAAAATGCAATTTCTATTATTAGTAGTTATATGATAAAATGGAGAGAGGCCACAAGTAACCTATGAGAAACCTTATTAGTTTCCCAAAATAGTAAGTTTTCTCACACTAAGAAAACTTTGCCCTGTTTGTGTTTGAAGGCTTATTGTGAACAATCTATGAATCGAAATAGGGTTCTGTAAATTGGATGTGGTTCCCAACTTACCGAACTTCTGGAATGTTAAAAAAAATTCCAAAAAAATCTTTTTTTATCCGGGTAAAACTCCTCAACATTTGGGATGGACCATAAAATGGTTGATTGGGCTCTTAGGGGTTAAGTTTCTTTGAATTTTACATTTAAAAAATAATAAATAAAAATAATTGAGAATAATGAAGTTTGATGCTTCTAATTTGACTAAAATCCCAAATGTCCAATTTGACTTTTGAAGACCTCCACGGGGTAAATATGAGTATTACATAACTCAATGCATCCATTGGTGTAAATACTTTTGAATTTTTTTAGATATTTCAAGTCCAAAAACAATGTGAATATTTGAGAGTAGATGAAAATATATTCACCCTCATTTTCAAACTTATGATAGTTTTAAGCAATTATTTAGTAGTCTATGTTCATTGTTAGGGTTATTCTTATGATGATCAAAAAATCATAACAAGTTCACTAAATTTGATAATTAGTGTTAGATACACTAATTTACATAAGCATGTTATAAGTTTTTACTATTGTTCAATAATTTTACCCACTATATTGGCCAAGATGGGGGCCCTTATATAGTATCAGAATCAATGCTCTTGGTAATTTTTTAAAGCAAAAGTAAAAACTTATAGCATTTTCAAATCTTATAATAATCTTACACTAATTTTTAAATTTAGTGTAGTCACCTTCCTGCTCAATATATATATCCCTAAATTTCTTTGTGTGTTTTTGGAGCTTGAAACCTCAAAACTGTGATTTTTTAACTCTATGCACTCCCTCGAGTATGAAGCAAATTGTTTAACCCCTAAAAATCCAAGCGTTTCCTCGACCTATAAAATCAAAAACTGCCATTTTTCACCTTCGTTGGGAAATGGGGAAATGAAGAAACTTTTTTTTTTTTTTTTTTTTTTTTTTTTTTTTTTTTTTTTTTTTCTGGTTTTAGACTTTGAACCGTAAGATCTTGTACCTAACTTGTATACAAAGTACTGGTCAAAATTTCAACCGTTGGATGTTTGTCATTTGTGAGATCGTAACAATCAAAGTTTGTCCAACACTTCTTTTGCCGTTGTGTGAGAGGCATTGTCTAAATGGTGCCAAGGGCAACTTGATGATTGTTACTCCACATTTTTCTGTCATTTTTTTTCAGGTAGGTAATCAAGTTGGGTACGCTCATGCAAAATTTTAGAGACCAATTCCACTTTTTGACCTTAATGTAAATTATTTTATGAAAGAAGATCTATAAACAACAATATAGTAAAACAAGCACCACGTATGATATATTTAGTTTGAAAAAAATTTGGACGGTGAGTAGGTGCATTTATGAGAGTGTGAATTTTGAAAAAAAGAATCTTGGAAAAATTCCAAAATCTCAAATTCTGGCAATCTTTAAAAGAAAAAATTGTAAAAGTACTAGAAATTGTGAAGATTATTTTTGAAAGTTTTGGAGGCTACCCTTGTAAAATTGGTAAACTTTTTGACTTTGGACACTTTAGAATTTGAATAGTAATTTGGTAATGAACATATTTCCAAAAAAGAATACATAAAAAAAATCATTAATTAAATTGCCCGTTTTGGACTTGAAACCTAAAATCTCTAGATGAAGGTTATAAAATTAAAATTTGGCTTTGCAAATTTTACCACATACACATTAGAGTATGGGGAGCACCCAATAAAAATATTAGGCAAAAATATCAATTTAAATCTTTAAAATGAGGTGCCCAAAATCTCAAAAAACTGAATCGGTTTTCCTGGATTTCAAGGGGTTAACTACATAAACATCCACCCGTAATATCTTATTCGGATACTTATTTTTAGTCAATGGTCCAAAAACTGATTGTTGGATGATTATCATTTGCAAGATCATAACATCCAAAGTTTGTGCAAAAGTTTTTACAGAAGCTTTGAAGCTTGCTCTTATAAAGTTTGGAAATTGCCCTTGTGGAATTGGTAAAGTTTTTGACTTAAGCCATGTGAAACTCAAATATTGCCTTGGTTATGAACATAAATCTTTAAAAAACATATCAAAAAATATCAAAAAATCTCAAAAATAAAAAGTTTTCTCTGCTAGCCGAGGGTGTGAAAACTAAAATATGCGTTAAAAACCTCTGCAATTGGAATGTGTCTTTGCACTTTGTTGCACACACACACACCTTGTAGTATAGGAACACTAAGTAAAAACCATAGCCAAATATATTGATTCTAATTCAAAAACATGAGGTGCCCAACATGGCAAAAGACCATATGAGTTTGCGAGAACAGATAGTACATAATGTATTGAAATCGAGTGTCATAATCGGTTATCGTAGGATATTCCTGAACTATGGTTTGAAAAAATCTTTGTCATGATGCATTCAAGTCTTGCAAGAAATTACATTACGAGTTCACACGTGAGAATATGTTGAATCCTAAGTTGCAGAACGTGGGGTCACTTTTGAAGACAATAATAACCACAAGTTAAATAATGCAAAGCTACTTACAAGACACCTTGAACGACAAGTCAAATGACGTGGCGTTATTGTTGAAGTACGAGTTGAAGATCGTGGGGTATTTCAAAAGACACGTTGACCAACGTGTTATATGAGTGGCGTGATTCTAAAAACTCGTTGAAGTACATGTTAGATGAGTGAGGTGGTTTGAAAAACACGTTGAACTACCTGTCACACTTCAAAAAGAAATAAAGTGGCCCTCTGAGTTGTAACGACAAGTGGTAGTGCTTAAGGGCAAGTATGTGTAGCTTTAGAGACACTAGAAGTCCTATACTGCATGTGGAGCGAATTCATGAGTCAAGCTCTGAGGTCAAATATGCGATGATGTAAAAATGAGTTCAATAATTTGGCGTGATCTAAACGACATGTTGAACTATCTCTCAACGATCACGCTTAAGAAATAAATATGTAACGCTCTTAAGTTGTAACGACACGTAGTGATGCTTGAGAGGCACATATGTGTCGCATTAAAGACACTATAAATCAAAGGACCAAAAATAAATATGTTACAGGAGAGACACATTTCGAAGTTAAACAACCGAAGTCAAATATGCATCCGATGAGACACATGTGTGTAAAATCAACGATCAAGGGCAAGCATGCACCTCTGTGAAAAAACATAAGTAAAATGACCATGAACAAATATGAGTTGCTTGAGATACACGTGTTTCGCCAAGGGTCACGCTTGAAAGGCAAATATATTTTTTGTCAGTAATACCCATTCATCTAAAATTTTATCACCTCTAAGTTGATTCATTACGACTTTTCTTGTAAGTCATATCCTCACTACTAGAAGATTGCTTTTTGACTTTAATAACCCCTTAGTGACAATGAAGAAGATATATGGGAGTAAAATTGAAACGTGTGAAGTCATGATTGACCCATGACCTTAACTAGTAAACATCCCAAGTCCCCCCAGGACCAAGGGTTATCGTGCAAATTCCAAGAGTTGCAACCGAAATTAACATAATTAGCTACTACTCAAAAGTCCCACCATTGGTGTTATGACCTTTGGGCATACATCCAAGAAATAAGTCGAACGAACACTCTCTTCACGCGGGTGTGTAAATAAGTTGAAGTTTCTCTTCTTCTACTATTAAAAAACAAAAAAAAATCTTTAGAAATTCATGCAGAAAGGCAAATTTGAACAATAAGTATAGCAGACCGTGACTAGGAGGATTAATTTTAAAATAAATGGGTATGACGTCACTACTGACTGAAAGACTTCAAGATTTCACGGAGTTATGGCACCGTATGTTTACTAAGGAATGAATGGAGCAACCGAAGCGCGAGGACCAAGGGGCATAACAGACAATTCACCTTCACCGGAGCACGAACGCGTTCCCCAGGGTGGGGTTCCCAGTTCCCCGGGCAGCTGCCCGACTACTACGAGCGCGTTCCCGCGGGTGGGAGCGCCCCGTTCCCCAGACAAGTCTGCGATCCTGAGACCCGGGAAGGGATGGGGCCGGGCCGGGCCGGGCTCGGGCACGGCGTGGCTGCTTCTCACCGTTGTTGGGAAGGCTGCTGGGGATGTGAGCCCGCCCCCTCTTCTCTTCTGCTGCTCTGGTGCCTTGCCTGGCTTGGCCTTGAACACAACACTGAGTTCTCCTTCGCCGCAACACTTAAACTGGCTATGCTAGTGCAGCCGCAGGCAGCGATGGTTTCCGCGCTTGTGGGTTGGTGAGAGCCACTTTGGTCTGGGTAGTTTGTTTTCCGCTTTGGGCGCCTGGTGGGTGGTGGCGGCGCTTTCGATTCGGTTACTGGGTTGCTGCTCCGCCCGCCGATTTGAGCAGCCAGGAGGAGCCGTGAGCATGGTAAAGCTTTTGCTCCTTTGCCGTCTTGTTTCGCGCGAGCTTGCCTTTTCGGAGTCGCCGCGGCGGCGCGTGCTCATGGTTGGGAGATTAGGGGAGCGATCGCGAAAGGCCAGGGGAAAGGCGTCTTCGACTGGCGGTGGTAGGTGAAGAAGAAGGCGAGTAACGAACGGAGAGCCGACGAACGAACGCCACGCCCGGTGAGTGTCTTGTGATGTGATGTGCGCGGGCCCGGGCGAGATCGGATGCATGCGCTGAAGGAGAGGAGGACGAGCAGTTGTTGGGTTGTGAGCATAGGCATGGTGAACCACGCGGGGGTGGGCTTTGGAAATGTTGGCATGGCGTGAGGAAGAGGGCGTTTGGTTGGATCTTGGTCGACTTCTTGTAGGAGCAAGCAGAAGCAGAAGCAGCCTTTCGCTGCGGTTAGGGAGGGAAAGGTGGTGGGCTCCGGCCTTATCGGAACGTTGTGCGGCGTTTTATGGAGGCGAAAGCTGTTATGACTGCGGCGATGTCACGGCGATCTCGTGAGCATCGCTCCAGCAAGAACGTTATCAACGCCACCGGTACGATCCAAGAGTCATCGAGCTCTCTTGTTGCGTCCCAATTAGATATCCGGAGGTCCTCTCGTCTCACGCGCTCTTCTCTCTCAAATCCTGGCGCCGTGTCTCTTTCCAAGGGCCTAGATGCCCGCGCCAATGTCGCCAAAGCGCTCATGTCTGCGGGTAACTCCTCTGTAATCGTCGCCGAGAGCGTTGAAGCGCTGAGGGCGGACGACGTCGTCGACGAAGCGGGTGGTCACACCGTCGTCTCTAGTACGGTTCGCCAACCGCATGTCGTGGACGCTAATCATGTCTCTCCACTTCCAGGACCAGATGCGGCCGGGCAGGGGAGACCGTTGAGAGGGCGACCGCGAGGAAGACATGTGGCACCCGTCAAGAAGATCGCTAAGCGCGCGAAGCGTTTGCAGGAAGTGCCCCTGTCTGAGAGCGACGGAGCGCGCATCCTAGGCCGGAGAATCAAAGTTTTTTGGCGCGATGAGAATAAGTGGTTCTACGGAGTAGTGAAAGCATACAATAGAGGCAGGAAATCTCACAAGATAGTCTACGATGACAAAGAAGAGGAGTGGCTGAAATTGCACGAAGAGAAATTCAAACTGCAGGTCTTGGATGGAGAGGTCTTCGGTGTGCACGAGCCTGTCCTTTCCAGGCCGTCTGAAGAACCAACTAGTAGAAGCTCCTTCGGAGCGAGTTCTAGGTTGACCAAGTTGAAGCATGTGAATGCTGCATCTTCAGCAAACGGAGGGATTCCGGCCCAGAATGGTTTCATACGAGAGGACGAGGATGATTACCCAGGGTTCCGCAACGGTAGCAGAGATTTCCTTCAACAATCCCCGGAGGCCGGAGTAGTCAATGCCGGAGGAGCAGTCGAGGAATTCGAGGGCGCAACACCGATGGTGTGCGAAAGCGTAGATCTTGAAGACCCGTATGCGATAGATCACACGAGCATTTCGGATTCTCTGGTGATGTTTATGAGGTCGAAGCAAAGTCTCGCGGAGTCGAGGAAGGTTTTGGCAACAACTAGTCCGCCTTTACCACCGTCTCCTCAACCTGCAACTGTGGCTGCAAATCCAATAGAGGTATCGTCCAGCGTGGAACCATCATCCTCCTCGGATAAAGTAGAGATTTCTAATGTTGTAATCACCTCTTCTCCTTCCTCCAAGGCATCCCCACTCCGTCCTGTTGTCTGTGATATTGCGTGCACACTTGACGAAGAAAGAGGGGTGTCTGAAGGAATCTCATGTGAGGATGGGAAGGGTTCTCTAGTTTCTGAACTAGTTGAAAACAACACACAAAAGGGTGGGGAGGACTTAGACTTAGACGCTCTCTCCGACCCTGAGGATCCATATGCTATAGACCAGACAAGTATTTCGGATTCTCTGGTGATGTTTATGAGATCCAAACAGAGTCTCGTGGAGTCGGCGAAGGTCGTTGCGATTCAGTCTCCACAACCTGCTGTCGAGGTATTTCCATCTGTGATGGATTGTTTAGAAATCTCTGAGGTTTCTGCACTCGTTTCTTCCGAGGCTCCCATTGTCTTTTCTGCCTTTTCGTTTTCTGAGGGATGCACGTTTGAACAGAGAGGAGCGCCTGAACGGATCTCATGTGAGGATGGGAAGGGTTCTTCTGCTTCACTGAAGACTGGAGATGTAGATAGTACAACTGAGCCAAATGCGTCAGACGTCTTGGACAGCAGTGAAGGTGGCGGGCTGCACTTTAATGGGCAGCAGCACGTTGAGAGTGAGGTTATTGAGAACTTGGTTTCGAGTCCTTTGGACGTGGTTGAGGACGATGTGAGGCCTGAAACTCCCGATCATGCGCAAGACGCCCATGATATTGACTCCGACAATGGAGTGATCGAGCACAGAATTCTAATAAAAACTTATCCAGAATATGGGTCTTCTGTGATTGTGGCATCAGAGATTGAAGACTATGACCTTGACATGAGGGTAGAGAGAATCGAGCGGTTCATTTCGTGGTATATTGCGAGGGATCTGGTGAAGATAGATTGCAGTATACCCGGGCCCAACTTCTCATCGTGGATTGTCGACGTAGATAGTGAGTGGAAATGTGTTCCTTACCTCACGCTTTTCTTGTTGGAGAGGGACATTTCTCAAACAAGCCCCTGTCTTTTTCCTAGGGATCATATCTCTAGGTATATTGCATTGCGAACATCGAGACTTGTGCTCCAAGGATCTCGTACCGATTCACCTCTGTTACTGACAGAGCGCGCAGGAGGATTCGTTGAGGCGAATCCACCCTGTCCAGAGTTGCCGTGTTCATTTAGTGAGCTAGAGCCTTGTCAGGCGGTAATATCTGAGCAGCCTCTTGATTCGATAGTAACTGAGCAGCCTACTGAATCGGTAGTACCTGAGCAGCAACCAGGTGAGGTTATTTGCCTCCCGGATCCTGAGGTCCTCGACAGTGGGGTCGAGGAACTGCATCTAGTCGGGGACTTAGATATAGATGATGTGGATTTACCACCCAGTTTTGAAGAAGATGCCTCGGCTGCACCCCATGAAAACCCTGCCGAGGTAAACAAACCTTCCGACTGATGACCTTTCTGATGTCTTTTCAGGGGTTCTTTTTGATTAGTTGTGTGCAAGCTTTTCAAACATGCTCCTCTTCTTCGTGTTGCAGGATGACTTTGTCGGTGACACGGTCTTGGCAGTCGGTTCTGGAAGTGCCGTAGGGCTCACGGAAGTACAAATTGGAATTGTCGAAGGCGAAGATGAAGGCGGTCTTGCCTGTTACAGGTAACTGATGAAGTCTTTAACAATCCATCTCTACTGCAGCGTAGTTCTGTGTTACGTGTTCGATATGGCACTACTTTTCGCCATCCTCTTGAAATATGCTTTTGATAGTTGCTTTTGAGACTCTGAAGTATAAGAAGTACAGGTCTCGGCCGTATGACGATGATACAAACTCTGCTTCTTTGTTCTCGTCTTTCAACAGGAGCTGGAAGTCCGTAAAGCGTGGGTTCTCGCAAGTGACACCGGAAGATTTGGGAAGCGACGGGTTAGGAGCCGGAGACAGGCTCCAGGGGTTGCTAGAGAGTGAGCTGGGCTGCATGGCGCTAACGAAGCGGCAGAAGGTGCAAGTGGAAAGCTTGAGTAGCAAGGATTTCGACTACGAAGGCGAGAAAGACTTGTCACCACAGGAACGTGTAGACAAAAAGACAAGAAGTGCAGATACGGGAGAATGCGATTCGGCAGTTCCAAGAGTGAACGTGCTGAAGCTTCGGAAGTGTTCCACCGGCAAAGGTGGTTGGCGTGTGGCAGGAAACTCATGCATGGCCGATCGCTCTGGCGATGGAGGGGAGCCTCTTACACCTTCCTCCACTGCAGACAGGAAGCGATCGTTCAGTGAATGTTTCGAGTTTAACCAACCCGAGAGTCCGGAGGAGAATGGTCACCAGGATGCCGATGGGCACGAGTCCGGTTGCAATACCGAGAAGGCGAAGGTGAAGGGGTTGTGGTCGAACTGCGAAGTGTCTTCCATAAACGATGTGACCTTCAACCCGCGGAAGCGGTTCAAGAACGGTTCCACTAGTTCGGGCACCAGTGAAGACTCCTATGCAACTCATTATCGAACAGAAGAGACATACCCCAGCAGCAATCTGACTGACCACGTCTATCCAGATTCTGTTTGTCGAGGATGCATAGCAAACGTGCTTGTGGTGCAGCATGACAGAGGCTGGAGAGAGTTTGGAGCTACCATCGAGCTTCAATCTTGTCACGGCCAAGGCTGGATGCTGATCATATCTGTGCGTGGCCAGAACACATATGCGTTCAAAGCGGAGCATGCTATTGTAACTGGAAGCACGAATCGCCATACTCATGCAGTAGTATGGAAAGGTGGGAAGGGCTGGAGCTTGGAGTTCGATGACAAGAAGCAGTGGCAGATATTCAAGGAGTTGCACGAAGAGTGTTATCGCCGAAACGCAAAAACGTCTTCTGTTCGCCAGATTCCGATTCCTGGTGTCAGGCACATTGAAGACATTGCACCGAGGAGCCCAAATGGTCACTTCGCGCGCCCATACTCTAGGTACATCAGCACCGGAGAAGATGAAGTGGAGATGGCTCTCGGGAACAGCCGTGTGGTGTATGACATGGACTCCGAGGACGAGCAATGGCTTATCCAGATTAACCACGAAAGGGCAAGTGCACGAGGAACGAGGACTCGGCCTCTGATCGCTGAGGAGACTCTGGAAAGGCTTATGGACAAGCTGGAGAAAGACGCTTATCTGTATCAGCAGGAACATAAGACGACGGAGTTGGACCCCAACGACGTTGATTCAGAATCGTGTATGGGACTCGCTACTCCGGAGGTCATCAAGGTCATTTACAGCTACTGGTTGGAAAAGCGAAAGCGGAAAGGCATGCCATTAGTGCGCCACTTTCAGGTATCTTTTTCGTCCTTCCACTGTTACCTTCACGCTTGTTCCTCCCGTCATATTGTATTGAATACTTGTGCGATTTTTTTTTCTCTTGTTACATGGGAGTGTCTGCAACATGTTGTTTCTTTTATTGCTAACATTGCAACATTACTTTGTTCAGCCTCCGGCGTGGGAGCAATACCAGAAGCTGCTGAGATTATGGGAACAGGAGATAGCAAGGCTGCAGCAGGAACAGCCTTCTGCGAGCATGCAGCAGCTGACAGAAGCAGTGAGGAAGCCTCCTTATTTTGCATTCTGCTTGCGACCACGAGGGCTGGAAGCACAGCATAAGCTATCCAAGCAAAAATCTCACAGGAAGCAGAGTTGGCCTGGGACGGCGCCTCGACCATGGGGTGGAATGGGCAGCTTGGATGCCCTTGGTAGACGGCAGTATTACACGGAGCCAGGAAACGGACTGCCGCCTGGTACAGTCCCACCCTTCTTTTCCTTTCCATTCTATTTGTCACATGAGCGATGCTACACAAGAACCTCGCTTTTCTTGAACCTCTTTGCTGTTTAATATTTACGTACACATCTCGTACTTTTGAGATTACCCCAGTACAATCATAACGAAAATGCACTGTACGTCGTTTTGCAGGGCCAAGAAGACCAGGTCGTCCTCGCCTGTCAGATACAGTGGGAGCCAATCTGACAGGGGCCTTCAACATGATGAGGGAGCCAGGAGGAGCAATGACGTTCCGGAGCGGGTCTTTGAACGAGTACGCACAAAGAAGGGCAGGGAAGAACAAGAAGAGTGGCCGAAAGGCACGGAAGCAGCACTTATTGGCGGCTCAAGAATCACGGCGGAAACGCTCGATGATGCTGGGGGAGTTGCAGGAGGAACAACCAACCGACCTAGCATTGTTAGCAGCAAGGAAACGGAGCACGGCCGAGGCTCTTCGGGCACGAGCTCAAGCACTCTATGCAGTTGCAGATGCAGCAATGCACAAGGCTGTTGCAGCAGTAATAGCAGCAGACGCTCAGCATGCTGCAGAGCAATCGAAAGAACTGGAAGAAGAACAAGACTCCCCACCAGGAGCTTCAACTACTGGTGAGCAGGGACCTACTTTTGGGTCGTGGCGCCGAGGAGTTGCCATGAGCAAAGCATCGGCAAGTCATCGACCAGGATTGGAAAGCTACGGGGAGGATGCACTCCTCCCAGTGGCGAGCTGGAGCCAGGAGCTCGGAGCAGGCCTTGGCACGAGATTATTGAACAAGGAGGCGGAGGTGGAAGGTATCATGGCTCCACTGTTAGGCAGGATGAGAGGAGAGGGCATGGTGGCCATGCCCACTAGGTAAAGTGACAGACACAAGAAGATGATTTTACGTAGGTGACAGTTTTGCTGCATGCGACGACGATGGAAATACGCATGATGATGATGATCGATGGGATGATGATACCACAACTATGGGGCCTGTTTTTTGGTGTTGTAGTTGTAACATGTTGTACAGGACTGGAGGTTTTATTGCTGACAGGAGACTTATCTCGTTAATTCCCTGGCTGCTCTTGCTGCCTGCGTTTGTGAATTTTAATTGTATCCTTGCATGTCTGCCAGGGTGTACATTGTTATCTCTCCTTCATGGATTTGTACAGTGAAAAAATGTTAGGGTGCCTCCTTAAAACTGCAAAAGTAAAAGTTTTGCATCATGAAGCATGCTAACTTTCAGGCGCTCTGTAGTGGTTGGCTTTCACAGCCTTACCATTTCCAGCAAAGCTGGAATTTAGTAGGCACCACCGTTTCTATTTTCGACACAGTCAAAATTTGGTATTCCCGTCTGTTTCCTCGGTTTCCTCGCGTTCCTACTTCCTTCAGAACCTTCGGGATTTTGTGCTGGATGTACAGTACCCAGCAAGCGAACAGTCTTGGAGCGAATTGGTATTACAAATTCAGATTTGGGCCAAATCACGGAAATCACGGCTGGAGATGTAATTTTGAACTGGTATTTCAAGTGCAGATATGGGCCTAATCACTGATAGAAAATCGCATTGGAAAGATAATGAAGTGTACTTCAATGTAAGAAAGTTTTACAACAAGCCTTTGCAGGGTTTTCATTATGGTAGAGCAGCCAATAATAGCGCAGTGCCGAAAATGGAGCCCTCCTAGTAATCTTCACTTGTCACGTACATAATAGCTTCTCCATACAACAGTACCATGTACACACTGCAAAGATTATAGGGCGTCATTTTAGGGCACCATTTTAAGAACACCTATATTTCCATCTTTGGAAATTCATCACTTACTGTGATTCCACTTGCTCTAGTTTTCTACTAACTTTCCCCATGCACAAAAATTGCTTGCATTGGCAACCATCCTGTAGATTTTTCTGTGCTGAAAATTGCACCATCATAGGACACCTTACCATAATTATCTTAGGATACACTACATACCATCGTGTGCAACCACCTTTGTGCTACCCTCAGTTATGGGGCCCTTGGCCCCTAGACCTCGAGGCATGCTTCCATACGTCTATGCATGTCCCCATATGCATGCGTCTAGGCATGCCCCCGTACGTTTAGGTGCAAGGAGCAACGAGGATCCCAATTATTTCCTTAGAGATGTGTTCTCACGCTTGTTCAATGGATTCATCTCAATTATTTCCTTAAAAATGTCTCATACAAAGGATTCAATTGGTCTTGTTGGTTGTGTGGAATTGGTCCATTTTGTACAAAGTCCTTTACAATCTACCATAAGTTTTATATAGGTAGTCTTTAAAAATCTCAAATTTGTTATTGTTGACATTTTGGAACAAATCAATTGACTTTCATGTATACACAAAGTCTCGTAACCAGCTGTTTAAAATTCTTGTCAAATTCTCATTCCCAAGTCACCCTACTCCTAGCAATTGTGTTCAGCAAGTTTGCAAACTAGCAAACATTTGGAATCCTTGATTGTATTTCCTACAGATTTTTGTATGGTTCAACTCACAGTTAATGATATTATTATCATCAAACGTGCACATAATCGAATTCATTGCAGTATGTTTCAAAAAGGAGTAGATACAGCCGGTGTTGTCTTATCAGACAAAATTCCTATTCATATGTCAGACAAAATTTAGATGAGATGTACATTTGATCCATTGAAAATGTTTTAGATGTACACCTCATCTAAATTGTATTTGACAAATGAATAGGAATTTTGTCTAATAAGACAACCCTGGATACAGCCCAACGTGCCCTCTTTGATTCCATCGTTGAACATGCATCCGTTTCTTTTGGCAAATTGTCATGTTCTCACACCACGTTTTGTAGGAATAGTGATTCTTAAAAAGACAAACTTTGGCACTAGTGCCAAACAGACATATCTATGTAGGAGTGCCAAAATTGCAAGGTGTGAGTGATGGTATATATGAGGAGTGAATATGTGGTTTTGATATGAATCATATATATATATATATATATAATAATGGTTACCAACATATACCTCAAATCTATATAGGTATTGTGTATTGTCTTTCTGTGATATATTGTCTTAGTTGTGATGGTATGGAAAAGATGACACCTAGTTTATCACAAACAAAGAATACAAAGAGTACCGCATCAATCCGACACTTCATTTTTCAAATAATTTATCCGTTATATAATGTTATATAAACTGCATTTATGCCATATTAGTCATCAATGTCCAAAGACATACACCACATTCATCGCACCATTTTGAGCATCCCCAACCAAACCCTTCAAATGCACAGTTGGAGTTGGAGCGCACTAGCTACTTTCAAACCTTATGACTTGAGCTCTATGCAAAAAGTGAGACACTAGGTGCCAAATAATCCCCTTGAGATGCTATTTTTGAGGGCCTTTATATTTTTTGAGCAACCCCTATTCCACTTCACTGTTAAGTTTAGGAAATCGTAGTAACTTTGTTTTTGTACGACAAAGTTGTTTGTTAGTGACTTATGGGTATGTTGGTTTGTGACTTATATTGATTTCTACTATATTACCAATTTGATGTTACTATTTATGTTCTTATTGACTTTTAATGATCTTCATTTAATAATTTTACTGACTATCTTTGACCTCCGCATCACCCATTTGAGCGTGACCCGTTGGGTCTGCGACTCCAAGGGGGGACATCTCTTGCAAAAGTGTACGAATGTCCATTTGGAGTGTGAAAGTAGAGATGCTCTTTTTGTAAGATTTCTTGCTTGTTGGAACGGATCATGCCCTGCATCAAAGAACTCGGAGTAACGTGGAGGCTAATGATAATTGATAAGATTTACAATTAGTGAATATAATAAGTAACTATGTACCAATCTCTAAAATAAAAGTAAAGATGATAATATTTAACCCCTAAAGTATCATGAGTCCTCTTTTGGGCTGATTAGGCTCTCAATAGCCTCCCAATTACAATTTCAGCTCGCATGAATTTTGAACCTCTTATAAATTGTAGAATTTTTCTATACCTTTCCGAATAGTCATTTCATGCTTCAATATTCCTCATACTTTGGGAGATATACATGGTCAAAGTTTGAAAACTCTATTTGAAATCTCCCCGAAACTGCCCAAACTGCAATATATGCTTATTTATTCTCAAACTTTGCCCAAAAATAATTTAATTGCAGAAACTTCATAAATTCACGAGAAACTAAGATTTTTTTGATTTTTTTTTTATAATTTTTGTTTTTCTACTTATAAAGGAGGTTGTAAGGCATGATGTTACCATTTGGATTTTCAATCCAAATTTTTAAAAAATGTCTTTATTATTGTCAAAGAATGGTCTTTGTACTTGAATTTAACCATACCTCTATGGAAATAATCATGTATATTTTTAGGTCTTATAGGTTGCGTGATGGTAAAAATTGTATAGACGTGTTCCTAACTCACCTAAGAATAGGAATTTAAAGTGCCTCTAGTTGAAATTATTATCAATAATGGCGCTCAAAACTTTGCTCACCCCCTTTACAACAAGCCAATAAAACTTTTTATTCAACTTAATGAGACCTTTTGCAAATTCTAGAGTTTTTCCATAGCTTTCCAAAAAGTCCTTTTGTGCCTCAAAATTCCTCGTACTTTAGGAATTATTCACGGTCAAAGTTTGAAAACACAATTTGAAATATGCCCAAAACTGTCCACACTAAGGTATATGCTCATTTATTCTCAAAATCTACTCAAAAAATCACCAAAATTTTAGATTTTACTTTTTTTCATTTTTTTATTACATGTAAATGAGGTTTCAAGGCATGATCTCATCATTCGGATTTTTAGTTCTAAAGAATCTTCACATGCCATTTTTATTGGCAATTATTGGCCTTTGCAGTCTAATTTAACATACCTCCAGGTGAGTTATCAAGCATCTCTTTGGGTTGTATAGGTCGCTTGAGGGTAAAAATGGCATACACATGTTCCTGACTTACTTAGGAACAAAAATGTAAAGAGCCTCCTATCAAATTTTCTACCAAAAATGGTTTCTTTGGCCCTCAAGAAACTAGTTACCCTTTTCAGAGCACACAAAAAAAACTTCTTCTCTGACTTCGAACATTATGATCTCACAATTGGTAAGGAATTTGAGTATGAGCTTTAACACACATACACATTCAAGTTGAGTACCCTGCGAATGCATACCTAAAAAGTTAAGACTTCATAGCCATTTTGAGGCAAGTAAACTTAAGAGGTCAATTTGTCTAAACCATCACCTAACAAGTTCCGGTGTCACAAGAGTAATCATGCAGTAATAGAATTAACTTCAAGTCACATCTCTAGGTTATAATCCCCAATACTCCGCATTAAACATGTTATTAGATCATGAAGTTATATCATGATCATTATATTGTTGGAAACAGATCAAATTCTCAATTTATTTCATCACTTGCATGAATAGGAACTCATAATGCTCAACACATTCAACAACCGATAGGTTCTGATTTACCAACAGCATCTCCTCCACAAGAAATTCAATATCTACACTGGCGATCGGGGCTTGTATCTAAGCCACAACATCCTTCGATGTGAGTTTGTCTGTTGTACTCTCCTCCACACCCTTGATGAGGTCGTGAATTCCATCACCGGACTTGGCACTCTCAGCTTCAATCTTCTCTACTGAGGGCTTCTCTTCGTCCTTGAGAACTCCAGCTTTCTTCAGCATTGGAATGAGGTCTCCCTTCTTGTGTGCTGCTTTCGTGGCTGCACAGCAAAGGATGATCATTAGGCAAACAACCATCAAGCTTGAACACGAATTGTAGATTTTGTCTAGGCAAATGATAGGAAGTAATCATTACCATCGTTGCCACCGATGTGTTCACCACCGATGAAAACATTCGGCACTGTTCGTTGCTTGGAAATTTCCGCTAGGGCTTTCTGAATTTCAGGTCCATCGCCTGTCGTCACAAGTCACGGTCAAGATCAATCTCCACGAAAACGACCAGTCAATTGCTAAGAACCTGCAGTCTCACTAAAACCATCGGAAACCTAATCAACTAATACGCAACCATAATTTAGAAATATCGTGTCAGCTTGATTTTTTTCAACTTTGCGATTATCACAATGAACGTTGTCGGATTAGTACTTCAGTATCGAAGGCGAAGAGAACTTACTTTCTTTGTCGAGTTCGACGACTTTCGCTTCAGCACCTAAATCCTTGAATAAGGCCTTTACACTTCGGCAGAAAGGACACGTAGTCTTGCTGCGATTGAACACCGACCACCGTAACTCGTCAACACAAATTTTCTTATCACACAATCCTCGCAGAATCAAGTTCTTGAAAACGAAACGGAAGGACAATCACAATCTAGGATTTCTCGATTTACTCAAATCTAGACCAGTCCGCTCCATCGCCGTAGAAGCAGCTTGAATACTAAACACCACGACCTACTACCTAAAAACACCAAAAGTTCAATTCGAACTCTGGTTCTCAAGAACGGTGTCCTTCCTAATCAAAAACTCCATGTGTACAAACAAGTACAGACCAGGAAAACTTTTCTACAACTTTTCGATAAACATCATTTCTAAACCAGACCGCTCCATCACGGAAATTCTAAAACCAGGATCCGATGCCTATTACACCATCCACTGAATTCTAATTTTCAAGAACGGTGACCTGCATCTGCGTAAAAAGATTTAGAGATTAGAAAAATTGTGGAATACCTGAAAACAACGAGAGGATTCTGCTCAATGAGCTCTCGGGCCTTAGCCACCGCCATGATAACTGGAATTGGAATGAGCGTGAAACTGAAACAAGATCTTTGCTGCGAAATGTTTGTTGATGAGTGAGTAAGTGATTGTTGTGTTTGCAGGAGCGAGTGAAAGTAAGTAAAGTGAAGTGACGAGGGCGGGGAAGGTGAAGTGGAAGTGGTGGTGCAGGGGAAGCTACTGCGGGGGGAGGCGCCACTTGGAAAAAGGATGGTGCACACGAGCAGCGTCGCATGGCAACGCCATCGCCACCCGGCCCGTTGCTTCCCCCGAAGAAACCGACTCTTCCGACCATTCCTGCTTTCAAGGCCGCCCCGGATATTTCCACTTTTAAGCTTTTTACAATAGGCTCAATAAACCACACTACACTAAATTTGATAATTAGTGTTACATTATTATAAGATTTGAAAATGCTATAAGTTTTTACTTTTGTTTACAAAAATTTACCAAGAGCATTGATTCTGATACTATGTAAGGACCCCCATCTTGGCCGATATAGTGAGTAATATTATTGAACAACAGTAAAAACTTATACCATGTTTATGCAAATTAGTGTATCTAACACTAATTATCAAATTTAGTGTAGTTGGTGGAGTAGACAAGGAAATTAAATTTTAGATTTTAGGCAAGAAAATTTATTATGAGGAGATTGGCCAATAGATAAAAAAAAATTATTTTGTATGTTAGATTAGTTCTGAAATTTGGGAGTGGAAGCTGTAGGTGAGTTTGAAACAATATATCATGGAATGTACATTTTGGATATATTCTTGAAGTTGGAAGCTACAATGTACCTGTTTGCTTGAATGTCTCTTGTGTATGGATTTTTATCGTTTTTTTTTTTTTTAGTCTCTTTGTCTTAGAGTTTTTTAGCGGACTTGCCAAAGGGACAAAATTGCAATTGACTAAGTGAAGCTCAATTTCCTTCTCCAAGAAAGTGGTTACTAACCAGCCACCCTCAGCCGCTCGCCAAAAGTAATGACCCTTTCAGGGCATTCGTAAGGGACTGGTTAAAGGGACAAGACTCGCTACACGAGGCAATGGTCATATTCCTTTCACAAGGCTATACGGCCCGCCACCTTTGCGCCAAAGGAATCACTTGAGAGCCACACCCATCACTATTTGTCCAACTTCTACTCAATTTCCAATAAGAGTACCTTAAAATGTTTGGACCATTGGTCTACAAGTACTTTTGAATTTTTGTCATAATGTAGTAGAAGGCGAAATATAACAAATTATTTAGCAAGGACAAATTCAGGGGTGTAAATTCAAAGAGGTGCTACATATAGCAACCCCTCCTCTCTTGACCATACTTAACTAGAGAGGAGGGGTTGCTATATGTAGCACCTCTTAAATTTTTCACCCTTCCACACTAGTCCTTGCTAAATTATATGTTTTATTCCGCCTTCCACTACACAAATTTCAAATGTCCATGGGTTTAATGGTTTTGAGGTTTTTCCAAAAGGTGAGATGTAATCTCTCCCAAAACTCAAGTTAAGTTAAAATAATGAACGTATTTGAGTGAGAGTTGGATGAATAGCCAAGTGAGAGTTGGATGAATAGCCAAGTGAGAGTTGGATGAGTAGCCAAGTGAGAGTTGGATGAGTAGCCAAGTGAGAGTTGGATGAGTAGCCAAGTGAGAGTTGGATGAGTAGCCAAGTGAGAGTTGGATGAGTAGCCAAGTGAGAGTTGGATGAGTAGCCAAGTGAGAGTTGGATGAATAGCCAAGTGAGAGTTGGATGAATAGCAAGTGAGAGTTGGATGAATAGCCAAGTGAGAGTTGGATGAATAGCCAAGTGAATAGGAGGGATGTGAAGTACGTTTGGTTGAAATGCATTGAGGCCATACTACATTGAGGCCATACTACATGCCTTGCTACTCACCTAAATATCACTCTTGCATTTTGTTTACTTGACATGGAGCAAAAATGGAGATGGCAATGATGGATGGTTCAATGTGTATCGTGAATAATTTTGTAAGCTGTAGATCATACCAAAATCTTTAGGAAAACGGTCGTTAATTTTGTAAGCCGTAAATCATACCAACATGTTTAGGAGCATGTGATAAGAGCATTCAAAAGTCCATCACAAAGAACCATCATAAATTAAATCCAACATCAACATTTCTTACGATGCTCAAACTAAGTATTTAAATACTCATGTTGTCTCTAAAAAACACCATAATTTTCCAATGTTGAATGCAATTTCGATGGTATGGATTACTCATCAATACCAAAATACCAAAACTTGGAGTATTTATGAAACAAATGTTTGAACCAAATCATGGTGTTTTTCAGAGACAGAGAGGGGTAGTTGTGTGTGAGTACAGAGAAAGAATGAGTCATCCAAACCGACGGACATCGTTGTTAGATTCTTCTCTCCTTTGCGGGTTCGTGACTAGCAGATTCCTCACAAGGAATATGCGACTTTCAAGCATAAATTCAGTATGAGTTATCAACGAAGGCAAAATCAAACTACAAGATCAATATAGACACATCCAACAACAGAGAAATGGTGATAGAAAAGGATCACTGATACACCAAGCTTTCTATTTAAACTGAAAAACTGTACACTCATTGCTACAGAAAGTCTTCAGCTAACAGTTCTCAATACCATTTCAACAAAAATGAAACACTAAATGCAAGCAGCAAACCTGCCAATAGGAGCCTCCAGGAGCAATTGATACAACAAATCTCGTTTGGGGGAGGTAAGCGTTGCCTGCATGCTGATTGTGGTTGTTGCTGTTTTTGCAGCAAAAGGCTAAGAAAAGGAAATGAAGGCATATGGTACCCTTTCAGCCCAGATTCGTTCCACTTTCTGAAACCTCTGGCCCATGCCATTGCTGCGGTTGCGCACATCTTTCTTCCGAGTCCGTTCTACCATCCCGCCAGCTCCTCCACAGCTGTCTGGAACTGTCTCTCTCCTCTCCCTCTTTCTCATCAGCTCCACCCTTCCTGTTCCTTCTGCTCGTCTCTTTCCAGGTTGCAGTTTGTCGTCCGCATTACTGTCGCACCTCTCTGCCTCGCTTGGCAGTGCACTCCTCGCCATTAGGAACCGAATCCAATCGCTCTCCTGCCTTTACACCGCATACAACCGTCAGCTCAGATAACGATAATCCTACCCCTGGGCACATACTGATACCTATTACTATTGAGATTGCTCATCACACACGCCTGTTGTGAGTATACCTCACACTCTTGTAAAATAAAATATAAGAACCACAACCTTCTCCTGATACTTTTGATAATACGATTAGCAGAAACCGATGCATGAATAACACACAAATGCGGTGCAGATAAAGGTATTCTTTAAACTCAAGCATCCGACTATCAGTAACCAAGCGACGCTCTTTTTAACTATAGCAAGATATACTTCAAAACCTTCAATGCATACAATACCGGCGCTGATAGAGGTTTCGGTATCAAAAATAATATTCTACACAGCTCCGCATACAGGTCCCAACCAACGCAGAGCGGAAAAATTGACTGCTAGAGATGCTCCGAAATCGTGTACCTTATGGCTCAAAAAACTTGCAAAAGCAAAATATTGAGAAGCAGTCGTCAAGATGGATAAAAAAATAGCTCGTCGTCGATAAAGGACCAGAAACCTAGAACATATCTCTCTTTCTTCCAATACTTCCAGGAATAATTTTATCCACGCCTCGAATAATAGGAATGTCTTCTACTACTAAAAGAATACGATTAGCATGCAATCGTCAGAGTAAGTAACACACTATTGCGGTGCTGATAGAGATGCTCTTAGCATCCGAACTTTACAACTATCACCTCCGCATACAGTATGCACGCAACGAGTTCTTTATATAGGCTCGCTATCGACTCCACACATTACTCTCGAGGCAACGTTTTCTTTTTCGACAGTAGAGATATACTTCATACAAAACACACTATATCGGTGCTGGTAGAGGAAGTCTGTTTACTCTAATATCGAAGCAGATAAACTATCATCTCCGCAGAAAGTATCCAAGCAACGCAGTTCTTTTACGTATTGAGATCCTCACGCAGAACAAGATGCTCCGGAATCGTTACTTATAATCACTCAAAAACCTCTCACAACCAAAATATTCACAGCTCGTCGTCGAACCAAGATCATTTCAATCAATCCTCTGTTTCTTGTAAACTGCTTCCGGCACTATTTCTACGTAAAAATAGAGGTAAACAGAAGAATCTGAATGAGAATATGGATTACTTTTGAATGCAAAACTCACCGCGGTCTTCCTGTATCCCTGAAATGTGATTGATACACCCGCTCGCGAAGATTAAGTAACAAGCTTCTACCGGATTCTTAAAAGGGGCTCCAGCTTTAGGGTTTTCTGAATTGGCCTGGCGATGCTTGCTCGACAGATTCGGGCAATTTTGCCAGCTGGGCAAATTACGTGTCACCTCAATGTGATACGTGGCACTGTATAACTTTTTACATCCCGCGAGAAAGTAAACGTTACAGGAAAAGTAAAAGTAAGGGTTCAAAGGAAACGATGGTTGTGCAGGTGCATGCACTGAAACAAGAGGAAGGGGACCGAGCTTCATCGTCGCCATAGCCAGGAATTCACCGTCCCGGTTGATTTGGTTGCAGGAATTTGGAAATAGAGCAAAAGTATACACGAATGCAAGGCTTGATTGCTTCTCCGGTTTGCAGCTTTCGATCATTAACCTCGTCGTTGCTTCGGGCAACGCCAGTTAGAGTTGTGGCCATGGCGTCGAACGGCGTGGCGCAGGAGCCTGTTCCCGCTCCTGCTCAAACAACGCCCTCACCTCCGAAGGTACTGCTCACTGCCTCCGTGAAATTCATTGATTCACGTGGTTGTTAGAATTTCCGTTTTTGACAATCCTGAGCTGCATTGTGGGAATTTTGTTGGATTCACTAGTTGTGATTGTTATTCGGACTCGAAAGAATGATTCTGAAAGAATAACGGAAAGATTTTTCGTTAAGATTATCTTTTGAAAGGAGCGGATTTTGCAGCGGAATTGTAAGTTTTGTTAATTGGAAGTAAAAGCGCCGGATGCATATTCAGTTTCTTTCCGTTATTGATCGATATCTGGAGTGTCATTCGTCTGCGTGATGTGAAGATTATGTGTAAGAGTAAGATGCCTTTGAATTTTGAGTGACTGAATGACCTAAAACTGAGGTTTTATAGGTGGCCATACGATTGTCTAGGAATGTAGGGTTTCGCAATTAGGTTGCTGTGGTTTGCTTTTGAGATCGAGTACCAGCAGAAGCTTTGGATTTCAACTTTGTCTTCATCAATGGATTACCAATCGTGAGCTGCATTTTAAAATTCTGGTAGATGCGCAATGTACCAGTTATGATTGTTGTTTGGAGTTATAAGAACAGTCCTGCTGTTAGATTTCTCAGGATCCAGTGGAACTTTATATTCCATGAATAGCCGGCTGTATGAAGCTCCTGTTGTTTCCTCTTTTGATTAATTGTTGTGCGTCATCCGGGAACTGTACGCAAGGGTGAGACGCCTTTAGGTTTTGAATGATAAGCTGACGTTTTCTAGGCGATTGTACAATTGCGTATTTAAAGTCCAGGTTGCGCAACCTGGTTTGTTTAGTAATATCGAATATTGAGTGGGTGAAAGTACTAATAGAAGCCTTGGGTCTGACCAGGTTCAAGTTGCCAAGCGGCTAGAGCAGTTCAAGACAACAATCTTCACAGAGATCAGCATGCTCGCATTGAAGCACAACGCAATCAACTTAGGCCAGGGCTTTCCGAACTTTGACGGTCCAGATTTCGTAAAGAAAGCCGCGATAGAAGCCATCCAAGACGGAGGGAAGAATCAGTACGCAAGGGGGTTTGGAGTACAGCAGCTAAACGCAGCAATAGCAGACAGTTTCAAGAAAGAAAGCGGCATCACAGTTCACCCAGATAAAGAGGTCACAGTAACATCAGGATGCACAGAGGCAATAGCTGCAACAGTCCTCGGATTAGTCAACCCAGGAGACGAGATCATTCTCTTCGAGCCTTTTTACGACTCCTATCAGGCAACAGTATCCATGTCCGGAGCCACGATCAAAACAGTCACTCTGCGTCCTCCTCATTTCGCAGTGCCAGAGAACGAGCTTCGGGCGGCTTTTTCAAGCAACACCCGGGCGATTCTTGTCAACACTCCTCATAATCCCACAGGGAAAGTGTTCTCTCGAACTGAGCTTGAGCTTATTGCTTCTCTCTGCAAGGAACACGACGCCCTTGCCTTTGTGGACGAGGTTTACAACAAGCTCGTCTTCAAGGGAGAGCATATCTCGTTAGCTTCTTTGGACGGTATGTACGAGAGAACTGTGACATTGAACTCTTTGGGGAAGACATTCTCTCTTACAGGATGGAAGATCGGATGGGCTGTGGCGCCTCCTCACTTGACTTGGGGACTTCGTTTGGCACATTCTTATTTAACTTTTGCCACAGCCACTCCATTCCAGTTTGCAGCTGCAGAAGCGTTACGTGCACCGGACGCGTTCTACACTGAGCTTATTGAAGACTACAGTGCGAAGAAGGATATCCTTGTTGATGGATTGAAGAGCGTGGGGTTCACGGTTTATGAACCTGAGGGGACGTACTTTGTTATGGTTGATCATACTCCTTTTGGGTTCGAGAGTGACGTTGCCTTTTGCAAGTACTTGATTGAAGAAGTAGGGATCGCTGCTATCCCTCCGAGTGTGTTCTACACGAATCCGGAAGAAGGGAAGAACCTTGTCAGATTCGCATTTTGTAAAGACGAACAAACGCTCCGAGATGCTGTGGAGTTGCTGAAGACCAAGTTGAAAAGACCTGTATCATCTGTCTCTTGATTTATCTGAGCAATTTTCTTGTAATCTAGTTCTCTCGATTGGTGAAGCATTATGATCTCAGACATGAGTAGGAGTTCCACCTCAAGGGCCTCAGCAACTTTGGACGGGCCATCATTTGTTATATAAATTAAATACTTCCTTTGCGGAGCATTACTGTCGCAGTGCCAGATTCCATCTTATTTGGATACTGGGTGAAGTTTGCATCATATCTGCCTCCAGATCTGCACATTATGTTCTTCCGTTTTGCTTCTCCCATGTCGAAAACCAAATGGACTTTTCCTCTGCTATTTTTGGCGTTTTCCCTCTTATTCATGGTGATGGATAATGTTGGCTTTGAGATAGTGTTGTTCACTTTCCTCTAGGAGTTTAAGCAATGTTCATGGGATTGTGTAAGAACGATACCATGCAAATGGAGAATACAAACCTTATCATGGTTTCTGCACATAAGATTTCAGGTTTGAAGATAAAGGAATAATATTAGTGATAGAATTTCCAATCCTCATTACAGTTAAAACTACATCATGAAAAGAAACTATACAACACTCCCCCAGAAAGCATTGATCGCAAACAGGAAGAAGCCTACAATTGTCCTCCGAAACTCATTGATCCTAATCCTTCCCAAACACTGGCTGAACCCACAGCCTCTGCATCCACTCCTACTCCTCCTTCGTCCCACCAGCCACCACCATCCGCATCTGCAACAACCAAATATACATTTATGCTTTCTACATGCTTACCATGAGTTTAATTTACCCTTCATTTTCATTACTAAATAGAAACGTTGTTGTATGAATATATGGCAGTTTTGCGGTGCTTCACTTAAAAAGCTTCAACATGATGGTGTCATTGTTAAGGCACATACTCGATGGTTCTGTCCTACACGAATGTATCAGACATTGGCACTAAATAGAGTGCTCACATACACCGATTCATTATTTTCTTTCATGGATCTTGGACGAATGTAAAATTAACAACGAACAGAATGGAGTAGCACATAATTAATGGTTTCATTGCATGAGAGGGAGTGGCACGTACAGTGGTTGAAGGTAGAGCTTATCCTCTTGCTCGTGTCGCCACCATTCTCCCGTCTTCTTCGATACCTAGGCTCATCTCCAAGCACTAGCACGCTCTGCTTGGGTCTGGAGTTCATGCCAGGCTCTGCATACAAACTCAAATAAGTTCTACATTCACCATTGCTCTCATGCGTTTGCTCATTAACATGATTGCTACCTTGAAAACCGTCACGATCTTCGACTGTTCCTCTGGATTGCTCTTGAGACACCGAGTCTGTTTGAGATGTCTCCTGTAAAATGGAAGAACAGAACTGGTCACGTAAGCCAAAAGAAACGCCAAACACTCGAACGTAAGATAGATTATTACCATAGCGTCTAGCTCCGACTCCACATGCGCTTGCAGCATCTGCATTGATAAAGCACCCGGAAGATCGAATGATAAGTACCGTACACGTAGGACATCTGTTTTGAAAAGGGATCACTTACTTCATATGAGCTAAAAGCACGATGATATATTGTGCAGTGAGTTCAGATGAGACGCTTTAAATACAAGGCTAAGTCATATTTGAAGCAGTCTGTTAATTGATGGCAAAGATATCGAGTGGAATATCTTGCATTTGTAGAACTTCTGATTTGAAGCAAACACTTGCTTCATATGGGTCATAGCAGTTCGGCAATTGATGGATATTGAATGAAGTACCTCGCGAGGGAAGTAGTTGTGGCAGATGGGGCATCTCTCTCTCCTCATTGACTCCTCAGTATGCTCCTCAACATGCGCTCGTTTCCGTTTTCTATTCATATCACTGATCTCCTCAAGCAGATCAACTGCAGTTTCGAATTCTTCGTCTGTAGGATTTGAATCCTCCGTCAAGTCAATGAAGTTAATGCTCGGATCAGTCCTTTGCAGGTGTACATTCTCAGTAGCTGTTCTGCGAGGTGTGAAGAACTTGTCGTGCATGCTTCCAGAACAGCTCGACTCTGCAATTTCTTCACGTCTCGATGTTGCGCTACATCCAGTGTCCGTATCTTGCTGGGAGCTTCTGCGAGATTCAAGAAAATCATATTGTTCATTTTAACAGCCAATTAACACTACTTTTCTTCATGTGATCGTGAAAGTAGCTGAGACAAAATCAATAGTAAAGTCAAACCATATCAAAACCTCGACTCTATGGAGCCAAATATTACAGAATTAGTAAAGTATGATACGGAAATCCTCTTAACGAATGTCGCCATTATGCAAGGGAATCAGTAATGACCAATTCGTCTGAGGAAATGCAGTAATTAGATTACCTGTTGCGAGTTCCATGGCCCAGCCTCTCTCTGACCGCCAGAGTCAGACCAGCATCCACAACGCATCCCTGTATCACAATGAACAAAAAAATCAGGTGTAGCTTCCTTATTGGAGGATTAGTATATCAAGTGGCTGCGTGCTGAACCTGAAGGGATCCTCGTTTCTCAGATTTCCGATCCAGAAACTCCAAGAGGGGAACGGAGCGTCCCTGGTCTGATTGTGCAGCCCTGAACAAAAAGTTACATCAGCTAACATAGAAATACCATGATTGTCAACAATCACATCCTGTGCAATAAAGAATGAGGAACGTCTGTCGCCTTTGAAACTATCAAATGAGGAATGACTAGAGCTATCAATTTCATAATTCGACGTAATGGTTTGAATCTATACCCTATGCCCTAAACTGAGGAATGTTTCTCGCTTCTAGAGCCATCAATCATATGAATGTAGGAGGTTAAATTTTGAAGAGTTTGAGATTTGGTCCCTGATTGCAGGAAATTATCTCTTAAAGAGAAAGCTAAGAAATCATCAAGAGTTCCCCTTCGTGAGATAATGTGCACCCATCTTCTCATATGCAAGTCTGCTTACTCTGGTGGTTTCTTGTATTGAAAGACACGAATGTCCGTCGCCTCTAGAGCTAATAAATTCATGATCCGACATAACTGTGAATTTGGTTTGAAATCTTACCTTCTGACTCAAACATGAGGAATGTCCATCGATTCTAGAGGTAAGAGGTTGGATTTATGAGAATTTATAATTTCCTCCCCGATGAGAACTTGCATTGTAGGAAATTGTCTTTCAAACAGAAGGCTATGAAATTGTCTTCGTTACTTTTCAGAAGAAATTCACGCCCATATTTACAATCTGCTTACTCTGGCGATTTCGTGCATTGAAATGAAAGGAGTATGAAAGAGGAGTGTACTTGGAGAACATGGAGGAGATGGAGCGTTGGCCAGGGAGCGGGGACTTGAGCTCTTGGCCTGCTGGAGGCTTTCTCGCCATGGCTGACTACCGTACTGCTTCTGCTGCTTCTCGCAATCCGTTGCGACGAAGAAGAGGTCGACGAATTTGGGGGCAGAGATCGCGTAAATGACTACAGTAGTTTGAATCTCTGCGAAGACGATGTTCCGGTTCGGTGGTGGCGGGAACTCGCGGCGGGAAGGGTTCCGTTTCCCGCCACAACTGAAAGCTTTTTCATCCAGTAGTTTCATCCTCATTTTGAACTTACTCTGTTAAGATCCCTTTCTGGGTAGAATTAAAAACAAGAGAAACCGATACAAAGTCAAGGACGACAAGTTTTCAGCACAAAGGGAAATCTGTTAACACCTCCAAAAATATGAGTCAAATAAATACAATTCAGTGAGATATAAAAGCTAATCTCATAAAAAGTCTGAGCTAACTTGGGTCGGATTGTAGAGGTATATCATTAAATACCTCAAAAATTGTCTTTAGCACAAAGGTCTTCCACCGATTGAAATTCCTCACTCACTTTCTACAACAAGTTCGTTCAACAATTGAGCAACAACCTCCGCCGCCAAACATTCTGAACTCATTCTCATACCTCATTCTAAAACTTAACATAGAAATACCATAAATTAAACAATCGGGAAAATGACTAATATCATTTATTCATGATTCCAACATGGTAAACTATATTCATTCCATCATGAAAGTACTTATACTCAATAATGTCTTTGTTTCCCACAAAACTTAGAACATTTTAAAAGTTGAAAGCCCAAATGGCATGATAGAAGTTGCTCTAGAGTAGGGTATCAAGTGAGAAGAAAAGGCGTGAAGGTACCATTATATGCTACTGTAGGCATTTAAAACATCACATCAAATCATGGGATGCCAGTGATTCATTCTGCAGTACCCAATATATCCATATCTTTTTACTGTTTGTTTAAATTGACCACTTAAATTTAAAAGGCTCAATCATATTCTATGTTTTATCCCCTAAAACTGCCCTCTTTGATGAAGTGAAACATTGCTCAAAAATGATTCAAATTTCACATTTAACAATCTCAAATGAGAGCAATTTTCATGCATGAGGAAAGTAAATGGAAGGATGGTCAATAGAGGATACACAAATTTTGAACTTTTTTACAATTTGTTATAGGTTTTTTCTAAAATGGTCCCCTGATTTGACACCCTGTGATGTTTGGGATGAGTACATGATAGTGTTGAAATATGAAACCATTTTATATGTCTATGATTTAACCCTAAGCGCCCAAAGGGGGTTTAGAGCGTCGAAACATAATTTTCTTGCAAAGTGTGATGAATGAAAATGAAGGCAAGCTAGCTAGATCTCAACTGTACAATCTTGTATTATACTTGTTATAGGTCATGTGACTCAAATTTGGAGTCATGAGGCATGAGATCGTAACATGTTAATACTCAAAATAAAATATAGAATTTCAGTACTCTCACTTTGAAGTGAAAATGCTATCAACAAATAATTTGCTATGAAATGTTCACCAACTACAAGGATGTCTAGCCTCATATTAGCAACACTCTTGTACAAAGAAAACTCATAAAAAGAAAATTCTTTGCTCAAATAATAGCCTTGCAAAGGTGAAAATTAATAAAATATTTACAAATAAAAAATAGTCCAAACCTACAAACCTTGCGCTCAGATTCTTGCCTTATATTTTCATAACACCTTTGATTGGGTCAAGGTTTTCACCACTTAAACTATACTCTATTTCAAACTTATTCCAAACAACGAAGTTGAAATCCAACGACAGATGAAGTAGATATAGCTCCTCAAAAACCATACACTTTTTCACTTTTTTCATAGTAGAAACATCATTGAAAATCCAATGCCAAAAATATATGGATTAAAAGTCTTTCAACTATAAAGTTGTTATATTTCATCTTAATATCATGATTATGTAAAACTATTTTTGATTTCTCATCATTGCCTCACATTCTACTTAGCGGACAAATACCTTGCCCCATGCTTAAAAACTCAAAAACAAGAACCACCTTCACTAAAATGCACGCCATTTATTCATACTTCACTATATGGGTTTGCAATTTAAAATACATAAACCGGACTTAATTTGGGACCCAAACCGATTGATTTTGTCCAAAGCACAGTCTAGATAAAGAAGTTATGGCTCTTCAAATTTTATACCTTTCATCCAAAATGTCTTTTTTTGACATCTTGGGCGTTAAAAAGTTTAGGAGCGTAGCCCTCCATCATTGATACTCCTCCATTTTAGAAGGCCCAAGGGTGACAAGTCAAGGAATTGCGTAAATTGTGCCCAACAAACTCAAGGAGGGTTGCTTTTTGAGGGAACAAACGCTTGTCCCACCTCCTTTTGCTCCAAATGAAAGGCAATGTTTTTTACACGCCGTCCCCACAACAACGAATTTTAAATATTGCTTGTCCTAGGATCAGTTGATTTTATTTTTTTATTATTATTTAATTTAATTATTTATTTATTTTTATTTTTTTTTTGTCCCCAAATTTTCTTAAGAACATAAAAAATGGAAAAAAAAAAAAAAAAAAAAAAAAAAAAGAATCTAAGATTCGATATATAGATATGTACACAACTTAGATAACATACATACATAGGTACTAGATCCTAGGGTTACATACTTCAAAGTATATTGTAAAAAGAGAATTTTTACCTTGCATTGAAAAAAGGGTAGCTTTGAGGGTAAAGCATGCAAATATTAGAGAAATCCGCTAAGTAGTCCCCCGTTTGGACCCCGGTTAGTCCCTAGTCCCTTGTTTCATTCCCTATTTTCAGTTGTCCGCTAAGTAGGATGGATTGGGGACCAAATGCACCAAACTAGGGGACCAAATGTGAAGTAGGGACCTTCACACACACAGATGAACAGCAATCGTGCTCCTTCGGTCTTCCGCGCATCACGTTGCGAACTCAACACCGAGTTGAACTGGGGACCAAATCTGAGAATACCATCAAAATCATGCATTTTTGAATTTAGTCCCCAATTCGATCTTAGAGTAAAAATTTGGTGCTCAATCCGACCAAAACGGGGTGTTTTGGTCCCTAGCCCGTTGTACTTAGTGGATTTCTCTATTGCCTTGAAACTACAGGGGTTGAGTTTTCAGTACATGAATTCAAATGCATGCGGTTCCATATGAGAGTAATTTGCAAGGCTTGTAGTCCTTTATTATTTTAAAAAGAATAATTTTTGTAATTTGAATGATTTGGATCTGCAATAACCGATATTTTTAACCATTCAAGAGCCAAATTCTTTTGCATAGATATAATCATAATAATAATAAAAATAATAATAATTCAATCAAAGAAATTAACCCTTAAAGGTCTGAGCGTGCCGTGACGACCAGTAGAATACGGTGTATTTTGGTTGTATTTGGAGTGAATGCACACCTTTAATGGGTTTGAGTTCAAAGAAGAAGTTGACATTTGAATTAATGCGGTTCTAGTGAGCTATTACGATTCCGCAAATCCTAATTATACGACAACGTACATACTATCCCCAAGGGACCTTTAAAGGTTAAAGGTCAGTTGGTGAACGGCAAATTGAAATTCAGCTTGTCAAAAACAAAGTTTGCCTGTCCCAAAAACCAGGCTACTAGAAAAATCACCATTGAACTCATGGCCCCAAAGAGACCAAACAAACACTCAATAACGTGCAATGTACCCATTGGACCCATGATTCTCGTCCCTTCACACTTCGAGGAATCCAATGCTTTTGACCTTTAGGGAAGGCAGGTGGCAAGCCCAACTTTCTCAAAACCCACCCACAAACCCAATTGTGTGCCGAAAAAGCAAAAAAGATGACCACTTGGTATAATACTCGGCGCCATTCCAAAAAATGACCTAAAACCAAGGGACCTCTGGAACCCTAAAAAGGACAAATCTACCACATGCATAGATCTGGGAGACCGGGGGTCAGTGGCCTGACACCCACAGTTACATTTGAGGAGGAATCCCGTGATGGATTATTGATTGTCAAGTGTGTACAAGTACAAAAGCATTCAGGGCCGCACTCCAGTAGTACTGCACTGCTCAGCTATGCCTGGAGAGGCAGGATTTTGTTTCTTCAACTAGAGCAGCAAAAGCTTAAAGCCTCAATAACCAAAGATTAAGTAAGAATCGTGCAAAACTAGAATATAACACTGATTGTGCTTCACTATCCTCCCTTTTTGCCGGTTTCCTTGATCCAACGTTGCAATATACCTGCCAACCAATACCCCACTCTTAATACACCAAAATACCCAGGTAACTGACAACAGAAGTAATCACTTTTCGAGGGATGAGAATCCAGTAACAAGAGAGGGTGATAGTGATTCTGCAATGGAAGTGACGATTCGACCAAAAGGGAGGTTGATGTTACAAGAGTACTGATACTCCGGAGAAGCATAAGAGGATTTGTGACATGACAGGATGGCTGTTTTGGTAAGTCGAAAATGGCACAATCCGTAAGCTTGAATGATGTGATTCTCAGAATGAGACAAGAGGCGCACTGTTCACAACGGACCAAGCAACTGAAAACAGAAATGGGGGGGGGGGGTGTTCGGAGTGAGATGGAACCAACCTCGTGAGAAGCCTTGAAATCTCCCGTTGGAATCCGATCCTCAATATTGTACACAGGCAAAACTAGTCTAAGATCGATCGATCGACTGAAGAGAACAACGCCACGCTTCAGTTATGAACAACGGGAAAACTACTTTTTTCTATACATTGAAGAATGCTCCGATCAGCCTTGCTCGGAGTTCGTATCATCGTCTTGGAGCTCGAGCTGCGCCCACAGCATATTCGCTGACGATTTCGGACCCACAGACTCCGGGGTGAGCTTGAGAGCCTCAGTGAGCATGGTGACGACCCGGCGCATGGAAGGGCGGCGGTTCCTCGCCGCGAGGCACAAGGAAACGATCCTGCAGAGCGCCTCCAAGTCGTCGTGCTTGTGAGACTTCAAGGTTGGGTCAACAATGTACCACACCATCTTGGGGTCGTTCAGATACTCGTTCGCCCAGTCCACCAGGGAGCCGTGATGATCGCTGTGCGGGACGCGCCCACTGATCACCTCCAGCATGAGAATCCCGAAACTGTACATGTTGCTCTCGAAGTCCGGGCTATGGCGGTCCGCGTCCGCGTCCTCGTACCCAATGTGCACATTCGTGCTCCCCAGCCAGGAACTCGATTTGCGGCGATCTCCGTCGCTACGCGCCATGGCCATCTTCGATACTGCGAAATTCGCCACTTTCGCAGCGTAGTCGTCTGTGAGAAAGATTGCGTGCGAGTCGAGGTTCAAGTGACTCGCGGGCGGCACGAGTTCGTGGTGCATGTAGGAGAGTCCATACGCCGCGCCCATGATGACCCGCATCCGCGTCGCCCAGTCCAGATGCTCGCTCTCCTTGTTGTGAAGGTGATCGTACAGCGTGCCGTTGCTGGCGTACTCAAACACTAAGATTCGCGTAAAGACTGGAGTTTCTTCCGAGCAGTAGCCCACGAGGTTCACCAGATGCTGGTGCTTCATCCGCGCCAGAGCCTCCACTTTGCGCCGAAACGAAAGCTCCTTCTGCGCAGTCCAGCTCTCGGACGACACTCGCATCATGGTCGCCGCGATTTCCGTCCCGTTCGAAAGCGTCCCCTTATACACTACGTTGTCATTTGACGACCCGATGATGTTGCTGAAATCCTCGCAGGCAGCTTCAACCTCCTCCCGTTTCAAGAGCGGCGCGGTCGTGTCAAAAACGCGCTGCAGCTGTCCGCTCATCCCTTGCTTCCAGGGACTCACGGCTGTCGAACGCCGCTTGTGACGGAAGTACGCAATAGCAGAAACTGAGATTAGGATCACGAGAACGAGCGCGGATCCAAACCCCAGTAAGTAGATCCAGTACCTGGGTTTGCTACCACCACCACCATCCATCTGTCTGGGTGGGTCACCGCCATCGAGCTCCCGCCGTGAGCTCCCATCGTGCAGTATTCGCCCCGACACTGTCGCCGCGAGCGCACCCACCCCCACAAGGAACCCACACAACCGGCTCCTCATCTTGGCACTCACCATCGCTACTATCCAATTCTACACCCTAACAATCTGTCGACCTCCATAACCACCACCACCTGCTGGTCACAAACCATCGCCACCATGACAGAAGCTTACAGAGCGAGCACACAAACCTCCGATCATTCAATCTCTCTCACCATAGTTGCACCCAGTGCTACAGTGAGTGGCTATGGAAACGGGAAAGGAGCCGATTCTGCTAGCCGGGTGGATGGACGGCAAAAGGGAATCCAGCAAGAGACGACGGAAGAAATCAAGGACGGAGGACTGGGCCAGTCTTGGTGTGCAAGGTCCAGCCTTTGCCTTCGGAAGGTGCACGGAGGCTTCATTTTTCATGACTTAGGGGGGGGGGGGAGCTACCATAAGCTATCTTCCTTCCTTCCTTGGACCGCTTTTCTCCTTCTTCCGCTTTTTTACTCTTTTTTCTTTACTTTCTGTCGTTGCTATGATGATGTTGGATTGTTGGGTCTCTCACTCTCCATCATTGTGTGTCACGGGTGAGGTTCCGTTGTCAGTGCAATTAGTGTGGCTCGCACCAAAAATGTTTGGGGTACCCAAGATTGTTCTTTACTACTCTCTTGGTGCGGTGTGGCTTTTACCATTCATTTCTTGAGATGGAATGTTCATTGAAGATTATGGTGCTATGTTGATATGGCAAAGAATCGCAACAATTCGTCTTCCTTAAATGTATGCGATTGTAGACTATATTCCTCATCATAATGAAAACTAAATCTGTTCGTTGGTTATTATTGTGTGCGTACCGACAGTTTACGGTTAGGTAATCACAAACTTTTTTCCTTACATCCAAAGTGACTAAAGTGGAAAAGAGAAAGCAAGGGAAGAAGATAAAAGCGTAGCGGGAAATGAATATCTAGATGATGTGATGGTGGCGATGGTTTGTGACCAGCAGGTGGTGGTCACAAACATACATATCTCCAACTAGAAGTGACAAGAGGCTTGCGGCGAATCGAGGAAATGGATATCAATTGATATGGAGATACATAACATACTTGCAAGTAGAATTGACCAGAGTGTAACATACAGCAAGACGAGGATAGTGGGTGTCAATATCTAAAAGGACACAAGACAAATTTGGGATTAGAAGTGACAAGCGCGTGCCACAAGACACAAGACGTGGATGTCAATTGATACAGAGTCATATGACATATTTGCAACTAAAAGGGAGTCAAAGGAAAATGTATAAAGATACAGTCAAATGGTATAGAAACACATACTATCCTTGCACAAAGTACATACAAAGCACATCTTTGATAAATACATGTTATAAAAAAAAATTCAAAATGTTAGACAAGAAATTCACTTTTACATAACACATCTTTCTCAAATAAAATATCATTGAGGGCCCTAATACCGTGGAAAATTGAAGGAAAGGACCGAGGGAGTGGCTTTCCAGCTGGGCTGGGCTGCTGTAGTGATTGCATTGTAACGAATTACATGTGGGACCTTTTATAGAATCATGTTCTCAGTTGGTTGAGCTTCAAAGCCCATCACAATCCTAACCCCACCCTGTTCACGTATGGTAGAGCAGCCAAAAATGGCGCAGTGCCGAAAATGGAGCCCTAGTAATCTTCACTGTCACGTACATAATAGCTTCTCCTTACAATAGTACCATGTACACTCTGCAAAGATTGTAGTGCGTCACTTTAGGGCACCATTTTAGGAACACCTATATTTCCATCTTTAAAAATTCATTACTCACTGTAGAAGAGTCGAAAAATGATGATTCCACTTGCTTTAGTTTTCTACTAATTTTCCCCATGCACCAAAATTGCGTGCACTCGCAACATTCCAGTAGATTTTCTGTGCTGAAAATTGCGCCATTATAGGACACCTTACCATACGCGTCTTCCCTTGGGAGAAAAATATCATTAATTCCTAAAGTCGAAATCGACCACAATTGACCTTAAAAAATTATGTCGTTTTTTGTAAAAACTTAATATAACTCAAGATTCGTATGGTCAAATTTGATATGATTGGTGTGTAGGCTAATTGGATAATTCTGAACAAGATCTTACAGCTGAATTTTTCTCAAAATCAAATTTTATGAATATTTTTGTTCATGGATTTGAAGATGTGGTCGTCTCAAGATTAGTGTAGAGTTGCTCCTGTAAGAGTTAACCCTTAAACGTCAGACCCAGCCCGAGGGGTTGGGTTTTTTTTTGAGAGAATCTTGCTCATAACTTACACTCCATTATACCAAATGGAATTTTTAAAATTCCAAACTGAGCACCTTAAAGAGATCTATACTTTCTTAGAATAGAGCTCACGCAAATTAAAAATAGAATAATGCTAAAAATGGAGTTTAAAAGAGATTTCGGGTGTGGTATCAGGACAACATATGACGTTTAAGGGTTAATTTTGATACATTGGATCAAGGTTACCGGAGTACAAGAATATTTTTGTATTTTCATAATTTGGCCACATACTTTTGGCTAAATATGCTCGTACTTATAGGTTATTTTTTGTACTTGTAAATACCCATCATCAGAAGATTCTAAAATACTTTAGAAGTGAAAAATCTTTGTATGTATATGAAAAGGTTTGTTATAGCATATTATCTGTATTATCATGGTATCCATGTATTGGATGGCAAGGAAAGATAAGAGAATTGTAAGTTACTCCTTGCCATTGGCAAATGTGTATATTTGACCTCTTCTTGCAATGTGTGTGTGTCACGATGGTGGGACTATTAACTACCTACATGATGAATATTGTGTTGATTTCTCTTGTTATTGTGGTAAGAATTTACAAATATGTTAATTCCTAAAGATCTTTAAAATCCAAATCGGGTTTCAAGGGTCCATGTAGGAACAATATTTAGTCAATTTTGACCGTTATAATTTCACAAATAAAGAAGAATCAACCGTTCAAATTTAGTATGCAAGTTGATATTTAAATCAAAGGTTCGATCTTCTAGATAATGCTTAGATTGAGTGTATTTGATCTTGAAGTAGAGGTCATTTTTGTAAACTAGGATCTTTAGAAGATAAACCCACCCCTATGAGTGCACAGAAAGTGTTCACAATCTTTTCAAGTTATCAAGTTTATCTTCTCAAATTCCAAACTTTTTTTTTTTTTTTTTTTTTTTTTTTTTTTTTTTTTTTACAAGAACATACATTCCAATGTTCGAGGAGAAATCCAACCACTATCCTCCTTTACAAAAATCTCAACCGGTTTTGAAACACTTTGACCAGTTTTCATGAAACTTTTGTTAAAAATTTCTATTATACTTTTCAACAAGCCGATTTTAACCCCTAAAGGTTCTTGATGCAAAATTGTAAAAATGGACATTCCCTTACTTCAGGCCTAAAAACTCTCAATCTAAGAATTATTTGGAAGATCCAACCGTAGGATCTTGAAATTAACTTAACCTTCCACTCACTTGCCAAAATTGTACCGTTGATTCTTCTTCTGTGAGATTCTAATGGTCAAAGTTTGCTGATTTTTGGACTCCAAAAAGCAGTTTTCGCTTTCCTGGACCGTTAGGGGTTAAGCCGAAATTGAAACATTCTAAATAATACTAACATATATTTAGCATATTTAGTGTTACCACCAAATGTGATAAAAAAGGGAAGCTTCTTTTGAGGCCTAAATAAGGCAGAACAGGACCCATAAGACCGTCTCATAATTACAGGCGACAAAGGGCCGTGAATACTTGCACTTCACACGGACATAGCCTTGATTTCTTCATATATCCGGCTGAGAACCGCCGGGCTTCACTGATTCCTGGCGGGATCCACGTCAAGCCGTTATTTTTGGCGGGAAGCTTGCTGACTGTGCGGCTTTCAAGGGGCTTGACTTTTTAATTCTCGGCTACCCTATGAACACTAGCTAGGGTTGACTTTTTGTCATTTGCTTAGTCACTTTTGTAAGGAAAAGTCATTTGTCAATCTATGTACACTTTTGTGTATAGCCATTGTTTGAGCTTTACTCTAAAGCATGAAAGAGGTAATTGAAATTGTCTAAATATCAATAAAAAACGAAAAAAGAAAAAAAAAATCTTTACGGTGTGGCTCTCCAAATTACCTTAAATTTAGAAAATTAGGGCAATTTTGAGTTACAGTGGTACTTGGGTAAGATCAACCTCGTTAAGATCAACGTCTAGTTAAGAACATTGTCCCTGTCCCTGTCCCTTTATTATGCAAAGAGGCATTGTTTCATTATGGTCAACGCTTGTATAAGATCAACGTTTTTGTATGTCGAAAAACGTTTATCTAATCCAAGCACCACTGTATGTAAAAGATTTTTAAACTTCTAGGTTTAACCGTTACTTGTACAAATATTATTTTTTCACAAAAATTAGTTTATGGTGATGAATATTTAGAGGATTCTAGTTATAAAATTATGTATGTTGTCTAGAATTAAAGTGGTTCCCCATTTGGTTTCCCCATGTGTATGATTGAGGGTATCGTTTTTTCCCCACCATATATTCTAATTATAATTATTCTCATGGAAATTTCAAAGATTGAGTTGGAAACTCAATCATGTGTGCTAGTAAAAATAGTATAGATTATCTCCTTATATGTGCATGTGAAGGATATTATAGAAACGATAGCAGAATAAATATTACTTATGCACAACATTGTTGAAGTAATTGTTCTATGAGCGTATTTATATTCATCAATGATGCTATGATGCAATAAATTCTATCTTATGTTAAGGTATATAATATGGTGCTAAAAAATGACTCAATTTTTAGCATGGGAAATTTATAAGGAAGTTTCCACCTTGGTCTAGCTCTCTTCTGTGTATGGAAAAAGACTATGGAGTTAGAAATGGGCGCTTGGAGAGAGATTCAAAGAACGAGAAAGCATCATTTGGCGGAAGCTTGATTGGTAGTCGAGAGGAAATTCTTAGCGATATAGATACAAGGTGACATGTTCTGCTCTGTCAAGGCGGGCTACCCGGCTTGGAATCCAACGTCATGCGCTAACTTCCTACCAAAGAATTTAGTAGAAGACTAGCGTCTTGAAGAAAAGAATTACTCAAGGGGAGATGAGGTCACCTCATGTCTGTATCTATTTGTATCAATACGTGGTGTATTGCGACTCTTTCCACCGCAATCTCCACGCAACTGGGCGTTGACGCCAAAACACGATAGTTATATGAGATACTTAGTACTAGGGCGATTCTCCGTCCGAGTCAAGCTTAATAGGCGAGAGAGGCACACCTGCTCAGACCAAATGTTATGCACCAGATGACAATCCTCATCGACTTGCCCACCAATTTCAAATTGGAAAAGGACTTACGAACCCAAGCGAGATTCTAGACCAACCGCGAGTAACAAAGGCCTCAACGCCTTGTCTTACTACCTTGCCTTCATAGCAGCATTGACACGTTCCACTTTTATAGAAGACACTAGCTTTAGTAGTTGCTACGACAATTCTCTTTCCGATTAGAGCTCTCCTGTTACAAGAAAATAATCATAGGAATGGTTGAGTTACTTATGTTATGGCTACTTGTTTACTCAATTACCGTGGAAAAGGGCTTGATCAAAAATCTATAAGGACGTTACTAGTGCAAACAGTTTTTGTGAATGGGAAAAATTATTGGAAAGATAATATAGAGAAAGTGGAATCATCATTTCTCAAATCTTCTATATTAGCTATGAATTTTTGTATATAGATGTATAGAGGGTATATAGATGTTTCTAAAAATGGTGCCTTAAAGTGACACGTTTAGATGTTTGCAGTGAATACATGGTATTGATATGCGGAAGCTATTATGTACCCATGAGTGAAGATTGCTATAGCTCCATTATGGGACCTGCTCCATTTAAGACCATTCTACTATAATAGTGATTAACTTGTATTTACAAATACATACAAATATCTGATTTAGGGTTTCGTTGCATACAAATCATCCAATCCTATCATGAACTTATTTGAGGAACAAGTAGGTGCTATTCTAATTAAGAAATTATGTACTAATCCAAAAGCATGCACTCAAAAATATAGATATGAACCTCTACATGGTCACTTTAGATAAAGTATCATATTTGATCATTTATTTTTGAGTTTTTTGAGTGGAAGTAACAAATTTTGAGAGCTTTGTGGAAAATTAATATTGATAGTGTTATATTTTTGTGTAATGCATGGAGTAATTAAATGGTGATGCGGTCATACCAAGGCTACTACACCAGATCCCATCAGAACTCTGAAGTTAAGCGCCTTTGGGCCGGAATAGTACTGGGATGGGTGACCTCCCGGGAAGTCCCGGTGCTGCATCCATTTTAAAATCCAATTTCCCCTTGTCCGGTGGCCATCGGGATATTAGCATTACGAACGGACACTTCATTCACGCCGGCTCCTTAGAAAGGGACCGGAGTTTCTATCTATCTGGAGTAATTAAAGGAATTTGTATATTGACACTTTGTCACTAACCTATAGTATAGTTGAATTGTTCTACAATAAAATGCAAAATTGAATGAATTATACTAAGGCTCTTGCTTATGGCTTGGTAGTCAAAAGAGTTTCGGGCCTTAGCTTCAAAATAAAGGAAGGAAGGAATAAATAAGATTCAAGACTCCTTTTTGGGTTGGTGTGAATAAATACATGTTTGATTTACCCGCATATGCGCGCAAGACATAACAACACTGGTGTAGGATAACTAACCCCCCGTAAATGGATTTACATAGGAACACTTAACTCCTAAACTTGTCAAATGTTGCATTTGATTATTTTAAATGACAACCCAAAGCTCTGACAGAAGAGCCATATTTTCTTCATTCAAACTTTGTTTTGGATGAAATTTGTTGGTTGAGCGCCAAATGGTTTGTTGGTAGTAATTTCACTTCAAAGTGAAAATGATGAAATTTTGTCAAAGAGTCTACTACAAGTTTGTACGGTTGAAATCCAAATAGCTTACTTTTTTCATCCTTGACACTTTTTCTAAAATTGTGTTTTTTGCTAAACATCAAAGGGCGTCTAGGGGTTATTTAATCTTCTACTTATGGTTTAGCAGTCACAGTATTGTAAAAGAATATGCAAAATTCTCTAGCTTATAGCATGATAGTCAAGGTGTTGTAGGAATAAATGGAAGATCGGTGAAGCAATACTTAGACTCTCGCTCATGGCTTGGAAGTCAAAGTGTTTATAGTATAATTGTGAAATTGGTAAAGGACTAGTTAACCCCTTGCTTATTGCTTGCTAGTCAAAGAGTTGTACAAGAAGATGCAAAATTAGCAAAATAATAGTTAGCCCCTTCCTTGGTAGTTAAAGTGTTGTTAAATAACATGTTCAATTGGCAAATGGAATACTTCGAGCGTTTTTGGATCATGAATGGTATGAAAACACTTTTCTTTCCCCAACTACCAATCCCTATGCGTGTCTTTTTGTCGACATAGTCTTACAACTTGGAATAGCCATGTGGAGGAGTGACGTAGCTCTTCTTGACATATTCTTTAAAAAAAAAAATGGTAAAATCAAATGAGTACCACTTTGTCTTACCTATGTATGGTACCGTAATCAAAGTGTTGTAGAATTAAACTAGAAACTGTCACATCAACATTGACTCTTGTTGGCCAAGATGGGGTCCTTATATAGTATCAGAATCAATGCTCTTGGTAAATTTTTTTAAACAAAAGTAAAAACTTATAGCATTTTCAAATCTTATAATAATCTAACACTAATTATCAAATTTAGTGTAGTAGATGGTTATGAACAAGACCTACAGTTTAATTTCTCAAAATCAAACAGTTTCATACAACGACTTCAAAAACGAGTATTTGGCAGTATTAGGCAGTCACTGTAGAGCAGTCTGCTGTGGGGATTAAAAAGAAAATACCTTCTTAATAAGAAACATAGATGGTTGTAAGGCGTGTATTGTCTGGATTGAAGTCGACAATAGTAATGACAAAAATGAGCTGTTCTACCTTCCTTCCAAAAAAGTCTCATCTGGCGAAGTACAGACCTGACTCTATTATTGTACCAGATTATTGCAAAAAAAGTACCAAGTGCTCCTTTGTCATGCCAGGGCACATTCAGCAAATCTAACGAGACAATCTCCGTCAAAGTTCAAACCCCACAAACTACCTCGGAAAGTATCAAAACTTGGAGAACGCCAAAATCACAAGTGCTGGTACCACCCTATAAGAGTCTTGTTTCAACGCCCGCACTGACCAGGTGCTCCTTCACGCTTGAAATTTGTACCTGCATATAGTAGGGAACAAAAATATCTTTATACTTGTCCAAACAAACACTTTATCGAACATGACTCTATCCGGTGCCATATACTCCATATATGCAACTTTCGTATCGTCTACAGAAAGAAGGTTCACAGTGGTCCTCGACCTTCGTGTTCTGGAGCTTAGTACCATTTGATGCAAGGCGCAAAACATTCTTAACAGAAAATTTCGGCAACTTACCTCCTTTCTGTGGAAGATTCCTGCGGCCAATGCAGCCGAAGCTCTAGTTTGATGAAAGACCTCTGAGAAGTGTTCTGGACTACCGGCACCACTACTGGCAATGACTGGGATCGTGACAGCGTCTGATACGAGCTTCACAAGATTGATGTCGAATCCTTGACCCTGACCTGTTAATGAAAACAAGCCATCAGCACCTGATTAGATAGAAAGCATCGAGGAAAGATGATGATAGTCAAATTTGAGAATAGTTAGGGAGCTGGAACTAGTCGAATTTGTCTCCCATAGTACACCTTCCTAATCACTCTGATATTAACTTGCCAGTAACATAATTTCAACCCAGACTGACATTCCAAGCAAGAATCAGGCAATCCATATTATTACGTTCCAGTAAGCTGTAAAGCTTTCGTTTAGTGTGAATGTCAATCAGAAGAGAGCTTGCACGACAGCAGAAATAGGGAGTTGGGGGTGTGTAAACCTTACAAACACTTGTGAAGAAAAAGAAGAAAGGAAGGAACTAGTATTACCGAAACGTTACATACGAAAATAGCGAGGTAGGTCAAAAGTCATACCATCGCAGTCGATGCAGTTCAAAAGAATCTCTCCCGCCCCAAGATCCTGAACTGCTTTAGCAAGCTCATAAGCTCCTATAGGTCTCATTTCACGGCCACCCTTCACCTGCATACGAAAAACTTAAAATGCTTCATAACCAGCCTGCGGTTTGTAGGTTCAAGATTCAACCACTAGAAATTTCAGAAGGGGGAACCTACCGTGCACTGATACCAGGCGAATTTCTCTCCATTCGGACCTGCCAAACAAACAAAAATGTATAGACCATGAGCAAGAGTCTACAATGTGAAGAATAAAGAAGAAAGCCAATAAGCTGGTAAATTACTTTCAGGCAACGGAAGAAGTCCTGTGATGAAAGGCCGAACCTGGTTGCTGAACTTCGACGGTTCTGTAGGGAACTTCAGATGGATCATTGACGTAAACTTTCTTTGGGTCTATGCTGACAACAACAGCCTGCACAAGCCAGCCGTATCACCCTCTTAACATAACCGATACTCTATCAAGCAGAAGTAAATGAGAAGATCTTGACGATTTCATCTGAGGTACAGATATAAATGGTACGATTCCTATCAATCAGGTATTCTATGAGCTTTAAATGCGAACAGAGTTGTGGAGATTGTCTAAGGAACATACTGATGCTGTCATGCGAAATTCTAGTCTACTCTTGGAAGCACAGCATACCTGATTCCCATAAACGTAAGATATTTGCTCCAAGCTGCTCTTGCCTGATTTGACCTGAAAAAGGCCAATCGCAATAACATTAATCTTCAATCGAAGTGTCTGCTAAAGCTTAAAGCATCTATATATATGCCAGCAGTCCAGTCTTCTGCAAATAACACTTTCTAAATTTGTCCAATATAAGTGATGTGCACCACGACTGAAACTGAAACCACAAACATTTGCAACCCTCCTCCATGCTACGAACAGTTCTAGCAAAAGGCGGAGTACCCCTGAGCGAATATACTCCTCAGCAGCATATACAGCATCACTTCCGATGGAGATCTTGTCAGCGCCAGATCTGAAGTACTCTGAGGCCACTTCTAGACAGGAATAAAATCTGATCATGCATGTTGGAATTTTAGAATGTAAGGTTCCTTTAGAAAACATGACCACATTCAGAGCTTTCCAGACACATTCTAGATACCTGGTTAACATTTCTCTAAGTTCTGTTGAGAGGAATCATCAAGAAATTACGTTCATTACATTCTATCTCGTTCGATTTATGTGCATTCTCCTCTGAAATGGTAAACTCGCCTATTCACAAATTTTAGGCACGATAACATTAGAGGAAAGGGTCCACCATCAGATAACACACTAACCTGCCGTGTACATCAGTAAAGTCGGAGATTCCACCACCCACTGTAAGAGGTACAAACACCTGCTCAGAAGTACGCTGAAGAACCTGCACCCATCAAGTTCGATTCGTACATGAATTATTAGATGGTGTCAAAATCCCTTGCAAACAGTAAAACCACTTTTTATGCGTACCTCAAGCATTGGCGTGTCACCCAGAGGAAAGTCTCGAAAACCAGTGATGTTCAAGAAGGCTACCTATCAGGAAAAGGTAAAATTCAGTCAGTACCGAGGTACATACGAATTACTTATAAGAGAAATCGCCAATAACAATACATTGTGCTCCTTGCAGAATACCACGCTGATGCAAAAGTATCATAACAGGTGAGACTGAACGTAATCATATCAGTAGCTGAGATTGGAGGGTAGCTACAGGGTCTTATTATACTTACTTCATCAGCCCCTTCATGAAAATAGCGCCCAGCTAGTTCCACAGGTTTTCCGAGATTTCGGACCTGAACCATTTTCAAAGGCACTGATCTGCTTAGACTCAGAAACTCAATAGTGATCTGCACATAAAGTTTCGAACTACGAAAAACAACAATAGCCTTCAAAGGAAAGTATCTAACAGAGGCCCAGCCATTAGACAAATACCAATTCTGATATCCAGAACTACCACGACAACTTTCTTAATCGATCATAAGTATTGCAGGCGGTGAGATCATAAAGGGGAGAGCAATCACCTCACGTGTCTCAGTTTGTTCTCGGACATCGTACTGGTCACCCTTGGTCACAACAAGGTCCCCTGTGTCATTACTTCGCACGTCAAGACATGCAATAACCTGCAACCGAGAAGATCGTGAGAGCTACTCTTACGGTCGTTCTGATCCTTCAAGAAGTACGAAGAGGTGTTTAGCACGAGACAGCATTGAACAAGTGGGTCTCAACACCATTCTAATTCCTGTGAACTCACCCTCTTTGCAAGAGCAGTTGCAGGCTTATTGACTGGCTCGCTTGCCAAGCGTTCCACGTTCTGGTGTATATGAGACACACAAGACGTAAGATACCGAAACATCTCAAAAGGCTTTCAGATGTACATTGTGAAGTCCGCTGCAATCAGTAGAACAGAACAATTCCCATACCTGGGCAGCTTCGGAGTGACTTCCTCCTAGAAACCTCCGGACGATGTCTAAGCCTACAACTGCAAAAGCATAGAGCTCTACACTGTCAGAATACAATCAACGAATCTAGTAATCAACGGAAAAGCACGCACATCAAATAGTGCATGCTCATGCATGGGTTGTATGAAATTGTAGACGACCGAACCTCACACTCGACCAGACCTCATCAACTTAAAAATCAAAAGTCAAGACTAGCAAACCGAGCACGCACTCCAGCATCATGATCAACAAAAGCATGTGCTCTTTACATAGAAGAAGCTCTTCCACACAACATAGCAATCACATGATACAGCAGGATAACATGGATAAGATGAGTTAATAGACGCCTTCAAAGTCTATGCAAGATCTACAATTCAGTGAAGGACATACCGCCACTTTTCTCTGGATGAAACTGCACTGCATATAGATTACTCTTTCGGACGGCTGAGATAAAATCAATCCCATAATTGCTCGTCGCTAAGATCCAGTCCTTGTTCTCCTCACTCTGCACGAACAATTTCCAATTACTTCCTCCACTGATCTCAAGCCAGGACGAAGTTCCACATCTACCCGATTGACAAATTTCAACAATTCTGGGCAATTCTCAGTGTTTAAACCCAAACCCGAGAAATGTTACAGACCGACTGAACATACTTGAAAACACCGAATTTTAAACATTTCAGCCTAATAAATTTAAACCATCCTCTACATCTACAGATGGTTGATATCATATCGTAGGCAGCATACTTGAGAGAACTTATAAAGTGATAGTCACAACCGAACAGAACAGGAGAAGGTATATTCACTTCGTTGGTCAAATATGCATGACGGACGCTAACCAGAAGATAAAGATGAGAATCGTATGACCACATACAGGAGTAGCTCGATACGAGTGCACAAAGTACACATGACGCCCGTTAACACCTTCTAATAAAGAGGCAGAGTTTTGCTGCAGCTGCAATCCGTTCCATCCGATGTGAGGCACACAAAGTCCCGTTGAAGAGTCAAAACGGCCAACCACACCTGGTATTATACCGAGTCCGTCTGCTCTGCACCCAACCCACTGACCTCCATCATGCATTGCTTTATGGTTGTGGGAGTTGCATGACTCAACTCTGTCGAAATAAACTTTGAGGTATCTCCAACACTAGAGATTTTTAGCAGGTCAATCACATTCCAAAAAAACTGTGGTACACAATAGCAGGAGAGAGAGACATTACCACAATCGCCCTCCTCACTCCGCTCAAATAAGAGCTGCAATCCCAAACAGATACCAAGAAATGGCCGGTCTTGTTTGATATAAGATATGAGCGGCTCCGCAAACCTAGTGACGCAAAGTAAAAGAACGATTAGATTGCAGTATAATTATGTTACTTCTCGATAAAGCCTTAACTGGCCCTCGATAAAGTTCAAGATCATAACACGTGCAGAAGTAAGCCAGCCTAACCCTCACCCTTTGGCATTCAACACGTCCATGGCAGATTTGAAGGAGCCAACACCTGGAAAAATAAGCCGCTTTGCCTTGAGAATATCTTCCGGTTCATTGACCTACACAGACACCATCCATTCGACCTCAAAAATTGCAACTTCCAATCCAGCGGGTTGACTGACGATGCAATTTCGCAACGTTGTATTAAAACCAGCCAGAGCCTAACCTCACGAATTTTGAAGCCAAGTAAATGAAGAGCATTCCGAATACTCCGCACATTCCCAGCTCCATAATCCAGCAGCGTAATCTCTGCAATTCGTCAAGCCAGCACTCATCTCACTTGCAATCTCTGCAAAGAGAGTAAGTCTAAATTGTTTCACGAGAAAGTCAAGACACACTACTCTACCTTCCTCGAACTGTTCAAAATTGCAATGGCAAAAACCACCCCGTAAACCCTAAACCCTTCTGAGGAAATACGAACGTAATCAAGTTTCAGTAAATGTCATATGTTTTGAGCGAAATGTACTTGAATTTGAAGTAAAAATTCAATCGTTCTTAGCAGGTAAGCAAAAAAAAATTCTAAAGATCCATTTCAGCCTGTAAAGCTCACCATTGTCAACTTCGTCATCGCCGCTACTGGCCACGTCCATGGCAGAAGCTCGCACCACCAGTGGCGGGCAGCGGGCGGGGCTGGAGCGCCGAAGCAAGGACACAGCAGCAGGAGGAGCTGCGGAGAGCCGCGATTGCAGGCGCAGGTCTCCGCCAGTGCGCAAGGGCACAAGCACAGGCGACTGGGTTGGAGTGTGCGTGGACATAGAAGGAAGCAGTGAGGGCAACGCCATGGCCATAGCTTGATCACTGCAGGTGCAATATGAGACTACAAAAACATGACACTGCGCCAGATTCTAAGAGACGACGCTGCACAATGCAGACTCCTGGATAAGAAATGTGCAGAAACTTCGGAAAGCTTTCAACAAACGATTGTGCGAAATCACTGTGTCCGACACTGTGCCTCAAGCGAGGCGAGATGAAGAACACGAAGAACGCTAAAACCTGGGTTCGGCGTTACTGGAGTGCCGAGATTCGATCCCGGGACGCTAAAACCCCTGTAGGGTCTAGCGAGACTGTACCCGAGTACGCTATACCCCTGAGGGAATTGGCGTTAGTGTACTTGGCGAGATTCGATCCCAGGATGTGGAGGCGTCGGAGCATCCAGGGGACCTCAACTTAGATGCGGCGGTAAGTGATTTGTACCAATCAGATTCAATATCCGGTTGAAATCCTTTTGACACCGGCCATTTTACGGAGGCGTTCCATATGGCGGGCACGGATGGAAATCCCTTCAGACGCTACCCCGGTATCCACTAGCCTGTTCACCCTGAGCACGCCCGACGACAAAGAGAATTTCGAGTGAGTGCTCCGAAGAATTCGAATTGCGCATCACTTCGCTTTTTGCAGCAGCAATGGAATCATCTTCGCAGAAAGGGTAAGTAGAATTCGCACTCGCTTTCTAGTTCAGCTCGCTTTGTAGTCGGTAATCAAATTGCCTGGAAAATCTGTATCTCTAACTGAAGATTCGATATAGTAAGAGTATCACCGCAGAACTGATCACCTCTGAATGGAAATTTTAGTTCAACTCTCTTACGGAACCTCAAAATCTACAGTATTCATAGTGTTATCAGCTCATCAAACTGCGAATTCTAAAACCTAGTATGGAATTCTCTCAAAAAATTGCTGTTTCGGTGCCATTGTATTCCACCAGCCCAACGTTAGGCTCTTGCAAATATGAGCTCACAATTGTCGAAACCCTTAACCCTACAGCCGATAGGCAGCGCCAGTTCAAATTGTGCAATCGGCATTTGGTGATCTGTATGTTTGCTTTGATTGCCAGGGCGATTGATACATCAGGAGCATCGACAAATGGTGAATCCAAAATTAGTATTCCCGTACTTGGTCTTCAAGAGGTGAGAAGCGCTACTGGAAAAGGTAACATCATTCGCTTCTGTTTGAAATCTACTGATGATGCTGTGACGGTCAACAGGTCATGGCGATGTTGCAGAAAGAGGCCAGCCAGGAGCGATTCAAGTCATTCCGATCCATGTATTCAAGTGTTGTCGGTGCCATAACGACGGACGTAGCGGCCATGGTAGTCCCGTTGGATGATCACATGGTGCATCGAGGCCACTCCGTCTTCGATACTGCCATTCTTGTGAACTGGTATATCACCCCGCCATTTTTATTTGAATTTGAATTCTGCAGTGACGCTAAAATTTGAATCTGATGCAGGAATTTGTATGAGCTCGATGCCCATCTGGATCGCTTTCTTCGATCAGCCGCGAAAGCGAAGATCACCCCGCCATTTGATCGCGACACGATTCGAGAGATTCTAATGCAAACGGTGGCCGCAGGGCAATGTCGGGATGGAATTCTTCGTTATTGGATGTCTGTCGGACGAGGCGACTTTGATCTCTCATCGCAGAATTGCACCGAGGCGACGCTGTATGCATGTCTGTTGGAAGCTGACATGCCTGAGGATATAGCACCTGATGGTGTCAAGGTACTCTAATCTCTCTCATGCTGGACACCATGATAAGCAATGTGTGGAAAGCAACATGTGCTTGTTTGCTGTGCAGGTAATCACTTCGTCTGTGCCGATCAAAGACCACTTCTTTGCCACAGTGAAATCTACGAACTATCTGCCGAATGCGTTGGTGGCGAGAGAGGCGGAAGAGAAGGGCGCATCAGTGGGCATATGGTTAGACGAGGAAGGCAACATAGCCGAAGGCCAGAACATGAACGTGGGATTTGTCACCACCGACGGGGAATTGCTGCTTCCTCCTTTCGACAGAATTTTATCAGGGTGCACGGCCCGACGAGTGCTGGAGCTTGTGCCCAAACTCGTGGCGAAGAATGCAGTTCCAGGTCCAACCATCTTCTCATCAGGAGCCGGTTCATCTTCCTTGATCTTGCTTTGAGCAATACGAATCCTGCACCTTTTTGACTGTTTGAATCCTTGCAATTGGAACTGGTCAGGTTTGACGGGCATGAGGATGACGAAGATTCCAGTAGCAGAAGCGAGAAAAGCTGCCGAGATGATGCTCATCGTGAGCGGGTACTTGATCTTGCCTGTTGTGGAGTGGGACGACAAACCTGTTGGAAATGGTAAGCTTCCATTTCTTTCTTTAATACTGTGGTTTGTTCTGTTTGGCATAAAACTGATATTTAGACCAGAAGATATGTATGTTTTCAGAAGAGTTTGTATTCTTCGTGCAGGAAAGCCAGGTCCTGTGGCACTGGCATTACATGGAGTTCTGAAGGAAGATATGTTCTCATTCCCATCTGATCGACTCACTCCTGTGGCACGCCCAAAGTACGATGCTTAAGCATGGGAATTTGTACATATACTCAAAACATGGCCGAAGGTCAATCCTCCATATACCCAAACAGTCTAGACTTTTGCTTCTTCATGTAAATAGTGGAGCAACTTGAGGATGTGATTTTCACTTTGAATTTATCTCCAAATCTTTAAATCATGGTTTTGTTGTCTGTTACATACATCCAACATGTACGTTTAATATAATGTATGTCATAATTGTTCAAATAAATTGTCAATTGCAACTCCTAGTATTATTCTAACATAATATGTCTAATTATATCACTAAGACAAAGATAACGTGTAAAAAATTCATATCAAAATGTGCTACTTCACGTATGTTTTTCGAGAACAATTCATTTTCTCGCCAATTAAAATTTGGAGGAGCTTGCTTTATGAACAATCCAACGTATTGTATCATGAATGGTCCACAATCATAACCATTCTTTCTTGTGGTACCTGCACATTATATAAATGAATGCACGTATTAAACATTTTTAAACTAGACATGATAAACCTCGTTTTATCATTCAAAAATAATTGCAAAAAACCTCTTTTTTTTAAAGTGAAAATTGGATTTGACTATCAAACATCCACAATTTGGATGTGGGGTCCTTAAAGAGTTAAAGCTTTGTTTTAAAACAATATTATGTTAAATAGTGAAGCTTTTCAAAAATGCAAACTTACTTGGAGTATAAAATATATATGAATATAAATACAAATACGAATATATAATTGGTCGGACCATATCAAATTGTTGCTAGTTTGCGTGGATTTTGCATTAGTAAACGCAAAGTGTCTATGGGCACATTCACGACAGGCGATAAGAAACAATGTAAAAACAATGAACGATAATAAGATAAGTTTGAGCTACAACAGATTGGAGTAGATCTAGTGTGCAAAGGAAAAAAGTCGTAGACAACGAATAACCTGTAGGCTTTGAGTTCTTCCCTCTTGCGCTGCTGCTACTACTATTGCCGTAGTTGCAAGCAATGTATATATGTATATAAGTTATTTACCTTTTAAAACGTAAGTGTGTACCTCAAGTTCCAAAATTTCATTTTAAAAAAATAAAATAAAATAATCTTATGTTCTTATAGGCTTCTTTGAGATGCTCTTGCAACCATGCAAATATTAAAAAACTGCATCTCATGATACACAAGTTACTAAAGTAGAGGAAAAATATATCACAAGAGAATGGTTCACATCCATTAAAAGAACAATAAATTTTTAATCACATTGCACAATTGAAGCTATAAATTTATTCTACTTATATTTTTGGAGATAACAATCATAAACCAAACACTCGAGGTGATGAAAATGCTATAAGTTTTATGCACGTACTTCTTTATGTATTTCTCAACATGACGGTGTTAACCTGCCACTGTTTTATGATGCAAAATGCAACAAGAAGTCATAGTTGTTCCCGCATCAATGTAAAACTATGTGGTATTACACCTATTTCTTGAAAAAGTGTGAAACAGGCGGTGACAACAACCTCCACCAACCACTCAGAGTTGCTTGCTTTTCATGAGGCCAATCGAGAAGCTCTAAGGCTTCGCAATCTCCACATGTTATTGATAACCAATACGATCATAAACATTCCTATCAATCCAACTATCCGAAATGAAAGGATAATGCAGCATGTGTGGCGCAAGTGGGTGTTGGATTTATTAAAAGCGATTAAGTGAAGTACATTGATCATTAGATTTTCTACTACACACAAGCATTGGTCACCAGTGGTCAAATTCAAGTGCAAAAAATTGAATTTACCTACAATGTTGCCTATCTTCTTACAAAGATCCTGCCAACCCACACTCACCGTCGATTTGTACAAGCTTGACATTATATGTTCGTTTGTGAGACTTTTGAGGTGTGTTCGTTGATCATAATCGGTAACATGATGAGGATGACATATCACAATAAGGCTCTAATGGGACCTAAATCAATTTGATCTTTGAAATATTGATGGTAACATTCGTAAATTTAACCATGTAATTGAAACTATTTTTTGGTTGTTATATATTATATGGAATAAAATATAAAAAGCAATCAACTAATCATTTATATATATTTGATTAAAGATCTTTGATCAAGCATTAATGACGTCAAATGTGAGAAAATGAACTTCTCAATTTCCTATTTTCGACGTTATTAACGTTTACAAGATTTCAATCTTGATATGAAAACTAGGATTTGTATATACAGGTGAAAGTTGTAAATTTCTTAGTTTGTATTTATAATGTATATGGCTCAAAGATTCAAAATTAATGTTTCAAATGAAATCTCAAAAAACAACTAAAAGTAAGTTCAAATTTAAACATTTAAATATGTCTTAGCATTTCAATCTGACGTGAAATGAAATATTAAAAATATCAAACCCTTGAGTTTTAGTGAATTTTTGAGGTTATTACAATTTCATTATTTCTGGGGCAGATTTTAAGAGTAAACAAGATTGTATAACAATCTTGTGGATGATTTCAAATTTCCCTAATTCAAGCAACAAAAACTTTTTTTTTCCATGGTCCCAATTTTCCTTTCTTTGCCCCCACATTGCCAGAAATGCCATCATGTAATGTTCACATTACCAAATTGTATTCAAAATTTTGTAAACTTCACCTTACCCAAACACCAACAAGCTCCCCTAGACCTGAAACCAAATACGGACTGGTAGTTTAAAAGTGGAGCTCTTCTCCTCTAACTTGTGTTCCACGATGAAAGTTTATATAGAGAATAGCAAAAGAAAAATATAAAAGTTCACCTCCACAACTTGGTACATAAAATGGGGCAAACGACAGATTTTAAAATAGGGCAAGGACCTTTTTAAAGCGGATCAAGCTACCATCATAACTGTGAACATTCTAGAGGCCAGTGGACCGGTCGCCTTGCCGCCCTTGAACCCTAAACCCTTCTGCCTTCCCAGCTCTTCTTAAACCCTAAACCCCGCTCCTCAACGGCCTGATAGTTCCATACAATCCTCCCTCCGGAGAGTGATTGCCGCACTTCTCACTCTGCTCTTTCTCAGCTTCTCATACCTCGAGTTTCAGACCCCGCAAACCTGCAGCTGCAATGACGTTCTGGGGTGAGCTCAATTCTTTACCCTTGTCAATTGCTCCATTCTCTTGTGCATTTTCTGCCCGCGATGGCTTTTACCAGTCCGTATTTGGTTTCAGGTCTGAGGTGTTTGCTGCCTCTTTCAGCTTCTTGGTGTATTGACCACTTTCATGCTTCTTGCAGGTGTTGAGATTCATCCGGAGAAGCCTTACAATTACGCTGATGAAGATGGCATGACCAAGCTTCACCTGTCTCAGGTATTTGAATTGACTCGTGGTTTGTCAAGCTGTCTGGTCTTCGGGTTTTCTGAGCTTTTGCTCTGTCTGATGGATTCATTTGTATCAGGTACTTGTAACGATTCATTTTTTGATTTTGGAAGGTTTTGGGTTTTTGTAATTAGACTGACATGGTTTCAATGTTTGTCGGCAGGCTACTTTGGGACTGGAGTGCAAGGGAAAGCAGCGCACAGTGGTGAAGTGCAAAGTTGGCGAGAACCCAGAGGTTCTTCTGTGCTCGTTGGTGCCCGGAGTATCAGAGTCGTGTGCTCTTGACCTCTTGTTCGATCAAGATGTGACATTCTCTGTCTCTGGTGCTACCAGTGTGCATCTTACCGGCTACTACATGCCGATCGAGGAGCCTTACTCTTCAGAAGAAGAGGACTACGACTCGGAGGAGGACGGTTTTGAGTTCAGCGGAGACGAGGATGACGAAGACGTCAGTGACCTTGAAGCTCAGCCCAGCTCAGGTACAAATCCTCTACTATTCTCTCTTCAATCGCTGGTATTGGATCTGTTGCATTGAAAATGGAGGTGTACCAATCGCGTTTTCGTTCGCTTTCCATTGATGATATTGTATATGTTGCAGTGAAAATTGAGGAAGTGAAAGAACCCGAAGTTAAGGCCGCAACAAACGGTAACAAGCGGAAGAAGGGTGACTCTGCTGTGAAAGCTGCCAAGGCTGAAGACACCGTCATGGGCGAAGATGACAGTGAGGACGAAGACGGATTGCCGAAGAAGGCAGCCACTGAAGAGACTCCTGCGAAGAAGCAGGCTGTTGCCGGGTAAGCTTTCCACTTGATTGCTGCTCTACACTAAGCCTGAGAGTGTATCTTTCTAGTTCTGCTTCTTCCTCAATACCAAGCCGGATTGTTTTTAATACTAAGCCTGGTTACTTTCAGTACCGAGCCCGATTGTTCTCGGTACTCAGTCTGATTGTTTTCAGTACTACGCCTGAATTTTTCTTCACTAAGCTCAACTGTGATTTTGAACCTGATTGTGTTTCAAAGTAATTCTGATGGATGTAATGCATTGTGAGCAGTGCAAACGGGGCTCCGACACCAAGTGCCGCCACGCCGAACCCAGACACACCAGCCTCAGGTGGAAAGAAGAAGAAAAAGAAGAACAAGAAGAACAAGCACGCAACCGAGACACCTGAGGGAAAGACAAACGGAGAAGCAGCCAAGACCACCGAGTCACCCGCAGCAGCTAAGACTGCCGCATCGCCAGCAGCAGCTAAGTCGCCAGCAGCAGCGAAGGAGGTAGCTTTGAAGAAGGAAATCAACAAGAAGTACCCAAACGGTCTTGAGGTCCAAACACTAGCCATCGGAAAGCCTGATGCGAAGCAAGCCGCTGCAGGAAAGAAGGTAGGTGGCAAGAAGTAGAGCACCAGCTTAGACATTAAAAAAAAAAGATGTGAAAACATCTGCAATTTTGTAACGCTCGTCGCCTCCCATTTTTATTAATAGAAAATTACAAAGTCTTCATTTCTCTGTTTCCATCTACTTGTCTCAGGTGGCCATGCAATACATTGGGAAGTTAAAATCGAACGGCAAGGTCTTTGATTCCACTGTTGGCAAGAGAGCATTCGAATTTAGGTTGGGCGTTGGCGAGGTTATCAAGGGCTGGGACGTTGGTGTTGATGGTGAGTCCCTTGTCAATGCAAATGTGCCCCTATTTTCCTTTGTCCTTGTTTTTGTCTTCCCTTCTATCCTTCTGTCGCCCCCCCCCCCCCTTTTTTCTGTCAGATTGTTTCCCTGCTTTCCCTGTTTCTTCTATTCTCTTTCATGTTTTGTCTCTCTTTGATTCTTGTTTCTGCTTTTTTCACCAGTTTCTGCTTGTCAAACCTGCATTCGCAGTTTGAGACTCAATAATCTCTTGAGTTTCCATGTGCTTTTTTGACATGAACACTGGCTACAGGAATGAGAGTTGGTGACAAGAGGAGGCTGATTATTCCTCCACATATGGCGTATGTCATCTTTCCTTGCTCCATTCGAACTATGTAGTTTCTAACCTCGATTCTATATTGTTTGTACAGTTTTCTGAGTATATTTTGGTGCATGCAGATATGGGGCGAAAGGTGTTCCTGGAACCATTCCTGGAAATTCGTGGCTCACCTTCGATGTGGAGCTTGTAAATGTGAAATGATTTCGCTAGACTGGGGTTCCGCTCATTTAGTGTAGGTTGGGTGGCGAGCAAGTGGTAGAGTGCAGCACTAATTTTTGGGTGGTTAATGCCATCCTCGGCAACTTTTCTTTAGTTTCTGGCTTTGGAGAATCCAAATGATCAAACACTGTCTCTTTCATGTATCATTTAGTTCATTTATGACGCTGCTGCTGATTTTTGTGCCATTGTTGTGGAGTTCACTGTGCCCAATGCTCCAATCTTGACATCTCATGATATTGTGTACACCGTGTATCTGTTATGGCGGCCGAATCTTCATCAAGATTAATTTTACTCAATCTGTCTACTGTAGACTGTAGCGTGAAATGTCTATTTCTGTTCCACGAGTGGGATTGTCACCTCATACGACTCCCGAGAAGATGCTATAATCATGTACACATGTTTGTTATGAAACTTAACCCTTCAAGGACAAATCGATGTTCGTTATGAAACTTCAAGGACGACGCTGGCAATCAGGCCTCGGGAAGGTTACAGGCTGAGACACTCCGCTGTCCCCGCCGGGGACCTCGTCCTTGAACCGAATTGCTTCGACAGCACCGACTTGAGAAGTTCTTGTCGATTAGCTACAAACAGCAGCAATTTCACAACCCACGAGTACGAAGACAAAAAACCGCAATTCAAATCTTACAGAGGAACTTTGAAATTGCCCTCAGCTCCTTCGCTTGAGACATACCCTCTTTGAGCAACTGTAGAATGCACCCGGAACTTACACCGCGGTACTTCGCTTGGTGTCCACTCCTGCCACTGTGTCCCAAACTATATCATCCTATGTTGTTGGTTGTAGTGAGCCTTCCAAGTTCCAACAAAGGCCGACAAACTCCGTGATTCCAGGGTTGTAGGCATGGTTACCGGAATATGTCCAGAGAATATGTAGTATTTGTTCGAGAAATTTTCACATACATATGCATATGTTGTACTTCTTAACCCTTAAACGCCCAGCCCCTCTGAAAATACACTAAAAAGCATGCCCGAGGGGCATGCTTGGGCGTTTAAGGGTTAAGCATTTGGAATGTTCTGATGATGGGTATTTCCAAGAACAAAACATAGTCTATAAGTACATATGAATTCACCTAGAAGTACGTAGTGGAAATTTGATAATACAGGAACATTACTGTACTCCGGTCACCTTAATTGGTTGGTTGTAGGCAGCGCAGATATGCGTGGTGGCTCACATGACTGACATTTTGTTGCCAAAAACAACTACATCCTCAACACAAACAAAACCATGTGAACTGCTTGCTCTGCTCAATAAGGAAGCTCAACGTGTTGTACCAAGGCACTTAAGGTACTGTGTAATCTGCAAGTATAAAAGGTTTTCCTTTCCTCCGACATCCATATCAGAACTTCCCGTTCGAATGTTGGCAAACATGCAAAGGATGAGCACATCTCCATCAACTAATGCATCCAGCAAGGGTTTAAATTAAAACAAGAACAAAAGGTTTTCAGTCGACAGCACAGATTTTAATAGATTCCAATTTATACTAAAAGTTTTTGGGTTTTGTGACGTTTATTAGATTTTGCAGGATTTGAGGGTGATTATAGGATACAAAGATACATAAACGATTCTTTTGGTGTGGGAAGTAGAGAAAATGTGTGCAGAGCAATGTCAACTAAGTGGATAGAGGCTTGTTCCAGTAATTGTCATTTTAATGATATGTTGGCATCAGTTCCGAGATACCAACTCTGCTCTACTACTACTAAGGTAGGAGTCGTGAAAACCGTCCAGCCCCAAAAACCGCACAATAGGTTTATGGGTAGGGTCTGTAGAACCGTCCGTTCATGGTAAACTGACAGGTTTTGGGAACCATCCACTATTTTTAGCTCCCACCATTGTTAACCGGGGATTTACCTAGCCAGTAAAAGAGTAAATCTGCTAGTAGCCTATTAAGACCACTAGACTTTAGAGTTCTGGGATAAAATCCTGTTCTGGGATGAAATCCTGTCCTGGGATGAAATCAGTGTCGCAACCCTTGCTAGCTCACCTTGGCTTACACCAACTTTTTCCCAACTCTAGCAAGTGTCACGAGCGCTAACTCTGCACATCCCCTACATGCACAAAGTTAGCTCTCCATACCAACCACCGAGCTCACCGCTTGGTTATCAATCCCTCTTACTCATGCAACCGGGACTCAACCCCTTCGTAGGTAGCCAATGGTTAGGTGCGGACTTCCACTTATGTCCAAGGCCCAACTTGGTGGCACTCCCATACCACGCGGCCTAACCGCACTTGGTGGTGTCTCCTCACCACCGCCCATGACCACCATGGTGACCCCAAGGCCACCAATTAATCACAACGCCGGCGGTGAGACACCACCCCCACATCGGTAGCACTCATGGTCCTCATTTTGCCTATATGAGTCCCCGTGGTGAAGCCCCAACACTAGCTCCACCCACCGTGCCTCATTTTGCACTTTGAGTCCCCATGGTGGAGCCCCAACACTAGCTCCACCCATTGGGACTCACCTTGGCTTGGGAGTCCCCATGGTGAGGCCCCAACACTAGCCACACCACTCGGGACTCCCACCTTGGTCACCACCAAGGCACCATGGGAGTGGGGAGGGAGACCAGCCCTCCCCATAGTATACTCTGTGGGATTCGGCAGCCCCCTGGTCCTAGGTGAAGGGCTGGACCCTCACACCTCTTAGTTTTGGAAGACCACCCAATCTCCCAATGCCTTAGCCGCTGGAAGGCCCCGGGAGACTTCCCGAACCTTCCAGGGCTCGTATCTACCTCGTCCCGCATCCAAACGCGACGAGCGACCACTCTATCGACATCTACTCGTCAAGTAGATGCCGATAGACACCTTACTTGCCTCATTCCGACAAGTATTGAGGGAGTTATGCCCCTCTGAAGATTCGGGAGTCCCGGGCCAGCTTCCCAGTCCAGCACTGTCCCTGGACAGCACTCCTTTTAGTCCCACAATCTTCCAACTCCCATAACTTTTAGCTCACACCTCCAAATGAGGTGCTCCTTAGCATCCCGGAATCGTGGCAACATGAGCTTCCATAATCTCATGTCCATTCCCTCGTGGCTCCTAGTCTCCGTGGGTGAGAGGCGTCTCCAACGCCCGGGGTCCTCTCCCACACTAGGCCCACTTAGGTTCCCTTCACCTTGGCACCCCAAGGCCCGGGCGTCACTCCGGTGTCCCCCTTGGGCCCTTGGTGTTGCGGGCACTCCTCAAGGAGAGGTGCGCGACACCTGTGCTGGGATGGATTCCTGTCTTGGGATGAAATCCTGTCTTGGGATGAAATCATGTGGATGGATGAAGGCAGCTAGGGTTGGAGATTAGGGTTTGGCGGCCAGGGTTTGGAGGAGTTTTTTGGAGCTCTCTCTCTCTCTCGTGCTGGAGCTAGGAGTGTGTGTGTGGTGTGTGTGTGGAGTGTTGGATAGTGACAGGAACTACGGCTTAGGTCAGTTCATGGTACCTGGAAGGACCAGGTAGCACTGCTAGGGCAGGAAATGCTTGTACCACTATCATTTTTTTTCAATGACATTATGAAAGGATTTGTATGTAAATGTGTTACACTTAAGTGTTGAGATTTCTGTGTTAGCGTTGGGAGCAGTATTGGGAGCAGTATTGAGAGCAGTATTGGGAGCAGTATTGGGAGCAGTATTGAGAGCAGTATTGAGAGCAATATTGGGAGATAGTATATAGAATTTTTAGGGTTTCAGAGAGTCACAACATCATAGGTAAGGTATTTGGAGGGGTATGAAGAATACCACTTTCACAACCATGCATGCTGAACGGTTTTAGACAACTCCTATGTCAGTTCCTGAACCTATTTTGATTCATTTTGCGACATTCAATCCACAGTTTTCGGAATACAACCTTGCAAAAAAGCCAGCACTCTATGTTCAGGTAGTGGGACTCCTAAGACTCGAGATTCAAAAATTCATAGGAAATTATAGGATTACTCAAAAAATATTTTTTTTGGGGGGATGGATTTGCATTAGCTTTGCAGACCATCGAAAAATAATTAAAATTTTACACCACTATTCCAAGTATGCAAAGCTGAAATTCAGACGGTTTTCACCACTCCTACCTTACTATGGGCTAGGGGTAACGATGTGATGGAATCCATTGAATGATTCTCAAGCTTAGCTTTTCTCTAGTAAGTGCTCAAGCAGTTTATTCAAATTTGATCAATTTTGGACATATTAAGAAGTAATAAACAAGATTGCCGTTGGGGAGAAGAAAGTCAATCATATCATTGAATAACTAGCAATGTACATGTAGTCTCAACGGGCAAGCTCTTTATATGGTACTTTTACAAAATTATCCCCTGTCTACCATTTATACGTGGGTAGGAAGGATCGCCGCACCCTACTTTATTATATATTGAATAACTGATATTATTTTCCATCTACAGGTGGCTATCAAGTAATATATGAGGATCAAAAACTAAGTAATATCACCACATGTGATACGTAACACAATTTCACTCTTGAACGTCCATGGGGTCTGAAACGGGCATCCCAAAATTGGATCACAACATCTTTTGGACTTAGGCATCATGAATAGTGCACTTTTTGAACGTGGGCATCCTTGAATGAACTAATCAATGACGAGCTTGGAACCTCCTACTAACAAAGTTAAGTACAACCCCAACCTACCAACCTCAATCCTTTCAAACCACAGAATCACTCATACAGATTAGAATTGTAAGAATGCATCACAAGAAGGTGACCACTTTGCCATCAAAATATAAGTGAAAAGTTGAGTACAGTGAGAGCTACAGAGTATATTATGCTAGAAAGAAGCTCATCGGGCGTTTAAAGGTTAACCCTTTTCTGCCAGGACGACTTCTGAGTGGTGTACAAATGTTTAGACCTTGGACATTTCTGGACGGTTTCAGGGACTTCTCGACGGTAAAGTGTTAATTATTCATACAATTTACACATTGTTAGGATCTCTACTTTTTGCATTTTAAATCGTTTTCTAAGCTTCTGTATAAATAGTAAGCCACTGAGAAAGTTGTAACAAAATTGTACAAGAAGTACAAAAAATTGTTTGGTACCTTCCAAAAGTTTCATTATTTGGTCTACAATACACATGTAAATCAATCCGTGGTGTCCTTGGAGTTTGTAGAAGGTCCACAATTCCTTAAGACACGCATTGGATTGCAAACCTCAAAATATTCCTCAAGTTTTTTGGTTTCTTGCAAGAACCTTGAGTATCCAAGATGCACGCTACATACTTCGTTTTGAAACATCTTCTACATTTGATTAAGGAAAAGCCATGTTTCCACTTGGGCCAAAGGGACAGCCAAAAAGAGGCTTTAGACCTGCTAAAAGTAGCGACTGGCCTATTTAAATGAACTTTGTACTAAGTACTTTTGAATTTTTATCATGAAGTGGTGGAAGGAGGAATGTAGTGAGTTCGTTGGGAAATGGTGTAGATTCAAAGCGGTGCTACATTTATCAACATGTTAGTTGGGTATTTACCTAGCCAATAAACTAGTAAATTCTTAGTTACTGTGGAAGTGGAAGTGCTAGCGCAGACTTTCGGATCACCATAATTCATGTTGCTGGATAAAATCCTATCAATGGATGAAGGCAATTAAGGTTGGGTGACCACGGTGGCGGCTAGGGTTTGGAGGCAATTTTGGATTGAGCTCTCTCTCTCTCTCAAGAAAGTTGGAGTGGGAGCTAGGAGGTGTGTGTGAGTGTGTGTTGGATAGTGTTTTCAATGAAGTTATGACTGGATTTGTCATGTTGTATTGAAAGGTGGAATATAGAATATAGCAAGTAATTTAACCCCTAAAGGCCCAAGGGCTTTGAAGAAAAACTTAGATGTGTTATAAAATATGGATTTGGTAACCCTTATGAAGTAGCGCTCTAAAGATAGTATAAAGACCTTGAACCCTAAATTAGATCTATACGGTTAAATTTCCTAAAATAAGTAACATTTGTTTTATAATTAATTAAAAAGAGTAAAACTTTGAAAATCAATATAAAATGTAATTTATATTATTAGTAACTGGAAATTGCCATGATTGGCTAAAATCACATATCATATGATAAAATGGAGAGAGGCCACAAGTAGCCTATGAGAAACCTTTTTATTTTCCCAAAATAGTAAGTTTTCTTACACTAAGAAAGCTTTGCCCTGTTTGTGTTTGAGGGCTTATTGTGAACAATCTATGAATCGAAATAGGGTTATGTAAATTGGAAGTGGTTCCCAATTTACCAAACTTCTGGGATGTTAAGAAAAATTCCAAAAAAAATATTTTTTTATCTAGGTACAACTCCTCAAAATTCGGGATCGACCATAAAATGGTTGATTGGGCTCTTAGGGGTTAACATGTTGTGGAAAGGGTGCAAATTCAAAAAAATACTACATTCAGGGACCAATCCTCCCCGGATACTTTTACTTAGTTTTGTCTCTAGTCCATTGGGAATGCTCTAAGTGTTCAATGTACCTTGCTTATATATGGATTTTAAAAGAAAAAATATGCATGCAATAGTAACTGCCACTCAATTTCAGATGTCAATATGAATAATAATCTTATAGGAGTGCCCAACTTTCCAAATCTAGAAGGAGAAGAAAAACTCCACACCTATTTCCAAGCCAACGTGAATAAAATGTTTGACATGTTTTAATATATGCCAATTCCATATCTACACTTAACCACGATAAAGTTTCTTGTAGTGATGACAATATTTTTACAATCAACCCTTAGGAAGCTCATCTCATTTGAACCTATACTTCATACCAACTCAATAACATCAAAGGCTCAAGCACTTCAATTAACTTCAACTTAAATAAAATAGAAGATACACTCAAATGTCTGCAGTGTATTTTAATGCATAGTAATCCTCAAGGCAAAGTAGATAAGACCAACAACTGTAAAAAAGGCTACCTTGCTCATAATTAGAAAAAAGCTCAAATGGAAGCCCACTGACAAGAAAATGATGAATTAGTAAGCATTACGTAGATTTTCCCGCTTGTAGATTATACAACTCGTAGATTTGCAAAACATTCCGTAGATTCCAAGAACTCCAATAGTGGCGCCTTGGACGAGGCTACGAAGGCCGCTATAAATTCATAATTTTCACGCTCAATCCACTCAACCAGCGCTCAATCCCGTCAACTGCAGCCAATCTGATTGTTGGGCACCTGCCGATCGAGCTCTTTCAGCGAGAAATAGAACCATTCTCAGCAGCTGCATGTGGTTTCGTTGATAGAATTTTCAAATATCGCAGAATACAGTCAGCCAGCTTGCCAGCCGCGGTCAATTTGATTGTTGAGCAGCTGCTGATTGAGTTCGATAGCGAGGAATTTGAACCATTCTCTGCCTTTTTGAATTGTCGTAGCCCCGTCACTTTCTCTTTCCCGCGGATTGTATGCTGCTGTCTGTGTCTGGACTGAATCAAGTTCTCGCCCCCCGCGCTTTCGGTTCGAGGTGGGTTGTTAGGTCGGGCCCGAGACTCCGTACCCCTGCCCCATTTGCCTGTACACATCACGCGACGGAGCCAGCCGCTCCGAAACGTGATTTTCATTACCATGGGTTGATCTTTCTTGCCGGAGCTCGGTTTCAATCACAGCCATTGAAAGTAGAGTAAGTTCTGGAACAATTCGTTTCAAATTCCTCCTGTGTATCATGCTCTTCACGGTTGTCATTTTCGGCGATCAGCAGTACTATATTATAACCTACAGTAATTGGAAAAAGCGAACACTCGCTTCTCTCTACAGGGTTTGTGATGAAGAAACTCTCGTAAGTATTGCTTAATTCTCGCTACTGTTTTGTGCTGGCTTAATCAATTATTACAGCTATTGAGAGTAGAGTAAGTATCGAAAGAATTCGTTGCAGCTGCCGGTCTTTGTTTCAAATTCCTTCGCTCGATTGTTTTGCTATCAGCAGTACTATGTTAGAATTTACAGTAATTGTTAAAAGCGATCATTCGCGCCTCACTACAGGGTTTGTTATAAAGAAACTCTCGCTACTTCTTAGTATTGTTTTGTGCGGGCTTAATCGATCACAGTGAATTTCAGCCATTGAAAGTAGAGCAAGTTACGAGAGAATACAGTGCAGCTATCAGTCTTGTATCAAATTCCTACAGTGTATCATGCTTGATTTCTTCCTATCACCAGTACTCTATCAGAATCTACAGCAATTGTTGAAGGCGAAGGGCAATGAGATTAGTCCTTTTTACTCGCTCATCTTTCTGTAATGATCGGCAATTTCTCAGTATGTTTGGATTGTTCTGCGCAGGTTAAATCGATCACATTGACCTTCAGCCATTTGAAAGTAGAGTAAGTTACGGAAGAGTTTATCGCTTACAGCTGACTGCCTTTATTTCTTCACTCCTCAAATTTCTTCATGTTTCGTAATTACTGTATCATGCTCTTCGGTTGTATTTTGTACTCTTCTAGAATCATTGGCGAAGAGCAATAAGATCAGCCTTTATCCCTCGCTCCTCTTTGCAAGGTTTGTGATGAAGAACCTCTCATTCTGGAGTGTTATTGCGCAGGCTATGAAGGAGCAGCTGGTGCGTAACAAAGACGCGAAAGAGATGTCGACAATCGAACGGTTGAACTCCACTTATGGAGCTTCATTTCTGCTTCTACTGTTGTTGGGCTACTTCACGCAGGGGTTGAGGTGTTTTCCGTGGGTTGCCATGAGCTACTGGTACAAAGACACTCTGAAGGTATGAATAGTTGCACAGCTTTATATTGTAAGTTACAAAGTGAAGAGATTCCGGAGGCTGATGTTCGTGAATTCGCATGCAGGTGGATCCTGGCCAGATGCAATTCCTCATGTCTACTGCTGCTTTGCCGATGGTTGCCAAGCCTGTGTATGGAATCATATCCGATTCTGTCTACATCAAAGGCGCTCATCGTGTGCCTTACCTCGTCATTGCAGGTGATACATAGCTGAGATTCTGCTCAACCCCATAGTGAACAGAAGCTTTTTCAGTTGCATGCCTTGTAAGATGTGTGCATACTAGATCAATGACAATTTTGTTTGTAGCTTAAATGACTACTGTTAAATTTCCCATACTTGGTTTTGCTAACAAAGAAAAAAGATGTGGCCTCTCAGATGGAGGATAAGTTCTGTCTCTTTGAAAATGAGCAGATCGTGTTCATGGGGCTGATTCTATTTCTATTTTGTTTCCAGGTGCATTGCAACTTTTTGCGTGGACTGCCATAGTTGTCCACTCGGGGATTTCTTCGACAGCAGCTGTGTTGACGGTCTTTCTTACGATCACGAATTTGGGAGGTGCGATTTCTGAGGTTGTGAATGATGCCATGATCGCTGAAGCTGGAAAGAACAAGGTTGGTGCACAGCAAGGTGAGATAGTTCTCCATTCCTCACATATTGGACGATCTATTGATCCAATCTCGTCCACATTGCAGAAAAATTCGTGCATTGATTTATCATGCATAAATCACAGAACAAGAAATCTGACAAAGATTCTGGAGACGAATAGAATGGTTTGTAAATGTTCACAATTGTCGGCTGTGAGATGTTTGCAGGTGAATTGCAGTCATTCGCGTGGCTAGCATTAGCAGCAGGCGGAGTGGTAGGCAACTTGACAGCAGGGTACGCAGTGAAGATCCTGAGCCCACAAGCGATGCTAACAATTTTCATCTCCCTGGTGGCGGCACAGCTGCTGCTAGCACTCACAGCGAGCGAGCACTCATTCGGACTGGGCCCTGTGAAGAAGAAGAAGAACGACCTCTCCAAGAGAGGAGCAGGCGCAGCAATGCGTGATCAGATCAACAAACTGAAAGAATCGCTACAGAGACCCGAGATTCACAAGCCTTTACTCTGGTTCCTGTCCTCGTATGCGGTCATCCCAGGCACGACTTTTCTTTTCACTCTTTGCAGTTTGATTACTAAAGTCTCCTGCTCAATAACCAAACAAATTTCGTTTTGAAATGTTCCCTGGAAACAACCCTCATCAATGAATTGGCAAAGTATCAAGAATGGTGTCCCTCAGGTATTGTAAGCACGGAAGTACATAAAACTAGATGAATGAAGCTCATATGTGTACCATAAACTCAAACACCCTAGACTCTAGCTATTCTCTAACTCTTGGAATTTGTACATGAAAGCAAGTATCTTCTTCTTGGTTGATTACATAGGCTGTTTGGTTCTGGTGTTGTTCGTTTATCGAACTCCTGCCTTAATCATCGTGACATCACCCTCGACGCAAATATTTGTTACCATTTACACTATCTTTTGAAGTTTTTTTTATTCAAATCTGATAGTGCAACTGTTATTTCAGGGCTAGGAAGCGCGCTATTCTACTACCAAACGCAGTACCTCAGGCTAGGAGCTTCAGTGCTAGGCCTAGCAAGAGTGGTGGGACAAGTAGGCCTTCTCCTCGGAAGCATGCTTTACAACAAATCGCTAAAAAAAGTGCCAATCCGGCGCATGTTCGCCACAGTACAAATACTGCTCTCGCTCTGCATGCTCACCGACATCGTGTTAGTGAAGAGAATCAACTTGGATCTCGGCATTCCTGACAAGTGGTTCGTGCTCGGAGCTTCGGCGTTTGTTGAAGCCATTGGGCAGTTTAAAATCTTGCCTTTCATGGTACTGCTTGCTAAGCTTTGCCCTCCCGGTAGTGAAGCCTCCCTGTTTGCGTTTTTCATGTCGGCTCAGTGCCTTGCTGGGCTCACGAATGGATACCTTGGTGTTGCCCTTGCGAGTTGTCTGCGGATTTCCGCGCATGATTTTTCGGGATTGCCTTTGGGTATCTGCATCCAAGCTTTCTTTGCTCTCATTCCTGTTTTGTGGATTGGGTTGATTCCTGCTGAGCCTAAAGCTGTTGGGGAGCAAGTCGATGCCAAGAAGGAGCTTTAGAGGCTTCCAGAGCTTACAATTTGAGTGTCATCTTTGGAGGATGGAACATTCTTTTTTGATTAAGTCATGCTGTAAGATTAAGACGTGTATTATTTGGTGACTTCTTAGCTTTCTTCAGCCTTATTCCTGTCCTGTGGGTTGGGTTGATACTTGCTGAGTCTAGAGCTGGTAAGGAGCAAGAAGGAGCTTAAGGGGCTTTCAATGATAACCGAGAGTGAGAGTATCATCTTTGGAGGTGAAACATTCTTGAGTCATGTTGTAAGATTATGACCTGTAATATTATTATTCGTAGATTTCTTCAGCGTTATCCCTGTCCTGTGGATTGGGTTGATACCTTTGAAGCCCGAAGATGTTGTGACTCCATAGCTTTCCACTAGTATCATGCATTAATGGTGCTTGTTATCACTATAACTGAGAGTGAGGGTGTCGATGTTTTACGTAGATTTGTCATCTTCAGAGAGAATCATACATTCATTTCCATATTGAAATCATCATGTTGTATGATAATGGTTCGATGCCAACAAATATTCTACTTTAAAATCATGTGAGATGCACTTTCGTTCTCTTTCAGTAGTGTGTTGAGAGCGTTCGTTTTTGATGAGAGATGTATAGCGTGGAATAGTCATTTTCATGAATTTTGTTATGATTCTTGTTTGCTCAGGAATGGAGCTTGTGGTGACAATTTAGTAATTGCGAGTGTAGGCAATTCAAGGATTGTCACATCAAGATGCATATGTATCACGAAAATGTAATGCTTGATCGTCTTGCATTTGATCGCAGCTACCCGTCTTGAATGCAAGGAGATTAATATAAACGCACAGCCGTAAGCTGTACATTCCATCGTTGAGCAAATAATACACAAGAAGAGTATTGATGCCTTACACAAGATTTTGATGAGCGTTGATGCCTTGCAGTGAAATGAATCCATTTCCACACACTACTTTGAAACTTTGAAAATGAATTGCGCAGGCTTACGTATACACTGCAATTGCTATCATTGAGTTACAATTACACACAGAAAGAACCGAGAGCATTAGATATCTTGATAAACTATTTTTACATACTGAGGAAAAGTATTAACAGAATATGGGAGGAAACATATTCTGGTGAAAGACCTCATTTCTAATTGCGCTAGGCTCGAACTCATTTCTAATTGCCCTAGACTGCCATCAATCAGCTTCTGTTACTAAAGAAAAACACTTCAAAAAGCTTCAGAAATGCTTTACAAGAGCTTTCCTGCCTACACACGCTGCATTTCTTTCGCTCTGTTTCTGTATGCTCTATGAATACACAACGAGCGACTCAATGTCGTTCATTACTTTCTGGTTCCGTCCGCAATCAATCCATTTCCGAAGACACTGGTCTGAAATGCCTCACAAACGCTATGTATTCCTTTTCGATACCTTGCAATTTTAACATTCACTCTTCTTGGTTGCAAAGCCTGATCTCCACTCTCACGAAATCCGACAAGGTTATCAATTGTTGATAATCCCCGAGCTCAAAATGTGCTCTTATAGATCGCTGCCTGCGAAAATATCAACCCCGATATCAATCAAGGTCTTATTTGTGCTGCACTTGAGGCATATTTTAAGAGTAGGAACATAGAATCGAAGATATCAGAACATGTTTCTCACTGTCATAAAGTATTGTTTTCACAAGAATAGCCGACAAAAAAGTTTACCGATTCCGTAGATTCGATTTCGTAGATTTCGTAGTTTCGCGATTCGAATCTCTCCCTTTTTTGCTGAAGAAAATCACTGTCGCTAACTGCGCATATGTATATTGAGTTTTTACATCTGCAGGTGTTCAATCACTGCATTAGGGTTTAGGGTTTTGCTGAAATTCTCAAGGACGAAAAGTCCGCAAGAGAGGTGTTGATGGATACTGAAGTAAAAATCTGAAAGCGCAAAACCTCTTTCAATTGCCCTCCCTGTAAGTAAGTAATCTTCCAAATGAAGCTCATCTGGTTGAATGGATTCAGCTGGGAATGGAAATCAGTATCAGCAAAGTCTATGCAATGGCCTCCCCATCTAATTTTGAACTTCTCTCTTATTCCTGCCCCAATCATGAACTGTTGCTCATCAGTGATCGCTGCACAGACTGTGAGTTCACAAGCAAGCTGCGATGGGTCGGATCAAGGAGGAAATTTGGCCACCAGCGTCGCCGTCACCTCAGGTACTCACCATTATGCTACTTGTAAGCATTTTCGATCTTTCTAAAGTACTCTTCAATCGAAATTGGATCACTGAATGCATGGGGGTGTGCAGGAGCCACAAAAAAAAGAAAATATAGCAGAGAGCATCAATGCGGAGAGTGTGGTGGCAGGCATGGCTGCTCCTCTCCAGGCTTTGCGGGAACTTCTGCTCTGGCCTATCATGTATGCCAAAGAGGCTAAATCTCTTGGCTTACGGGTGCGGTTTCTACACCTTTGCATCTATTACATTTAGGGTTTAGGGTTTAAAGGCTTTCTGATAATATAATATTCTTGGTGGTGTTGTTTTCCTGCAGTGGCCCAAAGGACTTTTACTGTATGGACCTCCTGGCACTGGAAAGGTGAGCATCTCTTCTCATTATCTAAACAAGGAATGCAATGAAGGGCTCTAGAATGCATACCAGAAAACTTCACTTTTGCGGTTTAAGGTTTCTACTAGTGTTTGTGCAAGTGTTTTTATCCAAGTTGGTGACAGTATTTTTATCTGAGCTGCAGACAAGCGTGGTGCATGCTGTAGCTCGAGAGTGCAATGCTCATGTCACATCCGTCAGGTTCTTCCTCAACCTCCTTTCTAACCTAATAACAGCATTTTCTTTACGAAAATGAGGGTTCAAGGCACTTCAAAAATAACCTTGTTTGATTTCGCAACATGCAAAACTGAAAAGTTCAATCATGATGAGTTTGGACTGATGTATTTTTCATTCTGATTGAATATCTGATTGTCTTTTGATGTCTCCACAATTGTCTTGTGGTCACAAACTACATCTGCATTGCAAAGTGATTTTCTCTCACCCTACGAAGACCAAGTTTGTGGGCTCTATGCGATGTTATTGTTTCGTGAGGTTTCGGGTCTTAAAATTCCTCAAGACTATGTATGTGTAAGTCTTTTGCAAATTGAAATGCAGTGGAGCTTCCGTTCATAAAGCATACGCCGGAGAGAGCGAGAAGGCATTGCGGGAAGCTTTTAATCAAGCGGCTTCCGAGGCAGCTACTGGGCGACCAGCTATTATTTTTATAGATGAAATTGACACCATGTGTCCTCCTCGGGACCCCAGGTACACAATTTCTCTCCATCCTTTCGTACTTCTCACCTCTCTCCATCTTTTGTCATTTCAAAACCTTCCAATGAAATATATGCGGGATACAATATAGCATCACATGCAAAGCTCTTCATGAAATAGTTTCCGATAGTCATACTTTGATATACTGTCCATTGATTGGATTGGGTATCCTATGCAGGAAGCAACAAGAAGCACGATTAGTAGCTCAACTTCTGACTTTGATGGATGGAGTTGGAAGCCCAAAAGTGGCGTCGAAAAGTACTTCTAGGGTAGTCGTTGTTGCTGCAACCAATCGGTGAATCTTTCTCTTCTATTTTCTAGTAATTGTGATTGATCGTTTTCTTTGTTGCAAATATTCAACGCAACAAGGTTCAAGAATGAGCTCTGCTCATGATACTAGGCTTTTCGAATGTGTTGACAATAGGGGATTGTACTGGTGCAATTCAGAGTAAACTCAATCGACCCTGCTTTGAGGAGACCTGGCCGTTTTGATCGTGAAATTGCAGTACCACCTCCAAATGCTCAGGACCGGCATGCTATTCTTCGTGTAAGCAAGCTTCCAATATTCAATTCTCGAAATTGCCTATACGCTAATACCCCAGATTGACAACTGGCTACTAACTTAATATTAGAATATTGTCAAGTTTCAAGCTTCTACATGTTAGCAATGTGATACCAAGATAATGGCACACAAATGGTCATAGTCATCAACTCAGTACCTTTTCAAACTTTGTGACTATTTGCCTATTATGAGAGGATTCTTACATTTTTTTAAAATTTTCTATTCTAGATTATCTTTGAGTTGAGGATAACCTTGTCAAAATTGAATCATATGATTGACGAAGAAATCAATGAAAATCTTAATATCCAGCTTAAAAATGAAATACTGAAAAGTCTCGGTTCAATGAATATGGCCTTGAGACATAAGTTATCGATTCAACAGTATCGATCAACTCTTTCTTTGATCTAGTTCAGAGGAGGCGAGCTTTTGTGATGTGTGTTTTAGAACTTTGGTGGATGTGTGGCAGCTTCACTCTCGGAAGTTCCGAATGGACCAATCAGTGGACCTGGTGGCGGTGGCGAAGATGTGCAATGGCTATGTGGGTGCTGATCTCCAAGCGCTGTGTAGTGAAGCGGCCATGTCGGCGCTTCGTGACGAAGAGGGAGGAGTGAGAGCAGTGGAGATGAAGGACTTCGAAGAGGCTCACAAGAAAGTCGGGGCCAGCATTGTACGAGGCTCCGCTGCTGAGGTTCCTGAAACATCATGGAATGACATTGGTGGACTTCATGACGTCAAGGTGCTCGTCCCTTAAACCCTAAACCCTAAACCCTGTTTTCCATTCTACTTCTCACCATTCGTATGAAATTATACGTTTTGTGTTTTACATGTACAGAAAAGATTACAGCAGGCAGTGGAATGGCCGATGAAGCATGCGGATGCGCTTTCAAGACTGGGGATCAGGCCTGCAAGAGGCGTTCTTCTTCACGGCCCACCTGGCTGCTCCAAAACTACCCTCGCCAGAGCTGCTGCTCACGCTTCTCAAGCCACTCTTTTCACTCTCAGGTTACACCCCATCTCATTTCGTATATACCTCATGTGAGAAAGTAAGGTGTATGACACAATCAAAGGAGCATCTATGCACGGTTCCTATTATTATGCTCTTTGAATATCAGATGACGATTCGAATGTCTGTCAACAACACATCCTGTCTTTTGTCTTTGGTAGTTTCATGCATAGCTCCAGTTATCATAGTTACTACAGAATTAAGAATGGAAATCAGAAACAAAACAAAAAGGTGGTAGAAAAAGTAAGCTGCCCAAGTCCAACTTTGGATTCTCTTCTAGATTTTCCAACTGCTGATCACGGGTAAAATTAAAATTTCTTGGAACTTGTATGTCAATGTCAATGCTTGTCGCAACACAGTCTGTCTTTTAATGATAGTTAGGAGCATACTCCAATTATTATAGTTACTATTAATATAAGACAGGAGATCAGAAACAAAACAGAATAGGTGTTGGAGAAGTAAAATGCCGTAGTGCGACATTGTGTATTCTCGAGACGCTGATAAAGCACGGATGATGAAGCCAAAACTGTTGGACAAGAAAAGTGAAGTAATTGCAGCTGGTTATGTTATGTTGGTTATGGGTATCTTAGCAGACTGGATTTTTTTGCAGTGGTGCAGATTTATATTCAAAGTTCGTTGGTGAAGGAGAAGCATTACTCCGCGACACATTTCGACAAGCACGATTAGCAGCACCGAGTATCATATTCTTTGATGAAGCAGATGCAATTGCTTCAAGAAGGTACTATTCGATTGTTCGTACCATAGCTTTCTGTTGCATATAAATCACTGTACTTGACAAATCTGTAATGACTACTACAACAGGGGGGTCGGAGATTCGGGAGGTGGTGGTGATACATCAGTAGCGGAGAAGTTGCTGTCAACACTACTCACAGAAACGGATGGACTTGAGCTTGTCCAGGTATGGTATTCATCTCGTAGTAGTAAATCCATGCATACATTTTCGATCTGTATTGATGATTCGCTGTGAATGTATTTCCAGGGTGTGCTTGTCCTCGCCGCTACCAACCGTCCGCAGGCCATCGATGCCGCTTTGATGCGACCAGGACGCTTCGATTCTGTAAGCCCTCAAATCATTAGCATTTCGAGCTCCGGTTCCTCTTGCAATGCTCCACTCACTGATAATGAATCGTCTCCAGTTCATGAAGAGTAACTAATTGAATTGATCATCACAGCGGTCGGATTCCTTCATCCTTAATTGGTTAAGCTAATCAACATTCTTGGCTATCTCAAAATGCACTTGGGAGCTCTCAAGTATACTAAATGCTTCAAGCTATTCAGTATACATGACTATTGCTGACTAGTGATCTCAAGAAATACAAACCAAGTGTTGAACCAATTGGGTATACTTCATTATTATCATCCAAGCTAAGCATCATGCTAATCAATATATTCGACTAACTCTATGTGCATTTGTTATTTCTCAACTGCTTCAAGCTAGGCATTGAGTTAATCAATAAACTCGAAACACCTGCGTGATTTCCAACCTTAACATTGAGCTGATGAGTATACTTGACTATTTCTGAACACATTTGTGTTTTCGTAGATGCTACAGCCAAGCAATAAGCTAATAAAGCATACTTGACTATCTCTACATGTCAATTGCTTCAAGCTAACCATTGTTAGATGCAATTCTGATTCTTCAAATGCTCCAATTTCCTTTCACATGTGATGAATAGAATGATTTCTTCTTACGAATTGGACTTGCTTTACAGGTGCTGTATGTTCCGCCTCCAGACAAGGAGAGCAGGCTCGAGATACTCCGAGTGCACACAAGAAAGAACACACTGGCGGACGACGTGGACTTGGAGATGGTAGCGGACAGCACAGACTGCTTCACAGGAGCCGAGCTCGCGGGCTTGTGTAGCGAGGCCGTCATGGCGGCCCTGCGAGAGAGCTTGGCTACCAATGTTCATTCCGATGTGGTCTGTGCTCGCCACTTCGCTAGCGCTCGGAATGGAACTAGAGCTGATTTGACTCCTCTCCAGATTGCAAGCTATGCCAATTTCAGAGCCAAAAAGTGAATTGAATTGAGGCACCTATTGTTGTAAGACCCATCTCTTCGTATTGAGTTTTTGTGTACATTAGGGGACGAGGATTCCAACCCATCAAAGAATGTGTGTTTTGGATATTATATGCAAAAGTTATCGAGAGTCAAAGTTCAAAGTGAAGTGAGATTGTAAGCTATGTTAATTTTAGAGCCAAAAAGTGAAATGTCAACTTTTAGGCACCTAAAGTATTGTTCATTAATGGTACAACTTTTTGTATGAAAAATGTAGTGTGAAGATAGCCACTTGAGCATTTTGTGTGCATGGGCAAAGTGGAAGACTGGACCAACTGCTTTTTATCATTTTTGGATTGATTTTGATATGCATTTTGAAATTAGGCATCTCAAAAATTGCACATCCTAGAATATTCACTATGAGCACATTATAAATTTGACTTCAAAGCTACTATGTACCTTTTAGTCGATGGGACCTAGTAAGTTACAACTGTGAAAGTGGAGTAAACTATGAAAGTGGACATACTCTTGAAGTTTTATGTAAATATCAGCATGATGGGTTCATGTGTAATATCTACAAGGTAGGAATGGAAGTTGTTGAGATGCAAGTAACATGTTGTATATTACATCATGATATCGTAATTTGTTTGACTCTTTATACCAGAGAGTAAAAAGTTTTAAGTTTGGTACTGTGTGTTAAATGTTAAACAATATATTATAAATTAGGTACAGTATACTAAATTGACTTTGTTGTTCAATTCCTGGTAATAATTGTTTTGAAAAATTATGATTGAAGTTATGTTTCCGCACTTGTAATTTATGTGACTTCACTTCATCCTTTTTTTTAGAAAAATTAAGTACTTTACTTCCTTAATCATGAATAATACCAGTAATGAAGATTCTTCAACATATATTTTCATACTTATTACATAGAGATTAATTTGCCCCGTATACTTTCAACTCACTGATTACCAATACGTGTGATTGAAATTGCGGCTACTTCATACGTGTTAATTTATTGATCGCTCTATTAGTCAGTCTATGCCAGTTGGTTCTCACAAGTAATTTAACTTTACTCTCACTTGTATCGAACCTCACTCAATAGCCCTCATAAACTCCCAATTGACCTCTATCTATCACCCTCACATGTGTTCATCATGCCATTGCTACCAAGTAGATCATTTATGATAAGTAAGTTGTATACACCATAGTTCATGGGTATATTACAACATTCTGGTATATGTACGATACAATACATCTACAAAAAAGAATATAGTTGAAAATCTAATATTCTTGATCCAACCACAACCATGAATACTCATCATAAGCACAAAATTGGTCACTCAACGTCTCATAAAAAGAAAGAGCTTGTTCAAGTGGTCACAAGTAAATCAAACTAGCAGGGGATGGAAACAAGGAAATAAAAAGTTCTTGTTGCAATGAGAGTGGTTCCCAAAAGAATCTCCTTACCACTTATTGCAAACCTTTGCCCTATATGCGCCAAAAATTCAAAAAAATCTAACAAACACATCAAAATAATTACTCCAAATACATATTGGTGCACAAGAGTTGTTGATTACGGCCACAAATGTTAATTGTGAACCATAGCACTAATTGTCACACGTCACCAAAGTGTTACAACACTAATCCTCAAAACAACACACAAAATGTGCAAGCATGCAAAGTGAAATAATATATTAAAATTTGTAAACTTAGTGAGCTGAAAAAAAAGAAAATGGACAATGATGCAACGACGACCTAAAAATCCTCATGACATTGATCTCATAATGGTTGAGAAATAGTGTAATAAGTAACTTTTGATAAAGAACACTAATCTCCACTAACACTAATCAGCAACTCTTGTGTAGTTCCTCACTACCTCTTAAGCTAAAGTAGCAATGTGCAGAAGTGCCCAACACGAGAACATTCCTGAGATGAGACGGTTAACCCAAAAATCTCAAAAGTGTTGAACATTGCTCCCAATAAAGGAGTTGAGAGATAATGTGATGGGTAACTTTTGATAAAGAACACTAATCTCCACTAACACTAATCAACAACTCTTGTGTAGTTCCTCACTACCTCTTAAGCTACAGTAGCAATGTGCAGAAGTACCCAACACGAGAACATTCCTGAAACAAGACGGTTAACCCAAAAATGTTTAACATTGCTCGCAATAAAAGGAGTTGAGAGATAGTGTGATGGGTAACTTTTAATAAAGAACACTAATTTTCACGTAACACCACTCCACTCAACAACTCTTGTGTAGTTCCTCACTTACTCTCGAGCTAAATTAGTGCAAAACACGAAAACATTCCCAAAAAAAGTGGGTTAACCCCCCCCCCCCCATTTCATAAAGTGACATTCAGGTAGAGGCACCTATAACCAACCACTTAAGGGATTTTAGCATATGATATTAAGGTATATATTTTTTTTTTTAGAATTTTCATGTGTGCAAAGATAAGGTTCTTGTTGAATGCAAAAAAAATTGTGATTTTATTTGCATTATTCAAATAGTCATAATTATTTAAAGTGAAAAGTTGCTTGGAACCTAAAGTCGATCACATGCTCAAATATACAAATGAGGTACATCTGTTCTTTCAAAATCTAGGAATTGGGCTTGATCAGTTATGGGTCCCCGGTCGGGAATGGGTCGCTTCACCTTACATCAAAAAGTTGAGGAATGTTGAAAGAATAAAGTTGAAAAAGAGTTGAAAAATCAATAATTTAGAGTCTAGATGAACTTGGTGGTGGGCTAGAACTTGGAAACTGTTAGAATTGTTATATGGTAGAAGCACCTAAAACCACCAGCACCCCCACTATCAACATGTAGGTCTCCCAATAACCGCACCTAGCATGAACTAGCATTGTCAGAACACTCAATTCAAACTGACCAATCAAAACAATCAAAAAGCTAGTGGTTTTGGGTCGAATCACGAATGGAAATTTGTACCAGCTAAGGTGGTTTTTGCATACCCTATAGGTTGATTACGGGTCCTGCAGTACTTTATTGTTTAAAAATTTGTATTAATTCATGTGTTTTACAAAAAAATATAAAAAAATTACAAACCCTCCTAAAAACTATCTTGCCACCCAAAAAAAATTACCCACTATAAATAGACCATTTACAAATGGGCGAATTTTCTTATGTTGGTGGTTATGGGTACTTCAACCTTAGAACTTGGAAACTGTTAGAACTGTTATAAGAGGGTTTGCAGTGTCCAAGAAAAGGAGATCTTGTGGGGTCTGCCACTCCGGCCCACTATTAATAACAACAGCCCCTATCTATTAGTACAACAGATATTACATAACCAACATCAAATCTGGAATATTAATTATTATCTAAATAGATCTCTCAATTGGGCCGTTTCCTCAGGATTCCCTTGCCCCTCTCATATATGCCCATATCATTCATCAGTTATTTTATTTAGTGTCTCCACTCCATCATTTGTCTTGGATCTTCTTGTGGGTAAGATCTTTCAATCTTTTTATATATTAATTGTTTGAGAAATACATCAAGAACTAGGGTAATTTCTTGCGTGGCAGAAGTTAGTAGAATATGTATAACAAAGTGTGTTTAACCCCTAAAGGTCTGAGCGTGCCGTAGCAACCAGTAGAATACAGTGTATTTTGGTTGTATTTGGAGTGAATGCACACCTTTAATGGGTTTGAGTTCAAAGAAGAAGTTGACATTTGAATTAATGCCGTTCTAGTGAGCTATTACGATTCCAGTTTAGAGTTTCTTGTTGGTAGCCAATCCTAATTATACGACAACGTACATACTATCCCCAAGGGACTTTTAAGGGTTGACCCCTAAACACCCCCAATGTCGTTTTTCTACATTTTGGATGGAGGGCATAAACTTTGAAGAGCCATATTGCCTTCATCCAAACTCCGTTTTGGATGAAATCACTTGGGTTGAGTCTCGAATCAAGTCTAGTGTGTATGGTAGAACTTTCAGAGCCATACAATCAACTATGAATTAATGGCATGCATTTTAGTGAAGGCAGCTTTTGGTTTTGGGTTTTTAGATATGAGGCATGTTTTATCAATTATGTGAAACCAAAAATAGTTTTTAATGATTTGTTTTTTTACATGCACATGGTCTTTAGATGAAATCTAACAATTTTCTACTTGGAAGATTTTTGATCCAGATACTTTTGGTATTACATTTTCAATGATGTTTCCACAATGAAAAAAGTGAAAAAATGGATGATTTTTGAACAACTATATCTTTTTCATCCGCCGTTAGATTTCAACTTTATTTTATTGGATGGATTCTAATTAGAGTCTACTCCCAGTAGTACAAATCTTGACCAAATTGAAGATGTTTCGTAGATAAGGCGTAGATTTTAGTGCATAGGGACTAATTTTGGACTTTTTTCCCTTTATAAATTTTTGAGTAGTTTTCACCATTGCAAGGGTATTTTTTGAGCCAAGTAATTATTTTGATTTTTTTTTTTTTTTTTTTTTTTTAAAAAATTTTTAGAGAGGGGTACTATTGAGATGAAGATGAACAACTTTCTAGTTTGAGATTTTTTTCATTGGAGTAGCTCTGTTGGTAGATTTTCCACTCTAAGTGAAAATGATGAAATTTTGTAGCTTGTTTTGCGCACTAATATGTTATGGTCTTGCAATCTATAAGGCCTCATGACTCAAATTTTGGTCCACATGACCTACAACAAGTCTATTACAAGTTTGTACGGTTGAGATCTAAATAGCTTATCTTCATTTTCATCTATGACACTTTTTTTGAAAATGTGATTTTTGACTAAAAAATAGGTTGGGACGTTTAGGGGTTAACCCCTGAATGTTTCATGCGGATAGTAGAAATGGGCATTTGGTGAGAGCAAGAAGCTTTAACCCCTGACTCTCCTTAAAATCCCAAACGGGTTTTGGAGGTTCCCGGAGGAGAAAAACTCAACCAACTTTGACCATTACAATCTCACAAATGAGGGATAATGAACAGTTCAAATTTGGTATGTGAGAAGAATGTCAAATGAACTTTGAGATCTTACGGTTGAATCTTTTAAATAATGCTTAGATTGAGATTTTTTGAGCTTAATCTAAAGGAAGGTCAAATTTTGTGACTTACACCGTTTTGCAACAAGGAGAGTTGGGGTTAAGTTGGAATTTCAATAGCTCACTAGAACTAAGGGAATTTACATTCCAACTTCTTTGTTGCCATCAAACCCAATGAAGGTGTGGATACAAGAAAAATAAATTTGTATTCTATTGGCCGCAAAGGCACTTTGAGACGTTTAGGGGTTAAACACGCAAACAATTTACCTTAACTTGTAACCAAATCATGGCGGAGCTTTGGCCCTTGGAGAGTAAAACACCTTGCTTTAGTGATGGCCGGGACGTATAGCTCAAATGTTGGGGATATCCAACTAAAAGTGCCTAGTGATCTTTTGGAAAGTTTCATTGACTCTTGAAGTGTAGCTGACGAATGCTTGTCGTAGGCTACCCTCACCTTTTTGAACATAGAAAAAAAAAGAGACCGTAATATATTTAACCGCGAGAAAACTATGGTGTAATCGAGAGTGTTGAGAGAGATGTTCTACTACCTTGCATAGACAACTTTTTATGAGTTTTTTGAATTTTCAACCGTAGGATCTTAAAGCTCAACTTAATCTTGTGTTCGCATCGCTCAGGAGAAGTATGGGCACACTTAGATTTATTTTTCCAAATAAGTATACTAATTAAGTTGAATATGTGCATGCAAAATTCTAAAGACTCATCACTCATGCAAATTGTTTTTTACAAAAATATAAAAACATGGAGTACATACGCAAAATTATAGAAGAACAAGCATACCGTCAGACATATTTGGTTTGGAGAAGAACGATGGCTATTAGAGATCGTTAAAGATAAGTTCATCAGGCTGTATATTACAAACATGAACATAATAATCTTCAAAAGAGCAAACAACTCAAAGTAATCAAACCTTGAAAGAGTTTACTACTAGAACGAAAAGTATCGCATGTGCCATGCTTACATGAAACCAAAAAAAACACCTAAAACTAACCCCAACAAGAGGTACACAAGTAATGTACCCAAACAAACATGTTATGGCAACCACTTCCAAAACCATCACTATTCCATAAATGAACATTGATCAAAATTTAGTCTCAAAAGTATTATTCCGCCCAAAAAGATCTCCAAGAAAACGATCCCCTCACCTCTACACAAACGCACTCGCTTCTTTCGAATTTAATCACATTCCTTTCCATACGTATTTCTCACATCGTTCCGTTCTAAAAGTAAAAAATGGGCATAAGTTACCACACATCGTCCTTCGCATCGTAATGGTTTTCCATTACACCCATATTTTCAAATTAAAAAAAAAAGAAAAATAAAAAAGGGTGATGTCCATAAAGGAATGAGAATCCAACCAATTGAGCACCCATAATAAAGAGTGAGGATCCTGACCAGCATATCTGTTGGCAGGACATAACATACATGATATGGATGAGATTCATCCACACCATTCATCCCAGCATGCTTTTGGCTCTGACTGCTGCGATAGCCTCGTACCAGGCCCGGAGATATGAAAGTACATGTACCCCCCGAGCGATATATATTTTGCTGCCAAGACTTATTACTACTCCGCTCGTACCCCGTCGTGCCCCGGGTTGTTTTTTTCCTTTTTGAAACTCCGGAAACTTAGGCTTTTTCTCGGACCCGGGAGTGTGGATGGATGAGTTTCATCCGTGGTTTTTTGATGGTAATGGTTACTGACATGATTTGTGTTGTTTAGAAATCTACTGGCATGTTGTTTGAGCCTTTGCAACATCAAGCCTTATTACTACTACTACGCTCGTACCCCGTCGTGCCCCGGTTGTTTTTTTTTTTTTTTTCTTTTCTTTTTGAAACTCCGAAAAACTTAGGATTTTTCTCGGACCGGGTACTTTGGATGAGTTTCATCCATGGTTTTTGATGGTAATGACATGATTTGTGTTGTTTAGAAATCTACTGGCATGTTGTTTGAGCCTTTTGCAACATCGATCGATGAGTTTGGGATGATTAATCTTTATGTCAAACTATGTGTCGAATGTCGAAAAATGACGTCGTGGATGAAGAGGAGAGTCGTAACTTCTTCATCTCGATTCTATTTGGATGGGACCACTTGGGAATCACTACGAAGTATGAATAAAGGACATGCATTTTAGGGGCCCTTTACACTACAAACCAAGAGCCACGACCGAGAAGATTAAAATGATTTTCATGGTCATGGCTTTTGGTCAAGTTTTGGGTGGCTCGTTCACTCTTGTAGTGTAAAGTGGATTTGGATGGGGACAAGTTTAAGCTCCATTCTCTAGTATAAATCCCCATTACCCTCTCCTTGAATAATTGAATACTAGCCAATCAATGTTTTTTGAGCCTCATGGTTTCCTTGACTGTAGTTGAGTTGGGGCATTTGCTTTGGTTACTAACAAGTTACAACCTCGCAATCCATGAGGCCTTAAAACTCAAAATTTGAGCCACATGATGTACTATATGTTTGCTACAAAGTATTGTACAGTTGAAATTTGAATGACTTACCTTTATTTCCATTCATAACACTTTTCTTCGAAACCATGTTTGTTTTTGTACAAATGAGTCAAACCATATAAAAAATAGTCACAATATCAGTCAGATTTTTTTCACGGGAATATTTATTTTGTAAATTTGGAGCCCAACTAGGTAGTTGATGGAGATTGTAACATAAACTTTCTCAATCAAACTAAGGAAGCTTGCAATATGGTAATGCGCAATATGGATGTACTTGTAAGCATACAAACAACGATCTCTTATGCCCATAACATCACATACTTCAAATCTACAAAGAACAAAATGCAATTAAAGCCCATACATGTTCAACCAAAGCGAAAACATTCATATCCATATCACTCCGCACATACCCCTTTCATCGTACCACTTTGTTTCTTCCAAAAAAGAAAAAGAAGCAAGCTTAACCCCTAAACGTCCCAGCCTATTTTTAGCAGAAAAGCACATATCCATAGAAATTGTCATAGATGGAAATCAAGAGAAGCTATTAAGATCTCAACCGTACAAACTTGTATTGGCCTTATCGAAGATCATGTGGACCAAAATTTGAGTCATGAGGCCTTATAGATTGAGAGATCATAACATAATAATACTAAAAACAAACTGCAAAATTTCATCATTTTCACTTTGAGGTGGAAATGCTACCAATATATATATTGCAATGAAAAAATCACCAACTAGAAAGATGTTCACCTTCATCTTAATAAGTTCTTTACCCAAAAAAAATTCATCAAAAAAATTTCTTGGCTCAAATAAAAGCCATGCAATGGTAAAAACTGCCGAAAATTTTACAAAGGAAAAATAGTACCAAATTGGACCCTTTGCATTCAATTTCATGCCTTATCTTCAAAACATCTTCGATCTTGTTAAGGTTTCTACCACTTAGACAAGACTCTAATTGGAGGCTATCCCAAAAAATTAAGTTGAAATCCAACGGTGGATGAGGGAGATATAGCTCCTCAAATATCATTCATTTTCTCACTTTTTCTGTTGACAAAACATCATTGCAAATCCAATAGCAAAATTATTTGGATCAAAAAACTTCTCACTACAAAGTTGTTAAGAATCACCTTAAGATCATGACCATGAAAAAAAAAATCATTAAAAACTATTTTTAATTTCACATAATTGGCTTGCAATGGTAATACATGCCCCATGCTTGGAAACCCAAAACAAGAGCTGTCTTCACTAAAGTGCATTTCATTAATTCATACTTTATTGTATGGGCTTGCAAATTTTACAACACAAACTAGACTTGATTTGGAACCTAATCCAAGTGATTTCATCCAAAACGGACCTCGGATGAAGAAGATATGGCTATTCGAAGTTTCTGCCCTCCATCCAAAATGTAGAAAAACGACATTGGGGACGTTTAGGGGTTAAACACAAGAGGCATAAATGAGCGAGCGTCTTGGAAGTTGCTCCCAAGGGGGGTATAATTGATAAGTTAATGGCTGTCTCTCTCTCTCTCCATAAAGAAGAAAGTGCATTAGATAGTGGCCAACATAGGCAACAGACTAACAGAATTAACATAAAACCACAATCAAAACATGCAACTAATTAAATGAATGAATGAGGCAGCACACAACTGTTCACTGACGCTGTTTTTTGACCCCCCCCCCAAAAAAAAAAAAACTTACGCGCGCAGTGTTTGTTTGTTTGTTTGTTACCACAAAATTCCTACATATCTTTGTCGGGTACCGTTTCAAGGAGGGTAAAAAAATGTGCGAGGAAAAAAGGGGAAATAAAAACATCATCATTCATGTGAGCGAGTGATTACGGTGATTTTCCAACACATAAGAACCGCCAACCACCGGATCTTGATCCTTTGCATGAAATTAAATCTCCGCAAACCAACTCCATGCGTTCGCCAACAGCTTTTTTCCCGCACATCATTTCGCTTCTTTGATGTACCAAATTTTACGGAGTCACTTTTGCTTGCTGGGTTTTTCATGATGTTTTTTGATTTACCATTGCAACATTTGTATGGTTATGGTGAATCTCGTCGTAAGGATGCCATCTTGTTGGTGAATGTATAGCCATTCTCGTATCTATGACGACTTTTTTGCAACATTATTATTTCGATTGCTTGAAAGATGGGGTGAAAGATGTTACCCTTGAGAATGCATAACCATTTCTTTCACTCAAGATTGAAGTATAAATATGATATCGTCCCATCGAGCCTATAATGTAAACATAGTAATAGTGCCAATGATGACTCAATGTATGCAAAATGATTTTTTTTATTTTTTTTATTTTTATTTTTATTTTATTTTTTATTTTTTTCAAGTTCCAATGACTCAACTAGTTAGATCTTAGATGGAACCTAGGTGTGTGGTTTTGAGGTGCACCTACAATACTTCTTTTTAAATATCAATACTTATTCAAAAAGATTCCAAATCATACAAATCTCCATGCCCAATTTTCAACAATGACTAACTTAGCCACTCGACAATGATTTTCCAACAAGACTTTTGCTTCCATATCTTATAATTTCCACGATTCTAAACTAATTTGAAAAAGGTAACAAGTTATAGATTTTTTTTTCAGAAGCATAGCATAGTAGAGTTGTCTAAAATGGAGCAGGTCCCATATTGGAGCGTTCACTCAAAGGTACATAAAAGCTCCGGCCCCTATACAACAGTACAATGTAGTGAGTGCAAAGTGTACAGGGTGTCACTTTAGAAACACCTCAGAAATTCAAACTTCAGAAATTCATAACTCATTGTAAAAGACTCCGGAAGTGATAATTCCACTTGCTCTGGCTTTCTAATGATTTACCCCACGCACAAAAATTACTTCCACTGGTAAGGTAAGATTTTCTTGTGCTGAAAATTGAGCCATTATTGAGAAACTTTACTATAAAGAGTAAGTAAATGGGGGCGAAGAACATGATGATTCCAGTGGCAGAAGACTGAGGCACAATTAAAAAGACGACTTTAACATACTGCACTTGAATCACCGGCTCACTGCCTGGACTGCCGCCCCCTGCCCTGCCTGCCGCTGGACGGCGTCAGAACACTCTGCCGCTGGCTGCCGCTGGACGGCGTCAGAACACTCTGCCGCTGGCTGCCGCTGGACGGCGTCAGAACACTCTGCCGCTGGCTGCCGCTGGACGGCGTCAGAACACTCTGCCGCTGGCTGCCGCTGCTGCACTTTTGCAGCCGCCCTTTGCACCTCCCTCCTCCCTCCTCCTCGTTTCCCTTCCCTCCCTTCGCAACTCCCCTCCTCCTCCCCGATCGTCAGACAGCTTCTCTTCCATTCCATTCCCTGCCTGCCGCCCCTTCCCTTTCCTTTTTCCTTTTTAAGCTCATGCTCTCATCATCCCGACTCTCCTTCGTTTCCATTTTTAGGCTCCTCACTCATTTCCAGTTTTAGCTTCACCGACCGCTTCCAGCCAAGGTCCGCAGTTGCCACATTACCATTGTCGTTCCTTCTTTCCTGCTTGATCATGTTAGCTGTTGTTTCGCAGCTGTTAAGGTGCATTTATATATGTTTCCGATTGGAGTGAGATGTTGTAGTGATCGACGTGTGTGCTGGATTGCGTCTTTCCTGCTTAGCTGTTATCGGGTCTTATGCAGCTCTTGAGGTGCATATCTGTTTTTTTGATTGGAGTGATCATCTGTATGCTGGATTTCGGTTTGTTGCTATTGCGCGTTATGCTTGACTTCGGTAAGGTGTGTTTTGTATTTTTATGGTTGATTGCTGGAGTTGCTTCTTGTTTCGGTTAGTTGCTATCGCGCGTTATGCTTGATTCCGGTGTAAGCGTTTTTTAATTTTACTGATTGTAGTTGAAGTGAGAGTTTCGCCTTTTAAAGCTCGATTTCGGTTTAGTTCGTTGCAGTTGCTTCTGTGGCTTGCCTCTGTGAGTTGCATTGTAGGTGCGCTTTAGTATCCTTGTGATTGAGTGATTGTAGTTGGAGGGAGGCATTGTCGTTTCTGGTTGGAGCTTGTCGGTGTTGTTGTGTTCTTGTTCGTTTTTCTTGGCTTCTGAGGATTTTTTCTGTTTTTTGTTTTTTCTGTTTACGGTTTCTCGTTTGTGTTTGGGAGGATTTGACTTGGCGGTGCTGTATTGAGTGATCTTGTGTGTTTTCTGGGAGTGTAGTGATGTGTAGCGAGTAATGTGGTGTGTGGAGTGGAGGCTAGCGCCGTCGACTGTCAGGTACACAATACGCTGTCTGGCTTTGGTGTCAGGTCGTGCGTGTGAGACTCTTTGCTTTGCTGTGCTGGCGATGGTGAAGGCACGCGTTAGGCACTGACAGAAGATCAAGCCTGGATTATATTCGATCTCAAGTTTTGCCTTCTTTCAGTCGTCTGCCACCATTACTGATAATCAGTCTGGCGGTCACTTCAGTGTTTGTTTTTGGATGCGCTTTTACGTCTGTCTTAATTTCGCGGCAGATTTCTTTTGTTTCGCACTGGTGTTTTGTTGAGAGCTGCTTCAATTGTGTTATGGAAAACATAGCTGACAGGTTTATCGTCCGAGCAGGTTATGACTCCTTTGTTAAATGGTATCAGTATTGGAAGCGCCATTCTGGAACTGGAGTTGTTCTGATGGTGTGTACGCGAAGTGACAATACTTCCGGAGAACAATTGCAGCCGTCGTGAAGTAGACATCAAAATTATCATGAGACTGGAGTGTAATTGATCAAGAGTACGTGGATGATGCCGAAGGTTTGCATTACTCATCTGCGAGGTGTTCGCGTTTCAATGAGGGGAGAAATGGGTGAACGATCGCAGCTGCGTTATTCGGCGCTGGCCTCTCATCAAGACGATCGGCGAGAGGTGTCGACGTTCTCGGGACGGACAACGACTGCTGCTCACGAGGATCTTCGTTATCGCTTCGAGCTGCCGGAGGAAGTGCCATGGAAGTCCATAGCCCTGGCGGTTGTTCTACTAGCATTCGGCTGCGTGTTCCTTGTCATCTCGCAGTTCATCTACACCGAGCACATGGAGGGCGACTCGTCTCAAGCATACGGCTTTCTCGTTCTCGGCATCCTTCTTTTCCTTCCTGGATTCTACGAGACTCGGATCGCCTACTACTCGTGGCGCGGCTATAAAGGATATTCTTACTCGCGGATTCCTGCCTATTAGTCCACTACTTAAGGACAACATTTTGCTGCCGGCTAGGATATTAGGTCTCCCTTTTTTACGAAATCCTCGCACCTGTTCGTGGTCACCGTTCCGCCATTACAAATGGCAGTGATCATGGTGGCAGTAGTTCCGTTCGACAGCAAATAAAAAAAAGAGTATGTGCACAGCTCGAGAAGTTAGTTCGAGGTGACGGTAAATGGCAGATAGGTTTATGCCTGAACTCGTGACCGCAAACCTTGCCGAGCATATCTGCTGTTGTGGGAACGAACGGTGTGAGTGGCTGAACTCGACATCCTCGAAGCAGACCGTAAGCGCTCCACTGTGTCGAAGAGAATCTGCGAATCCTCAGTTGACATAGCATGCAGCTTGAGCTTTGGGATCTTCACAAAGCGAGTTGCTCCATCACCATATTGGGGACGTACAGAGTGCATGTAACAGTATCTTCTTGGCATTCTCATTTTGTGTTGAAATGTCAAAAAGAATACTATCACTACAGTAGTTACAAGAGCGCCAATTTTGATGCAATTATGCCGCATACGTTACTTCATGCATGACATGATATTCCAGTACAATTTACCTGCATTCAAGAACTCACTGAATCTTCTCTTAAGACGTATGGGTGTACTGTATCAGTGCTTCGAGAAGCTGAAACAAGATACGACAGATTTTCTGGTAACATTTGCCTTCAAACCTGTGCGCGTCAAAATGACTGTCTTTTATACCTTTCAGTCCTCCGAGACTTGATCAGATAATGAAATAGTTACATTTGGCACGCTAACCTACATCGCACAGTCTCCCAAGCTTATGGCAGTCGTCCTGTCCAACCTCGAGGGATGGATATGAACGCGGTTCTAACCGAATTAGCAATTGCCCTTCCGGTCCTGCTTCTTTTTCCGAGGTTGGAAAAGCTGCAGTCGCAGGTCAGAGCCATATGTGGCCTTCTGACCAAGGACAGCATTACACATTGTGCGTAAGTCCTTACCATGCGTAGTTAGTCAAGTGTAACTCAACTTCCTCTTTCTGACCACTGAGAGCTGTAATCTTCTTTAACAAGCAATATCGTTGAAAGGGTCGATGTTGCTCATGCAGAGATTCCTCTGTTGACAGAAAATACGGCTTCGTAGAGCCTTGCCGAAGCATAGAACCTGCAGGCAGCCCTCGAACAACCCAGTACAACCCCGTTAGTAGCGAGAAGTGTAACGGGGTTGTAGTGGGTTGTTCGAGGGATCGCAGAGAAGTGGAGGGACAGTGTAAGCCACCCTCTCTGTCCTGACGTTCATGGGTACATGCTTGGTGTCCAAAACCGTCATATTCTCGACTTTTTGCACCTGTCCTGCCGTCTGACTTCTCTCCCATATTGAAGTTAGCGGAAATAGCAATGTCAAGCCTGTCTCCTCCTTAATATCTCAATAGTCTAATTTCGACATTCATATCATTCAACGTCTTCTTGTACAGATGACATCAACATCTCCATACTGTACTGGTGTTTGACTGATTACTAAATTTCCAAGCCTGCCGTCCTAAGATCTGAACGTCTACATTAAGAACTTAATTGCCGCCCCTGAAAGAGCACTTTCAAAAAAATTCAATTACTCATGCGTCTAAGACAGTGTACATCAGCAAACCGTGCCGATCTTTTGATGTATACACTAACATCAGTGTCGTCGTCTTGGACAGTATTGGAAGTGGACTGAGCTGAGGAACATGCATGATTGTGGAACAAAGACTACGACCGTACTTGCAAGCCTGCCTACTGCTTGCAACAGATTTTTCCAACAGCAGCCCTAACTCAGCCCTGACTCGTGAGAAAGAAGATACCACCTGTATTGACAAGCACCTTGAGCTGTTCGCTGTCGGAATTCCTTGTCAGTATCTCCTCAGAATCTTCGTGTAATCAGAATCAGATTGCAAACTACCATGTAAGGCAGCAACAACATGTGCAGAAGATTGACAGCTCTCCGTACAAGATTATCTCAAGTTATTTCAGTCAGCGCGCTCTCGTTGACGGAATGCTGCTTGCAAGTGAGTTTGTAATATAATCACCCCCAGTAACTCCCAACTTCCAATGATATTTCAACTTACAGTTGTTTGTAAGATATAGAGGTGCATGTGAGTTTCAGGAATGTCTTGAGGTCTGCATACGCACGATAGCTGGGCAGTGTGGTCTTTGAATGAGAATGGTAGTGAATATCTGTTCTACATTTTATTGAGAGAGGTGTAATAGAAGTGTGAGAGAACTATTAGTGGGTAGATTGATTGATACATTAGATACATAAATTAGCACATTGATTAGCATAGAGTTAATTCACACAAGTTGATAGTTGATGAGAGTTGTCAAGAGACTGTACAATACAAATGAGTGAAATGACACTCTCAGGAAAACCAATATACTGATTAATTCATTGAAGACAGAATTTGCACATATTTATAGATGAAGATATCCTTAGAGATACATGGAATATTGTTAGATTCATATGATTGATAAGTTCGAAAATATGATGGGGTATATGTATCAATTTTTTCCTACAAAAAAGAAAAGTGAAATGACAAAGTAGAACTTATATAACATGCATTAAGTCTTAAAAAATCTAGGAGAATGAGATTTCTAAACAAAATTATATATATTGCATTTTGGATTGAAGAATAAAAGAGCTTTGTAACTACTTCCTTTACAATAAATTTCATTCTATCAATATTCAGTGAGCTTTAAAAGTTTATGCAAGCTGATTGTTTTTGGACAAGATTTGTACAGTAAGAATATATTGCAAATTTGGGCAAAAATCACCGTGCCCTAACTGCACTTTTTAAACTCTAAGAATAAATTGATGTGAGGATATGCAAGAGAATGAGGCAAGAAGAAGAGCCCACAATAAGTGGGGAGTTTGAATATATAGAATGATAGTAGGTACATGTGGGTAAGCCAAGAAAGCCCAAGGCCAAGCCAAGAAAGCCGGGACTTTCAAAGGGCGCTCCTCCTAACACTCCTCCTCGTCCGAGGAAGTCCCGTTAAAAACTCCTCCTGGATGAATCCCAAGTAGGAGAAAAGGGTACTTCCCTACATTGTGTCCCTATATTGTGTCGAGTTCTTGAATGGTTTTCATGCCGGCAACGCGCACAAGTTTTCGATGCTGATGGGCGGGTAGCGCCTTCGTTAACATATCGGAGATGTTGCTCGCCGAGTCGATCTTCCTTACTGTTACTTGCCCGCTCTCCACCAAGTCTTGCATGTACCCAAAGAGGTTGGGGTTTATATGCTTGACTCTGTCCGCTTTGATGAAGCCGGTTCCAACTTGAGCCACGGTCGCCGCGTTGTCCTCGAAGATCACCGTCGGCCTTCGTTCCGGTTTGAACCTGCATTGTTCAGAGATGGCGCTTACCATAGTGCGGAGCCAAACAGCCTCGGGTGCTGCTTCGTGAAGGGCGATCAATTCGGCGTGATTTGTCGACGTTGCTATGACCGTCTGCTTGACGGACTTCCACGAGACCGGCGCTCCATTCTTGATGAAGATGTAGCCAGTTTGAGACTTACCATTAGACTCATCGGTGCGAAATCGTGAGTCTGCATAGCCGGTGATGTTGGAATCCGCTTGTCTCGTGAAATGTAGCCCGAGGTCTTCAGTGCCTCGAAGATAACGTAGAAGGTGCTTGACCGCGTTCCAGTGCCGCTGAGTTGGTTTTTGGCTATGTCTTGCTAGTACGCTGGTGGCGAATGAAATGTCAGGGCGCGTGTGGGTTGCCAAGTAGATGAGGGCGCCGACCACCGCGAGGTATTTGGACTTGTCCATCTCTTCCTCCTCCTCCTCGTATGGTCGGTATGGGTCATCACCCGTCTTACTGCGGCCTATCATGGGAGCGGACATGGAGTTCGCCTCTCCCATGTTGAAGCTTTGGAGAAGCTTCTTGACATAAGTTTCTTGGTGAAGAAGAATGCTTCCATCGGGGCGGTGGTGGACTTGGAGTCCAAGACAGAAACTCGTCCGCCCCAATAGTTTCATCTCAAATTTTGCCACAAGGAGTTTCTCAACTTCTTCACATGACTTTGGGAATCCCACAAGGTTAATATCGTCAACGTAAACCACTAAGATGACAAACTCATCGTTAGTACAACGCACGAAGATGCAAGGTAGTGCCAGATGGCACGTAAAACCTGTGTCCGTGAGGAAGCGGCGAAGGTGATGGTACCAAGCCCTTCCGGCCTGTTTCAGGCCGTATAGTGCACGTCTGAGTTTGAGACCGATGTGTTTGCCAGGGTTAGGTGTTGGAGTGAAATCCAGAAAATCTCGAGGAGGTTTGATGTGAATCTCCTCCTCCAACTCGCCATACAAGTAGGCCGTGACGACATCAAGCAATTTGGTGGTTAGTGTCACTTGGACAGCTAATGCTAACAAGTAGTGGAAGGATGAGCAATCCATAACGGGGGAATAGGTTTGATCAAAATCTACTCCCGGGCGTTGGTTAAATCCTTGTGCCACGCACCTGATTTTGTAGCGTACTATCTCACCGTGTTCATTTCTCTTTCGGGTGAACACTAACTTATATCCTAAGGGTTTTGTACGTAAGTTGGTGTCGAGAGGGCCAAAGACTTCGCGTTTTCGAAGTGAGTGGTACTCAGCTTCGAGAGCACGTTTCCAATCGGGCCAATCTGGGCGTTGTTTGGCTTGATCTAACGTAGTTGGTTCGGTGTCAACGCTTGAGAGCTTCGTGATGAAGGCCTCAGGTGTTGGGTATGATTCTAACCCGAGTAAATATGTGGGTGGGCGTTCGGGCTCCAAGGGGAGGTTTAATTTCTCCGGCTGTGAAAGGTGTAGCTCTGGTTGAGGAGCTAAGTCTAATCTGCGAGGTGTTTTGGGTTCGCGGGTACTGCTCGTAGGTTCGGGTGCTAATCGTTTCGCTGTTTCCTTTGGCGTTTTGGGCATTTTGGATGTTTTGGGTGTTTTGAGTACCTTCGGGAGTTTGGCCGGTTCTAGGAGCTTGGGGTTTCCAGAACCAGGGATGGGGTTACGTAGAATACGGGGTCCGGAATCGAAACCATCCGGGACCCAGGATGCTATGCTTTGAAGGTGTAGCAATTTCTGAACTTCAGTTTCAGAAATTGCAGTACGAGGATCTGAGTTCATAGTAAAAGATTGCGTTGCTCTAAATGTAAGCGGCGGTGAATCCTTGGGGTGTGAGACTGAAGGGAAGACATTTTCTATGAACCTGCAGTTCTCAAAACGAGCTTTGTGAAGAGCTCCGGTTTTGGGCTCTAAGTATCGAATGATACTTGGAGAGTCAAAACCGACATACATTCCTTCAAGTCTGTGGACACTGATAGTGCGAATCTGAGGTTCGGGTGCTGGGATGAAAACCTGGCATCCAAAGACACGAAGATGCCGAACATTGGGAACTCTTCCTGAAATTAGTTCTAGGGATGTCTGAGTATTCAACAAAGTTGGTCTATAACGAAGGAGTGTGGCGGCGTGTAACACGGCGTGACTCCACATAGAAGCAGGGAGATTGGCATGAATGAGCAAAGTGCGGGTGATTAGCTGAATTTTCTTAATGTATGCCTCAGCTAACCTGTTTTGGGAGTGCTCATACGGGACTGCATAAGTAAGTGCAATCCCGGATGCTGTGCAATAATCCTCAAAAGTTTGGGACTTAAACTCTCCAGCATTATCCATCCTAAGTGTTTTGATCTGTCTATCAGGAAAATGAGCTCTGAACTTAATGATCATAGCTAGTATCTTAGGGAAGGCCATGTTTCGGGTTGTCAAAAGGGAAACCTCAGCGTGACTTCCTGATGCATCTACTAACACAAGAAAGTATGAAAACGGACCTGCTTGAGGGTTGATGGGACCGCAAATGTCGCCGTGAAGTCGCTCCAGAGGTTGCGGGAGCTCTTCAGGTAACTTCCACTTGGATGGGTGTTTGGTGTACTTTCCTTGGATGCAAGCTATGCAGTCGGACACCTTGTCTGCATCACTGTTGCCTAAGTTGTGGCCGGTGATGATCGGGAGCATCCGCCGAAAGATGGTGGTACCGGGGTGACCGAGCCGTCGGTGCCATAGTTGAGCCTTGGGGAGAACTGTGAGGTTGCATTCACGGATTGTTGGTGCTGGTGGCTTGATGGGGATTGGGTATAGGCTGTGTCGAGTGGCCTTCGAAACGTAGAGCAATCGGGTTCCATAGAACAGCTCTACGGCCTCATCTTTATCATCATCAAACTCCACATGAGTGGAGATGTGGATCCCATTCTTTCGCAAGTCCCGGAAGCTGATCAGGCTTCGGGATGCGTTTGGAGCGAACATCGCTTTGTCACACACGAGGGGGAATCCCCCCGGCAATTCTATAGTTGCCCGGCCCTCCCGGAACATGAAGTTCCGGCTTCCGGCAATAGTGAGGACTTTGCCCTCTTGCCAGGGTCCGCTTAGACATGACGACTCGAAATAACTAGAACTTCGCAAGATAGTTATAGTAGACGCACTGTCTAGGACTGCTATGCCCGGGCTTGACAAATCTAAGGGACTCTCTTGCACCATGAAGTTTTCCAAGTCTACATCATTGAAGGAGGGTGCATCAAGGGTATGGACCTCCCTCTTGCCCTCTTTCAATTTCTGGAGCTCTTGGTATATCTCGACAAAATAGGGTGCGGTTCGGCATTCTCGGGTGAAATGCCCTGGCCTTCCACATTTGTGGCACACACCCTCATTTGTGTTTGATGGATTGGACTGACTTGACTGACCTCGGTGGTAAGGATCATGGCGATTGTTTTGATACCTATCATGTCGATCGCGTCGATCGTCGCGGTACGAGCGGTTGTCCTTGTATGATCGGTCATCCCGGTGTGAGTATCGGTACTCACCTTGACCGCTATGGTATCAGCTGTCACGTCCCCGGCCTCCTCCTCTACCCCTGCTGCCCCTGGGATTGCGTTTGGCCGCCTCTGTGCTGTGGGCTTCGGGCTTCGGGCACCGGTGTCGGCGCTGGCTGTGCAGGAGTAGGTGCTGGAGTAGGGACTGCGGTTGTCGGAATGTCTGTGTTGTGGATCTCACGAGCGGGGCGGGCCTCAGCGTTTTTCAGCAATATGACTTGTTGTTTCTCCGCGATGAGAAGGTGTGACATCAGCTCCGAATGAGTTGGAAACCTCATGTTGCGATACTGTTGAGAAAGTATCGCCGTGGCTGGCGGGAAGGTGGACAACGTCTTCTCGGTCAATTCTGCATCCGAGATTTTGTCTCCGCACATGCGGAGTTGTGCCGAAATGCGGTGGAGTTCCGCGTTGAAGTCCTGCATGTTAGGAAAATCAAGTACACGCAAATTCATCCATTCACTACGAGCTTGGGGTAAGAGTAAACTCTGTCCGTGTTTAAAACGGGCTTGAAGCTGCTCCCATAAGTCTGCCGGATCTTGGCACTCGAGATATTGCTGGCGTAATGACGGGTCCAAATGACGGTGCAGAATCATCAAGGCTTGATACCTCCGGGCGGTTGCCATGACGGCGGTGGTGTTGTGTTTGAGCGCTCCATCGAGCTCCTCAGCGCACATGTAAGTGTTCACGTCATTGTTCCACTCGAGGAAGTTGGAACCGTCTGTTGCTAGAGGATCAAACATCAGAGTCTGGGTGCGAGTTTCTCGCACCGTAGCCATGATCGTTGGAGCAGTGGACACTCCTACCGCGTTGTAGCTTCTTTCGGCCGGTTGGGGTCAGTACAGGTCGATCGAATTGGAAACTGGAAAGTCCTAACGAGTAAAGTTTTTTTTTTTTTTTTAAATTATTATTATTATTATTTTTCTTCTTATTTATTTTTTATTTTCTTTTCTTTAATTTTATTTATGTATTAATTTATTATTATTATTTTTATTTATTATTATTATTATTATTACTTTTTTTATTTTTTTATTTTTTATTTTTTTTATGTTTTATTTTTAATTGATGACTAAATCAGTACACCGTAACCGACATGTTTGTATTACAGGAGTTTACTGATTTGATGCAAGAACACAAAAGTGCAATGTTTGTATTGAAAAGATGAAGAGATATGTTATAAACTATAATGCATTGGCAAGAAGGATGGCTTCCTGGCAATGCTTCCGAGCGTTGTCGAGGCGTTCCAGCAAAGTGGACTCCTTCTAAGCAGCACTGATGAGCTTCATGTCCATCTCCAGCAACTAAGTAACAAATGACTTCAAACACCAGCTGCTCGTCCACTTTGTCCCCGATTTCCTGCTTCAAATTCTCAATCAACGACAACACATCTTTGAAGAAGTGCGACAGTCTCTTGTGCCACCCCCGCTCAGTCCTCGGACAGTCTCTCGACGCTTTTGGCAGGCAGCTGCAACAAAACATAGTCTCGATATCTTGCCGAACAATTGCTTTTGATGCTCTCCGTGCTTCGAGGACTGGTACTCATTCTGCACATTGTAATACCTGCACCCTGAAATACCTGCAGGACACACTGCAATACATGCAAAAACGCTGGAAAAATTGGGAGCTCAAGTGCGGTAGAGCTTCGAGCTGATAACGTGATGTGAGGATATGCAAGAGAATGAGGCAAGAAGAAGAGCCCACAATAAGTGGGGAGTTTGAATATATAGAATGATAGTAGGTACATGTGGGTAAGCCAAGAAAGCCCAAGGCCAAGCCAAGAAAGCTGGGACTTTCAAAGGGCGCTCCTCCTAACATAAATAACCACTAAAGTAGAGGAATTTTGGAACCTGAATGGTTTTATTAGAAAAATGTAGAAAAACCTTTAAAATCTAGAAAGATTTTGGCTTTATAGCCAAAAATTGGAGTAAATGCAGGAGTGACCAAAGTAAGCCCAATATTATGAGTAAATGGAAGCTTGGAAAAATTTAAGACAACCTAGTTTGCGCTCTTGGAGACTTGAGGGGTTGACTATCAACCATTGTACTATTTTGTGCTTCCCTTTTATATAGAATCATTTTTTTCTTATTATTTGTAGAACAAGTTAAGAAGGTGTTTTTGTATGGTATAGAAAAATGTGATGTCAATCTATCCACAATCTCTAACGTGTCCTATAATATCGCTCATTACCGTATCAGCATGGCCAATTCGGCACATATTAACCCCTAAAGGTCTGAGCGTGCCGTGGCGACCAGTAGAATACGATGTATTTTGGTTGTATTTGGAGTGAATGCACACCTTTAATGGGTTTGAGTTCAAAGAAGAAGTTGGCATTTGAATTAATGCCGTTCTAGTGAGCTATTACAATTCCAGTTTAGAGTTTCTTGTTGGTAGCAAATCCTGATTTTACGACAGCGTACATACTATCCCCAAGGGACTTTTAAGGGTTAAGTCCTTTTCACGGCCCCAAAATCTGGAAAATCTTTATTCTCAGAAAAGTCATAGTGGTACTTGAAGAAACCAAAATCTCGACCAAAGTAGATTTGCTTAATTCAAAAACACAAAATTAATTAATTATCTGGCACTACAGTGTCAAGATTGGCCATGTGTAAAGGATATATGATTACATATTGTGCTTTTTTAACCTCTCAAGGCCCAATCAATCATTTTATGAGTGTTACTTACCTTCCACGATGGCCCAAAACCAAACAAATTTCCAGCTTTTGGAAGTTACTTTTGAGATCATGTGGATGATCAACTAATCTTTTTATGGCCAAAAACAATTCTTGACTTGAAAAACTCCGCCTTGGGTGACTTTTTTTTAAAAGAAAACACCACAAGATATGCTCACTGGGTTTTTGTGAGAGCCTTTCAATAATCATCTCATGCAAAAAATAAATAAAAAAATAAATAAATAAATAAATGCAAGTGAGCAAGGGCTTATGGTAATAGTCATGTGAGATTCTTGTACTTTGTATTAACTTGAATTGATTGCAAGGCTATAAATAAAACCTGATTGCTCCAATGGTTTGGAAGAATTGGTGTACTTGGTCACACCAATTCATGTATGTTTCATTTGGTCAATATAAGTTTTTCAACCCCTAAAGATCCACGATGTTTAGGGAGCTTGAAATACCAACACTGACCACTATGTACTAATGCAAGTACGTCCAAAAATTTTGGAAATTTTTGATAATTTCAACCGTAGGATCTTGACGTAGACTACCATAGGTAGTAGTGTGAAAATTTTCAACCGTTGGATCATCACTGGATTTGAGATCATAACATTTGAAGTTGATTGTAAATTTATTTTGGCCTTGACCGTAAAAGCCGAATCGGTGGCCGTGGTCGTTTAGGGGTTAAATTTGGGTTCAAAATAAGAAATATGGCCCCTTCAATGTCATTCAACTCAAGAAAATTGTGTTGTTTTGAACTTTGAGTGAATGTACTTGTTTGGTCGAAGTCTTTGAAATGTGGCAAGAACAGTATTTTGATGGTTTTAAACAAGATTCTACAGATGAACTTCTAAAAAAAAAAACTAAAAAAAAAAGAAAAAAGAATGCACTTCAATTTCAGATTATTGCTTGGAGGTGGTATGGGCCTCCACTATTCATTGGACCTTAGGATATTCTAGGTGAACTAGCTAAAGAACTTGCTAAAATTAAGCACAGAGGAGGTGTAGCTAAATGTAGCTCCCCTTTAAATCCACACCCTTTTTCAATGGATTTGCTAAATGACCTTGGTATATTCAGCCTTTCACTACACCATGACAAAAATTCAAAAGTACTTGAAGTTCAGAAGTTTAAAAGTTCTGAGGTTTTCCCAAAAAGTTAAATGAAATCTCCCAAAAGTTAAGTTAACTTGAGGTAAACGAGGCGTTTGAATGGGAGTTAGATAAGTAGCAGGGTTGTTGAGCCTCTCTTTGGCGGCCCACCAAAGCTAGCAGGCCAATCTGTTGAGAGAGGTAAGTAACCTTTGTCTCGTTGAGAGAGGTAAATAACCTTTGTCTTGCTACAAATGACCTCTGTCTTAGCCAGGTAAATGACCTTTGTCCCGTTACAAATGACCTCTGTCTTAGCCATTCTTCTCCCCTTTGGTCAGTTTGTTGAGATGTTGTTATGGTTTTTCGATTCACAAGCTTTTGTTGGAATTCAACATTAAAAACTCATCTCATTATTTTGAAACTTACAACTCAAAGTAACTCATCACCCATCATCGTATGCTTCAATCCATATGATATCATTCTACTTCAACCAAACGATACAGAAATACTGCATGTATCTACATAAAAAAATCAGAATTTTGAATGAAAGTTAGTTGCAAGACACCCTTTTTAACCACCTTTACAGTGATCTTGTCGTTCAATCATGTTTTCTATATGCTACAACTATACAATAGACACTGAACAAGTATAGAGTATCAAACTAAATAACACAATTACAAACTTAATGGTCCCTCTCTCATACAAACTTCAAAATCCAAACTTTGAAGTGAATCTTGACTTCGACTTCGTATTGATGTAGAGCCTCATCGCTGTTGTTGCTGTTGATCGGGACCGAAATTGATGAGCTTGTGAATCGGCATATGAACCCGCTCATCATCAACAAACACGTGTGTAAAATCAAAGCTCCAAGAATGGTGATCGCCCTCACCACTCAAAGGCCCGGAAGTAGCGAATTCCTCCACAACAACACGCTGGGCATCCTCAGGACTCGGAACAACTTCAGTATAAGTGACAGCACTCTCACTCTGGGTAGTTTCCGCATTAGAGATGGTGACCACACGGGCGACTTCCTTAGCGAGCTTGGCGATGGCGTTCCGGGTCTGGTCAGGCGACAAGCGGGAGGAGATTCTACGCAACATCCGTGGCGAAGACTCCGGGAAGTTGAGAGGCAACTTTTTGTTGCAGCACAAATTGCCAATGTCGAATGCCCGTGCTGCCTCCTCCGCCGTGTCGTATGTCCCTAGCCATATCTTCTTCGTGCTCTTCGTCGGCCGAATCTCCGTCACGTACTTGTCTAGCTCCGCTCGATACCTCACTCCCACATACGATGATGAGGATGATGATGACAATGGATGCACTAGTTTGTTTACCATCTTCTTGAATTTGTGACGACGACGTCGACGCGATGGCGGTGGCGATGACGATTCATCTGAGGATGAGGATGGCTCGGAGACTCGAGGAGCTGGTGCTTGCTCCGTTCTTTGTCGACATTTCCTCCACGTCGATGACATGATCCCTAAAGATATACTAGGATACAGATACAAGATTGCGCATGACTCGAAGATTCCTCCTCACAGGGTTCACCAACTGGGAGTGAATTGAGATCTATAGAATTGACTGAACAACAGCAAAAGGTACAGAAACCAAAATTCGCAAGGAAATACACTACATTACAGAGATAAGATTGCGTATGTCTCAGTACCGAATTTGATGGTTCCTCCTTACAGGGTACATCAACTGGAAGTGGATCGAGATCGGTTGGATTGACTAAACAGCAGCAGTATCACTATAAATCACTGCAATACAGGTACAAGATTGCGCATGACTTAGAGCCGAAATCGATGGTCACTTCTAACAGGGTTCACCAACTGGAAGTGGATTGAGATCGGTTGAATTGACTGAACAGCAGCAAATCACTGCAATAAAAGGTACAGAACCTAAAACTCACATGAAGATATACTACAATACAGATACAAGATTGCGCATGACTCGATCGTCACTCCTAACCCAGCCTCTTGGTCAAGCAGGCCTCGGCTGGATTGACTATTAAGTGTCCCAATGACCACTATACTGTAGCGGCAGTTCCACTATAAATCGCTGCAAGGGTGCAGACAAAATTTAATGGTAAGACGATTACTTCTCGGAAGCAGAGGGGTTTGACGAGTTCCATGCAGTCTGCTTTCCTGGATTTTACCTCTCCTATCTGAACAGAAATTTAAGCGGGATAAAAAGGAATAGGATCAATGACATGAAGCTTAATCAATGACCCGATTGATACTAAATCACTTACAAAGCAAGAAAGATTACCTATCTGAGAAGGTTATATTCTTCGTAAGACCTACATTCCTGGGAGAGCTACAGTAGACGAGGGTTAAAAATGATATCCAAAATGTCTGCAAGGTTTGCCGTGCAGTTCACGCATAGGTGGAAGCCTCGACGTTCGATGAGCCATGAGCTAACGGTCTTGCATGCATTATTCAGAATTTTTATAACTCCACACGAGGATCGTGTAGAATATAACCTTATAATATAGAATCGAACTCAGCACTACGATCAATAAGTGAGAATCTCAGCAGACAGATGTCACAGACTAAAACGTTCCCCCATTAGAACAACCGGACATTGGTGGAGACAAAAGGCTTGTAGCTTCGCTCCAGCTGCTCGGCACCTTCGAGAGGTCTGTAAGTCAGCAGAAAGAACTAACCCAGTGGCTGGTATGAAAACCTCGAGGCCCAGTTGCTACGACGGTGTTAATTAATGCTTACGATCTACGAACAAGGCTCCTTCTGCTCTGTTTCTCAATACGAACGCTACATTTCTGCGTAAGATCTTACAAAGTCATACAGACAGTGTTCCCTAATGGCTACCAAGTACGAGATATTCAGATTGAGCACTTACAAAAGGACGTGGTCGGTGCTTTCACTATCGGTGAATTCCATGTCGGCCCGTACTAGTTTACATGAGAAACGCTCACAGGATGAATAGCGGTAGGCGTAGATTTGTCTATCCACGTTTATTAGCGGCTTCTAAGTATCGACAGAAGTATCACATTAGCATTTGGACAAGAGAAAGGTGCTTCAGTTTGACATTGTATCGATTCATACACCTTCACAGTAAAAAGGTAGCACAGTTGTGATGTAAAAGATATAGATATGTTCAAAATAGATCAAAGAGAAGTGAGAGATTACATGCGCATGCATGACCATCAAGGTTTCGTCGGTCGTTCCCTTCTGTATACACACTTTGGAGCGGGAAGTGCCCGGACAACTGAGAGTCATTTGGTATTCCTGTCTCGTTTTCGATTACTGTCGGGGGTACCACGTTGGGACTTTTTATTAGAAGTAGATGGGAGGTTAGCATCGGCATCCATGGATTCCACCTTTGGGGTTGTTGTATCCTTGTTGACGAGACCTGAATTTGCAAGAAATTTCCTCATTGGGGCTTCCCTGACACAAAGAAATCACCAGAGTGAGGACAAAATACGACATAAAATTTTGGTAGCCTCAACCTGAAAAAAAATTGGTTCCAATATCGTACTCCAACTGGCCCTCATTCACGGTGTAAAGATTCGTACACGTTGCACTGCAAATATCATTCCATTCACGACACATATTCTGAATACGGTTGCACTGCTCGAATTACTTACTTGCTTTCTTTGACTTCAAAATCTTCGACAACGGTATGCACTTCAAATATATCACCTGCGACAAGAAAAGAATCGACCAGTCGTTCCAGTCAATTCAGAATAAAGTCTTATAAAACACATCATTGTACAATGAAACTCACAGATTTGAAAGAGCCTCAAAAATTGACCTCTACATTGGATTATTGTCATGACATGGAAGTTGCGAATAACACTTAATGAGGATCCAACCTCCATATGAACTGAAAGCAGAGCAGGCTACTAAATAGGATAAGTTCATCCAATAACGAAGAAGGGCAACATACAGCATTTGACATCCATCACCATTCGGCAAGCACAGACACCACGAGGACAAGAATACCAAGAACACAAAATCAAATCAGATCTCAACGTAATGAACTGTGTTTAGGTTAACAACCTCAGCAGTTCTGTCGAAACTATGTACTCAAGCTGTAATCTCTTGTATCAACATTGACGAACGAGCTTACTGGAATATCTCACAACTTGCTTGCTTGGACTGCGTTACGTAAGGACATTCGTAATATTGCTGATACCACATTCAAAACATACGTACTGGAGCATGAACTACTTAAAATGACGAAATTACCAAAAACGCACGACCAATTAACACTCGACTAGCTTTCTTGACACCTTAAGCAGCCTCGTCGATTCTTTTTACAAAACCTGGAGCGGTAGTCTCCGTCGATTCTTTTTACAAAACCTGGAGCGGTAGTCTCTTAGATGGACAAATTTACCAAAGACGCGCGAATAACTCATTATCTTCACAAGTGATGTATTCTCGCCAATCCTTCTTCCAAGATATGTACTCGAGCTGCGATTTCTCAAATAAACAAGATAGTCGATAAAGTTACTCCGATACGGATCTATTACTCTGTTATCATACTCCAGCGACTTAAACGAAATATGCTGTAATCTCTCACAAGAAACTTCATATTCTCGTTCTAAGGAACTGCAAATGCTGTTATCTCTCATAAGTAACTATCTATTTTCGTTCTAAGGAACTGCAAATGCTGTTATCTCTCATAAGTAACTATCTATTTTCGTTCTAAGGAACTGCAATTTTGCAGCTCGCGTTGAACTCTTCTAATTGTAAAAGAGCGAGCACGCACCTTCTAAAAAGCAACCACGGAAAGAATCGAAGTGGCAGAGTAGACATTATCTTGATAACTTATGTATTCTTGTCGAATCTTTAAGCAAGACCTATGTAGTCGAGCTGCAATTTCCTGTATCAACAAGACTGTCGATACAGCTACTCTAATACGTATCTATTATTTTTCTCTCATAATAATAACATCACAGAAACTTCATAATACGTACTAAGGGCTCACAATATACGGTTATGTTACTCTTTCTCTCATTAGAATATCACAAAAACATTGAACTCGCAATATTCTTGAACTCGTCTGATAAATTCTCTAAGAGAAAAAGCACGGAGGTGTTACCAGAGTTGTCAGGCAAGGCGGACGAGAAGTAGAGATGATTGATGCGTCGCAGATAGTCGCGCTCATACTTGCGGTACTTGGAGGCCATAGCGGCCGCCTCCACAGCCTCGTTACTGATCATCTGCATGGTCGGGAAGCTCAGCTGCTTGCTTGATCGATCGCACACTGACGAAGAATCTCACTTCATGTCACGCCTGGTATTCATAAATTGATAACGCGAGAAACTTGACAAGATGCTTTCGTCCACGAAAAGAGCTCTGAAAAGCACGACGGCAAACAAACATACGATGGAACTTTGTGATTAACTCAAAAACTTCCAACCCTAATTTTGGCGTCCCATTCATGAGAATCGAAGAAACTAAACTTCATCTGAAGGTGCCAGACTTTGCGTTAAAAACAATGTAGTGTTAACCCCTAAAGGAGAAGCTCTACAGTGACTTCCAGATGCCTATATCTCGAAATCCATGAACAATTTTTTTTTCTAATTTCTTAGGATCTTGTTGATAACTATCCGATTAGTCTGCCCCCAATTTTTATTGAATTTGTCCGTACGGATCTTGAGTTATATTTAGTCAAAATTTTGGTTTTTGCAAAAAGAGTTGTAATCAGTTGTGGTGGATTCTGACTTTAGGGGTTAAGATAAGTAAGCTATAATATGGCATAGTATGAAATGTATCATAAAATGAACGATTTTATGTTTATATCAAGATCTTCCAATGTTGGAGGTGTCTTCCCAAAACCCTTTTGATAGTGAGAAGGTTCAACATTATACTGGTATTGTGTACATGTTTGTATTTCGAGTAACAAGAAGGTCACACTTTATTACTCCATTAAGTCTCTATGAGTCATTGTGAACAAGTTGTAACCAAGAATATATTACATGAAATTTGCGCCCAAAAGATCAAATTTCCCTTCACGTCCAGATCAAATTTCCCTTCACGTCCAAAAGATCAAATTTCCCTTTCACGTCCATAAGTGATTTTTACTACAAATTCAAACAAGAACTAAGAAGCTAGACATACCAATAACTTTTCTTGCTTTCTTCTTGTGTATTTCAATTATGGAAAGTGGCCTATGAGCAACCATTTGGTGTGATTGTTTATATTGTTGTATAAGCTAGTTATCTAGCTGATGCTAGTTATCTACAATATGAGCTTCTTGTGCCTCATGGTCAACAACAACAACAACAACAACAACAACAACAACAACAACAACAACAACAACAACAACAACAACAACAACAACAACAACAACAACAACAACAACAACAACAACAACAACAACAACAACAACAACAACAACAACAACAACAACAACAACAACAACAACAACAACAACAACAACAACAACAACAACGTAGCATGCATTATTGTGAAGAGTTTGTTTTAATTTGTTGGATTGGATTCACATGTAACACTCTATGATTCAAGGTTGAGTGATGTGAAAGTTTCAATAGGAAGCCATTTAACATATGTGATTAATTGTCAATGTTTGGAAGTTGTATCAATTATATGATACAAGAATATAAAACCATATTATGCATTCTTAATATCCAATTCATACTTTTAATTCAAAAGTGTTCATTGACGAAAGGCTACAATCAATTGGAAGATATTTTCACAAATAATTAATCTTATCGTGCAACCCAAGAACTTTGATGATATTTTGTGATAACATTTGGATTGTTCAAGGTATATATTTAATCTTAAATAATTCAAGCATACACTTTTGTTCACTTTGGGTCCACATATATTGTCTTTCTTTGGTTGTATTGTCCGAAGATGCAATATTGAGTATCTCTTCACAAACATTGTCCTTACAAAGGTTAAATTGTGTTTGAAGTTTATGATTTCATGACTTTTATTGCCAAATAATTGGAAGAGACAAAATTCAATTAGTTGGTGGATTAACTATATGTAGAAAGTGGTATAGCTCAATAACATCACTTGATTTGTTAATTGATACAATTTATGATTAAAGTGGTCAACTTAGACAAATTATATAATTAGAATTAAGCAGGGTGAGCCGATTTTAAACTATTAGCAAAAGAAAAGATGCTCGAAAGAGTTTGTTGCACGTTGACAAAATGTCACTAAATTGACTTCACATGCAACAAGTCATATGGAATTTATGGAATCAACTGCAAGTGCACTAAGCATTCCTGGAAAATATGTTGTGGAAGTTAGAGATAGATGATCTCCAGGCACCACAAGCCTTGGCTTGGTGGTTAGGGCTTAGGCCCCCAATGAGGAGGTCGTGGGTTCTATTCCCCATGCCGGCATGGTGGTCACCACTATAGTCCACCCAACTATTGTGGGAGGTCCTTGGACCTTGTTGTATGGGTACCTCAAAGCCCTTTGGGGGGATACTATGTCAAGTATCTTCAAGGCACTAGTAACTAGGCTAGAAACTAGCATAGTTATAGTGTCCACCCTCGAGAGGGGGAGTAGTATTGGTCTAATTTCCCCTTGTCCGGTGGCCATCGGGATATTAGCATTACGAATGGACAGTTCATTCACGCCGACCCCTTAGAAAGGATCGGAGTTTCTATCTATCTATCTATCTAGATGATCTCCAATGTGTAGAGATATCTATACTCTCAGTCTATTTCATATATGATATGGTAAATACCCTTTAGAAAGAGGAAGTGTTTCCACATGATAATTGTTTGATACGGTAATCAAGGTATAAGTATTTTCATCTATTTACCCACTTGACCACAAGAAGTCTCGTGACAAATACAATTTGGACAAGCTCTATCTCCATTTTGTAGTAGCAATTTTCCACCACCTTTATTCCTTTAAGTAATTGATATGCATATACACTATATTTATTATATTTTTATTATATTTTTTAACCAAACAACATTTGGAGTGATCTAATGTACTTTTGTTTAGAAGATTTCATATAAAATACTATTTTTGTATGAAATAACACTAGTAGGGAACGGCACTAAAGTGACATCTCTAATGTCTCTAATGAATGTAATAATACATTTTGCTAATTACAATAACAAAAATTCAAGAAAAAGTAACCAATGAAATAATTCATTTTGATCTCATTAGAAACACAATTAAAACAGACACTCCATGTCAATATGGACACATCATTAGAGCCATTAGAGACTGTCACTTTTAGTGCCATTTTTTATTATTTAGTGTAAAATTACAATCACCAGTTTTCATATTTATTTTTTTGTTGTTTGTCAAAAACAATTTAATAGTGATTACCTCTTTTAAGCACCAAACCAAATTATTTGCACAATTTCTGATGTTTGAACCTCATTTACAGTTCATTATCACTTCAAATAAAATCAATTAAATCCCATGCCAATAGTGTGACACATACTAATTAAAAGAACGTAGGAAAAGAACGTAGGAAAAGGCTTCGTTGTCGACATCAACGAAGACTTTTTAACGAACACGATCTATTTTCGTCAGTCCGACGAACACAATCTCTTTCCGTCGATCCGACAAACACAAGTTCATTCAGTCATTCCGACGAACGAAAGATCGTTCCGTCCGTCAGTCTGTCTCTCTGTCTGTGAAGGTAGTCTTGCACACTGAAGAAGCCCTACAACCCCTCCTGCAATTCCTCGACTCGCAAGTTGGATTTGGGGCATGGTGATCGCCAGCCAGCAATCGATCCCGAGCGTTTCCCCTTCCCAATCTTCGTGATTGGATTTTCTGCAACAATCAGTTCGATTCCATGTGATGGCGGGACGGAGTCCGCCACGCCACCGGCACGATGGATCGTCGCCTTTGCCACTCGGGATCGATGCCAGTTCCGCTCCTGCTCGCTGGGTCAGTCGCCAATTCCCTCGCAACTCTGCCTTCCCGCCGATTATTCGCATTGCATTTTGATCCTGTTAGGTCAAGTCTTGATTGCTAGCTAGTAGATGCTTTCGACCAATTTGCAACTTAAATAGATCTGGATACGTCTATAGAAAAGCGAGACACCCAATTTGATCATCGATTTTCCTAAGGTGTGCCGTTTCTTGATTGATTGAGATAATTGCCGGACTTTTCGGTTGACTGTCTTTTAGGTTAGTCGCAGATCTTGTTAATTCGAGGAAGGTAGCTTGCTAGAAGCCGTGATTGGTCGAGTACCGACTCTGTGTAGATCTGCATACTTATTTACTGTTATTGTTGCGGAAACTCAATATAGGTGTTATTCTAACAGAACCTGAGGCATGCAATTGTCGATAAAGACATCCTTGACCTCGCATTTTGCATCTTGGTGTTAGTGCTTCTATAGAGGCTCGGTCAAAATTCAGTAGTACTTTGACTGATTCTAGTTTTGTAATAAGGCATGTGGTCCGGAAAAGCTGAGAACTGTTGATCAACAATTTGAATAGTTCTTGAATGTCTGTTTCGAAGTTGCAATTGCGGCAAGAGCTAACAGCTTTTGACTCTGTATGTTGTATTGATGCAGACTGGTCCACAGACTGTGTGGCCACATGATCCCCGCACAGGATGGAGCTATTGTGTTTTCATCCCGTCATGGGCTTCCATACCGGAAGGCAAAGATGTCAATGGAAAGCCTATCAATCCTACTGTGGTATCTGTCTACTCCTTTGCTTGGTTCTTCAACCTCTGCATGTATCTGTGGACTCAGGATTGCAGAGTCTTGAGTGTGTTACGGTGAATTGATGCCTTGTATGTTTGTGTGGCAGTTTTTCAAGGTACATGTCGGTATCCAGTCCCCAGATGGCATTAGCACCTTGCGACAAACCCTTCGAAGATTCAGCGATTTTCTGAAGTTGTATGCTGCGGTAGGTTGAGCTTTCGTCCGATGCCATTTCACTGCATTTCCCCCATTGCAGATGGTTATATTCACCATGTCATTACAAGTCTTTTTCTCCATATTTCTTCCACTTGTGCCGGTACATTGGTTAGAACACCTTGTCATGTTGTTTAGGGTATCAAAGTATTGACGAATGTGTTGCGTTCTGAAATTTTTCAGCTGAAGAAGCTGTTTCCGAAGAAGAAGTTGCCTGCAGCACCTCCTAAGAATACGTTCTTGCGGATCAACACCAACCAATCTCTTCTTCAGGAGGTAAGGATGTTCTTTCAGTAGACAGGGGGTTGAGGATTTCCTAGTCTTGAACCTACTCAGTAGGTAACTTCTACAATATGATACAAGTGTCATGCCTTCATTTGCTTGACTGTCTATAACCAATCGAGTACATGTTATTGTTGCACAGAGAAGACATGCTTTAGAGGATTGGATGGGAAGGTTACTGTCTGATATCGATATATCTCGTAGCGTACCACTAGCCTCATTCCTGGAGCTGGAGGCTGCAGTCCGAGCTGGTATGCTCTAACGTTCTTTTCTGCATTGATGAATATAGAACTCGAGGAGTTTCTTTGTCAAACTTTATCCAACAGCTGTTCGTTGTTGTGAGCAGCTGTAACTTCGATCTCGGAAAGGCAACCGCAGCTGAGTATAACAAACAATATCAATCTGCATTCCGCTCCTAGTCTTCGCTCTGGATTATCTTGGACTGGAGGTGGTTCCTCCGTTGCATCTGGCGGCTACTCTGCTTTGGACTACGGCAGTGACGCAACCTATGAGAATTCTGTTGTTGGAACTCCTCCAAGTAAAGGAAGTGAAACTGGGCTGGAGATGGACATGGAAGCACTAGCTGTTGAAGCACAGGCTGCCATTGCTGCTGAAGCACCTGAGCCACCAGTGGAATCGACTAAGAATGACACTGAAGAAGTTGATGGGGAGATTCAGAACCAACATGCAGAGTTTATGGATGACGTTGCAACAGATGAGGTAGCTCCACACTGTCTCCTCGGAACATTGATGCGCAAGATTTAACTAATTTTTGGTTAACGTTTTCCTAAAAGGTAATATTATATGCTTGGTTGCAGCCATCGCTACAAATCGTACTGCGGACAGACCAAGAAATTGCAAATGGGAAGCAGGTTGACATGGCAGGAGCGAGCACAGTTGAAACAGCTGCAAGGCCGCCATTGCATTTTGACATGGATAAACTGGGGGGGCATCGGCATAGACGCAAGACATCTCAGGAAAGTATACTTAGTGAGATGAGTTCCGCACCAGGAAGTGAGCTGTCTAGAGGTATCTCTACGGAGCTACCTCTCGAAAATCCCTTGTGGGGTTTGGCCGGCGGTGATCCTGGTGGTGATCACAACTTGACAGACGCAGAGTCCCTGAAAACAGTCGGCTTTATCTTGCCAACTGATCAGCGAACCAAGGTCAGACGAGTTATGGCTACTTTGCAGAGACGCATCATGGCTGCCAAAACGGACATGGAAGATTTATTAGCTCGCTTGAATCAAGAAACTGCCGTGAAAGAGTTTCTTACTATCAAGGTAAGGTCCTTTTACTAAATACTAAATTTAAGCTGATGTCTGGGAAAGTTTTGATTATATAATTTCCAGTCGTTCACACATCCCTCTCCAGCAGGAATAGCAAAATTCAGGACTAAGCTATAGTTTGGGCGTCATTTGGCAGGTGAGGGATTTAGAAGGGGAGCTGGACGGTATGCGGCGAAAAAGTAGAGAGGTATTGCAGCAAGCCGTTTGGGCGGAACGGGAGCGTATGACGAACTTGCAATGGGAGCTCGATGATTGTCGTGTGGCACTTCAAGCAAGTGAGGAGAATGCGCAGTCTTTACAGGTATACCCCTAATTCCCTGCCTGGAAGTATTGCAGCATGTGAAATCAGCATGGTAAAATGGCCGAATCTTCGGATCACACTAACCTGGATACCTCCCTACACTGTAAGATAAGTTCCTGTGCATTGGAAGTCCTGGATTCCTACCCGTTTCAGTTCTAGTAGTTACTCACATGTATATTAGGCAGGCTGTAACCTATTTCAGGTCTTTTGAGAAGAGTTTTGTTAATGTGTAGGCTACCAACAATCAATTGGAGGAGAGCCTTCAAGAAGCTCTTAGTAAGTGTGAGAAGGTGGAGAAAGAGTTGGCGAATGTTCGTCAGCAATATCAATCACGTCAACAGGAGGTTGATTCTGTGGATGCTCAGGCACGTGCTGAGAAAAAGGTACAGTTCCTTCAACCCTATAACACAATCACTTTACATATCAAGCAATTCTGTTCTTACAGCATTCCAAACTTTTCAATGCAGGCGTTGGCAAAAGAAGTGAAGACTTTGCGGACCTCACATCTGGAACTTAAGCAGGAGGCTAAGCAAGCAATGCAGGCCAAGGCCTCCGTGGAGGTGAGCTGAGCATTGTCATTGTCATTGTTAGTTGGAGATCGTTCCTTAGCTTCAAAGTGACAAAATGGACAGAAAGTGTCCAGAAGCTTTTTAAAGTTGATTGCCAGTGCATGATAGAGTAATGTTTCATGATATGAGTTTCTGCAACAAGTTCATAGTATAATTCACTACAGGAATATTTGTTCAGTTGGATTAACCATACTTCTCTTTCCTAAGCAATAACTGGCCTGTTCCAAGGAAGTTATGTTTTGTCGCTTTGGGGCCAACGGAAAAACAGCAGATGAGACTCGAAGGTGTATGACTCCACTCTAACGCTGACACTTTGATATATAATAGGCGGCTTTGAGAGAAGAGAAGCAGTTGCAAGAGAAGGCACAGTTATCACGAGGAAAGTTCATACATGAAATAGCAATGCTTCAGGCAAGACTACGGGAATGTGATATGGACGACGGTTCGGAGGCATCAGATATGTTCACATTTGAGAGTCGCATTGGTCTCCTGATTGGGCAGGTATCATTCTTTCTATACCATCTCTGCCACATTCTTTCCATACAGCATATTTGGTGCTGTCACTGAAACGAATCATGAATTGCAGGCACAGTTGCTGACCCAGGAGGATGAGGAACTTCGGAAGCTTGAGTTATCAAGTAATAGTTCACCAGAGAGTAATGGCGATGCTGGAATACTTCATGAGAAAGGAAGTGAAGCTGTTCTTCGCAAAATGGTGATTGATATGTTCATTGAGCAGGCACAACTTTGCAAGGCCAGAAACACCTTGACTTGTAATGCTGTTAGAAGTAAGCATGAAAGAGCGAGGTGATTTTTGGGTGTAAGAAATAATGTACTAGCTCCTGTACTAGTAGAGAAAGACTTCCATGTTCCAGTATTGTTCTCTCCTTGCAAAGGTAGAAACTGAACTTGCTGTTTTTTTTAATACTCTCAGCAATTTCAATGGTACATACTTCATCTTGGATAAGGCCTACTATGCATCTTTGATGTGGGAATGCCACGGATGGATGGGGATTGGGGAACATTCTACATTCCCTGCGTGTTCCAAATCTTATCAATCTTTGGAAACAAAAATTGGTATATTCGATCCAATTTGGCATTCTGGATGCCAAGCTGAAACTAAGAGCCATACCTGAAACGTGTTGGGTTGGATCCCATATATTTTTGTGACGACTTTTGTTTTTTAAGATTTTGAGACGTGGAGTATGTAATATCTTTCTATGATTCTATTTCACCTGAGTTCGATCTTAACCCTTAAACGCCCACGATGTCGAAAAACGACATTGTGGATGTACATCCAGAAACTTTGAAGAGCCATATCTTCTTCATCCGAGGTCCGTTTTGGATGAAATCACTTGGGTTAAGGCCCCTTCCCACCTGGCCTTTGATAAGAGCATACATTAAAACTTAAGACCTCCACAATTTTGGGGAAATTCCTTATTCTTAGGGAAGGCCTCATCAATGAGGCTTGGAAAAGTGTTTTGAAAAGTACCCTCAATTACATAATGGCTCCTCAAAGGCCCCATTAACTAAGACCACTCTTAAGTCTTCAAAACTTGAGAATATTTCTAATTGTGGTGCTTCCTTAACACTTGCCTACTAATGCTCAACTATCTTTTGTCCTCCCAAATACTAGCTAATATTTTTTTTGTCCTCCAAGTTTTAGAGTGTGCCATGTGGGCATCCATGTAGGATTGGTAATTACTAAAGAATGTAGGTGTGGACACACACTCTTTTAAGGAGATAAGACCACCTTCTAACACCACCTCTAAGGCCAAGTGGGAACGTACCTTTAGGTTCCAAATCAAGTCTAGTTTGTGTTGTAAAATTTTCAAGCCCATACAATAAAGTATGAATTAATGGAATGCACTTTAGTGAAGATAGCTCTTGTTTTTGGGATTCCAAGCATGGGGCATGTATTACCATTGCAAGCCAATTATGTGAAATTAAAAATAGTTTTTCATGATTTTTTTTTTTCATGGTCATGATCTTAAGGTGATTCTTAACAACTTTGTAGTGAGAAGTTTTTTGATCCAAATGATTTTGCTATTGGATTTGCAATGATGTTTTGTCAACAAAAAAAGTGAGAAAATGGATGATATTTGAGGAGCTATATCTCCCTCATCCGCCGTTGGATTTCAACTTAATTTTTTGGGATGGCCTCCAATTAGAGTCTAGTCTAAGTGGTAGAAACCATAACAAGATCAAAGATGTTTTGAAGATAAGGCATGAAATTGAATGCAAAGGGTCTAGTTTTGGACTATTTTTCCTTTGTAAAATGTTCGGTAGTTTTTACCATTGCATGGCTTTTATTTGAGCCAAGAAATTTTTTTGATGAATTTTTGTTGGGTAAAGGACTTATTAAGATGAAGGTGAACATCTTTCTAGTTGGTGATTTTTTCATTGCAATAGGTATATTGGTAGCATTTCCACCTCAAAGTGAAAATGATGAAATTTTGCAGTTTGTTTTTGATATTAATATGTTATGATCTCCCGATCTATAAGGCCTCATGACTCAAATTTTGGTCCACATGATCTTTGATAAGTCTATTACAAGTTTGTAGAGTTAAGATCTTAATAGCTTCTCTTGATTTTCATCTATGACAATTTCTAAGGAAATGTGCTTTTATGCTAAAAATAGGCTTGGGCGTTTAGGGGTTAAGATAGAACTGAACAACATATTAAGATATTTTCATTGCAATGATGTTGTATTGAATTTGAATGACATTTCTATACTGAAAAGATTGAAATTAGATATAATTTTCTGAGATAATGTCACATCCGACAATAATGGAGATTAAGTGTCAGCAGGCACTATTGTTGCACACTCCTTTCTATCTTGATAAGAGGTGAGGACGCTCCACTACCTTTGAACATGAGCCTTTTGGAACAAATACTTCACCATTCGAACAAACTCAAATGGGAAATCCATTGCTTCTAAATTTGGAAACATCTTCTTTTAACTTCAAAAAGTGAAGTGATGGTGAATCTACTTTGAAGCGGTTTTGTTTGTAAGAGACCAAATTGTCTACATTTTGTTCTAGGACTAGGTGAGACTAACTCAAGGCCAAACACTTGTCCAAAGTGCTTGTAGCAGCAATTAGTTTGACTCAATCACTCTCATATAACGTCCAGATATGAGATTGTGCTTCCGCGTACGAGCACGATTTATTCTTTTGCAAAAAGCTTTGTTTTTACTCTTTTGCAAAGAGCCTCGAATTAAGTAGGTCCATTCTAGTTGGCTCACATTCTTGACTGTCAAGGTATATTGGCACAACCGAAATCACTTCGGCTAGTTGTAAGGTTGGTGGGAACAGATTCTCAACACTTGATTACTTGCCCCCAATTATTCAAGACGTTGTAGCACCCCCATGAGATGTCTACATTCTATTTTAAGATTAGGTGGGACAAACTCAAGGCCAAACACTTGTCCAGAGCGCCTCTAGCAACAATCAATTTGACTCAATCAATTTAACCCCTAACTTACTTTAAAACCCGAAATGAGTTTCGGAGGTTCCTGCAAGAGAAAAACTCAGCTAACATTGACCATTATAATCTCACAAATGACAAAGAATGAACAATTCAAATTTGGTATAGGAGGAGAATGTCAAGTGAACTTTGGGGCCTTACAATTGAGTTCTTTAAATAATGCTTAGATTAAGAATTTTTTAGCGTGATCTAAAGGAAGGTTAATTTTTGTGACTTGGACAGTTTTGCAACAAGGAAATTTAGGGGATAACCTCCAAATATGAGATTGTGCTTCCGCGATGAGAAGCATGAAGAAGCATGTTTTATCCTTTTACAGAAAGCCTTGTTTTATTCTTTTGCAAAGAGCCTCAAAATAATTCCATTCTAGTTGGCTCCCATACTTGACCATCAAAGTACATTGATAGTTGCCAATGACGCAACCAAAATCACTTCCGCTACACTAAATAGGTAGATTAGTGATAGATTTTTATAAGATTTGAAAATGCTATAAGTTTTTACTTTTGATAAAATAAAATTACTAAGAGTATTGATTCCGATACCATGGAAGGATCCCCATCTTTAGGAATGTAGAGGGTAATTCTTTTGACCAACAGTAAAAACTTATAACGTGTTTATATGAATTAGTGCATCTAACACTAATCTACCTATTTAGTGTAGTTGTAAGGTAGGTGCAAACGGATTCTAACACACTGTTACTTGTGTTGCCCCCAATTATTCAAGGCGTTGTAGCGCCCTATGAGACTAACCCAACAGTTGCCATAGAGTGACCAAAGTACATAGAAGATGCCGTAATTGTTCAATAATTTTCCACACACGAATTTTTTCGTATTTCTAGAGTATTTAGAATATTTTAATGATAAGTATTTACAAGTACAAAAAATAATCTGTAAGTACATGTAGATTAAGCCAGAAGTACAAAAAATAATCTGTAAGTACGTATAGATTAAGCCAGAAGTAGCCGAAATTTGAAAATACAGGAATATCCCCGTGCTCCGGTGTTTAGGGTCCCTACAGGGTTTTGGCAGCTGTCGGAGTGAACAAGTTAGGGTTCGCCTCAACATATCCAATGTGACCAGATGCCTCCTGCAGAATACCAGCTGGATACGCTAAGAATACGACGACTCAGCTTCACATTTCCTGCGCCCACTGACAACCTGGCAGGTGCGCGTTTATGGTCTGAAGGTTTCTTTTACCCAAAACAGCTTATAATAACACCTGATATTAAATAGTTACGGACTGGTCAACAGTTTCTGAGGTGCCGTGGTAAATTTTGACACTTGCTCCTTTTTTTTAAGTTAGAAAATTCTTTCATTCTCAATGTGCACTGCACAAGACGAGGACAACTGGTTCGCACCATACTCCAACTTTACCTTGACTGTAGGCGACGCTACTTGTAAGTACCTACCTTTCGAGAGTACATCGAAACAACTGCATCCTAAAATCGAATTTACAAAGACTGAACAACAGACGTTAGAAACTGAACCAAGATTCATATCAGATTATTCTTTCACAAGTTTGAAACTGATTAAACATCTGTGCAAACCCTAAAAATACCCTGCGTCAGAGAAGGAATGTAGTATCAGTTCGTAGCAGTCAGAGACAATAATTGGAGCACCCAATTGGAATTCTTCACAATCTTCGCTTCTTTTCCTTCAAATTGGTTCCAAATCATCTCCTTAATGAGATGAAGCATTCAGCACATCAGAGTTTGAAAGAGCTTGCGATCTAAGGTCTTCGAATCTGTAACCCCAGCTATGCACGTTAGCACATCATTTCCTCAAGTGTGGATTTCAAACCCAGAATTGTTTGGTCCGGAGGTAACATGGTCGTATACAACGTGACCATAAAAACTTCGGGCACAACTGGCAATGCGATCTCGGCCAACTCTACACACTACATCATTCAGCGAGGTGTTGCCCAGGGAGTGCCATAAAACTGGTAGTTCCATGGAGCACGTGTTAGCTGTGTCAGCTATGCTAGGCACTCACCCAAGCATACATCAGCACAAGAATATGAGTGACGAGTCGGAGTGACACTTCAGTAAAAGTCATGGTCGAGGGTTGCTCACAGGAAGAGAGCATCCTTCTTGAATTAGAAAGCAACCATGCCAAAACAGGCACAGTTGAATGATTAGCAACTGAGGGGACAGAAGAGGGACTTTCATCTTATCTCCCCACAGGTAGACTCGATTTGTAGTGACTATTCGTAGCTAGAGCGGGGACTTACTGCTGCCCCACTCGAAAATTATCGAGTAGGTTGCACTCACTCAGGACTCTTGTCAATTCAGCTGTGTGTGCATAGACGATTAACGTCTTGCACAAAGCAGGACTCCTCACGGATGTGGGACCGCACAAGCGCGTGAGGAGGGGATACTCTTGCAGCTGCTGCTGTTGCTTCTTCAGTTCAGCAGGTTGGATTACGGGTTTCGGTGTAGAAACCCAGACCCCAGCAAAGTGGTCAAACACTGGCAGGAACTGCCAGCACTTCGCTACTGATTAGTTCTGTTAGAGAGTGGTTGATCCCACAACCAAGACTTTCACAGGCCTGCCCGCGGCGTAGCACGGGGGGCCGTGAGACTCAGGACCAGACACTTTCCTACGAGTAACCAACGTTCCAGGTCATGGCTAGAGAGGCCTTTGTAGAAGCCTGGCTCCGCAGATCGTCTGTCCTCAAAGATATTTTGAGGCACTACGAGCTCTCCATTAGCGTCCATCCTGCGTCACACAAGATCGTTTTAAGATGCGGCCTTTACTCCTCAAGATGTGAGACAAAACTGCGGCTGCCACAATGGAAGGAGAAAAAGTGCTCAGGCCTTTACCCTTCAGCCAAAGTTGAAACCGCCAGGGGGAGCAGCAGCTTGACTTGAGCCGAAGGCGAAGTTCTGTGCAACTTCAGCGCCAGGTGCGAGGTTCTGGTCTTCATCTTCTTCCGTCCAGTAAGTCTCCAAAATCTTAACTGCTTTCTCGTAGATTTCGTTATTATCATGAGTCTGCAGGTTCTCGATCTTCTCCAGACCTTCAGCTTCGTCAATGTAGCGGGCATAAAGGTTAACCCCACCACTGTTTCCGGTATCCTTTTCTTGTTCTCCGACCTTCAAGATATTCTCCAAACCCTCCAAAGACACTGTCACAATGCGTGCGTCTGGGCAGGTCAACAGATCACACAACGGCTTAATGCAGCCTTGGTTGACAAGGTACTTGATCTGGTCGTGCGTCCCTCCAGAAGTTGCATTCGAGATGGCCCAAGCTGCCTCTTTCTTGATATCAAACTCCGCGGTGGCAAGTAGGGATACGAGAGGGGGAATAATGTTAGCGTCGATCACAGCCTGAATTTGGTCCTTGTTTCCAGCAGTAATGTTGGAAATGGTCCAGCAAGCCTCCTTCTTGATACTTTTCTTATGATTGTTCGTCAGGAGTGCCAGTAAGCAAGGAAGAGCCTGGTTGTTGATGATAAACTGCAGGGCGAGTACAAAACCCGAAAATTTCATTAACAACGAAAATCTCATTGCCATTCTCCAACGGAAACAATTCGAAGCGAAAAGCACCCTGGAAATGACAAGATGACTGTCAATCGTCTGAATACCTGTGTCTGGAGATCATCGCCGGTGACAATGTTTCCGACAGTTCGCAGTGCAGGAATAAGGACGGAGGGCGATGGATGGCTGCTACGAATCACAACACCCAAATCAGTTCTCACTTACTCTTCCTCTTGGACTTTGAGCGTATCCTCTCAAAGAAATACCAAAACAACTAGTCTTAGCAGAACAGGGGCAAAATAAGAGTCTTACAGCAATAGCTCTACAAGGCGACGACAAACACCAGCTTCAATGACAGCCTGAATCTTGTCGTTGGTCCCATCCGACAGGTACGAAAGAGCCCAGCACGCATCTGTGAGGACCTCCTCATCGTTGGAATGAATCAGACGCTCCAAGGCTGGAAGCGCTGGTTTTGACTGCATAACGACAAAGACGAATGACATGATTAGGCATTCTGATGCGCATTGTTTTGAAGGATTCACACCTCGAAACTGTAAACTGCAAGCTACTGGAATGTCTGTAAGTAAAAGTAGAATTGAGAACACACCTGCTCAAAGGGTGGCTGAGGCTTGCCACGGCAAAAGTTGGACAGAGTCCACGTGGCGTTTCTGAGCATGGACAATTTCGTGTTGTCGGTGAGCTGGGCCAGCAACGGCATCAAAGCACCGTGGCTAAGGACAAGATCTCTGCACTTTGGAGAGTCACCTGCCACGTTGCCCAAAGCCCATACAGCCTGCAAAAGCGTTTAAACAGAACATTTTACAGTAAGTAGGACGGAACTAGAATGAAAACGTCTCTACGCACGAAAGACCAGGAGACAAACAATCAGATATACAAGCCTATTATATTGAGATATCTAGAATGCGATATGTGACATGATAAGTATTACACAAGAGGTCTTCAATTCGAATTAAGGTGCATTGATTAGTTGGAATACAAGCCGAAGACATGGCTATTTCCTGGGTGCAACAGTAGTAGAAACCCTAAAATACTTAACAGAGAAATGACTTGTACCTGTTCCCGAACGTCATCACTAGGTGAACTCAAGAGTTGAACGAAGATTGGAACAGCCCCATGGTCAATAACGACGCGAGTGTGGTCAGATGTTCCAGACGCAATGTTCGTCAACGCCCACGCAGCTTCAAACTGCACAGCAGAAGAAAAGGTTCTTCAGCTAACTACAGAAAAGCAATTGGGACCGGAATAAACGTTGTAGATCAACCATGAATCGTGTTTTCTGAGAATCAACATTAAGCGTACCTGCAGCTGAGGAAAATCGGGCCGCACGAGAGATTCAACAAACCGCGGCACAACTCCAGCAGCGATAACTTCTTCAATGGGTGGACTACGCTCTGCACGACACAGGCAACATGGTTTAAATCAGGCACCTCCTTCAATTACTTCCAGAAGTTCAATCAATGAGGAGCACATGCCCTAATACCACAAGCGCCATACCGATTGAAAGAAGCTTCCTGAATTGAGTGGTGGCCTCCAACTGCGTTGCGGGATCGTCGGAGTAAACTCCAGCGACCATTGCCGGAAGGCTTTCAAGTTGCTGCACATATAGAAAGGCACATCTTGATGTAAATAAAATCCGCCATAGCCAGCCAAACGATACTCTCTGGCCATCACATACCTCATCGCAAAACCCCGAAGATCCAAATGGTAAAACCTAAAATAACTTTGACCATGACACAATTCCCGGTGAAGACATGACACATCAGAAACGGACAGGGAACATGGTGATTGTTGCAAGAATCACGAAATTCAAAAAACGAATCGTATCTAACCTTCTTCTCAGCTGCGGCTGATTGAGCGGCGGGGATGAATGACTGCTGCAGCTGCGGCATACCATCCCGACGTTTCTTCAGGAGGCTCTCCTCGCGCTTGCTCTTCCGGATCTCCACCATGTTGTCCTCTCGCTTCCTGCGGGCTTCATCGGCGTCCACAGCCAACTTGTAGCCCTTTTTGCGAACCTCCACGCGAGCGTTGGGACGGAGAGACATTGTGAAACAAATGAGAAAACCCCAAAACAGACTAGAACAGGGGCTATACGGCACGAGAAATGTCGAGGCCGGGACCTAAAGAACGGCGAAGACGGGGCGGATTGGGAATCCGAGGGGCCTGCGGAGGCCAAGGAAGTACAAGAGATGGAAGAGGAGGAAGATTGAAGAGCCGACGAGGGAGAAGAGAGGAGCTAAGCAATGGCAAAGGTACCGCACATGAACCCCATATAGAATCGGAAGAGCACGCCGAGTACATACCCGGGTACCGGCGGTGCGTATACCGGTCCTCAACCGCACTGGGAGGGCCGGTTCCACTTGGGTCCGCGAATTCAAATTGGCTTGCCAGGGTGTTAGCCAATGAGTGCGCTGGCATCAGAAATTATTATTCTAAGGCTTGCTTAGCTGGGTCGTGTGCCTACATGATCATGTCCCATCCATAAGGCCAAATACATCATAGCATCCAAGACTTTGGCATCTTCCACGATTGTACCAAATGGTCTATGAAAGGATGATCTTTGCTTGGCGTCAAGGTTTGTGTCCATGTTGGCTCGTATAATTTTCAACCTAAAAAAGTGTTATGTTGGTTTTGGACATTGGTTCTTCCACATAATAAGCATAATTATGAATTTAATATTACATTGAAAGTATGTTGAGTGGAGATTCAAGCTTTCCTTACTCAAGATATAAGCAATGATAGTTGTTACATAAAAGCCACAACGATTAATGTCATCCTTCTTCATCAAAATAGATAGGAACAAGGAAGATGTATTAGACATGTAAGAGCAAAGTAGTCGCATATACAAGGATATTTGTTTGCACATTGGTAATCTCTTCTCACTGCATATATACATAGTAATTGTTACATGAACGCATATACAGTGGATTATTTATCTTCATCAACCTTTCCTATTCAAATTCATAAAAACACAGAAAGTGCATTGCACAAGTAAAAGCGAAGTACCAGCATATATGAGGTTATTTGTTTTTATATTGCTAGATTTTCTCCACTCACCATGTGAGTGGTGACAGTTGTTACGTAAACAACAATGGACTTTCTATTTCCACCATTCTTATTCATCTAAATAGATATGGACAAATAGTAGGGAATGTCTATTGCATAAATAAAATAATAGTAATGTAGTTGTTCTATATATATATATATATATCTATATATATAACAAAATATTGTACGGCAATCTTTCCTACCCACCAACTTACAAACTGACCAACCTGTCTACCTTCTTTTATGTTTTTTGCATTATGTAAATTAAAAAAAAAAAAAAAAACATATATAAAAATAATAAACATCATATGAGGAAATGGTAAACACGGGATAATTCTAATTCTATAAAAGTATCATATAAAGAGCTTTTCGACGGGTACATTACTAATTGAATATATAAGTAGCTTAGTGAAAGCTCTAACATTGATTTCTTTATCCCCATTATATTTCTTCATTTAAATGTTAAATCTCCAACATTAATTTCTTTATCCCCATTATATTTCTTCATTTAAATGTTAAATCTCCAACATTAATTTCTTTATCCCCATTATCTTTCTTCATTTAAACAAATGAAACATGGAAATTACATTACAAAGTAAGAGCAAAGTAGCAACATATATAGAATTATCTATTTATTTGTTGCTTAGCTTTCTATTAAATGTAAAAGTAGTGACAATGGTTACAAAAAAGCTCCAAGAGTGAATACTCCATTATCTTTATCCATTCAAATATGTAGTGACAGAGAAGGTGTATTACAAAAGTGATAGCAAGTCTCTCTGGCGTTGCAATGGCAGCCTCATGGTATCGGATTTAAAAATCTTGTAAAGCACGTGGTTTTTTTTAGGTTAATCTAAGCTCTAGTGTAATCTTAATCACCAATCTCAGTCTTGCATAAATAGTAAAATGAAGCTAACCAAGAGGGGTTTTCCGGCAAAATCTCAACGCAAAATATATCCTTCTTCGTCGATGCCACAACTGCGATGAACGGCGAACTTAGATCCAGGCTTCTAATATAGTTATGGCGGCCTTCACACACCACCAAGCATCACTTATCGACGTCGTAAAATATTTTTCATACAAATTAAATATGAAAAAAATTGAGGAGCAATGTAGGAAAGAAAGTAATGAAGCTAAGTGCAGTTATTGGCAAGAAATGAGTGTGGTATAACTCTAAGGTTTTCCACGTTATAAATATACATCAAGAGTAATAAATGTAAAAAAAAATCATGGCGAGTGCCATTGTAAACTTACATTTATTCAGAATGGTCAAGACTTGCATATTTTGAAGAGATCATCTCCCACTGTGTACCATTTCACTCTGGTGTCTACTAGCACGAAAATATGCGGCCGCAAGTTCTAGCCTCGAATTCACATCCATTTCTCTTATTTCTTGTGTTTTAGAAAAATGTTTAGGGCTTTCTACAACGTTCCTCTCAATCATTAATGTTTGTGATTCGGTATACATTTCATTAATGTCGCATGAATTTAGACGTTGTCGCATGAATTTATTTCTTTTAATGCAAACGACTCATTTTCTTCCTAAACATCATCCTCTCCTACAAAATCCTCTAGTAGTAACGAGGCCGTTAGATCTGACTGCTTAGTTGTGCCACGACACTGATCAACATCAGATGACTTTGGCACCTCACCTCTCCTTCTCTCAAAGCGTCTCTCCTTCTGCCTTTGATATTTGAGGTGTTTTCTAATGTGTTTGTAAATATTATTTTTAACTCATTTATATGGCTCTCCTCTACTTTGTTTTTTTAATTCTTATAATGACACTAAATAATCTCCTCTGATATTTGAGGTGTTTTCTAATGTGTTTGTAAATATTATTTTTAACTCATTTATATGGCTCTCCTCTACTTTGTTTTTTTAATTCTTATAACGACACCGAATAATCTCAATGCTATAAAAGTATCATATAAAGCTTTTCGACGATTACATTACTAATTGAATATAAAATATAAAAGGAGTAATGGAATGCTCCAATAGTAACTTCTCTATTCACATTATCCTTCTCCACCTACCCCAACCTATTAAATATATAAGTAGCTTTGTGAAAGTTCGAACATTGATTTCTTTATCTCCATTATCATTCTCCATTTAAATGTGAAAGCTCGAACATCGATTTCTTTATCCCCATTTTCTTTCTTCATTTAAATGTTAAAGCTCCAACATTAATTTCTTCATCCTCATTATCTTTCTTTATTTAAAAAAATGAACATGGAAGTTACATTACACAAGTAAGAGCAAAGTAGCAATATGTACAGAATTATCTATTGATTTGTTGCTTAGCTCTCTACTAAATGTGTAAGAAGTAACAATGGTTACAAGAAAGCTCCAAGAGTGAATTCTTCATTATCTTTATCCATTCAAACATGTAGTGATAGAGATGGTGTATTGCATAAGTGAGAGCAAAGTACTAGTATGTACAAGGCTATTTGTTTGTTCATTGTTAAGCTCTTCTTATTAAATATATAAGAAATCATAGTTGTTACTTGAAAGCTATAATAGTAAATTTTTTATCTTCATAATCTCTTTTATCTGAACAAATTGAAACATTGAAAATAAGAGATGTAAATATGTAAGCAATGAGAGTTTTTACCTCGAAGCCCCAACAATAAATTTTTTATGTTCATCATCCTTGTCCATTCGAATAGACAAAGACATTGAAGTTATATTGCACAACCAAAAGTAAAGTATCAATTTGTAAATTGCACAAGTAAAAGTGAAGTATCAATATGTGCAAGATTATCTATGTCTTTGTTGTTAGATTTTACCCATTGAATATATAACAATGATAATTGTTACTATAGAGCCCTAACAGTGAATTCTCTATCCATTCAAAAAGATTACGAGTTATATTGCATAACTAGAAGCAAAGTAGCCACATATATGAAGACTTTTGTTTTTTCAAAGTGTTGTAGCTACAATAGGTGTAACAACTACATTTATCTGCCTTCAGGTCGCTCTTGTTAGACCCACAATAAAAGCACAAATTTGTTTTCTTGGGGTGACAATTATGACTATCCTCCTTAACGTAGTTGGTAGTGCAATTTATATAACAAGCAGGAGAACTACATTATCTTCTTGACGAACCTTATTGTGATAGTTGGTAGTGCAATTTAGACAATAAGCAGGAGAACTACATTATCTTCTTGACAAACCTTATTGTGCATTCTCTGTTTCTAGAGTTCTAAGGTCTCTCACAACCTTCTCCTTCTTCTACAAGCTGCAAATTCAGGGTAAGCGTAACTCTCATTTTTAATTATTTTAACCCAAATGCAAAGTTGTGCACAACTTTTTATCAAGTGTTATTTAATACATGCTAAGGTGCAATGAAATCTCCTTCTTCATTATCCTGATTACGGTTATGGATCATGTAAGCAGGCAACATGGAAGCAATTGTCAAGGTTGAGTTTCTACCGAGGCACTATTTGGGATTGCAGCTGGCATCGATTTACTTGCCTTCACGTCAGGTTGCTCTTGTTACACCCACAATAAAAGCACAAATTTGTTTCCTTAGGGTGAAAATTATGATTATCATTCTCAATGCAATTGGTACTGCAATTTCGACAACAAACAACACTTAAAATCCAATAAAATTCCTTCTACTTATTTAACAAAGAGGTTTTTTGCTACTAATGTGATTATTATTCCAAAATAATTTAAATTTTAAAAATGAAATCAAGATTCTTATTTTATTTGATTAAAAGTTTACTCTTCGTCTAAAAGAAATCGATTTTCTTCTGAAAAATATTCGATTGGAGACCTCACCACCTACTTGTGCCCCTCATCATCAACAGGGTTTAGTCGGCGATTTCGTCGAAGATTGCAACGAAGAAGGCGTCGCCGACGAACGTGAGCAATTCGTCGTCGTTATCGTCACTCACGCTCAAAAGCCCTTCTATGGCTGCGTAACTACTGATCGAGGAAAGACTTTTCCACGAACAACTTCCGGAAATTGCAACGATCGAACGAACATTGCACGCTTCTCATTCTAAAGCATTCTTTGCGACCTACATACCAAATTTCCGGTCACTGGCCATGGTTTTGGATTGCGTGTGCTTCAATCGTATTTTCAGTGGAAGCATCCTAAGAGAAAGACTTTCCCAGCAAACGCGTCCAAACACCTTCTGGAAGACGAATCAGCGTTCATATTTTCGCTCTCATACTCCTATGAGTTCCGTTTATTGGCTGTGTTCGAAGACCTAATTCTTCGAATGAGGAGGATTGAACTAGCACGGAACAGAGTACGTCAAGCCATGAAAACTTTGAGAGTTGCATTGTTCTGTTTGATTTGTTGTTGCACAGAACGATGTTTAAAATTCTAGCTGTGACATGGTCTCCTCGACTTCACTTTGTAAATAGAAAGTTCTTGATCGTCAAGGGTGTAATAATTCCTTGCACTGGCGGTACAGAGCCTCTAGAATTCCTACCATGAGAGAAAGTGACAGGCCACGGGAGCGTGATTCTTTCATTATATTTAGTTTTCTCGATAGGAACGAAACATTGTCACAGATTAGGAACGAGATTTTGAGGAGGAGTAGTGTGGGATTGATAACTTCGACAGGGCGTAAATTCCTCGTTCACGGAGGTTCTTAATTTGCTAATCAGTTTTAACTTGAAAGTACATACGCGCTCCCAAAAATGAGTGGCTATATGAAAGAATCGGATTGCAGAATTGTCTATGTTGTGTTCATTTTCGTCTTTGGATGCTCCGACAGACTCTGTAATGTTGAAGGAGGTTCTGGGAGTTGATATTTGGAAAGATTAGCGATGGCGGACCTCAGTAGTGTGCATCGTTACGCTGCTGGTGGACTTTTTGCCCTCGCCTTAAGCCAAGCTCAAATTCAGCAGGAGACTGCATTTGAACTCATACGGGATGTTGATTCGGACGATCGGCAGTCTGATAATGGATTTTTCGACGAGGACACGACTTCATGGAGCTCCCCGGACTTTGGACTGTTGCGGCATGTTTTCAGGTTGATCATCCTTCAAGGTTCTTGCTTTGGGTGTTCAAATGTCATATCACATGATTTCACCTGTTTTCTTCGTAGAGAGATGGCTCGTTTTCAATTGTCCAAGACATCAGTCTTCGTTCAGGACATGTGAACTGTTGCATTTGACAGTAGGATTCGTAATAATGAGTACATCTCGAGATACAGGCTCTTTTCATCTGTAATAGGTCAACAGGTACAGGAAATAGTTCAAGTTATGCTTTTCACTTCTGTATACGTATCGTCACTCAACAATTGCAGTAAACGTAGCCGTCGGTTTGTTGTCTGTGTCTCGAATTCTGGAGATTTGACGGCTAGTTTGAATGACGCAGGTTCTTAGAAATAGATGAGAAGGCATGGATTGGGCTGGAGATTACGTCCATGTCTCCGGGTGGGAAGCATCAAATTGGAGCAGTAAGCTTGTAGACTCACTTTGATTCGCTATTGATTTTAAGGTCTTTTATCCTTTCATCCAGAGCATTCAGCTCGGCGTTGTTTTTTTTTAAATAGTACTTCACAGCATATTTTGCGTAGATTTCTGACTAAGACATTGCCATCCAGTTCTTGAGATTGCTATCAGAAGAAGACAGTGACGCTTCATCAAGTAGTGGAGTTCGACAGACGACGAATAGTGCAGAAACATCAAGAAATGTTCGCCACGGAGGTATTGAAATACTTGAAATCTGTAATCTTGTCTTTCATTTTCTCTGTTTAAGTTCTCTCTCGTAACAAGTTCCGGGTTAGCCAATCCACATGTAGATGCCCTGCTCGCCTTTGGAGCATTTACCTTAAGATAGTGTTTTGTGGAGATCCAGAATATTGTCAGACTGGCAATTGTACCGATTTTCACTGGTACATTCGATCCTGCTCTTGTGGTGTGATTCTTCTTGCTGAGATTTGGAATTGGCTATTGAAATACTGAAATAGATATTATAGTGTAGAAGTTTGAATCGATGCGTCTGTGCATTTCTTGGTGTTACTTGCTTCGTATTTTGGATTTATCAATGATTAATGAAAAGGGGAAAAACGCAGAGCAGGAACCGGGAATGTCCTCTGAATACAATAGCAGGTTCAGTGAAGCCGAGGTTATGACGAAGCAAAGAAAGATTGCAGTAATGCATGAGTTGCTGAGTGCGTGCGTCTCTGACGTTCCTGAGGACAAAGGATTGAAGGTGTCAAAGTTTGGCTACGATGCACGCCAACGTGTAGCTCTACGCTTACTTGCTCTTTGGCTCAATATCGAATGGAGCAAAGTGGTGCGTACAAGTTCCTCCCATTTCCGTTGTTTCAGCTAATGTATCGATTCTGGTACGACCACGAAATAGGAGTTTGAATCCTATTGTTGATTATATCAACTTCACATCACAACGTATATTCCACTGTCATCTATCTTGACCACCTCTAATCCCCGCATTGTCCATTTAAGGAACTTATGTGATTGTTCTATCAGAACAATATTTACTCCGTTTGTTTGTGATGCGGACAGCCCTGTGCGTGGTTGAATTCTTTCATTTGCAGATTGTTAGTTACTCTTTGTATTGGTCCCTCTATTGTGTATATATGTTCATCTTACAGATAAAATGATTTCAGGTGAACTTGGAGCTAATGGTAGCTCATATGGCTATGGCCGCTCAAAAGGAAAGGGAACAACATCATCACGACGATGAGGAAGTAGCAAAAAGTAGGTGGCGGAAACTAAAAAGAGGCAGTTTGATTGGTGGGGCAGCCGTTACTGGAGGAGTACTTTTGGCAATTACTGGAGGTAACGCGTTCAGATATTTCATGCTCAGATTGTAATATAAGGGTTGTCGCTGTTTGACATGAAAGCCATTTGCACAGCTCCTCATTCTTGTTTCCATCAGTTCAACTGCCTGTTATTCTTGGCATGAAACAATCTTGCACCTTTAGAAGTCACTGGTTCCTATTGGTTATATGCGGCTGCTGCTGCTTGTAAGGATCGATAGTCGGTGGTTTTGGTGCCTGTGTAACTGCATAATATATGTTGGAGTATGTTGGAGTAATATATGTATACATATAATTAGAAAACTATATTAGAAAACTTGATTACCTGTGTTGCACGAAATCTCACATGTTCGTTTTGCAACAGGACTGGCAGCTCCAGCAATAGCAGCTGGTATGGCTGCTGTTGGAACCGCAGTACCTGCCCTTGGAGCCGGTGGACTAGCAGCAGCTGCTGCAATGGCGGGCACCACAATGGGTGGTGTCGCCGTTGCAGCGTCCTTTGGAGGTACTCTTGCTTAACCAGCTCGAGGTCCAAGGTGCTTCTTATGAGCTCTTAGGAAATTTTCAATTTCTGAGTTTACCTGCCACTTCTAAGCGTCCACTCAACAAAGTCAGCTTCACTAAGATATGATTGGGAATGTATTAAACTCTCAATACTGCAATCCTAGAAGATGTGGAAACCAATTAACCAGGCATTTTTATAGAATGATTCTCTTCTGATACAGCTGCTGGAGCGGGTTTGACTGGCTTTAAGATGGCCCGAAGAACTGGTGGAATTGAGGAGTTCCAGTTTGAGCCGATAGGAGAGAATCATCAGCAGGGGGTGCGTTTGTTTGTCTAGTTGGTTTTCCTTCTTTGTGGGCTCAAACTTTTGTATACAACTGTTACCATGAGGATGCACTGGCCTGGATAGTTCTCCTCCATTACGGTTGAACTAGTTTTAGGCTCCGATGATCTACTGTGTACAATATTATTAACTCCTCGAGTCTTGATTTCAGAGACTAGCTGTTGCGATTCTTGTTACCGGTATTGCTTTTGATCCATATGATTATATTGAGCCATGGGAAGGTCCAGACGCAGACTTGGAAAGGTACCTCACTTGCCTTGCAACTTCTACTATAGCTTGATTGTCTTTCGATCTTCGTTCTATGATATCAAGCCCTGAAACCGTTAGCTGCTCTGCTTCACTCTGCGTTTAAAATATCGTCCATGCTTCCTACACTGCCCTTTTACTTGTCTGAGTAGTTGACTACAACTCTTCATGTGAAGCTACAACGCTTGCATACAACATTAGCTCAGAGAACAAGTTTGTGGTAAGTATCCAGCTGTTTTTGATTTAGGGGTGTGTTACAGATATGCTCTTTTTTGGGAGTCTGAACACATTTTGGCAGTCAGTACCGCCATCCAAGACTGGCTTACCTCCAGTAAGTTGTTTTCTGCTCCATATCATCATTCTTTTGTTCTTAGAGAAGGAAATCGGTAGTCATTCTGCATGCGCAGAGCATGGTACCAACATATATCCTGGTTGATGTGATATTGTATAACCTTGATTGGTATTGTAACATATGCTTCATTTGTGGCTTATCAGATGTGGCGCTTCAGCTAATGTCACGGGGAGCAATGTATACCGTTCTTGGCAGCCTCGTTGCTGCACTGGCGTGGCCTGCTACTCTGCTTAGTGCAACTGATTTCATCGACAGCAAGTGGACGATTGCTATTGATAGGTTTGACCCTTACTTATTTCAGTCTACGCTTTTTATTCCACTGACGGGGACTTTCTCTTCCCAGGTCTATCATTTCATTTTGATTATCACACTTTTACAGTTTCAGTGTGAGTTACAGTATGTGGTCTGGACATGTAGGTCTGATAAAGTTGGAAAAATATTGGCAAAAGTTCTTCTGAAAGGTGCTCAGGGAAACAGGTAATATCTCTCTTTACCTGGTTCACGAGAGCGTTGGTGCCTCTACATTTTCTAGTCGGTTCCTTTCAACAGCTTTGGCTTGTAATCAGGAACTTATCGACTGTGTTTGACGCTTGTTAATTTCTGGAAAAACAAAGATAGCAGTGATGAAGATCTTATGACATAATAGTGAATGTTTCTATCTCTGTGCAGACCAGTAACTCTGATGGGGTTCTCTCTAGGTGCCCGGGTCATATTTTCATGCTTGGAGGAACTGGCAAAGCTGGGAAATCATGGTATGCGACTAAATTTTTCATTTTGAGGTTAGGCCAGACGTGGTTTTGAAATCTGGTGATATGCAGTTTCACATTCTTCAAGAGTGATGAATGACTGAATTGAGAATATGTAGGTGGAATAATTGAGCGCGTAGTATTACTTGGAGCTCCTCTCATCCTCAACAAAGCGCGGTGGAAGATAGTGCGGCAGGTTGTTTTTCAGCCGTTTGTACTTGCTAGTTATAGAAGTCTATGTCCATTGATCCATCTTGTTATAAAATTCTATATGTTATGATCCGTGTTGCATGCAATTCATCCGCTATATGCTAGCTTATTGCTGTTACTGCATATTGTCGAAGTAGTATGCTATGAACCATTTCATTTTATCACGCGGAAAAGTATTAAGTTATGTATCTTCTCTGTTAACCGCACAACTTTGCAACTTCTTACAAGGTAGAACTGGAAACAGGTTGTTGCAGGACGTTTCGTTAATGGTTATTCCACCAACGACTGGATGCTCGGTGTGGTGTACAGAGCTAAGTGAGTTTTTCTCCTTCGCAGAAACTCTCTCTCTGGGATTTTGTTGACAGCTACTGTTGAAGAATTTACAACTGATTACTGCACTAAGTTGTAATCTTATCATGCTTCTCGGTTGCGAATTCTCAAGGTTCAACTGGTCCCCTTGTCGGTTTCGAGGATTTAAGATGTCGCTTAGCCTTAGCTATGCGAGGCTTAGCATAAACAAGTGCTTCAATACTTTCCTCTCTGCTTAGGAACTATGTCTCACATCTGCACATAATAGCCCCATCCGTTTTGACCGATATTGTTCACACCGTCGTGGTGATTTCTCTGCAGTTTTCTCTCACAAGGTCTGGCAGGACTCCAAGCGGTGGATGTTCCTGGTATCGAAAATGTACGTGATACTAACTCAAATCTGATCTTGTTCTTAGTGCTAGCCCCAGATCGTCCCGTCATTTGGTGCACCATGGTAGCAATTTCTCCATAGCTTCTTAATACGTAATCTTATGTCGTAGACAGGCTGTTGCACCGGGTAAGTAGGAGGAATCACTTCAAGGGCAAATACCCTACCTCAAGGGCAGTTCAAAAGTTAAATTATTGAAGTACGGTACTGTCATCCTCTGGATATCCTCTTGAGTGGTCATGCGGTGTCCTGACCTAACTTCGATAAGATCTGTTGTGTGCAGGTGGATGTGACGGATCTAGTGAAAGGTCACTCCTCATATTTGGAGAAAGCGAGTACTATCATTCAGACTCTTGATATGGATAGCTTCTATCCTACTCACGGCGGCAAGCTTCAGCAGCCAGCCCAACCCAGGACTGCAGAGCCTGACCTTTTGTAAATCATATTGTTGAAACGACCTGCTAGTCGAAGATCAGGAAGCTCCTACTCAAGAAATTTTTTTGGTTACAATGGTTTGTATATTTACACAGGCATTTGACTTTCCCTTCAGTATCACCAGGTTGGTATATCATTTCAGGTCTGCTTCTTCACTGCATGGGGAATATATTCATTCTTTTCTACTCAAAGCGGAAGGTCTCTCCATTTGACTTTCGTAGCACATCATCGTTGTTGTGTCTATCTAATCAGTGACGTGTTTGCTTGATATAGATGTGGCAGCATCAATTTTCCTAAATTGGCAATATTGCTTGAGCTCACATGCAGATATGTAGATTGTAATCATGTAAATTGAGGTTGGGTGGACGTCTTTGTGTCAAGTTTCAGCCACTCAATATCATAGTTATATCACATTTGGTAATTTCTTCTCCACTCCTCATTTTTATCATTTCATGAAGATTTTATGTGAAATTTTTAGGCTATCACTGATACTATGTTCATTTTGTGTAAGCATAAAATACAAAAAATTAATACTCCACTACCAACATCTATAATTGAACCATATGGCGGGGCCACGTTTAAATAAACCCAACCTCTTCATTCACTCAATTGGAAAAAATCTAAATAGTTTTGGATGCAATCACATGTGGTTTGAGGAAACGGGACGAGTATCCCCCAAGTGGCAAGCTAGACCCAAGCAAGGGGTATACTGGTGCCGTTTTATTACATATGCACTAATGATTTTAACAAGGAGTATCAAGAATGGTATCTTTAATCTTAACAACCAATACTTCTGTCAAGTATGTAAATTTACCCCTCTCTTGACAAGATTTCTACAAATGAGTGAATTCTATGAAAGTTGAACACATGGCTATTTTATGGGACGTGAGAAGGTAAACACCGCTTCATGCACTTCAATAGCCCTACTAGTATGAGAAATGGAAACTCAAAGTTGAGATGGGGCATGCCTTTTGTAAAACTATTCAACACCAAAATTTGATTATATTATTGAATAGTCATTTGTAATTGTATGAGTGTAACATACTATATGACTACTTGTTGTGAAAAGTCATGACCATAGTTGTATTTTGAGTGATTTTGAGTCACAAACTATGAAAACATGACCATGTTGTGTTTTGATTGACGCAAATACTACCTTTTTAACGGGTTCTCTCAAAAAGCCTTTGACTTAACTAAAAGTCACCATCCTCCTAAATGCCCTATTCAAAGCCTCACCCTCATAAGTGAAAAGCGAGCTTGATCGAAAGGGTGTTTCGACTGGGTGTTTTGACTGGGTGTTTCGACTATTTGATTGGAATATTGGTTGTTAGATGTGATAAAACGATGACATCACAAAATTCATATTTACCAAATCTCGAAATTCCTATGGAACCCGGGGATTGGTTTAATTGGGCGCATGACAAACCTTTTCCACTTCAATGATGACGTTGACACAAACACATGCTTGTTACAACTATTGAATCTCCTCCATATGATTTCATACCTCATATGGGCAATGGTAAGCTTGGGGTATCACTTTTTGGACACACTAATTAGGTTATTTTTATTGAAAGCCTCCAAAGTTTGTCTAATTTAGTCATTTTAATCAAGTAAAAAGACCCTAAAATAGAAAATAAAATATCATGCACCTCACTGAAATCAAAGTATATATGCCTATAGATTTTCTTTTAGATTTTTTATTTTTTTTGGATCCATTCATAGATGAGGGAAAAAGTGCTGAATTTGGGGATTTGCAGGCATTATAGTGCACAATGAATTAATTTTTTTATTATTAAATAAATTATTTTGTATTCTATACAAGAAGATGTAGTTCATATTCAAAAATTATATTAAAATAAAAATGGTTGATATTCCATTTGCTTGATTCAATGGATTTTAGATTATTGGGACATGACTTACTTTTTCAACTAAAAAATCAAATAAAATTACTTCAAAATATTTTTTTTAATTTTTAATTTTTTTTCTTGATACATTATAAGTATAGACAACTAAATCCACATCTAATGAAGTCTTATTGTATTACAGTTTAAAAATGGATATGTTTGTCACACCAGCATAGAGTGCAATTGTTCATGGGACAACCTTTTTGGGTACCCCAACCAGACTATCACCCATATGGTCCCCTTTATCATTTAGTTGACACGAAAAAAAAAAAAAACTTGCAATAAATTTAATAAGTTCAATATCAACAATTGGGTGCATAATAAATTGTTTTGATTCGAACAAGTACTTGGAATAAAATTGCTAAACTATGCACATGAAAGATTGTTTCAATTTCTATTACAAAGTTGTCACATTCAAATGAAACTCAAATTACCATTGCATGCGCCTTGTCCTGCCCATTCGATCGACCCCAAGCTTGCCAAAAACAACCCCTGCACTTAATAGTTCTAGAATCAAGCAAATTGGCTATGATGTAAGATCAATAAAAACACCAACGCATATGGTATAGAATCGAGCAATGGACCAAGCTATGGCGGTGACAACATTGTACGTGTGCTCAGCACTAACGAGCGGTAATCGCTTCACGTCCATATTCGTGAAAGAGCCACAACAACATTCAATTGCTATGCGAGCGGCAAAAGGCAACTCGATTTTCTCAAAAGGCACGCAGTTCTTCAAGCTCGGAGGGCGACAAGAGGAGGAGGAAGAAGAGGAAGAGGAGTAGCCGCAATGTGTACGCAATTCTCTACTCAATGGGGAAGAAAAGACTAGGAGAAAGAGGAAGAAGAGGAGGAGGAGAAGTCGGAGTTCTATGGCACTCAACGGCTATGATTTGGTATTTGAAGGGCAACATAAGGTAGAACCACCTATACTCGAACGCCCCCCCAAAAGCGTTCCCTATAAATGCATGCATTAACAAGCAAAGCCTCATCTATCACTGTACACACAAGATCCTATTTCTAAATAAAAATCTACACAAGGCATTCATTGATTGGCACAAGCCACCAAAAGGTGAGTTGTCCATGTGCACGCTTTTTGGAGGAGTCTATGTACATAAATAGGTGTCTAGTCATACAAACTTTGAAAATTCATAGCTTATTCATATAGAATGAGAAAAATATAGTTTCACTTGGGTTCACCTTTTCTTTTAATTGCTAATACGCTATAAAAAAATCAGCATCTAAATCCCATTGAAAATAGGCTAATTCCTTAAATGCACGAAAATAGGTGGTTCCACCTTAGCAAAGTCCGGCCCTTCCTTCATCCCCTTCAATCCCCTTGCAATAAATCGCCAAACATGTGAGGTACATGCCATAAATAGAAATAAATGGCTATTACTAGCTAAATTTATTTTTGCAATAATGAGAATATTTTAATGCACTGGATGTGTCAGATTGTGAGCTTCAACAGGCATCACTATCACCCAATGAGCAAGCCCCTGGCTAGCCAACTACAGATAATTTCATGGCTAATTAGAAGAATGCTCAAGCTGGATCATTTCTACCAGCATAATTCCATCCAAGCACATGTGTCTGCTGCTAATTAGAAGAATGCCCCTCCCTCCCATACAAGTACATGATCATGCTGCTAATTAGAGGAATGCCCCTCCCTCCTTGCTCTTGCTCTGTCCTCCAGACTCCCCCCCCTTCTCAACTATCTTGATGGACACATGTGGAGGGCAATTGCAGGCAACCATTTTCCACGTCACTTTCTTTGCATGTGCTGCATCCCCATTGAAACCACCTTGCAATCTTCAGAACCCATTGTAGTAAAATGAATTTGCAAATTGGTATAATAAATAGCTGGATTGGAGTTATTGTACTTTTTTATATATAGTAGCCTATAGCCTCAGCAGCATACCCCTTAGTCTCTAATACAATAGTGGTCAACATGGCCTCGGTTCCAGAAAATACCAAACAAAGTCATGAAAGTGGGCATAATCCTGAAATATCTAGAAGAACCTCTAGGTGGACCACTGAATGGAGAGGGCATGGGGTGATAATAGAAACTTGAATCCCCCATGTAGCATTTCTAAACTCCCATTTTGTCCCCAATTTGTTTTCGACCGTTATGGCTCCACAATTATTCCATCATTTCCATCATCACTTTCAATATCAGGAGGATTTTGACTTTCATACCCAACCCCCATGTTGTTATCTTGTCGGAAAGGTTCATCCTCATCTTCGTTATTACTTTCTTCCATGCCATGCATATCTCCGTATCACTATATGAGCCTTTCAAATACCCTGGATCAAAATACATATCTGTCAATTCGATTGCTTCTCTAGCAGTGTGTTGAGAGAATCTAAATTTGCTCTCAGCAATTCCAACAAACTCTATTCCTCTAAGGCGTAGAGGCAGTTGCAAATGGGCCCGATACCGCCCATGTATGCACGTGGCCAACCCGCTTTGGTCCGGTCCCAACTAGTTCGACAAGGACCCTCCCAAAGGGCCCAGCTCCGACGTCCAACGGTAGGCTCCACCCGATAGGGCCTTCATTTCCATCGCTGCTGGCCATTGTGCTGGGGCGCCGCCCGACGGGCCGATCAACCCAGGTAGACACAACAGCTCGAGCGGGTTTGGCAGCTGTGATAGGCCTAGTTGGCATGATGGGCCATACAGCCAAGACGGGCCTAACAGGCCGGGTAGGCCTAGCAGCCCAGGCGAGCCCAGCAGCCCGTTCGGATCCAGCAGCCCGAGCGGATCTAGCAGCCTTTACAGGCCAGTTGGCCCGATGGGCTCGGCAGTTCTGATCGCCCAATAGCCATGTCGCTGTTGGCTGCCGCCCAACGGCCCTAGCAGCCCCGTCGCAGTTGGCCTCGGGGCTTGGACGCCGCTCGACGAGCCTTAGAGCTCCGCTCCCGATGCCGTCAACGACTAAGGAATCTCCGTCGAGCTTAAACATCGCGATGCCGCCGAGCTCACCGTTCGCCGATGTACCAGCACCTTCGACACCTTCTTCTTCAGCACACAATTCTTCTAATCTAGCACTGCCTTCATTCTGCTTCTTTCTTCTATGTGCATCATAATTTCGAGCTTGCATGAGCAGCTCAAGAGGCCACAAGATGTTTTCTAATCCGCCACGACGCTCTTCATTATAGTTTGATTCATTTGTATTACATGTTTTGTCCATATCGCTTAAGTATTGTGCGCGTGTTTGTTTTCGTGAAGTGAGATAGTCCAAAATTAAATCCTAAGTCTCTTCAGACAATGAAATTGTTTCAACAGTAAGACCTAGATCCAAAAGTTCTTGTGGCCCTAGATCTCGAAGTTCTTGTGGCTGTCTAAGCATTTCAGAGTCTAATGGAAGTCATGGTGCTATAGAAGGTGTGCATGGAGGCGATTCTTGGTACAACCTTGCGCTCCTACGGACTGGAATTCCATTCCACTCCATCTTCAAAGAGTAGGATATGAAGTTACAAAAATGTACTATGAAAAATCTCATGAATATTGAATATTGATTTGAAACTTGTACCGATGTGTTCTAATTCTATGTACTTGCTTCTCTTGGTAGTTTTTTATAGTGGCATGATTCTAATCTCGCCAGTGAAATCTCACAATGCTTGTGTATTCGTTGTCAAATTTTTCTTGCTTCCGCCAACCTAGAACATGAGCTCCCTTTCTATAGAAATGGTGCCTGTAGTTTTTGGAAATTGGTAATTGTGGCCAAATCCTAGTTTTCTTCCCAAAAAGAAGACTAAGTAGATGTTCAGGATCAAGTAGAAGTAAAGCCTAGAGATCTATTTTTTCCGTAAATGTTTACTCTCTGCCTACAATTGCAATCGTGATTTTATAGATAATGGAAGGCTAGGAATTTGGGGGTGTTAAGTCAATTTGAAGTTGTATCTCCTCCTTGCCAATGCCACTGGCCTCGAGATTAAGGTCTAATCTCTACAACAATGCCAAAATTCTGTACCTGGACCTTGTCGTCGGCTTTGGTAGGCCATGGTGTTGTAACGGTACTGCAATTACTTCCCTTCCAGCTAATTCGATTGCTCCCCTACTATCAGAAACCTCGCATGCTAGAATATCATGAATGTGGAGAAGCTTCTCTTTGCATGTAAATCGGAGTCTAAGCAAGAGTTGTTCACAATCTCTACAGCCACCTCACTCTCATAAACGGAAGCAGATGTTTGTTGTTTATATTTCATACTGCTGAGAGTTTCAAATCAAATTAGTCTTTGGTGATAAATCTTGAAATTCTATAATCATATTGTCATTCCAAGTGGACACTCTTGCAGATTGTATGGAAATTAGTGCAAACGGTCAGTGCATTTAGAGAGTAAGGTGAATAATGGCTTCTTGGGAAATCATGGGTTATGCATCTCCTCCCTAAACCCCTCCCTAAACCCCTTGCCCCTGCCTAATTTGCCTATGCTAATTGCACAACTGCCCATTTCCTCCTACCATCTCCCATTGGCCTAAAGCCCTGCCCAATCTGCCCATCTCGACTTAAAAACTTCAAAATACCATACAAGAGGCTAAAAATTGAATTTATTTTCAAGATTTTTATGACATGTTCACTATGATATATCTATCTTATGTAAAAAATTAACAAAAATTACTAATTTTTACTACTTCACTTTCGGTGTCGAAAAGAGCCAAAACCCGTTTTGGGTTTTAAGGAAAGTTAGTGGTTAAGTTGCCTATGTGGTCGTGTTCTGTTGTCATATACAATTGTGTCTAAAAGCATGGTTACTTTCGAAATGCTTCTGCTTCGCACAACAATTGAGTATCATGTCTCAACGTTTCCAACTTTGTTATGATTACTGCACTGATTGACTTAGAAAACACTGTATTTATATGAAACTGGATAATTTACTTCTTTAGTGAAGCACAATCATTTGTTAATATCTCGTCTAAATATTACGTGACGTTGGAGGTTGTAATGGTGGCGTCGGATCTTTATGCCTCTTTAAGACCACTTGAAGAAGCCTTAAGGTTTGTGGCTTATGTTTATCTTATCTCTTTCCATAGTTTTCCGTCATCTACCCTCGCTTCAAATGGTCCTTTTATTGTATTCAAGCTGAAAGCACAATAAGACAGCAAACTCAGCTAGTTTTGTATCATCTTTAGAAGCTTCCATATCAACTTGTTATAATTTTATGCGTGGTGTTTAGTATGATCCTAATAGACGGGAGAAGAACCCAGTTACAAGCAGGGCGAGCGGAAGCAGAGAAGCAAACACAAGAGAAGGCGGTCCAGGAGTTTGCGGAAGCAGAGGTGAGGGCACCAGCTGAAGAAGCACAAAGACACGGATAGGGAACTCCACTTATAATCAACTCCTAGCAAAGAGAAGTTACTTGACCACGTCTGTTGAATCAGAAAACTTGATACGGAAGAAGGGCAGTGTCTTCAATTAATTGCTTGTTGGGTCAGAGAAGGAAGGACATGTCAGTCATCTAGCGTGGATAGAATGCTGAGTGCATGACCACGTCACACAGAGGACATGGTCTCTTGCGTGGCAGGGTTCAGAGTGCATGGCAACTTCCATGGTAGCAGATTTGGCATGCGTGACGTGGAATTATTAATGGTGTTTTCCCCGCATTCATGTCAGATCCAAATGATATTGTCGGCAACTTAACGAAGGATGCAATTCATCAAAATCGAATATTCATTGGACAGTATTGTGCCCGAGGATACCGAGGATTGAGTAAATTGCAGAGAAAATATCAAATGTTTATTCCGAAATGAGCTCCTAATACAAAAAAGTATTTGTATACGGTGAATCAGACAAAATGTCACCACAAATCGAGATACTAGCGCACAGTACATCAAGATGAAATGCTAGCAGAGTGAATGCTAGCAACAGATTCTATGAAATCTGCGGATATCTGAGAACCTCCGGGAACTTCAGATTCATGCACACGACGACGTTGCCGGTAATTACATGCAAGTCATCTGCAAAACTAGGACATAAGAAGCTGTCAGGCCAAAATACAACTTCAGAATTATTGTCTAGTACCATAGGTTTAACGACAAAAAAGAAATCATTGTGTTCAAAAGAAGTCACCCATCTGTGGGCGAACCAAACGATTTGTTGTCTGTGAACGTCAGACTAGTGCCTTCTGCAAAAGTCACATGCAATGACATCCGTATCAGGGAACCAAGAGTTACCTGCATTTCAGTTCAAATAAGGGTTCTAGAAACTAGAACGACGAGAGCAAGAATTAGAGTGTATTCAAGTGTACAATGCTTTATATTCCAAATCACACGTACATTGCAGATTCGTATCAACATTTCCTAAATAACGCATGGCAAATGAGAATTTCTAGTAGGAATTAGTACTTCTTGAGCTTACCACTAACCAAGAAATTGAGAAGCATTTATAAGATAGCTACCTAGATATTATAAAAGCTGAAGTTACGGACAGTTTCAAAGTGTAATAAGAAGGTGATATAGTCGGGATCAATCCTGTAGCAATTATAATACCTTAGTCCAAGCGTACTTTCGGTTTGGACGGCCTATTGCTCTTCATGACTGGTTCTAGTGCTCTTAAAGCTTTCGTCTTGGAGCTATGATGAGTGTTCTTAGCAGCGTTGTCTCTAGGGAGATTCTGCGACAATACGTGACATTGCAACACGGTGGGATGAGGTATTTGGGAAAACCTACACTGTTCACGGAAGCAAAGGTGCAAAAAATGATCAGAAGCATAGAGGAAAAATGATGAGAAAATTTACCTAATGTGGTTGATCATTGGCGGTAACTGGAAGGTTCCCTGGGCGGGGTTGGCTACACTGAGACATATGAGCAACCTCGGCTGACTCTCTAGACGTGACCTGCCGCCTCTTCATCCACTCCAACTGTAGCATTAGTGTGTCAATTAGTGAGGGGACATCATCTATATTCCCATTGCGGATGTCCGTAGCTCCTGAATCCGTTTTTTAATCATTGTCTCTAGGGGTGTAGGTGGCGTAGATTCTCCGTCCGCAGGTTCAGTATTTTCCAGGGTTGGATCGGGTAACTTTGAGATTGCGTTTGCATCGAGGTCGTGCACTGGAGATTCAATAGCGACACAATCGTCTTTCCATGGGGGCTGGGTCGAACTTGAACAAACCGATCAAAGAAGTGGGTCTTCGTCACCACAGCTGAAATTCTCATCCGCAGGCGTGAGCTTTGAGGACATACTCACTGATGGTCTCTTGTTTCGGCCCGAGTACCCTTTGTTACGGTGCATCTCCTGTTTAACTTCTCCGCTGATCTTCCAAGCTGAATGCGTAGTCTTTCCGTGATGCCAGCCTCTCCAAGGGATCCAATTCAGCCCTTCGTACGTCTGCGGGAGTTGGCAAATTTCATCTGCTCAAATTTTTGATAGAATTTCTCCGACCCATCTAATTTAACGAGTTTCGTCCAGATTGTCTCATTGATCCATGACGGGTGCTCCTGCTCTAGTTGGATCATATGTATGAGCTCATGTCTGTATGAAGACAGGGCGTTTCCAATGCGCTGACATAGCCGCGCCGGATTTAGAGGTTCTGAATAGTCAAAATCTTCACTCAAGCGCGTTATGAGGATGTCCATCAAGTGAAAAGGTTGTTGTCTCACATCAATATAAGATTGGTCTAAAGTTCTAAACCACGTACTACTTTTGCAAGGCTATTGTTCCACACTGTAATTCCAAGTCCATACGGCTTACCTTCTGAACTTACACTAATGTAGTGAGGCTTCTTGCCCAGGTTTCTTCTTGCCTCTGCCGCCTCCTCCTGCTTTGCTTCCCTTTCTCGTCTCTCTTGACGCTTTGTACTCTCCGGTTTGATAGTGAAACTGAATAGAAGTCGGCGATGGCGTGTACCCACGGTTAACAACTTTTTGTGGGCGCTAGAAGATCCACCTTCCTTATTGACGTCATATGCCGGTGGGCTTCTTGCACGGTTTGAAGATCTCACTAAGTCATGGCCTCTAACGAAAGGTGAACCAGATGAGATAGAATCTCGATCGCCCCCTTCTATGGCTGTCACGCCTGTCTAGTGAATGTCTATGATGTTTGGCACTATCCTTGTGGCAGTGACGACGGGTATCGTCTCTGCTGCGTGAAGGAGCAAATTGACGAGGCTCATGTGTGGAAATCAATGAATTACCACGTCCTCAATGGTGGGTGGCCCTTCTCCCTGAAGAACTTGATGAGGATGAGTAATTTCGGTCACGTTTTTGGGAGTAGCGGTGCCTACGTGCCTTGAGATGTGCATGCAAACAAAAAGAGTATTACGGTATTCGCATGCAGAAAAAGCAGCTCACTTTATCACATGGAAATTAACAATAAAGTATAGAGGATATGAGGAAGTAATAAAAAAGGATGGCTGGGTTGGGAAAATTTTAAAAGGACTTGAGTAGCACAAATCGACTCATATTGTGTGTACCTTGTCTTTGGATGACACGCTAGAACAACTTCTTGAACGGCGATGGAAATTCCTATGATGTTTGGCAGGACGTTGCTACCGTGTGAGCGGTGAGAGGTGAGCGGTAAGATTTCAGATTTTTAAGGGCTGACTTTGTATTTTTAGTAAAAAAAATTCTAAAAATAGTATAATTTTTATTAGGGAATAATTCTCGAATATTCTCGAGAATATTCGAATATTCCAGACTTATTGCCGTGGATTTAGTGACCCAAACCCGTGGAAATAAGGTTCAAATTCCCTGAAATTGGTTAGACTTGAGCTCAAAACTCGACAGTAAATCAGAATTTGTAAATGTCAAGAGGTTTCTAAGGTAATGTTTCTAAGTGTTTAGTACTCCAAGTTAGACAAATTGGCAAGGTTTGTTGTACATGTAAGTACTGGTATAACTATATTTAATAAGATGTGAAAAAATATCACATACACCCAATCATAGGACTTACATATGGCGTATAATGATGAGGGGATTTAAGGCATTCTAATCTGTAGCATGGTCTAGGATTCCTCCCTCCAAAATCTTCTTCACCTCGTTGAAACTAAGAGTAGCCGCGTGGATAAAGAGGTCAGCGTCCGGATCAAATTTGCAAATCAATACCGTGATGAAGTATAGGTGCTTGCACGGTCGGTATGGATCTCTCCGTCCTAACGAAGATATTGTTTTCTTGAACACTGGGCATGAGCAATCCGGGAATTTACTAATTGAAAGTCTATAAACTGCATCCGAATCCGACTCCAACTCTACGATACATCCAAAACCAGGCTGCGGGATCATGGTCACCTCCAGAATTTTGGGCTGCATTGAGGTGGCAGACTCAATATTCTTCATGTGCTTTGAAGTCATAGCAGGAATGCATTTCATGTTCTTCGATCTTCTTGACCTCGGGTACACGTCCGGCTTCTCCGGGACTGGAATATGGGATAAGTCTCTTGGTGGGGCAACACTATTGAAAGTGCGGTTCGTAGGAAGCTGTTCTTTTTGGGGTAGTCGAAAGCCCGCATTCTCTAACGCCTCCATTTCATCACGTGTAAGATTAGTGCCTATCTTAACAGGCCATATTGAAGGAATAGGGGGTCTATCATGGCTTGGAGAGAATGGCTCAATCCACTTGCGACGATGACCCTTCACACACTTGTCAATATCATCCGCACAAAAAAAGAATTGATCAATTTTTCTTGGCCCCTCTTGAGGGCGTTGCCATACTCCGGTGTAAGTTGGAGCTGCGGTCGCCTTCCCCATCTGAATAATTCGTGAATCACATCTTTTCTTACTCTTTCGCATGATACCCCAACAAGCCTTGGCAGAATTCTCCCTCAAACGGGCAATGTGCCACAACCTCTCGTCTACTTTAGTCTCCTGGACAGCGGTCACACGTTCAATACTAGGTCCAGCAAAAGTGGATGGTAATGTCGGTTGCTCCTCAACTTCGTCCTCTTCATGGATAGTTGACAGATTTTCAGCACAGGCTCGGGTAACCCTTCTCCCAATTCGGGGACGTGAGTAGCTCACGGTGTCAGGTCTGTGTGTTTCATCATCAGCCCCAATCGGAACATCAGCCTTACGTTTCTTGGATCCAAACACCTCGGACCCCTCAAGGTGGGCGTCGCGGGTACAAATCTTTTCAGCTCCTGGATAGTCAGAAACTGCCTTTGTGAGGCCTGATGGATCGCCGGTTCGTTGAGCTTTGTAGGCAACACGAAGTAATAGTTCTTCGGATGTTGGTCCGTTACCACCCTTACCACCTCCGTTGAAGTCGTGGTATCCCACAACTTGGAGGAAAGCTCGAACATAATCATCAACAGCTGCAACATACAAGTCTCCACCCTTGTTGCCGGACGCTTGCAACCATTTGTTATGGATAGATTCGGCAAGGTTACATGAAGGCATCCCCGCCAGCTCCTCTGCAGAATATTTATTTTCCTGCAAGGTGCAAAGACTTTTGACTTAGTAACAAAAGAAGTTGATCACGATCTCTAGAGCAGGTTAGACTTGCTGCACCGCAAGGCTGGTCTAAAAATAGACTTTTTTTGAATTTTTTTAAAAACTAATTGTTACTGAATAAAATCCAAAAAAGCAAAATATTCTATACTAAAAAAGTAAATATACTTTACGGATTTACTAGACATCAAATCACGTGTATATAATTGCTACAGTGCCTATGGACTCACCAATTCCATGAAGCCACCCCACTGCCTATATCGGAAATGCCAGAATGCAAGCCAGTGTTCGAGGTGACCTAATCCAACTTCGGAGGTGGCCTGCGCCGACGCCCACCACGCTCGGATCGCCCAGTATCTTGTTTCCGCCTCAGCCATGGTGCGTGCATCTTTGTATTGCTTACAAAGATGTCGATGTTGATCCTGCAGCTCGTGCACGATGTACTGTTTGGTGTGTTTCTCTAGGGATTGCGTCCAATGGAAATAGCAAGTCCGCTCGCGGCCTTCCATGGGCTCTTTAGGGTCTCCGGAGCCGTAAATGATCCGCACAGCGTTCCAGTTGGCTTGCGCACTGTCGGCCATGAACCCTTGAAACTGCGGCGCTTCCACTCCGATCCTGCCTATGACGTGGTTTAGGTTCTTCCAGAAGACGATTTGAGCATCTCCGTCTTCAGATTGGAAATCACAGCATGCAATAGTTAGAATGCGGCAGATTTTCGAGTCATAAACGTGGCATGCCATGGTGGTCCAGTTCTTGACACGCTTGACGTGGTCGAACATTAACCACGCGTGGGACAGGTCTCCTTCGGGCTGCATACGACGAACAAGGTCAACACCGCTTCCGGGGCCGACCTCGGACATCTTGAAAATGAACACTTTGTCACTTTCATCTGCCTGGCCCGGGAATTGGTTACGTTGGATGTAAGCCCAGTTGCTGAGGCCTCGAAGCTTGGTGATCCCATCAATAACACCGTATCTGCGCAAGTGCCTAAAAGTGGTAATACGATTCCTGACGCTCGGAGAGTTCAACTCTTTACACTGATCGAAGATAGGTTCTAGCTCCTGGAGGGTGAGCTTGGAGGTTACGGGGTCACCTTCTTCACGGAGAAGTAGATTTCCGAGTAAGTCCTTGCTAGCCTCCATGACTATTTTGGACGTGGTAGCTTGTGGGTTACGTTCTACGTGCTCCTCTATTAACTCATCAATTATTTTACGTGCGCAACTGTAGTCTCCGACCTTGACAGGATGTTCGTGCGTACCGATATGCACACACGCCCTCTCTTGACTCTCCTCTCCGAATACATAGAATATTTTAGAAGGACATATAGCAACACAAACGGGAGGTTCTTTGCAGATCTTACAGACCAGTGTTGAAGAAGAAGGAGGTGCGTGGCCGACAGAGAAGGGGTCCTTGGTAAAGCCCTCGAACTCCACCTCATTCACTTGTGCTCTGCGGTCAGGTCGTAGCAAGAAGCCGCAGTTCTCATTGTGGCATTGAAGATGACCAACACAGGTAGAGTAGCGGAATGACAAACCGAGGTTGTTACTGATGTTAGTTGTCATTGTCCTGGTCCACACATGGCCGTCGTATCTTTTGTCCATCCCTTCCATAGATTTGGCTACCTTGACAGCAGTAGTTCGTAGAACAGGAGGAAGAATGTACAGGACATCACCATTGAAAGTGGGAGGCAGGAAAGAGACGCTGTGAGTACGAATGGTATGGAAATCTATTTTTTTGAGTATAGTTTTGTTGCGAGACATACTACCTAGTCTACGGAGCGAGGGAAGAATGTTTTTGGGTTTTACAACTTTGGACGCGGGAAGAGAGTAGGGGGTGGTTCTGAGACTATGTACCGAACCTGAAGAGGGTGGATGCAGATTCGATGAAAGTCGACAGGACTGGATGGACGATTTCCTTTCATCGTCGGATGAATCAGAAATATCAATACGGACTTCGAGTCCCGGTTCGACCTTGACACGAGCAAGAACAGGAACAACAGTGGAGATGGTAGAAGAAGTACGAGGAGTGAGGAGGACGGTGGAGGCGTTCATGACAGAGTCTGTCATGCCAAATATTCGATACTGTCCGGGTCGAAGCTTATACATTTCACAATTACTCTCTAGGTCGACTGGTTCGACAAGGACGAAGTACTGGACAAGACTAGTGTTTGGATCAAAGACATGTTTTTCTAACCAGAGAGAGGACTCATCAAACCCGAAACGAATTGCTAGCCAAGACGGAGTGACTTCTGCCACTCCATCCACCCCCGGAGGAATGCAGATGGGAGGACTTAAGTCTTCAGACCTAATGGAAATGACGTCTGCAGCGGGAGGTAAGGGAGTGGAGGATGCCATGATAGACGTAGGCGAAGAAGACAACATCAGCAAGTGCGTGGAGAAAGAGTCTCTGGTACGTTTCCAATGTTCAAATATGAGACATTGGTGTACGGTGTTCGCATCCGTAGTGAATAATTATTATACGTAATTTCTTATAATAAAACGTACATATACTCGATACACTTAATCGTGAGCAGGATCATTTAAAAGCTCCGTACTTATAATACTTCAACCATCTAGGCTGACATAATAGCATTAAGTAGTTAGGATTAAAAATACGAGATGCGCCGATAAAATAAGTAGGTGTAGAATGTAAAGAGACGGCGGCAGTCATTGTCAGAGATTTAGGTGGAATATAGTTGCGTTTAAAAGTTAGCTTAGTTTGGATTGTCAGACACGGTGATAGCGGCATGTTAGGGAAAACGCGTTGGCTGATTAGGGTTTCTTAGCCGCAAGGGGGGAACATATATAATGGAGTTGAAAATCATTGATCAACCTCTTCATTTGCAGTGAGAACACTTGGACTTGTTTAGTGGAACCTGAGAAAAGTTATCTCATTGCAAGGAGTATGGACGAAACTGCTAGCGGTAGTGAGAGAGGAAAGGAGTTAGGTCTGAAAAAGAAGAAACGGAGGGGTGGTACAAAGTTTACTAATTCTAAAGCACAGAGGCGTAGTGCTATGCGGAGGCGCGATGAGAGAAGCTCAAGCGGCGATGATCGGGAGCCAGACGGGTACGATTTATTGATCGACGATGATGTGCTACCGCCATTCAGGCGGACTATCAAAATGCGGTCTCTCAACCTCGATTGTGTCCCGGAGAGTGTCGAGACTGACGAAGCTGAAGAAGAGGAGGAGGAAGGGAGTAGAGGGCAGATAAGGATCTCAAGCGACACAGTTTGTGCGGATGGGGATGACGATGGAGGTGTGGACTCTACAAATGAGGTAATGAAGTAGTTTTTGTTACGAATAAGTTGTTATTCATAAAAGTTAAACTATTTCCGATTACGAGTATGGATTAATATCAACATCTATTGTCTTCAGGATCACAGAGGATTGGAAGAAAAAGATGATCGATCAGGAGACGAAACTACAAAGTTTGAGGAGAAAAGAGTCACTGATGTGGGGGAGAAAGCGGAAGCCCTTTTACATCAGGAAACACAAAATGATGTAGCGGAAAAAGTTGACACAAGCGCTAAAGAATTAGAGGAGGAGGTATATGAAAAACCCTACTTCCTGGTTTACTGGGAGGACTTAGGGTTGATTAAGTACACAATCAACGAGGGTCCTATATTCGGTTCGATGTAGTGTTGAGTTTTGACATCAGATGGATTCATGATAGATGTAGACCCAAGTCAAAGTAATATATTTTAGAGTTAATTTCAAGTGGAAATCTTGTTTGATTATTGGAAAACGTAAAAGAAATAAAACAAGTACTTTTATTTGTTTAATTGTCATTTACGGGTTTAAAGTTCATATTGGTGGTACTTGTGGTATTCTGCTAATTGCACTATTCAGGAGTCCAACATGAAATTACATGCCTTATAGGAGTGGCCGAGTAGGTGCGGGCGATGTAGGTTAAGAGTGAGGGGCAGGGGTATACGGGCCGGGTAGGTGGGGGCCGGGTAGGTGCTAAGGTGGACGGGCCGGATACGTGCGAGCCGGGTAGGATTCGCGGGCGGGCAGGGATAGATAAAGACGCGCTGGGTTGGAGGGGCCGGTCAGGATTCGGCCGGATCTCAATGGCGGGCAGGGCCGGAACTCAACGGCGGGCCGGAACTCAACGGCGGGCCGGAACTCAACGGCGGGCCAGCATATTGGGCTCGGCAACGATGTCGCGTGGCGTGGCTGCCGCGGTCAAATAGCCGGACACAGCTCCGAAAATGGGAGGCGCGAAGTGCCGGACACAGCTCCGATAATGGGAGGCGCCGGAGATAGGATTCCGTAGCACTTTCTTTAGTCCTCCGAACTTATATTGGTTGACAGAGGCGCGCCAGGAATGCCAGCGATTAAGAATCTAGCTAGGTTTTAGCTTTGACATAGTCTAAATTTAAAAAAGGGAGTAGGAATCGTGGAAACGACAATAGGAGGATAGTTGTGTCAGAGAGTAGCATTGTTTAGCAATTGAAATTAAGGCCCTTCATCAATGAGGTTGAAAACAATGATCTTTCAAAGCCTCCGTTTGCTTTTGAACTGTCCAGTTAGGGTTGGAGGGAGGCGCTTTGTTTGCACGAGTAGAGGGAGAAATGGCGAGAGTGGAGGAACAAGTTGAAGTGACGAATCAGCCAGAAGAAGAGAACGTCAAGTTTGATCTGCAGAATGTGAGTACAGAGTCATCCGAGTCCAGCTTGTTTGCAGAATTTTATGCAGAGTATTACAGATCACATAGTACTCAAGCAGGAGGGGCAACCAAGACGCGCGCCAAATTGGAGGCATTCTACTTGAGACGAAACGGCTTGAAGGTGAGTACGGAATTCCTTGAATGTTCTAAATTGCGGTCGAATGTTTGTTTTGTTCGTGGTCATCTAGGTGCTCGACCGATGCCATCCTCTTGCATTCCTAGTCACCTTGATTGTAGTGATGTTCGTGCTCTAGCACATCCCCTGGCAAGATGCATCGGCATCTCCAAGGGCCGTCGAGGTCATCGTCAAGTTCGGTCCTGTTCGCCGTCGTGGTCCTCAGTTCGTGCCCCCCTGTTGGTGGTCTTTATCGTGATCTTCGTGGGCAGTTATGAATGCCTTGTACAGCTTGTCGGTGGGCCTCGAGGTCCTCGTCGTGGTCAGCCCTGTCTAACCTGCGGTACCGAATGTCTGTTCGTGGGGGCGGATTTCAAATTTTGGCTGCCTTGAATGCCTTGTTCAGCTTGTTGGTGGGGCCTCGAGGTCCTCGTCGTGGTCAGCTCTGTCTAACCTGCGGTACTGAATGTCTGTTTCGTGGGGGCGGATTTCAAATTTTTTTTCTCGAAGAATTCTTCTTTTTTTCCCGATCATGTTCGCTGTCGTGGTCCTGAGTCGTGGCCCCCTGTTGGTGGTCTTTATCGTGATCTTCGTGGGCAGTTATGAATGCCATGTTCAGCTTGTCGGTGGGCCTCGAGGTCCTCGTCGTGGTCAGCCCTGTCTAACCTGCGGTACCGAATGTCTGTTTCGTGGGGACGGATTTCAAATTTTTTTCCTCGAAGAATTATTCTTTTTTTCCCGATCCTGTTCGCCGTCCTGGTCCTCAGTTCGTGGCCCCCTGTTGGTGGTCTTTATCGTGATCGTTGTGGGCAGTTATGAATGCCTTGTTCAGCTTGTCGGTGGGCCAATGTGATTACGGTGTGAGCGGTGTGCGGTGAGCGGTGAGCCGTGAGCAGATCTTCCATGAGCAGTGAGCAAATTTCGAGGGAATATTCTGGTCCAAAAGTGCATATTAGTTGATTTTATTTGAACAAATTTAATATTTGTGTACCCCTAAAGCCGTGGGAAAGCTGCTGATACAAAATAATTTAGACCCTACAACCGTGGTGAATTGGAATTTTCCGTTGTTTGCCTCTTAAATGGTTTAGCTAATTTGTGAAAAATAAAAACATATTCTCAGATTACAATAAAGAAAAAGAAGTATTCGTACTGGAGAGGGGATGGATTGTGTCGGACTAGATGGGAATGGGTTGTGTCATAAGGAGTATCGGAGTGTCGGTGAATACATCCCATGTAAGCTGCTAGTGATGGAAGCGTGACGGCTGTTGGAGAGACAGGATGGCTCATGGTTCGTGGGAAATATCAAACGGAGGATCATCATGAAGGGTGGATATTGTAAGAGCAGTCAATGAGTGGAATCCAATTGATCTTGTCAAGTGTGAGTGGGGAAAGAAGATGGTGGTAGAGTTAGATAGCTTGATGCTTCCCTGGTGTTCCTTCAGAGAGTTGTGATCAATCCTTGCCGAAAGAGAACATAAAGACATAATGTTGCTTGAGAGTAGTGCTAGGCATCATCAGAAGGACACCAACTTGGCGTATAAGTGCTTTGTTGACCACTACTCCTTGCTATTTAACTGCACCCGTGTAGGCACAAACTCAGTCTCAAGGTGTTCCATGCTATTTCCTTCTGCAGGAGGGTAGCTGGCGTAGAAGTATTTCTACCAAAAACTTAGAAAGTATCATGGTTTGGTATTGTTGTAGAATGACAAAGAACTACCTCGCATTCTCAGCAACCACAACCATTATTTAGCTTCTCAAACCATTTTCGTGTCGTTTTCTGCAATTGCCATCAAGGAGGTTAGTCAACAAAAGAGCAACGTTGGATTGTGTAAGCTCCAAAGAAGCTAGTAAGAGGATTTACCTACGCAAGGAACTTCTTCGAGATCAACATGCTATACTCAAAATCTAGTACCAATGCAAATTCAGGCAAGTGCTACGCATCTCTAGAATCAATCCTAACCTCCAAATGATTCAAGGGAGCCCTTCCGAATCCCACTCAATTGCTTGGACCACCTAAGTCCTTCAGGAACGCGTCAACACATGTACATGTACTTCTAAGAATGAGCAATCAACATCCTCAATCATATCATACCATAGTAGAGTGGAATGGCACAACGGTGATCATGAATTGAAAAAGAGATGGGGGCACATCTCTTACGGTACTCAGAACAGCTCAACTTCTACTTCAGCCATCTGCTTGATGTAATTAAATTAGCCTGTTGTGAGCCCTCTCAACTAGAAACCGAGGAAATCGTTGCCAGCCCAAGGGCTCATTAGCCAAGTCGAGCGGCATGCTGCCCTAACCTGTTTACGCAAAAAAAAAAAAAAAAAAAAAAATGACTTACCATTTGTCACTACCTTCCAACGACAACTTACCACATCCCATGATCCCACCCCATGACTCCACCCCCTTTTACTTTTTCCTCTATTTATTTTCCTTCATCCCTTTATTTTCCCACTCTTCTTCCACATCCACCATATCCCATTATTCCCTTTTTACTACAATAACTACTATTTTTTTGAAGTCTTTTTGCTTTGATTTCTGTTACGTGTCATTCAAGTAAGAACTTTCCCATTCTTCCTAGTCATTTTCTAATTTTAAAATCCCATGAAACATAATTCAATAATAAAGTAGTTTTTAAATCAATATCATAATTATTAATCTTACCCTTTCAACTAATTTGTAATAAATATACAAATTAAAACTAAAACTTTAAACATGAAATTAGTTATAGTGAACATTTTTAGTCATATTTCCACTGTCTTCTTAGCATTGGCTTAGTGGAAGAAACCTTACTATTTTGGAGGACTGATTGTATTTTTCTAAAGTTATTAGTGGCTTTTTTATTTTATCATATAACATTCAATTTTAGCCAATCATATCCAATCTCAACTACTAATTATAAAATTGAAATTTCTATCAATTTTTAAAGTCTTAGTCTCTTGAATTCATTACAAAATAAATACTTACTATTTTGAGAAATTCAAGCGTATCGATCTAATGTAAGCAAAATGTCTTTATATTTTTTTTAAGAAGATGGCTTTAAAAGAGTAAGGGAAGTTACATCTCATACCACATCAAGTTTTATACATAAAAGGTGTAATAAATATAAATCCTAAATTTACAAATTTGAAAATTAATACGTATCATTTTCTTCTATGCCTTTAATTTACTGCTAATTAACTTTAATCACAATTTTGCTAAATTTGTAATAGTAAAATCATGTTCCAAGTAACTCTAAGCCAATTTTAGAGTATCGTTACAACTAATGTGTAGAAAAAGTGATAATAAAATAAACTTTGGGAAATTACAATTACTTTTATTATAATTGTATAATGACAAAGTTTATATTAAATATTTAAAATATGGTATACTTTATGACATTGTCATAAAGTATCTTATTTTTTACTCAAATTGTAGAAAATTACTCAAGTCTAAGTTGATTCAATTTTATTGTACCTTATACTATGAAAAATTAGAACTATAAACAAAAAGTTAAATTTAGATTATGTAGTTGAAATCACCAAAATAGTTCTACAGGGGTGTGATTACGTTTACTAGAGTTTATGAGGTAACGTAGTGATTACATTTTATTGGAGTTTAGAGGGTAACATGCCTGAGGTAATAAGAAGGAGTGACAACTCATTGGCCAGAGCAGCAGACCAGTCGCATGAGCGGCATGCAGCTACTATCAAAACCTAGCCTTGGCTGAGCGATGGCCGACGCCCCCGAACCACGTGTGTGCGGCCCATCGTACGGCGCTGAAGGTTGGTCAGAAACGGAGGAGCCTCTACTGGGAAGGGAGGAGTCTGTACTAGGGAGAGGAGAATCTTTGCCAACATCAAACGAGCCTCTATCTGCACCAAACGAGCCACTGTTGGCACCAAACGAGCCTCCGTTGGCACCGGTGTCCTCGCCTCTGCAGACACCAGTTCCCTTGCCCCTACTAGCACCAGTTCCCTTGCCTCTGCCGGCACCAATTCCCTCGCCTCTGCTAGCACTAGTTCCCTCGGCTTTGTCGGCACTAGTTTCCTCGCCTCTGTTAGCACCAGTTTCCTCGCCTCTACCGGCACTAGTTCCCTCGCCTCTGCAGGCACCAATTCCCTCGCCTCTGCTGGCACCAATTCCCTCGCCTTTCCTGGCACCAATTCCCTCGCCTCTGCTGGCACCAGTTCCCTCGCGTCTGCCGGCACCAGTTCCTTGGCCTCTGCCAGTACCTATTCCCTCGCCTCTGCAAGCACAGCCTTAGCTGACACCGGTGGGACATCGCTTGGCATCAATTGCTTTGCTACATTGAATTTTACGCTAGGTCTGACGCTAAATTCAAATTTGGTTCTATAAAATCTTGATGAAAATATGTATTCTTTCTTTTAGTACTATTCCGCATTAATCTTGAATATGAGGCATTAATCTTGAATATGAGGTATTATGACTCAAGTCTAAATCCACATGGCCTACAATAAGTCAATTGCAAGATTGTATGGTTGAGTTGTAAATAGCTTCCCTTCACTTTCATCTACAACAAATTTTGGATATTTTTATTTCTAAGCGAACAAAAGGTTAAAATGTTTAAAAGTTGATAATAACTTTATTATATAAATAATCCAAAGACAAGGCTTTGCTATACAGTAACTATGTAAAACTTTACAACCAAACTAAACCTCACAAGTACAAAGTAACCTTCAATCCCTAAAGTACAAACCTAATCTGTTGTCCTTGACCACGTGGCCCTTTGTTTTCTATGAGGTGGGGGGTACCTAATCAGACCTTTATTTGCCAAAACTTATGCGATGACTTCAAGGCATCTTGGGATTTTATGAGATTTCTACAACTCAAGGAAGACTTGATTTGAGATCCAACTTGATACATTTTGTTCAATTCCCAAACAAGATTAAAGGTTTCATGGCTTCTCAAAGTAACCCTTTGTCTTCTAAGGGGATAGCGGTTGTGGGCTAAAACCTTCTCCCACCACAATGCACGCCATCACTTCAACACATCTTGGAATTCTCTGAGATTTCTACAACTCAAAGGAGACTTGAAACGGAATCCGATCCAAAAAACTTCAACACATTGTGACACTAGATAAAGATTTGATGGCTAGTCAAAGTTGCTCTAAGTGTTCTAAGCGGATGGCAAGTCCGACCTAAGTCCTTAATCAACCAATGCAATGAGAATTTGTAGAAAAATAGCAGACTTAATCACTGATGCTACGAAACAAATACTATTTGATTCCAACACCGGATGAAGATTTGGTGGCTTGTCAAAGTCGCTTTAAGTGTTCTAGGGAGATGGCAAGTGCCGGCTGAGGCCTTGTGCCACCACAATGCATGCCATTTCCTCAAGGAATTTAGAGAAGCTATAGAATTTTGTAGACAATAATAAGACTTAATGTGGGATTTAATAAAACAAATTTTGTTCAATTCCGGCACCGGATGAAGATTTGGTGGCTTGTCAAAGTTGCTCTAAGTGTTCTAGGGGGATGGCAAGTGCCGGCTGAGGCCATGTCCCACCACAATGCATGCCATTTTTTGAAGGCATTTTCTGATGCAATAAGATTCTTACAACCAAAAGAAGACTTGATGTGGGATGCAACCCAACAAATTTTGTTCAATTCCGGCACCGGATGAAGATTTGGTGGCTTGTCAAAGTTGCTCTAAGTGTTCTAGGGGGATGGCAAGTGCCGGCTGAGGCCATGTCCCACCACAATGCATGCCATTTTTTGAAGGCATTTTGGGATGCAATGAGATTCTAACAACCAAAAGAAGACTTGATGTGGGATGCAACCCAACAAATTTCGTTCAATTCCGACACCGGATGAAGATTTGGTGGCTTGTCAAAGTTGCTCTAAGTGTTCTAGGGGGATGGCAAGTGCCGGCTGAGGCCATGTCCCACCACAATGCATGCCATTTTTTGAAGGCATTTTGGGATGCAATGAGATTCTAACAACCAAAAGAAGACTTGATGTGGGATGCAACCCAACAAATTTCGTTCAATTCCGACACCGGATGAAGATTTGGTGGCTTGTCAAAGTTGCTCTAAGTGTTGTAGGGGGTTGGCAAGTGCCGGCTGAGGCCATGTCCCACCACAATGCATGCCATTTTTTGAAGGCATTTTGGGATGCAATGAGATTCTAACAACAATAGAAGACTTGATGTGGGATGCAACCCAACAAATTTCGTTCAATTCCGACACCGGTTGAAGATTTGGTGGCTTCTCAAAGTTGCTCTATGTTTTCTAAGAGGGGCTTAGCCGGCGCCGGCTCAGGGGTGGTTGGTGCCGGCTGAGGGGTGGTTGGTGCCGGCAGAGGGGTGATTGGTGCCGGCAGAGGGGTGTTTGGTGCCGGCAGAGGGGTGTTTGGTGCCGGCAGAGGGGTGGTTGGTGCCGACACAGAGGTAGTTGGTGCGAGGAGAGGGGCGGTTGGTGCTTGCAGAGGGGTGGTTGGTGCCGACATAGGGGCACTTGGATGTTTTCTAAAAGGGGGTTAGTCGGTGTCGGCATGGGAGTGGTTGGTGCGGGCATGGGGGTGGTTGGTGCCCGCATAGGATAGTTGGAGCCTGCTAGGAGGTGTTTGTGCCGGCTAGGGTGCTTTTGTAACCGCTAGGGGGTGTTTTGTGCCAACTAGGGGTGATTAGAGCTCTCTATGAGGTAGTAGGAGTAGTTTAGGGGTGATTAGTAACAAGTATGGGGTGGTAAGTGCCAAATATGGAAAACATACGGGCACCTAGAAGAGGGCACTAACTATCTCTTTGTATAAAGTACCCACCACAAGGTTGTAAATAAAGACCCCAAGCCGGCACCACACACCTCCTAGCCAGCTCCAACAACCTCCATGCGCGCACCAAGCCAGCACCAACCACCGCTATGCCGGCACTACCCACCCCAATGCCGGCGCCGACTAACCCCCTCTTAGACAACATCCAAGTGACCCTATGCCGGCACCAACCACCCCTATGCAAGCACCAACCGCCCCTCTGCCGGCACCAACCACCCCTTTGCCGGCACCAACCACGCCTCTGCCGGCGCCGACTAACCGCTCTTAGAAAACATAGAGCAACTTTGAGAAGCCACCAAATCTTCATCCAGTGTCGGAATTGAACGAAATTTGTTGGATTGCATCCCACATCAAGTCTTCTTTTGGTTGTTAGAATCTCAGTGCATCCCAAAATGCCTTCAAAAAATGGCATGCATTGTGGTGGGACATGGCCTCAGCCGGCACTTGCCATCTCCCTAGAACACTTAGAGCAACTTTGACAAGCCACCAAATCTTCATCCGGTGCCGGAATTGAACGAAATTTGTTGGGTTGCATCCCACATCAAGTCTTCTTTTGGTTGTTAGAATTTCATTGCATCAAAAAATGCCTTCAAAAAATGGCATGCATTGTGGTGGGACATGGCCTCAGCCGGCACTTGCCATCCCCCTAGAACACTTAGAGCAACTTTGACAAGCCACCAAATCTTCATCCGGTGCCGGAATTGAACAAAATTTGGTCACACGTACCTTTGCGTCACTTGTTTTGTATTTCAACTTTGTTTCATTGGTGAAAGAATTTAATCTCAACTCAACTCGAATTGGGGTAGTAGTTGGGTTTTGGAATTGAAAGTGAAGAAAGAAGGTAATTCACTTCCATTATGTAGTGTATTTAGCCAATGGTACGTGTGACCACGAGCCTGAATGACCTGTGTGATATGGCCAATTTTTCAAAGTTGAGATTGTTTTCTTGTTGGCAATAATTGATATCTATGCTGAAGTTGCAATCCAGGGTGTTGCATGAGCCTGGACAAGTGTGACCATATCTATTAAATGAAGATATTTCGCACGTCAGTCTCTGTCAACATTCTTACCTGGCTGCAATATATGGCATCATTCATGAGTATCATTCTTACTTGCAACACGTGAGATTAATTCATTTGAAACTGTCTCACTTCATCAGAACCACGAACTAGGAGGGTATTTTGCAACAATGAAAATAAATTACGAACTAGGAGGGCGTTTCCTAACAATGGAAGTAATTGTTGGCTTGATATAATTGTGTTACTGAATCAGAAAGTACAGGGAATTCATGTTTTGAAAACACCCAAATTACTGACCATGCCTGCCTCGGCTGGCCGGGTTTAACCCTTAAACGTCATATGCTTTCCTGATACCACACCCAAAATCTCTTTTAAACTCCATTTTTAGCATTTTTCTATTTTTAATTGCTTGAGCCCTATTCTAAGAAAGTATAGATCTCTTTAAGGTGCTAAGTTTGGAATTCTAAAAATTCCAATTGCTATAATGGAGTGTAAGTTATGAGCAAGATTCTCAAAAACAAAAACCCAACCCTTCGGGCTGGTTCTGACGTTTAAGGGCTAAGCTCACCCCATTGCTGGTTCCAGTAGCTGGAAGGTGGGTGCCGGCATGGGCATGGCCGGTGCCGGCTAGGGCATGGCTGGTGCCGGCAGGTGCACGGCCGGTGTTGGCAGGTACTTGGCCGGTTCCAGCAGGTGCATCTCTAGTGCGAGCAGGTACGTGGCTGCTCCGCCCAAGCCGTTGTGGTGCGAGCAGTTGCCAGTGTGGTGTCGGTGCCAGTGCCGATGACGCCAGATCGCGGTGTGGAGCCGATGTCGTTGAAGAGATTGGTGAAACTAACTTCGTATTTGGTTGTAGCAAGCTGCGGCCAGTAATGCTTAGAATGCAGTCTTGACCAGCCCGGAAACATACAAGCTCAATAGATTGCAAGACCCACGCATACCCGGATGCGAGACTTGCGTCGAGAAGGACGTGAACAACTGCGGTGATTGTGGCAAGACGTGTACGACCCTGCCGTACACTTGGACGTGGTGCGCAGGCGGCCAGTGCCGCTACAAGTGCAAGGATGGGTTTAGTAACTGCGACAACAACCTCTAGAGCAACGGCTACGAGACAAGCACTAGTGACGATGCGATGAACTATGGTTGCTGTGGCAAGGCGTGCAAGCAGGCGCCTTTCGCCGAGAGCAAGTGCGTGAATGGCAAGCGCTGCGAGCCTGTGTGCAATGCCGGGCGTGGAAACTGCGACAAGAACATCTGGAGCAAAGGGTGCGAGATTGACCTTACCATGCGAGATTGACCTGACCATGGATGTGGAAAACTGTGGCGCGTGCGGGAACAAGTGCCCCAGCACCTTGGAGGGCGGCTAGCCTACCTGCAGGTAACGGCTGCATTGTCGAATTTCAATCTTATCTGCTATGTAGTAGAGAACATATGGTTGTAGCATCGAGTTTGTTGTATGTCATTACGAGTGGCACTTTCACCCTAGAAGTGTTGATGATTTTCCACATGACGTAGTCGATGGACTGTTGGTCTACTAGCACCATTTCCGAGTGGTTGGACCGTGCAATCGGATCGGTCAACTTGTCAGGGCTACGGTTGTGCAAAGTTCGTAGCGTTGTGTGCACATACAATGGGGCGGCATACTCAGGCTGAGTAATGAGAGACCAGTGTCAAAGTGGTTGGACTTGTGAGTTGGACAGTGGGTCTCTGGGAGAGTGGGAGCTAGCAAGCAGGTTCACATTTTTCCTGATTGATTCTCATTCGCTGTCGGAATGTGAAATGCAGTAACGGAGTATGCGGAGAAAAGTGTAGTGAGGGCAGCACTTACGATAGCGACTCGAAGACCTACATTCCTGATGAGCCCCCTGCCATGGCCGTCATTGCAAAGATGGAATTGATCGCGACTGGAGTTTAGCAATTTGAAGCACTTGAATTGCGGTGCTGTGCATCGTCGTATAATAGAGGAGCCAACCAGTAGCTACGTCGACAGAGGGATTGCAGTGATTTGTGAGAATCGGTTACAACACTAACAGTAGCTCAAGAATCGGTTTTTGACGACAGATGTTGATCGATATTGATTGTTCAGAGCAAAGTACTTACACTATAATATTTATCGAGTGTGAGTGTATCGGTATGAGATTTAGTGGCCGGATGTTGTTGTCAAGGTTCGACACCTTGTTCGATTTTGTGCTTGAGGCTGTCTGAATTATGAAACTGATAGAGTATGCACGCTTGGCACTCCTATTCTGAGGATTACCGTTTGTAGTATGTATGTCCGTTTCTTCATACAGACTAGCAATTTGGACGCGTTGGGCGGCTTTGCTTAAAGGATATGTCGATTGAAGGAAAGACAATATTACAATCAGATGTTCAGGACGTCATGGATAACGCTTAAGAGGCGACCGAGTTGGTGCCTACGCCAGACTCGATCGATTTCTTGAAAAAATGGATTCGACACTACGCCTCTCGTTTAGAATATTCTAGACTCTGGTTCCTAGTTCAACACAAAGTTGAACATTCTTCAACATAAGTACACCCTTCGAAACAGAATGGTAGGAAATTAGATAAGAGAACTTGCCATCTTCAACGTGTACTATCTGTCGTTAAAGTTTGGCCTTGAAATACCCTTTTTCCCAGAAGCCGGATTTGTTGAGAGGACTACTAACGAGCCTTGAAACGAGGTGCCGGTGTAGCGAGGTGCCGGTGCCTATGTGGTGCCAGGAATTGTGTCGCTGGTGTGTTGGTGTCGACAGACCCCTTGCAAGAGCCGGCATGGTCAGGTACGACACAGCCAAGAACATTGACGGGTGGGATCTCATGACAAGGTTGCGCACGTTGGTGGGACTGGCGGGGTCCAATGATGATGGTGCGCATCCTCGTTCCTAGTGCTTGCGCATAGAATCGCCGGCTGACTCCTACCTCCAGCCGAATCCTTGTGTAAGGTGTCTCTCAAGTCCATGCGTCAGCACCACCATCCTTGCTATAGACACTGCACGTGCTCTACCAACAGCGTCGCTGCGCCAACAATGTCAACTACCGCTTGTACTCGCTACTGCTCGCAATCGGCACTGCCGGCCCTTACCCGCAATCGCTCGCACTCGCCACTGCCAGCGCTTTTTCCATACTCGTGGAGTCCTGAATCCAGGCGTGCCCGCTACGTCCGATGGCCTTGCAATGACCCGAGTTTTAGCGCGCGTGCTGTGTCCCGAGTGCCGCCTCGCCCTCCATGTCCCGAGCCCCCGCGGGCTTGCTGTGACCGGAGTCTCGGCTTGCTCCCGTTGTCCTGAGTCTTGGCGAGTCCGCTGCGTCCCAAGTCATCGCAGGCTTCCAATGACCCAAGTCCTGACGCGCGTGGTGTGTCCCGAGTCTCGGCTTGTCCTCCATGTGCCGAGCCCACAAGCGCTTGATGTGACCAGAGTCCTGGCTTGCTCGCAGTGTCTTGAGTCCCGGCGTGCCCGCTGCGTCCCGTCCCGAGCTCAAGCGCGCTTATAATGCCCGAGTCCTAGCGTGCGTGTTGTGTCCCGTAATAGGACGGAGTTGTAAACAAAGAGTTGATCTTGAGCAGGACGCAGCGTGGAAGGACCCGCGCTTTCAGCAACGTGGGACAATTTTTGGGCATGGCAACGTAATATTGAAAACATGTGGCTGCACCGGAGGGAAGTCTTGCGAGGCTGACCTACATTGTTATCTCAACCATTTTCTAAATAAATGCTTTGTATGATCAATTAGCTTCAAACATTGTGCAAGTCAGGCCATTGTAAATTATGAATTTATTAAGTGCAGTTTTTTAATTTTATATTGAGACTATGTTTAACATATCCAAAACAACTACATAAAATGGAACTTCAATGCAGCAAAGCAACTTCACGTAAAGAAAACCCAGGAAACAAATTTGAATAAGCCTGCGACTGTGGCCGTACATGTATAACCCCGGTGTGTGTCTCGATACAAGTGTGTGCCCATGACGATCAACACAAACAAAATCAGTGTGAATGCGTAATCACAATTGCGACCCCAAGTTGAGAAACGAGAATTGTTTAAGGCACAACTGGAATTCGAGTCTAGAAATGTTAGAGGTCAAGTAAGTACTTGAACCACTACGGCACTATTTGAGCTGGTAGTGTTTGCATAAGAACTTGCGGAGGACAACTCCGAGCTTCATTCCCTTGAAGTGCTTGCCTACCAGTCCTTAAAATTAAGAGAAGAACACAAAGACAATAGGAGCATAAATCGAAGACCACGACCAGTTGTAGTAGCGGTTCAACGTAGACCAGATCGGCCATCACCACCATCACAAGGAGAAGAGAGCTGAGAGCCAGACCGCGAGGAGAAGAGGCAGCGACACTTTGCCACTTCGCCAGAATGCAGCGACACTTCGTCAGAATGCAAGTTGGAATGTTGGAACTTGGAAATGAGGGCGAGGCAAGTGTGGGATCACAATTCGATGTGCCAGCACATGTTGACAACGCAGGAGCGTGTATGCGAGCCCGTCACTCTGCCACGAAGTCAACATTGGCTGAGGACTAGTTTCACATGCCTCGCTCTTTCAAGACATTCACAGCCTTGTCGATGACTATCTTAAAATGTATAAAATATCTTCACATCCATTCTCTCACATCTCAAGCATGTACATGTAATGTTCTTGACACTAAGCTTTAAAGCCGCACTATAATTTAATTACAAAGTTCCGTGATATGTTCAATCCAAGAAGCCACTAGCTTCGGTCCATAAAGTTTTTGACTGTAAATACAAAAAAAAAAAAATCTCCTTCACCTTCACCAATTACTAAAATCTAAGTGTGAAACCAATGAGGTCTAAAACCACTCAATTTGTTTCATCACATTCTTCTCCCATTCCATGCGCGCAGTCTAGGGTGTGGCCCTTACCTAAAGCCGTAGCAATGAAGTCATTGTATTCCAAAACCAGTTCCTCCAATAGGCCCATCCCGGAGGCCAAGTGATAACGGATTGAATACACAATCGAGTAAGACTGGTTGCGCTTGAACTCGGGCCACTTAGCGCCCTTAACCTTAAATTACTTCGCTTTCACTCGCGGCGTCGTGCCGTATTAGACGCCCTACTTATAAATAATAGAATGATGACATCAGCCCTAATTTAGTTACTACTAGTAATATTGTTATGATCGTAGTACACCACAACTATAACAACATGGACCCCATATCCATAAAACCATTTCTTGGATTGTGAATATTTTGTTACCATCCTAGAGCCACACGGTTATAGGATTTTGTCACGGATTTGCACACCACATGTTCAACCTTTTTTCCAAATCTAAGATTGATAAAGTGAATTTTACACACTTCTAAGTGCCCAAAAGTTTTAAAAAATCCCCTCGCCACTAATTTAAAATCTGCTCATCGCTCACGGCTCACGGCTCACCGCTCGCATAACTGCAATCCTGGTCGGTGGGCCTCGAGGTCCTCGTCGTGCTCAGCCCTGTCTAACCTGCGGTACCGAATGTTTGTTTCGTGAGGGCGGATTTCAATTTTTGGCTGTCTTCAATGCCTTGTACAGCTTGTTGGTGGGGCCTCGAGGTCCTCGTCATGGTCAGCCCTGACTAACCTGCGGTACCGAATGTCTGTTTCCTGGGGGCGGATTTCAAATTTTTTTCCTCGAAGAATTCTTCTTTTTTTCCCGACCATGATCGCCGTCCTGGTCCTGAGTTCGTGGCCCCCTGTTGGTGGTCTTTATCGTGATCTTCGTGGGCAGTTATGAATGCCTTGTTCAGCTTGTTGGTGGGGCCTCGAGGTCCTCGTCGTGGTCAGCCCTGTCTAACCTGCGGTACCGAATGTCTGTTTTGTGGGGGCGGATTTCAAATTTTGGCTCCCTTGAATGCCTTGTTCTGCTTGTTGGTGGGGCCTCGAGGTCCTCGTCATGGTCAGCCCTGTCTAACCAGCGGTACCGAATGTCTGTTTTGTGGGGGCGGATTTCAAATTTTTCTCCTCGAAGAATTCTTCTTTTTTTCCCGATCCTGTTCGCTGTCGTGGTCCTGAGTTCGTGGCCCCCTGTTGGTGGTCTTTATCGACATCTTCGTGGGCAGTTATGAATGCCTTGTTCAGCTTGTCGGTGGGCCTCGAGGTCCTCGTCGTGGTCAGCCCTGTCTAACCTGCGGTACCGAATGTCTGTTTCGTGGGGGCGGATTTCAACTTTTGGCTGTCTTCAATGCCTTGTTCGGCTTGTTGGTGAGGCCTCGAGGTATTCATCATGGTCAGCCCTGTCTAACCAGCGGTACCGAATGTCTGTTTCGTGGGGGCGGATTTCAAATTTTTTTCCTCGAAGAATTCTTCTTATTTTCCCGATCCTGTTCGCCGTCGTGGTCCTGAGTTCGTAGGCCCCTGTTGGTGGTCTTTATCGTGATCTTCGTGGGCAGTTATGAATGCCTTGTTCAGCTTGTCGGTGGGCCTCGAGGTCCTCGTCGTGGTCAGCCCTGTCTAACCTGCGGTACTGAATGTCTATTCGTGGGGGCGGATTTCAAATTTTGGCAGCCTTGAATGCCTTGTTCAGCTTGTTGGTGGGGCCTCGAGGTCCTCGTCGTGGTCAGCCCTGTCTAACCTGCGGTACCGAATGTCTGTTCGTGGGGGCGGATTTCAAATTTCGGCTTCTTTGAATGCCTTGTTCAGCTTGTTGGTGGGGCCTCGAGGTCCTCATCGTGGTCAGCTCTGTCTAACCTGCGGTACCGAATGTCTGTTTCGTGGGGGCGGATTTCAAATCTTGGGTGCCTTGAATGCCTTGTTCAGCTTGTTGGTGGAGCCTCGAGGTCCTTGTCTTGGTCAGCTCTGACTAACCTGCGGTACGGAATGCCTGTTTCGTGGGGACGGATTTCAAATTTTTTTCCTCGAAGAATTCTTCTTTTTTTCCCGATCGTGTTCGCCGTCGTGGTCCTGAGTTTGTGGCCCCCTGTTGGTGGTCTTAATCGTGATCTTCGTGGGCTGTTATGAATGCCTTGTTCAGCTTGTCGGTGGGCCTCGAGGTCCTCGTCGTGCTCAGCCCTGTCTAACCTGCGGTACCGAATGTCTGTTTCGGGGGCGCGGATTTCAATTTTTCGCTGGCTTCAATGCCATATTGAGCTTGTTGGTGAGGCGTCAAGGTCCTCGTCGTGGTCAGCTCTGTCTAACCAGCGGTACCGAATGTCTATTTCGTGGGGGCGGATTTCAAATTTTTTTCCTCGAAGAATTCTTCTTTTTTTCCCGATCCTGTTCGCTGTCGTGGTCCTGAGTTCGTGGCCCCCTGTTGGTGGTCTTTATCGTGATCTTCGTGGGCAGTTATGAATGCCTTGTTCAGCTTGTTGGTGGGGCCTCGAGGTCCTCGTCGTGGTCAGCCCTGTCTAACCTGCGGTACCGAATGTCTGTTTCGTGGGGGCGGATATCAAATCTTGGGTGCCTTGAATGCCTTGTTCAGCTTGTCGGTGGGCCTCGAGGTCCTCGTCGTGCACAGCCCTGTCTGACCTGCGGTACCGAATGTCTGTTTTGTGGGGGCGGATTTCAGATCTTGGGTGCCTTGAATGCCTTGTTCAGCTTGTTGGTGGGGCCTCGAGGTCCTCGTCGTGGTCAGCCCTGTCTAACCTGCGGTACCGAATGTGTGTTTCGTGGGCGCGGATTTCAATTTTTCGCTGTCTTCAATGCCTTATTCAGCTTGTTGGTGAGGCCTCAAGGTCCTCGTCGTGGTCAGCTCTGTCTAACCAGCGGTACCGAATGTCTGTTTCGTGGGGGCGGATTTCAAATTGTTTTCCTCGAAGAATTCTTCTTTTTTTCCCGATCCTGTTCGCTGTCGTGGTCCTGAGTTCGTGGCCCCCTGCTGGTGCTCTTTATCGTGATCTTCGTGGGCAGTTATGAATGCCTTGTTCAGCTTGTCGGTGGGCCTCGAGGTCCTCGTCGTCGTCAGCCCTGTCTAACCTGCGGTACCGAATGTCTGTTTTGTGGGGGCGGATTTCAAATTTTATTCCTCGAAGAGATCTTCTTTTTTTCCCGATCCTATTCGCTGTCGTGGTCCTGAGTTTGTGGCCTCCTCTTGGTGGTCTTTATCGTGATCTTCGTGGGCAGTTATGAATGGCTTGTTCAGCTTGTTGGTGGGCCTCGAGGTCCTCGTCGTGGTCAGCCCTGTCTTACCTGCGGTACCCAATGTTTGTTTCGTGGGGGGGGATTTCAAATTTTGGCTGCCTAGAGTGCCTTGTTCAGCTTGTTTGGTGGGGCCTCGAGGTCCACGTCGTGGTCAGCCCTGTCTAACCTGCGGTACCGGATGTCTGTTCGTGGGGGCGGATTTCAAATCTTGGCTGCCTTGAATGCCTTGATCAGCTTGTTGGTGGAGCCTCGAGGTCCTTGTCGTGGTCAGCTCTGTCTAACCTGCGGTACCGAATGTCTCATTCGTGGGGACGGATTTCAAGTTTTTTTCCTCGAAGAATTCTTCTTTTTTTCCCGATCGTGTTCGTCGACGTGGTCCTGAGTTCGTGGCCCCCTATTGGTGGTCTTAATCGTGATCTTCGTGGGCTGTTATGAATGCCTTGTTCAGCTTGTCGCTGGGCCTCGAGGTCCTCGTCGTGGTCAGCCCTGTCTAACCTGCGGTACCGAATGTCTGTTTCGTGGGGGCGGATATCAAATCTTGGGTGCCTTGAATGCCTTGTTCAGCTTGTCGGTGGGCCTCGAGGTCCTCGTCGTGCACAGCCCTGTCTGACCTGCGGTACCGAATGTGTGTTTCGTGGGCGCGGATTTCAATTTTTCGCTGTCTTCAATGCCTTATTCAGCTTATTGGTGAGGCCTGAAGGTCCTCGTCGTGGTCAGCTCTGTCTAACCAGCGGTACCGAATGTCTATTTCGTGGGGGCGGATTTCAAATTTTTTTCCTCGAAGAATTCTTCTTTTTTTCCCGATCCTGTTCGCTGTCGTGGTCCTGAGTTCGTGGCCCCCTGTTGGTGGTCTTAATCGTGATCTTCGTGGGCTGTTATGAATGCCTTGTTCAGCTTGTCGGTGGGCCTCGAGGTCCTCGTCGTGGTCAGCCCTGTCTAACCTGCGGTACCGAATGTCTGTTTCGGGGGCGCGGATTTCAATTTTTCGCTGGCTTCAATGCCATATTGAGCTTGTTGGTGAGGCCTCAAGGTCCTCGTCGTGGTCAGCTCTGTCTAACCAGCGGTACCGAATGTCTATTTCGTGGGGGCGGATTTCAAATTTTTTTCCTCGAAGAATTCTTCTTTTTTTCCCGATCCTGTTCATTTGTCGTGGTCTGAGTTCGTGGCCCCTGTTGGTGGTCTTTATCGTGATCTTCGTGGCGATTATGAATGCCTTGTTCAGCTTGTTGGTGGGGCCTCGAGGTCCTCGTCGTGGTCAGCCCTGTCTAACCTGCGGTACCGAATGTCTGTTTCGTGGGGGCGGATATCAAATCTTGGGTGCCTTGAATGCCTTGTTCAGCTTGTCGGTGGGCCTCGAGGTCCTCGTCGTGCACGACCACTGTCGACTGCGGTGCAAGATATGTCTGTTTTGTGGGGGCGGATTTCAGATCTTGGGTGCCTTGAATGCCTTGTTCAGCTTGTTGGTGGGGCCTCGAGGTCCTCGTCGTGGTCAGCCCTGTCTAACCTGCGGTACCGAATGTGTGTTTCGTGGGCGCGGATTTCAATTTTTCACTGTCTTCAATGCCTTATTCAGCTTGTTGGTGAGGCCTCAAGGTCCTCGTCGTGGTCAGCTCTGTCTAACAACAATGCCGAATATACATTTCGTGGGGGCGGATTTCAAATTGTTTTCCTCGAAGAATTCTTCTTTTTTTCCCGATCCTGTTCGCTGTCGTGGTCCTGAGTTCGTGGCCCCCTGCTGGTGCTCTTTATCGTGATCTTCGTGGGCAGTTATGAATGCCTTGTTCAGCTTGTCGGTGGGCCTCGAGGTCCTCGTCGTCGTCGACCGTCTAACTCAACTGCACCGCAATGTCCTACATTTTGTGGGGCGGATTTCAAATTTTATTCCTCGAAGAGATCTTATTTTTCCCCCGATCCTATTCGCTGTCGTGGTCCTGAGTTCGTGGCCCCCTCTTGGTGGTCTTTATCGTGATCTTCGTGGGCAGTTATGAATGCCTTGTTCAGCTTGTTGGTGGGCCTCGAGGTCCTCGTCGTGGTCAGCCCTGTCTTACCTGCGGTACCCAATGTTTGTTTCGTGGGGGGGGGGGATTTCAAATTTTGGCTGCCTAGAGTGCCTTGTTCAGCTTGTTTGGTGGGGCCTCGAGGTCCACGTCGTGGTCAGCCCTGTCTAACCTGCGGTACCGGATGTCTGTTCATGGGGGCGGATTTCAAATCTTGGCTGCCTTGAATGCCTTGATCAGCTTGTTGGTGGAGCCTCGAGGTCCTTGTCGTGGTCAGCTCTGTCTAACCTGCGGTACCGAATGTCTCATTCGTGGGGACGGATTTCAAGTTTTTTTCCTCGAAGAATTCTTCTTTTTTTCCCGATCGTGTTCGTCGACGTGGTCCTGAGTTCGTGGCCCCCTATTGGTGGTCTTAATCGTGATCTTCGTGGGCTGTTATGAATGCCTTGTTCAGCTTGTCGGTGGGCCTCGAGGTCCTCGTCGTGGTCAGCCCTGTCTAACCTGCGGTACCGAATGTCTGTTTCGTGGGGGCGGATTTCAAATTTTTTTTCTCGAAGAATTCTTCTTTTTTTCCCGATCCTGTTCGTTGTCGTGGTCCTGAGTTCGTGGCCCCCTGTTGGTGGTCTTTATCGTGATCTTCGTGGGCAGTTATGAATGCCTTGTTCAGCTTGTTGGTGGGGCCTCGAGGTCCTCGTCGTGGTCAGCCCTGTCTAACCTGCGGTACCGAATGTCTGTTTCGTGGGGGCGGATTTCAAATCTTGGGTGCCTTGAATGCCTTGTTCGGCTTGTCGGTGGGCCTCGAGGTCCTCGTCGTGCACAGCCCTGTCTGACCTGCGGTACCGAATGTCTGTTTCGTGGGGACGGATTTCAAATTTTTTTCCTCGAAGAATTCTTCTTTATTTACCGATCGTGTTCGCCGTCGTGGTCCTGAGTTCGTGGCCCCCTGTTGGTGGTCTTAATCGTGATCTTCGTGGGCTGTTATGAATGCCTTGTTCAGCTTGTCGGTGGGCCTCGAGGTCCTTGTCGTGGTCAGCCCTGTCTTACCTGCGGTACCGAATGTGTGTTTCGTGGGCGCGGATTTCAAATTTTTCGCTGTCTTCAATGCCTTGTTCGACTTGTCGGTGGGCCTCGAGGTCCTCGTCGTGCACAGCCCTGTCTGACCTGCGGTACCGAATGTCTGTTTCGAGGGGACGGATTTCAAATTTTTTTCCTCGAAGAATTCTTCTTTTTTTACCGATCGTGTTCGCCGTCGTGGTCCTGAGTTCGTGGCCCCCTGTTGGTGGTCTTAATCGTGATCTTCGTGGGCTATTATGAATGCCTTGTTCAGCTTGTCGGTGGGCCTCGAGGTCCTCGTCGTGGTCAGCCCTGTCTAACCTGCGGTACCGAATGTTTGTTTCGTGGGGACGGATTTCAATTTTTGGCTGTCTACAATGCCTTCTTCAGCTTGTTGGGGGGGCCTCGAGGTCCTCGTCGTGGTCAGCCCTGTCTAACCTGCGGTACCGAATGTCTGTTCATGGGGGCGGATTTCAATTTTTGGCTGCCTTGAATGCCTTATTCAGCTTGTTGGTGGGGCCTCGAGGTCCTCGTCGTGGTGAGCTCTGTCTAACCTGCGGTACCGAATGTGTGTTTCGTGGGGGCGGATTTCAAATTTTTTTCCTCGAAGAATTCTTCTTTTATTCCCGATCCTGTTCCCCGTCGTGGTCCTTAGTTCGTGGCCCCCTGTTGGTGGTCTTTATCGTGATCTTCGTGGGTAGTTATGAATGCCTTGTACAGCTTGTCGGTGGGCCTCGAGGTCCTCGTCGTGGTCAGCCCTGTCTAACCTGCGGTACCCAATGTCTGTTTCGTGGGGGCGGATTTCAAATTTTTTTCCTCGAAGAATTCTTCTTTTTTTCCCGATCCTGTTCGCCGTCGTTGTCCTTAGTTCGTGGCCCCCTGTTGGTGGTCTTTATCCACATCTTCGTGGGCAGTTATGAATGCCATGTTCAGCTTGTCGGTGGGCCTCGAGGTCCTCGTCGTGGTCAGCCCTGTCTATCCTGCGGTACCGAATGTCTGTTCGTGGGGGCGGATTTCAAATTTTGGCTGCCTTCAATGCCTTGTTCAGCTTGTTGGTGGGGCCTCGAGGTCCTCGTCGTGGTCAGCCCTTTCTAACCTGCGGTACCGAATGTCTGTTCGTGGGGCGGATTTCAAATTTTGGCTGCTTTGAATGCCTTGTTCAGCTTGTTGGTGGGGCCTCGAGGTCCTCATCGTGGTCAGCCCTGTCTACCTGCGGTACCTAATGTCTGTTCGTGGGGGCGGATTTCAAATTTTTTCCCTGAAGAAATTCTTCTTTTTTTCCCGATCCTGTTCGCCGTCGTGGTCCTTTGTTCGTGGCCCCCTGTTGGTGGTCTTTATCGTGATCTTCGTACGCAGTTATGAATGCCTTGTTCAGCTTGGTCATGGGGCCTCGAGGTCCTCGTTGTGGTCAGCCCTGTCTAACCTGCGGTACCGAATGTCTGTTCGTGGGGGCGGATTTCAAATTTTGGCTGCCTTGAATGCCTTGTTCAGCTTGTTGGTGGAGCCTCGAGGTCCTCGTTGTGGTCAGCTGTGTCTAACCTGCGGTACCGATTGTCTGTTTTGTGGGGGCGGATTTCAAATTTTTTTCCTCGAAGAATTCTTCTTTTTTTTCCGAACATTGCTTACTGTGAATGTGATAGCACTTTCTGTGAAGTTCAATCCTGTTCGCCGTCGTGCTCCTCAGTTCGTGGCCCCCTGTTGGTGGTCTTTATCGTGATCTTCGTGGGCTGTCTTGAATGCCTTGTTCAGCTTGTCGGTGGGCCTCGAGGTCCTCGTCGTGGTCAGCCCTGTCTAACCTGCGGTACTGAATGTCTGTTCGTGGGGGCGGATTTCAAATTTCGGCTGCCTTGAATGCCTTATTCAGCTTGTTGGTGGGGCCTCAAGGACCTCGTCGTGGTCAGCCCTGTCTAAGTTTCGGTACCGAATGTTTGTTCGTGGGGGCGGATTTCAAATTTTTGCTGCCTTGAACGCCTTGTTCAGCTTGTTGGTGGGGCCTCGAGGTCCTCGTCGTGGTGAGCTCTGTCTAACCTGCGGTACCGAATGTCTGTTTCGTGGGGGCGGATTTCAAATTTTTTTTCTCGAAGAATTCTTCTGTTTGAAAAGTTGTATTTAGTGATAGCTTTTCTTACATCTCATACCTATACTGGATCTAAAATACCTATATCGCTTGTATCTTGTTAACTATTAGGGCCATGTGTTATGATGTATAGTAATATCTCATTAATTAGGTTCATTGTATTTGAATTTCTATTCATATTTGTGTTGAGTGATCCACGTGGTAATGCAGGATCCTGACAAAGTTAATGTTGCCGCTAAAGAGGAGGAATCTGATGCTGACAGCGACTTATCGGTTTTGAATAAGGATGTTTTGGTTTTTGTAGAGTCTCGGCGTTTAGAAACAACGTTGTCATCGGTCCCGGAAACTCTTTCCCCACCTGTCAGTCACACTTCACGTGATGACTTCGATCGGTTTGCACGAGCAGTTAACATTAAAATTAAAAAGAATGAGGCCCAAGCTAGACTTACTGAAGCGAGAGCATTCGCTAGACTTGCACCCAGACGTTTTCCGCGACTTGCAGCGAAGTTGAAATCCATATAGTTTCATGACAACATTACTTGATACTTACATCATTTTTCTACATTATGAACGGATTCAAATTTAATTTCATATTTTATTATTTATTTGATTTTTTCTTATTATGGTTTTCCCGATATTGTATTCTTATGTCTTATTTATCAGATGAGAATATCCGACGTACTATCTCTTTAAGACGAAGAAGATACCGTACTTCCTTAGAACTCTCCATCTTCAGTTCCTCATGGAGATAATAGCGTTCTCGAAGCACAAGACAACTTAGAAGGCATGTCTTCTGCAATTCCGCGCGGTAGTCCGATCCAATCCGAACCTCTTCTGGAAGCTGCGCAAGATGTCGATGAACACGAGTCCCCTTCAGATGACGAATTGTCTCCTATGCCTGGAAGTGTGAACGTGGGCATCGTTCACATGCCTCCTCATCTTCAAAACAAAGACCCCGATTGGAGTGCGAACGAGATGCGAATGATTCACAAAAGTGATTCTATTGCAATTATAAACAGGTTCCGTTTCAAACCAGTAAAGAAGTCACGTATGCTCATTCCATTGTGCCGATTGGTGTCTTACCCAAAAGTTCGACCTATCTCCGAACAAGATGTCCGGAAACTCGAAAACGAGGTCAATAAAGGTTACCGAGAAGGAGATCGGGTAATGTATGTCTCTCCATTCGATAGGAAAGGAAGAGATAAAAAAGTTGGTGCAGAAGATGGTGTGTGGGAGAATCCGCTATGGAGGGCTGCAAACAAAGAGTTCGAGAAGACGTTGTTATCGGATCCTGATCTGCATGACCTCAGCGGCAAATACTTCTACGTATATGAAGGTAATCACCGTTTGACGGCGTGGATGCGTCACATTGAGAGGTACCATCTGATGGATCCATCCTGGTACATCTCAGTTGATTGCATCGTACTCGATACACGCGGCGAAAGCAATCTCCTTCTTGACGCCATGAATGACATCAATTGGTAAGTACTTCAAACATTATTTTTATTAAGTTCAATTCTCTGAAACCTCGACGTACTCTCATATTTGTTTCTGCTATATAGGTCTACCGAACATGACTATGTCGAAGATAGTTTGTGTGCAAAGCTGCAACGCATGAGCAAGTTCGGTAAGTTGAAACTTGAAGACTTCAAGGACCTCATTACTCCGGAGGATTACCAAATTTGCTTAAAAGCTAAAGTAAAAAAGGAAACATGGTATCCTGTCACGGTGGACGTCTTCGTCAAGTTCTTATATGCGGTAAGACTCCTTAATACTTACTAAACAGTCCTATCTTCTACTCATTTCATTACAATTTCTTACTACCTCTTCTCTGCCATGTAGAGGCGGTTAGCGAAAGCATCGGATAATGCCGAAGCTAATTACTACGCCACTACCCCTAAAGAAAAGCAATCAGGGCCAGGAGTTTGGAGTGCCATGGATAGCGCCATCGAAGCCGAAATCAAATCGATTCGAGACAAACAGTTCAACAAGATGGTTGCTGTGGCCAATATCCAGCTTGGGAAAGTATTCCCGAAAGAGGTAAACATTCCTCTCTACTTACTTTCTATTCAGACTCAATACTGTTATTCACTAAAACTGGAATTAACTACTTCGATTTGTTCTATGCCCAGATCTATTCTCACTACAGCCACAACCTGAAGCCCGATATGACAATCGAACGGTTGCACATGGTTGCTACCACGAATGTCCATTTTGATTTTAAAGGAAAGTGGCTCCAATGGTGGAATGCGCCAACTGATGTTCGTCGATCAGTCCACTTCCCACTAGAGCGCCCTATGAAGGATAAAACGTTGCAAGCATTTCTGCATCGCGCTTCTCTCTGGGCTCAGGTATATTGTACTGAACTTCTGGGCAATGGTAAGCTTGGGGTATCACTTTTTGGACACACTAATTAGGTTATTATTATTGAAAGCCTCCAAAGTTTGTCTAATTTATTCATTTTAATCAAGTAAAAAGACCCTAAAATAGAAAATAAAATATCATGCACCTCACTGAAATCAAAGTATATATGCCTATAGATTTTCTCTTAGATTTTTTATTTTTTTTGGATCCATTCATAGATGAGGGAAAAAGTGCTGAATTTGGGGATTTGCAGGCATTATAGTGCACAATGAATTAATTTTTTTATAATTAAATAAATTATTTTGTATTCTATACAAGAAGATGTATGTCATATTCAAAAATTATATTAAAATAAAAATGGTTGATATTCCATTTGCTTGGTTCTATGGATTTTAGGTTATTGGGACATGACTTACTTTTTCAACTAAAAAATCAAATAAAATTACTTCAAAATATTTTTTTTAATTTTTAATTTTTTTTCTTGATACATTATAAGTATAGACAACTAAAACCACATCTAATGAAGTCTTATTGTATTACAGTTTAAAAATGGATATGTTTGACACACCAGCATAGAGTGCAATTGTTCATGGGACAACCTTTTTGGGTACCCCAACCAGACCATCACCCTTCTGTCATTACATTACTCCCGTCATCGACTATGTACTTTTTCAAACTTGCTCTACTTTATTGCAGTTACAACAATCTCTCGAAACTGAAATACAACAATTTCTAGAGGATGGCAAAATCCATATTCAGTGGTCCGATGCGGTACTAACGCCATCCGCGTACGTTGAGAAATGGAGATTGCTTTTATGGGAAAATGCCTTCGGCAACTACCTTGCTCCAAACGCCAGCCCCAAGTTCTTAAAAGGATCCGATATTCAAAAGATTAGTGGTGGCAAGGTTACTATTAAACGGCTCTTATTTCGGTACGTATCACTTTGCTTCTCATTTTTCCACTCAATATGCGGAGTACCAAAATTTGTATTGCATACTAAATTCTTTCATTGAAATATGTATTCTTGACTCTAGGTACTTGAAACAAGAGCTTCTTAGCAAAGGAGCCTTGCCTTCGTGGTCCATTCCAGCTGAGCTCGAGGACGTCACCGTTTCAAATGATCCATCTAGCATCTTCTCCGAAGCTCAACAGGAACGGTTCTCCAACTCACAATTGCTGACCGGTGGTTGGTTTCTCGAGTGCAACGATAACTTCGTGCACAAGGAAGAGAGACATCTGCTTCGGAACCTCAGTTCAAACTCACCCGGCCATGCACCTATGGAGATCGACGACGATGATGACGAAGACGTCTCCATTTTACCAAGTGCACCCGTCTCACCCTCCGAACCATCTTCACCGGTTGCACAGCTCAGAACCCGAGCAAACAGAAAGCGGCGCACCGGTGCTGCGCAGCCTGTAGTTGATTTTGAACAAGAACCGGATGAAATCGCTCCGCTCCATCAAGACATTGCAGATCCAAAAGAAGCTGATTTGACTCAGGCTTCACATGGAGCGACCAACAATGCTGGTAGACGCGGTCGACAACTGACTCAGATTTCTACAGGCGCTCTTACGAATGCGGGGTCCCCCCCTCAGTCTTTCACAGTCGACCACAACTCCGGAAAGAAGTTCGCTTCGCTCCCATTTCTTGAATCGAAGCATGTTGGACAGTGCTCGTCTTCGGAGATTACTATTCCCCTCCCAATGTACTTGGAAAAAGGGGATATTGGAGCTTCTGTCCAAAAGGCAGCTCATGAAACAAAAGATTGGGACACGCAAGTCATGGACATCATCAACCACATCAGAAAGGTATTGTGTTTTACATCTTTTATTACATTATTTTCGTACTCATATTTTCATTGGAACACATCTCTTAACCCCTAAAAATCCACAATGTTTCGGGAGCTTGAAATCCCAACACAGACCACTATGTACTAATGGGGGTACGTCCAATATTTTTGGAAATTTTTGATAATTTCAACCGTAGGATCTTGAAGTAGACTACCATTGGTAGTAGTGTGAAAATTTTCAACCGTTGGATCATCACTAGATGTGAGATCATAACGTTTGAAGTTGACTGTAAATTATTTTTTCCTTCACCGTAAACGCCGAATCGGTGGCCGTGGTCGTTTAGGGGTTAAAACATGTCTAACTTTTTGTGATTTCCAAAGATTGGCAAAGACTGGAAGTACCCATGTAAGGAGATGGGCACGAAACACCCGCATCCCGGCATAGACCTAATCTACGCAGACGTTCCCGAGAACTTACCCGTTCCTGACGTGTCGCCCGTCGAAATCCCTTCATGGAACAAGAGAGAGAAAAGCTACTTCGAGAGTGTGTTCTTTTTTGCTTTCTACAACTTGACAGACGAGGGTGCGATACTTGTTATGCATCCCAAGGACCGTCGAGTCGAAAAAGCTCTCGATGCCGAGTCAAAGGCTTTCGAATTCCGAATGGTGCGAGATTGGTGGGGATATAATCCCATGCCAATGGCCTCGACGAACCCTCACGTGAAAACGGTATGATGTTCAATCTGCAATCAAATCATATTTCATGTTTGTTTACAACGTTTTTTTATATCTTTCTCATGTATTGAATTTTGCAGACTCACAACTTCCACATTAAGGTCTTCGTTCGGAAGTCTTTTGCCACCAGATTCTCCATAAGACAGGTTGCGAAAGAGTACGCAGGTGTGCCCATTCTTCCCGACAAGGAGGACCATGTCTTCAATTTTGCGAGCAATGATTCCATTCGTAAGAAGGAAGATGGTACTCCGTGGCGTGGCTCGCGAGAGAAGGATCCCTCCTTCATCCAATGTTTTATTGATTCTCTCACAGGCGAGCGGGGAATTGTCTTTGACTGGAGCCCTAGTACAGGTTAGTTGTTGCTAATACCAACTGTCATTCAACTTATTCAATATTGTTGTCTTGATGTTGGTTGTTGGTATGTAGGGGCTTCCGTGATTGCGTGCGCGCACTCGAACCGTCATCTTATCGCTGTTGAAGCTGATGAAGAGATATTTGACGGTCTTTTATCGGCATACGTGGATAGTACCGCTTTTGAGGAAGAAAGCGGCGATTCGGTTCCTGATTATGACTACGACAGTGACACTTCTGAACCGCTTCAGAAGAAGCTACGCCCAACATTTTGTGCGTCCTTATCTATTACTTTCTACCCTCTCTTTTGTCACCGTCACTTGAACGAAATTTATTGGTATTGAATTCTTCTGTACTTTTAGGATCGCAGGTTCCAATCGACGTTTCATTGGCGACGGAAGTCTCTTCAGCAGTCCTCCGCAAACTTTCACCCTTCCATCTTATGCGGAGCGGATAGCTCAAGAATTTGTCGCTGCCCCTTCTCCCATCTTATCGGACAGTAGTAGACGTCGACGCTTTAGCTCAAGAGTGCTTGCGTTTATAGACGATGAGGCTGATCAGTGTGACCAACACTTTAATGGTCGTTCACCATCAGCATCGTAGGTGTTTTTATCGTCTGGTTGTTTTGTTTAGACTATTTAGGGTCATATAGGTGCCCTACACCATTGGTCATACATGTTGTTTTTTTATACGTTTCTATATCTATTTATGACGTTTACCTATTAATTATGAACGGTCAACGCGTTCTCAATTAATAAATAAATGTTTAAGTTTTAAATTCAAGCAAACTACAAGTTTCAAAATGTTGCTTTATTTCTAATTGGAGTGATTTAATCTAGCCAATGTTGGTTGAGGCTTTGGTTCAGTAGTTGTATAGCTCAGGATAGCTACTGTACGACGCACTGCAACGCTCAAACGAGCCCCACGAGAATCGAACTCGGACCACTGCAATGCCACGTGAATGTCTTTCTGTACACCTTACAAGGAGACACGGAAGGACGACTTGTAGTTATAAACTTCAGATTATATAAACCGGGGCATTTACGTATAATTTTGATAAATGTAATAGGAAATTGATGACGTCAGTCCTAATTATACTCTAGAGCTTCAAATTTTTAATGTAAATTTATTGAATTGTATGCATTACACATGATGATGTCACCCTTAATTTAATTAACTTTTATTTAAACTTGCAAATGTGGATTATTTATTAAATATTGTATGTCCTCAATATCATGAAAAGAAAAGGAAAAAGGACCTATATTCACGGTTTTGGGTAATTTTATGCCTAAAAATAACCATTTCAAAATTTCAGAACCACCCATACCATGGTAATAGGGTCATTAACTTTTAAATTTTTTTTTTCTTACCGCTCAAACTTTACCGCTCACCGCTCACCGCTCACCGCTCAACGCTCACACCGGTGATTTCCCCATGTTTGGCATTCCGACCCCTTTTCGGTGGACTCTCGTCGCTGGAGCCTACATCAAACTCCCTGGCGGATTCTATGCGTCCGTTGTCCCTTCTGCCTCAGTTCCTCTCTACTTTTGGGGAGGTGTTCAAGCAAGTCGGAGATGGTTTTAAAGGAGTTTTGTGATCCACAGCCTACGAAGGGGGAGAGTGGTCTGGGCTTCTTGACAACTGTAAGTTTCAGCTACCGTAGACATAAACCATGTTTGTATGTCATCAGCTTCAAATTCTATACATGAAGTGAAATATGTATATTTATGTATTTACTATTTATTTTTATAGTAGAATATGTATATTTATGTATATACTATATATATATAATATGTAATTTACTATATATATAGTATGTATATTTATCTATTTACTATTTGATATTGAGTTATAGCAGACAAAGTAAAATCCATTTCCTTTACCTCTAAATATGTTCTTAATAAAAACTGCTATTTATGTAGTTGGGGCCTCCAGCTGCACTAGTTGGAGCCCAAGCTGTAGTAGTTGGGGCCCCCAGCTACACTAATTGGGACGGAGTTGCACTAGCTGGGGCCCGAGCTAACATTGAGATGACTGCCTCTGTCGATAATCTCATTGTGAGAGCATGTTATTGCTCTCTTTTGATGTTATTGTTTATTTGTTACTTTTATAAATGAATTGTTAATTAGCAAATGTCATTTTGAAGTAGATTGGTGAAATTAAGATAATTAAGTTTTGAATACAATATGCATGTTTGAGGATGGTTGTTGTAAGGCCTTGGATAGGATGTTTGGCATTTATTTAAGCTTTAGATTAGATTTAGTGTGGAAGGGCTAGAGGAGGAATGAATCCCCCTAGTGGATCCATAGTTTGATGGGGAAGGACTAGAGGAGGAATGAATCCCCCTAGTGGATCCTTAATTAGAAATAGGGTTAGTTGCTTGATTAAGAGTTAGATGTTTTACCATTGGCCTTGCACAATTAACCTCGGGTGTTCATATTTGTGTTTGAGACTTGATTGTTTTGGTCTTGTCCAATTGACTTTGTGGTGGCAATTGTGAGTTACATTCGTTTGTAGGGGTTCTTCAAGTGGAGGGCCATGGAGGATGGAGCGCCATGGAGGATGGAGCGTCATTCATCCATGGAGGCCTTAGATTAGGGCCTTAGGGTTAGGGTGAGCCGCCTCTTTGGCGGCTCCTCCATTTGTACTTAAGAGCTTGTTTTCAAGCTATAATCAATCAATCCATTCCCCTCTTGTTCATTGATTCATGTTGGTGTTCTCCCTCTCCCTCTTCTAATGCTTAGTTAGTGAAGAGAAGGAAGGCCATGGGCCTCCTTCTCTCTCTTCTTGCTCCCCTCTTTCCTTGTTTTTGCTCTTCCTTGTAGATTGTTGTCATTTGCTCATCTCCTTGGAAGTGCCTCTCGATCAAATAGCCATCAGTCCCTCGGTTTTAGTCCAAATCGATTGAGATTTAGGATGCTGGTAGATCTCCTCAGTAGCTTTCTTTTGGTATATGGCTCGTCCAATTCCGATCTGTAGGGAGGGAGAAATCACCTCCCAAAGTCAGTAGTGTTGAAGGTGTTCTCGGCCGGATGGTATAAAAACAAGGCCCAGTCAAATGGCAATCAGTCCTAGGTTTTTTGTCCTATGCTTTTGAGATTTTCAGGGTAGATGCACAATTAAGTTGGCTTTCTAAAAAGCTAATGCACGCCCAATTCCGAGCTAGGATGGAGAAATGGCGGCCTAGAATCTGAAGGGTACTTAAAAATGCATCCGGCCGGTGGTTTCTTCTTGTTCTTTCCCTTGTTCTTCATCCTCTCCTTGTTTCCCTTCTTCCCTTCTTCATTTCTCTTGTGATCTTGATCCTTGTGACCAATTGCCACCCCAAAGTGGTTTCTTGGCTCACACTCAGTAACATATCCGAGAACATCAGATGAGTGTACAACGTCAGACTATAACCCTAAATCCTAAACCTACCCTAATCCCTACACATCCACGCGTCCCTCCACGTCACCATTGCCATGTAAACCACTGACAACGCAAAAGTTTACCACTTCGCCTCCACGTCGACAACAACCTTTTGCATCAAGTAATACCCAACACTTACTACTTGTTTAGACAAACCCCTCGACTTCGAAGTTAACCCCACTCCGTGAACCAACTACAGAACCCTTGTACTGTTACTTCCAAGAGATTTCTCTTATTTTCCAATTGTTATCAACATGTGATTTTAGTAGTAAAAGCAGCTCAGCTAGCACTTCAACTAGAGGCTGAAGCAAAGAGACTAACTCTTAAGGAATCCCGAGCTTCAGCTCCGGAAATCAAAGCGCAGGTTGAAGCAAAGATTGTAGCAATGACTGTGGACGGCCTCACAACCAAAGCAAAGGAGCTCGGCATCGACTCTTTCACGAGAACATTGTTTGGAGGAGCATTAGGCTCCTTTGTTTCCAAGATTGGTACCATGAAGGGAGTTGAAGAGAAGCCCAAACCTGAGAAGAAAGTTGCTAGTGTAAGCGCGGCTGGTTCAGCTAAAGTTGCAGCTTCTAAATCTCCTCAGAAGTATTTAGGTGATTTTTTCAAGCCCCAAAGAACAATTTTTGTAAACAAATATGGATTGTAATATTCTATTGTAAATTATTGAATGGCTCTCAGTCTAGAGGTTATTTGCAAATGTAAGATTTTATTGATTGCAACTAGGCTTCTTCTTCCCCTTGTAGAGTTACTATTGCAAAATTTTGCAAGTGAAATCCTACCTCTTACCGTTTCAAACTCTCAAATATTGCACCTTTTGTCTTTGCCACTTCAACGTTGGCTTGACTTCTAATTTTCCTGAAGTCGCTGGAGCTTAGACACCAAAGTGACAGGGTGAGATAAGATGGGATGCTTATTTAGTCAACATGGGGCCGACTTTCGAACCTTGCATAATTTTTGGCATGTATCAAAATAGGGGTCTAGGGAATTGTCTTGCACTACTATTGCTCATATCAAGAGGATTTACAAGCCAAATGCAAGACGTAGGCTCTCGTAATCAATCAACATCATTCCAAGAACTAAGCTCAAATTGTTTTTGAAGTATAGGCCACTTTGAAAAGAAAATGCTCTTAGAATGTGTCCTAGTAATAGTATATTGATTTTTCTTAAAGGTTATTGAATGTTCATTGTTCTTGAAAACAGGGTATTTCATGATAAAATTTTGAATATAACAAAGTAAAACATTCTTGAATAGAAGTCTAAAAATGATATTCCTTTCTTGCTTTGTCCTAAAATAACTTACATGTTTTCCTTGTCCTATTTTTCTTCTGGATGTTTTAAAATATGTTTTTGCTTTCAACAATGTGTACTAAATCATCAAAGTTCAAACATCAATGTCTATACTCAGTTACTCACATTATAATATTGATGTTCACTATTAGCATTTATCATAAAGAAAAGTATTAGAGTTTTGTAAGGTTTGTTAAAGTATCTAGAGTAAAAGATTGATAATATTATATAAAGAACAAGCAAGCTTTGACAGTCATTTTTTACAAGAAGATAGAAGAACCTTCAAACTTCATTACTGTCTGCATATTGATTACTCATCTTGGATTTAGAAGAGGTCCATCAAATGCAACAATACATATTATGTTCACATCTAATGTAATGTCACTATCTTTACACATAATGTAATGTTGGGCTTAATTTGTCACAAAAAATGATTAGTGATGAAGAAGATATTATGGAGAAGATTTCTTGTTGTCAAATATAATTATGAATAAATCAGAATAATATAGTTCTTTATAGTCATAACCAAGAGGTGTAGACTCTAAGAAAAAAAATGAAAAAAGTTGTACAATATTCTAATTGAGACTATTACAAAAAAATTAGTCTTACAAATGAAGTCTTGTCAAGATTCATAATCTTGTCCATGGAGATGAAGGATTATCATGGTTACCCTTATCGAATCCTAACTAATGACAAGTTGAAAGACTACTAAATATCTCTTGTATTAAAATTTGGAAGGAATATTATATCAAGACTTGCAACATAGAATGGTGGTTTTGAGAAATAAAATGAACATTGCACTTAAAAATTGTTTTGTGTTTTTAAGTCAACATTCATGCCGATTATGTAGTGTTATTTTCTATTGAAGGTTCTGTTACAAACATTAAGCAAGTGGGTTGAGAAGATGTACTCTTATAAAAACAATGAAGTTCACTTTAAGTCAAAGAGGTCAACATTCTGATACTTGGAGAATTTGTCACAATTCACTTCAAAAGTAGATGTCGATTCTAATGAAAAATGTAGAAGAGTGTACCTATTAGGATTCATATAGTCAAAAATTTGTTTTGGAGGGATTGAACATGCATAAAATTTTTCATATGATACTAACGGTTGCTTTTTATTTACTCATTTTCTATGGAATCTTGCATATCTGTAAATATTTATGAACTGGTGAAGCTAGCTATTTCTTTACGATAAAAAATGAAGTGCAAATGAAATCTACAAGGTTGCTTTAAGGATATAATCTAGAAATCAAGTAAACTACTTCTCAAGCATCACATTTTCAACCTAAATAAGAGCTCTTCGGCATTCTAATCCCAAATTCATCATGTTTCGCAATGAGTTTCAAACCGACTTCATTTCAATCTTCTATAGCATTTTGGGGTAAGATATAGACTTCTTCCACTCTAAAACAAATACTTGCTTTGACCAAGTATTCATCATTTTCATATTTCTTGAGTTCTCCCAATGGTTTGACAATTTTTTAGTTTTATAACAATTTCTTACGTGCTAACATGGTGTAACTTGAAAAAATTGGTGTTGCAAACACAAAAAAACAAGCATCATATAAGGTCCTCTCGAAATTTTATATATTAACATGTTAAATTGCTATTAAATGGTACCAATTTCATCACATAATAAAAGAAAAACTTCAAGCTATTAATTGATAATTTCAAAGAATAGCTTCTAAGGTAATATATTGTCTTAGGGACAAGGCTTTGGATATCTGGGATACAAAAGGTATTATCCTCTCAATAATCAAATTGCTACTTCATATCCACTAGAAGTAACCAATCTAGCTTTATATTATAACAAGAATAGTAGTTGTTAAGTATATATGGCCTTTTTTACACTAAAGATTTGTTAGTAAATTAACTCTTTATTCTTTGATATTTCACTATAGTAATTTATTAAAATTTGTGCAAATTATTTATGAGGAATCATTCGTATATTCATATATAATCTAGTAAAGATGGATTATTCTTGATACTAGCCTTCGTCAAGATTATTAGCTTGATTCTTAGAAGCACATAATGCACAAGCTCAATACCTTCATCTAGACTTTAGAAAATTGCTATCATTTTACTTTTGGTACAGATAAGATATATGTATTTTGAAAACTTATCAAGGAAAAAGCTTCCAACTTACGTTTTACAATATCACACAATTGTTCATATAACTATTATGCATTATAATAGGAGTGATGCTTCATAGTGATTGATTTATCTCCTATATTTTAAGATTTCTTTCAGTGTTCAAGTGTACTAGAGGAAGTGTCAACCCATACCTTACACCATATTCTATTGTGATTGTTTGATATTGGACCAGCACAAAAAATTGGTTGGGGCCATGTTGAATGGGTAACTGATGATGACATAATGTCCAATGTCTTGGATATAAGAGGAGATGTGCGCACCAACTTTATAACTTGTCCTCAAAATCCAAAAGAAGTATTGGCTATCACATTGCCATTTTTCACAATAATTGTTAAGAACATGAGATTTTTTTACCAATTTGAAGTTCAAGTGTTGGATGACAAGAATGCTAAACGCACATTCCGATTTTCAAACACATTTGTAAGTTACATTTGACACATTTGTTTTCAAAAAAATTATTTCTAGTTACATTTTCTTAAAGAAAAGAAAAAAGCTTCTATTGTCATCAAGTGTGAATTCAACGAGATATCATCAATTTAAAAAGCTCAATAGTACTTAAAACACATCTTAAAATTCAGAATGTCACCTCACAAAAGTTTAATCAATTTGAGCTAATTTCTTTTGTATGTAATAATCAAGATATCCAATATTTTTTAAATTAAGAGACTTGCAGAATAGATCACGATCCATGTCGTATGTAAGTACACTGCCATTGCGATTTGACGAAGGTTGGAATATGATACAATTTGATCTAGTGGAGTTTACAAAAAACATATATGGTACAAATTATGTTGAAACATTAAAAGTAAAAGTGAATGCAAATTGTCGCCTTCGGCAAATGTATTTTTCAGATCGATACTATAATGAAAATAAGCTAAGAGATGATCTTAAGTATTTTCTACCAATTCAAGTAAGTAAAGATTTGTTTGACTTCGTTTTCATCTCTAAAAACTCATGATTTACAAGCTATAGATAAATTAGCTATAAGCTATGTTTTTGAAACTTCATTTTTCCAGAAGTGGTCACATTTTCCCTTATAATGTTGATGTTATAGTTTTACAAATTTATAATGGTGTGGATCAAGGCCTTGTTGTTCATATACTCAATATTAAAATAAAAAATCAAATCTATTTATTTCATAAATGTGTAATATAACTTGCCCAAACTAATTTGTTTATTTCAATGGTTCAGGATTGGCTACAACGTTTGACACAATCTCATAGAAGCACCATTATCCTTCAAATGCATTTTGGTAAGGTATCAATAATCAAGGACAGATATTATTGCATGAGTAGAAAACTTGAAGGCGTTCGTGTTGATGGGCTTGCTCCTATACGACGTCGACGGCCAAAAGTTTGTGAAGGTTGTCCTTCATAGATACCAAGAATATTCAAGAATTTTTAAGCACGGTTTGTGCAAATTCAAAAAACCACCATTCTTCTTGGTTTGTTGATGATCCAAGTTGGATGGCTATCATTAAGTTGTTAAGAAAGATTAAGAAGATTTCACTTGTATTGTACAATTAACAGTCTCTTTAGTAGAGAAGGTGCAAAATCATTTAACATAATATTTTCTACTTGCGTTTTGATATGATATACTAGACATGTTATGAGTACACAAGTCCTTACCTATGTCCTCCGGACACGGACATCAAAAAGATTAGATCGAAATTTTAAAAACCGTGTAAAAAATCTAGGTATTAAAAAAATTTATACCCTATTGACAATTCTCAAACTTAGTTTTCTTTATTCCTACATTTGGATTTTTTACATATATTTAAAATTTTTGATGTTACCTTTTTTAAGTCTGTGTCCAAAGGACACAAGTAAGGACTTGTATATACCCTTGTCCTCTTGACATTTCATCAAATACAATTCTTCAAATTCTTCAAAAGTCTTCATACCATATCTACATGACCAAATGATGATGGCCATGATCATGAACATGCATGTATGGTGAATCACCGAGGACAGACAGACATACCGCGTTCTTTTATATATAGAGATCATTACTTCATATACCAATCCCTTCACTTGAGAAAAACCCCAAGAAAGGACTAAATTCTCTTAACCCTTAAACGCCCATGGGGTGTAAAACGGGCAGCCCAAAATTGGTTCACAGCATCTTTTGGACTTGGGCATCATGAATAGTGCACTTTTTGAACAAGGGCATCATGAATGCACCAATCAATGATGAGCTTGCAACCTCCTACAAGGTTATGTACAACCCCAACCTCGCTACCACAATCCTTTCAAAGCACAAAATCACTCATACAAATTGTGATTCGAATTGTAAATTTTCACTTTTTGAATGCATCACAAGAAGGTGACCAGTTTGACATCAAAATATAAGTGAAAAGTTGAGTACAATCAGAGCTACAGAGAAGATTCTGTTGGAAGGTGACCCCTCGGGTCACCTTGGGCGTTTAAGGGTTAAGAGTCATATAAGGAAAGGTAGTCCTACTCAAAATGACTCATTAAAGTGTAAAGCCATTTTAGACACACACCTCCAACTCTAAAAATTCAGACCATGTTCTAGAAGAACCCAAATAATAATGGATTCCACATATCCAATCTTCTACTTTGCCTACGCACAAAGATTGCTTCCACGACTAATTTCTCTACAAATTTGCGAGACCAAATTTTAAGCCATACGTTCTCCTTCTCAATCCAAATCTAAATCTTAGGTACCATCACATTCACTTTCAAATGAACCTACATTACTCTAACGACAAAATAAATAATACCACTTGAAACACAATGATAGTAAACACAATGATATTATGACAGAGCAATTGTCAGCTCGTCTTCATGTACACATTGAAAGATCTATATGCCACTATATTACAAAAACTTACAAGCTCCCTACAACATCTTCACATGTAGCGCACAATCCGTGTCTTCGGCACCACCACTCGCAAAAAGCCTTCACTGCACCCACATATACCATCCATCCAGTATCAGTAACAACTCACTTTGATAATGCATAGAATGATCCATTGTTGGCATAGCAAATGTTAGTTATTTGCTGGGGTGATGAACGTACATGAATTCTGCAGAGATGGCTCCAACTTCTGCATTCTTGGGCAATCGCCAAACGGCTCGGTATGGACCTTGTTGAAGATCACGTCGGTGATAAACGCTACCATTTCCGTTGACACTGCCATTTCCGTTACTGTCACCGTTGTTTTTCCACCAGTCTGTAGACCTGCTGCCTGATATCACCAAGCTGCTCAAAACAACACGATTAAGCTTATCAACACTTCTATCAACGAAAGCATATCCCTCATCAAACGACTCCCGAAGTGTTTGTGAACTTGTTAACTTTGATCTATGAAGAAGAGACAACAATACACTTTGAGAAGCGAGTTGAATCTGTTAAACGATTGTTTGATGAAATGATTCCTCCAGGTGAAATTCGATAACTTATGTGTTCAAGGTTTTCGAGAATTTTATGGAAGGTTGTACCTTATAATGAGTAGAGATGAAGAAGGGCATTTACCTGTCGGAAGTGACCTCACAACAGATGCCGTCCACATTGACGCCTGGGAGTTCAACTGTAACAACGTATGCTGAGCCTGACTCCACAACATCCATGCGGGGAAACCACTCATACCCTGAAAATGTGAATAGAAGTACCATAAGATCGTTTTACACTTCAACGATCGCAAGCAAGAATCCTTGAGATTTGATGCTTTTATCAAGCAAGGAATATAGGCCTTCATGTTTCGGTAAGAAGATTGCTCTCATGTTCGGATTGAGAGAGAGAGGGAGAGCTCAAACCTTTGCCAATGCTTTCAGTTTCAGGGTGGCTTGGCTGTTCTTCAGCAGCAGCCCAAGCTAGAGCAGCCGCCTCTTTCTCCTTCTCCACCTCCTGTGGTGACAGTGAGCTGCTACGAGAAAACAGAGGCTCCGAAACTGACGGTGCCACAGCTGCCCGAGTCGACGGCTTACTGAACATCGGAGGAGACACCAGGTCAGTGCCCTTTGCCTTCTCGTTCTCTTGTTTGGCCGAAGGTGGTGCTTGCTTCACTTCTTCTGTGGAACTTCCCTGTCGAGGATAAGAATACAAGCGTCACAGAAGATTGAGTCTTAGAACACAAATAAAGTCACCGACGTTTGATTTCCATAACAAAAAGCTGTCACGGAAGTTCTTCCTGTAGAGCAGAATTTAACTCTACGAAGTTCCTGAAAATTCAGAACGGAAACAGAGTCACGGGAGTTTGAATTCTAGACATGAAGTAACAATGGTTAGACTTCCAAAACAGGAAGATAATCACATAAGTTTGCAGTTCTAGAGCAGAAATAAAACTTCAAGAAGATTGATTTTTCAGAAAGTCACATAAGTATGATATTTAGTAGAGAAAAAGAGTCATATAAGCTCAAGTTTTAAAATAGGAAGAAAGATAAAAGTTAGGCAGTACCTCAACGTCCTGTGCAGGACGGGCGTATCGTGTATCACTCAAAGCAACTCGCGCGTAATCAACCCGATTATGCCTGCGAGCGCCACCCATACAAGCCTGCAGCAGAAGACTCCCTGTCAAACCCTGGCCCCAAAAAAGTAAGAAAGGTCACAATCAAATGACAAAGGGCATAAACTCGTACCATGAAAGACACAGATCCTGGATTCTCAGACTGAAGGTGCGCAGCTAGCTGCTGCAATCGAAACTGAGCTCGCTCCATGCTTGCCTTGCCTGCAAATCAAAAATGGCACACATAAAACCCTAAACCTCGAATCTAACACCGAAATTCGACTGATCACAGTACGAGGTGGCCGCAAGTTGAAGCAATCGTTCATTTTGCAAGGAATGTAGACGCAATTCGTAACTGAGAAGCAATTGAAGCGAATATGGCCGGTTTCTACGAAAATTACGAACGCAAAAACACGAGGCCCAATGGCTTGCCTCAGAATTGCTTCAACTAGAATTTTTTGCTGTTTCAAAAACGAGAGTTCGGTTGAGAGAATTGTGGGCATTGCGAACCCAAAACCGCGACGAGCAATAACTTACCTTAAAATTGCTTCAGAGGCAAAATTCGACGGATCTAACTAGTTTTGGAACAGAATTCGCTGTTTTAAAATGAGAGTTCGATACAGAAATTGTGGGCTTTCTATGGCGTACCTTGAAATTGCTTCAGAAGCGAGAATTCGAAGGTTTGAGCTCGTTTCGAACCAGATTTTTCCTGTTCCGAGAATAACAGGTCGATAGAGACTTGTGAGCTTTTAAGAGGAAAATTGAAGGTCCAAGCACTTTGAGATGGTGTGTCGGATCTCGAGCCAGAGAAATTGCTCACTATCGTCCTTCCGCTTCTGTTCCACATTGATACACATGTCCCTCCTCATCGAATGGATGGATGATAACTGATGTGTGGATGAAATATGGATGTGGATGTGGAGGGCTTTGGCGGTCCGGCGAATGGATTCCACTTGGGACCATCCATGTACACTGACGTGGAAGCACCCTTAGACATTAGATAGTTGCCCTTTAGAGTTTTTAACTTTTTATATTTTAATTTCGAGAAAGAAACGAGTATCACTTCACAAGAGTTGTTGATTAGTGTTACATGGAGATCACTGTAATGGGTAATTTTTGGTAAATAACATTTTTTCTCAACTCTCTTGAGATTAATGTAACGGGTAACTTGTGGTATATAACACTAGTTTTCAACTGTATTTGAGATTAGTTTTCACTTGGTATATAACACTAGTTTTCAACTGTATTTGAGATTAGTTTTCACTTTGGGCTACCATTGCAATCACTTTCTCTTGTCTTTTCTTCAATCCACCAATTGCACCACTTCCAATAAATTCTTCCACTTGCCAAAAAGTTTGCATGTTGTGTGGTGGTTTGAAGAGTAGTGTTGTAACACTATGGTGACGTGTGACATTTAGTGTTACGGTTTGCGATTAACGTTTGTAAACTAATCAACAATTTTTGTGTAATGGTACAAATTTCAATGTAGACAATCTGAATTTGTGTGAGCATTTTTTGTGCATTTCAAAAATAAGTAGAACAACTATTTCTTATCATAATTTTTTGAATATTCTAAAAGTACAACAAATTCTAATGTTTGTGAAAGATTTTTGGAACAAATACAACATATAGTTTGTACTCCGGTAACTATGGTTTCACATCTTTTCTTCAATGTCATCCAACTTTTATCTTTTTGTCAACGCATTTCTTAGTTTATTCCACAACAGTAAAAAGATATTTTGTGTACTCAAGTACACTCTCCCTCCATCTTTAAAAAAAACTCAAGATTTGATTTTAGCACTCATTTGATGTTAATGAGTAATCCATACCATCAAACAAACAAAAAAAATTCAACCATATTAATAAGTAATCTAGACCATTAGACGGAATTCAACCAGTAATCTAGACCATTAGACGGAATTCAACCATTTTTGACAAATAATGGATTTATTCAGAGACAAAGTAAGTAATCCTTTTTCCATTTTCTGAAATCTTATCAACTCATAGGTCAAATAGTAAATTGTGATTACAATAGAGAGAACTGTCGAAGGACTTGCAAGCACTAGAAGGCACAAGATACATTAGTATTCATATCTATTTAATGCATTCCCTCTCAAAGGAATTTAACCACCTCTAGTTGTGATGAACTTTGACCCTTTTGTTGAACTTCAACAAACTAGTAGAAATAGTGTCAAAAAAATTGTCTGGGGTCACTTTTCCATATGATGCAAGAGTCCCTTTGTGAAAGCGTGTAAACGCCCTCTTCTTTTATTGTTGTTAATTGTGACTTTTGTAAGTGAATTGTTAACAAACAATGCAACCTTGGAGTAATTAGATGAAATTATGCTAATTAGGTTGTAGACTCAATATGCATGTTGAAGGATGATTGTTGTAAAGCCTTGGTAGCTCATTTATGCTCAAATTCAAGTTTAGATTAGTTTTTGTGCGGAGAAGGACTAGAGCAGGGAAAATCCCCCCTAGTAAATCCAAAGAATGATGAGGAAGGACTAGAGGAGGGAAAATCCCCCCTAGTGAACTCAAAGTAGGATTAGTTACTTGACTTTGAGTTAGATGTTTTACCATTTTCCTTATGCAATTAACTTTTGACATGCATTATTGTGTTTGTGACTTGATTACTTGGTTTTATTTATTTGACTTTGTGGTGGTGTTGCAAGTTACATTCATTCATGAAGGTGGTGGAGTGCTTCAAGAATGGAGTGCCATGGAGGTTGGGAAGCAACATTCATCCTTGAAGACCTTAGATGTAGGGCTTTTGAGCCTTAAGGTTAGGGTGAGCCGCCTCTTTGGCGGCTCACTCTCTTGTATTTAAGAGCTTGTGTTCGAGCTGAGAGATATCTCTCTCTAGTGCCTCCTTCTTGTGATGGTTAGTAGTTAGGAGAAGGTAGGCCGGTGGCCTCCTTCTTGTGATGGTTAGTAGTTAGTAGAAGGAAGGCCGGGGGCCTCCTTCTCACTCTTCTTTGATCTCATTCTCCATGTTAAAGCCTCTCTCAATCTATCTTGATGTATCGTCTTGTTTTCTTCCTCCTCTATTTGTGTCCCGTGCGGTTTTCTCCATCTGACCCTCGTGCTTTGTTTAAATAGAGTAAGATTTGGTAGGCAAACAGGTCTTGAGTAGGGCTCTCCATTGGTATATGGAACGCCCGATTCCGAGTTATAGGGAGTGAGAAACACCCCTCCAAAGTTGGGGGTGTTGAAGGGTTTTCCCGCCAGCGGTTAAAAGAAGTAGGCCCCAGTATTTTGGCCATCAGTCCTCAGGATTTGATCCTATGCTTCTGAGATTTTGGGGGTGTGTGCGAAATTGACTTAGCTTTCCAGAAAGCTATGGCACGCCCAAATCGGAGCTAAGATGAAGCGATGGCGAGCCAAAAACCGGAAGAGGGTTAAAAGGAGGCCGGCGGGGGTTTTCTTCTTCACTTCCCCTAGTTTCTTCTTCATTTCTTCTCGTCTTCTCTTCTCCATTGTTCCTCTCTTTATGTGTTGTTCTTGTCAATGCCCTTGTGACCAAAGGCCACTCCATGGTGGTTTTTTGGCTCACACCCTTTTAAAATTGTAAATCTAGTGGAACATTAATGGATACTTATGTTTGTTATTTTCCTCCAATTTTCTACTAGTGCATTAGGCTTTAGCAATTCTTACCACACCAATAGGACTTTAAGACAATGTGACAAATATAAATAATTGATTAAAATATCATTAGAGGCACTATTTGAATAAATAGACACCCTTGCGTCACTAGGGACAAGTTTTGGACAATTTTCTACTATTCATGGATCATGGATAGTGCATTTCCATATTAGAGTCCGACTAGTTAAAATTTCTATAATGATAACAAGAATATGTTAAGCTAGTTAGCTTGTGGCGTGAAAGGAGTCTTCGAGGAGCAACAACCACAGTAAATTCTTTTGAATATGAAATTTAAAGTGTCTATAAATTTGTTACAAATGAAATTTGAGTGCATAGGGGGCCCTAATGTCGATTCATTGTAGCAATTGGTTTAATTTTGTCTCCCCTTCACGAGTTTGAAAGGTCGAACATTCCACCATGTATCCCTTTTGCTTCCTTTCCTACAATATATTAGTAACTTCCTTCACTAATAAATACATGGACCGAACGGGGTAGCTTTTATAAGACCCAACACACCCAAAGTAGTGACAACACCATGGTGTACTTAGTGCACAACCCCGTGTATAATGCCTTGCGCATCATAATGAAGAAAATGTCATGTGGAGCTCTAGTCAAGTCTCGAAACATTTAAATTATGATACACAAATTAGCACTAACATGGCACTCCATGTGCATGCATAGCCCCAATAGGAAAGAGGTTAACCCCACCTCCCCACAAATAACATGGGAGGCTCTCGACAGCCTTACAAACTTTGATGAATACAATCCATCTACTGGTATTCTAGCATGTTTGATTAGGAAAAAATAAGTAAAAGTAGTCAACATGGTATATCTTTGAAAAGAACAAAGGCTCCTTTTATTGAATCTGATATTTTTTTAAGGCGAAGCCACACAGGAGGCAAGTGGAAGTCTTCTAGAGATTCTAAGACAACTCGGCTTGTTTGGCAGGTAGTTTGCCACACGACCGGCACAGCTAGGCCACATGCACTCGAACTTTCTCTATGGACAGCCACGAACTTTCTCTATGAACAGCTACTCGAACTTTCTCTGTGGACAACCACAAACTTTTTTGGTGAACAACTACTCGAACTTTCTCTATGGAGAGCCGGCAACAGCACGCAAACTTCTCTATAGCCATATGCTCTGTTTCTGCTACTCTCTCCAGAAGCACACTTATCGCTCATGTTTGTGCCCGAAGACAACCAAATGCCAAATAAGAGTAGATAGAACAATTATTTCTGCATGTGCAATTTGGTGGTGGCTAAAGGCAATATTAATAAGATTGTACTATTGGAGTGAGGTAGACATCACGTTAAGTGCTTAAGTTCTAAAAATTCTAATGAAGTTAAGTGGGTGTAAGAGTCATCCATAATTGTCTTAATCAGTTCCCATTAAACTAGTAATAAGAAATAGAATCAAAAAGTATAGTCCGTAACGACTTGACCATAGTGACAAAAATTTTGGTTCACTTTATTTTAGTGAAGATGGTTCTTTGAATGTAGACCAATTAGCTCCTACTTTTCAAGAAGAGCAGGTTGACACATATTCTAGTTGTGAAGGTTTGTCATATGAAAAAATAGATATTAATGAGTTTATCAAAGATTTATCACATGAAATTATTGATTTTTTAAACAATGATTATGATCATAAAGGTTCATTACTTGAAATACCCAAAGATGGTGAGGAAGGAACCCATTCGGAAGATCACTTTAGTGATAAAGGCTCCAATATTTAGAATTCTTCACTTGAAGTTACCAATGATGGTGAGGAAATTTATTTTATCAAAAACAATTCTAATGATAATGACTCCACTACTCAAACTGAGAACTTTGAAGAAGATGATACATTGAAAAGTACCCAATTTTGTCCACTACCAATGTTGAAGGTGATAGCGATGAAGAATATCATAATTGTGGTATGTCAATTGAGGATGATGATGACAATGATATTCTTCGTGAAAACGTTGCATCATTAATTGAAGATTGTACATCAAGTTTTGTTCAAATTCCCTAATTAAACACAATGCTAATTTGAATTGTGCCTTTGATGACATCAAAATAAATTATCTAAAGTGTCGCTTTTCCTTAGTCTAAAGGCAAAAAGGCTTCCCATTTAACGTTTTTACTTTTGATACATTTCTAAAATAAATTTTAGGTCACCTTTATTAATTATAGATTTTTAAGGACCTAAGATACTGTGAAATTTCAAATCTCGCCATCTATGTAAGATATGTTGGATTTGTGATCTGAAAGTTGAAAGCAAAATATAACAACACATGCTTTTGACTCGTAAAAGAGAGTGCAACCCTATTGTGGAGGTTTTGACCCTTTTATTCAATAAATATGAATCGTACAAAGTCGGAACTTTGTAAGATTTAAAGAGTTTTCCCATAATTTTTTGTAAAGATGAACATGCTTCAAAATTCCTTATACATTAGGAGACATTGGCCCTCAATGTTTAAAAACACTATTTGAAATATGCTCAAAAGTGTCCAAGTGCCGAAAAGTATTGGATATGCTCACTTATTCTCATAATCTGTTTAAAATGAAATAAATCATAGAAACTTCAAAAATTCACCAAAAATTGAAATTACACTTTTTTCAAGTTTTGTTTCTTGTACATGTAAACAAGGTTTTAAGGCATGAGTTCAATCCAAATATTCTTCACATGCCATTTTTATTATCAAAGACTAGCCTTTGTATTTGATATTAACATAGCTCCATGTGAAAATTCAAGCATTTTTTTAGGATTTATTGGTTGCATGAAGATAATAATAGCGTAGACATGTTCCTAACTCACCTAGAAACAATAATTTGAAGAGCCTCATCATAAAAATTTACTTCTAAAGTTCGTTTTCTAGACTCTTGAAAAACTTTAATTCTTTTTGCACCCAAGATATTTTGCACATCTACAGATATAAGTAAGGTACTAGATACTACAGTTACATACTTCAAAAATTGTCAGAAATTTAAAAGAGTGCAGTTTTGGGGTTTTTGGTTGTTTTAAGGCGACTCTCCTTCTGAGGTTAACCCTTAAACGCCCCAGGTGACCCGAGGGGTCACCTTCCAATAGAATCTTCTCTGTAGCTCTCACTGTACTCAACATTTCACTTTTATTTTGATGTCAAACTGGTCACCTTTTTGTGATGCATTCAAAAAGTGAAATTTCACAATTCAAATCACAATTTGTATGAGTAATTTTGTGCTTTGAAAGGATTGTGGTAGCGAGGTTGGGGTTGTACATAACCTTGTAGGAGGTTGCAAGCTCATCATTGATTGGTGCATTCATGATGCCCTTGTTCAAAAAGTGCACTATTCATGATGCCCAAGTCCAAAAGATGCTGTGATCCAATTTTGGGCTGCCCGTTTCACACCCCATGGGCGTTTAAGGGTTAACTACACCTCTAGCACCCCAATCCGCACTTTAAACTACACCTCCAACGCCCTAATTCGATCAACGTTTCCAAAATCTTGTAGACAACGCCACCACCCAACCAACCAAACAAACATATGCCTTAAATATGTAAATGTTATTTGTATTTTTGAAACAAATTATGGTTTGGTGTACATTTGAAAGGAGACTTGAAGGTTAAAACCTCCCTCATGGCCGAATAAGCCCTGATAAGTTCGTGGTACTGCTGCTCTCCGTTACCCTTACACTAATATGTCACCAGTAAGCACATTATAAATCAAGCTTCACAGCTAACATGTACCTCCGGAGTACTTGAACCATTCATGGACCTGAACAGGTTACCTTTTAACAATAAGGTAGAACCACCTATACTCGAACGCCCCCCCAAAAGCGTTCCCTATAAATGCATGCATTAACAAGCAAAGCCTCATCTATCACTGTACACACAAGATCCTATTTCTAAATAAAAATCTACACAAGGCATTCATTGATTGGCACAAGCCACCAAAAGGTGAGTTGTCCATGTGCACGCTTTTTGGAGGAGTCTATGTACATAAATAGGTGTCTAGTCATACAAACTTTGAAAATTCATAGCTTATTCATATAGAATGAGAAAAATATAGTTTCACTTGGGTTCACCTTTTCTTTTAATTGCTAATACGCTATAAAAAAATCAGCATCTAAATCCCATTGAAAATAGGCTAATTCCTTAAATGCACGAAAATAGGTGGTTCCACCTTAAGGGTCACGCTCCGAAACTGTTGACATCCATAGTTCCATACTCTTCTGCGAATCGCACGTGGCACTTTAGCATCAAGACCACAGAAACAGAATAAGGATTTGCCACTCGGTGGCACCCACTTGGCCAAAGGAGCTCAATTGATACTTTGATCAATCGCTAAGATTCCATCAAAGTTGATCACCAGCACGCAACTCTCGCTCATTTCGCAACGATTGATCCAGCACGCAACTTTCGCATAACGCACAGTTGATGTTGCACGGAACTCTCGCTCATCATTAAGCCCAACTGTCGAGCAATTCATTGATTTTAGTAGTTGTTGCTGCTTGCCTGCGAAGAGGAGCCGATTGTGCGAGTTAGTTCGACTTTTGTTGAAGTTTTGAAGGGGAATCGGAGCCATGGCCGACGAAGCTAGCAAGAGGAGTGAGGGAGCGGCCGAGAAAGCGCAACAGGGCTCGGATGCGGCCTTGGAGACAATTGGGCAGTACCGTGCGGCCGCACAGGAACAGGGCGTGGCAGCTTTGCGAGGCGCTGAACATCGGTACCGAGCAGTCAAGGAGACGACCGCTCACAAGGCCGGCGAGACTGCCGATGTTGCTGATCAGAAGAAGAACACAATTGCGGTAAGTAGTTAGGGTTAACAGACTCTTCTTTCTCGCCCTCTCTCTCTTTTCCTTCCATCTCTATCCTATTGAAGGCATTCCTCATGGATTTTGATCACGGATAGGTCTTGGGTTTTGATAAGTTGGTGCCTGCTGCAGTCCACTCTGTCGCAGTATACCCAGGCTGCTTTGGATAAGCTACAGCAATTGAAGATCGGCACGCAACAAGCATCGCAGCAGGCATTGAACAAGGCAGGTGAGCAAACGGAGCATACGAAGGCGGATGTCCACAAAGCAGCAGGCTCCACCGCCGACACGGCCGCTGTGAAGAAAGATCAAGCAGCGGGCGCTGCAGTTTCTGCCAAGGACCAAGCAGCGGGTGCTGCAGTTTCTGCCAAGGACCAAGCAGTGGGCGCCGCAGCTACAGCCAAGGATACCATCATGGGGTACGCGAATGTGGCCGGGCAGAAGACGGGCGAAGCGTGGGAGGGGGTGAAGCAGAAGGCGGGTCTGGCGCAGCAAAAGGCCGGAGGAACAGCCGAGGACGCTAAGGCCAAGGCGAGTGATACGGCGGCGGCCGCGAATGCGAAGGCTAAGGACACCGCAGGAGCAGCGAACGAGCAGGCCGGGAGCATCCAAGCAACAGCCGGGGCGTGGTTGGGTGGCTTGAGACAAAAGGCTACGGAGCTGCTGGGAGCCACCCAGCAGAAGGGCAATGAGACGGCTCACGCCGCAGGGACTACGACGGAAGCCGCGAAAGAGAAGCTCGCAGCCACGCGGGACACCACTCAGATCACCGCAGCAGAGAAGAGCGAGGAAGCGAAGCACAACAGTAACGAGATGCAAGCTCGCATTGCGTCCACCTGGGAGGCTATCAAGGGTAAAACTGGGCAAGCTTTAGGCGGTGCACAAGCCAAAGCTGGCGAGGCTAAGGACGCCACGGCTGAAGGAGCCAAACAAATTCAAACTGACGCTGCCGCCAAGACGGGCGCTGCCGTGGACACCGTCAAGCAAAAAACTGCCCAGGCCACCGACGATGCTCAATCCTAGACTAGTAGAATAGCTCTCGAATGTGCATATTCGTTTTCAAGAATGTTAATATTATTCAATCATGGAACAGCCTGTGGACTCAGGAGTATTGATACAAGATGGAATGGATGTAACGGGGAAGAATGGAAGTGACAGGAGCTACTCGATGAGGTGCTTGTACTTGCACCAGCCTATGACTGCAAAATACAAGACGACGCAGATGGCGGCCGACCCGCATATTACTCCCAGAAACTGAGATGTGCCACCCCCTTCGAACAGCGGAATGTTGATGTTCATACCGAACACCCCCGTCACCACGATGAAGGCACTGATCACTAGTGTTGCTGTGGTTAGCATGACGCCCATTTGCAACAGATGGTTCTGCTTGTCATCCAGCATAATGTTGATGTAATCCTCTGTGTCGTCCACGTACTCCCGTAACTGCAATTACAATTCAACGGACTTCTTTAGATGGCTATGCCAGTAGATACTGTATCAATTTAGCTTCCAACTTGTGTTACTTGAAGTACATTTACATGTTATCTAGACTTACATTATGCATATAACCCGAAAATCTGATTTCTCTTTGTTCCTGTGCTGACTATTGTGATCTTTGTTTACATCCTGTACTTTGTACGAAATCTTCACTATATTTAATTATCAAACTTTTGCGTCTTAAGCAATTCTTAAGGTGAATAGGACCACACGATATTCTGCATGTGTATCAATGTGATTTAGGAGTAAACACATCGTCAGTTACGATGTATTACGAAAGTAATCTATGATGTAAAAAGTTGTTATCCAATAGAGATATTCCTTTCAATTGAATTTCACTTTCGACTTATTTTGATGTAGAATGTTAACATGTACGAAGGGAAGTATGAGCATAAAGACGTACCGTGGATAATTTGTTGAGTGTGCCATCAACTTGAACAAAATAAGCTTCCAGAAGCATTTCTAACTCCTCCACGTCTAAAGGCTTAGCAGAGACGGTACTCGTTGAGCTGGTGCTCCTGCTGCTTTGAGTTCGTCCAGTGCTCAAACTCTCTGGACCTCCACCCCTGCACACCAAGTAACGGCGATGAGAACTCAACTATTACCTTCCCACACAAGGCTACTCCCTCTGTTCCACTATGTTGTGAAATTTGAGCAAGTAGCAAAGCTACAAACATCTCCACAATCAAAAATTGGTCACAAACAGCTCACCAATACTAAAAATATGACATGATAAAGGTGTGGCTATAGCATGCATACCCATCTTCTCCATCTGAAACTTGTCCTCCGTCCGATTGAAGTGCAGCATCTTCGAGGTTGAAATGGCGTTCAGGTGAGCCAAAGCCGTGACCAGGAGAGGATGGAGCCACTGATGCCTCCTGCTGAGCGAGCAATTTGTCCGTCAAGTACATCTCCGCCATATCACCGTCATCGTCTAGAAGTTGCTCAATCTCGTCCCTTACCTACAGCAAAAGAGGCACACATTAATTAAGCTTGTGAGGTCAACAAAGTCAATAAAGCAAAGAGGTATTTGATGTACGTACCTTCTGAACTCGACCAGAGATCGCCACCAAGCGACTTTTGATTTGGCGCACCCGTTCCAAGTTCAACGTACTGATGTTCGAAGTGAGCTCATCCAACGCTGGATAGGCTTCTTTCTCCAATTCCAATGCCTGAGCCCCACTATCCCACGTTACTCCATGAACTTTTGCGTGTCTTAACAGATATACGTGAACATGATGTCCAGAGCAGTGTTAACCTCCTGCGTTATTGTTGTACATAAGAGGTGATTGAGCACTAAGCGCTAACTAATACTCCCTCTGTCCCATTATAGTTGTCCAGTAGGTTCTCTCAAATCTAATCTCAAGGTAGAATTGAGAGAACCTACTGGACAATTATAATGGGACAGAGGAAGTAAGTGTTAGCTACAATAATAAGTTCAAACGAAAATGCCCTTCACTTGCAAGTTTAGGGTATCTCTTGTTAATAGAGATTCCATTTTGTGCAGAATGCTATTAGCCTATTTAACATGGTAAATATCTAAATAGCATCGTTGATGAAGGGCAAAAAGGATTCCAGCATTCGCATTCTTCCTTGAGATTATTTCATCTGCAGCTCTGATTGTTTCAAGCTCTCTACAGAAGTCCACTTACGAAACAACTATGACATGAAATTAAAAAAGGGGAACGATACGTGAACAAAGTTGGAATTATAGCGATGTTGGAGTACCTCATTATCAAGAGAGCTACAAGCAGCTTCCAAGCAGGCCTCCAGCGCTCGAAACTCGAAAGGCAAAATGTTAGGGCCACCTCTTGTAGGGCCCGGACTGCCCGTATCTTCCTTGAACCCTGTTTGCAACTGAGGCAAGTTGTTGGGAAAAGTGGTGGTGGTGCCATTCTGGACTTCGATCTTGGCTGACGTCTGCAACGTCGCCTCCAGGTTAGCTTCGTGAGGTGAGAGCCTGTTGGCCAACGGCTCCATGGGTGAATGCGAGTTGTACTTGGGGTGCCCGTCCCCTTCGTAGTCGCTCATTCCCCCACCTCCATCCTCATTATGCACCTTCACCAAACAACATGCCGCAACTATCCATCAACTGTGATAAAACTCCATTCGCCAATACCACAACTCAAAACCTTCAAAATCTACACGAGTACACCAGCTATGATATAAATCCAACGAAGACCTATTGTCGATAAATATCTTGATCGACTACACGTAAAAGAAGTCCGTGCGATATTTTTATTGTTGGTGAAGACACTCTCCTTGCGCATACTCTTTGAGTCTTTCTAAACATTTAGAACAGGTGACTGAAAACCATAGTTGGTGTACTAGTAAGCCCGTCTTCCGTCGACAGGGAGTGAATGATGCATAGACACGATAACATATGAAGACTCAAAGAGGAAAAGCTTCAGATAATTGAAATACAGCATTCTAATAGATTAAATTCTCTTGAAAAGTTGAACAAGCATAGGGATTGGAATTTTCTGCGATTATAGGAGAATGTGGTATATTGCTTCACAACAAGTGCAATGAGACTTCTGCGAAGATCCATGGAACCAGAACCGATACACTAAGAGGTTCATTGAATTTGGATTGGATCCCAGAGGGGTAGAATGAACAACAGTTCATGTGTTATGAAAATATGCAGTTCTACTAGGGTTTAGGAAGGAAAAGGAGGTCACCTCTTGGCCGAAGGAGTTGAAATGCACGGGGAGGCGACGTTGCAGGTCCTGTACAAAGGAAGCCACGAGATCCTCCTTGGAATTCAGCAACAGAACCTCCTGCGCGGTAATGATAGCCTTGATGTGCTCCAAGTTCACCACGATCGCATGCTCTCGCCCTAAGATCGTCGACGGATACGACAACTGCGGGTCCAGAATTCGCAAGTCACGGGCCGGCAGACATGCGCGTCGCATAATCTTGTGCTTCCCGGCCTCCACCACCTTAATTCACGCCCGTCCATCCACACATTCAGCATAGCTCGTCTTACCAATTGCAATCCCGCACTAAATCCGATCTCAAAATGCAGCACGGTTGCTAGGTCTAAGAAATTAGGTCAAGAATCAAGAACTCTAAATTCTAAAAATTAGACTCTAGTAATTCGAATTGGAAAAAGAAACTGCAACGAGGTCGTAATTGCGCGGTAGAGCTTCATTCTCTCCTTGCCTTTTTCAACATGAAAAAGCCGACCAGCGCTTTTTGGCAAGAAACATGCGCTCTGAGTTCGTAAGCTAAGAAAGGGAGAGGGGATGAATAAGAGGTGTACCTGCGTGGAGCCCTTGACGTCGATGAGCAACCACGAGCGGACGCCCATGCCTTTCTTCAACATGCGCGTGCCGAGAGCGTGACGATTCTCCCTCTCCCGCTCCTCATTTTCCAAAATTGCCACCCCGGGCTTGTTCGCCACCATTCGAGGCCCCCTCATACTTGCTCCCTCCTCTTGTCTCTCTCAAAAGCTTACATCTCCTGTCCGATCGATCAAAACATCAGATGAAAAGTCGAATACTCAAATGAGAAGTCGAAAATTCAAGATCCAGGAATTGGCATACTCTAATCGTTCCGTAGTAATGACCTTTTGCGGATGCGTGAGAAACCGCAACATCGATGTTGACACCTCTGCTTTCCTTCGGGGAGCTCAACGCGCTCACGAAGGCCTCGATCGCCAAAGATTTCGGAAACTCGTAGATTTTGCTGTTGATAGATTCTGGGGTATATTTGGTAGATGTGAGCTGGGTTGGTGAAGTGAATGGCAAGAAAGGAAGACTAGGAGACTCGTTAAGTTATTTATTCGACCATTCAAAAAGTGTGTATTCCTTGCATCATTTATAATAGTACTAGTATGATTCCCGTCGTCCCAATAGGAAAGGTCTTTACATGGTACTTTTAAAAAAGTATCCCGTGTCTACCATTTCCTCAAACGGTTTATTTCTCCCTTTTTCTCCCTCTTTATCCATATTTTTTTAATACATAAAAGAAGGTAGGTAGGTTGGTAAGTTCGTAGGTTGGTAAGTTTGTAGGTTGGTAGGTTGGTACATTGGTGGGTAGGAAGGATTGCCGAACAGTATTTTATTATAGAAGTAGATTATTTAGTATAACACGGATGTATTGTTAAATTTTTATACTTAAGTGAGTAATTAAGAAAAAACATATAATAATTTGTCATTGAAATCAAAAGTATGAGACTCAGTAAAAGTTACCTCACTTTTGACATCTTCATATCTTGTTCCTTTGTATCATCTTCACCGGAACAAAAAAATTGCCCACATTTCTAATTATAATATTAATTATGTAGCCCCAAACAACGTGATTCTAACTTGGTTACATTCTCTTGTTTTTCTCCTAGATCTATAATTAGGTCATCTTTGTAATTTATGTGATTTGGGTGTTATAAATACTTTTAAATTCAATATCTTGGGCTCCTTCGACCGGTTTGCGATCCTATTTTTTTCCACAATTCTACAAAAGAACTTGCTTCCAAAGATACCCTCATGCGCCCTAATCCAATCGTCTTGTCCCTTGATTTTAATATTTCCCTTAAAACAAAACAAACTACTTGCCTTAAATAATATTTATCAATATGTCCCCGCAGCCTTATCATGCACACATAAATATGTTGACCATGAACCTCTTGTCTTTCCGCTAGATTTATAATTAGGTTATTTTGTAAATTCTAGAGATTTGGGACCATAAATACTTCAAAATTCAATATTTTGAGATCCTTCAACCCGTTTCGCGATCCCATCGTTTTTTGCAACTCTACAAAAAACCCGCTTTCAACCACTTAACCACACTCCATGCGCCCTCATCCCACCAACAATGTCCGAGGTCATAACGTCACATCCTAAACAAACAAAATACCCGCCTCAAGTAATAGACTAGTACATCTCTGCAGTGTTATTACGCTCATACAAATAATTTCCAATATTTTTGAGGCGTGAAATACTTTGAAATTCAATATCTTGGAATCCATGGACTTAATCCATGATCCCAATCGTTGTTCACACCCCTACGCTCCCAACCATATTTCATACAACCCAATCCAACTGAGGGTGCCTAGAATCATAATTACATGTGCAAAACAAAACAAAACGAAACAAACTATGTGCCTTTAATAATAAATAACAATTGAATTTCTGTTAAGGCAAAGGGGTTTTCATTTCAGTCAAGAGTTCATTTCTCATTATTTATTTTAATCATGTCAATAAAAGGTGTACCCACTGATAATTTGAATTGACGTTTTTTGTACAAGGTAAAGATTGATATGGTTTTCTTCATAAAAAAATATCATTCAATCTTATCTCATGTAGCGGCATTAATTAAAATATGATGATAATTGGCTTAAGATATTTATGAAGCATCTCTCGAGGATAGGAATTTCATAGCATTTGTTATGTTGATTAGATAAAATAGGTGACAGAAATTGTTGTATGAAACTCACAAAAGGAATTAAACTTACTTTCCAATGTTCATGTAAGAGACCTTGATAAAAGGCCATAAAAAACCAAAAAATTCATACATATTATTCCAAACTTCTCATGATTAAAAACAACAAAATATGAGTCATACATAAATTCTTAAAATTTGTAATTGGACTTTCTAAATAGGCCATGGAACTCAAAAAATCAACTCAAACTTGATATTCCAAATCTTGTGAGTAGAAAGCCTTGAAAACAACAAAATGAGTCAACCTTGTTTTTTTTAGTATTTCCATGGTTGGTTTGGGTAAAAAGCCATGAAATCAACAAATTAAGTATGAATTAGTTTTCCAACATTTCCATGACAAGACTTGGTAAAAACCATGATACCAAGAAATTTTGACATCATTGACTTTTTCAGCTTTTTTGTGTGTGGAATTTGTTTAAGAGTGCGGTTGTGTTTGACAACCCAATATTTCAATATTACGATCTTTGAATATTGTGACATTTTTGCAATTAGCAATATTCAAATATCTCATTGCATTTGGTAGCCCCAAAGCAATATATAAGAATGAGAGTGGAAAAGTAAATGAGACTGGATAACTGGATGAAAATGGCTATGTTTTGGAACGAGTTTTGAATATTGAGAAATATTCCAATAGAGGGATATTTAATATCGCAATCTCTGGCGATCCTTTCCCGCTCTCTGGCGATCCTTTCCCGCTAGAATCTCGGTGATACCACCAATAAGCCCGGTGATAACTGAATATTTCAATTATACATGTCCGTTTGGTGAAAGGCAGAAAAGCAAATGGAACGCCTTGAGCAATCCATAATTGTAGAATTGGAGAAAGTCTATGGACTTTGCCGTTGCAAAAAGTTAGGATGTTTAGCATGGATAAGCCATGACACTAACAATGTGAGGAGCCCAAAACTAAAAATCATACAAGACATAATCGAAGTGCCATCCCTACCAAAACCCCTAATTGAAAATTACCATCACTCAAAACAAGAATGCTTTGCATGCTTCAGATATGCTTTGCTCCTCTTCAACGCACTCACGCCAGCTCAGGGTAGAGAGTATAGAGGTTCTGACCGCGAGTACACGGAGGTTTTTAGTACTAGCGAGCGGGTAGGGAGTTGCCTGTTCTGCAGCGCGCGCGGCTATAGGGCGAGCCCCGCACGGCGAGACGTGTAGCCGCGTGCGCGGCAGAACAGGCAACTCTCCGCCCGCTCTCAAGCGTTAACCCCTAAAGATCCTTGGGTGTTTTTGGGAGCTTAAAACCTCAAAACTCCAATTCTCTACCTCTATGCACTTCAAGGGGTGCGAAACAATTTTTTTATTCTTTTCTTAACTTCCAACCGTAAGATCTTGTACCTAAGCCAATTCTCAGTATCTGATATAAAAATTGACCGTTGGATGTTTACCATTTGAGAGATTATAACATCCAAAGTTTGTCTACGAAGTTTTTTTGGGCATTGTTGAGATTATTTTTGACACTTTTGGAGGCTGCCCTTGTAAAATTGGTACACTTTTTGACTTGGGGCCCTTTGGAACTTAAGTAGTGATTTGGTCATGAACATATTTCCAAAAAAAAATTTCAAAAAAATACTAAATTTAAACTGCCCCAGTTCGGCTCGCAAACCAAGAATTGTTGTAGAAGACTCAAAAATTGGAATTTGGCTTTGTAAATTTTACCACATACACTTTGCAGTATAGGGAGCACCCATTAAAAAATTTAGGCAAAAATATTACTTTTAACCTATTCATCTAAGCTGCCCAAAATAGCAAAAGCCCGATTTGGTCCTCTTGGATCTTTAGGGGTTAATAGCGGGGCAGAATCAGCACCCTCAAACAAAATAAGCATAATCTCAAGCGTTAATAGCGACCGAATGAGCTCCCTCGTCGAATTCGTCAAATTTGCTGCATATTCTGTTACTTACCTAACAGTGACGTGAAAACTACAGAATAAGACAGCCCTGCTATTAACGTATCCGAAGTAGCGACGTTGCAATATTACTGAAGAATATCAACGTGAGCTCTCCACGATTCGACACTGCATTTTCTACATTGAAGCTCTTCGCGATTTGTCAATGTTGTTGCATGTCACCAGATTATGCAGAAGATCTTTGCTCTGCTACTTTCCGGGTTGCGCACCTTCCGTTTTTCGGTATCGTGCTATGAAGATGGAGAGTCCAGAGAGTTGTTCATATGTTAGCAGGAGAATTGAGGGATTGATAGCACGGAAGTTGGAAAATGGTTTCCTTTGTGATAACTTTTCAAACAACTTGCTATATCGTGTGTTATAATGAACTCAGTTACAAGAAATGTTGAATATGTTTTGGTGTTGAATCGTTTTCCGCGCACGATGGGGTTGGAGAGATTGTAGAAACGTACGATCAGGAGGAAGCTGTGCACTTGAAATTCGTAAGAGACATTTGCTAGATCATACCATCTCCTGTTGAAGTCGAGTGTCAACATGACATTATACTAGAATGGCACGTGAATATTGACCGTCGTCGTCGTCGTCGGAACGACGGGTACCACGCTAGTACTAACATATCTAATAAGCTATCACTTCATGCTTCATTAATTCTCAACTTACACACTTTATTATCACAACAACTAAATCCTTACTCAAGTCCAAAAATGATTTATCAAATATAAAATACAAAATAAAACCATGCATTGATAGATGGTAGGAATTCTTCCACGGACTCAAATGTTAGCATACTAAGTGAAGATAATTTTGTTCTAGAATATTCAACTGGTAATACAGAAAGTAACATTCAGGGTCATTTCGGTAGTCTGTGGTATGTGACAAGTGGCTGAATCGGACGATGAGGGTCACCTATATTAGTTTACGGTATGGTCACAGGTCTAGGTGGCGTTTAGGGGTTGATTTCACTATTTCCAGTTCAAGCTGTTTCTGTGATAGCTTCCTACTTCATGAATCATGACACATTCTGCCACATTGACAAAACAGACCTGTTGGATCTTTCAATCTCAAAAGGGAAAGTGCTACAGTAGCCCTTCAAACTCAAGAATGAGAACATGCAGTAGAGATATACCACCACATTCATTGCAACAAGCGTGAATTCCTGTCACTGTACACAAACACCCCATGAGTTCCAGAATTCAAATTACAGGATATATCATGCAATTAATAGAGCTCGCACTCAAAAGTCTTCCTTCAACGATGATGCTGTCTCTGACAATCACGGCAACAGCTGGTGCTCACAAAATTAGATGATACCATCCATGGCTGTTGAAACTCAAAAAATATCTACCGTTGTGTGTAAGAAAGACCAGAAACCAGCGCCGAAGGAAGCACCGGAGTCTCATTACAATCTATAACAGCCTGTACAGTACAGCGGCCACATTCCGTTACAAACCTTCCATTGATCTGGAATGGATACTACAAAGACACACTGCTCTGCCAACATACTAGAAAGCTCCCAAAAAGCTCCATTGTTGAAGCCCCGGTGTGCAGTGCCCAATTCGTCTACAAAATGGCTACCCTGTAAGAAGAATGTGAGTGCTAACGGTAATAATGATCCTCCGGAACACCATGTTCGTTCATGTCCATGCTGGCGTCAGGCTCGTTGAACGATTGAGGAGGAGCACCAGGTCGTAGTTGTTGATGTTGTTGTTGATGTTGCTGTGATTGAGGAGGTGGGAAACCAAAAGCAGCGGGAGGTGCAGCGGCCTCATAAGGAGCCGACTCGAGCTCATCCTCTCGCAGCTCATCCTCTCGCAAGTCTGTTGATGGCTGCTCTATAGTGCCCCTGCTTCGAGAAGGTTGTTGTTGCACAAAAGTGTAGCCACTGAATGCTGGAAGGCTTCGCCTGTTCGGGCTTGAGAGCGCACCCTGAAATACAGATATCTTTCCTTGGTCTATCAACGCTGGCAATGCCCCTGTTCGCCCCGACGGCCCGACCACACTCGGTTGCTGATGCTGGTGCTGTTGTGGTGACATTGTCATTTCGTCTCCGCTTCCGCCCTCGAGTTCACTCTGCACACACAAATTCAGTTGAAGCAAAACCTACTCCCTGTAGCCTTGCATCATTAGAATTCTGGTACTTAAAAACAGAAGAGGGCACATACCTGGAGGTTCTGGATGATCTGTGCCACAGTAATGTTGCTGCCATTCTGGTGCTCCCTCAACAACCAATTATAAAGCCTCTCCTGGAACACGGACGGAGTCGGCAACAAAGTCATGATCGTGCAATGAACAAGACGCCGTAACGTAAGATCGTGTGCATGAAGGTACAATGAACCACATTCTTTTAACAAAACCGTCCATGGTCTTGAATAGCCTTGGACATTCATGGACATTGGAAATGGAGATTCAGCCATGCTCAGTTTCCGAATGGCAGAGAACAGAGTGGGCAGCCGACCGTCTCCTAAACCTAGAAACAGTGGTTCGAGTGGACAAAGGACAGACAGACAGCATCAGAGTAAGACATGCTTACCACTCCCTGTCTTTCACCTGCTTGGAAAGCTATCCTCTGCTGATGTTGAGCTTGAGTGTAGAGTTGGGAGATTGAATTTGCAGCAGTGCAAAACGACGTATACAGAGTCCTCTCCACCTCATCAAGTGCCGCGTTCTCAGATTTCCTCTTCTTCGCCATTTTTGCTCCGGAGAGTCCTGTGCCTGCAAGACATACATCACACGCTCAGAAAAAACATAGAACAAAACACTTCTTGTAGAAGACACACTATCTCCATACACATCACAGCTTCGAAATTATCTCGATGAAAATAGTAAACCTGGCACCGAATAGCAAAAAACGTCACACCAGTCTCGACTGATTGGCCCAGCACAATCAGATCAGCTACAAACAAACCATGCACGCAAATGACTCACATCTCCATCACAAAAAAATCGGTCCGAATCGTCTCCACAAAAGAAAAGAAAAAAATCGATTGCCCACGACTATGATGCTTCACAAACCTAAAACCACGTCATCACACGCCCGCCCCCCCCCCCCCAAAAAAACAAAAATAATCGAAATGGACAACGGACAAACCGAAGCTCAATTCGCGTACCCCAAATCTCACAGGAAAATCAGCAGCCCTGGTCTCTCGCTCTCTCTCTCTCTCTCTCTCTTCCGGAGCGCCAAACCCTAAATGAGGGTTTCTCCGAGCACTTACCCCAATCCCACTACACCCGAGGCCAGAATGTGCAAATTACATCACCGGAACCACAGAAAACTCCAGAGAGAAAAGCGCTCAGGAGCCAAGGGCGAGGACCTTACGGGACTAGAGGTGGTTGTGGTGATGAAGGAGGAAGCTATGGAGCTTTGGAGGCATGGAAATGCCAACAATGGCCAGCAGCAATGGAGTTATATTGAGAGAAAAGAGACCCACCTGGTGTTGGGAGGGTTGCTTGTAGGAGGAGGACAAGTCTAAGCTTAGGCTGGGTACCCTGCCTCCTTCCCTTCCCTTCCCTTCGTTTTGCTTTGCTGCTCTTCAGGAAGGGCAACTATTGAGGTGTTACATGCTCATTGGCATCAAGAGTGTGGGTTTCGTTCAAATCTTTGCTAATCATAGCCAATGATCTCATTTTGAAATTCTTAAATGTGTGGGAAATGAGTTTGCTTTGTACTGTTCATATTAATAATGTGTTAGGTTTGAGTTTTAATTTGTCAAGTTTCAAAATCAATTTACTTAGCTTAGCTGCCATTTTGACAACAAGTAGTGTTGCGTCATTATGTGGTAGTATCTTATGATTGTAGAGGGTTGCCATTGGTGTTGTAATTGTCAGTTTGATCTTTATAAGGGTCGGAATTGTATGTTATGTCGATAAATATGATGATGTATGTAACTTGATCGTAGGATGTAAAAGGAGTCGGTGTTGGGCATTTCAACAGTCATGGTAAATATGATAGTGTATGTAACTTAATCGTAGGATGTAAAAGGAGTCGGTGTTGGGCATTTCAACGGTCATGTCTAGGACGCTTTTAAAGAAGGAGTTAAGCCTGATCATGAAGCTTAAAGAGGGCAAAAATTCCTCTAATGTGCTTAGCCGATTCAAGATATTTTAATAATGGAGCAATCACACGAGAGGAATTCTTCACTCTTTCGGCCTATGATCAGCTTGACTTTCCATATAAATCCACTCTTGGTTTTTATTAGGGTAGGTAGTTTTCCTTCTAAATGACATATGATAGCGTGAGGTAGTACAATAGTATTACACAAAGGGGCCATAATGGTCAATTAAATTGTCATGTCGATAGCCACGTTCACTTAATCCAATTTGGTTTGGGGCATGGAAGTCCCAACCTCAAAAACCCCTTACTAGAAAGTTCACCATGTATTTTGATTGGAGAGGTTGTTAACATTCTAGTGTGAGGCTTCTGATAGAAAATTAGGGTAGTAGGGTGTATTTATGAATTCAACAATTCCATAAGTAAATTGTGAGACCTTGGAAAATGAAAAACCAAAAAAATTGCATATTCTATGGGATCAATCCACACTAAATTTAATGAAGAGGATAGTGTGCATCGTTGATTTCAAATTCCATGCATGAAGTATGGTGTGTGTACCAATGTTATAAAAATGCGCAATCTCATAAGGGTTGGTGTTGAATATTTCAAATACTATGTCCAATTCAAAAATGGGATATTCCATGATATCCTCTTTGACGAGATATTCATAGTAACAAGAATAAATGAAATTACTTCCATCACTACATTACTCATGATGTTATAGTATTACAATTCCAATATCTTTCCGCATTTTTTGAATGATTTTTTTGCTATAAGAAAACAAAACAAAGATAAAAGTAGGTTGAGAATTTGGTTATATTAGCTTATAATTATAAGATATGCTACAAGTACCAAAAAATTTAATCACATCAATTCAAGCATAATCATCTTCATCTATTATGTCAAAAATTAACTCATAGTATGATAGCCCATGGAATAAATCCTTACATTTATAGTTGCATATTTTTATTAAATTTGTCCATTTTTAATGAATTATGTATGCATTTAAATAAAAATTTGGATTTGAGTGTGTAAGTTAAGGAACAAAAGGCTCAACATTATAAAATCATTTATATACTACAACAACATGTAATATGTTTAGTGGTATCTCAATAACCATAATGTGATAGAGGTAGAGGATGCGCATTTGGAAAAGGGATATTTCATGGTTGCGTGATAATAGGGCTAATGGGATGGGGGTCCAGATGGGCCTATTCGAAAAAAAGGGAGATATTTCAAAGGTTTGTGTAATGATAGGACCGATGGAGATGGAGGTACGGATGCGTATTTGGAAAAGGGGATATTACAAGGTTTGCGTGACAATGAGGTTGATGAGAATAGATGACATATTCTAAAAAAAGATGATATTCCAAGGTTTGCGTGACCATAAGGTTGATGGAGAAAATGCTCATAGACATGTTATTATCAACTTTAGGTTACATGCTGGTATCAAATCTAGGTCAACTATGGTTTAAATTTATGGTGCATTAATTTGGCAATATAATCAGATAGAAAATAGGCTATAATGAGTGTTAAGGCAAGTGAGTTGTAGTCAATAATCATAGAGACACCTTATTGGGCATCCCCTACCCAACAACAATTGACGCTCAATTGCAATGTTGATGAATTTACCTCCAAAAGTGTTGAATTTTACCTTCACTAATAATTTCCTTGTAAATAATGTATTAGATCTTCTTTAAACTATCCGCAAGAAACCTCAATTTCATTAAAGTGGTATCATTCTGGTAGAATGACACGTTTTTGGGGTGCTTAAAATGTAAAAATAACATTGGTTTTTGTTAACATTAAAGAGCAAATATATCTAAACGACTGTTCAAGAACATAGTTGTTTCTGAACGACCGTTCAAAATATTTGCCTTTCGACAAAATGTATCTCAACCTAATTAGAAATATCGCCCCTTGACTCCACTCAAAGGTCCAAAACCATTAAAATTGTATGATATTATAATTTTTTCTGGTGATACTGTTGAAATATCAATTAGTGAAATAAATAGAAATTAGTGAAACAAGGACGTGTAGTTATAAAATGTGTCATTTTATAGGCATAAATATTTGTGAATTGGAGCTCAAAAAATACGCCAAAAATAAAATGGCATGTTCTAGAACGCAACCAAAATGGCACATTAGGGCCTTGGCAAAATGACGCAAGAAACATTGCCATTTCGACAACAGTGAAGTTAAGAGAATTTTTTTTTGAAAAACCCTCCCCACGAGAGCATAAGAACACACATTTTTTGGTATAAATGTGTACCAATCACATTAAAAACAATTAATTTTTTTTGGACATTCTTACTTTACCAACATCATTAATTAAATCCCAAATAAACATCTCCACAAATGAACCTATTGGCAGAACCCCGGGTTCCTCAAAAATCCCAACATCAACTTCAAAAAGATATTGCACCTATTCCTAAACTCAATTAGAAAAAAAACATCCATTTTTGAATGCATCTCAACGATGAAAATCTGAAGTTCTAAGAAACAATTTTTTATTTCTATACCCTTCAAATATTGATGAAGGAATGGCATTTACCAAACCCCAAAATTCCTATGAAACCCGAGGTCTCGCCATTGGGTTCATGTATAATACTAGTGATACCAAAACCAATGATATAGGAATCAAAATGCAAACATGAAACCGAGGTTAGGTTTCCCAGAAGGAGGGAAACGAGAAGAGCTTGAATGGTGAAAAGCTCAAGAATGTAACGGAGAGTATGTGGCAAGGATTCGGTCCTCCGGGGGGCTGTGCCTGTGGCAGCATTTGGCCGATGAATGAGGAGCACACACGAAGCTCTATAATAGAAAAGCGCAAAAGCGAGAACCAGGGAGCCAATGTGCGGGGAGCTTACAGGATGGCGATGATGATGAACAAGAAGAAGACGAGTGCCACAGATTTGCTGGCGATCATCCAAAGCTTCACTGCCAGTAGTAGAATATCCTTCGTTTCATGTCCTAGCTCTTATGCAGCTTTGCTCTCGGAACAGAGCAGAGCAGAGCAGAGCACAGAGTTTCTCGTGAAGCGACGAGTCGGTGGCCATGGAGTCTCTACTGCGGCCATCTGCTACTGCTGTCAATGCGCAGCTGTCGCTTGCTTCTTCAAGATATGGAGCTCCCGTGGCGCATCAACAACAATCCGTGCGTGGACTTCCGCGTTTGAAGTTGCGCGCGCTTGCGAAATTGGATAGTCAAGAGAGCAAGCGCCAGGGTTGTTGCCAATTTGGAGGCGACGACATGGAGATTCGCCAGGCGAATGTGCTGCTGCGTCGTAGAGCGCCTGATGGCAGAGGGAACGTTGCTGTTGCCGCTGCTGCCGGAAGCGAAGCTGGCAGCACCGCTGACGTGACTCCGAGCCGTGGCGTCCTCACCATGGTATGTTTCTTGTTCGAAAGAGTTGGTGATAATGTGCGCGACCTGGCGAGGTTTTCAATGATCGGCGGATAGATTGTTAAGCAATTGTTAGCTTCGAAACTTAGTAACAGAGTGTTAGGAGTGAAGTGTTTTTTGCATCAATCGTGAAGAGCCTCATTGGCATTGCTTGAGATTGTTGACGGATTTCGAGTATAAGTTTTGGAACCACACCGATCGAGAGTCATTCGTCTAATGCAGAATAAATGCAAACGGCACGAGTGCAGATAAGGCTGTGTCAGCTTCCTCAGAAATTTAGTGAAGGAATAGAATTCCATGGATCTGTATACAGTCAGATTTGAGGTTTTGTTGAGATGATCGTAATTGGACAGAACGCGTTGCTGCTGAGAGACAAAGGTAGAATCTTATCGTGATAAGTCTCTCTGAGAATGCGTATTGCAAATTAAGTACGGAGTTTAAACAGGGAAAATGTTTATCGGCAATGTCTGCATAGTCCCGTTTCTCCGTGCAGGAGCACACTCGTGAATGAGATTTTTGGACGAGATTTTTTCGATGAGAGTGAGGAAAACTCACTTTGCAGACCTTGAAAATGTCCTTGCAAGATCCTATAACGTCACTTGAAGGGTTGCCTTTTGAGCTAGGTGGTCAGGGTATGCAAGATCTGTGCGCATTCCTGGTTACGAACTTAGGGGCTAATGACAGGGCGACGTGAAGAACATGTTAGTGTTCATCATCTGACGTTACTTTCGAGACGGAAGTCCCTTGCATTCTTAGCATGTAAGATGGTCAACCTGTTGGGATTTTCGGATTATGATACGTAAGGCTGCCTGAATCACATCAAACCAGTAAAATGAACCGCGGGCTCTTGAAGATGGTCACTTGCCCCATATTTTTGTAGAGCACAATGGCGATTTTTAGTGTTCCTGGACTGATTGCGGGGACTCAATTAGACAAGGACGAGATCTTGACATTATCGTGTAGAGGACTTCCTCCTCGCCGAACTCTTACTGGTTTACTTTTCCGTATCCTTCTGTTCCTTCTTCTCTTGGCCGAATTATGATACAGCATAACTACGTACAGCATAACTAACGACTTTTTTAGGTCTTTAAGACTTAAATTTGTCCTTTGGTTTTCACGGAGAGAAGAAGTTCCATGTTGTTGAAACTTTCGGCATCAAGAAACTCAACGTTTGTTGAGACCATATCATCCTTCGATGTGCAGGCCAAGGAGTCGGCGCATCTGGCTGTTTCTCTTGGAGCATTCATTCTTCTCGACAGGTGGCTGAAGAACGTGTTTTTGGAAAACGCCATTCGCTTCCCCAGTGCATTGTTTGGAATGTTGTCTTTCTTCGTCCTCTTATCGGGGATGAGTGCTGTCAGCGAAGGTATTGCTACGTCTCATCTCCTACACGGTGCATTGTGTACTTTCTCGCAAGGAGTAGAGACATTTGGGCTTCAATGCTGTATACGTAGTGACCCTCTTGTTACCTTCTTTTTCATGATGCTTTTCTCTCTTGAACTTGAACGATCAATGCTTATCAGCTGGCTTCAAGATCTTGATTTTTACACGTGTTGCTCACTCGCAGTTTCCGCGAGTAAAGTGGAAGCTTTTTTCTCGCCAGCCATACTGTTCATCCAACGCTGGTTGCCTCTTTTCTATGTGCCATCCTTGGTCATGGTGCCTATCGCTGTGAAGGGCATCCCCGCTGACATAGGAGCCAAAATTGGAGCCATATTGCGTACAGATCTGCACCTTAGCCTCTCCAAATTTGAAACAAGCGCTGTTGTGTGACTATTCCAATCAAATCGATTCGTTGCTCTAACCCGTTTGATTTTCATCGATATAGTTGGGACGAACTCCTGAGTTACAGAAGCCTATGGTTTATCAATGTGTTGCAGTCGGAGGATGGGTGGGCACCTTGCTTGTAGCTGGCTTCACCGCAGTGCAGGTGCGGAAGATGGTGAACACTGAGCTCCTTCCAGCAGACCCTGTGCCTAAAGCTGCTCCATTTACAACTACAGAGATGATCTTTTGGATCGCCATAATGGTGCTCTCCTTCGGCATGGCTGTGCGTTATCCCACTGCGTTGGGGCCAGAGGCTACCACCACTGCTCCGTTCTTACTCTCAGCCACTGTTGTTGGATACTTGGTTGGCACCGCGTAAGAGCTTCGACGCCTCTTGTGAATGATCTTCCCGTTTGCACCAATATCAACTTGAAACGAACGATCCCAATCTCAGCAGTGAACATATAAGTCTGCTCACATTAGTGATGCACTAGTTTTCCGTAAGCAGATGATATTGATAATTTTAATCTAGAGTCTATCTGTCCACTGGGGATGCAGGAGTGAATTTGAAGGTTTTAGTCCTCCGACTAACTTCTGCATGCCTGTTTATGTGCAGCTTGCCGGCTGCAGTAAAGAAGGTTTTCCATCCCATTATCACATGCGCTCTCACAGCTGATTTGGGTGCTTTTGCATTGGGTGTTGCAACAGGCAAAGGATTCGAAAATACTCTGAGTAAGTGCTCCTCACTCCAATCGTCTGTGTTTGAAATCGATGTGGTTTTCTTAAAGTGGGCCAGCAGTATTATAATGGCTTCTTCAATCAGATAGGTGAATGTGATGCATTGCTCCTTCGAAATTAGGTTTTGTATCTGTATCTCTATAAAAATACGTACATATATGGTTCCAGGATGATTGTTGCTGACTGGAAATGAACGTGGTGCAGGAGGCTACCTTACCAAAAGTGCAGGAAGTCCAGGTGCTGGTGATATGCTAATGGGTTTCCTGGGCTCAGTCATCCTTTCCTTTGCATTCTCTATGTACCGACAGCGCAAGGTAGGCATACTCTGGGATCCGTAACAAGGACAGACCATTTCAGTCATTAGATTACTTGTCCGCGACACGATCCAGACACACCTCGTGACAGAATTGAGGGACATGATGCAGGTCATCCAGCGGCACGCAGCGGAAATTATCACAGCAGTGGTGGTGTCATCACTTTTCTCCTTGTACTCAACGGCAGCCTTGGGTCGTCTTTTAGGAATTGGGCGCGCTCTTACATCCGCGATCATCCCTCGTTGCGTTACGGTGGCTTTGGCCCTTCCCATTGCTAGCTTACTCGAAGGTATGTTCGATGTCAACTTTGGATTTTCAGTAAGAATCATCTGATAGCTCTTACGTTTTCATGCTGCTTATGAGTTTTCATCTATATGTGACTGCCTAAAATAGGAAACAATACTTCAATTACGGCTGCGGCGGTGGTGATCACGGGCCTCATTGGAGCAAACTTCGCTCAAGTCGTAATGGATAAGTTCGGATTGAAGGACCCAATTGCACGAGGCATGGCGACCGCTGCTAGGTATCACTATCCATATCCTCATCCGTAACATGCATGCTCAGATATGTGGCAGTCAACGTAGGTTCATGCTCATTGTCACGGGAATTCGAACATTTTCTAGGAATACTGTTCTGGGCTTTAACAGCCAATCCTCTTGAAGGCATTCCGAAGGTTGAAGTTCTCACATGGGATTAATTTTGGATTGCAGTGCGCATGGACTGGGAACAGCAGCTCTGGCAGGGAAAGAACCAGAGGCACTACCATACTGTGCAATTGCGTATGCCGTCACTGGGATTATTAGCACCCTCTTGTGTACAATTCCTCCAGTACGAACCTCGCTGCTTATGATAGCAGGAGCTGCTTGAGTCATCGGCAACATCCTTGATTGTTACTAGGAAGCCGTTCAATTTAGTTCTTCTGTTTCCAGTTGTATGTAATGTTATGCGTGTGCCATAGGTGGTAATTCGGTGACTAGTGCTCGAAGGATCACTTCTCACTCTTACGTACGAAGGTATGCTCTCAGCTGCAGTAGTGCTTGGTAGGTGAGTAATGTAACGAGTAGTTGTATTTTAGTTCGAGAAAGTCCATTTTTTTGCAGAGGTGATTCTTTCTGTTTCACTCCACCTTTCAATTTGACGACAACTTGCTACAATTGCCTCTAATATGAGCTTGGGTACGCGCCAGCTGCTGATATAATGAGCTGCTAGAGCTTCCTAGTGTGGGCATGAATGAAGTTACTCGAACTCGAATGTCCAATCAATAATAATTTTCTTCGCCAATCTTAATAAGTTACCTTACATAGCGCAAACAGAAGGGATTACGGTATACATTTGGGATTTGACAAAGCTTGCTTATTCGGTACTCATACAACCAGGTCCAAGAAATTTGCCAGTGAGAACTTCAACTTGGAGAACAGAACTGCTCAGAGCATTCCCATCCATCCTGAAAAACGGATGAACTCAACTTAGGGGCAATCCACACGAGAGAGAGGAAGTTTCACAACTTCCTCCAATGTAGCACTTTGCCTTTATAAAAATTTCTTTTCCTTGATTTTCTCCTTACAATGTGGACTTCCAACCCACTTCCAAGCACTAGTGCCATGTAGTGGAGTGGTAGCATTTATTGTGCCAAGTCATTGCGATGTTGATCCCAAAGCAACATCCAAAGCCAATTCCAAAGCTACAAAGTTGTTCCATGTCATTTTCCCTTGTATTGTGAGTGGCGGCCCTCAAAAGTGCCCCACCCATCCTGCAAAACGGATGAACTCAACTTGTTATGGGGTTATAAGTTGAGGTTGGCCTGCAAATTGGGGTCATTTTGAGGGGCGGAGCTCCAACCCCAAAACAAAAAAGGGGCCCACTAAAGAACAAAGGACAAACTCCATATTCCTCTCCGATTTCCAAGGTGCCAATGAGATTCATCTTGCTTCTGTTTTTTCCTTGTTTTATCACCATGTATACAAGTCATGGGTGGGGCACCCGGCTTGCAAATCAACTCAACTCAACTTATTGTGAGGATGATCCACCCTCCCTTTTCTGGAATGGGTGGTGATGCCTTGAACCTTTAAAGTGGAGTAAGCCCGATGTGGGGCTTGGTCAGCCACTATTTTACCATATTTAGCTTGCATGAAGTTGGAAGCTTTTGCAGTTCAAAGAGTTTTCCCATTCCTCATTAGAAAGTCATTTCATGCTTCAAAATTTCTCATACATTAGAAGATATTCACGCTCAAAGTTTGGAAACACTATTTGAAATGTGCCAAAAAACTCCCTAAATTGAAGTAGTGCTCATTTATTCTTGAAATCTACCCAAAATTGATTAGATCACGAAAATTGCAAAAATTCTCCATAAATTGAGATTTTACTTTTTCTCAAGCCACTTTTGTTTTCATTACATATAATAAAAATTTTGTAGGCATGATCCCACCGTTTGGATTTTTAGCCCCAATTATCTTTCACATGCCAATATTGTCTTCAAAGATAGGCCTTTATATTTGAAATTTAGCCTACATCCATGTGAATTTTTCAAACATTTCTTCTAGGTTTTGTCAGTTGCAAGAGGGTAAAAACTGCAGAGACATGTTCCTAATTGACCTTGGAACAAGAATGTGAAAAAACTCATATCAATATTTTACCAAAAATGGTATTTTGACCACCAAAAAACTCCACTGAATACGTAGATTAGTGTTAGAGACACAAATTTACATAAACATGTTGTAAGTTTTTTCTCTTGATCAATATTTTTACTCTCTATGTTGGCCAAGATGGAGATCCTTACATAGTATTGGAATCATAGCTCAGAGTAAAATTTTAAAAACAAACAAAAAAAATTATGGTACTTTCTATGAGATTTAGGATCGACTATAAAATGGTTGATTGGGCTCTTAGGGGTTAAGCTCAAAGGGTTTACATGCAACATATGAGAATCTTGACTGAGGATTAATTGCGGCCTACATATAAACCTATTGATGGGACCGTGGGTTTCCATAAAAATTTTGTAATTTGGTAAATGCTATCCCTTCATCAATGTTCCTACGTAATATTCTTAAATATCAAGATGTTTATTGTTTGATTCATGTTATAAATCGAATGACATAACGAAAATTTTACATAGAGAGTTAAGTTGTGCAAGGAACTATTGTACATAAGAAGCCAAGTTATACATGGGGTCAAGGAAGGCGAAAATCCTCCCAATGTGATTGATTCATTCCTTCTTCAGCCCCACGTACAGCTAAACTCCCCATGTAAAGTATCCCTTACAAAACTCAAAACGACAATACACACATTGCCCACATGTAGCAAATCAAACATGCTTATTTTGATATATTCATGTTGCAAATCAAATATTTGGAAAATCTATTAACATTTCGTCATTCTCTAAAAGAGTATTCTACTAACAATAATGCTTCTTCAGGTAAAACCCCTGTCCACATTCTTCGTCTTCTTCGCTACAACTGCCATTTATCAATGGGTTTTGGTAAGGTTAACAACTGCTGATCTAAAAGAGGCAGACTTACCGTAACAGTTACGTGTGCTCATGAGTTTGTCCGAGTTTCATTCAAATCTGTGCTTCAAGCATTTTCTCGTCACTTTCCGTGAGAGAATTGTTGCAACATTATTCCTTGCATCGCAGATTGTGCTTCATCGGGGGTTTACAATGTGATTGAATTTTGTGGTGTGTGTCCAGGGATCCATGCAGATGCTCCCTTTCAGACCTGTACTTCGTGGAAGCCAGCCTAATTTTTTGGGTGCCCATGGACTCCTCCTAGGAAATTGTCTCATTCAGTCGGGTGCTGATTTGATCGAGCAGCAACGGCAGGGGCGGGAACTTCTGTGAAGCAGATCCAAACATTTTGGGGACAGATCTGATTGCAAACTTTGAATGCTCGATTGTCGGACAAATCTGGAGTGAAGGGAGTGTTGGACTTAGGAGAGTTGTGGAGCTCCGACAACGAGGGGATCTTCTGGTTGGAGAAGAGGAAGTGGTTTTTGAGTGGCTTAGTGTATCAGGGCACGTCATTGAATGTTTTGGTTGCAACCAGCGTGAGTGTTGTTTGTACATTCAATTTCGAGCCTGAGTGAGATCCTCCTCTTGAGCGAGCGGTATGGAATCAGAAGTTGCATGAGCCTAAACCCTAAACCAGTTCCTCATCGCCAACTGCCGCGATCGCCTCATTGCCCTCTGGGAGAGACAGCAGGGGTTTAGAGCACGATGGGGTTGATGTCGCGCCGGGTGCTGCCCATCTGCGGCACCCTCTGCGTCTGCTGCCCTGCCCTGCGCGCCCGCTCTCGGCAGCCTGTGAAGCGTTACAACATGCTCCTTGCCGACATTTACCCCAAATCACAAGTAACGACCTCTTTCCACTTCTTCAATTCATCCTCTTCTTCCGCTTCGTAATCGTGCTTATACCTCTGAGACTTTTTTTTCCTTGTAGGATGAAGCTCCCAATGATCGCAAGATCGGCAAGCTGGTGGAGTATGCTGTCAAGAACCCCCTGCGAATCCCGAAGGTACCTGCGAAATCTATTCTCTCTTTTGAGTAACTAAACCATAAACCCCAACCAAGACCTTATGATCCATCTCCCTTCCCCACGATCCTGGCTCATGTACGATTCCTGGAGTCTGTAGGTTACGAGGACGGGAACGCAGTAATGAGAGTGGATGCTTTTGTGTTGCAGATTGCAACTGCTCTGGAGCAGAAAGGTCAGAAAGAGCTGAAAAACGAGCATTTTGGGACTGTGACGACGGTCATGCGAGCCTACTCAAAGCTCTTCATTGCTTGCAGAGATGAAATGTAAGTTCCAGTGAAATGTCCTTAGTGGTTGTTGTCTGTTGCGATGGGTTCAGGGTTTAGGATCATCCTCACAATTCCTGCTTTGCTTTCAGGTCGTTGATTGCAATCAATGCTCTGAACATGATCAAGGCTCTGATCGAGCAACCGAGACATGTCAATATGCGCATCTTAGGCTGCAGGACGCTGGTGGACTTCATTCGAGTACAGGTATGTCAATCTACTCGTTCGTGCAATTTACATTTAGACTTGATGCTGTGCTCACCGGTTCGTATGAATTGCGTGTGTCAAGTATCATGTAATGTTCCATCGATTCTCAATGGTGATTGTGTGACATTCTTAACAGACGGACGCAACTTACATGCGTAATATAGATGGCCTCATACCTCCACTCTGCACAATAGCCCGTGAGCACGGAGATGATAAGAGCCGATATCCACTCAAGGCAGCTGCCCTACAAGCGCTTGCAGCCATGGTATTTAATGCTACTTTCCCGAAGTAGTTGTCCATTTCATATCCTTGTTACGAATCTCCTTCCAGGATAACGATTGTCAATTTCTGATGAATTTTTGATGGCTTTTTGTAGGTGGGGTTCATGGCCCAACACTCTTACAGCTCTGCGGACTTCAATGAGGTACTTCTTCCCTGGTTTTGTATTCACTTTTGAATGCCATTGTGAACATGTGGGTGCTAGTTGAAAGGGGATAGGATTGTAGTGAGTTTAATGCTCACGGTCCAACACAACTTGCTGTAATGCTAGATTGTCGCTGCTACGCTTGAGAACTACGAGCTACCTGCAGTGGAGTATGAGGCTATGGGGACGGAGAAAGGGGAGCAAGCAGAGCAAGCATTGGCTTCGGATGGTCATTCCCGTACACGTCAGTTTATGAGAGATACGTTGAACAAGATGCATCGCCACAAGGCTCACGCCAATATCAAGGATCCTGCAAATTTGACAAGGTAATCTCGGGTGCATGCATCTGAGAATATCGTGTTTTTTACTCCTTTTCTTCCTCTACGTGCAGTTTTGTTTGTTTTCAACCAAAAGTATCAATCTCATCATAGTCTCTGTGGGCTATTTTCAGTGAGGAAGCCGAGGCTCCTTCAATTTGGGCTCAAATATGCATACAGAATATGGCTGCGCTTGCGAAAGAGGCAACCACTGTTCGAAAAGTGTTGGATCCGATGTTCCGATTCTTTGACAGCGAGAAGCAGTGGACTTTGGATCGAGGGTTGGCCTTAATAGTTTTGCAAAACATGCAGTTCTTAATGGATCAGTCAGGTTCGCACTTATCTCCTTCAGATATTGTTTCCATTTTCAGCCTTCCATGTCGTGGTTGTATAGAGCACTCACTTTCACGGTGTTTTGTGACATTCATTTCACCCTCTGCAATAGACTGGGGCAGGCACCTAATTTTCTAATACATTGCATTTAACTGAATGTACATAATCAACATTCTCCAGTTTTATCTTTTTAAAAGGACTGGTGATTATTTTCTTCTTGCAGGAAATGGGCATTTACTGCTGGCGGCACTGGTGAGACATCTTGATCACAAGCTCGTGGACGGTAATCTGACCACAAAGAGAAACATCGTGGCACTAACTGCCGTTTTAGCTCGCCAGTCGAAGACAAAGACCACAGTGGCTGAAGTGGGCGCCATGAGTGACTTATCGAAACATCTACGAAGAAGCCTTCAGCTGTCGATGGAAAGCCCAGCGGGTGGAAGTGAAGATAATCTCTTATTACAAGCTGCCATTGAAGAATGCTTGATGGAATTTGGACGCAGGGTATACTCACACCTCTTTTATCTCTTTCACCGTTCGCCATCAGACAGTCAGTCAGTTACTGACAATGTGTCATTTTGAAGGTGGGAGATGCTGGACCTCTTCTTGACATGATGGCTGCTACCCTGGAGAAACTTCCAAGTGAACCTTTTATCGCAAGAAGCACATTACAGGCCGTCTCTGTGTTAGCTCTTGCTGTTGCTCATCTCCCTGATCACCTTTACGCACATGAGGTACCATATTCTTCTTTTCAGTCACCCTATACAATCAAAGCTTTTTCTTCTCTGTGTTCCCATTGCTTAAAACCTCACAATAGAGGTCCATCCTGATCAGATCAATTGATTCGATTCTCACACTTGTATTACTGCCAATTCGTGAGAGGGTATCTAATTCTATAGAGAAAATGGCGTTTTACAGGAATTTCCAGATACTTTGTTCAACGGGCTACTACAAGCAATGTTACATCCAGATATGGAAACTCGTGTATGGGCTCATCGGATATTCATGTTACTCTTAGTCCCATCGTCAGTTGCTCGAGGACGTGAGCAGCATCCGGGCCTTAGTAAGAAGTGGACGGTATCTGCATTCTCCTCAGCTGCCGCTTTGTTCGAAAGGTTGAGAAGGGAGAGGAGTTTCGTCGGTAGTAGTGACGATGAGGAAAGAAATGTGAAGGGTGGAAGCAGCAGCAGTATGGGCAGGGGGGTTGGTATCGACAAAGCTGATAGCCGTCCCGAGAGCTTTGGTCGTGATGAGGTTCGTTCCGGACGAGAAGATACTTCTGATGGTGCTGCTAGCCCTAGCCGATTACAAGCCTTCAGACTTAGCTTTGGCCGCTCCATGGCTCATTTGCGACGACCCTCTGCAAGCAGCAAAGACCCTGTAAGCATCATCTTTCGATTGAACCACTGGATCGAATCTTCATATGTAAATTTTGTCTCTTTTTGTTAGTACTCCTCTAATCTGTGAGTTGCTATTCAGGAAATGACGAGTGCGAGGCTTAGTGGAAACCAAGCAGAGCTGCTTTTTTCGGCTCTTTGGTTGCAAGCGAAGATGGCAACTAATTGGCCCTCCAGCTACGAGGCTATGGCTCATACTTTCAGTCTTGCGCTTCTGTTCTCAAGGCCCAAGGTATGTTAATGTTTGGTGGTCCTTTCTCCTGGTTTTCTTATTTTAAGTTTTGGTGGGTTCAACATATTAACCTGTTTGTGCATGTTGAACAGAGTGTCGGTCATAATACCCAATTGCGAGCATTGCAGTTGGCTCTCTCCATAAGGAATCTCACTTTTGACTCGACCGGTGAGCTTTGTACCTTTATATCATTTTTTGTTTTCTGGATTGATCTCGGTATTGATAAATTCTGACATCAACGATGTCGTATTAAGATCTTTAGCCTGTGTTTTGGATGTTCTCCAGCTATTCCGTCTTTAGCGAGAAGAAGGTCTCTGTTCACACTCGCCACCGGAATGCTAGTATTTGCGGCAAGAATCTATAATATTCCTCAGATTGTTGCCCCTGTGAAAGTGCCTCTTACTTCACTTGTGGTGAGCTCGCTTGACATTCTATTTTGTTATTAGTGAGAGCTGAGTAACCAGTTTGATCAATGAGTTCATATTCTTCAAATTTCAACCAGTATTTTGCTTTAACAGTTGAATCCAAACATGCAAATGCTATCATGAGTAGTACATAGTGTTCTTCCAGTACACTTTTGATTATGTGCTAGTTACTTCGCTTTATGTTAACGCATCTCAAACTTGGATTGAGCAGAAGGATCCTTTCCTGGACCTGAGTGAGGACTGTACCCTTATATCAGGAAGTACCATCATGTATGCTCCCGAGTATGCAACAGATTCAGATGAGACTGCTGCTTTTAATTCACTCAACCTCATTTCGCTTGCTGGAGACTTATCGAATGAGGCTGTGGCAGCTCGTATCGTTGAAGCGTCTCCAACCTTAATTGAGGTAATCTTGAAACTCTCATCAGCCAGTATTCAGTTCCCATTCACATTTGACATCATGAATCATATTTCCCATTACTAAATGCTACTTTCTTATCATTTTTTGGCCTGTATCACTGCAGGCTGAGGGATCAGGTATGAAAGAAAGGTTGACAGAGAAATTTGTGCCAGAAGATAGTGAACTTCTCAGGTCACGGCTCTACTCACAATCGAATGCGCGGTCAGCACATGCGTCTTGTGATTCCATATCTTTCGATGAGGTACGGGACCTTCATCAGATACTGTAAAGCGATGAATGTAATCAAGGTTTATGAATTCTCGTGTGATTAATTTATATGCTCGTTCTGCAGTCTCAATTGGCACCGCCTGGTTTCGAGGATGGAAGACCCAGTGCCGATTTACTACACACGCTAAGGGACAGTGTAAGCAGTCGGGCACCCCAGGCACCTGGCGTGATGCAGCTCCTAGATCAGGTATTTGCTACTCTACTTATGTCGGACCAATTGATTTCTTCTTTAATGCTACGTTTGTACTCGATGAAGGGGTAAGTTATCCTTGACTCAAGGATATCTATCCGTAGAAAGTCATCAAAATGTACGAATAATTGCTGAAATAATAGGCAAAAACACTAGAAAGTTCGAAAAAGCATCTAGTTATCAAATTGGGGGTCCTTTCAGTAACACTGATATCGTTTTTGTAACCGACAGGCACAGCAAGTGGAACTTACACCTGCTCCCAGTGGCCCTCTCTCGTACAATGATACTGCGAGTTTATGTGAAGCCACGGGAACTGGTGCTCACAAGAAGATGTCAGAAGTGCTGAAGTTGGACAGCAGTAGTGCCCCTTCCACAATGGCTCTCTCGGGTATGAAGGACCGTATCAGGGCGAATGGCATTGAGATACCCGAGACGAAGGTAAGAATCTCTGCAGACTGCTTTTTCTCACCACTTTCAAATGTGATTCATTTTCAATGTCATTTTCAATGCATCGTCTTAAGCACCACCTCTCAAGTACACCTCTGTTGCTATGTTGTCAGCAACAAGTACATCTATGGAGTATAGATTGGGTAAAAGTCTTTCTTGAAGACGGAAAGGGCTGATTTGTTGCGTTCAATCTTGCCAGTTGCACGGCAGTGGATCATTCGAGGATACACAAAGTGGAGAGATGTCCGACAGCCTGCAGAGTCCTGCTACGAAGCCGACTTGGTTAGCATCACCCACAGTAGCCAACCTGAGACTGCCTCCTTCAAGCTCTTACGACAATTTCCTCAAAGCAGCGGGATGCTAATAATAGTCTCAAGCTAATAGTATCAATGCTATGGATTAAGGTGTAGGTTTATCAAGGTACTAGTGTTTTTTGGGTATGTTGCCTTATTCATGTGTAGGTTTAGGTTCAGGTACACCATTGTATTGGCCCTCTAGAGTGCATTCTTACCTCATTTCAGAATAAGATTCTTGAATTATATCAAATCTCAGAGGAGCTAGTAGTGGTTAATTTTGAGAAATAAACATGTATATTGAAGTTTTGTGTGCCAAGGAATAGAATTTTAATTTACATACTCTGAACTTGATGCAATGAGAATCTGTGAAATTGGGGGTTTGGGAGCTTGTGTTCAATACGTAGAGATATGGTGCTTGCTATGTTGGTTATGTATGCAGATTACGGAACATTTCTTCAAGGGACACACTTCATAATAGTCAAGAAGTTTCCAACTTGAAAAGGCTCAACTCTTTGTAGCTTTGTTCTCAATATGCACTAGAGTGCCTAGCGAAAGTGAGTCAAGTTCTTGTAAATCAGAATAACCATGTCAAACTGGTAATAGATATGCACAAATCACAAATTGTACTACTTTTAGTGGACATCAAAAGAAAATTGTCTCATGACTTGGTTTTGCATCCCCAATCAATGAAACATTTTAATATTTTGTCCACTTGGCTTCGGCTGAAAGAGCTTGGATTTGTTGTGGCATACTTTCATACATTCTTTTACACTCTTCTATTTTCATAAAAGCCCAAAACTCTTCAGTATGTTTCTACACTTCTACAATTTCTTTTGGAGCACTTTCGTATTGGTGAAGTCAATGTTTTAGTCATGCCCAAAGATGCTCAATTGGACTTAGGTTGAGAATTTGTGCAGGCCACTTAAGAACATCAAACTTTTGTGATTTTGGTCATTTGCAAATACTTTTTGTTGTATGTCTCGAATCATTGTTATGCTCAAAAGTTGCATCATTTATGCCATCACGGTGTACATCAAATAGCTCCGCAAATCTCTTTGTATTGATGTTGATCCATTCTTCCTTCTATTCTACAAAACATGTGTGAGTCTTGGAATGTCATGCCTCAGAGATTAGACTACCACAAAATTTTACAATGTGATTCACTTGTTTTAAATTACAAGACTCTTCATTGTGGATCCACACCAACTATGACCATCTGAGCAAAATTGATTTAGCTTTGTCTCGTCAGAGAAGCTTTCAATCATCAATGATCCAATGTTCATGGCTCTTAGCAAATTCAAGTCGATACTTGATGTGCCTTTAGTTCAATTTTGGTTCCTTTTATTTCACTTTTGATTTCAACCCTGTTGCACGTAAGACCTTTCTCACCGTATCAACACTTATAGTAACTTGACATTCCTCTTGTATATAGTTGGTAGCCTCTGTTGTAGTTACGAAACCTCTTGACATGACAACTATAATGCATGCTCTTTATTGTGTATTTGTGAGTGCTTGTGGTGTACCACTACTACTAGTAGGAATATTAGATAGTCTCTGTTCTCAGTCTTAGCAATATGAGTGAGTCATGACATATCTTTCTATTTAGGCAATTTTTTTCTAATTATAATCTGCGTATCTGTAAATGTAAAATTTATAAGTAGTTCATGGATCCCACTATTTATCTCCCCTATTTTGAAATGTGTGATTACATTGAATGGATTGGTTGAAATTGCCTCCCAAGTGTGATTGACTTTTGCAAGACATTAAGACATTGTATATACAAACAAGTGGCTATCAACAACAATGTCAGGCCCATTCACTTCAACCGCTATGTTTGTATCAACAATGAATTTAATGTATGTAGAGTATAATCAAGTGACGATTAACAAATATAGAGCATAGATAGATAGATAGATAGAAACTTTGGTTCTTTCTAAGGAGCCGGCGTGAATGAAGTGTCCCTTCGGAATGCTAATATCCCGATGGCCACCAGACAAGGGGAAATTAGAACAATACTACTTCCCCTTCTCGAGGGTGGACACTATAACTATGATAGTTTTTAGCCTAGTTACTAGTGCCTTGAAGATACTTGACATAGTATTCCCCCAAAGGGCTTTGAGGTACCTATACAACAAGGTCCAAGGACCTCCCACAATAGTTGGGTGCACTATAGTGGTGAGCACCACGCCGGCATGGGGATTAGAACCCATGACTTCCTCAATGTGGGCCTAAGCCCTAACCACCAAGCCAAGGCTTGCGGTGCCTAATATAGAGCATAATTCAAAGCAAATTCACTCTAATGGCTTTGTTTGTATGAACTTTGAGGAAATAAGAAATGATGTAGTAATGATTCACATCATTTGAGTCTTGAAGCATATCGCCATATCTCAATATAGATACAATTTGAGAAAGTGCATATTTTTATTTTTATCAACTTGCAAAAGGTGTACCACCGTAATTAACCTTAATTCCGTTAACATGACATTGTTCCGTGTGCCACTTTGGCAAAGTCCTATAATGTGCCATTTTAAAGGCATATTTAGTTATGCTTCTAAAATGCCACATTTTTAATATCGCATACATTCTCCGTAATATCAACTAATTTCTATAATATCACCAAACATTCTTGACTTTAAAGGTAGACTCATCCGTCCAAACAACTCTCTCCCATTCTTTTATAGTCCACCCACAATACTTTTGACCAAATGCCAATCATTTAGACATGTGACAACGATGTGTCAGAAATGGTTTTTTAACAACAATTCGACTGAAAATGCCATTCTCATGTAAGGCTATTCAAATAGTCGATCTTCGCACTTGAGTAGAGCATATGTTAGTGACTGAGAGAGTGTTGAGCGACAATGAGTTTTTGAAACACGTATAATAGCATGGACATCTCTATCACTAAGTTTTTTAGCATGACTTTCACTACAAGGTTTTCACTTATAGGTTCCATTTTCTTGAATAGTTCTATCACGGACACTAACAATAGATGCAATGTCAACTTCTGTCTTCCGTGCCTCACTCAAACCTACTATACGAGCTCAAGTTTCATCTGAAATAGCCATCACTCACCATCATCCTACCTCACGACCTTCACTCAATCACCATACCTCACCAGCCACCACAGTCATTTGCTAAAAACTCATTCGGGGATTCTTAAATAAATGAGTAACTTACAAGGTGGCTTGTCCTCTAAATTGTCACCACAGTCATCTCACATACCTCACCAATCACTTATTAAGTCCCTTTTCTAGGTAACTGAATGGAATGAAGTTCCAGGAGCTCTGAGAGGACATACCTCACTAGTCACCACAGGCATCTCATATACCTCAGCAGTCATCACAATCATCTCACATACCTCCATATATACCTCACATACCTCCATATATACCTCACATACCTCCATATATACCTCACATACCTCATACACTCATTCCATGCCTCATTCTCTCAATTAACTCATGTCATACAACATCACTTGTTTCTCTGATCAATCCACAAAAATCCACCTCCTATAATGCTTCATTGCAAATGCAAGCATTCCTGTTGAGAGAAAAAATCTTCTTCATGCATGTATGGTCTCCAATTTTTGAACAGGTGCACTTTTTGAGATGTGACAAGTGCACACAACTAAATTTGGCTATCATTGATTTTTTTAAAAACAATTATAGTTAGAGATTGCATCATCTTGAAAATTTCAATCTAGAAGCATGATTGTATGACATACTTCAACCATTTCAATATTTTTGATAAAAAGTATCTTACAACTACACACATTTGGTAGATTGTATATGTTTTTTTTTATATAATTTTTTGACCTTGAAATTTGGTATGAATGTTGACATCATAATGAGCATATTGTGCCAAAAATTTCATGGTAATTAGACAATTTCTCAACCGTGGGGAGGGTGTCAAAGTTGGTAGCAACAAAATGGTTTCCACCATTTGTTTCCCACAACTACACATGTTGGTAGATTGTGGATTTCTTTTTTTAAATAAATCTTTTGGTCTTGAATTTTTTTCATATGTTCTCAACCTAAAAAGGTTTTGATCCAAGAATTTCATGGTGATAAAAAATTTATTCAATCTTTGAGACGGTGTCAAAGCTGACAAGCAGTGAAAAAATTTCCGCATCTTCCAATGTTGGTGGATTTTGAATAACTTTTTTCCAGTGAAATTTTTGGCATTGAAATTTGGCATACATGTAATTAACTTAAAGATAAAACTCTATAATAAAAATTTGTGGTAAATACCAATTTTTGAGCTCTCAAGAGGCTTTCAAAGTTGGTAGTGCTGAAATTTTTCTCATCGAAAATGACATTTTTATTGGTACCCCACTGTACATGTATGTGTGTACCAAATCCTAGAATCAAATTCCTCACCAATTGTCAGATTGTTACGTTCATAGTTGTGAAATGGATTTGAAGTGGTTTTGTGAGTAAAATTGAATTGAGGCTCTTCAAATCCTTGTAAAATGGATCCGAAATGTTTTGTGAGCCAAAAATCCAATTCGAGAGTAAAATTGAATTGAGGCTCTTCAAATCCTTGTAAAATGGATTTGAAATGTTTTGTGAGCCAAAAATCCAATTCGAGAGTAAAATTGAATTGAGGCTCTTCAAATCCTTGTAAAATAGATTTGAAGTGTTTTGTGAGTAAAATTGAATTGAGGCTCTTCAAATCCTTGTAAAATGGATTCAAAATCTTTTGTGAGCCAAAAATCCAATTCAAGAGTAAAATTGAATTGAGGCTCTTCAAATCCTTGTTCCTAAGCAAGTTACAATTACATCTATACAAGTTTTACCCTTATTGGACCTGTGCCACCTATAGGAAATGCTTGATTATTCACATGGAGGTATGTTGATGCAAACACAGAGGCCCATCTTTGACAATAAAAAAGGCGTGTGAAAAAATTGGAAATCCAAACTCTGAGATCATGCCTTGGGACCACTTCTACATGTACAAGAATCAAAACTTGAATAAAAGTAAATCTCAATTTTTGGTAAATTTTTGATGTAACCGCAATCTATATGATTTTGAATAGTGTTTTCAAACTTTGACCATTGATAATTTTGGGCTAAATAATTGATTGAGAATAAATGAGCATATACCGCAAGTAGGGCAATTTGGGCAGATTTTGAAAAGTGTTTTCAAACTTTGAACATAAATATCTCCTAAAGTATGAGGACTTTTGAAGCTTGAAATGACTTTTTGGAAAGGTATGTAAATTTTTTGCAATCTCCAAAAAGTTTCAAATTCATACTATCTATATTTAGTATCTAAGAGCTTCCAAAGTCAAACGGACCTTGCTAGGGCTTATTAGGTGTTAATAAACTTTATCATTTGATTACTTAATAGTAAAGTCCCTTACATATGCAAAAATGTGCTAACTAAAGATGTAAATCAAAAGACCTAATCAAAGTATTAGTATTGTATCAAAAGTCATGGATTGGTTTAATAATTGAGGAATACAATGTTTTTTATTAATATATCAGATGTGAAAAGCCGTACTGGAATTTATACAAATTTATACAAATGGTAAAGATTTTGGGTCCCACATCAGAAGCGTTCCCCCTATTTGTAACAGTCAATGTCACCCAACATTCAAGGAAGGACTTCCCAAAATTTCAGCAAGGATATTCTTAGGGTAAAACAAGGACATAGATTCAATTCACGAATACAAAATACCCAAGAAACATTCGAGACTCAAACTCTCCAACTCCTATCTCCAAAAACAAGATCTCATTCTCATCATCAACAACAACAAAAGTTAAGACACGAAAACAAGATCTCATTCTCACCACTGCCAACAATAAGAACAAAATTTATAGACTACATGACAAAGCAAATGTTGTATCAAATGTTCTTGGTACAAATCAATGACTAGTGGTGATGGTGGTCCTTACAGGCCCAGCTTCTCGGATTAGAGAACGGCCCCCAGGACTAAGCTAAAAATTTAATACGGGTCTAACTAAGTATCCTTTCGATCCTTCTTCCTCCCTTGCAGGAACCATGAAATTATATCCATGACTTTTATAAAAGAACAATGCCGAACGGCGATGGCGTCGCTGTACTTACTCTACACAAGGTTCCCCTCTTTCAGGGCTCCACAAATGAAAAAGGAACTTTCTACAACTACAGTTTGATTCTTGAATGTCTGAAGATCGATCGATCCAACTCTACGTACATGAAATCATCGTGTCTGACTGTTCGATACAAAAACCCAGCACCATACCTTCGTCTTCTCCACAAACGAATAATATAAAGATTCTAGCTGCAAAAATAAGATTCTGGGGTCCCATTGCCACACCTCGAACGTTATTGGACTCCTCCGGACAACTTACATGCCTTGCATATGTTGTCTTTATTTGACAGAACTTTGCATCATCCCAAAGTGATGGTGTGATGTCGGGGAGACTGAGTTAACCAGCCTTCTTTACGGGTACAGATCCAAAGAATGAATGATCGAAGCCGCACTCGCTCCTCTGTCGGTGAATGTTATAGACAGATTTGTATCGGTGGTGCTCAGAGCCTGCAATAAGCTTGTTTGCATGACATCTGAGCTCTGGCCATGCAGGAATTGCTATGAAGAACAAAACTTCGGCGACGGTTTCAAAATTTTGAATAAATGCTCAGCTCGGAGTACGAGAGGCCAGTGTCTAGATGAGTGTCTCTGGACAGGCAGGCAGTTCAATGGCTGGAAGCTTCACGGTCTTCGGAGCCGGAATCATGGGGAGTCTGAGGCTGCTCAGGTTTTTGTTGGAGGAAGTCCGATTGGTCCGTTGTTGTTGTTCCACTTCCTTGGCGCACGAGAGGAGCCTGAATTGGAGAGCAGTGTCTCTTGATGCCTGTTTGAACAACTTCTGCCGATGCCGAGTCCTCTTGATGTCGATGTTGCCAGTGATGTTGATGAGACGGGGACCCTTGAAAGTGAGAGAGGCTGAGAGATGCGTCTAACGCTGCTACTCCTTCAGCTTCCTGACCATGTCGCTTTCGTTTCTCCAAGACCATGGGACTTGAGCGACTTGAGTTGGAGTCTAACGCGGAGGCCACACTCTCGGTGCTAGATCTTGCTTTCGGATCCTCTCTCGATTCCGTCATGGCTGTGCTTTTCTGTGGGGAGGATCCCTCATGACCACTTGAGCTGCTCGTGCTCGGATGCAAGCTCGTCCGCAGTGGATGCTGCTCTGGTTTCTGTGGCAATGTTTTAAAAGCACTTCCCAGTCGGAAGGAAAGAAACTCTCCTGAGTTTGGATTCATATTCGACAGAGACGCTGAGCGCGGAAGACTGCCTCCATTATGTATTCCCGACGAGGACGACGCATATACGTCATCTAATAATCTTGACGGTAATGCACGGGTAGTGAAGTTCGAAATCGACTGCAGGTGAGGGATCTGCGAAGAAAGCGGAGCTGCTCGTTCCAAGTCGACTCCGAACAACCTTGTTCCACTGCTGGTACTGGGAGCTTCTTCGCTCTGTGACGATGTGCTGCTGCTGGAGGCAACAAGAGACCGTTCGTGGATGAGATCCGCGTCCCTTGATTGCCGCAGTACCCTATGATCAATCCCTGCAATGAAATTCTCTGTGGAGTTTTGGGATTTCAGAGCCTGCGAAGAGTGTAAGCCAAGGTTGAGACTGCTTGGATGATCCGGAAGAGCTCCAGTCGGCGGGCCCAGAGCTGACTGCATCATATCTCTGTAGATGTTGCCATACAGCACGGTCTTCTCGGTGATTCCTGGGACCTGGGGAGCAGGAAAGTTAAATGGCTGCCACATCGAACTTGGGTTGAAGGGGCTACCCGAGCCCTTGGATGGTGAGAACGAGTTGCTGCACGGTCCTGTCCATGCACTTCGAAATGTGGGTCTATCAGATGCGGATGTCCCTCCTGAAATCACCTGTTTCCGCCGGAAGTCGATGTAAAGCTCCTGGCTTGGACCTCGCTCGAATGATACGATGTCGCCGGCGTCGAGCTTTTTCTCCTTTACGAAGCGGCTCCAGCCTTTCGTGAGCACGTAACTTTGGCTGCTATTCCAGTAGGAGTATCGGAATCGCCAATGTTTACCAGAGACGTCTTCGAATGAGAGCGTTTGTCCCGGTGAGTTTGCGGAAAGATCTAAGGGAAAGCAACGCTCGGCATGTTGCTTCGGAATTACAAGCCTGTTCAGCTTACCGACGTCGCTCGGCGTGACTGCCTTGTCGAACAGATGCTCTCTTGTCGGCGCGCTCTCCTTCGGAAGAGTTCGACCACTCGGTAAAGATGGTGGTAGACACATCGAAGTGTCAGCATTTGCGCGTAGGCCGAAGGAACCGACTGAGAGTCCAGTTGCCGGAGCAGATGTCGATCTGCACATGTCAAGAGCTCGACGCCGTGCAGTCGCTGCGTTTGCAGCTGCATCCATATTAAAGACCTTCTTGCATTGATCAAGCTCTTCGTCGTAGGTATGGCGCCGAAGCATCTCCACGATCTGCTCTTTACTGAAGTTTCGTAGAAACTCGGATTCGTAGTCGTTGTCCTGGACTGGACGGAAGTTGGTCATTGCGTCACGGCCTCGGAACTTGATGGCTGCCCTATCGTACGCGCGCGCAGCTTCTTCCTCCGTGTTGAACGTTCCCAGCCAAATTCGTTGATGCTTCTCGTATATCTGTGCCCCCCATCGTCCGTTTGATTGCGGCACCACCCCCCGAAATTGCGACGACGGCAACTTGCTGTTGCTCTGCTCCCGACCACGATCGTCACCATAGTCTGAATCTCCAGAACCTGAAAAGCTTGGGCCACTGTGCGTCCGTTCTAGGCTCCCCCTTCGCCCTGGAGCATCCCAACCTGAGTAGGCACTAGGACCACTATTCTGTCGCTCTATCCCTCCTCTTCTTCCAACATCCCAATGACCCGATGGCCAATGCTTCACATCTGCTCCTCGCTGATACTCTGCCTCCAATCTGGCACCTGTTGGAATCATGGACCACCTCAGTTCAATTGAATCTAAAACACATCTGACTCCTGTTCAATTTGCAGGCAGTGTGCAAAGGAACAAGGTTTCTTACCTAAAAGGTGCAACGGTTGGCTTCCCTCTCCGAAACTACTTGTTGTGTTCGAGGGAGGATAAGCTCGGTGCTCGTCACCAGCAGCAACCCTAAAGTAGTTCTCATTTTCAGAGACTGTGCGAGCAGGTACTGAGGAGTCATGTACCTCAGAGCTACCATGTAAACGGCGATCATCATAGCGGAACAATCTGGCGGCTGGATGAGCGGGGTTAGCTGATGCTGTTTCTGCGATGCCCAGCATTGCTGTTTTCTCTGCCACGGAGTAAAACTCCGGGACTGGGGAGATTGGATTGGGTCTTCTAATTACTGAAACGGGGGCGCAAGTCTCCGCTTCTTCTCCAGGCCCTCCACCACCACTTGGACTTCCCACAATTTTCGAGCTGGAGACATCGCTATCGGACGAAGTGGCTGCGGAATCGCAGTTGTTCAAACGCAAAGTAACATCAGGCCCATGACAAGGCTCGCTGGCCAAGCGAGACACAGGTTTGGACCACATGCCGACCACCTTCTCATCCTGCAATCACCAGAACAATCGAAATTCATTCCTGTCACGTTCTCTTCAGGCAATGTCGATATATAAAACAGTGCTCTGCGGAGAACATTCTTTCGCAAGACCGTCTCGGTTTCCGCGCCTTCTCGCAAGATACTGTTATGGCTCTGTCTGGACAATCATGCAGATGAGATCGAAATCATTGCTGCCAAATGTACCGAGCAGATTGTTATCTCACCTTAGTATTCAGACACATCCCTTTGCTTTGCTTCGAAAGGACGGCAACTGGACATGGTGGTCTCCAGTAACGACGTGCTCTTCGTTAATCTTCCGCTTATGCTTCGGTCCAAGCAAATTGAGAAGTAGTCCGGAGCCGCTGATCTGCGTAGATATTACGATTTGAGGCGATCTGAGACCACACTTGAGGTAGAGTGTTCGATATTACAGTGCACTGATTGACAATCACGAAATATCATACATTCGAGTTCATGCAATCCCGTATACGTCTGTAATCCAAACAAAGTAGGCTAAAGAATCTGCCGTACACGTCTGCATTCAACTTTCAAACCCTAGAGTCATCTACTACCGCCTATTCTTGTGTCTGGAAAGGAGCGAAGTTAATCAACAGTCTGACATTGAGTGTATTCGATCGAGTTGCGGTACATTAAACCGACCAGTTGTTTCGTGTGGCTACAAGATCCTACTGAACTGTTTGAAGACTACACTACGGAAGGACTGTTCTACGGGGCTTCACAACTTCGTCACCACCAAACTGCTTCTACTGCACGTTTCTAACTGAAGGCTGTGCAAAGATGCATTCAGCTTCTTATCTACAAAAACGACTTCAACTGGATTCCGACGGTCAGTGCGAAATGCAGTAAGCACATCGGTATTCCAACCTCAGCTAATTGTCGGCTCTCTAGGTAGGGTAGCGAAAACAGCATCGAAGTTACAGAGACCGCGTCTGCTAGCTTCTGTATCATGACATGACGTCGACCAAAGGCTACAGTACGTGCCCGGTCAGACAGATAGTTCATCGTCTTGCACTCCAAACCTGCTGCTAGCGATCGAGCTGTGAACGACTTCCTCACTCATCATTCTCATTTTCCACCACAATAGAGTCCATGCTGCTATAGCTACTATCGGTATGAACGAGTAGCGTTAATGGATGGTACCGGATACCAGTTACTTACTCAGAAAGCAAGACCATGACCATCCTCTACGTTCGAACGACGGTTTCGCACAGGCTACAAGAACCTACGAATTCTGGATAGACTTATCAACGAGGAGTCTCTCGGAGTCTACCACTCTTCATCAGTCTCTTTGGATGTAAACCAGAATCTGAGGCATTCGTGCAATTACTGGATCCCACCTCAATGCTGGATCTTACCACTGTCCTAACCGACTCCAGTCTCTCGCAACCTTAAGCACGATGAAGACCTCAATGCAGTAACGTCTTAGCACGCACCCACTTCTAACAAGACAAGACATTGCTAGGCCGCCAATCTATCTCCGACGGCGAAAGAGAATTGACTTTTACCTGCCGCAAGCAACATCATCTGCCGCTCATTTCACTCACTCGGTCCTCTCTCTCTCTCTCGCTCTTTGTGGGTCACTCACAATCCTCACTCGGCTCCGGTCCCCCAGGCGCATCGAACGATCCTCCCGACTGATCCCCTCCGCAGCCACCGCGCCAGGCAATGCACACGCTCGCCACGCGACAACCCACCAAGGGCCTACCGCTCCGGGCCGGGCAAGCACCGTTGCGTTGCGTTGCGTTCTCTCTGCTAGCTATGAGCCCGAACCCAGTGGCTCTTTGAAGAGAGACTATAGATGTGCGAGACAAAGCAAGCTCCTGAAGCTCTCCAGCAACAACAGCAGCAGCAGAAAGGCAGGAGAAGCTGATTTGGAACAGGCAGGCAGGCAGGCACAGGCAAGGAAAGGCGGACCAGGCCGGGAAAGGCTACAAGGGCAGGGAGTTCGCATCCAGCCAAAAAAGGCCCCTCTCTCTACTCTCCTACCTTTCTCCAGTACAGGATGCAGAGAGCACGTGACTAATACCGATTATCTCAATTACTGTAGCCGCTAGGCAGACTAATTGTTTCCAACGCATTTTACTGCTCGAATCATTATTTTATTTTTACTGTACCCAAAGTCTGTTACGTATCCCTTTTTATAAAAATCACAACACCCTATTCTTGGCTCGCCAATGCCCTCTCACCATTTGAAGCCATTTTCTTACACTAACAGAAAATATGGGCAGCTAAAAAAAATGGGCGGCTAAAAAAAATGGGCAGCTAAAAAAAATGGGCGGCTAAAAAAAATGGGCAGCTAAAAAAAATGGGCAGCTAAGAAAATATAGGCAGCTAGGAAATGTGATAGTCTCCTAGAAGAGTTTAGAGAGAGGTGGTGTGTCAATGGAGTGCTAGCCACTTGGAGCGGAGGTTATCCACTTTGGTTGAATTTGAATTCATACCATTATATGACGATGGGATACCAAGTCTTCACTCAATTAGATTTTTATATATTGATAATATTTTAAGTACATTTTGCGTGAAGGATGGTTATAATAAAATTATGTATAAGAAGAGGGTTCTTTTTCTTCTTTTTTTTCTTCCACAATTGAGTTTATTCATATAGGAGAAGTTTGGTGTATTCACCTTTTTGATTGGCTGAATCCATTAAACTTGGTGGATAATAAGACAACTTTGTGTCAGGCGGATGACTCTCTGACAGTCTGCGTAGAAACCACGCAAGTAATTTTCAAACGTTGTGCCGAGACTAACTGCGTGGAAAGCATGCTACCAACATTCAAATCATCGGCTTTACATCATGCCTAGCCCGTTTGCGTGGAACGCACAGTATTAACATTCAAACCATCAACCTCACATCATGCCTAGTCCATTTGCGTGGAATAACTCTCTGACAGTCTACGTAGAAACCACACAAGTAATATTCAAACATTGTGTCAAGACTATCTACGTGGAAAGCACGCTTACCTACCAACATTCAAATCATCGGCTTCACATCATACCTAACCCGTTTGCGGGAACGCACACTATTAGCATTCAAACCATCATATTGTGTTGAGCATGTCTGCGTGGAACGCACGCTACTAACATTGTGTCATCCCCCGACCATGTACTTAAATAAGGTGCTAGGAACATTCAAACAATTAACACTGCATTATGTCCACACACTGTACATGAAAATCACGCTACTAACATTCAAACAATCATCATCATATCGTGCCCACACCTTTTACGTGGTTTTCCACGCTTCAACATTCAAAAATCAACCCCACATTGTGCCCATAACTATGTGATTACGTGATACACATATCCTTATAACATGAGTGACCCAGATGACTCCACCAAGGTTATACATTAACATGCAAATACATTACCTTCTAACTACCTGAATCTTCAATTTAAGAATGTTCTATCACTAATATATAACTTGAGTGGTTAAGATACATAAAAGAATTACCTATCCTAATTTTTACAAATGTAGGTTTATACCGCCAAGTAACTCAAATCAACAAGTTCCTTCCAACCTAATGTATAATATTAGCCATAAGGTCTACATAGACCCCCAAACATCTTCTTTTATTTCTTACTATCATCATAAAAACCGGACCAAGGGAGAATGGAGTACAGTACGTACGTGGAGTACTTACCGCTCGGATGAAAGCTTAAATTAAAGGGTAGACAGAAAAAGACAGTAATTCGTGGAAGAAGGAAGGAAGGAAAGAAAACTGAGAGCCTGAGGAGATTCTGTAGAGTAGTAGCCAGAGTACCATACAAAATTGGGCAAAAAAGAAACAAAGGGGACGTTTCTGTTACTGAAAACACTGTGGAGAGGAGAGGGCTACTAAATCTGGTATTGCCCTGGTATGCCCAGATTCTGCGCCTGGGAGTTTCTTAATCAGGAGCTAGCCTAGCTTCAATGAATATAGTCCAGTACAAATGTGAATGCGCCCCCAAGTCTCCGAAATTTGGGTGTGCATAAACTATTGCCCGCATAAACATATGGTTTGTGTGGGCTCTCAAGTTTAGTGGGGGGAGGCTCTATCTGGGGGGAGTCCCATTCGTATCCCTGTAAACTTGAGAGGGTCTCCAACTAGTAATTGGTTTTACTGCAGCAGCCCGTAAGATTTCACCTCTGCCCTTGAATTAAGATTAGAACAAATTTGGAAAGTTTGTCCTCTTGTCTGGCTACCTTTTTGAGGATGAATAGTGGCTCCTCAAATGGAGGATCACTATTCCCCTCGGAAAGAGGACTTAAATTCTGGATTTTAAGAGAAGACATGTGAATGGTTCTTCATAATCTTTCCCTTGATATTGGCCCATGATTTTGCAAGGGCATGGGAATGGGAGACTGTTTGTATCATCCCGGTACTGTTCTCCATGAGGCTCCTCCCTAGCCCTCTTGCGCAATAGTCTAAATCTAGATATTGATAGACAGACATGGTTAATCGGTGTACAGTACCACCACTGGCACAGTGCAAACTTTTATGTTGTTCCACACATGGTTCAAGTTGCTCCTGGAAGGGAATTTAGCCCATATCGGTAATGGAATCTGGGTCCTTGGATGACTCTCATCCTTCCTCTTTCAGCCCCTTGGGATGCTCGTTTTGTGGATATATTGCCGAAAATCTTTAAATTGTCACAGCTTTGAATCTGCTTAGTTCGGTCAAAAATATTGCACGAGCAAGTAGTATGACACTGTTTGTTTCTGCAACGTTTCTAAGAAAAATGTTGCAAACTGCCCCTCCCTATTTCCAAAATGTTTGTTTTCTCATCATAAAACTTATAAATGTCAAGGACAAAGATAGTGTGTCAATCTTACAACCCATGCAACTTAACCCCTAAAGATCCACGATGTTTTGGGAGCTTGAAATCCCAACAGTGACCACTATGTACTAATGGGGGTACGTCCAATATTTTTGGAAATCTTTGATAATTTCAACCGTAGGATCTTGAATTAAACTACCATAGGTAGTATTGTGAAAATTTTGAACCGTTGGATCATCACTAGATGTGAGATCATAACATTTGAAGTTGACTGTAAATTTTTTTTTGCCTTGACGGTAAAAGCCGAATCGGTGGCCGTGGTCGTTTAGGGGTTAAAACTCTCGAGACCATTCATCCAAGAGATAAGTGCATCATCACTCTCAAGATATAATGAACTCCCTATTCACATAGGTAAATCAGACCAAAAGTACCACCGTACCATTCTGTTAAATACTCAACAACTTGATTTAACCATACAACTCATAAATCACCACACTATTTCATTCAAGACATAAGCACCCCATTTTCAAGATTAAAGAACCTTTATCACACTTAGATAACCCCTAAAGATCCTTGGGTGTTTTTTGGAGCTTGAAACCTCAAAACTCCAATTCTCTACCTCTATGCACTTCAAGGGGTGCAAAACACATTTTTAATTCTTTTTTTTAACTTCCAACCGTAAGATCTTGTACCTAAGCCAATTTTCAATATCTCATTTAAAAATTGACCGTTGGATGTTTACCATTTGAGAGATCATAACATCCAAAGTTTGTCTACAAAGTTTTTTTAGGCATTGTTGAGATTTTTTTTGACACTTTTGGAGGCTGCCCTTGTAAAATCGGTACTCTTTGTGACTTGGGGCCCTTTGGAACTTAGGTAGTGATTTGGTCATGAACATATTTCCAAAAAAAAATCTCAAAAAAATATTAAATTTAAACTGCCCCAGTTCGGCTCGCAAACCAAGAATTGTTGTAGAAGACTCAAAAATTGGAATTTGACTTTACAAATTTTACCACATACACTTTGCATTATAGGGAGCACCCATTAAAAAATTTAGGCAAAAATATTACTTTTAACCTATTCATCTAGGCTGCCCAAAATAGCAAAAGCCCGATTTGGTCCTCTTGGATCTTTAGGGGATAAACAACCACCAACGTGTTGAAAAAAGAAAAACGTAGGCCTCAAAAGGCCAACGTACGTAAATAGAGCACCAATTTCACCCCTAATTCACCGTTGGTCAATAGAACCCAACTTGTTCAACGCCTCGATTCAACTCTACCAAGCATACATAGAACTGAAAATATAGTAATCTGTGAACAATTACCGATTCTGTACCCAATACTGTATGCACATGTCAACGAGAATCTACAAGGGCAATTTAAGAGCAAAAAATGGGAGGGGAAGCAGAAGAGAAGTGGGATTGCGAGGGTACACAAATGTCAACCAAGGACTGAATCAATCCGCCACCTATTTCTGTGCTTCTTCCCGAATTCGGTGACAATGTGCAATCGCGTGGGTACCGAATTTAACTTACTCCCCTGAATCATAAGATTAATTAATCTGGATGAACTTTCCCTCTCCTCTTATCAATCTATCTACCTGTCAGTATGAATTAGTTAAAATTATATAATAAAGGCACTGAAACAAGAGCAGAATCAGCAACAACAGACTACGGTACTGTTCCTCTGCCGCATGTGAGTGCCAGCCCAGTATTGGTAAGAACGTTTCCATGGAATATTGTAAACTCCCTCTAAATCCGATTATTAAGCAATCGGTAGAGCAATCCGGCTACCTGAGGGTAAATGCACGCAAGCAAGTGCGTCAGGAAAATGCCAAATATACATACTGGTATTAAATAGCCTGCACCCCTAATTGGCTCCTCCCGGCATGGGAGAAATTTCATCCATCCATGGGTGGGGGGGGGAACGGATGTTTCATTCGTTCGGTTGTCGGGAACCCCGTTTCTCGTTAGTATCTAGTATTCTGCATACCGCCGTACTTTAGTTCTAGTTTCTCCCGTCTGCGTTGACCTTTGACCTGGATGTTGTGGAATTTGTGTGCCCCGCCCATTTCGCCTGGGCAGGTGGTGCCCGACAATTAGTCTTTTTACCCTGATATCAAATTTAGAACTTTGGACTGTTTTCCCATTTTCGCCCGGGCAGGTGGTGCCCGACAATTAGTCTTTTTACCCTGAAATCAAATTTAGAACTTTGAACCGTTTTCCCTTTTTCCCCCTTGTAATATGTTTATTGAATTCTCTTGGGATCTGGTTTTGATAAGTCAGGCAGTAAAAGGGTGAGTTTCTGTAGTAGCCGCTTCACATGAAAGAGAGATAGATAGATAAGAACTCCAATCTTCAATTGAAGATTGGCGTGAATACTGTTCGTAATGTCATTACCTCGATGGCCACATGACAAAGAGGTAAAAGAACAAAACTACTCACCCCTCTCGGGAATAAACACTAAAAAACATATGAAAGAGACACCATTGTGAGGAAGTTACAACCAAGAGAAAGGGTCCCTTTACTATGTGGACCAAGAGTCAGTGAAAATTAAAATTATTTTCATGGTCATGGCTCTTGGTCAATAGCTCTGATCATGATAAATCCAAACTAGATTTTTGAGTAGCTTGGTCACTCTTGTAGTGTTAAGTGGATTTGGATTGAGACAAATTTTAATCTCAATTCTCTGATACAAATCCTCTTTATTCTCTCTTTTACCCTCCTATTTCATTAGATGATTTAAGATTAGCCAATCAATGATTTTTGAGGCATATGGTCTAGTTGATTGTAATTGAGTCGAGGCATTTGCTTCAAGTCAACTATAATCAACGAGACAATGAAAACATTATTCACTATGGAAAATTTAGCATATTTTGGGGACCTCAAAGTTAGTGGCCATTCTCCTTCTGTCAAGGTAGTGTAAAGCCAAATGGGACCTGTGGCACTCTCCAGTCACAGATTTCAATAGGTTGTGGTCAATATTCATGGTGCTTAGTGTAAAGCAACCATGAGTTGTAATCTTTATTTGTTCATTGCATTATAGAGTACGTACAATAGTAAGTTTCTAAGTGTTATTTTTATGCAAATTGTTAGTATATACAAGATTTGTTGATTAGTGTTACGTGGAGATTAATGTAAATGGGTAAATTTTGGTAAAGAACACTATTTTTCATCTCTCTTAAGATTAGTGTTCACTTAGGCCCCTATTGCAATCAATTGTCCCTGTCTTTTTCTTCATTGCACCAATTGCACCACTTTCAATAAACTCTTCCACTTGCAAAAAATGTTTACATAGTGCTGCATTTAGTGTTATGGTTTGACAATTAGTGTTGTAACACACTATCACTATAGTGACGTGTGACATTTAATGTTACGGTTTGCAATTAACATCTGTAACGTTCCTAATTGACAACTCTTGTATAGTGAATGGTCTTTTAATTTTTAAATGGTTAAAGGTGTGGAATATGGTAGTGTTTGATTGAAAATGGTAGTGTTTGATTAAATATGGTAGCGTTTGATCGAATGTGGTAGTGTATGATTGGTTATTGAGATTCCTGAAAAAATTGGTTTAATAAGACATATGTGAATCACACACATACTTCTCAAAACTTTGTTCCTCAAATTGAGAAAATTGCCAACTATAATATGTCGAGTTATATTGAAGACGGCCATTTTTTATAATCAAAAGGTAAGGAATTTTTTATTTTTTTATTTTTTTATTGTGACCAATCCAATTTCAAATGAAAAGGAGAGGCATGTATATTGTTTGCACTAGAGGAAAACAGGGTCCTCGGACACTGTTTTTAACGTTGTTTTTAACGCGGTTTAACGTGGTTTAACGCGGACAAAAAAAGTGACGCAAATAAATCAAAAATGTCACGGACGTCTTTTGAGTTAAACGTGTAGTGTTAAAAAATGTTAACGGGGACAAATGATTTATGACGCAGTGTTAAAATGACATTTTTCTACTTGGGTAAGTTACCGAGGGTCAGTAACTTGGAAAGTAAATTACTTTCCACGCGCGACTTTTCCGCGTTTGTACATGCCACGTGGGACAAGTTTTCATCCTTGTGATAGATGAAATCTGATCTGATGTGGCATCGGAAATCTGACGTGGCATTTAAATTTCGGTGGCTGAGATCGTGACACGTGGCCACATCCTAGAATGTGAAAGAAGTTCGGAGTTTGTGTCAAAAGAAACAGGAGATAGTGTCCACATTGACGTTGAGGAACACTTGTGTCCTTTGTTTTAACGCGATTTCCAAAACATACTTAGACGTTGTTTAATATCGTTAAACACAAATGTCGTTTGTTTTAACGCGTTTTGGATGTGTCTTTAGATGTAGGGTGACATTCACGTTATCAAGTTATGTGTGAAAAGAAACAGGGCATCGTGTCAAAGTTGACGCACTTAAACACGAATGTCACGTGTTTTAGTGTGTTTCAAGTAAAGAGACAAGATGAAGGATGACGTTCGCCACGCCATCCATTCAACGCAATTCGATGGCAGACGTGTGTCAAAAGAAACACAACATGACACATTATGACGGAAATGAAAACGTTAAAAGTGACGTTACATGACACAGTCGATAACGTAAATGCAACGTCAAACATAACACACTGGCGAAAAACATACACGAAATGGAGTGCAACATAAACCTGGTCAAGTCGATCTTTTGTTTTGTATTAGATGGAAAATTAGCCACCGGTACAAAGTTGCAAGTATTGAGTAGCATAAAGCATAAAGGCTACATATATGTCTTTGTGTGCTTTAGGTACTCCTTGCGTTACACTACGTCAAAAGTGACGCGCTAGCGTTAATCTTGCGTCAATAGTGACGCATTCAAGCACTCTATATGATGACGTCTCTAAAAACAGTGTTTAACACAACCTATGTCACTTTTGACGGGCGCGTCACTTTTCATGCAGAAACCCTAGCCGCCGTAGAGTGACTTTCTGGGTTTCCTCATGCTCGATTTTTCTTGATCTGCACAACACACATTACCACGGACACGCTGAGTTTAATAAGGCACATCATGCAATCAAACTGTGATGGAGATCATCATAATGCAACTCTTGAACAACCTAATAATTGCAAAAAAAGAAGACAAACTTGTAAAACTCCAACACCTCTACAACTCATACTTTAACAATCTAACATGCTACTTTCTAAAACTGTAGAGCTCTAACACAGAATGTGAAGAAGAGAAATTGCAAGAAAGAAGAAAAACTTGTAAAACTCCAACACCTCTACAACTTATACTTTAACAATCTAATATGTTAATCTCTAAAATCAGAGAACTCTAACACAAAATGTGTAGAAATGAAAGCAAGAGTGACATTCTAGCTTATATCTTCCCTAAAAGTACCATGACCTAATTATGGCGGCTAACCCTAGCCGCCTGCTCATCCACCCCGATGAAAGTCATCCTCCGAACGGACTAAAGTACGTTATTCTAGACGTCATAGTAGACGTCTTTTTCACATGCTTGTGTTGATGTGATCATGTCACTAGTGACACGCTCACGTTATACAAGTAACACGACGTCGATAATGACTCGCTAAGCGTTAACCATGCGTCAATAGAAACGCATGCATGATGACATCTTTAGGATCGAGTGTTTAACATATCGTATGTCTTTTTAGACACGTCGTCAATTTTGACACGCGTCAAACCCTAGCCGCCGTAGGTCAAACCCTAACCCTAAAGCACAATTAAAAATAATATGTGTTACTTTTGACATTCACGTCAACATTGACACTCTCTAGGATCATTGACCAAGTCAAACCCGAATCGCCACGTCACCCCGTCATAAATGCACTTGACACGTCGGCTATGTCATTACGTTTTCTTAAACACATGTTGACACACCGTGTGCGTCAAAATAAACGGCAACGTCACTATTGACATCCACGCCGACAAACACCAACTTGTCCTAGTCACCCCTATCCTCCACATAAGCCTTCCACATCGCCAAGGCATTCCACGTAGGATTTATGAATATGTCAAAAGTAACACATCGAACGCCGCCCATGTCACTTTAAACGTTATCAATGTTAAAAGAAACGTCTTTGACGTGGATCATGAATATATTTAATCATTTAAAAATTACTAGAAGGTAAAAATGAAGTGCTAAAGTTACCCCGGGGCGTACATGTCAACGTTGACGTGGCTCTGTTCGTTTTAACGCGGTTCCGTTCCTCCAAAATCCATTAGTGTCACTATGACACTCGCTGTTAAACCAACGTCAATAGTGACGGAAGTATGTTAAACCGATTAACATGCAGAAAGTCACTTTGGTCAAGTTACCCACACTAATTTCGACTAGTCTGGGTAAACGTCACTTTTGACGCGAAATAACGCGGGACAAATCACTGTTTTCCTCTAGTGTTGATTCCCTAGTAAAGTTATCATTGACTGACTTAAAGCCTAAATGTAATATTTGTCAATGAAGAGCGATGAGTGCTATGAAGTAAGTAAATGTGACATCTCATATGAAGCTAAGTTTTAGAAACAAAAATTCATCAAAATAAAGCACACTTGTAATCATGTTGGGACTTCATGAAGTCTCATTCTCAATCATTGCTTAAGGAAGAGGTAAATCGCCATATCAGAGAAATTTGCATGTTTTGATGAAAACTAGTCAATTATGTCATAGATGCCTCTTTTCCAACAACTTTCAATTTATTTCATGCATATCTAATCAAAGAAAAAATAAGAACATAAAATCTTGGGGGAATTTGCTTCTATGTATTTTAATGTGTGATTTACATTGCCCATGGTTGTCTCATAGAGTCAAGCACTTGTAAATACTTGACCCTTGTTTTGTTGTAGAGAATTTTGACAAGATTACATGTAGCATTTAAACTACTCTTTTTACATTTGCTTTCTCTATGGCAATAGAGCAAGAGTTCAGTAAAACATACATCAAAACATAAAAAACATGATAAAGACAACCATTAATATTAAAAATCCAAGTGACAACCTCTCATATCCTAAAATGTACCAAGTATGGGATTTTTTTGGAAGTATAATGAGAAGCATTATGATTTTTCGAGAATGTTTTTGCAACGACACTCTAGTGTCACGAGCCACCAATCACCTCCCACGGAAATCTTCCTCCCTAGTATCATCTCGGATCGAAAATGTATTTGCAACGCCACTCTCGTATGGTACCACATTCCACCTCTTCACATGTCATTGAATTCCTCCCAGAATCATTCTCAAAAATGTATTTGCAACCACACTCTTAGTGGCACCACTCACCAGCCACTAGTCACCTCGCACGGAACTCTTCCTCCCTAGAATCATCTAAGATCAAAAATGTATTTGCAACGCCACTCTGGTGGCACCTGTCACCACCTACTATCATTCAAATGTCATCGAACTCCTCAATTCGAGAATCATTCAAATCGAGCATGTATTTGCAACAACATACTGGTGGCAATTGGTCACATAACTCCTCCTTCTAAGAATCATTCTCGGGTTGACAATGTATTTGCAACACCACTCTAGTGGCACGGTGACGACCTCGCACGTAACTCTTCCTCCCTAGAATCATCTTGGATCAAAAATATTTTTAAAACGCCACTCTAATGGCACCAATTACCACCTACGAGCACTCGCATGTCATTGAACTCCTCCTTCCAAGAATCATTCTCGGATGGCGAATGTATTTGCAACCACACTCTGGTGGCACCAGTCACGAGCCACTTGTCACTTGACATCGAACTCCTTCTTCTGAGAATGATTCTTGGATCAAGAATGTATTTGCGACAACACTTTGGTGGCACTAGCTACTAGCCACCACCAGTCACCTCACCTAACATTGAACTCATCTTTCCGAGAATCATTCTCGGATCGAGAATGTATATGCAACAACACTCTGGTGGCACCGGTCACTAATCACCTATATCGTACTCCTCCTTCCAAGAATTATTGTCAGATGAAAATGTATTTGCAATGACACTCTCGTGGCACAAGTCACCAACCACCACTAGTCACCTAATATCGAACTCCTCCTTCCGAGAATCATTCTCGGATCGAGAATGTATTTGCAATGACACTCTAGTTACACCAGTACCAACCACCACTAGTTAGCTGACATTGAACTCCTCCTTTCGAGAATCATTCTTGGATCGAGAATGTATTTGCAACAACAACTCTATTGCCACCCTTGCCACCAAGTCACTTCGCATGGAACTCTTCCTCCCTAGAATCATTCTCGGGCCAAGAACGCACAAGAGAAAAAAATTGAATTGGAAGCCAAAGAGTCTCAAATTAATGAAATTGCCCATGCAAGATGACTTTTCTTACATGTTTAATATTCTCAAACAATAAATTGTACATAAATAATTTATTGTTGAAATTTGGATTGCTAACAACATCTACAATGAAATGTGCACTTCAAACAAGTCACTTTAAATGCTTTCCTGCCACCCGTCACCTGACATGGAACATTCGAACTCCTCCTTCCAAGAATCAGTTTCGGATCGGGAAGGTATTTGCAAGTTGCAACTACACCTTTATTCCCACCGGTCACCTTACATCAAAACTCCTCATTCGGAGAATCATTCTCGGATTGGAAATGTATTAGCAACTAAAACTCTCTTGTGGCATCAGTCACCAACCACCTCCTTCCCAAAATCATTCTCGGATCGAGAATGTATTCACAATGAGCTATGGTAGCATCAATTACCACCACCTCCTTCCGAGAATCATTCACGAATCGAGAATGTATTAGCGACGATAGCTCTGGTGGCATAGTTAGTAGCCACCTCCTTTCGAGAATCATTCTCGGATATTTGTAACGACAACTTTGGTAGTATTTGCAACGACAGATCTTGTGGCATATTAGATAGCCACCTCCTTCCAAGAATCATTCTCAGATATTTGCAACAACAACTTTGGTAGTATTTGCAACGACAAATGTCGTGGCATAGGTAGTAGCCACCTCATTCGAGAATCATTCTCGGATACTTGCAATGACAACTCTGGTAGTATTTGCAACAAACGCTCTAGTAACATAGTTAGCAGCCACCTCTTCTGAGAATCATTTTCGGATATTTGTAACGACAACTCCGGTAGTATTTTGCAACGACAGCTCTGGTGCCACCTCCTTCGCAGAATCATTCTCAAATATTTGTAACGACAACTCTGGTAGTATTTGCATCGACGGGTAGCATAGTCAGCAGCCACCTCCTTTCCAAAATCATTATTGGATATTTGCAACAACGACGTTGGTAGTATTTGCAACGACAACTCTGGTGGCATAGGTAGGAGCCACCTCCTTCCGAGAATCATTCTTTGATATTTGCAACGACAACTCTCGTTAGTCTCGTAGTATTTGTAATGACAGCTCTAGCTCTAGTAGCATCAACCACCACCACCTCGTTCCGAGAATCATTCTCGGATCGAGAATGTATTGGCAACGACAGCTTTGATGGCATCGTCAGTAGCCACAGGCTGCTTCCGAGAATCATTCTCGTATATTTGCAACGACAACTCCGGTATTGTTTCAATGACAGTTAGTCTGGTAGCATCAATTACCACCATCTTTCTGAGAATCATTCTCGGATCTAGAATGTATTCGCAATGATAGCTCTAGTAGCATCAATCACCACCACCACCTCCATCCAAGAATCATTCTGAGATATTTGTAACGACAACTGTGGTAGTATTTGCAACAACTGGTGGCATCAATCACCAATCACCTCACATGGAACTCTTCGTCTATAGAATCACTCTGGAACCAATAACGTCCAAGAGAAAATAATTGAATTAAAAACCAAACAGTCTCAAATTAATGTAATTACCCATAGAAGTTGACGTTCATTAATTCCAACAAAATAATTTGCACATAAACAATTAATTGTTGAAATTTGAATTGCCAACAAACACCTACAATGAAATGTGCACTTGTAAACGATATTCTCCGCATGTTACCCCCAAAAGACAATAAGTCAAAAGAATATGCCACACCAACATTCAAAGAATATGAATGTGTCAAAAGACAAATGCCAAGTAGCATCACATGAATTCAAACTTGATTCCATTCAACACCGCATTTGAGAATCTTCATCTGACTGATAAGAGCGGATTGATGGCTAATTGAGTCCAAATTGCTCGTAGTGTAAAAAACAAACATAAAACGTCCTCCATTCACGGCAACATTCCATCCACTGTGGTCCCAGGGCAGCAAAAAAGAATCTACTATACACAGAGAATTGATGAAACTTTGGCCATTCGGGTACTGATATTATCGAGCTTAGATTTCCGTTCACTTTCAGGAGTACTAGTACATGCACTGATTGCCGTTCCTGTGGATGCTGATATGGACTGATAGCAGCGTTAGATGGCCTGGCAAGACTCTGCTGCTTAATGCCGACCTTGACAGCCACGTCGTGCACATCCCAATCGCTATTGCAGCCCTGTTGAAATTCATACTCGCCTTCTAGAATTCAGCTCTCTGCTTTGAATCAGTGTAATACGGACACCAACCATCAAGGTCCGATCGAGCAAATGAGAAACTAGTTAGATTGATTAACGAAAAAGACCCATGCTTCTGCTGGCTGATTAGAGATGTTCCGTAAGCTTGTCGGGCTGCTGGTACTGATGATGGAGGTCCAGTGTACCATTTTGATTTATGTCAAATCGGATTGCTGTAGGATTGATGGTGCGGTAACTTACAGGCGGGGTTCCATCGTCTTCTTCCCCCGCCCGGCCGGGGGCCGGACCCCACTGCTAGCTCCATGATTGAAGTGTTGCAGAGCCCTGCACATGCCCTCGCTGCATGCTCTCACCCACTGCCCCAGCAAGCAATGACCTCAGCTATTATCGTTTTTTATTTCTTATTTCTTTCTTTGCTGGTATAAGAAACTCCATCGATCGATTCATATTTATATGTAAGGTTCGCTCGATCAGACCGTGCGGTGTTTTACTTGAGTGTGCGATGTTCAATGATTTCTCATAAAAAAGGTGTCCAGCTCTGATCATCTGCTGCAGCTTGCTGCGAGATAGACATTCGTCCAGTTATAATCACGTTATCGAGCAGTCCAATCATGGAGCCCAGGCGCTGCCAGTGGGGGCGACATGATTGGAGTGGGCAGAGATGCACATGCCTGGCTGCAGCAGCAACTTGCTTACGATTTTATTTTTTATATTTTATGGTTTTCCCTCTCGCAAAGCTTATACAAGCCAAAGTGAGTGTGGCCATTATACAGTCTTGTGTGTTCGTACCTAATCTAGCTACGAAGCTCTGACATGGAGGTGGTCCCGGCCGACAGTACTACTACAATCCTAACTGTCGATCCAAACTCCAAAGTGCGTGTTTGCACATTCTTCGATCACTCAGACTGCCTGGTGTTTAATAAAACTCGTGGTCAGATAGATGCATCAGGATATGTGCATGAGCCAATACCTGGTGTAAAAGCTGGAAAGGGGAAAAACGGACATACATGATCTCAAGGAAGTTACTGCAGGTAGAGACTCGCAAATGAATGGAGGGAGGAAGCGTACGTCTCACTCTAGCTGGCCGCCACTTGATTCTAACTGGAACAGCAAGCTTGAATACTCCACTGCACCAGCTTATATGCGAATTGGTGTAAGGTAGAATGCCCTTAAACCGCTCAAATAAGAGATTCAGCATGGTTGTGGACATCGTGTGTATTGTTTGTAATTTTTCTTCGATGGAGAAACAAGAGGGAGAGTGAATGCAAAAATTTCCAGAATTAAATAGCAAAAGATGAATTTACCACAAATTTTTGAAGTCAAAAGTGTACATGACCTTAAACCGCTCAGTAGACTCTCCTTTGTGGCGGGTCACGCATGTAGCAAAAACCGTGCAAAAAGATTCCAGATCAAGTCACTATGAACCCTCAGATTTCAGAATATTCTTTTTTGCCGTGGGTGCAAAAAGGTCCAGGCCATGGGCGGTTTAACAGGCAGTCTAGCATGCGCTTCAGGGGGGCCGAACGGTTTAAGGGCATTCTACCTTAGTTGGTGGGGACGCGAGCCTGCGCTGACACCACCACTATAATGACACGGTGTATGTAAGAAGATACTTGAGGAGAAGGAGTCACTGAGCTAGCTGCTGCAACAGTGCATGCAATACTACCCAACTTTTCAAATCATGGATCACTGAGGTAATCATGGTGTCTCAAGTGCGCGCTCAGACAGACATTCAGACACCGTCCCAGACACCTGGGCGGTTTAGTAATTCTGCCGTTTTCCAGATGCTAGCTTGCTTACGGCAAAGCTCCCAAACATGAGTTGTATGTTGTTATGTGTGCTTGAGCAATTTGATCGGCCGGAGTGGAGTGGAGTGCCCCTGCTGCACTGACAGAGGTGCAGCAGCAGCCTTGTGTCAGAGATGATTGTGTGTTCAAATCAGCCCAGTGAGGCTCGCATGCCACCGCGCGATCGATCGCCAGCCGCGTGGACGCAGCGGAATTCGACCTGGAATTTATTGCCGTTGCCCGTGGTAGGTACTTGATTTGTACGCACTGAGGTGCTCACATTATTGAGCTAGAAAGACAACACCAGCGATCAAGGCCGGCCGGCCCCTCCCCTCCCCGCCTGGCTGGTGACGAACCATTCATTTCCATCCATCATCCCCGGGCGGCCAGATTATGCTCTTCCCCTTGCTTGCCTAGCCTGCCGGCCCCCCAGCTCTGACACCCCCTGCGACTTATGAACTCCCCCGTCGGCCGCAGCCTTCCACACGCTACCCCCTCCCCCCCTAATCCCCCACCTCCTTATCCATTTCCCATTCCCCCTCACAACTCAATCGACTCTTCGCACTTTCCAAGCTCACCAACATATCAATGCCACCAGCTTGTCGGGATCGATCGCAACTCAAACAGAACGATAATTTCCAATAATTTGAAGCTTTGTTTCCACACACCAACAAGTCGATGTCACCGGGAATGGTTATCTCGCAATCTGGCCTCGGTATTGCAACTTAGAGAGATCGTTTATTTCCAAAAAGGATGCTCCAACAGTGCTGGAGTGAGTCTGTCGAATGACATTCGTTCTGAGAACAGAGTCGCACGGATGCGAGCTTATTCGAGCGGAGAGTACAAGTACCCTGAGCCTGGGCTGGGGTAGCACCCTGAACCTTCTTTCTTGATCAAAATTCCCCTGACAGTACTGATTAGTGGCATCCTGCGACAGACATTCATGCAGGCTGGCACACTCCCTTTGACAGCAATAAAAAGGCATATGAGCGCAGACTTGGTCAGTCCCTTTGTCACAATGATGCCAGCAACCTGATACTAACTTAGGGTGCACTCACATGTGAGACTCGTCCCCTTGTTTTTCACTGTAGCACCCCCTTGAAAAATCGTGGGCTACTATCATTTTACATGTCATCTCATGAAAAGTTCCCCTCAATGGTCGGAAAAACCGACTATTCCTTTATTATCATTCAATGAAAATTGCCCACGATAGCACCGGCTAAAATCCGATGAAAATTACAAGAAAATTTATCTTCTTGAGATAAATTAAGACAATTTCCGGTCGAGATGTGTAAAAAACTAGTTGATAGTAGGCAATGCAGGATACTATTCGGTAGGACTCAAATTCATTTCCAAACCGTGGTTCACGGATCACTGTAAATCAGTGCTACGAGCATTTCTTTGGGGCAAGAGAGAGGGAGGGGTAAAGAGCTTCTAAATTTTTAATGTTTAGGCGTTAAATACCAAGGTTTAGTCTCCCAGAGTAAATTGGGGCGGCAGGCTCCATTTTGAATTCAAAATTATCAAAAACGATCTGCAAATCAAAATTTCCAGGGATTGCGAAGAAAAAAACCCCATTGGCTTATGGGGCTCCGAGAAACGCAGGTAGCACTCATTTAAGGGTGCCCATAGTTCACCTCTAGGGGAAGCACTATTCCTCTCCAAACGTAAGATTGTCAAAGACAAAGACTCACAATTTATAATGCGGGTTTCAAGAATAAATCAAGTGCTTGTCACCTTCTCCTACCAAGCCCTTCGTATACTACAGGGTCCTCTAAAATTAGTTATGGGTAGGAAGAGCATGGGAGGGGACTATTCACGGGGACGGAGTCTCGTATTATACTTACATGCAGAACAAGGTGCAAGAAATCAAAAAAAGGAGAGAAAATAGATAAGACTCTGCTGCAACCAAGTTTTGTTTATGCTGCTTCCTCCTGCATTTACTAAACTTGGATGATTTGCGAATACTCTACATTGCTTGAAAGTGCTGCCAGGCCTTGTGACGAACCATGACGCAGGAAAAGTGTGTTATGTTTCAGTTTGTCACTTTTCTTTATTGGGCCCTGTCCCTTTGGGAAGGGCCTATTGGATCGAGTCGCGAAATGGGGTTAACCACTTCACTAAATATCCCCTTTTCACACTGCAGATACCCCCTTTTCACACTGCAGAGTGTAAATGGGCCCAACGTAACCCTAACCTAACCCTAGCTCAACCAACCGTCGTTGGAGGTTGTTGTTGGGTCGCGAGCTCCCCTTGTCTTCTCTGTCGTGATGAGGGTGTTGTGGTTCTTTGTTGCTTTGTCGGGGAGTGTCACTAAATAGTCGTCATCAAAACTCAGATGTCTGCTAATGAATCACCCACCTCATCGATCGCATGTAATATAAATCGAGATGCTGCTCATTTGGGTCGGGTTTCATGCTAAACTTGCTCGAGTTTCATCCTCCGTTTGTTGAGTTGTTTCGAGTTCCCTAGGTGAGAGAGTTCGGTTCGTAATCGCATTTCTAGCCTGGTCAATGCCGGTACCGATCGAGGAAGCAAGCAATCATGGGGTTCAGGATGAGCACCTCGAGTTGTTCGAGGGGCGACGACGCGTGCAACACATGGTGGAGAAGGGCGTGATGGATCGGTGTGCCGAAGCGTTCATCCAACCGCCCCACATGCGGTCCGGCCGCTAGGAGCCTCGATCTCGACCCGCAAATCCCGTTATCGACATGGCCTTGCTGAACACAGTCCCCAAGGAAAGAAGCAAGTGCATGCCGATATCACACGCGCTTGCGAGCAATACGGATTCTTCCAGTGTGACGCTTGTCCCATTTCCCAACTACAGGTTCCATACACACATGTCGCCATGGTTTCCTCCTCCATTTCATCTGTTTAGAATCGACCGAACCGGAAGATGGAATATGTGAATGGGCATGTAGGTGATAAATCACGGGTACACGAGACTCGATGGACGCAATGATGGCAATGGCGAAGAAGTTCTTCGCGTTGTCGGGAGGAGGAGAAGGAAGTGTACAAGCATCAAGCGGCCGGTGGCGCGGTGGGCTATGGCCGGATCTTCGAGAGTACAAAGCCTGACGAAGTGAAGGAGTGGGCCGGATCGATTGACTCTTGATCTATCGTCCGCCGTAGATCCGTCCCGATCCTGGCTTGTCGTCAACAACCCCCCGGGGCTTCGGTAAGTCCATCCATCATCCCCACAAGACGCACAATCCAACACTCTGCATGGCAAAATGGTGTAATCACATATGCCAAATTGCTAACAAAAAAAGAAGGAAAGATGGTGGATTCAAGAGTAGAAAGTGACCGAGTAAAGGGAGATTATTCTAGATTATATGACGAATGACAACATGATAGAGCAACTTAAGGGTGCATGAAACATTGAGGATAGAACATGGATTTAATCATTGAGTTTATGTCTAATTGTTGCAGGGAAATGTATGATGAGTATGGGAAAGCGGTGTATGAGCTTCACAAGAAGTTGTTGGGCATGAGTTGGTTCTGGTGGAGGGTTGAGAGGAGGTCGAAGCCCCCAAGTTGATATCAGTAGAAGATCCGGTCCAGAATGGACGCCGATTCTACTTGGCCTCAAGCAATGGTTGTTGTCTTTCATCTAGCAAGATATTCGAACGATGATACAATGCCTTTTTGTGTACATCACATACATCTCTTACAGCTTTTCTCATTCTAGTTCATGTCCGAACCTTGATAGCGTGGAGTGCATACTACCTGGAACTGAGCTTATGCTTTTTCTTGTTATAATCAGAAAGCCCAACCGCTCAAGCTATTCTACTACAACTTTCAGCACTACGTGGATCTGCTTATGTGGAAGGTACGCTACCAGTTATGGTGCCAGTCAATTCACATGTAGAGAGTCGCGTTTATCATTGTACGACTCTTTGAATTGTTCTTTTAGAGGCTAACCGTAACTGTAATCTGACAGATGCAGTTCTTGGATCGGTACCACTTGCTTATCAAATTTGGAAGTATTGACGGAGTGGTACGTGTGTTCGTACTTGGACTCTGCCTTGCTCATTGGTTCTATGATTCTCTGTGTTGCTCATTGGTCTGTTCATGGTACTAAGCCTAACCATGTCCATCGATTGCAGTGTGCTTGAAATTCTTAAGCGTCGCATCAAACAAATAAGCTCGGCGATATACAATATGGAAACGACGGAGATACTTGGCTTTCATCAGGTAGTTACGCATCCTGAATTTTTCGCATTGCATTTGCATATCACGTTTTTTGCTAGATTACTGATGATGTTTCTCTTGATGAGCAGAATTCGTCAGAGAAGCTTCTGCAGATGGTAGAGCGATACTAGATCATTTTAGGGTGGCCCAACAGAGCCGTTTGTACATGAATTTCATATCCACTCCATGAATAATTCCTTCGCTCCCGAGAAGCGATTTCATGAAGGACCAAGATGCATGTATGGCTTATGTTCGTGTATATGGATGTCTCATGTTAATGAGAAATTTGATAGGTATTTTAGAGTAGGGGTCGATAAATGCCGCCTGTACTTGTTTGAGTGTGCATGCATCTTTGTAATATTTATGATTTTGTACCGTGGTCTTTTAAAACCAATATGAAGTAAAACATACTAAATGGTAGCCGCTTTGTCATAATGATTTGTGATATTTTACTCGCCAGTCGGTTGTGTTTACAAATTTGAAATTAGTTTTACTGAGAGGTAGCATAAAAGGTTAGTAAAATTGGTAGAATTGTCTTGCTACCGCAACCACGCCACGCGCATGATGGCCTTGTTAACGGTCTTTGATGGAATATTTAAAGAATTTACGACCATTCCAAACAACTTGGTCTAGATCGATTTTGGATCGCCTCACATTGGAGTTGAAACTAGATTAAAATTTGCCGAGGAATATCGCCGGCATTCGAATATCAAAAACGAGTGGACTCCCATTACACAAAAGACAGCAGAAATTCAAATAGGTATGAACCCTCTTCATCTTGTAACACGGGTTCAATTTCCAATCCAACCCGCTACAGCCCGGACCATCCATTGTGCACAAGGTTTGAGCCTTGACCGATTGGCATTTGATCCAAAGGATGTGGTAAGACATGGATTAACTTATACTGCCTTGTCGAGGATTCGATCAAAGGATCACTTATATCTGCTGTCTCCAATATGTTCCAAGAACTTTCATGTTGATAATTTGGTTGCTGATGAGATGTGTCACCTGAGATCGGCTGCAAAATATAAAATAGCTCTTCCTTCACTTGAACATAGTAGGAGTGATAGGAATTATTCTTCGATCGCTAAACAAATAAACCTCAAACTTCATTATAAGAATGTGTTTGCCGATCCAAATTTGATGGCATCCGACGTTCTTTGTTTAAATGAAACACGTGTTTCGTCTTTGCAATCACTACCGAACTTTATGAGTTACTATTGAAAAGATTTAATGTCTTAACATGTTATGATGGCCATGGAACTGTTGTTCTTTTTCACAAAGATATGATATTATCAAATAGTAGCAAATATGTGAACAAGGGTTCTGAATTTATTATGGCCCAATTCAATGCAAATACACCTCAAGCCATAAATGTTGTGGCAACCTACAAACCTCCAAAGATGCAACTCAATTACTATTTACTTAACCTGGAGAATATATTTAAGCTTTTATCAGTAGTTTCTCCAACATTTGTTCTAGGAGATTTCAATGTTAATATGTTGATAGAAAATGTGCATTCAATGACTTTGAAAAACTTCATGACCGACCATAATCTCTCCCTTTCTTTTTTAGATAATACAAGTGATTATCACTCACATATAGATCACATTTGGACAAATACACCATCATCCCAATACGATTCAGGGACCCTAGAGGCATATTGGACCGACCACAAACCAACTTATTTGCATCTAAAATTTTGATGTTCTCTTCCAACTTATCATCTTATCTAATGTGTTAGTTGTTCATATGGTACACATAATTCAAGTATAAAATTTTCCTATTGTAACTTTTATCTACATTACTCATCGTGTACTATTTTTTCCTTAAAAAATTCACAATTCCAATTCATACATGAGAAACTTAGCTAAGTGAAATGTCTCAACACTTTATTTTGTGTCAAAAAGTTTAGACATAACAATTAACAGGGCCCTTTGTGTCTATCGACACCTTGTTACTTACTGGTGCCATCGAGAACTCTGTGCCTTTGTGCTTATTGGCTTCCCTTTTACTTCCGCCTACCTGGGTCCCAGCTAGTCGGCCCCTTTTGCTCCGTCTCATGTTTGCCTCAATATAGAGGTTGAAAATTTTTGTGTGACAAATTGTTGGGCCATGTTGAAGTTTTAACACTTGAGTGGGATGAAGTGACCTTGGGATTTGGAAATTCATCTTAGCATAATTTGGAGATTTCATCTCTGCATAGTAATTAGAGATTCATCTTTGCATGGATTTCGAGGTTCACTTTGCATGGATTTCGAGATTCATCTTTGCATGGATTTCGAGGTTCACTTTGCATGGATTTCGAGATTCATCTTTGCATGAATTTCGAGATTCATCTTTGCATGAATTTCGATATTCATCTTTGCATAGGTTTGGAGATTTTGGCTTTGGAGAGTTTTGGAGATTTTGGCTTTGGAGAGTTTTGGAGATTTTGGCTTTGGAGAGTTTTGGAGATTTTGGCTTTGGAGAGTTTTGGAGATTTTGGCTTTGCAGAGTTTTGGAGATTTTGGCTTTGCATGGGTTTGGAGAATTTGGCTTTGCATGGGTTTGGAGAATTTGGCTTTGCATGGGTTTGGAGAATTTGGCTTTGCATGGGTTTGGAGAATTTGGCTTTGCATGGGTTTGGAGAATTTGGCTTTGCATGGGTTTGGAGATTTTGGCTTTGCATGGGTTTGGAGATTTTGGCTTTGCATAGGGCAGGTGTGAGTTGGTTACAAGTAGCACTTGGAGGTAAGTTCAATATTTCTTTCTTAGGGTAAAATAGGTACAAGTATGGGTAGCGACATGTCAAATCTTGAATGGAGGGTGTAGAGATATGATATTTTTGATCATGATATAAAGTAGGGGAACAGAATCTGGCAAAGGATGTAGAAGCCAGATTGTACACAAGACGTGGCATGCAGAAGGTAGATATGTGACAATTGATTTGAAAATTACATCAGGCAGAAGACTTGGGATAATGGTATAATGTAGGATGTGGCAAAGAATATAAAAGATGAATCGTATACAAGATGTGGGAAATTATGTAGAAAGTAGGTGTATGACTGACAGACAGGATTCCAAAGTAGGATTTGGTAGAGGAGCAGGATCAAATAGAATATGCCAGATTGGAAGAAGATTCGGATTATATAAAGGACACAAGATTATGTTGAAGATGCCAAATTCATACTTACAATTGGAATTTTAAGAAAAGTGATTTCAAAATGGAACAAGGTAGAAGTCGTGGGATCGAGATATAAGGTAAAAGAAGAGCATTTTATGAAGGATATAAATGGTTGTCTCATAAAGTCAAACCGTTGTAAATACTTGACCCTTGTGTTACTGTAGAAAATTTTGACAAGATTACATGTGGCATTAAAAATACTCTTTCATTGGTCAATTTTTACGGTTTGCAAAAAAGTGATAAAGACAACCATCAATATCAAAAACCAAGTGACAACCTCTCATATCCTAGAATGTACCAAGTATGTGAATTTTTTGGAAGTATAATGAAAAGAATTATAATTTCATTTTTTTGAAATTTTTGAAAAATTAATAATTTTTGCTTTAGCTTTGAACTTGCTTACAACAGCCAAAATGCTTATTCTTTCTGAAAAGTATTGGAGAATTGATACAAGTTCAAAAGTTTCACATATTGGCAAAACTCCAATTCTCCTCAACTCTAAGGAGTCTCATTTTAATTCACATGATTTTTTGATTCTTGGACTGCAAATGTATTTACAATGAAAAATGTCTTACCACTAGTCAACGCTTGACACCAACCATGAAACGACATGACGACACACTCTTTCCACCGGTCATGTCACATAAACTCCTCCTTCCGAGAACCATTCTCGGATTGAGAATGTATTTGCAAGGGGAGTTCCCTCTCCACTAGTCACTTGACATTAAACTTCTCCTTTCAAGAATCATTCTCCGGCTCAGAATATATTTGCAACGATAGCTTTCTTGCCGCAGGTCACCTAATAAGAGACTCCTCCTTCCGAGAATCATTCTCGAAGCGGAAATGTATTTGCAAGCTGCAACGACACCTTTCTTTCCACCACTCACCTGACATTGAACTCCTTCTTCCGAGAATCATTCTCGGATCAAGAATGTCTTCGCAACAACAACTCTGGCACCAACCCCAGCCACCAATCACCTTGCACGGAACTCTTTCTCCCGAGAATCAAGAATGTATTTGCAACGGCCGCTCACGTAGTACCACCAGCCACACTAGTCACCTCGCATGGAACTCTTCCTCCTTAGAATCATTCTCGGATCGAGAATGTATTTGCAACGGTCGCTAAAGTGGTACCACTTGCCAACCACCAGTCACCGCGCATCGAATTCTTCCACCCTAGAATCATTATGAATCCATAAACGTCTATAGAAAAAAATTAAATTGAAAGCCAAAAAGTCTCAAATTAATATTGAAGTTTCAACACTTAGTGGAATGAAGTGACCTTGAGTTTTGGAGATTTCATCTTTGATTAGCTTGAGATTTTATCTTTGCATCACTCAGAGATTTCATTTTTGCATGGATGTGAAGACTTCATCTTTGCATGGGTTTGGAGATTTTGGCTTTGTGTAGAGTAGGTGTGAGTTGGTTAGAAGTAGGACATGGAGGTAAGTTCAGTATTTCTTTCTTAAGGTAAAATAGGTACAAGTATGGATGGCAGCATGTCTAATCTTGAATGGAGGGTGTAGAGATATGATAATTTGATCATTAAATAAAGTAGGGGAACAAAATCTGATAAAGGACATAGAAGCCAAGTTGTACACAAGACATGGCATGCAAAAGGTAGATATATGACAATTGATTTGAAAGTGACATGAAGCAAAAGAAGTGGGATATATAGTATGATATAATGTAGGATGTGGCACATGATATAAAAGCTAAATCGTACACAAGATGTGAGATATTATGTAGAAGGTAGATGTATGACACACAAAGAACTCAAAAGTGGGATTGGGTAGAAGAGGCAAGATCATATAGAATATGCCAGGTTGGGAAAAACACATCGAATCATATAAGAGATGCAAGACTCTATAGAAGACCCCAAATTCATATTTACAATTGAGATTTCAATAAAAGTGATTTTTAAAAATGGGACAAGATAGAAGATGTGGGATCAAGATATATGGTTAAAGAAGAGCATTTTATAAAGGATATAAAAGCTAAATTGTACATTGGACGTAAGAAATTTTGGAGAATGTAGATATAAGAGAAAGGAGTTGAAAGTGGCATCTTGCAAAAGATGTGTGAGATTGCAATTATGTGCATACAATAAGTGTTAAAGAAGTTGGTATTATGTCTTATCTTCATACAAGAGTAAGGTACTAAGTTGTGCAAATGTTTTATTCTATCTTGCTTTTAACACGTTTGTTGTTTAGTATTGTTACCACCATGATTTGTCAACAAAACACATTCAACCTATCAGTTAATTGTTGACAAGGGTTTTATCTAAAGTGAAATTCAATTTGTAAACGTGCACATGAACAATTTTTTGGAAATTTATCACTTTCAACATATATATGACTATTTCTATGATAGCCTTTATCAAATGAAAATATTAGTATTAAATATATTAATTGTTTAGCAACTTCATATTTAGCCTCTTGAATTTTGTTTAGGCTATGATTACAATTTTTATTTAATTTTAACTTTTATTTATTTAACTTATATTGGAACCTCTGCCTGCGATTGCGCTGCTGGAGGACAATAATCCATCAATCAGGGAAGTGAGCCAAAGCTTGCAGGAGGGCGAAAGATGGTGCCCACCCCACGACAAAGGCCACTATAGCTAGAGGCAGACAACACGAGAGCGAGACTGAATCAGGGAAGGTGAGCCAAAGCTTACAGGAGGGCGAAAGATGGTGCCTACCCCCACGATAGAGGCCACCATAGCCGGAGGCAAACAACACGAGAGCAAGACTGAATTAGGGTAGGTGAGCCAAAGCTTGCAAGAGGGCAAAAGATAATGCCCACCCCACGATAGAGGAGACCATAGCCGGAGGTAGACAGCACGAGAGCGAGATTGATGGAGAAATGAGGGATGATAATGGTTTATTTCTTCTCGTTGCAATAAAGTTAGCACAGTTTTTTGGAACATATAAGATGTAATTAGAGTGATCTACTAAGACCTTACTCCCTCCATTTAAAGATAAGTGTTGGTTTTAAGTTTTAACGCCATGAATATTGTCAAAACTGTCAATTAGTCAAATAGAGGAAGTATATGAACCTATCAAGAAAAGTGGAGACTTAACGCATAAAGTTTTTGGTGTGACATTTATTGAGTTAATTAACTCAATTACCATTCTTTGAAAATTTTGACATAAAACTACACATGTTGTATTTATTGCTTTGATTCAACAACCTTCACTTGCAAAACAAAGGTAAATAGATCTTTGGTTGGTCGAATCGGTTGTACGCATCAAAATTTAAAACATTAGTCAAATTCACCAAGACAGTCGATTGTATATGTAAAAAGTGTGGTACGTGATTTTATGAACAAGTATTTTTGGAACACCCACTTAAAAGAACTATAATGCTTCAATAATCTCCAACATTAGAAGAACTAACATGGCTTTCTCATGTTTAACTTCAATTACCATACTCTGTAAGAGATTTGATTCTTTACAGAGAATTGTTTAGATTCAAATTTTTTTTCTTTAAAACATAGCAAACCATTTGAATCTTGGAATCTACTTGGCTCACTAACAAGTCATAGGTTTCCGTACCTAAAATTAAGGTAGTTTATCTCAGTTCAAAGGTTATAAATTCAAGACTTTATTTTTTTCATGCAATTCACTTTTTATCAGAATACGCAATGCCATATAAAGTCTTTAACATAGTACTAGTAAGATCCTTGTTATACCCATGAGGCAACTCTTCATTTGATGTTTTTGAGAAGATATCCCTTGCCTCCTGTTCCCTTGTTATTAGTTCCTCTGCTCTTCAAAAATTGTAGCATGTCTCTCATCCCATCCTCCATTCTCTTGTTCTCGGGTCCCAGTCCTTTATTTTCTCGTTCAAGGTTCTCCATCGCCTATTCTCTTCTTTCAAATTCTTCGTCCTCCAACTCTTCTCCCCAGTTTACCGTCCTCCAACTCTCATTTTCAATTTCCATTCTTTGTTCATCTTTCCCCCTCCATGTTCCCTTGCTCACCACTTCACTTGTTTGCCCTCCTACTCTCATGTTCCTCATTCGTTGTCCCTTCCTCTCCTTGTTATGTAATATTTGAGGTAGGTAGTTTGTTTTCTTTTGGAAACTGCGGGTTGGATCAGGTTTCTCTAATTTCTCGTTTCTGGTTTCTCTATTTTCACTTCTCTCCTTTCCCGTTCCCCCATCTCTCGTTCCCCAATCTTCAATCCCTAGTTTTTGGTTCCATATCCTCCAACCTTCCTCCAACTCTCGTTTCCAATTTCCATTCTACGTTCACCATTCCTCATCCCATATTCCTTTATTCCTTGTCCTCATGTTCCTTTGTTTCTAGTTCCTTGTTCCTAAACTCTCGTTTCGAATTTCCAATCTTTGTTCCCGATTCCCTTTCTCTCATACTTTCGACGGAGCTGCTCTTTATTTTATGTTTTCAAGAATTATCCCTTGTCCCCCGTTCCCTCGTTTTCGGTTCCTTGTGCTCTTCAAAAATTATAGCATTTTTCTCGTTCTCGTCCTCCGTCCTCTTGTATTCAGCCTACCATCCTCCAACTCCCCTTCCTAGTTCCCTCGTACTCTTGCTCGCCACTCCTATTTTTATGTTCCTCATATTTAGTCCCTCCGTGTCCTTGTTATCAATTATTTAAGGTAGTTTGTTTTTTTTTTTTGTTTTAGATGTAACATCCAATCACCCATTATATAAGGCAGGGAGTTTGTTTTGTTTTGTGACATTATAATTTGGAAGACTGTAGGCCGCATGGGTGTAGTTGAAAGCGGATTTTTTGTAGAGTTGTGCATACATTCGGATTGCAAAATGGGTCGACGGATCCCCATTTACTAAACTTTGAAGTATGAATGGCCCCCAAATCACCAAAATTTACAAAAATGACTTAATTTTAGAAATTTTTAATTGATTTTATAATAACTTACTCAAGTATACAAAATTTGACAATATATCCATGGCAACACTGAGTGCGGCGGGCCATACTAGTCTATTACGTAAGGGAAATAGTTTGTTTTGTGTGTGAGTGGCATTATCATATGGAGCACCGCTCGTCGGATCAGACACATAAGGTGCCGCTCGAAGTGGACTTTTACATAGAGATGGAGACAACAATCGAATTGTGAATTGGGTCAATAGATTTGAAGACATTAAATCTCAAAGTTTTGGCTCCATAAATATTAGAAATTAGAGATTGGAAATTAGTTGTATGACCGTGACAATGTCGCATAGGCATACTAGTCTATTAATTAAGGCAAGTAGTTTATTTTGTTTTTTTATTTTAAATTTAGACCTAACATTTTGATCTTGGGCACCGCCAGTCGGATCGAGGGGCATGAGGTGTTGTTGGAAGCGTATTATTATGCAGAGGTGGAAGCAACAATCGGATAGCAAAATGGATTGACCGTATCCCAACAACACGAATTACAAAGTATTGGCCCCATATACATTGGAAATTATTTATACGAGCATGGCAATGCGGCTTGACCAAAGAAGTATTATTCAAATCTAATCAACTCTTCATAGAAATCAAATTTTACTTACCCAAACTCTTCAAATTCTTTAAAACTCTTCATGTTGTGTACGCTTGACCAAATGATGATGACCATGACCATGGCCATGTAAGTATGGCTAAAGACGGACTGTATACTTTTATTAATATACATGTATAGATGTTTAAAATTTCGATACTTTTGACCATGAGAAACTACAAATTTTAGAATGACACCACTAAATACAACAACAAATAATCATATTTGATGCCAACTAAATAGATTTGGAAATTGACATTCATTCAAATCACCTGTATTCAACTCCTATACATAAGATAGTGACATCTATATTACAATACAGGAGGCTTTGTCTCACACGACGGTTCCGCGCTGGAATCCGTCGTGGAGACTTGCCTCCTGTATCCACACAACCAATATTGGAATAGAAAGTAAAAAAACTAGAAGTAGATTGTAGCTAAATCTATGACTTAGAATTAAAGTAGGAACTGAAAGTAAAAAGAGTAGGAGTAGACTGTTGGTCTTTTGAGAAAGGAACTTCTCTCAAAGAGATAAGATTGTTTTAGACCTACGGTTAAAAGATAGGAAGATCTATGCGTTAGCTCTAAAATTGGAATATAAAATAAAAAGACTAGAAGTAGTCTTTAGTTTTTTTAGGTATTTAGATAGTAAAAAGATATAAATGTGTTAGAAAGAAATAGGTAGCGGATGTCTTTTGAGAGGTTTGATAGTCTTATTTGCGAGGAGGTCAATAGTGGTACCACTAATTTAAAAAATTGGATGCTTCAAGTTTTAGATCCTTTTGATCCCAATTTTGACTCTTTAATGACAAAAATTTCATGGCTTGATGCCGAGTTGACAAATTAGTAATTGAACCTCGTAGGTTAGTACATGGGATAAACAAAGATCTGTTAGATGGATCTTTGTTGCATTTCCTCCCACTCGATGCAGAGGTTATTGATTTGAACGGTAATAGGGAGGTTGCTAGACGTAGCTACGGTGTGATTTTTAAGTGTCACATAATAGGAGTCGATTTCATTCCAAGAGAAGAGGAGTACGCTTGTAAAGCCTTCATTAGTACTGTTCATAGAAATAGTTTTCAATCAATGAACATAGAAGCCACAAGTTGTCCTTTGGTCCATCCTCTATTTATGAAATTATTTGCCATACATCCTTCTAAACCGCATGGATATATGCGATGGTGGAATGCTGGAACTTTGAGAAGTATGGTCTTGAAGCGCAATGGAAAATCACGTATGGAGCCAGGAGTGGATGCTGACAATGTGAAGTTGTTTCAACGACTACGAATCCGATTGTCTTGGCACTTTTTATTTGGTATGCTATTTCGTATAAAAATGGTAGCATACATTGTGATTTGTCTCCGACAACATCTTATTACACAGAGAGAAGAAGATAATATGTACATAGGTGTTTGTGATTGGGGATTTGCATGTAAGATAGAGTTTCCTCTCGCTATCCAACTATGCATATCCATCACAAAAAGAATTGGAGGCGAGATAGAATAAGACGGCCTTGGGTGGATCCATCTTTAATGAGTGTTTATGGATCAAAAGTAGCTAAATTTAGTTTAGCTACGATGTGTATGTTACATCAAGGATAGCATCTTGGATTATAGGGCCTTTTGATGAAGACAAAGGAGATTTCGTCCACAGATTATGAGATATACACTCATGGCCTATGGTTGCTCAGTAGTGAACCTGCAAACGAATGTTATAATACCCTTTTACAAAGAGTAAAGGGATTCCAACGGTCAATACCCATTTTGAGGAATGATCCAATAGAGACCATGTTTGAGACCATTGATGTATATTTTATTAATCTAAATATATAAATACGATATGTATTTTTTAATATTTTCTGTATAAACTTATTTGAAGTTTATGAATGTTTTATAGCTTTAGGCAATCCAAGTTGAACGTGCTCAACGGCACGGGTCCCACATGACATAGATACACATGAAGGTAAGTTATCAAGATCTTGACAATACAATCTTGTATTAGACTTATTGTAGGTCATGTGGACTAATATTTGAGTCATGAAGCTGCATAAGTTGCAAGATTAAAATATATATTAGTTCTCAAAAAGACTACAAAATTTCATCATTTTTTCACTTTGAACTTTGAAGTGGAAATTCTATCAATACATCTTATGCAATGGAAATAATACCAAATATCAAGAAGTCCACCTCTATCCCAATAATAACCTTCTACCAAAAAACTCCAACAAAAATACTTGCTTAGATGATACCCTTGCAATGGTGAAAATGTTCTAATAAAATATCTACCAAGAAAGAAAAGTCCAAAACTAGACTTCTTCTACTAGTCATGCATGCCATAACTCCCTCATAGCTTTGATGAAGATTAGGTTCTAACACAAAAACTAGATTCAAATTGAAGTCCAACTCGACAAATAAAGTGAAAATCGAAATGGTGGATGAAGAAGATACATCTCCTCAGGAACCACGTAATTGTTTAGTATTCTAGTAAAGAAACGTGATCGCAAATTACCCAATACTAGAAATTTCAAATTTTAAAAAATAAAATAAATAAAAAATAAAAAATAAAATCCAACTACAAAATTGTTGAACTATATCTTACACTCCCACTTATGCAAATAAAAATAGAAAACCAAATTGGATGTCATTTAATTCGCTCGCAATTGTAAAACATGCTCCAGGCTTGAAAACCCAAAAACAAAAATTGCCTTCACTAGAATACATACCTTTGATGAATACTTTCTTGAATAAGTCTCCAATTCTTATCACACAAACAAGACTTCATTTGGGATTCAAACGAAGAACGATTCATCAAAAAAGGACCCTCCAAAGTTTCCGCTTTTCATCCAAACTCTTGTTTTTCAACATTCACCACGTTTAACAATTAAACCATCGAAAAAATAAAAAAAATAAAAACAAAATTTAAAAAAATCATAATCATAGTGTACTCCACTTTTTGGCTTTAAATTAACATGGAAACTTCCTCAATGACCTGCAAAAGTGTTGAGCCACTTCTCGTACATCAAAATCATCACCGCTGCCGAATATTGTTCATCGTCACTAGAATTAGAAAAACAACAACTTAGTACACACTTCCTGCAAGAACCGAAAGTAGTGATTGCATGGCCATCATGTGCCCGGAACCTTTATATAGACAAACAAATCACCGCATTAGATACTCTACTCGCTAACTTAATGGTAAGCAAAGTCAATGAAAGCTGCTAAAATGGGTTTTTAAAAAACAATGGCTAAGGATGGAGCTAGCGGAAAAAAAAATAAGGAATGGACAGAGGCAATGGGAGTGACAGTCTGAGGCACATGGCAAAAGAAGGCCTTCATGCGTGTGTGGGTGTGCCAGTCCCTTTGAAAATTCCATCGCGTCCAAATGAACATCATCTTCTTGCACATGAACATGCACTTGGGACCCTGCCAACATTTGACCCGACTCCGCTTAGACCATGCTTCTTCATAAAGAAATTCGGATTACCGTGCCCGATTGATTAATTTAAGCTCGTCGTGCAATAACCCACCCGCGCGTCGCAGGGGTTCGAACAACTTTTTCTGCCATTGATTGTCTGTATTGGGAGACGGGACGACGTTGTCTTTGTCACCGTCTTTTCTTCTTTGAACGGAAATGAGCGTTTTTTTCTTCTTAACCCCCTAACTTTTCTTAAAACCCGAAATGGGTTTTGGAGGTTCCCGCAGGAGAAAATCTCAGCCGATTTTGACCATTATAATTTCACAAATGGGGAAGAATGAACGGTTCAAATTTGGTATGTGAGAAGGATGTCAAGTGAAATTTGAGATCTTACGGTTGAAACTTTTAAGTAATGCTTAGATTGAGATTTTTTCAGCTTAATCTAAAGGAAGGTCAAATTTGTGACTTGGTTTGTTTTGCAACAAGGAAATTTAGGGGTTAAAAGCCATCAACATATAGTGTGCACAAGTAGAAATGGTGTGTGAGTAGACCATGGAATTCTTGCAACTTACATCCATAATGGGTGTGGATAACAAGTTGTCACTATGGGTGTATTGGTTGCTACCATGATTGTTTTACTCAAACCACCTTTCTAGTGTCGATGTGGAGCAAATTGCTCGGTAAAATTACTAAATGAATGAACAAAAAATTGCAAGCAAAACTAACCTCCTCAAAAGGCTTGTGCGTGAGAGTAGGGCTACAACAACAAACAAGGATGGATTGCTAAACAAGGAGAGGGAAGACAAATCGCAAAACTTTGGTACATTGGTTTTCACATTTTGAAGTTGGCGTATGGATAGTCGCCATCTTTCCTCGTGGTGGTTATAGTACATGAAATTAGGGATGAATTTGGTATAAGCTACGATGGAGGGAAGTTACGTCCCACCCACATATTCAATCTCTAATATTTGGAATTGGCATAATTTAAAGTAGTTGCCATCTCAAATGTGCACCTCGTTCGTGATCATATTGCATACACCTTACGATGAATGTTTGTTTATAATCTTTGATAATCTATCGGTGACCTTCTTTCCGGAGGCGCCCTTCGACGAGGTGAGATCACTCGACTTTTCTCGGGACGAGATTGGTCATATGTATCGGCACACAAAAGACGGGAACTTGCAATCAACTTTGTTTTTTTTTTTTCCTTCTTGTGTTTGTTTTGTCCTAAACGCAAATGCACGGATGGCTCATGGTGAGATCAGGTGTCGCCTTGACCAAGTCATGGGGGCACACTTACGACACAACTTGAATATCCAAAATGCGGCCATAGGTAGGTAAGTGAGAGGAGTAGCAGCAACATAGAACTGAGCAGAAATTAAAGAGGAACACAACAACAATAATTTGGAAACAATTCCTGACGAGTTTTCACTTGTCCTCCATTGATAATAAAAAGGAAAGGAATGGCGCAAACCCTCATCGGCTTTGGGATGCGGACCCATTTTGGCTCCGCCTGTATGCAACCATGTGCGTGCTAGTATTAGCACTGTACTGTATGGGGGGCAAGCAACCCCCACGTACTGGTCTAATTTGACCCCGTTTCGATTGACCCCTAAAGGCAAAAAACCCGCAAATTTGCCCTCTTTTGATGCAAGATGCAAATTTGCCCTCTTTTGATGCAAGATGCAAATTTGCCCTCTTTTGATGCAAGATGCAAATTTGCCCTCTTTTGATGCAAGATGCAAATTTGCCCTCTTTTGATGCAAGATGCAAATTTGCCCTCTTTTGATGCAAGATGCAAATTTGCCCTCTTTTGATGCAAGATGCAAATTTTTAAATTTTGACAAGTTTTTGAGTTTGTAACCGTAGTATCTAGTACTTGACTTGGACGTGAACATGTACATTGGATCTTGGATCCAAATTCCTCACCCTTTGTCACTCGAGTAATCCCTGAAGGTGAGCAGCCTCAGACCGGCCAAAAACCCTCAAATTTGCCCTTTTTTGATGCAAGATGTAAATTTTTGAATTTCGACAAGTTTTGGAGTATGTGAGTGTAAGATCTAGTACCTGACTTGTGTATGAACATGTACACCAAATATTAGATCCAGATTCCTTACCATTTGTGGGATCGTAATATTTGAAGTTGAAAAAAAAAAAAAAAAAAAAAAAATGTTTTTTCATGATGAGGAATGTAAGAGCATGAGATGACTCTTCAGATAGTTGTGAAAAAACTCTGTAACCCCGGAAAGGTTTCAACTTCAGGAGATTCAAGTCAGGGGTTGACCAATCCAATCGATCCTATTCGGGTCGCACTCACCCTTGGAGGGAGGTTGATTCGCTATAGAAAGAATATGTTGTATAGAAATAATATGTTGTATAGAAAGAATATAATAACTAAAACTTTGACCTGGAGAAAAACTCTTTAACCTAGGAAAGGTTTCAACTTCAAGAGATTTATAAATAGTAAGGCAGAGAAGCTGACCACTCCAATCAACCCTATTTGGGTCGCACTCACCTTCAGAGAGAGGTCGGAAGCGGCCACTCGATTTGCTACAGAAAGATAAGTTTGACGTGGGAAAAAACTCTTTAACCAGGGAAAGGTTTCAACTTCAAGGGGTCTAAAGATAGTAAGTAAACTAGTCCAATCGACCCTATTTGGGTTGCACTCACCTTTAGAGAGAGGCCTGAATCGGCCAATTGATTTGCTATAGAAATATATGATGTGTTTACAAAAAGTAAAACTTTCACGTGAGAATAAACTCTTTAACCTGGGAAAGGTTTCAACTTCAAGAGATCTAAGTCCAATCGATCCTATTGGGGTCGCACTCACCTGTAGAGAAAGCCACGAAGCGGCCAGTTGATTTGCTACAAAAAGATATGTTTGTGTTTACAAAAACTAAAACTTTGACCTCGGAAAAAACTCTTCAACCTCGGAAAGATTTCAACTTCAAGAGATCTAAAAATAGTAAGTCAAACCAATCCAATCGACCCTATTTGGATCTCAATCACAATCAGAGAGAGGCCCAAATCGGCCAGTCGATGTGCTACATAAAGATACGTTGTATTAACAAACTTTGACTTAATATATTTCAAGATCAATACGTTGAAATTGATTAAAAATTTAAAAAAAAAAAAAAAAAAAAAAAAAAAAAATGTTGGGTAGACAAATTAGATAGTTAAAAGAAAAACGAAATCCCTTGGCTTCTTGATTCATAAAAAAAGAGTCTTATTATGTGAAATAATTTAAAAAAAAAAAAAAAAAAAAAAAAAAAAAAAAAAAAAACACTTTGAGTAAACATATCTCAAACCCTATATGGTCAAACAAACCAAAACTTGCTCGGGTGAATAATTGATTGAATAGTAAATTGAACACGGACACAAGCTTGAGATTTTTTAGAATCAAATTTGCACATAGAAGGGGATCATATGGAGGTGGGGTTTTTGGGCCACTTGAGTATATAAGGGGGTTTAATGAAGAGATTAGTTAATATGTGGGGGGGGGGGCATGTTGTTGCAGTAGACTTGTTTGTTCTGGTGGCCGACAAAGTGGGCCGGGCGGGGCCTGGAGATGATGTGATTGATGCATAATTACTGACATGAGCCATGGTTTAGTTGCAGAACTCTAGACTCATCAAATCACCTGCCCTGCCATCATATTCCTTTAGCAGGAGCCATACGCCCGGACCCAATGTTCGCTGGAACGTACTGTAGTAACAGTCCAAATTCCATGTTAGCAAGTGGAAGTGGCCATGCGGCATTGCCATATTTTAATAGGCGCATCGAGGGGATTATGTTTTCCGGTTTAAGAAACTTTAAACCGATGGGCAAGGGGATGAGACACCGGACTTCCACAGTCACAACCAGCGTTCGGGAAGTTTTTTGAAATATTAAGGTTAATTGCCTACATCTAGAAAAGGGCATAGGTTATTTCTCCAAGAGCATAGGCTACATCCTACAATGATGAAAATTTGTAGGTTGAAAACTTGTAATACTTCTAAGTTACTGGCCAATTGCCTTCAAATCAAAATTTTAGTAGGTTGTAATCCTTCAAAAATTTAATGTAATAGGTTTTGGATTCAATATTACTTCATTAAATAATTAATATCCTCGGCAAGAATTGAACTTGGTAGCCAGCTTTTGACATCATATTTTCTGCTGTTAGATGAGGTGCAATAAAAAGAAAAATGGTGCAACGATTTCAGAAACGGTTACTAAACCCATATTCCCATCATCTCATCAACAACACATGAGAGATGAGAGCAAGAAAGCCGAAGAAGCGAATGATACATGGGGAAGATGACAAAATGTGAAGAATGTGTTAGTTCCTGAATAATAGGAAAGAAGGTGGCGAAGGGTGCACACACACTCACTTTGAGATTGGGATACCTGTGGAACGGGGGAGGTTTGACAGGCTACCCAATGTGTTTCAAACGCCCAGCTAGTTCGCCATCCTCCACAACAGAAGCCAAATTCTTCCGCCTCAAAGCGGATCTTGATCGATCTCCAACACATAAGACGTCGTCCCAGCCTAAGTTCAAGCGACAACTAATATTTGCAAGCGCCCCCAAATCCTCCAGATCTGCCTTTCGTTCCAAGTTTCAAAGATCAAAGAGAGGAACCACACCATGTGTGCTACCAGAAGCTAGTGTGAGAAGAAGTGGCTTCTAGGGTGGCAGAGTTAGATATCGAGAATGCGATAAGCCAAGAACAATTTGCAAGATCGCGGCTGAAACAAGCAGGAGAAGGAAGCTGGCGGGGAGGACGAAGATAGGGCAACGTTGTTGCAAGTTACCAGCGGCAGGCTGTTAGGGTTTTTAGTTACTAGGGTTTCATTGATATTGATGTGTGTGGCACACCCAATAGCCCCGGGTATGAGCCTAGGGATCCATATTTGGACAAGTTGATTTCCTACATTGGAGAATTATGATTAGCTAAAATCCTCTCTTTTGTAATATCTATAGGCAAAAAATCCTACATTTTTTTTACTCGAGAGGCTAGAATCCAATGCTTCTAAATTTCCTTAGGTTTTACGTCCCATACTTTCAAAATTTTGTAGGCTATTTCACAATTTTCATAGGCTGCATTTGTATTAGCCTTAGGTTCTTCCCGGACGTTGGTCACAACAAGGAGGTTTGTGATTAGTAGCACATAAATTCTCGGCCCCTTGTCAAAAATACTTCAAAATGCATCAAAAATTGAAAGCTTGCAACTTACATCCCTAAAGAGGAGAAGAAGAGAAACTCCAACCTATTTAGAGACCGGTATGAATAGAGTGTTCGTCCGACCTATCCTTGGATGTATGCCCCGAGGTCATCACACCAATGGTTGAACTACTAATCCCTCTGAGGGTGAACACTTCGCTAGTTCCTACCTAGCTACTACAGTAGGGCTTTCAAGGAATCGGACATGGTATTCTCCCAAAGGGGCTTTGAGGTACCCATACAACGAGGTCCACGAATCCCCCACCATGGTTAGGTGGGCTATGGTGGTGAGCACCACGCCAAGTAAATAAAACCCGAGACCTCCTCATGAGAGGCCATGAGCCCTAACCACCAAGCCAAGGCTTGTGGTGCCTTTTCTTAAAGAGCACTATTGAGGAGTTTTGACAATTAGAGTTGTTTTACTTTAGGGGATACACAAGGGGACACTCTTGTATCAACACAAAATAATTTCGGTATATCACTTGGACTGTGGGATATGTAAAATGAAGGACCGGCGCATTTGGGTGCAATTGTAATTGCGGATTGAAATCTTCTGACATTTTTTGTTACTGCCCAAATGCGCGGATATTTATCGAATGGGCCTCTCTCGGGACATTCTGCAGCTTTTACGGTCGTTGGTCTTGCCCTTCGGACTCGCCCCAAGACCACCTATAGTGCAAAATGTCCTGGGAGAGGCCCGTTCTCTAATCCGAGAGAATGTGGATGTTATTTGACTTGATTTTATTTACTAAATTGGAGCATAACATAGGGCAGGTGCTGCACTAAAATTGTTGATTAGTATTAGATACACTAATTATTATACATATGTTATAAGTTTGTTAATCAAGATTTTTACCCTCTGAATTGCTCAAGATGGGGATCTGCTGATAATATAAGCATCAATACTCTTCATAAGAATTTATGTCAAGAGTAAAAGCTTATAAATTTTCCAAATCTTATTAAAAACTAACAGTAATCAACATTAGTAGTGTACTTGCTACACTAAATACCATAACATAACATGGTATACCAAAATTTAATCATTGGATGTGTAGAATTTGTAAGATCGTACCATCCAAAATTTGTCTCCCAAGTAATTTTGGGCACTGTGAAATTTGGTTTTGAATTTTTTGGAGGCTGGCCTTGTAAACTTGATAATTCTTTTTTGACTTGGGTCACATTTAGATATAACCATGTTTTCAAAAAAGAAATTTCAAAAAAGTTACTTTTTTAAGTTGCCTTATTTCGGGTCGCAACCCTAGTAATGTCCTAGAATACTTAACTGAAATTTGACTTTACAAATTTTACCATGTAGACTTTGCAGTATAAGGAGCACCCTGTAGAAATCTTAGGCCAAAAGGTTACTTTAACCCCTTCTAAGCTGCCCAAAATAAAGTATTCTCTACGTGGCACAGTAATTGCAAATCATCGCTCTAAATATCAAAAAACTTACTTCTGTAAAAAAACTTAATGTGAATTCTCACACTATTCACGAAGAATAGTAACATCTTCTCATTGTGATCGTCTGAGATATGGATATTTAGTGTGAGGAAATAAAACTTGAGATGAAAGGTTTTAGAGCTAGGATTTAGGATGACCGCACATGTAGCCGTCAACAATAATCACTCACAAATTGACAAATAGTGTTAGGAAATTAGTAGGGGTAAGCACATTATTTATCACCTCCCACTAAATACACCATTCAGTGTACCATACACCATGCTTTGAGGAACTTATTAAGAAATTCCTATCTCTTATTTTGATTACAATTCACTTTGAGATAAGTACAATACAAATCTAAAAACTATATCGATATGGCCATTTTTAAAATTTTCAACATTAATTCTTCAAACTTGCATGCATTGACATATGACATATGTGTATTTTTACATATGACTCTTTTTTTTTCTTACACAAACAAAGGGATACCTTTACTGAAATAGATAAAATACAAGAGCTTCCTCCGCCTAAGGTGTTTCATCTTTCCAAATGAAACGTCCCGGATCCCAAATAAGCTTGTCAATCCTCCCATAGAACAAATGAATAACCTTCATTTAGGGCCTTTTTTAACAAGAGCAACTCTAACTTTGGAGATATGCCCAAACATGCTCACTTGACATTTTGCTTAACCCCTTCAATGCCCATGGGGTCGGGCAACCCAATATTGGATCACAACATCTTTTGGACTTAGACATCATAGTGCACTTTTTGAACTTGGACATCATGAATGGACCAATCAATGATGACCTTGCAACCTCCTACAAGGTTATGTACAACCCCAACCTACCTACCACAATCCTTCTAAACCACAAAACCACTCATACAAATTGTCATTTGAATTATAAAATCTCATTTTCTGGATGCATCATAAGAAGGTGACCGGTTTGACATCAAAATATAAGTGAAAAGTTGCGTACACTGAGAGCTACATAGCAGATTCTCTTGTGATAGCTACATAGGAGATTCTATTGTAATAGCTACATAGCAGATTCTATTGTGAGAGCTACATAGCATATTCTATTGTGAGAGCTACATAGCAGATTCTATCGGAAAAAAGCCCCTCGGGCAAGCTTGGGCGTTTAAGGGTTAAGGATTTCTCAAAGAGTATTTTACCACATCTTTAGGAATGCTCATGGGCCCAATTTCGGTGAAGAGCAATGCCGATGGGCCCAATTAACAATGACTTTTGGTCAAGAGCTCTAACAACTGAAGTTGACAAACAGTAGTAGGCGAGCTCATTCATTAACCCTTAAACGCCCAAGCAAGCCCGAGGGGCTTGATTCCAACAGAATCTTCTCTATAGCTCTCACTGTAATCAACTTTTTACTTATATATTGATGTCAAGCTGGTCACCGTCTTATGATGCATTCAAAAAGTGAAATTTTACAATTCAAATCACAATTTTTATGTATGATTTTATGGTTTGAAAGGATTGTGGTAGGAAGGTTGGGGTGGTACATAACCTTGTAGGAGGTTGCAAGCTCATCATTGATTGGTTCATTCATGGTGCCCAAGTTCAAAAAGTGCACTATTCATGATGCCCAAGTCCAAAAGATGCTGTGATCCATTTTTGGGCTGCCCGTTTTAGACCCCATGGGCATTTAAGGGTTAACTTCCACTTATCGTCACTGATTACTCTTGTTGATATTATGGTTTTTAATGAATTTTCTATGCTTGATTGTTTGGCCAAAATTAGTATCAATACCTTATACCATAAATCACCTGACTTTTCTTGTTTTTTGCCCTGACATACCCCACTAATTTATTCTTACCGATAATCTAATCGGTCTCCCAAATTAGTGACACATCCAATCAAATTGTTTACACACAAGGGCATAATAATAAGATGAGCTTTTTCCATGTTCAGTAATCAGAAATGTTTGTTTTTTTTAAGTTTTAAAAACAATAGATGTTCATTAAATCTATATGGAGATCCAAAGTTTACAAACCAAGTGGGTGCTTTTCATTTGGAATTATGGGCCTTGCAGCCTTCTTGGTTTAAAAATTGGGGGAAATGTGGATTTTTAAAGTACATCATCCTTTTGTCAAGCGTTTTAAAAACGTACTACCACTTGTTTGGGGAAACATGTGCATTTGGAATATGGCTAGCATGTGCAACATGTGGAGTTGATAAAAGTCTAATTGGCAAGAGAATGCAAGTTTATTAATGTTATTAAACTTGCACTGTACAACATGGTTATCACCGTTTTTTTTACAGCCTACATTAACCCTTAAACGCCCTCGGGGTCTAAAACGGGCAGCCCAAAATTGGATCACAACATCTTTTTGGACTTGGGCATCATGAATAGTGCACTTTTTGAACTTGGGCATCAGGAATGGACCAATCAATGATGAGCTTGCAACCTCCTACAAGGTTATGTACCACCCCAACCTACCTACCACAATCCTTTCAAAGCACAAAATCCTTCATACGAATTGTGATTTGAATTGTAAAAATTCACTTTTTGAATGCATCATAAGATGGTGACCAGTTTGACATCAAAATGTAAGTGAAATGTTGAGTACAGTGAGAGCTACAAGGTAGATTCTGTTGGAATCAAGCCCCTCGGGCTTGCTTGGGCGTTTAAGGGTTAAGTACTATTCCTCACAGTCTTGTTTGGATTCCTGATAGAGAAGTTTTTCTCCCAATCATTAGGCTATCTTCATTAGGTGGAAGATCATGAATTATTTATAATCATAATTTTTTTACTCGCTTTACGGTTTCAACTAGGGAGAGTGCTCAAAAGTGGAGCTCTACCAATAATGTAGCACTAGGTTTTCTTAACCCAAAGGTACATAATAGCTTCTACACTCATGTATTCACAGCAAACAGTATAGGGTGCAAAATTAGGGCACCATTTTATGAACACTTTTGAGATCGCCTTTAAAATTTCACGCATGGAAACTTGTACTTTCAGTGTTATCTTCATTACAAATTGGGAAATTTGAAATTTGAGCCATTTTTCAGCACTCTCCTATATCACAATCTCATTAACTTTGGACATGTTTGCTTATCATGAATGTTGATAAAGTGTTAAAATTTGCAGACTCTAGAACAATGTTGTTAAAAATAAATAGCTAATTCATTATGAGTCCTAGTGACAATGCTCAAAGAGTCTATGGAAATCACCAGAGAAATGCTATGAAAATCACAAGAAAATATCTATTTTCCATAGGAAGTAAGGGTCTATTTACACTATGGTGGAGAAGGCCACCGGTTGGTTAAGAATTTCATTTTCAACCAATCGCATGTGAAGAGTCTAACTTTAAACCAATCAAATAATTGAGAATTCTTCTTAATTTCTTGACCGCCGGGAACTTCTCCACTATAGTGTAAATTATGGCCTTAAGGTGGTAGTTGAAATATTTTCATGAAAACTAAACTAAGCTAGTAGAGCTCAAATTTCTCCCCAAACACTGCTATAGATATCCCCAAACACTGCTATAGATATCCCCAAACACTGCTATAGATATCCCCAAACACTGCTATAGATATCAGAGGGCTTGGTAAATGTTCTTCGTAGGCTTGTGTATTATCAACTTGAATAAGGTTTTGTAAAATGAGCCAAAATTTATGTTAGTGTGATTAGAATGTTAGTTTTTCTAATTTTTTCTAACATGGCAGATCTCCAAAACATTTGAGGATAGATTAAATTTCAGTGCACACAACCTTAAGTTTCCATTTCAACCAAGGCAATCCCTCCATATTCCACTTGTAATCGGGGGTTCTGATGGTGCACAATTGACTATTACAAAAGCTTCAAGCACAAAACATTTACTTGTACAACAACTCTCACATTGAATCAGCAGTAGCCAGATTGAGCAATATCAGGAATCAGTGGATCACATCCAAGACTCCACCACAATCACATAGTTCACTTCGGTTCGATTCACAATCATCATGAATTCGTATTCACCCACTACGAACACCAGTCAAGGAAAGCTCATGGAGGCAGAAACCACGAATTCTCATCAACAATAGGTAAAATAGAAAACATCACTGGGGGAGGGTGACACAGCAACGGTATTCATTTTATTGCAGTTCTGCTTCGACAAAGCTTGGTTCTGCAACTACGAACCTAGGTAGCAATTCTTCATTGCACTTCCAGGTCTAAAAAGAAAAGTTCATTTGCAGACAAGCACTTCTACCGATCCGTGAGGGTTTCATAAATGCTTTCAGGCCAAAATTAGCAAACGTACATTCTCACTGCGGAACGTGCCTGGACAGATTTCTGGCATTGAAATCAGTCCCAATTCTTCACTGTTACACACGAAAACAAAAGAACACAAACCATAAAAGCCAAATTATAAGAAAGTCTTCAGATAGCTGTAAAGGATCTCTAACGTTGATCTACCCATCATCAGTGACAAGATCAGCGTTTTCATGCAATAGAAAGTTAAACCTGAAAAATCGTAGATGGACACGATTCGTCTATACATCGTTGCTAAAAACAGCAGATTGGATCCATGACAGAATGATGACACACAAAGTCAACATCGGCAACAAGAGTTGATTTCACTTTGACCTCATTAAGTGTCAATTACCATTGCCACTCCCAGAAGCTACCAGAAGCCAGAGGCCAACCACACAGTTGACACATGCTTCTGAAAGTATCAAACAGCATCAAAAAACCAGTTTAGTTTTAAAATTCACTACTCGCGTGCACAAGTGCAAGCGGGAAAATATCGGCAAATATGTATCAACTACTGCTCATTCTACTACCGAACCCTCCGCAAATCAACAGAGTTGACATACAGGAGGGTGCGGGCATCTACAAAACATCACACGGCAGAATTCTAGAGATAATTACAGTGTATTAACAATATATAAGATCATACTACTGAAGTGTTAAGTGACAACCTACGCCACATTGAATGAGTTCCATATACCCTCGACGAACTTCTTTGTACCCTTGAACCATCTCTTGTCGCCAGCTTGAGCCTTCAATAAGTACAAGTTGCCGTCCTTCACTGTGGCAGCGATTAATTGATGCTTGCCTCCTTCATCTCCATCAGCAGTACGAGTAAGAACGCTGATCTTGTAGTAGGGCCTGCCATTCACCGTCACCGTAGAAGCATCCAGAATATTCGCGGTGGCCACGGCGTTGTTCTCGAATCCTCCCTCGGATGCGGTCTTGCCTGAATAACTTTGCTTCCCGAGGAGGTACGACACCTGCACAAGAACACGGTATACTCGCTCTTGATGATCCGGCAACTTCAACTATCATCTAGCAAGAACGAATTCGATATTAAACCTCCAACAATTGAAAATACGTATTCGATCGTACAACTTACCTCATCCAAGAACTTCTCAGGCGGACCGTAATCGGTGATGGACCCCTTAGCAGCCTTGGTAACTGACACGAACATGTTAGAGGCAGCATCGAAGTTGTCCTCATACCTCAACGCAGTGCCAGGAAACTCTTTCTCCTTGCTCGGGTTCCACTTAGAAGGAATATCGACTTTGAAACCATCGCCGGTGACAGTCGTGAAGCCGGATTGCACCTTAGGAGCACCGAATACATTAGCTGCAAAAGCAACACACACGATTCGATCACTGTCAGCCAAAAAACTCAAAACTCCGCTTAAGACCGATCGCGATCAATTCTACCGATCTCCTAAAAAAAAATTTACCAATTCAAGAAAGAATAATGAACTGACCGCTCTCGCCATAGGCAGCATTGGCAGGGGCGATCTTAACACCAGCAGCAACGACGCCGGCAGCCAAAGCGAGTGCCGTGCGGCGGGTCACGGCGGCTTCGTTGCTTTCGGAGGAGGCGCGAACAGCGAGTGATTTCCGCGGTAAAGCGATCCGGGGCGCGGCGACTGAGACAGCGACGCCATTAAGGCTCTTGGAGGCGGCCAAGCAGGTGGCCGTTGCTGCGGCTGCGCTGATCGCCATGGCTATGATGCTTTGAAAAATTTAGTTGATGGTTAGGAAATGTTACGTAATGGAATGAACTGGAATGTTGAGGCGGTGCTGAGGTTGTTTCACTGAAGACAAAGCAGAAGAGAAGAATCTAGAAGGAGGTTGGCTATGGCGATCGGGCTTGTGGCTGGAGCGTGCGATTTTGCCATATCTGATCAATGCATTATCCAGTGCTTATTAGATTCAGGCAGTCCTCATTGGTCGTCTTCCACTTTTGCCCCACCGCTTTGGATCGTCTGGTGGATGACTTTCATTCTCCTTTGGATGACTTTCATCATTCTTTGGATGAAGCCCCTCTTCGTGCTAAAGGCGAGTGAAGAAGGGACAAGATATGATGCTTTTGAAAAGAAACAACATTCTAGACTTTTGTCAAGTGAAAGTTTGTAAAGATAAGATGTAATGGGTTGTTCCTTTAATAGAATGTTACTTCAATAAATAAAAAAATGAAAGGAAATATAAGGATTTGTTAACAATTCTCAATTCAAAAATTTTAAACACAAAAATAAAATTAAATCTACTCATGAAGAGATGTGAGCAAGGTGGAATCATAAAACTGTTTTAAGTGGCGTAATCACTCATCCTAATCTTGTAGTGGGCAAAATAAGTATTAGTGGAAATAGCACCAAAGAAAAAAATCCATAGTGACTTGCCATTACTCACATAAGAGTGCATGTTAAAGTGCTCCTAAGAACATCAAATTAAGTTATTATATCTCTCACTTTTTCTTAAGTTACTCATTCAGTACGTTTTAACGGTACTTATTTCGCCAAAATAAATTTAAGGAAAATTGACAAATATGATAATCTATTCTGTTATAGTAGAAGCATAAATTAAATTAGCACTATCGCGTCATTGAGAACAAGTCACTATGGAATGTTGCTTTTGGTCTAATTTCTACTAATGAAGGTACTAGGTCCTATCATTTATTCAAAATTACAACACTCTTACTCATGATAGGTACTACTAGATCTTGAATATAGTCACTGCTAGAAGATACGATAGTCAACCAAAGTAACGAGATTAGCCCGAATTGGATTCAAGAAAGCGGCTTGATTAAGTTGTCTTTGATGCATTTTGCAGTTGGCACGTAATTGATGTTGATCATTTTGTTTTGTTTATACTTGCGAATAATGTGGTATAGTACTTTTAGGGCATGTTTCTTGGAAAATAAGTGTGACTATGGGAGTCAATTTATTTATTGGAAATTTCTATCTTAAGTAGCCATACTTTCAAAAATTGGTATTTCCATATGCATAAGATTTAAATATCAATTGAAAGATACCAACGATATGAAATAGAACTTTAAGAGCTTCGTCTTGGTTGTGATATATATCATTTCTCTTTTGTGTCACATACAAAATTAGTGCTTAAAGTCAAGGATTTTATTTTAGATGTTGTCTTCATAATGTATGGATATAGTAACTATCTCCTATTTCTACAACCTTGCAGTTGCATAATCATTATAAAGTACAATAAAAAGAAATTAAAACTCTTCATTAGTTCCTTCAAAAGCATGCGCTCCTCATCTAGTATTAAATTCATTTACTCCAAATAGAACCTTGCAACACTAGTAGAAAACGGCACTAAAAATGACGTCTCTAATGTGTCTAATGACTTGTCCGTAATGAAACACGAATTACGTTATTGTACTTCAAATGACATCAGACTAGATTATTTTATTTATCACTTTTCTTTGAATTTTCTAATGATCTAATAGGCTATATTATGCTTATCACAACCCAAAAAAAAATTAAATTTAAATTTTTTTATAAATTTTTAACTTATTTTATTTATCACTTTTCTTTGAATTTTCTAATGATCTAATAGGCTATATTATGCTTATCACAACCCAAAAAAAAATTAAAATTAATTTTTTTAATAAATTTTTAACTTTAAAGTGACAAATATAATGATTTATTTTGATGTCATTAGAAACACAAGTTAAATTAACACTTTGTCTCATTACCGACAAGTTATTAGAGACATTAGAGATGTCACTTTCAGTGGCGTTTTCTACTAGTGTTTTCTACCATTGCCACATTAATTTCTATTTTCATTTATTTCTTTTCATAGAATTTTGAAAAGTAATTTGTTGAGTGCCAAAGGCACATTTTTTCAATGTAATTAGTTATTCGGTACCTTAGTGTTAAGGTTGCCCTTGAGGTATAGAATTTAACATCAATGTACTTTGTTCACTTGTAGAACTCCAAATTTTGGATTGGCAGAGATGTTGCCTTTTTTGTCAATAAACAACATAGTAGAAAAGTCTATTGCATTCCGAAGCTGCTCCAACATCCTCCCATACATAAAATCTCATAACATACTAGATTCATTCTAACATACTATTTTTGTAATGGAAGAAGTGATGCACCTTTGTTTTCAACATTTCACTCGAAATAGCCGTCCATACATCCTTAAACAAATCCTAGTTGTTCAATCATTCAAACTATTACCATGGTTTGCATTGCAATAAGCACTATTGGTTTGCATTACAATAAGCACATTGGGTCGACTTAGTTCACAAAATGTGAGGTGCAAGACAAGTGGTTCATGGAGATACTTCATGACTTGCTTCCTCGCGAAGGTGTGCGTAGTTTTTGAATTCTTCGTAAACATAGAAGCATGGCATGTGGCAAAAGTCACATTTGGTTTTTTACCATGACCCTCAAAGTGCACACTCTTGATAATTTCCCTACAAGAAACATAAATTAGTTGTTCATTAACTAGTGACAAGAAATCTATTCAGATATACTCGAATTAAAAGTGGGATGCAATTGCAATGAAATCTAGAGTCATGAAGCATCAACCTACTTTAATTCAATTGTAGTATTTGTTGCTCCATAAATTTTGCTAATATACAATCCAACATAGACCTACATTATCATATACGCAAGCATGAATAATACTTGCTTGCTCCAACATACTTGAAATTTCTACCTCTGACTTTTATTAGCAACTTGTTCAAGACCCTATTCAAAAAAATTAGAATCAACTTCGTGGTGTGATAAGAAGACATTAAATTGAAATTGAATCTAAATTGAAGACATTAAGAAGAAATCTGCAATAAGAAAATTTCCTAGAACACTTACTTTTCCATTCTCAATCTCAAGCATTCTTTCAGAATTATTCTCATCTTCGAAGCTTTTATCACTTTGAGATTCGTAACTTATTCCCAAAGCTGCAATAAGAACAGAAGTGGATCAATCTTCCTTTGAGATGCAAATTGAAATCTTAGAGGTCAAACACTGAGATGTACTCCTTTTCCTACAAACATTATTTCGCAAAAAATTTAAGAACAGGAATTCATCACAATCTCACGTTCCTTACATTCTAATTGACCAAGCCAATATCGAATAATGTGCAGAGATTCATTACTCCTTCCTATTCGAATGTATTGGTATAGTCAATAAAGCGCCAGGAGAGCTTTCCGTTAGTGAGTAGGAGACTCTAAAAAGCAAAAAGGTGAACTAAAGAAATAGGAACACTTTCAACTGCTCTTCTAAACGTTGACAGAAAGCGCTCCGTCAGACCCAAAAGAACACGATAACAAACCATTCAAACAAAGCACAGGCAGTATATCCATCTGAGATTCTAATAACATATGAAATCTCCAGTAAGAGACAATCTTTAATATACTCTAAAATGTCAAGTAGGAATTATGCATCCACTCATGACTGCAAGCCTTCCTAAGCAACATATGTCAGAATCAAATGAGAATATAGAGCAGAGTCTGTACAAGCTATCATTAAACTAGCAGGAAGAATATTCTGAATACCTACCAGAATATACTCGGAAGTATCAACAATTGCGTCATGTACAGTGGATGGCAACATTTAGAAACATTCACATACCTGTATAGTGGAGCAAGGCACAACACTAATTTTATGTAGAAATGTTCAGCAGCCACTGCATGTGGTAACAAGTAACACTTTTTAATGTACAAAATACTGAAGTCCTCGAAGTTGTACCAACACTGACGCTGGTGAAGCCAAGCCAGGTTGGAAACTTCTCACGGGCGATAAAGATACACTTCCAACAGGATCTCTCAACTTTTACTCTTACAATGACCCAGACCGAAATCCTCACTCTCACACAGATGACGTAACGAAGAGACGATTAACCTCTTCCCATATGCAGAATTCGTCACTCAACTTCACTGTGACTCAGCCATAGTACCAAGAGGTGGAGCAACTCTACCTCCAATAATGAACAGATATGTAAACAATGACGATGATCATCCTTGCACAAAGGGGAGCTTGAAGTCGTCAAACTAGTTTGTGTGAGCTTGAATCGAGATGCTCCTGCTTTAGCCGTGATGCTCCGAAGCCCCCAAACGGCTCTCTACTTTGCGCTGCAGGCCTTGGGTCATTAAAGCTGGGATGCGCAATAGAGGCTGCAAGGCTGATTGCAGTCGCAACTGCAGGAGGACCCTGTTGTTCTCTGGCTCGGGGACCGAGTCCCACACTCATTCCTAACTCCACTTCGCCACTGTCCCTGTCCCTGTTGTCTTCGAAGTTGTGGTTCCCGAAGCTGTCTTGCAAGGATTTCGTAGGTACTGCAGCAACTTCATGTCCAATGTTTCGAGCAGCTGGTACATCGTGATTGTGCTTCCCTTCGTAAGTTGTGATCACCGCTTTCGGGTCATTCGAGGCTCTCTCTACGTGTTTCCGAACTGGGCAACCCAAATTTGTGCACTTGTAATAGCTCCTACATATCATAAAACAACACCCAATCAGTCTGGATCAGTACAACTATGGGTTCTTGTAAGACTATGCTTAAATGATCCACTCCTAAGCTAAACGAATGAGGAGTATCGAGCTGCACAAGAGAAACACTCACAAGGGTGTGATACAGAATACTAGATCTTGAAAGTTCAGAAATCAGCTCTCGTCTAGTTATAATCAACAATGTGATTGTCTAAGAATGGTAAGCAGAGATTAAACGAGCCCTTCTGTACTCAGTAGAACAAATTAGTACTACTGACATTGAAGAGTCGCATACCACACTAACTATGAAGCGTTACCTACACTAAATAGTGCATGACTTCCTGATTGTCATGAATAGTTTCACTGACGGCGTTAAATGTCAGTGGTACAAATCACTTTAATGTCGGTAGTCATAATCACCTTGTGCAAAAAGTTACAGTTTTATTGAGAGTTATTACACTTAAAATCATAATGTAAGTAATCTGCCATATGATGTCATAATGACTGTAAGTTATTGTAATTTTAATGAGAGAGACTGATCCATACCGAGGATGAGGGTTCCCCTTCACCACTTTCTGACCATATTTGCGCCAACGGTAACCGTCATCCAGAATATCAACGTCACTCGTGGTTTGCACCACAACCCGAGGCTCCCGAATCATTCTTGGAGGAGGTATTGGATCCTTAGACTTCTTGTCCTTTTTCCTGAACTCAAAAGGCAAAAGGGTTTAAAATTGCAAAAGCAAAAAGGGCAATACGAATGTGCCATTGAAAGGAACAAAGGAGAGTGGGGTCAAGTTACCTGCGCTTGGAGTCCGGCTCATCGTCATCACCATCCTCAGTCGAATGTTTGCTCCCTGCACCTCCTTCGTCATCACTTGTCGATGGAGATGATGGATCGGCAGTACCAGTCGCACCTGATGCTCGTCCTTTCGACGCATCTGAACCATCTCGCTCGCCGTTTCCACCTTCATTTTTCATTAAAGAACCAATACCAGCTCCTGAGTCAACGAACAGAGCGAGGCTAAGCTTTCTACAAAAACAGAAAATCGACAGACTCCTTCGTTACAGCCCATGGGAGTTTGAGAAGATCCTCTACCTGAACTGTCGGATATGAGATGAGCTCCACTCAGCGACAACCGCCTGGTGGGTTGCGGCTTAGGATGATTGTGATCGCCCTTGTAAACAATCTCTGTCACCTGTCCATCATGCGAGCGCTCTACTTTTTTCTTCATGGGACAATTCACATGTGTGCACTTGTAGTAGCTCCGTGGATATTCGCTACCTTTAACTTGCTTTTGCCCATACTTTCGCCAATTGTAACCATCCTCTGATGGCCGATCAGCAAACGTTGGCGCCGCAGCAGGAGCAGCAGGAGGTGCAGGTGGAGGAGCAGGGGGCGCCTGCTGGTCAGATCCTTGCGAGCCCTGAGAATCAGTAGTAGCAGCAGCTGCAGTCTGCACAGGGGCTCGAGCTTGCAAGGGCTGAATGTCGGAGAACGTTACAGGAACCGCAACTGGAGCTGCCGTCGTTGGCGCTTGCGAGAGAAGAGGCGGTGCTGGCGGCAGACTTGCAGAAGGAGCGGCAGGCGGCGGTGCAGGAGCTTCGCTCAATTGTGAAAGAGTATGTGCCTGATGATGAGACATCCCTCCAAAAGCCGACTGCATGCACCTTGTCTACTTAGAGTTCCTCTAAAGACCAAACCATACACAAATAGTACAAAACATATCATAAGCAACCATTACATGAGACTAACATCGAGAGCTTACCATAGGCGGTAGTGGCGGACGTGGAACAGAATGCACAAACGGCTTGAACACAAACGAAGACTGCTCAGTCCCCTTAGAAGCCTCGCCAACTTTAGCTACCGGTCTGGAAAGCTGGCCATTGAAAAACGGAGCCACCGGAAACGTCCCCGTTGTCGGAGAAGGCTCGGACTGTGTACAACCAGAGCCCTTAAAGTCAGCAATAAGATCAAGAGCAATTGCTGCATACTAAATCATTATAAAAAGCCAAAGGGAGTACCTGAGAGGTAGACAGGAGAACTGGCGAGGAATCGAACAGAGTAGTGGGACTGATGCCAGAAGGGATAGTCAGGTAGGCTCCTTGACGAGGGATGGGAATGCGCGAAGGCGGCACGGCGTTGAAACGAGCGGAGTTCGGCGGCCTCGGAGGAGCGGCTCCTTCTACTTTGTTATTGTTACTGTTATTGCTAGCTTGAGCTCCTCGAGCTGCGAGCCGCTCCGCAAAGCTACCACTTGCTGCAGGCGAGGAGCTTCGGCCATCGCCATTAGACTCAGTATTCTTCCCATCCGATCCCGCACTGTCTGAAGTCGGCGAGTTGATAGCACCGGCTAACAAATGTGAGAAGGATCGATTCTCCTCCGCTCCGCCCTCCTGGTCCGCCAAGAATCCCGACACCATCGCTGACATCGGACTCTCCAGCGGCTTAAACGGCTCCCCTGCTACTGCCATCGTCGGTTGCGGCCTCGACGGCGTTGGCTTTCTCAATACTCCATTTCCACCTCCCGATTCGCCTCCACTCTGCTCCCCGTCCATCGCAAAGCATCCCCAAATCCAGCTTTAAACCCTAAAAACCCCTCAGCTCAGCACACTCCCTCCTCTACCTACACCACCACCTTCTTCATGCCATCACCGCACTCTTTCCTCTGCAGCACTCGTAAAAAATAATTCACCTCCAACTTCATGCCATAACCAGCTTAGGTCACAAGCAAGCGAGGTTCAATTCCAAAATCAAAAATTCGCTCACTCCCTTCCACCATTCGGACCAGGAGTATAATCCCCGATGATTTGTGCGCGATCCAGATGAGCTCCAGGACTGAGCTTCTGATGAGCTTGATACGAACGGAGTGAGCCAGAAAAATCAAAAAAAGGACGAGGAGAGGCGATTTGAAATATTTGGCAGTGAAATTGAGTGCACAGAGTGACAATCGAAACCTAAAACTGCAACTGCAATCGAAATGGAAAGCGAAAAACAGAAATTCACAGGTCCGTCGTCCTTTGCCTTCTCCAGTTGCAGGCCTGCCTACGGCATCGGAAGGAACGATGGAAAAAGAAGCTAGTTCAGTGCTGCAGGTACATTCGTTGATATGGTCAGTCATTCATCTATCTCCGACACGATCATCATCCTTCGTAGCACATACTCTCACATTCATTCTCATTCCTGCATGTTCATTGGCCACTCTGTCTCAGAGTAATTGCGCAAACCCTCTTCATTCATCTCGACTACTTTCATCCAGTTCTTCATTTCATGCATGAAATGGTTGATCGAATTTGTTCGTAAGCTTAAAATATTTCATAATACTTTTGATAATTTTTAACACTGTAATTTTATTTTATTTTGGTACATCACAACATAAGAAGGGTAATAAGTCTTGTACATGTATGAGTTAAATGCACATTGCTTGTTTTAAATTGTTTCAAGAAAGTAATATTTTAAAGGAAGTTGTAGCAAAAAAATATGAAAAAGATGTGAAGAATTGTGATATAAAGGTTGAGAATTGATGAGGCCAATGGTCACAATCTAATGTTTTTGATTGAAGATAAATACCATACATATGATATTGTTTTTTTGTATAAATGATTCCATTTGGTCAATGTTACAAATTTGAGTGTGATTTAAATGAGGTGGAAACATTTAAGTGTCATAAAAAATGTTGGTTGTCTTGAAATAAAGTGAATATCTTGTTTGTTTCATCAAAATCTATTAAATTATGGCATGATGTAATTAACAAGTACATGAAGTTATGCTAGTCGATCGTGATGAGAAATATAATTATTATCATACAATGTAAACGATCATATATCAGTTTTATCAAAAATTGAACCATCATGGCACGATGTAATAGCTTGTCATAAAAGCTCAATATAATGAAAAAAATATACAAAGGTGTCAACTACTCACAATAAAAACTCTTCGCTATCCTGGCATGATGTAATCAGTTGTCACATGAAGCTCATTAATGTAGCACACTGGGTACTGAAGAGCGGCAGTCATCATTCAATAATAGACGGCACAGCGCATTCCTTGCCATAAATAGGGTAAGGCAGCGACGCCTTTTGCGAAAATTAAAAGTCTAATATAGAAAAAAATAAAAATAAAATAAAAATAAATAAATAAATAAATAAAATTGGTATGCTCTACAATACTTATGATGAGTGAGCCGGTATACCCGCAAGGGTAATCAAATAGCCGTAGTATTATGTGATATGCTCTTTCAGAGCTCAATGGTGCTTTCCCAACCGAGTTACAATAAACCATGAGCCAAATGATCAAAACCTAGACAATTTAACGACTATCATGGCACAATAAAACAATCTGTCATAAAATCTCAATATGGTGAAAAATTATTCAAATATGTCGTCTCCTCACATTAGCTCCTAAAGATTCTTGTGTAGTTTAGGGGTTTGAACCTTCAAAATTGCGATTCCCTACTTCCAAGGGTGCACTTCCAAGTGTGTATAACAATTTTTATTTATTTTTTAACTTCTAACCGTAAGATCTTGCATCTAAAACTGTTTGTAGATAGTGCTCTAGGGAATGAACGTGAAATGTTTACCGGTTTGAGAGATTATAACATCCAAAGTTTGTCTCCTAAGTTTTTTTGAGCATTGTCAAGATTATTATTGCCACTATTGGAGGTTGCCCTTGTAAAATTGGTAATCTTTCATACTTGAAGTCCTTTAAGACTTAAGTAGTGATTAAGTTAAGAACATATTTTCCAACATATTAAATAAAATAAAATAAAAAAACAAAGGTAAATTGCCCGAGTTTCGCTTACAAACCAAGAATTGTCGTTGAAGACTCAAAAATTGGAATTTGACTTTGAAAAATTCACCACATACACTTTGCATTAATAAGAGCACCCTAAAAAAATTAGGCAAAAATATTACTTTTAACCAATTCATCGAAATAAAAAAAACCCTACTTGATCTTCTTGGATCTTTATTGGTTAAAAAATCTTCGGTGTCGTAGCATGATGTAATCGGTCGTCACATGAAACTCATTAATGTAGCACACTATTAACTTTGTCGCATGAAAAGGTAGGATACCCATGAAGAGTTGTATAATTGTGAGATTATATGATATCTCTAGAGGGACAAAAAGTTATATTGGTATTGCATGGTGTATCGAACAACCATTAACACGAAGATAATGATAATAGAATGCAAACAATCATCTTTTAATTCAACCAAAACTTGTATTGTTGTGGCACGACGTAACAACTTGCCATAAAAGGAATTATGTAAAGTTGTCATCTACTAACATTAAAACCTCTCCACTATCATGGCATAAAGTAACAACTTGTCATAAAAGCATTCATTCGAAGTTGTCATTTAGTGACATTAAAATCTCTCTACTATCGTGGCACAACGTAACAGCTTGTCATAAGAGCAATTATACAAAGCTGTCATTTACTGATATTAAAACCTCTCCACTATTGTGGCATGATGTAATCGTTCGTCACGTGAAACCCAATAATGTACCAGAGTGTTAACAAATATCTTTCAATCTCATAAACAATTGGATTACCATAACATCATATGTTGAATATGCTGTAAAAAAAAACTATTGTAGCACACTATAAATGGACATTTTCTACTCCCATAGAACAACTCATTTTTGAAATATTTTAATGACTTATGGAAGTTATTTGAAGGTACTCTACAGTAAAGTGTTTAAAATTGACCGAGGTTCTATAAAGGCTTACTAGAATTAATCACATTTAAATGGTCAATAACTTTAAATATTAAAGATTGTTCTACAAATTTGTCGTTTATTAATTATATCATTATTTTGGAGCTGTAGTTACATACCAGCATTAAGTTTAGAGCATATTTATCCTCATTTTAAGTAAAATTATTCTAATCCTTATACGCTTCTGATGTTAAATTTCTTTGTTTTGGAAGACAACAAAAAACTTGGAGAACTATATCTTCTTTATTTAGTATTCTTTTTCTGATAACATTTGTTGAGTTGGATTTAAAATGAAGTCGATTTTTTTTTTATATAATTTATCTCAATCTAAAAGAGTACAAACATATGGCAGGTATAATTGTGTCCGTTTTGAGAGTTTAAGTATGGTTTAATATAGGGCATATTTCATTATTTGAACACCAGAGAAGCAATTTTCTTCCTAAATTTTAATTTCCTACAACAATTATATACTGAAACATCTTAAATAAATATATGATCCTTCATTTATATATGAACCTTCGGAGCACATACTCTCACATTCTTCATTCCTGCACGTTCATTGGCCACTGTGAGTGAGTTGCGAAAACTCTCTTCATCTATATTAACTACTTTCATCTCGTTCTTCATCTCATTACTCTTGTATGAAATGGTTGGTCAAATTTGTTCATAAGCGTAAAGTATTTCATTATACTTTTTATAATTTTTAACAATGTTGATTAATATTTTTTTTGTGCATCACAATATAAGAATGCTAGTAGAGGGGTAAGAAGTCTCGTACATGTATAAGTTAAATGCATATTATTTGTTTAGAATTGTTTCGAGAAAGTAATGTTGAAAGGAAATTGTAGCAAAAGGATATGGCAAATGATGTGAAGAATTGTGATATAAAGTTTGAGAATTGATAAGGCCAATGGTCACAATCTAATATTTTTACATGAAGATAAATAATCTATACGATATTGTTTGGGTTTTTTTTTTGTATCATAGCATTTGATGAATAACTCATTTTTATCATTGTTACAAATTCCGGGTGTGATTTAAATGATGTGGAAACATTTAATTGTCATAAAAAGTGTTAATTGTCTTTGGATACTGTAATGAGAAGAGAATTTTTTTATGAAAACATGTGACTATCTGGCATGACGAGAAAGGATAGCCATGAAAAGTTGTCATATTGTGATATTAAATGATTAATAGAGATTAAAGGTTAGATTTGTATGACATGATGTACTAGATAACTATCAACTATCATATTATTATGATACAATGTAAACGGTCATATTTCAAGTTGATTTGAAATCATAGCACGATGTAATATCTTGCCGTAAAAGCTCCATTTAGTGAAATATGATACAAAACTATCACCTACTCACATTACAAAATCTTCTCTATCGTGTCATGATGTAATCGGCTATACCATGAAGCTGATTAATGTAACATTTTGTTAACTATCTAGCATAATAAGGTAGGACAACGGTGGTATGTTAACATCTATATCATCATGGCAACACAACTTAAACGACTTATCACGACATGGTATAAACACTTGCCATAAAAGCTCAATTAGGTGAAAAATTGTACAAACTTGTTGTCTACTCATATTTAACCCTAAAAATCCTAGTTTGTGTCTGGGAGCTTGAACCTTCAAAAGTGCGATTCTCTACTTCTGAGCACTCCCGAGAGCGTAAAACAATCTTTATTTATTTTTAACTTCTAACTGTAAAATCTTGCATCCAAGACAATTTCTAGATATTGCTCCAAGAATTGACCATTGGATGTTTACGATTTGAGAGATTATAACATCCAAAGTTTGTCTATCAATTTTTTTTAGGACGGTCAAGATTGTTATTGACACTATTGGAGGTTGCTCTTGTAAAATTAGTAATCTTTCTTACTTGGAGCCTTTCAGAACTTAAGTAGTGACTAGTTAAGAATATATATTAAAAAAAAATTAAAAAATAAATCAACCAGCTGAGTTCCGCTTCCAAACCAAGAAATTGTCGTTGGAGACCTAAAATTGGAAAATTTTACTGCATGCAATTTGCGCTATTAAGAGCACCCAAAAATAATTTAGGCAAAAATAATACTTTTAATCCATTCATCTAGCTTGCTCAAAATAGCAAAAGCCCTATTTGATTTTCTTGGATCTTTAGGGGTTAAAAAATCTTTGGTGTTGTAGCATGATATAATCGGTTGTCACATGAAACTCATTAATGTAGCACAACGTTAACTTTGTCGCATGATAAGGTAGGATATTAATGAAGAGTTGTATTATTGTGAGATTATATGACATCTCTAGAAAGACGAAAATTTATATTAGTATTGCATGGTGTATCAAACAACTATTAAGACAAAGATAATGATAATTGAATGTAAACAATTATCTTTCATCAATTCAACTAAAATTGTATTGTTGTGGCACAATGTAACAGCTCGCCATAAAAGCAATTGTACACATTTGTCATCTACTGACATTAGAACCTCTCCACTATTGTGGCATGATGTAATCGGTTGTCACATGAAACCCCAAAGCGTTGACAAGCGTCTCTCTCTCTCCTTTTGCTGTAGTAGCTCCTTAACAAAAAATTGTGCATTTTTTTAATTTTTTTAATTTTTTTGCAGTGCCTCGTTACTCACAATTTCAGTGTGTTAGTAGCCAGGAGTAGCTTGTCTCCAACATATTACCAAGTAATTATCCTACTTATATGAAATTTCTCTTTTTTGTATTAATATATTTAACTGAGTTAAAGATTTTATATTTCCCCTCCGTTTAAGGCCCGAAACTCTTTCAAATTTCAATTCCTTTTGCACAAAAGGTCATGACCTAACCTTGTTGGTTGCATATGCACTACCTCATCGAGCACTTTTTAACAATATCAAGCATACCCACATTGGTCCTCTGGTCGCAATGTATTAGCCCCAAATTATAAAAATTGTCAATATTCTTGATTTAACCAAATAATCATTTATTTTTATTTTCATATTCTTGCTTAGAACAACCTAATATCTTTGCAACAAGCTTTTCACTAAAGTCCATGAAATAGACATCCTTAATTTACCAAATTTCTCCTCTAGAATAGGACAAAAAATAGGTTGTAATGTAGCTCAACACTAAGTGTAGACAAGATGAAGATTAATTTTGTACTCAAGTAATATGTGTAATGGTAGAATTCTAAGCTTTTGAACACTTCTTACAAAAATACCCCTTTGTTAAATGTGAAAATAGAATACAACAATATCCTAGAGTAAAAGGCATATAGGTTTTCATCATATACAACTAGTTTACATTTTTGATACTTACATTAAATCAAAGTACTATAAGTTGCTAAACTCGATTTGAATGTATGAAACTCATTGTCCCATTGAACGCACTCAACATATATGTACTAGATTAATTGGTTGTTATTCCAGTAAGTACCAATAAAGACATTGTCGTTTTTCTATTGCATATCACAATTGTTAGTATTCTATTTACTCCAATAGAAACAACAGTCGTAAAGCTGTCACCCCTAGTTAATCCATTACATATACTAGCTATTATTCCAATAGACATGACAACTTATCCATTAGATATGATCGTTGTTATTCCGTTGGATATGATACCCATGGATACAACAGTTCTTCCACAACATACTACAACATTTATTCCGATTATTTTATTGACTCCAATCATCGTTATTCCATTAGATATAACAATTATTCATTACTTCAGTTATTTGGCACTTGTTATTTAAGTGGATATAACAACTGTTATTTTGGTTATTCAAGTTCATTTGAGAGTTGGTAGTATACGGAATAGGACGTTCGTCGGATGTGATACGAGATATTCCACACGACATGACCACACTTATCCCATAGGATACAACGACCGTTACCACATCCAAATAACTGGATACAACAGTTAGTATCAAACGGAATAAGACGTTCATTGGATGTGATACGAGATATTCCACACGACATGACCACACTAATGCCATAGGATATAACGACCGTTACCCCATCCAAATAACTGAATACAACAACCGTTATCTCGTTATTTAAGTTGATTCGGCAGTTAGTATCATACGGAATATGACGTTCGTTGGATGTGATATGAGATATTCGACACGAGATGAGCACAGTTATCCCATATGATATAACGACCGTTACCCCATCCAAATAACTGGATACAACAACCGTTATTCTCGTTGTTCAAGTTGATTCGGGAGTTAGTATCGTACGGTACATGACGTTCCTCAGATGTGATACGAGATATTCTACACAACATGAATACTCTTATGCCATAGAATATAACGACCATTACTTGATCCTAACAAAATATGTCTAACAAAGTACTCATTGAGTTGGTTTTTTCATCTAATTTCCACATTCAACCATTAGTGCAATTGCCCAAAACTTTATTATATATTTCAAACACACAAATCTACTGAGTACCATCATTACCTAATTTATCATAGATCAATATCGAACTCTGAAATGTCCAAAAAGTTTAGCTAACAACATTACACAAGAGTTGTTGATTAGTGTTACGTAGAGATTAATGGAACGAGTAACTTTTGGTAAAGAATACTAATCCTCAACCCTCTTGAGATTAGTGTTCACTTTGGGTCGCCATTGCAAGCAATGTTCCTTGTCTTTTTTTCAAATCACCAATTGCACTACTTCCAATAAATTCTTTTACCTGCAAGTTAGTGTACATACCCTCACATGTAGTGTTATAACACCAGAATGATGTGTGACATCATTAGTGTTGTAACACCAGAATGATGTGTGACATATAGTGTTACGGTGCAATTAACATCTGTAACACTAATTAACAACTCTTGTGTAAGGTAAGGATATTTTCATAAAAGAATGTCACGATTTCATCCGACCAATTCCACCATGGAAAGTGTGACTCGAGCGTCAATAGATGAGAAAATGTGGATGAGAGTGCAGAGTCGTGGACGTGGATGTGGATCCATCAGACATGGGGAAGGGCGCCAGAGAGAGAGAGGGAAGACAGGAACCCTGAGAGAGGTGAGTTTGTGAAGGTCGAGTTTGGCGATGGTGGTTAGGGTTTCAACCACAGGTATCCGGCGCGAATTGATTGCCATTGTGATTTAGGACTCTGCATTGCCTGTCGTTCCATTGCACAGTGGTAGAGCCAATTTTTACCGACTTTGATTCCATCTCATTTCGTCACTCAGGCAGGAAAATATCTCTTAGGTCGCAGTGGACGCTTTGGAGCCGGTTTGCGGAGGATTCCAACGGACAAAGGAATATGATTGAGGTCGGCACTTGAAATTTTGATATTTTTTCATGTTTTTTCTGCCTTCATAGCCTTTTCTGGGAGATGGCATGGTGGGGCGTGGACCGTCGTGCTTTTATCATTTTACGACGAGAGGGAGTGCCTGCACGGGGTTTGGAGAGCCCGATTAGAAGGTCATTCTTTCTTTAGGGCTGAGAAGCAAATATAGGGTGCAAGAGGTGCAAGAGCTCATAATTCGGCGTTATAATGGACTACGAGGATTTTTGAGTCGCGGTTAGGGTTTGGAGTACGAAGAGTTGTGAGCCGGGAAATTAATTTTTGCAGATGTGACCTCGGCTATGGCGAAAAAGAAAGGAGGAGCCGGGAGGGTTGCCAAAGCAGGGGGAGCTGCTGCCGGTGTTTCTGCCGAGGCACCGCCCCGGGAGTTTAACAAGGGAGACCTTGTGTTGGCCAAAGTTAAGGGTTGGCCTGCATGGCCTGCGCAGGTACACCACTCGTGCGATGGCATTGCTAGAATTTTCTGGCGAGTCTGAATTAGTGATTTTTACGGAGTAGTTTAATCCCTCGGAAGTAGGGATGAGAGAATGACTTTTGAACTGAAATTTCGATGGCTCCTACCAAGCTTTTGTTTCATGCACTTGGAGCACTGTCGTACCGTCTTTGCCGAGTCGAGGCAATGCTTCGTGGGCATGAATCGCTTATGTAGGCTCATAGAAATCTTGTCCTTTTATCGCAATCTATCAGATTCGTGCGCGACCTCTTTTCAACCTTTGTTCCTTTTCTGCGTAGAACTAGATGAGGTGACCAACCCTGCTTTTGGTCGAGCAAATGCCTGGGGTTCTGTTCAGGACAGCCCTTCTTCACTTGCGAGGGTATCGAATGCTTTAATCATATCCTCTTGACGAGAGATGTGAAATAAAGCATGGCATGGTAGTAATACATCTTTTGTTTGCACTTCTGAAGAAAAGCGAGAGCACCTTGCTGCGTGAATCTAAAAATTATAGCAGCCAGAATACGGTAGAATTTTTCTCAATGGCGATGGACGAGGTCATTTGCTTCATAAGGGGTTTATTGTGAAGTCTGTACGTTGTGATTCTACATCATCAAGAGAAAGTTACCTCTTGTGCAGTCTAGCGAAGGATTTACAATCTGACTTCATTTTATCGTGCTTCTTGGCAGGTTGAGAGATTGGAGACGGCAGGAAAACAAGCCGGAAAGTATTACGTTACATATTTTGGGCCAGGACAGCAAATGTGAGTATTCTATCTATCCTTGTATTGGATGCTTGCACTTGCTGAACCGTTGTAGGTTACTTAAGTGTCTTGGTGTCGTGACAGTGGTTGGTGTACACCAGCTGAGCTTTCGGAATTCGATGCGGAACAGAGGGAAGCTTCAGTTCTGAAGTCGAAGAAGGCAAAGAAGGCTGCCGACAAGAAGTTCGTTGTTGCAGTGGCGGAAATTTGTGAACTGCAAGATGAGCGGGCAGGGATCACACACAAGGACTCTGCAGATGAGAATGGTGACTTGCCGGAAGATGACACGCCGCGGGATAGTGGCTTGGATGGTCAAGAGGATGACACAGCGAAGGAGAATGATGTGATTAGCAATGCTAAGCGCGACGACCCTTATCTCACGCAAACCGTTACATTGAATCAGCAGGACGATTCTATTCCTTTTAACGACGGAAATCCTGAAGAGGACATTGAAGACGAGGAGAAGGATTGGAGTGAGAAGGCCGAATACAATGGCAGCGGTTTGCAATCGGGAAGAGACTCGGATGGACGAGGCCCTAAACTAGAAGCAAGTCCCGATGGTGTTGTAGGGGAGGGTTTAAAGTCATTTGCAGAGGGTGAAGAGGCCGATTCAGATGAAAATCCAGGACAAAGGCGTGCTTTCAGGAATGCTGTGAAGAAAATCTACAAGACTGCTGAGAAGGACCCGGAGCCAAAGAAGGAGATGCCAGAAAGTGAAGGTCAGGTGCTGACTTATCAGTATGGGAGGAAGAAAAATCGGAACAAGAACAATGTTAGTGGTGAACCACCAGTTGCGAATGGCACAGGGGCGATTGATGGCCAAGAAAGTGTACAAGACCCAGGTTCTTTGCAAGCTGAAACTAGCGAGGTCCAGAAGAAGATGAAACCCAAAGTAGGGAGACCGTCCAAAGCTAGCCAACAAGGGAAATTGGGAGTTCGGGAGGGCAAACCGAATCTGCAAGGGATCCGAAAGTCTAACGCTGGGGACAAGGACTTGAAGTCAGGTAAAGATAACGGGGGGAGCCATCACGATGGCAGTGTGAAGTTTTCAAACGATCCTTCTAACAATGGGCGTGTTAAGAAAGGTCCACTTCCCAAGAAGAAGGATCTCTATAACTCCAGCGGCCAAGAAGGGGGCCTTTCTGGAGAGAAACGCGAACGCATTTCAGAGGACAAGAAAGATGTTAAGAGAGTGCTGTCAGAGGCGGACCGATTCAAGAAAGGACCAAAGAAGTCGCAAATACCAAGCAAGGGTTCTGAGGTGGGCTGTGAACTGGTCACTTCATTAACTTTTGCAAACAGGGTTTTCTTATTCTCTTATGACCTGGACTTTTGTCCAGATAATCGAGTTGCGTTTGTGTTTTTCTGAAGCATGTGAATTAATTGCCTAAGTTAGGGTGTTCAATAAGCATCGTCCGCGATTCTGTATTCTGCTTAACTTCAGTAAGTTCCATGAGTTCTCGTTGATATTGACAAGTTTTCGACCTTCTTGATGCTGGTCCACATAATCATTGGAAGCAGTGTTGTGACGGCAGGAAGGGTTTAGCAGGAATCATCGTGTAATTGAGTACTTGTCGTCTTGTAGGAAAGGAAAAAGCATCTATCTGCACCGAAGCTACGTGATGATCACGTGAAGAGTAGTCCCGATGAGTTTGGCAAGAAAGCTGCTACTTCATCCTCTGGTTATAAGAGCAAAGGTGACAGCAAAGGAGATGGTTCTTTGAAACGAAGAAGGCTAATTGATGGAGAGGGTGACTGGAAGGAAGAGAACGCGTCAACGGAAGGTGAGAAAGGTGATGGAGCTACCACTCCTAAAACTGATGTAGATGCGAAACACCTTCCGTTGTCAAAGAGGCCCAAGATGCTCGTTTCAGAAGATAAGTTTTCAGAAGGAAAGCAGAAACACGCCTCCGTTGGTCGTTCAGGTCTGGATGGTGGCAATGTGGATAAGGATTCACCTAGAGATGGAAAATCCAGGGAAAGGGGCACTAGTTTGCCCCCTAAGGCAGACAAAGACAGGATGAGGAAAGCTGCTTTGGATGGCGAGGCTGCTCTTCCTCCCTCGAAAAGACGAAATCGAGCATTTGCTGCGATGAGTGCTTGTGAGGCGGAAGCCGCTACTGCTAGTGCAGCGGAATCCAGGGAACAGGCGGAAAATGGGTTACCCTCTAATGAAGCAGGTGGGAGTTTGCCTGCAGCCGCTTCCTCTGACACCGTTAAGAAAGAGGGCACAGCTGGGTGTGGGTCACAGGCTGCTAATACGGCGAGTCCTCTGAGAAATGCCACTGGTACGACAGATGTTTCCGAATCTTTGGAACGTAAAGCAGGAAGCGGCCATGATGATGTTGGTAGCCAGGAGAGGATAGCGAGCAAGAAACATTTACCTCTTAAAGACTCACAGGCAACAGATTCTCCAGGCAAGCACAGTGGCAGCGAGGATTTAAGAGACTTGAAGCGAGGACCCAAGCGAGGTGCTCATGGAAAATCTGATGTTGAAGGAAAAGGTTTTTCAAGTCCTCTTCCCACAAAGTCAAGCTTGGAGAGTGTGACGGACAAACGTAAAGCACACTTGACTAATTCTGATAGTGGGAAGCTGAGCGCTACCCCGGGTGGGACAGAGACTTTTGCATCCCATTCGAAGCCAGTTTTTGACGACTCAAGTATCAAGAACGCGTAAGCATTACAACACCCTCTCTTGTGTCGATGTTGCTTCACTTATGAATGTAGTTAGATTCTTAGGACGCATGATATTATTACCCGTCTTTTTCACGTGAGCAGTGGTTGTTAAATGTGCACGCTGCACTTGAAATAACTACTTGTAATTAGTGTATTACTTGGGATAAGCGAGATCCTTCATTTTTCATGCTTTGATGACTTTATGCTGCTAGTGGTCACAACTTGGAAAAATGGACAATTTTATGCTTGTTGTTCTGACTAGAGCTATTTGTCAATGTGATTAGGGTTGCGCTTGCTAACGAGAAGAGGAATGCGCTGAAGAGGGAGGGAGATGCATCTGCATCTATGAAGGTTCTCATTGCTGCAGCTCAAGCTAAGCAACGCGCTCGACAGTATTCTACAGGTTACATTACATCAAGTTACTTTGTCTTCCTTTCCGTATGTGCGAAGGTCTGAAGGACTTATTTGCACCTGTAAATCTTGGGTTAGTTTTGGAACATCTGTTGGTTGTTAGATGTAACGGAGACGCTTGTGAATTTTTACAGGTGGGTCCGGGTCGTTGGGCTTTGCAGAATTTGAGAAGATAACGAACAGCATGGTGTGCAGTCCTTCTCCTTCACAGAGAAGAGGTAGCTCAAGACTCACTTCACCAGTTGGTCAGGCCGTGGGCATCGATCATGCGGGGTGGAATGTTGACGAGAGGTCTGGGTTGTCAGCTGAACCAGCTATCGACACAGAAGCCACTATTGCTCGGGATACTTTCGTGGGTATGCTGGAAACAGTTTCTCGCACAAAGGACAGCATAGGACGTACGACCCGCCAGGCTATGGATTGCGCAAAGCATGGCATCGCCGAGCAGGTCAGTTTAGGGTAGCGAGTTGCCGGTGTGTTTGGCTTGTTATCTTTCCCTGATGAGCTCTGTGAATTGATGTCAATGCATCGTTGTACATGGTATTAGATAATCTGCATCCGTATGTGATGTACACGTTTTCTATCGTTGATGAGAAAGTCCGGGGTTCAGGCTTACAGAGTGATACGGTTATTCTGCAGATCGTCGAAATAATCGTGAGAAAATTGGAGAACGAACCCAGCTTCCATCGGCGGGTTGACTACTGGTTTCTTCTGGATTCGGTCACCCAAGTTGCTCACACACAGAAAGGTTAGTTATGGAACTGATTACTTGTTTGCGACATGCGGAGTACCTCTGACATTCTTCCTCTGTCGAGCAATGAACTGGTACCCTGTGTCCTCATCTTCTTATTAGAAACTTTTGCTCTCTGTAAGGTGCTGCTTTGGATGTGTTATTCGTTGCCCATATTTCAGATGATTTGAAATCCATACATGGTTCATGCGATCAACGGAAGTGCGAAATATGCTTTTGTACGCTTATGCATCCGTATCAGTACTGATCACTTTCTCGTGGTGCTCTTGGACTCATCAGTGGCGGCGTACCTTCCAATTGTGCAATCTTCTCTTCCTCGGATACTGAATGCAGCTGCTCCACCCGGAGGTGTTGCTCGCGAAAATAGAAAACAATGTCTGAAGGTAAGGGGTGTTCATGATGTTACTCTATCTCCTGTGATTTATAGTGTAGGTGTTGCATGTATGGTCAGGTCATTAAGAGCAGTATTTTGTTTATCTCTAGACATTGACTTGCCAAAACAACAGTTCTGTGCATACAGAGTTATTTTATTTCACAAGTCTTCACTGCAGTGAACCCTTTAAAAATGTCACTACACTAGTAATGAAATATAGTCTAAACCACACTAATTATCTCATAAATGCTATACCATTGTACTTTAGAAAAATTCATTTATTAGCTGTGTTCATACAGATGCCCGTTTGCGAGAATTTTATGTTGTGCTCTCGGTAGAGTAATGCAAACCCTAATCATGAAGTATGAAAACACTATATTTCATCATCAGTGTAGTGCCGTGGTGATAGCCTTTCTGTAGAATACGAACTAACAGATGATTGTTTCGAATCTTAGGTGCTGAACTTGTGGCACGAGAGGAAGGTAATGCCAGAGTCAATTCTGCGGCATTTTATGACTGAAATAGAGTCACACAACGATGACAAGGGATTGTCTGGAGGTGGTCATCGCCGCCTATCTCGATACGAACGTGGTGTGGACGATCCTGTGAGAGATATGGATGGCATGCTGGTTGACGAGTATGGAAGGTATCGATTCAATAGTGTTTCTAATTACCCGAATGTCTTTGTGAGCTCTTGACTCTTTCAGCCGAACTTCTGAAACCTAATGTGACCTCAATTCGCATTTTCTAGTCCGAGGTCAGTCGCAGTAAGTCATTTGCTTGTGGTCATATCTGACGGACTGGCCATGTATCTCTGCAGCAATGCGTCGTTGAACCTACCAGATGGCTTTTCTATCATCCCTCAATTGTATGAGGACGATGAGGAGGGCAGTGACGACGGCGAGAAGAAGTTGGAAACTCCTTCTCTGACTGCCATCAACACAACCCGTGTAACTGAAGCAGAGGACGCTTCTGAGAAGTTCCGAACTGTTTTAGAAGACGTAGACGGTGAGCTTGAGATGGAGGACGTTTCGCCGACTGCGGATGCAGAGATTCTGGCTAGCAAGGAGCGCGAGCGCGACAGACTTTTAGGTGATCATTTTGTGGAGCAGGCTCGGTCAATGTCTACGCAGCCTCCTCTGCCATTGGAACCTCCCCCTTCTGTGCCATCACCTCCACCTCTACCCATGGACCCACCTCCGTCACCCCCGCCACCACCCCGATCCCCTCCTCCGCCGTTGACTACCTCGCAATCACCATATTCTAAGCCTGGAAATTCAGACACAGTTAATCACTCGCAGAGTGATTCACCGCCGACGCCATCTGCTTACTCAGGTCATCAAGCTCAAGGAAATCTTGGGCTTTCTCAAGTAAGTCATCTAGCCCTTTGTTTTCATGTGCATTCCATAGCAGAAACAGAGTTTTTGAGAAGTATTTTGGGCCTGTCTAATAAGCAGGCACCTGCTCGTCTTTGTTCTCAGGGAGGCTCTAGAGCGAAGCCATATCTTTCTGGTTCAGTGAGCCAAGTAGTCATGCCACTGGGATCTTCGCTTCCTCCGCCACCTGCTCAACTTAGCAGCCCAGGTTTCGTTCAAGGTGCTCCCACCGGAATACGTCTTCCACCCCCTCCGCCACTTCCTCCGGCATATCGTCCGCAACGGGTGTGGTCAGAAACATCAGCGTCCCCAGCTGGTGATTCTGAAATTTCTCCTCAATCAGCCAGACCCGGAGACGAGCAAGTTCGACAAGGACTTCAGGATGGCGAACGAGTTGGAGGGGAGCTGCCTAGTGCGCAACAAGATGTTGGACCCACACACAGTGGAAGTTGTACAAGCTCTGGACCTTCAGAAGGTACAGTCCACTATTCCTCCATCACTGCGTTCGCTACTGCCCAGTCTTTTCTTTTTATCTTGATGAATTTATTAGAGCGGATGAGATCTGTACTGTCTTCTCAAAATCAGGTGTTGTTGTGTACAGGGGCGAAACCAGGAGATCAAGCATCAGCAGGTGCCATGTCTGGTTTCTCTTCAAATCCTCCACCTTTTTTGAACCAAGATCCAATATATAGAATGAATTCTGGTGTTCGGCCTGGACCAGGTGCACCAGGGTTTCAGTATGGACCCCCAGGGATGCAGCCTCCAATGCGGGGTCGACCGTTCGGAGGACATTTCAGTCCTCATGGACAATTTCAAGGGCCTGCCATGAATCCTCCAGGTATGCCCTCGTCGGCTATCACCCGTGAAGTATCTGTGACTACATGGACGGCTTAACAGTTTTATGTTCTGCAGACGCTTCTTTTCTGACTCAACAGTTCCAAATCCTGTCAATGTTCTCTCAGTTAATTTATGCGTCGTTGTTGTGGCACTTTTTTTGTCATTTTCCGTGGGTACTGTTGCAACATCATCTACTGAATTACAGCTTATGCTTCATCGGGGATTTTAATGTGATGAGTTCTGCTGGTGTGTTCAGGAACTCAGGGACCGATGCCGATGCTTGCTTTCAGACCAGGCGCTCCTTCGCACAGTTCGTGGAGGCCAGCATAATCTATTGGTGGCGAAGGACTAATAGAAAGAAAATTGGCTCAGTCTAGGAGTGTGCTGATGGCACCTTGTTAGTGGGGAGCTTTGATCAAGCAGCGGCAGGGGAGGCAGGGGACTCCTGTGAAGCAGATCTGGAAATGTTGGTGCAGATCTGTGTCTACAGTTGGAGTAAACTATCTGCTGGCAAATGCATGAGTGGGATTTTCATGCACGAACACTGGATGCTTGAATGCCGAACATCCCATAAGAGAGAGATAGCTTGGGTTCTAGATACCTGAGAGTGTTGATGAACCTTGGAGGGGATCTGTTGGTCGGAGAAGACCGAGAAGTGGTTTTCGGGTGGAGTAGTATATCAAGGTACGTCATTGGAATGTTCAGGATGAAACCAGCGTTAGGAGTTGACTGGGCGTCGTTTGTACATTCTCTCCTTCCCAATTCGATCGAGCCTGCTGATTGCAGACGTTAGCACTGTAGATTTTGTATCTGTATGAAAGAGGTTGCTTTACAACCTCGTGCAGCTGAACCATTTTCACACTTTTGTACTTCGGCTTCAGCTGTATTTTGCACGACCGATCAGCTGTTCTGGATTCCAGGATAATAGGATTGCATGTAGGGCACCTGCTCCTAACATTGTGCATGCTGTGATCAACTGTTTAGTAGATGGAATAGTTGGTTTTCACATGTAATTTGTGAAATTGTAAATAGCAAATGAGACTTGGAAAACAACAAGAACTCCAAGGCTAGTGAGAAAAGTCTGTTTTGTATCTACCGTGTCCTAAAATGTTTATGTGAATATGTAAAGTCTTCAGTCAGTAGTTGTAGATAATCTTGGGGCTTAGTATCTTGCTGAGAGTTCGCAAATTGCAAGAATCAAAAACTTTCACCAACAATCGATAATAATATCAACCCCTAACGCGATTAATCCCTGAAGTATTGGTGTAGTGATGAAGAAGATTCTAAGAAATGTGGTGGGAATCAATAATATTTTGTTTGTGCACATGTTTGTATTTGATAATCTGAAATGGACCAATGATTCATATGGAACTTTTACATGTTTGTATTTGGTAGTATGAAAAATCCAACGATGTATAACTTCCAAAGTGAAGTAGCCTTCCAGCTATACTTAAAGAGTTAGAACTTGATTTAGAATAGAATATACGTAATTTGGCATTCAGCAGTCCTTGAAGTTTGCTCTTTGTGTTCTGCATGTACAAGCAGTGTGAACCTCACAACACTATTTGTATTAGGTGGTGTGACCCTATAACATCATCATCAACAAACTGATATCACAACCACTAGTTTGACTTTCAAGTGCTTGAATCGTACAACATGAGCAAATTGAGGTTGCCCCACGAGTTCGATCTTCGAGTGCTTAAACACCACTCCAATACTACTTTAAGATAAATCCTCATTTCAGGCAGCAACCCAAAAATGATCCATTGGGTCTTAAAATGTTGAAATTATACCGCCGTGATAGGGTTTCAACAGGGCCGAGAAATGTACTCGTCGAGCATTTCAGAGGCTTGTCAAAGACCCTGCCTAAGGAAAAGGGTTAAGGTTCAAAAAGCAAGGTATAAGGTAGACAGACCCAAAACCGACACGCGACCAATAACCGATCTAGCCCAATTCCTAGATTTTGAAAGGACAGATGTACCTCATTTGTATATTTGAGCATGAGGTCGGTTTTAGGTCGCAAGCAACTTTTCACTTCAAACAATTATAACTATTTGAATAATAATGCAAATAAAATCACAAAACTTTTTGCATTCAATAAGAACCTTATGTTTGCACACATGAAAAATTCTAAAAAATATATATACCTCAATATCATGTGCTAAAATCCTTAAGTTGTCGGTTATAGGTCTGTCTACCTTAGAACTGTACAGTTACAGTGCAGTACATCCTTCGGAGGAAAGAAACAAAATGTTTCTCAAGACGTGGCTGACAAGTGGCGAGCGAGGGGAACGGGAAGGGGAACATTTCAGGGGAACAGGGCGGAACGTGTCGGTGCCCAAAGGTGCCCTTCACCAAACGGAAGCTCTTCCGGCGAAATATCGGCTCTAGGGTTTGCTGGAACGATTCCAATCGCGCCTAGAATGAATGTCATCACAATCGCCTTTTACTTCAATCACTGATCTCCAAATTCTCAACTTCTGGACACTTGCAGGCCGTCGGACAAACAAATCCGGACTATCGCAAACAAATTCGAGAGGTATTCGGGCAAACAGTCTCCACTCATTGAATCAATTGCATCGCCTTCGCATTTTATTATGCTCTGGTTTTTTTCATCTCCCTACTCTCAGGCAACTGGTTTATGTGTCAGATATTTATTTGGGTGAGATTGCCGGAGTGATTTTACAGCTTGAGAAAGAGTACGATGCATAATCGGCTATGGGAGCGCGATTTGAATAGTGATTAAAACGAACGGTTTCTTGTCCTGGTAACGTAGAATAATGTGGTATTGAGCTTCATGTGATGCTGTTGCTGGCAACAGGTGCATTTGAGGACGTTCAAGCATTGTTGCTGATCACAGTAGAATTGATCTTTCTGTGTAGAATAATTCTGATGATTACTTTCGTTGATGACATCTTCGTATGAAATGGGGATGCAATTTCTCAAGTAGATGAAGGAAATGAGATGTTTGATATTGGTTCTTGTGTTCGTCGGAGTGATGTTAAAGCCTCTTTTTATGTTTGTTCAGAGGATATAATTCTTTTCAGATACGGGAATGCGATATTGAGAATAGGGTAAAACGAGTGATTCCTTGTTCTGTTAACCTAGAATAATGTGGTATGCGGATGATGGCAACAGCTGCGCTTTGAGGGCGAGTTTAAACATCGTTCCTGAGTACAGGGTTGATCAGATATGGGAGCTCGATTTGAGAATAGAATAAAACGAGCGAATTTCTTGTTTTGGTATCCTAGAATAATGAGGTATGCTAGTGATGGCAATAGTTGCGCTTTGAGGGCGAGCTTGAGACGTTTAAGCACGTTACTGATTACACTATAATCGATCATGAGCTTATGAAAGAGTAAAATTCATAATTGGATATGGGGAGCGTGTTTGAGAATAGCATATAACTAGCGATTTCTTATCCTGGTAACCTAGAATAATGTGGTATGCGGATGATGGCTACAGGTGCGCTTGAGGGCGAGATCGTGGCGTGCGGACTCCAGTACTGATCATGAGTGAAGGACGACCTACAGAGGCGAAAGTATCAAACGAGGATGAGCACATGGACGAAGATAGGGCGAGTGGGGAGGAGGAGGAGGAGGGTGCCTCGCAGAGACCTCGTCGAGAGGAACTGATGCTGACAGATTTACCAGAGGCTTGCATCTGTCTGATTGCATCCTTTTTGCGTCCGAAAGATGTCGCTAGAGGTGCCTGTGTTTCTCAAGGGTTCCGTAATACGTTGGACTCTGATTCCGTGTGGGATCAGTTCGTTCACAAATCGACCAATGAGGTTGTGTACCTCAATCAGGAGCTGAAAGCTGCTACCAAGAAGAAAGTGTTCATGTTCTTGTGCAAACCGGTTCTGCTCAGAGACAATCTGGTACGATATTGTTCTCTTTCAAATAAGCTCTAAACGAGTGATGCTCAAAAAGCCAACTTCGTCTTAGCTATGTCCATCAGCCTGTCTTTACTTCATGCTCTTAGAGTTATCAGTAACAAATGCACAAGGTTTATTCTATGTTTCTCTTACATATCCATGCAAGGACGGATTACAATGAGCGTGAAATCTTGTTGCAGGCGTTTTGGTTCGATCAAGACACTGGAGGAGTATGTCACAGTGTGTCAGCCAAAGGCCTCCGAATTGTCTGGGGTGATGACGAGAGATACTGGGAATGGGCTGCTCGACCTGGTGCAAGGTATGTCTTTTTCTTGTCACTGTAAAAGTTTATACAACTCCCCATTTACGAGCATCTTACATTTCATCATTCTCGCATCAAGTGCGGTTATCGAAATCAGATATTCTTCGAGACGCGGTGTATAGCTTTAAACCCCTGAATGCTGACCTACCAGGTTGTCAGATACGCTCTAGTATCAGCTATGTACCGTGCAATCAAACTTCGAAGTATTCAAGTTCTAAAAGTTACTAGTGAATCCTGGCACGCAGGTGGCCGGAGGTAGCGGGCGTACGAGAGGTGTGCTGGTTTCACACAAGCGGAGAGATCACATGTAAGCTTCCCGCGGGGGTCTACACATTGTCATGGCGTCTTCAATATGAAGCAGGGGGCAGCGTGTATGGTTGGGAACGAGTGCCAGCAGAGTTCACACTGGCAACCACAGATGAGTCTCAAAGAACAGTCAGTCATCGTTACTTGAGCAATCGGCCGAACACTGCACAGCAGCAGAATGAGCTCGCTGACCTTACTCCAGTTCGGTTAGTTGAGGACAATTGGTTCGAGTTTGACGCTGGCGAGATCACAGTATCAGACGAGGAGAAGCCGACGTCGCTCCAATTCTCAATGGTGGAAACTGAGAGTGGAAACTGGAAGAGTGGGATCTTCCTGGATGGCGTTGTTCTCCGACCTTCTTCGATCACAAAGGCCACAGGTCGGTATTTGAGCGTGGAGGAGATTGGCGAAAGCTCTCTTCAGAACGAAGAGCCTACTCAACCTCTTGGCTTACTTGGTACTCGAGGTCGTCCGTTTCCCAGAAGGAGGGGTGGCATCAGGGTTGTGCATCCCAATCCTCCTTTGAATTTTGATGCTGGTGAGCAGTGAATCTCTTTTTTGCCATATCAGGTATATATTGTTCATACAGAGTGTGCGATTTCATTGAGGCTTTACTGGAACAACCTGTTGAAGGCAGTAGATACTATCTTCATGACCTTAAGCATTTCTCATGGATGAGTGATGTTTGTGAATCTCTTTGCCCTATTCTTGAGATCAATTTTTCATGTGCATGAATGTGGTTGGTAGCAGATAGCGTTGGAAACATGTCCATATATTAACTATACGTTCAGATGATCATAGTAACTGTGTGAATGTTGAATAAAGAGACTTTTTTGTTGTTTTTTTCGATACTGTTGTTTATTATGTTGACTTCTTTTGTAGGTTTGGCAGAGTTGTTGCGTTTAGCTATCATGAGTGAACGAAATGAATAAGATGTAGTGTTGAAAGATTGTTGAGCTGATGAAATCAGGATTGAACGTCATTGAAGCCATTATCATGGAGTTTGAAATACCATGGCAATGTGTAAAATCATCATATCTTCACAATACCGTAGGTGTACATATGACAAGTAACAATGAAAATGTAACAATGACAAAGAAAATGAGTTGCTTACATTCATTCTTGATGGCTATGTTTCTTTGTTTTGTATATGTAGTTTAGACTACTGTGGTAGAGAACAAAACATCATTATATATTGAACCTCATAAATGGAATGACTATCTACTAGATACATATTGTACTAATTTATCTAATTAAACATCATGATTGCCTAAATTATTATGATTAAATCATACAAACCTCGGAACCTCGATTGAATAGAGGTATGACACACATATCGCTATATGAGAATGATACATATTATGTTTTAGAAAATGATTCCTATGTTGGAACATATATGGCTTTTATTTATATTGTAGCCCTTTTAACACATACATGATTGTAATCTTATTGGGTATTTTGTTACATCAATTTGAACGGTGATTGATTAACAATAGTTTTTTAGTTGAGTACTTCATAAGATGTAGCCATTTTGAGTATGTAACATCTATTGCAATTTATTGCCCTACTCTTCTCATATACTATTCTTGGTTTGAAAAGCTCAATGTAATCTATAGTTTATTTTGATGTTGATGCTTCAGCTTCGTTCTCCATCTTTCTTGCTATTTCCGCTTCTATTTTACGCATATCGATAGTTTTGATTTCATTATAAGGAGCTCCTTCTCCAAGCAAATAGCGGAATACAGCTTCTCCTTCATGACCTTTTGACTTGGCTAAGTATAGAGGAGTCAAACCATAATTGTCCTCTTTTTTATAATCAATTCCATATTGTACGAGCAATTCTTGAATCAACTCTCTAGTTAAGGTTCCATCTTTAAGTACTACTTATACATAATTAACCCTTATGCCAATAAGAGTGAATATATTTTGATTCAGCAATGGAAGGTAGTTAGGGATAACGTAATAACACAAGTAACTTAGCCCCTACATGTACTTGACGTTGAAAATCGACATTCTGGATGACAAGGTAAAACTCTGAAGAGCCAGAATTTCTTTATTGATTTTTATTTTTATTTTTTTAACAAAATCACTTGGGTTGGGCCACAAATTAGTCTAGTTAGCGCCGTAAAAATTTTAGACTCATACAATAAAGTAGAACTAATAGCATGCGTTTTAGTGAAGACAACTTTTGTTATGAGGCGTTTGCAACGTTTTTATGAGGCATTTCTTAAGTAAGCAACATATTGGAACTTGCTTCAACGACGTTATGAAGAAAATAAGTAATTTTACCGAATTCCAAGTAACATTACCTGTAACTTTGTAGATATAAGGTTGAAAATATTGCATGAGCAAGTACAAAAACGTTGCTAGACTTCAGCAATGTTTGGACAAAAACGTCTGTAGTTGCAAACCCCCCTTTTTTCTAGTAGTTATACCACTTGAACTTAGTGTGCATAATTTTTAGTTGACCCTAAATGTCCCAACCTATTTTTAGCCAAAAAACACAATCTCAAAAAAAATGCCATCGATGAAAATGATGATAAGCTATTGAGATCTCAACCGTATAAACTTGTAATAGACTTGATGTAGGTCACCTGGACCTAAATTTGAGCCATGAAGCCTCACATATTGTGAGATCGTTACGTTTTAGTACGCAGAATAGACTACAGAATTTCATCAATTTCACTTTAGAGTGGAAATTCTACCAACAAACCAATCGCAATCAAATTTTTCTTAGCTCAAATAATAGTCTTGCAATGGTGAAATAGCCAAAAAATACAAAAGAAAACTGGTCCACAACTAGTCTCTTTGCACTCAAATTCATGCCTTATCTTCAAAACGTCTTCGATCTTGGCTAGGTTTATACCACTAGAACCAGACTCTTATTGGAAGCCATGTACCAAAAAATGTAGTTTGGAAGCCATCCCAAAAAATGAAGTTGAAATCCAACAGTGGATGAAGGAGATATATCTCCTCAAATATCATCCATTTTTTCACTTTTTTCATTGATAAAACAACATTGCAGATCCAATAGGAAAAGTATCTGGTTAAAAAACCTTTCAAACAAAAAGTTGTAAGTTGAAAATCACCTTAGGATCATGAATATTAAAATAAAAATCATGAAAAATTATTTTTGATTTCACATAAATGGCTTGCAATGGTAAAACACGCCCCATGCTTGGAAATCTAAAAACAAGAGCCGTCTCTACTAAATTGCATGCCAATAATTCATACTTTATTGTATGAGTCTGAAATTTTTACCGTACAAACTAAAATCAGTTTGGGACCTAACCCAACTTACCCAAGTGATTTTATCCAAAATAGACCACGGATGAAGAAGTTATGGCTCTTCAAAGTTGTTGCCTTCCATTCAGAATGTCATTTTTCTACACTCAGCGTATTGAGGGGTTTAAGTAACTAATAAGAGTTTGATAAGTGTACTAAAAATAATTTGGTATAATGAAAATTGACAAGAGACCAATTTGAAAAAGTATACTAGATCATCAAATCTACGATAAATGACACATTTAAGTACTTTGAACTAGAAGCAATCTAGAAGTAAAACATTGCGAGCTCCCCCTATGCTTATGTGAACAAGATACAATGTGAACACTAAACTGTAAATCAGAGGATCTTTAGAGAATATGAATATACTCACATCCCCCAAAACAAATTTAAATTAGTGAACTAGTCATTCTGATTGAGTCTAGATTTACTTAGATGTAACATGTAAGCTGTCTATAAATATTTATTTATTATTAATATTCTTTAATATATTTCTCTAATCTTTAAACATATCATACATTTGGATACTGACAATTGGAAGATTGCCTGCCCTTGCTGCCCAATGGATAGCAGTTCTATATACACATAAATAAATATATTAATAGAATACATATCAATATGAAACTAATTGAAGTTTATCTATTAATCAAATAGAATTGAAATAATTTGATGGGATGTGATATTAACATAGACATTTTTGAAATATGTATGTTGCTAAAAAATCTTCGTAAAAAATCATCTTAGAAAATGCGTTTTTATGTACACTTGGGTGATAAAGACTAATTTGGATTTGGTCAATATATAACCAATCTCCATTCATAGCACTAAGATATTATTGTAAAATTATTACCTCTGTACAACACATAACATCACATTGGAAATTTGGCAAGATAGAAGGCAATTATATGAGAAACCAATATGCATAGTTGACAAAGTACATATCTACGTACATTTTTTTCACATTTGGTTGCATTGGATTATATCAAACTTCAAATATATTTTATAAATGATACACTTGTTGAAAGTTGCATGTTTCAAAAAACTATCATGGGAGATCTTTTATAATATATAGTTTCTAGGATCCTTGATGTAAAATTTACTTTGATATGATAATATTTGCTACTTAATAATAAATTTTTTTGACATGTTTACACTTTCATAGAGTAACTGAACCACTAAAAACCAAGATCTTGCACACAAATATATTCTTGGTGAAACTATTATCATTATAAGTATTTTCACTAAAATTCAAATATTCGTAAATTCTTCAAAGATTTTAGGAAAACTTGGAAACCTATTTTGAGAATTATGTAACTAAAAATAGATAAACAAAGTAAATCAAAGTAGATCCAACCAAAGTAAAGAAGATCTTTCAACCAATAAAGTCAAGAAGAACCTATTTATAATTTTCTAAAATTTTACATACATGCCATAATATGAAAACTTTGTTTGGACTACTTTGGGAATTTAGCTTAGCAATATGCATATTTCTAGAATCAAGTTTTCATTATTTAGTAACACATGATTTATGATTTATTGTATGTTTGACTTGCCCCATCAATTGTTCTTTTGAATCTTTGAAGTAATATGCATCTGAGTAGGTACTATATTATTAAACATATTGAATTTAGGCTATTTTGTTACCTTCCCGCATGAGTATCCTTTTGGTTGATACTTGCACTTAATCGAATTAGGGTTTCAACACATGGAAGATGTCCACAATCACATGCCCATATCAATGCTGTTCTTCCAACTCGATCCTATAAAAGAAGCATTTATGATAATTCAATTTTATTGGTGGTCATCAAATATGGAGTGATAACAAAATTAGTTAATGACCTAAAGTGTTAAGCAATCATGCACTTTTCTATTATAAAGTCTTTGATCTTAAGCGAGAAGTGATTTTTGTTATTTGATACGAGTAAACAATTGGGTATATACCAATATTTTCATGTACTTCAAAAAAATATTCAACAATTAGTGAAGGTAATTACTTATAATAAGGTAACTTCTCTTACTTTTGCATCAACATCAAAATGCTTGGTTTTGGAAAAACGCATGATTGCACGAGCGTCACCATATTGAGCTGCATCAAATATTGTTAGAATGTCTTTTTTTACATTTTTCAATTCATATATAGAGAATTTTGTACTATTTGAGGTCTCTGGTGGACAATCTATATCTTCAAGATGGGTGTGACTTGCTCCCAATGTTGCCGGTCTTGTTACTCGTTTAGTAAAATCCATTTAGGCACCTTATTTTCAATATATAAATGTGTATAAGAAATGTCAGTTTCATGTACATAGTGTGCTAATTTTTGAAACTCATATGTCAAATATTTTAGGCCAATGAGACAAGATTTATCTCTCCAAATTTGTATAAGTTGTAGTACTCCAAATTGAACATGTTGTCTAGATTTCTACCTTAGGTTCCAACATCTTGCATGTTCGTAACTTGATTAAACATTAATTTACATATCTTGTACGTTGACACTAGATTAAGAACTTAATTCAATTTTAATTCATAATAGTGAACTTTCCTTGAAAGGTTAAATTTAACAAAAGTTAAGTAATCCCTATTATTGTGCCCACTAAGGACCTTAAAGTTGTTGCTAGTTAGTGATATATCATAGACATTTGGTCAATTGTTGACCCTATTAGCTATAAATTCCAACTTATTGAATTTAGTGAGAATGTGTTTTGTAGTGTCTGTGAGTAACCTAATCTATATAAAAGAAGTATAATACTCTTTTGGACCTACAATTAATTTGTGTTAAAATTTATAAGGCCATAGTTGTGAAATTAATACATTTTGACACTACTGCAATCTTTGTTATATGCTAGATTTCACAATTACCATTACTTTTGTTACCATGTTACATTAACTTTTTTAAATATATTCAAAGGTACTTAATTTTTGGGTTAATCAAACTATATAATCAGGAAGTCGAAACAATGTTAAGTCTCATAAAAGTCGTTATACTTTTTGGCCAAAAGCCTCAAAAGCCTCAAAATTATCAAATCAACTATCTGACCATAGTCTCAAAATTTTAGGGAAATGATGCTATACTCATGAGGGAGTTTGTGGAGTTTCTTGTACTTGATTTCATATTTCTTCTACAAGCTTTTTCAACCATAGAAATTGAGAGATCTTTCAAGAAGTACAGATGATTTTCTTTTGAAAATACATACAAAAAATAAAGTGATTGATTTTATAATTTATAATATATCACTAATATTATATTATAAACCTTCTATAGGATTGGCCAATCGATAGTAAAATGGCGAAAATGCAAAGATAGAGTAATTGTGCAAAGGCAAAAGACCAATTTGGTCAAAATATCATACTAATTTAATTGAACATATAATTTAGGCACCAACACCCTACACCCTAAAATCCTCATGTTTGAACCCTAAAATCGCGTACCCTAAAGCTGCAGCGAGCAAGCTACGACAAGTTTTGTTTGGCCCAAGAATCTTGATACCCTTGACCATGATACCGTGCCGGGTCCGTCGTTTCCTGCACAAAACGAACCATCCATCTCCACCGACCGGCCGGTACCCTCAAACACACGCCATGTATCGCCACCATGGGAAGCCCAATAACGAATCTCGCGGCGCAGAATGCGACCATCCAGCGCCCGTCCACGCCCCCAAGCAACATCGCAGGCGCAATCATCCCAGGCACCGCCGCACACAACAATGCCAGTGTATACAGATTCCCATACAACTCAAAGAATCTCCTGGACTCAGTAACAGCCCAGAACAACGCGATGAAGTAGCGCACCCACACATACGTACTCACGGCGCACCACAACAGCAACACCTCACACTCCCCGCCGGATACCCACACAGCCCGCGCCCGATTCGCATTGAAAGCGGTGCTCAGAATGTAGAGCGGCACGTTCAGGACTCGCACTCCGGGAACCTTTCGTAGCAGGAAGAGGTTGCTAATCGAATGTCCGAGCGCTGCCAGTGCTAGTGTCCGCGCTGAACCATTTGTGGGTGTCCAGTGCGAGCTCTGAATGGCCAGCCAGCAGAGGCAGCCGCCGTAGACTACTGTTAACCCGCAGAGAATGTGGACGACGAGGACTGCCATGCTGAATCGATCTGAGCGATGACGAACTGCTGGGTACGTCTTGCTGATACGTCTCTGGGCTGTTCCTAGTAGGATGTAGCCTAGATTTGCTGAGAAGACGCACCACAGAAAACTACTCACTGATGGACCCATGACAAAATCGAGCTATGTCGAAGTGGTGATCAATCAATGTATCGATTACAGGTTCGTCGGTACTAAAACCTAAGGTTCGATACGCCCAAACAATTGTGTACTGAGGATTCGTCCATCTAGGTTTGAACATCACCCACAGCCGTGCTTAGAATGAACAATGCATGAATGTGGCTCATCGAATGTTGTTTGCCGAACCACCTTCTAGTGGATGCTACTAATGGTGGGAACGATATTCTAGGGATCGTTCTGCACCAAACAATGTAGACGACTGAGGGTTCGTCGATGCTGGAACTCAGAGATCGATTGTCATATTGGTGTAGCAAATTGACATGTTGGTGATTGAAACCCCTCGTTTAGCACACTGATGCCTCATCTCCACCTAGCACACAGTCAAAAGCCCTAATTGAGTAGGGAACGAAATAACCGGCTTGTGTTCACACAGGTAGAACCCTACATTCATGGTTGAAAGTGCTAACTTAGTGCGAATTTTCAGTGTACTTGGTGGTACGTCATACCTGTTTCCTACAAACTGCAGTTGGCGATATGAATTGGTGCTAGATAGATAATGTGAGACTGGGTTCCAAGGATAATGTGTGAGACTGCGATTTGCAAGCAATTGGAAATTCCTCTGCAGTGTGCGGCTTCGTATCACTTCTAAAGTTTGAAAATTGACATGGGTGATCAAATGGAGAGCAATTGACACTCCATTCTTTTACTGGAGATGTAAATACTAGATTGTTACCATTGAAGAATGCACACAAGAACCCCCTCTAATAGCTCTCGAAAATCGATATACAGCAGAACAAACCTTGCTCCCAAAAACAACATACATCTGCATCTGGTATTCATGAGGGATTCGAGCTAGGTCTGGGTTCAGGGAAGATGCATTGCTGATAATTTACAGGAGCGACGAGGAGGGAGTGAGCAGCGAGAGCGAGCATCAAAACTCAATATCTAGGTTTCCCTGGATTCATGAAGCTTCAAAACACTCGCTTAACTTCCGGAGCAGTTAGCTAACTTGAGCCGTACTTGATCGGGTAGGAGTGAGCTTTTTCATCGTAAATCTCATCCAAGAAAGCGGTTACTTGAGCGTGCATATAGAAAAGACACTCTTGTTCGAACATGGCCACTGTTTCTAGAACATGGCTACTCTTTTCAAAACATGACCACTCTTGTTAAAGAATTTTCAACTTGGGGTTCGTGAAGTTTTTGACTTTTACATGCTAATAACTCGCATTTCCCAGATCGGTTTTTCACAGATCTTTTCCGGCAATTGCTTCATTTTATACGGAGAATAGAAGTTTATTTGCAATTTTCATGGGGTTTTAGCCAGTGGTTTCATGAATGGATCGGCCAGTGTACTAAATCCATCGGCTCATAATAAACTAGTCGTTGATTCTCCCTATCATTGTTTCCAACCACTCTTATAACATATCCACCTGTTCCATTTTGGAAGCATATCCACTTATGCTATGAAAATAACACCATGATAGAATGACTCATTTGATATATCAAAATGACACTTGGAATATTGCCATTCTGAACAAACTTACGCACAAATAAGTGAAAAATGGTCAACATAATATAATTTGGAATGAAACTGTGATAAACGAAACAGCACTCTACTCCCTAAATCCTGACGTTAAGTCCTAAATCCTATCGTCATTACCTGCATGCTACGACATGTTTTGTTTTGCCCAAGAATCTTGGTACCCTTGACCATGATACCGGTCAGGGTCCGTCGTTTCCAGCACGAACCGAACCATCCATCGCCGCCGGTTGGCCGGTACCCTCAAACACACGCCATGTATCGCCACCATAGGAGGCCCAAGAACAAACCCCGCGCCGCAGAACGCAACCATCCAGCCGCGCCCGGCCACGCCCCCAAGCAACATTGCAGGCGCAACCATCCCTGGCACCGCCGCACACAACAAAGCCAGTGTGTACAGATTCCCATACAGCTCAAAGAATCTCCTGGACTCAGTAACAGCCCAGAACAACGCAATGAAGTAGCGCACCCACACATACGTACTCACGGCGCACCACAACAGCAACACCTCACACTCCCCGCCGGATACCCACACAGCCCGCGCCCGATTCGCATTGAAAGCGGTGCTCAGAATGTAGAGCGGCACGTTCAGGACTCGCACTCCGGGAACCTTTCGTAGCAGGAAGAGGTTGCTAATCGAATGTCCGAGCGCTGCCAGTGCTAGTGTCCGCGCTGCTCCATTTGTGGGTGTCCAGTGCGAGTTCTGAATGGCCAGCCAGCAGAGGCAGCCGCCGTAGACTACTGTTAACCCGCAGAGAATGTGGACGACGAGGACTGCCATGCTGAATCGATCTGAGCGATGACGAACTGCTGGGTATGCCTTGCTGATACGTCTCTGGGCTGTTCCTAGAATTATGTAGCCTAGATTTGCTGAGAAGACGCACCACAGAAAACTGCTCGCTAATGGACCCATGATGGTGAAACCAGCTTTGTCGATGTTCCGGAATGCGAAGGAGTGCAGACGTATCGATGGTTTATAGATGTTGGTAGAGAGACGACGGCGACCTTCTACTACCACTGGAAACTACTGTCGGATCAATGAATATTACTACCGAGTTAGTGAACACTACTACCAAGTTAGTGGATACCAGAACCCACAGAACAATATGTCGACTGAGGTTGCGTCCAATATCTCAGAGATTGTTCTGAAGTACATGGACTGAGGTTTCTTCCAATAATGAAATCGGGGGATCGTCCTGCAATGAGATACATTGATTCGATGTGAATTTAAAGGCCTGGCAACCGTAATCGTTTGGCAAGTTGACGAAAGAAACTCCTCCTTTAGCATATACCGAGCTCGTGTGTTAACAACTTGGTGAGAGTTGATCTGATAGTGGCTGTTACCGACGACGGAGAACGAACAACTTGCACGAGGGACTTGTTCCTGCCTTCCCATTATCAGAATCACGCGGAAGGAATTTTACCAGTCGACAGAATCTCATCGGTGATCGGTCGGTTTCGAACTGTAGATCCCGTAATACCCGCTGTTCTGGTCTACCAGTTATTGCTGTTTTCTATGTCCTTCATTCCCCATGCTTTTCTTTATCTTTTCCAGAGATGGCATTCGATTTTTTCCAGTTCCCAGCCAATTTAAGGTGGGCATGCAGTAAGTGACCTCTTCAGCAAGTCCACTTTAACAGTGAACGTCCACCGAAGGATATTTATTGCAAGGTCGAGCGGTAAAATCACATGTTCGGTCCTTTCGCATTGTGTAACAGCAGCATTTCGACATAGCGGTGACTTCGAACGTAAAGACTGCATCTTGCAGTGTAAAATCTGAGCTTGCTGAGAATCCCAAAAAGGATTTAGTTGATCTAATCCAAGGCAGTCTTATACATGTGCGTCATACTGTGAATAGAAAAGATGGGACTGGTTGACAATTCAGGCCTGGAGGGTGGTTGACATCTGAGTATCTGACGGGGAAATATCCCCGAACTCAACTTAGTTTGAAGCGTTCAACGTTTAGGAAGGCGCAAACTGTAAAGTACTTAACCTTAAATGCCTATGGGGTCTAAAACGGGCAGCCCAAAATTGGATCACAACATCTTTTGGACTTGGGCATCATGAATAGTGCACTTTTTGAACTTGGGCACCATGAATGAACCAATCAATGATGAGCTTGCAACCTCCTACAAGGTTATGTACAACCCCAACCTACCTACCACAATCCTTTCAAAGCACAAAATCACTCGTACAAATTGTGATTTGAATTGTAAAATTTCACTTTTTGAATGCATCATAAGACGGTGACCAATTTGACATCAAAATATAAGTGAAAAGTTGATTATAGTGAGAGCTATAGAGAAGATTCTGTTGGAATCAAGCCCCTTGGGCTTGCTTGGGTGTATAAGGGTTAAAATTGCAATCTGGGTAGACCATGGCCATTCATGTCAGGCGCTGAAAAATACGATTCCCTGAATTTTTCCAAGTCAAGCGCATTGAATAAAACTATAACCTCACACATCCACACCATGCACAAGTTCCTTGCATCCCTAGAGCTTTCTCCCCAACTGTTGTCGCTTTCTGCATCTTCGATAGCAAAGTGTTTTCGATCCCTGTAGACAAGGTTGTCTACAGTGACATAGTCAAAAGCCGAACTAGAAGCTTGTGGGCATTGTTGTCTTATTAGACAAAATTCCTAATCATTTGTCAAACATAACTTAGATGAGATGGACGTTTGATACATAAAAGACATCTTAGATGTACATCTTATTTAAATTGTGTTTGATTAATGAATAGGGATCTTGTATGAAAAGACAACCATGCTTGTGAGGATGTATTTCGTGCAAGCAAAGAGAGGGACTAATGAATAGGAACTGTGTATGATGATAAGACAACCATGCTTGTGGGATGTCTTTCGTGCAAGCAAAGAGAGCGACTAATGAATAGGGATTTTGTTGAATAAGAGTTTTTTCTATAATTAGACAACCATGATAAGACAACCATGCTTGTGGGGATGTAAATCGTGCAAGCAAGGAGAGCGACTAATGAATAGGAATTTTGTTGAACAAGAATTTTGTCTATGATCAGATAACCATGCTTGTGGGGATGTATTTCATGCAAGCAAGGAGATCAATTGACTGGCAAATTTAAGCGTGCATGATAGCATTGTGACATTCCGTGCTTAAATGGTGGCCCTCCTGCTCGATGGACCCGCAATGGTTGCTTCGCGTGCTGTTTCCAATTAAATGGTCACTTTGCTCTGAATCCCTAAGGGCTGATTTTTAATTGGTGGTTGGTGGTTGGACGCTAATATTTTTTATATTTATTAAATACCTTCATGACTTTATCGCGTGATAAAGTTGAGATGAACTTTTACATCATCCCATTATATGACACTGATGTGGTAATTTATGATAAGAAAATTAACTATTGCTCATGTAATCAACTTTCCAACTTGTTAGTTTGCCCTCAATTAAGTTATAGTGCATGCCATGAATTTTTAGCTCGCCACTTTTCACTTTTCACGTGATCTTCAATAAAAGGATATGTGAGTAACTTGACAATGATACTTTCACATTCTCGTAAAAATAAGTTTGAAAGAAATTGTTGAAAGACCATGAAACTCAAAAACTCAATTACATTTTTTTTCAAGGTAACAATGTGCAACTACGTATGCTTAGTTATGAATATGACTAGTAGTAGTCTAGAAGATACATAATTTCAGGTTATTTATTTGAGAATGTATAGTTACTTGATAACATTAATGTACCATGTCACTATTTCTGTACCACCATGTATGTTATACGAACAATAAAATTTTAGTAAAATTGCATTTTTTTCCATCTTGTGCACTTCGTAAACAGCATGCGTATTCTTCAACACAAGTGGTGATTTGCAAGTCTTTAAATCTATTGATTCATGCATGCAATTTAAGATGATGATGACAACTCTATATTTAAAATCACTCTTTAATACTTGAACCCCCGCCGTGAATAGAGGAGGTTTGATGTTTGTTGTTTACACTACAAGCAATTTGGACTCAATTAGCTATTTATCTGCTCTTATAAGTCTGTCAGACGAAGAATCCAAATGCGGTGTTGAATGGAATCAAGTTTGAATTCATGTCATGCTACTTGGCATTTGTCTTTTGACACATTCATATTCTTGAATGTTGGTGTGACATATTCTTTTGACTTACTGTTTTTTGGGGTGACATGCTGAGAATATCGTTTGAAGTGCATATTTCAATGTACTAGGTGTTGTTGGCAATCCAAATTATATATTGGAAAATTTTGTTTAGGAATATTAAAGAAACGTAAGACATGTCATCTTGCATGGGCAAGTGCATTAATTTGAGACTTTTTGACTTTCAATTCAATTATTTTCTCTTGAACGTTCTTGGTCCGAGGATGACTCTAGAGAGAAAGAGTTCCATGAGAGGTGACTCGTGGCTAGTGACTCGTGCCACCAGAGTGGTTCTTGCAAATACATTTTTGATCCGAGAATGATTCTAAGAAAGAAGAGTTACATGCTAGGTGACCGGTGGCTAGTGATTGGTGCCACCAGAGTTGTCGTTGCAAATACATTCTCGATCCGAGAATGGTTCTCTGAAGGAGGTGTTCGATGTCAGTTGACTTGACTAGGTGACTGGTAGTAAGAAAGGTATTGTTACAACTTGCAAATACATTCCCGATCGGAGAATGGTTTCAGAATAACGAGTTCATGTGAAGTGACCGGTGGCAAGAAAGCTATCGTTGCAAATACTTTCTAAGTCCAAGAATGATTCTCGAAAGGAGGAGTTTAATGTCACGTAGGTGACCGGTGGAAAGAGAGCTTTGGTAGGTGTCAAGCGGTGACTAGTGGAAAGACATAATTGTTTAGCGCAAATAATTTGCTGTCCACTTGGTTTTTGATATTGATGGTTGTCTTCATCAGGTTCTTTATATTTTTGATGTATGTTTTACTAAACACTTGTTCTATCGACATATAGAAAGCAAAATGTAAAAATCGATTTTTGAAAAAGTAGTTTCAATGCCTACCTACATGATATAGAAAGCAAATTGTAAAAATTGACCTCCCAAAGAGTAGTTTAAATGTCACATGTAATCTTGTCAAAATTCTTTACAATAAAACAAAGGTCAAGTATCTTACAACGGCTTGACTTTATGATACGACCATGGGCAATGTAAATCACACATTAAAAAAGATAGAAGCAAATTCCCCATGATTTTATGTTCTTATTTGATCAGATATGCATGAAATTAACTGAAAGTTGTTGGAGAAAAGGCATCTATGACGTAGATAACTAGTTTTCATTAGAACATGCAAATTTCTCTAAAATGGTGATTTACCTCTTCCTTATTATTAAACAATAATTGAGAATGAGACTACATGAAGTCTCAACATGATTATAAATGTGACTTATTTTGATGAATTTTTGTTTCTAAAACTTAAAGTATATGAGATGTCACATTTACTTACTTCATAAACACTCATCTCTCTTCATTGACAAATATTACATTTAGGCTTTAAGTTGAGTCAATGAGAAATTGAGAACTTTACTGGAATTCAAGCAATATACATGGCTTGCTTTTCATTTGAAATTGGATTGGGCATTTAAAAAAAAAAAAAAAAAAAAAAAAAAAAAAAAAAAAAAAAAAAAAAAAAAAAAAAAACGTCACTAATTATTGAAGTGGCCATCTTCAATAATTAGTGAAGATTCTTGACAAACATATTATAGTTGGCAATTTTTTCAATTTGAGGAACTTACTTTGATACTAAATCTTTTGAGAAGTATGTATGTCCCGTGTACAAGTTAGGTACTAGATCCTAAGTTTTTAATCTTCAAAATAAATTACATAGAGAACAAGTTTGGCTAACCTTGTTGTGGTTAATTTTCAGGATAAAGTGTAGAGATCAAGCAGCTTGTAGCTATAGGGGTTAAATCAGAGCTTGTTGTTAGTTTCAAAAAGGATGCAGTTTATCAAATCCAAGACATTTGCCAGACGCCACTCTGTGAATAGGCAAGAAGGGACAGTTCACACAAGTAGGGTTATTGACATAAAACAAGGAAATATTCTTGATTCGCGCATTCAACTTGGTTGAAGCGTTCAACGTTTGGAAAGGCGCAAACTATACGATACTACAAATTCAATTATATGGTAACAAGTGTATGGTAAGTTGTGGTTAGATGCTATATTTCTTCATATTTATCAACAACTTCATGACTTCATTGCGTGATACAAAAGAGATGAATTTTGCACTATTCCATAATTTACAATCAACATGGTTATTTCATTTTTTTAAGAAATTTAATTAATACTCTTGTACTCAACTTTCCAACTTGTTAGTTTGCCCTCAATTAAGTCATAGTGCATGCCATGAATTTCAAGCTTGCCACTTTTCACGCGGTCTTCAATGAAAGGATATGTCAGTAAGTTTGACAATGATACATTCACATTTTCCTGGAAATAAGCCTCAAAGAAATTAATCAAAGATCATGAAACTTCAATAACATTTTTATTCAAGATAATAATGTGCATTTATATATGCTTATTTATGAATATGACTAATTGGAGATATAATATCATGTAATTTATTTAAGAATGTACAGTTTCAAGATAAATGTACAAACCACATGTTAGTAGTTCTTTGATACCATTGTTATATATACAATAAATTGTACAAAAACATTTAGCAACATTGCAAGTATTTTCATTTTGTGCACTTTGCAAATAGCATGTGTACTCTTCAACATGGGTAGTGATTTGCAAGTCTCGAAATTTATTGTAATTCATATAACTGGTATTTTTAAGAGATGAGACATGCATGCAATTCTAGATGATGATGACAACTCCATACTTAAGATCACTCTTGAACCCAAAATAACAAAGAACACGTAATAAATCACAATAATTGTTACTTACTTTTTCACAATACCTACATTGGTCATCTAAAGATTTGCCACGCATCACTTGCAATGTCTTCTCCTTAGCTGGAAGTCCAATTCTCACCCAGTTCCCAACAAAATCACTGTATTGTATCAAAAACCATTATACATGCATAATATATGGATGTATCACTACATACAAAGATATCAAGACCTTTTTTGAACATAATAATGTAAAGTTGTGAATAGTAATATTTACAGTGGCCGTCCATGTGAGGCCATGAAGTTTAAAATCATGTTATACATGTGATTGAAAACCATTGGACAGGTACCTTCTAAGCAATATTTGCATCAAATAGCTTGTGCACATGTAGATGTGAAATACCAACCTAGAGAGTGTTTTGTTCATCATTAAAGCCCTGATACCTCCACAATTAGTATGTCCCATCACTATTATGTACTCCACCTACCATATAACAAAACTATAAATTGTTTTTTTAAGAGAAAAAATAGAAATTAATTAGCATACAGTTGCACATTTCAGATTAATCTATGCACGTGTAGACAATTTTACAAATATGCACTTATTGAGTTACTGTAAATGAATGCACATCATATTAGTGGTAATTAACAACTTTGATTTTTTCCTTGTTTATGTGATATCGAACTTCACGAGGCTTATTATTTCTTATGATCTTCAATTTGTATGAGTCTTCCTATGAAACAATAATGCCATAATTTGATCAAATAATTAAGACTATGTTATCTTACAGCTGATATATGATATCAAACCTCTAAAATTGTAACAGCAAATTGGACAGCTGCTTTAGTACCATGATGTTCACCCTACATGAGGGAACAATCAAACAAATAATTGCACATAGCATAAAATAGAAAAATCATGATATCAACAACAAACATTTGCCTAGATTGATAATTTCCCAAAACATTGAAATCTGTTAATTAGACTCACCAAACCTCCACTAGGAGGAACCATATTTGCAACATTTCGGACTATAAATGCTTCACCTGCCTCTAAACCATGGAGTTTTGTAGGACATACTCGAGAATCTGCACAAGTTATCATCATAACCTGATAAAAGAAATAAGATAAATTCAATGAGGCTTATATATTCTTCATACCCTCAAACAATCAAAAAGTATATGCTAAATCAACAAATACCATCACCAAAGAATAACAACTTCACAAATTTAAGATGTATTTAGGATTACTTTTGGTTGTTGTCCTATAGAAAGCTTCAAGTACAATCCGCGCTTTTGACTGTAACAACCATTGTCCAATGTTATTACAGTATGTAGTAATGATATAAATATTCACATGAAAATTGATTTGCTTAGAATAGATCAACAATACGTATATTATCATCATTGTAATGTTTATTTGATTACTCGGTCTATTGGATTATGATCGCTACATTAAGACCTAATATTGGAACAAATATACAAGTTTTGTTATTATGTTCATACATTTGTTGTTGTTACCAATAACAAATGTCATTTATTATCAAGTCTTGTCAATTTGTAACACTATATTGTATGTATTGTACCTGAATTCCTCTTCTTTGAACTTCATGAATCCTTGCTTGAGCTTTTCAATTATGTCACTTGAATCGTTCACAACATAATTTTCATCCACAACATGAACATTCTTGACAGAAAAGCCTTCTTTTAATGGACCCATTCCTTCTCTTGTGCTTCTCAATGATCGTATTCCAATTTGCATTGCTTGAATACACCATTTATGAATTTGTTTTATGATCATTGATTTCCACAAAGTTCAATGATGTTCGATCAGTATGTTACAAATACTAGCTAGGGTTTCACTTTCTATGACATCACATAATACTTGTGCACATAATATTTATACTTCCAAGACCATGTTTGGTAATCTATACTTGCTTTTTCATTAGAAATTTATCATTTGGAAGGATTTAGAGCCTAAAATCAACTCATTTACTTCATATGTAAATCCTTTGAGCTAGACTCATCATTTGGATTGCCTCTCTAATACTATTTCTTGAGCATAGTCATTGTTTTCAACTCATATAGTTTTCAGCGATACGGGACGAAGAGGGGCACATTGTTGAAGCTTAAACATATTGCTTCATACATTTCTTTGCATGAAAAATATTGGGACAATAGATATAAGATGGACATCAAATTGATCTCAAAAATAGTACTGAATTTGTCATGTAGTTTGCATATTCATGCTTGATATGATAAATGGTCTCTTAATTTCAACGTCATATCTCCTTCTACAATAGCAGGTAGCAAATATCGGAGCGTTTTTGAGCAAAGACGAAAAAAAAGCCAAATTAAATCTGTAAAGTAAAGATAAAAGTGACTGAAAAAGTATAACAATTTCTAATCATATCCTTGTTTGTCAACTCAAAGTGATATGTACATCATGACTAAGTCGCATTCAAGTACACCTAATTACAATATATTTTCATCGGCGTCCATCAACTTGTCAAAATCATATATACATGTTCTTGCATTCTTTAAGTATACCCAATTGAAAACCAATACTCATGCATTCACAATACATTTCATCAGCTTGAGCAGATATACAAGTTCGTGCATCATCGGTAACACTTGTAAGATGTACATGATTTTCACATTGGGCAACTTCATTGTCAAATAACTCAATCTAAACATCATCAAACCTCAAATCAAGCTTAAATTCAAGCATCACCTTTGATGCATTCAGCTCTCTAATTCAAGCATCACCTTTGATGCATTCAGCTCTCTACTGATCACATCTTACAATTTTCTCTTTTGATTTACAATAGAGGATTTATCATAGAGATCTTAAACCTTTTGTGGATCTTGAATGGAACAAACAATTGTTACATTGAACAACCATATATTCTCTCCCCCAGATATATTAGCAACTACAAGCCCTCTCTTAACACTCCAGGTGTATATTAGCAACTACAAGCCCTCTAAACATTCCAAATTCCTTGTTGACTGATACAAGCTCTTAAATCACAAAACTAAACAGATTGCAAAGAAACCACCATCACTTTATCTCTCGCACGTTTTCCCACATTCTGATGTTAATCACAAAATGCTTCAACGTTCTCAAATATCTGATAAGAAAGGAGGAATATGACAAGCTTATAAGTGTTCATACACAATTCTACCCTTCCAGTTTTTCAAGCTGAATGAGAACTCTGTTATCATGAAACATCAGGAATCCAAACGAGATAAAGTATATCCTCCTGTGAAAAGAAAGCCCTCGTAAGTAGATAACACCAAACTATGAATGCTAATACTACTACCTTTGTCTTCTGACCTCCCATGAGGAACCTCGAAATTCCCCAGATTCAGAAAATATCCGTCCTGCTCACTTGTCTAAAGGTCAAGTTTTCAACTTCAAAGAAGGTGAAAAGGATTCAGATAGGATTTACAGAAAACATCGAATCTAAGCTAACCTGATGCCGATAGGCGATTCTACAAAAATGTGCAGCTTACAAAGCTAGAAGTCTCTTCAATGACGAAGGGAAAATTATTGCTCAGCTGAGATAGTACTTTGCTCTGGTCCCTTATCTTGTGTTGACTTCTTCCGCCGTTGCCTACTCTTTTTCATTTTCTCCGAAGCCTCAACTTCTCCAGCAGTTGCAGCCGATTTCTGACATTAAAAAAGCCATCAGAACAGCATTCATTCTTCACAATGTCTCAATATCTCTTTCATGCAACACTAAATAAACCACACAGTATCATTGCTTTTTCCTGATTGTGTAATCAAGCGACCATGAAAATCCGAGTGCATGTATACTAAAACATATAAAACATGAAGACTGACCTGCTCAGTGCTTTTCTGTTCCCCTTTATTCGTCTTCTTCTTCTTACATGAAAGTGGATTGGGTCCCTGTCAATCATAGAAACGTCCATCAAAAGACGGACTCAGAGGTATGCAATACGAGCACATGATCCTCTGAAAACTTCGGTAATATTTTGTTCTCTATAGTCTCATTTTAGTTTTGTAGATGCAACAAACTATAGCTGCAAAAATGATGAACCTGAAAGACGGACAATGACAACCACTACTATTCGTGAGAGGTCATGGACAAGATATGCAATCCTTGAGTCTGAGGATGATACGCACCTTCACACGTTTCCTTTTGAATACAGGTCGATCAGCAACTCCAAGAGGATTGTGGTTCCTCTTGGCGTTCTTTTTCTGTTTTTCAGCAGGAGCAGCAACATCTTCTCCTTTTGCTTTCGCTTCTTCTAGTTTCTCTAGTCGCAGTTTCAGTAAGTGTTTCTCCCTCTCACTGAGACGATTTCGTTCCACTTCTCCCATCTTGGCGTACTGCTTTTGCGTGTCGGAGGGGGGCTCCAACACAATTGATGTATTGTTTGCATATAGCAGAGCACCACCATGAACCTAGTATCAATGAGAAACATGTTAAAACTTTAAGCCATCGAAGATGCACATACATTAAAAGGAAATGATATTGAACATACCTTGCGAAGCCGCTTTCGTAACTCCAAGTCCTGTGTAGCCACGAAATAGTGCTCTTCATTATGACTGCCCACCAAAGACGTCAGGCACTCTCCTGCTGGTAGAAAAGGCTCATGTTCGCATCTACCAATTCCAGGAACAACAGTCAGTTGCCACACTTCTTTCTGATGATGACTCAAAAATACTCAATCCCAGCTTCATACTGAATCCTTATCATTGTAATGTAGACTATGAAATCCAAAGGAGAAGGCGACCTCGCAAACCAGATGGACCATTAACCAAGTTAATTCTAAAACCTAAACAACACGTAATAAGAGCAATTGTGATAGCTCATGTTCACATCTACCGCTTCCAAAACCTACAATTAGTTGTTACAGCTCTTTCTGATGATTGCTTCGACCAGCAGTAATTAAAACCTCCACAATCAAAATAAATCACAATCTATGATATCCGAGGAGAGGCGAAAATGCGCTGCTGTGATCGATAGTAGCCCGACTATCTCTACACCCTTAAATATGCGATATGAAGGAGGAAAAGATAGCGGTAGGCACCAGAGTTGATCGAATCAAGACTTGCCTCTGAAACTCAAGAAGGGAGCGAAAAAGAGCTCAACATTTTGCTAAACCCTAAACCCTAGCGATTGAGAGCATTTGTAGTAAAGCAAAGGAAGGCACTATACCTGATCAAATCAAGACGACGAGCAGCAAGTGCAGTACCCGAGTAGGCCTCGCCGAGCTTTTTGAGCTCCGCGACCACACATCTGCAGATCATTCCAAAGTTACAATCCACAATTTTCTCAAAAATCTCCGTTAAACCCAAAAGTGAGGAAATTCTTTGGTCACGAACCGGGTGACGAGAGGCTTGGCAGGAGCGCCGAGAATGTGCGAGATGGACTCCTGGAGGGCGCCGAGTTTTAGCGTGAGACTGTAATGCAGGAAGGTGCCATCGACGAGCACTTTGAAAGGCTCCCGGAATCCGAAACAGGTCTTGTAGAAGCTCACATGGCGTCGCAACTGTTTCTGCTTCTTCACCCTCATCGCTGCTTTGTTCGATTCTCGCCTGCGATTTCTGCAATTCCTGAAGCAGTTTGATGAAGCTTCGGCTGATTAGGGCTGCTCCGCTTCGCACTGCCTCCAAAAATCAAAAACCCACATTCATCAAGAATGCTTTTACTTTTTATGCAATATCCCGAGATTTGTAACACTTGTTCTTACCTTTGTGCTGAATTTGTTCATCAATCTAGTTCAAAAACGACCTTAAACCCTAAGCCCTAAAGTGTCCTGCACTCAAAACTGCCAAAAACTATCCTCTTTTGATGCGAGGAATTTTTTTTGAAATTGTGACATATTTTTAGGTATGTAACCATAGGATTAAGTTGCATGTGTGTATATATCAGATCTCATATTCAAGTTCCTTATCAACTCTGAGATTGTAATGTTCAAAGTTAGACAAGAAGTTTTTTTTTTCTTGTTGGAGAAAGGGTAACTAGTTTCTTGAGGGCCATAAAAGACATTTTTGGTAGATACGAGGCTCTACGAATTCTTGTTCCTAGGTAAGTTTTTTATGTAATTCTTAGACGTTTAATACAGTGTTTGATTTTATAAAAAACACACCTCTCCTTAGGGGTTTCAAATAAAAAAACACTTAGATCATGATCTTATTTTGGCATGTGATGGTCAATTGAAAAGTTTGGCAATGCATGTTTTCAAGGCACTTATCACTTTACATGAGGACAGTTTACACTCAAAATGCTCATTATTCTGCTAAGTCCACATCTATGAGTTTGTTTTTACTCATCCTAAATGTGTCGAATGTCAAAAAAGCACATTGTGGATGAAGGGTAGAAACTTTGACGTGTCACAACTTCTTCGGCTAAAGTTCGTTGTATATAAAACCACTTGGGTTGGGTTTCAAATCAAGTCTAGTTTGTATGATAAAAATTGCACACCCATACTATGAAGTATGAATAAATGGCATGGATTTTAGTGAAGGCATCTCTTTTTTATGTTTTTAAACATGGGGCATGTTTAACCATTGTGAGGCAATTATGAAAAATCAAAAAGATGCTTTTATGATATTTTTCTACAGAATCATGATCTTCACATGAAGGCTAAAAACTTTCTAGTTGGAAGATTTTTTATCCAATTTTTTTTTTTTTTTTTTTTTGTTATTGGCGTTGCAATGATGTTTCCACGATGGATAAATGGATGATTTCTGAGGAGCTATATTTCCTTCATCCATCGTTAAATTTTGGCTTTGTTTTTTGGTATGGGTCCCAGTTTGAGTCTAGTTCAATCGATATAATCCTTGAAAAAATCGAAGACGAATCAAAGATAAGACATAGATTTCAGTGCAAAGAGTTGAGTTTTGGTCTATTTTTCCTTTGTAACATTTTTGGTAGATATCACCATTGCAGGACCATTATTTGGACAAAGAAAATTTTCTCATGGTTTTTTTTCTGTTCAAGGGTGTTATTGAATGTAAACATCTTTGTAGTTGGTGGTTTTTCATTGCAATATGTTTATTAGTTTATTTTTACTCTAAAGTGAAAAAGCTGAGATCGATTTTGTGTTGTTCTAGTAGGTTATGATCCTGCAATCCATGAGGCTTCATGTCTCAAAATATAAGTCACATGATGTAAAAATATGTTTACAACAACATTGCATGGACGTTGAGATTTGAATGACTTACCTTTGTTTTCATTTATGACAGTTTTTTTGAGAATGTGTTTGTTTTTGTACAAATGAGTCAAACCACATAGGGGTTGATCGAGAATTTTGCTAAACTTTCATGAGTTACATTATACTACAAACAATATGAAAGATCAACTTATGACCCAACATAACAAACAAGAACACCAAAAACTTATCATAAAGTGCATGGTTTTCTAACAGGATTAAAGAGTTCAAACCTTAATTCCGTTAAAATGGCACTATGCCATGTGCCATTTTGTCACACCAAATCTTCATGGGATGGTGTATACTGTAATATCACTTTTTTTTTTTAATAATATCACTTCTTTACATACATTGTCACTCATTTTCCATAATATCACCTTCAAGTTCTATTATATCACATGGTTTTTGAACTGCAGTCCAGAAAGTTGAGGCGTGCCATTTTAGCGGCATAGCGCCATTTTAACGGAATTGGGGATGTTCCTAATAGAAACTTAAACATGATTATGAATGAACGCCTATCACATGCCTTGAAACTTAAACAATTGTAATAATCAATGAGTAACTATTCATGAATGTTGTGTAAATGAAGAAATAAGAACACAAGTTTCATATTTGAGTTGGCGTGGAGAAAGTGCTCACATGATTGTCAAGTAAAGTTTGTTTCAAATTCTTTTCACTTGATTTGATCTAACCAAAGTAAATGCTTTTGCAAAAAGTGTCAATCTTCACCAAGAAATGTCTCATTCCATTACCAATCTTGTAGAACTTCCAATGCCATCATGGAGAAACTTAACACATTTTTCAGTGGGGGCAAATTGACTTCACAAATTGACTACATAAAAAAGCTCTTTATCAAGGGGTCCACATTTGATACTTTTGAGCACCAACCTTTGAAAATCATAGTATATTTTGTCAAGTCCCATTTTCTTAGAACTCTTATTTGGCAAAATGACTCTATAGACTTTGTACTGTCAATGGCATGTTGAAATTCAAGACGATGTGGTCCATTGTTGGTCCCCAGCTGGTTTATTTAAGGTATAGTACTTATGGTGATGTTTTTGTTTTGACCCCTAAACGTGCCGAACGTAGAAAAATGACACTTTGGATGGAAGGGTAGCAATTTTGAAGAGTCATAATTTCTTCATCTCAGGTCTGTTTAGGATGAAATTGCTTGTCTGTTTAGGATAAAACATGTTCACCTTCATTTCAACACCTTTGCCCAAAAGAATTCATAAAAAAAAATTACTGGCTCAAATAATACCCTTGCAATGGTGGAATTTTCCTGAAATCTGCAAAGCAAAAAAAGTCCAAAACTAATCCACATGCACTAAAATGCATACCATGTCTTCCTCATAACTTGGATAAATATTAGGTTTCTACCACTATAACTCAACTCAAATCACAGTCCTTCTAGAATCTGTTAGAAATTTCAAAGTTGGACTTGTGGTGTTCCTAAAATGCTGCACCCTAGAATATGCACAATTAGTATGTTGAAACTAACTAATTAAAGGCTGATATTCACGAATACCACCCTAGTGGGCAATCTTTGGAAGTGTCTAATTATCAAGCACACTACCTTAGATGGTGAAAAAATGTGTTACTATATTTTACAAATTAAAATTCTTATATCTTCAACAACAAACTTGTTATAATGAGACTTTTGCAAGTCTCATTTTTTAATGATTTTTTTATCCAAACACGTTTTTGAATCAAGCCTAGCACTTGTTGTGAACCGTGTAAGATTGGTCCTAGGGGTTCAAAATGGCCTGAAAGTCCCAATAGAATGGAATTACTCATCCTTTGGATCTTCTGGATCACATGGGTTGATTGTGGAGTGATTATGGGGGACGGTATTAGGTGAAGAAATTAAAGGGCAGTGGGTGAACCGGCCACCTTAAGGTATGAACACCCCAAGGTCGCCACCACCCCAAAAGCGTGCATGTTCGAGTCTTGCTTCAATGAATAATGATTTAAGCACCCTACAATCACTCTCATGGTCGTTCTACACTATGGACCATGAAGACTGACCACCCTAAAAACGTGCATGTTTGAATCTTGCTTCAATGAAGATTTAAGCACCCTACAATCACTCTCATGGTCGTTACATACTATGGACCATGAAGATTGACCACGGCCTTCTAAACTCTGTGATTGGAGAGGAAAGTGCTCTTGCTCCCATTTGGATTTACACTACCTTGAATAAAATGAGAATGACCACTAACTTTTCAAAGTTTTCATGGTCTCCTTGATTATAGTTGAGTCGTAGCAAATGCATCGCCTCAACTACAATCAAGGAGACTATGAGGCTTGAGCAGGAATCATTGATTGGCTAGTAAGTGTTCAATCATTCAAAAACAAAAGAGGAAAAAGGGGAGGGTAAAAGAGAGATTTTATATTAAAATATTGAGCATAAACGTGTCTCCGTCCACTTTACACTATAAGAGTGACCAAGCCACTCAAGAATCCATTTCTGATTTATCATGGTCACTGCTCATGGCCAAGAGCCATACCATGAAAATGATTCTTAGTAACTTTCTTAATCATGGATCTTGATCCGCATTGTAAAAGGGACCCTTGATTACCCATTGCGTACATACAGTAGGGTATCCAATTATAGGTTAACCTACATTGGTCATTTCTAAAATCTGTAAGTGCTTAAGAATATCCTGAAAATAGGGAAGCTTTGTCTTTTCTACTAGGAAGCCACTCATTCCACCACTCCAAGTACAGTAAATTCCGTACATGTACAAAAATAGGTGTTAATACCTCAACATGTTATTACAGTATCCAAATTGGGCTCCGTAACGTAATCATTGCAGCAAAGTGTGAACAATTGCTTAACCTGATCGATGTACACTCAACATACATTCACTATGGTGACACTGCAGTAATGGAAACTCTCAAAGTAAACAACAAATGAATCACTCGAGAGAAATGAGACTGGTGTCCAAGGAGATGCCATAAAGGCGGGTAGCTAGCAAGAGACGGCAATCGGTCTCCAAAGTCATCATCTCTTTGCAACAGAGTGATGCCCATTAAGTTACAGGAAAACAGATTAGCTGCGATAGATTGATTAATTACTGTACTGTCAGACAGATGCAACCGCTAAGTGAGTGGGTGTAAACCGTGGCACTAGACAGTCAAGTCATCGCCGCCTGGAGTTGGTGAGCCAGGCGTGGAAAATTTGCTCCTCGCTCTGCACGGTAGCCCGACCCATCTCCCCGGACCCAGCGGTTGGCAACATTGATCAGACATGCGAGCTAATCTATGCTAGCAAGCTACGACACTGTAGTAAACTGTCTCTAGCAATCTCTGGTAAAGACTTTGGACATGAGTCCGATGATAGTGACCACCCCGTCGTTCATGGCCATTGCAGTGGTTCGATATATTGGGTCGACTGGTGTTCAGTTTGAGTAGTGGGATCGATACTCGCAATGGAGGTAGTGCGGGTGGCGGAATGGGTCCACGCGGTGGGAGTGGGCGCGCTAGTCGTGGCGCTCGTTCTGATCTTGCAGAGGTTTCTGAGCGGAGAGAGACGGAAGCTGCCGCCGGGTCCGAGAGGGTGGCCGATCGTGGGCAACTTGCTGCAGTTGGGGTCGGAGCCGCACAACGCGATGGCAGCGCTTCTCAAGCAGTATGGTCACATTCTGTATCTCCAACTGGGCAGTATTCCCACGGTTGTGGTCGACAGCCCGGAGCTGGTGGCGGAGATAATGAAGGTGCAGGATAATGTATTCTCGTCGCGCCCGCATATGACGTTCACGGACATCGTCGCGTACGACGGCCACGACTTCGCCATGGCACCTTACGGCCCGCATTGGCGCTACATGCGGCGTATATGTGTGCATGAGCTGCTGACGCCCAAGCGCCTGGAGAACACGGCCCCCGTGCGTACTGAAGAGATCGGGCGCATGGTGGCGGCGGTCGCGGCGGCAGCGGAACGAGGGGACACTTTAGACATGCGGGAGGTCTTAGGGGGTGTGTCCATGAGCTCCATGGTTCGCATGATATTGGGTCGGCGCGAGTTCTCGTCCATTGCTGGTGCCAGGAAACATAACTTCAGTCACCTCATCCATGAACTCTTTCGCCTCATGGGCGTCCTCAACCTCCGCGACTTCGTTCCCTGGCTCGGCTGGCTCGACTTGCAGGGCTTCGAGCGCGACATGCACAAGGTCAGTCCAGGCTACCCTTTCAGTTTTCTAGTGTATGGCTTCAGCAGACTTCGATGTATGCAAGCTTTACTGAGTACTTAGTGACAGAGCAAAGTGTACAATAGGCAGTAGTAACCGTAGTTATGTCGAAATCTCAAAATTTTAAATCTCATAGATTATTGCGAGGTACGAAGATTAACTTGGTAATCTCAGGGAGCAAACTCACGACTTGCCGCGATACTCATCAGTTATGATGGCCGAGAATGAATTGGCTATGATTGTTCTGATATATAGTGGGCATTGCGAATGCGTAACAGGTACGGCGTGCGATGGACGAGGTTCTGGATGGCATTATTCAGGAGCATCGAGACTTGGCTTCAGGAAAGTTGACAGGTGGAAAGCCAAACGACTTCGTCAGCTGTTTGCTGGAGCTTCCAGGCGAGGATGGCTCCCCGAACATCGATGAGAAATCCATCAAAGCCATCATCATTGTAAGCGCAATCCCTCGCACCAGAGTTAAACACATCTCTTTCATGAATGACGTAAGTACCGAACCAATGAAGTAAGCTGTATTGCAGTTGAGGGTATTCATGTGCAAGCGTGGTTTGTGGCAGGACATGATCGCGGGGGGTACAGACACATCGGCAGTGACAAACGAATGGGCGATGGCAGAAATAATTCGCCATCCGGAGATTCAACGCAACTTACAGAAGGAGCTAGACGCCGTGGTGGGCCGCGATCGCAACGTGATGGAATCAGACCTACCGAATTTGCCATATCTGATGTGCGTCGTCAAGGAGACCTTCCGGCTACACCCAGCGGCAAGCTTCAGCATTCCGCGAGAGTCTATGGCGGATACCACTGTCAACGGTTACTTCATCCCGAAGGGCACGCGCGTGCTCATTCACATCTCCTCGCTGGGCCGCACCGCAGGATCATGGACAGACCCGCTCTCGTTCCAGCCCGAGCGCTGGCGCAACGAGAATCTCAGCGCCGTCTTCGACCCTGCTCTCCGAATCTTGGCGTTCGGGTATGGACGACGCCAGTGCCCGGGATACAACCTCGGCACCACCATGATGCTCTTCGTCCTGGCGCGTCTGTTCCACGGTTTCGACTGGAAGCTCCCTAACGGTGTCACCGCTGACACTATCGACATGAAGGACCTTTATGGGTTTACAGCTCCGCTCCGCACTCGCCTGCGCGCCGTCCCCACTCCTCGCCTCGCCCCCCACTTGTATGCCCAATAGCCCTACATCACCAACATCCGATTCTTTACCATAAATCAAAGTTACATCGACGACATATTCTAAAAGATCCATCAAATGCCAAAGGTTACACTGATGACATATTCCTAAGGATTCCTCTGTCAATTGTAAGTTACTAGCACAGTGGCATCTTGCGTTTTGAAATGTTTCATAATTTTCCGAAACACCCTTATTTCACCTTTTTTTTCTCAATTAATGAGGAGATTGGTCAGAAAGGTGATCTTTGATTTCTGGAAGTCTTCAACCGGTATTGAAAGCTCATGAACATATGATTTATGCAGATGTCAAAAAGTCTCCCCAATCATTGCAGAGAATAGAATGTGAACCGCAGTGTAAAGCCTCCGTACTTCGTTGGTGCATTTCTGTTCGTTTCGAAACGAACAGTATCGTTCGTTAACGTAATTGTGGTCACTAGCAAGTAGGTACATGGTTTTCTACTTGCCTAATACAGTGACAAACAAAACCGAGTACAATTATGACTCACCTCCATTCAAAAAATCATATCATAAGCATAAGTGAGCCAAATTCAAATGTGTCTAAACAAAAATTGTAGTGCATAATGTATCACACAATGCTAATAAGTTTGAAGTAGAGTTGAATTGGGGATTGGAAGATATCAAATGTCAAAGTAGACTAGCCATTCACTCAGTTTTGTTCGAAGTTGCTTAGAAAGCTTTCAAAATTTGCACAATTTAGAATGAAGCCAACTTTCTTGTGCATTGCTTGTAAGGTAATGTCAAACATCACCTTGAACATGTATATGCCTTTCATCAACAAAAATCAACATTTGTGTGCTTAAAATAATATTCAAATTATGAAAAAACAGATGATTATTGTAAATATGGCACATAATAATCCTCTATGGAATTGATAGCACGCAATGTTAGTGGGCTTTACAAATGACCTATACAAATCAATATTGGCCATTATTGCATGTATTTCATCTTTTATTTGAAATGTTTTCAATCTTGAATAAAATCCTTTATAACTTGATTGTTTATATTGGGATGATGTGATGATTTTCTTATTCAACCCTATTGATGTTCCAATGATGATTGATGAAAGCTTTCCATCTACTACAATGATTTCACTTACTTGCATTTTAGTGAAGCCATTTCATAAAAATTCTAATGCTTCATCTTGACCCTTCTTTAATTTTAATGCTGAAAATTCTTACAATTTCTGGGAGCTAGACTCAACTCCTAGACCAATGAGGAAGCTTTATTTCAATGCCCCCAATTCAAAAACCAGCCTCCTTTCCTTGTGTAAAGTGACCTTTAACCCCTAAATTTCCTTGTGTGTTTTTGGAGCTTGAAACCTCAAAACTGCGATTTTCTACCTCTATGCACTCCGGGGAGTGTGAAGCAGATATTTAAACTATTTTAAGACTTTCAACCGTAAGATCTTATGACCAAGCTCATTTTTAGTTACTATTCTAAAAATTCACCGTTGGATGTTAATCATTTGTAAGATCATAACATCCAAAGTCTGTGCAAAAGTCTTTACTGGAATTTCAAAAAACTTTGAAGCTTGCTCTTATAAAGTTTGGAGCCTGCCCTTGTAGAATTGATAAATTTTTGACTTCAGGCTCTTTGGAACTCAAATATTGATTTTGTGAACATATTTCTAAAAGAAAAAATCAAAAATATATTTTTAAAAAAGTTTGTTTCTGCCCGCCTGGGGTAAGAAAACTAAAATTTGCGTTAAAAAACTCAAAAATTAGAATTCAACCTTCCAATTTGTTGCACACAAACCTTGTAATACAGACAACACTCAGTAAAAATCTTAATAAAAAATATTAATTTTAACCCAAAAACCTAGGGTGTCCAAAATGGCAAAAGACCATATCAGTCTGCAAGGATAGTTAGGGGTTAACCCCTAAAGGCTCGAGGGGTTTGAAAAACACTGAAATGTGCTATAAAATATGAATTTCGTAACCCTTATGATATACCCTCCAAATACACTATAAATACCTTAAACCCTAAATTACATTTATATGATTAAATTTCCTAAAATAGGTAATGTCTTGTTCTATAATTGATCAGAAAGAGTGAAACTTTGAAAATCAACATAAAATGTACTTTCTATTATTAGTAACAGGAAATTGATATGATCGGCTAAAATCACAAAATGGAGAGAGCCCACAAGCAACCTATGAGAAACCTTACCAGTTTCCCAAAATAGTAAATTTTCTTACACTAAGAAAACCTTGTCGTACTTAACCATTGACACTACTTACAATGAGAACAACCTCCCTACCTACATTAATGCAATAATAAACCACTTCTAAACTGAAATTAGCAGTTGAAGCATTCCATCGTGGACGTGCCTGGTTGGGTTCAAGCGTTTCGAAGCGCGAATTGATGCAGTCCGTGCACATTAATGGCAAATCCTGTCTGTCACGATGGTTCATCCTCCGCTGTTGATGGCAGGTGAAATGCGACTATGACTGAGTTGATCAGTACAGTGGGTAGCTGCCAGGATGATTCGATTCACATGCCCCAACTTGGGATCTGTGTGTAAGTAAGTAAGTTCAACTTCGTTATATATAATTATCATACATGATCTGTGATATGACCTCTGACCTTTCAGTAATCCGGTTATCCAGTCCCTTAATTTGTGCAACATTATTCCATCGCTATCCGCTTTGACAGTAAACCCAGAATACGAATGAGGAGTTATGTCCCCATAACAGACTGTCTGTACCTGATGGAGTTGTGGAAACTGTGAGACTTTAACAACTGTACAATTCAATAACAAGATGGCGTGATCATGTGAGAGAGAATTTATTTCCGGTAATCTCAGTGATAGTACTTAATAATGGCTCAAGTTTCAGATTCGTAATCTTAGTGAAGTAATTAGGGTAAGGAATTTTCTTGCATGGGGAACGTCAAATGGAAGGATAGTAAAAGTGGATTCGGACTCTTCTACAGTTTGATAAGAATTTTGGAAGGTGGTCTCAGAGGTGTTTCTCCAAAATGGTGCCACCCTATAATGTTCTGCCATTCATGAGTACATGCTACTGTTGAGTGAAGAAGCTGTTATGTATCTCTAGGTGAAGAAGCCTAGTGCTACATCAGTGATACCACTCCAGTTTTGAGCACTCTCCCTTACGGTTCGATTACTTTGATGAAACTCTATATCTTTCGAGAATCAGTAATGCTACATTAAACTACTTGAGAATCGACACATCAGAGCTTTGAGGAGTCAAGAATCAACACATGAGGGGGCTCCCATAGCTTCAATTGTGAACAGGAAAAAGCCGTATGAAAAATTTCCAAGAATGTACAAATATTCAAATCTCCAACGTGACTAATTTTACAGAAGTGAAAAAAATCCAAAAATGTGTATTGGTCTAGATTTCTTGTCTAAGTCTAAAGTTAGTTGAATATAGCATTCTCCAATTCATTCTATCATCCACATCCTCAGAAGTTTTCAAACTTTCCTACTATCCCATTAAAAAAAAGCGAGAAGACTTTAATTTCACGTCAAAGAAACGAACCTCCTGTCTACTTGCTACTGTAAGTGTGAAACATCTTCACACAGTGCCAACAAAAAGTACCATAATTCTACTGTAGAGCAGATAGAGAGTTGTGGTCAAGACAGTCACGGTAGTTGCTGTCCTCAGGTGTCCTCGAGGAATAATTTTGTGCAGAGCCGTTCACACCATATACTACCCGATCGAAGTAGAAACTAAGATGATACTCTGCAAATTCTTTTCAGTTGTAAGTTGCGATGCTTGGTTTGTGATGATTCTTGATAAATGTCCCACAAAACAGGTCCTTTATTTCTGAAGCGGAGATCGATATGTCAGAAGCGGCATTGCCTGTGTGTACGCAGTCTTCGATCGACCACATGAGTGCTTTCCATTGAGTGTGAGTAGGTACCCAGGTTTCGATCACCTCCTACTCAATTTGCTTCGTACTATCTGGTATTGAGTTCATGATTGCTGCATCATGTGTTGCCGAACTTGATGAATTTGTACAGACGACTATCAAGTCTTCTTATTTGATTGAGAGGTAAATATAGAACGATCGGAAAAAAACTTTAGTAAGAACATTCTCTATGTATTGTTATGGTGAAAAATAGGCCTTCTTAGGGACGTAATTTTAGTTATTAGGGCCGTGCACCCGGCATAATTATTAGCAAAGGTAATGTTTAAGGATTTTGATGCCACTTTTAGACATGGTCACAAGTTCCTTGCACCATTGTATCCATTATCTAATTGCAAAAGCAGCATGTTTGGAATTTTTGTCACGGAGAATTTCCCTCGCCATTCAAAAGGATTTCACATACATAGTTGCCCAAAGTTGTCCACTTGGTGAGGCCGTTGTTATCTCGATGGAGTCTCCTACTTGTCGTCGGGTCTTCCAACTTGGAGCGCCCCTTTGTTGTCCTTGCTTTGCTCGGTACGTCCTTCCCATGAGGGCTTCGACATCTATCACGCGCTCAGTTTTTACACTTCGCCATGAACTATTAAAGGTGATCGCATAGGTATTTCTAAAATGGTGCCCAAATTTTACACCCAAAAAAATTAAACATGAATACATACTACTGTTGATTGAGGAAGCTATCATATACCTATGAGTGAAGAAGCCTAGTGCTCTATTATTGATACGGCTCCAGTTTTGAGCACTCTCGCTTAGTCCATAGAGTTGGTAACATGTCATGTTCCAATGTTGAAACTGCAATCAAAAGAGGTTGCAGAAAATCAGTGGCGAGCTTCAAAAGTGTTCTCCCTGTCTCTCTCATGAGCCATCTGCCTCGTCCGGTAGGTGCACAGCCCACGGATTTCAAATCCTACGACCGCGACATCTTGTTATTGATTGAAATCAATCACGATGGCTCATTGTCGAGCATTCTAGACCTGTGGTGGTCTAGCTAGCTTCAACCTCCTGGCAATGTGAATGATTGCGTACAAGACACATCATTCATGGAATGACTTGATCTCACCTCGTGTCAAAGTACCCATTGAAAAGCGTCCAGTTCAAAACTGGAAATCTGTAGTAGGAGATTAGCAATTTTGAAGTTTAATGGCGTGAAGGATGCATGATTGCTGGTTAGCATCTCGACAGCTCCCTTTGAGAAGAAAGCTTGAATTCATACTAGATGAGGAACCATGCGTTGCCACCCGAGCATTTCCGAACGTTCTGGCCGTTTATAATTGTCACCGATGCTCAGGAGATCTTTCAGCTGTATGAACAGCTAATTTTGTGCATTTGAGGAATTCACTGTACTGGGAGTGGTGGAATGAGTGGCTTTCTATTTTTTAGTGATTTAGCAAACAGAAAAAACTGAGTTTTCCTATTCTTACGGTATTTACAATGATAACTACAAATTTTAGTAGCGATCAATGTAGTTTAACCTATAATCGGACACCCTACTGTATGTACGCATGGGGTACATACAGTGTATTCGTAGAGTGCTCAAATGTTCATTGAAGCAAGGATCTATACAGGCAGGCTTTCAGGGGGTGGCTGCCTTGAGGTTCTCCTACCTTACTTCTGATATACCACCCCATCGAGTGTACTAATCATGCAATTAGGACTACTGTAGTAAATGGAAATGAAGTTAACTGTCCTATCGCGTATAATTATGATCAGTACTGGCCCTATACATGTGTTGCTGTCAGCATTCTGAGATGGAGTGAGAAAGCGGAACTGCTATTAAATTGGTGGTATATCATGTACTAGTATAAAGTGTATACATAACCATCAAGGATACCCGTCAAGAAATGTTTCATCACCAACCTTGTGGAAAATCTTGTTGAATTTTTGACACTCTTTACATGACTGATGTGCAATTTGGAAATTTACTATCCTAAAGTGAGTGGTTGAGCACCTGAAACTCAGCACTTTTGTACTCTCTTGCTCTTTCAAAGTGCAAGTTCAACAATTTGAGATCGTCAGTGTATACCCTATCCTAGTGAAATATTCCAAAGAATTTTTTTTTGAAAAGATTCAAGCAAAGATGGAACATTGGGAACTGAAAAGTGAGTGAGTGCAAGGAAAACCACTCGAAATGATAACAAGATTTAGAAATTAGTTACCTATGTCACAAACAACATCCAAATCACATGTCAAAATGACACAAGTAACGAGACTGTACTTATATGCTCCTCAACACTGAAGCTAAATTAAGTTATCCGTTTTCCTCCTTTCGATGGCTGTATTTGTACACAACAAGCCCCTCAAGTTCAAAGGAATGACTTCTGCATTGAATGCCGCTGCTTACATATAATTATAATTAAGAATCCAGGGTCAGCCAGGACCCTAGAATGATAAAAGACTCAAAAGTTAAAACTGCTGACTACAAATTTTACATGCAACAAAATTATAAAAACACCATTGACAGAGCACACTTTGCATGTGATGGTCTCAACACTGGAACGTTTTCGTTTCATCAGACGCAAATACACTATATATAACAAGGTAGAGATGGTTCCACAGCATTCTGAAGCTGAGCATCGCCAATCAAGCTATAATTAAACTGCTGTTCCTGAATCCAGAGATTCAAACACCATAGAAAGTATCAAAAGTGGTGCACGTGAAGATGCCTCTGAAAAGTCTCGTCTTTTGATTATATACAATGTGTCGATTTTGGTAACACACCTTTCATTTACATCCTGTATCCACATGGCTGGCAACACCCAACTGGAACATCATTGGATGAGTTGGTAGGGATGATCATCACTAACCAGCCTTTGACTAGTTCATGCTCACCCGCAATGACGTAGTAACCATTTCTTCCTAGATCTGTTTCCTCCTTGAGCAGCTGTTCGAGTTGATTTTGGAGTTTTCCTACTTTGTCGGTCCTTCAGTAGTCACATAGAAGAGTCTCCCGAGTTGAATTGCCAGTCACGGGATTCGTTCTGCATACCATGACAATAATCTCAAAATCAATCCATCACGAAGAGAGGTTCCATGCGAACCATGGATAAAGAACAGAACCTTAAGTTTGATAAATTGGTGATATGGGATGGAAAATGGTAAAATTTGGAGCAAGAAGTGAGCGAGCAAAGGGAACGTATTAGAGATGAACATATATGACAAGATTGAGCATGTGAAGGGCAAAGACTAACTCACTCCACATGACTCTTAAACTCTATATGATGATAATAACGCGCAACTGAACAAAATTGAGATTATGGCCAGACATAGCAAAGCACCTTGCACTGATCTATCCATTATTGATTTAGTAACTTTTGAAATTATAAAATAGTGGAAGGGAATTTGTGACTTTACCCGTCGGCCACTTTGCAGAGTTCTTTTCGTTGGTCGTCTCTCCAACCTACTTCAGTGAAGTCTGTCAAGGACGGAAACCACGGCCATGAGTAACAACTCTCTAAAAGCAAAAACACGAAAGATAGAAACACTGCCTTATCCATAAAATATGATGTTCACATTCTCATGCTGCTTATTTAGGGACGCTTTACATGGGGGAGTCAAGCCGTACATATGGGGCTGGAGGAGAGTAAAAAAATCTCCCAACGTGATTGGTTGACTATTTAAACTGCAAGAAATAGACCAAAGGAGGAAAATATCCTCCTTCGGCGCCTTGACTCCCAGTGTAAAGCGTCCCTTACGTCCCTTATTAACCCTTATTAGAGTTAAGTTAAGGATAGACGTACCAGCACCAGTGATGATGGCGTTTTTGAACGAAGTGTTGCCAGTTACCAGAGCTCCCTCCAGATTGGCATTGGTCAAATTTGCCTGCAAAGTTGCTCATTCACAAGTACCACTTCAATACCAATGAGGGGATTCAATCATGTTCTTATTAACAACAAAAGAGGAGCACCCAGATATGTACCTTTTGAGCATTTGCTAATGAGAAATCACACCCCCGGAGGTCTGCATCAGTAAGGTCAGCTCCTACAATGCACCACAAAAAGTTCAGAAAACTCACAGAAACAAAAGTCTTGCCAGAAAAAAATACTAAGCGATTGGGAATAAGAAGGTGGGGGAACTTTCAATCACTTACCAGTCAAGTCTGAGTCAAAGAAACTGGAACCTAAAAGCTTTGCTCCTTTAAAATTTGCTTGTCGCAATATGGACTGCATACAAGCACTGCCTGACTTTCAGTATTTCTAGTATGAGCTCAAATTGTGGAGTCAAAGAAGACAGCAATAACATTATTTAACAGCTTCTTCACATACATACAGTAGTTTCTTTTGGATCAATGAATGTAACAAACTGTCTATTGAGGCAATTTGCAAAATTCTCAAGCTGGTTCTAGTACCGTCTTGAAATCTTGTTTGATCAATGTTCGACCACTGAAATCTCTTCCCGTCAAATCTTGTCCGCGAGTCACCTCTTGTCCATACGGACCACCACCCTACAAAACCACAACAATTATGACTCATTACAAGTTCACGGCATATGATATTATACAACAATCATGTACGTTATGATTATCTAGCCATAAACATATGTGTATAGGACAATCTCTTCCGAGGGGGAAATTTTCCTCAGTGAAGCCTGCAACCTCCGCTGTTTACAATCTTGCAATCTGTCTGTAAAACATATGATATTTTTTCTTACCAATGATATTATGTGAATCAGAACTGATTGAGCTAAATACTAATGAGCATCATGTCATGGCCTGGCAGTTTAGGTCAATCAGGTTTGGGATTCACTTACCCTAAAAGCAAACGCAGGTCCAGGAGTCGAGTAACACAAGGAGGCAGCTGCAAGGGCAACCAGACTCACACGTCCAAACCTTTGTAATCCTGCGAACTCATAGTCTCGTTCCGTGTACTCAACCTGAGTACAATCGAAAACCAAATCTTAACTCGATGAATGAAGACACAAATGGCAGAGTTCTATCAGAAGACCATATGTACTAATACCATATTCGATAAATTGGGAAGCAAAACGGAAGTTTCTACAATACGTAAGCTGATTCTTCTGAAAATATGACAATAAACTGCTCCATCGGTTGTCATTTTAAGTTTTGTTCTACGATGTACGCCACAAGGTTTCTAAATGCATTCCGTCTGAAACCGTGGCAGTAGAAAATTTTCCCAATTACCAAATTTGATGTTTACTAGATTACTACTCCCTCCGTCTCTGGAAAAAACACCATGATTTGGTTCAAACACCTGTCTCACTCATATGATATAAATTAGTAATCCACACCATCCAAACCATATCCAATAAGTAATTTAGACCATCAGCAAAATCAACCGATTTTAACCAATTTTAGCAAATCATGGTGTTCTTCTGAGTACAACAGTCATCCTAATACAAGAAGCGTCGATGGAATCTATGTTGCCTTAGCAGCATTAGCTACATCAGATTTTAACACTGATAAAGTGATGCAAAAGCTCAAATCAGAGACTCAAACCTGAAGTATAGTGTACACAATACTGGAAGACTGGATTACCACAACCCTAACAACCAAAAAGCTAAATATGTTCAATTCATACAACACTAGGTGTATTCAGAATACAACCCTGGAAACCCTAATCACAAGTAATGGAATTGAGTTGTCTGAGTGAGTAGCAAGAGCACCAACCTCTGGGCACTTCTCATCGGCGTGCTTGTAATACAAATGCTCATCGACGCTTCTAGAGGACGACGACGGAGATGGTCCGCAAGATTGCGACGCATTGCTGCTGCTGCTATTGCTGCTGCTTCCTGTAGTAGTCAAGTGCACGGAGGAGGAGGGCTGTGTGGTGTCCCTGGCTCCGGGAATGAGCGCCCTCAACGCTGACAAACAAATCGTAGGAAGCGCAGCCATTGAATCGTCTTTCCTGCAATTGAATGGAAATGCGCTACTCGCATTGCAAAGTGGAAGATTGCCAGGAGGGTGATAGAATGGAATGGAGTTTTGATCGAGGAGGCTCATTGCCTGTGTGAGGATTTGCTGACTTGGCAGATAAGCCTCCTGACTAATATCACTGAACTGACACTTCATTCACACCAGCCCCTTAGAACGAGACTGGAGTTTCTATCTATCTATTTATTAAGACTTTCCGTAATAGCACACTGTGGTTTGTTGTAGGGACTCTTTTTAATGGGGAGGATAGCCTAATTATATTTTGGAGTCGCTTAAAAAACATTTTAGAGAGAGGATGAAGGAGGGGTCAATTCTTGAGGTTGCGTTGTAGAAGGAAAAACAAGGTGGTGGGGTCTATTTAAACTTTTGACCTCATTCCATGTCTTTAATTTGTTAAAGAAAAGTAAATGGAAATGAACATGGAATGAGGTCAGAATTCTAAGTAGACCACATGACCTTGTTTTTCCTTCTACAACGCAACCTCAAGAATGTCTAAAGGTGATGTTATATAAGCATTTTCAACGAGCTGGCTAAAAAGGCAAGACTACTTTCTACATTTAGCTAGAAAATGGTAAATTTTTTTCCCTAATGGACCAACTACTCGACGTGCTACCTTAGGTGGCGTGCTAAAGAGAGGCTCTAGACTTGTCAAAGGTATTGACCGGTCACAACCTTACTATCCATCCAACTCTTACTCAAACTTTTTGTTTACTTTAAGTTAACTTCACAATTGGGAGATTTCATATTTTCTTTTGAAAAAAACTCCAAACTTTTGAACTCCAAGTACTCTCAGATTTTTGTCATGATGTGGTGAAAGGTGGAATATATGAGGGTAATTTACCGAATCTGCTGCAGGAGGGTGTGCATTCAAAGGAGTGATACATTTAGCAACCCCTCCTTTCTAGCTACACTTTGCAAGTCCCCTTAGCCAATCCCTCTTTAGCCGGTCGTTGAAAATGCCTTAGGTGTTTCCGACAGTGATTTAGTTGTGATGCACATTTGGAAATAAACTTAAAAGATAGAATCTTTTTTGTTGGCATACAAGCATAGAAAATAGTTTTGGTGATGCTACTCAGATTTTGAGCAAGTTACCACTACTACATCCAAGAGGAGGGAGCTAATTGCAACTTCATCTCAGGTAAAGTTGCTCTTACAAGATACATTTTCTTTTTCTTTGTGACATACATACATTCAAGGACAGGTCAAACAAACACTCCGTTCACATTGACCTTAAAAAATTATGCTAAAGAGAATTAACACATTATGCTATGAAAAGAACAAGTTCTGAGTCCTTGTAGGCTTCAAGCGGTCACTCTAAGACTGGATCACTAGGCTATGGCCGATCGGTCTTGCTGGGTTCATCGATTCCCCTCGCACATCCCGTAGTCGTCCTCTTCATTCCGACCCACCGACAGCTCCACACATTCCACAATAGTAATCCCCGATTGTGGAGCAATGCGGGATCGGCGAGGAGCGAAAGCATGGTCAGATTCCTCCGAAGACGCACCATCGACCAAATCCAAGCCAGTGCGAGGATCACGTACCAAGCCACGACGAGAATCGAAGGAGAAACCCTGTTGGTGCAGCGCCTGCGGTAATGGCTGGCTAGCTCTCGTCATCGTTGCAGGAGTTTCAATCTTCTTGGTCGCTTGTGGACCATTCATAGCCGAAAAATTTCAATGGAGGAAGCAAGCCACACCAAGGGCTATCACTCCCTTTCCTGGCAAGCTCGTCACGGACTTGCCACAGGTACTATACATCGGTTTCTCTCCGATTGCTTTTGGTTTCTCTTTTTGATTGCTTATGGGGTTTATTGAATGCAGTTTCAAGGGATGCACCGGGAACGCATGTTCTGGGGCACGTATCGGTCGACTCTCTACTTAGGTATTCGAGCTAGGTAATGCAGCATCCACTTGATGATTGATTTGTCTATCGAAGCAAGATGATGTCTAATTTGAGCAACTCAGTTAGTGACAATCGTTGTAGAGAACCCTACCCACTCAACAAAATATCAACCATGTCAGAGATGTGTTATTGAATCTTAATGAGTGTGAAAGAATTACATATGGGATCGATCACTCTTTCTGATTAGGAGCAAGATGCTTTGTAATCAAACTTTGAACAGGAATGCAGCTAGCGATGCATGGGGACAATCACAGTTGTTAAAACCCTACGCCATTTGATGAAGTGATATATGCCAGATTTGTTACTGGGAAGAAATCATGCCAATCTAGGTCTTTCTGAGTATATCTGGACTTCTGGTTTCTACTGCAATTCTCATAAGATCTATTTCGACTTCAGTTTTTCACCGCCAATGGATCCCAAGTGGGGTTTTGTCAATTTCTGCATTTCTTTCCTCAGACAAACCTTGAGAGTAGCTTAAATGTTCACCAGGGTGTAGTGAATTTGGTCATCCTCATGATAAACCCTAAACCCTAGATCAAATAATTTCAAGCAAAGAGACAGGGGCAGCAGCTGAGGGTGAATGTTGTGGTATCAGGACACCAAAGTCATTGCTGGCAGGGTTGATGTGGTTGGGAGTGAAGGAGAATCGATACTCCCTGCGACATACATGTGAGGAAGGTGATAAACTCACGAGGTATGCTTGGGTTCGTCACGATGGAGCTACTTATGGCCGTCAGGTACTCTACCTCATTCAACCTTTCAATTTTTTAGTTACTGTTATAGAATACAGCATTCATGTGTTGTCCTTTCTTCCAGGAAATAGTCGATCAAGGGCTTGCAATTTCCACATCGTTCTTGAAGAATCAAGATTCCGAAAGTGGCTACGGAGGCGATTGGGCAGTTCGTGTTCAAGTGGCAGAAAGGTATCCCATCCCTTTAAGCACCAACGGCTCATGTGATTGAGAATTAGTGAAGAATGAGTAATGATATTGAGCAAAGGAAGTTTCGTTTCTTTTATCTGACCGCTGAAATGTACATTGTTGAGATTTGTTTTCCTGGTTACAGAGATGAAAGTCAATCTCCTGGTCGGCAAGTATCGCTATTCTTCTACGTTGCGGATGAGAGTGAGAGTGCGTTGGATCTGTCGTTGGATTCGTCCGGGAAGTTTGCAGCTGGCACTGCAAACGAAATTGGTGGTTGGGAGCTTCATATCAAAGGCCAGGTATGCTCCTCTATTCTCGAAAGTGAGCATTTAATCAAAGATACTAGAACTGCTGATTACTCCTTCAGAAGCACAATGGGATAAGAAGGCCAACACAAAAACTACACATGGCTTTGTGCACATTCAAAAATTGAGCTCGACTCGGAAGTTGAAACACTGCACTAAAACGTTGCCATGAAACTGAGTATGAGGGCGCAGTGTGGTCTGAAAGCCTCGTTAAACAGATGAATCGAATAAAGAGAATATGAGCAACGTGAGCTTCACCCAACTATAATCCCAGTGTTTGTCTTATTTGCATGTATTACAATGACGACAAAACATGATAGTGTTGAAAACCCCAATCGTTTATTTTCAACATGAGCTGAAAAGAATGCTAATTACAAAGCAACCGGGGTTCATTCGGGGGATTGAAAAGTGACCTGGGTGGTGTTTTTAAAGGGAAAGTCTTCTACCAGTTTTGTGGGACTCCGTCGCCAACACACACACAATTTGACGCAGTTGGTTTGGCAAGTGCTTGAAACTCAGGTAATCTAGATCATGTATTCTTGAGGCTTTATCATGGCTGTTTTCTCAAATAGTTGTAGACATTCGAAGATAATTGGTGTTATGCTGGTTGGAAGAGTACGTGATTTGTGTTCCCTCTGATTGCTAGGCACGGACACATGGTCGTATTGAACTTCCAAATGCAGCTGAGAAGTCTTCCAACATTGGTGTCATCCAGGTACTCGTTTCTTTTCTGTACCATCAGCTTGTTTGATAAAAAGCTTAATTTGAAGCTCTAGTTATTCGTGCAGTGCTTGTACTTACACTGGAAACTGCCCAGATCACTGGTGTGGCTCCTCTATCGTTCGACGTTGTCTTCTTGTCTGGCACAGAGAAGGGGAGTGATGGAGCTGGCGAACGTGTTGCTAGGCTTTCAGGTACCATACCGAGCGTTCACTAGAGGAACTTAAATAGTGGAGATGGAGCTACATGCATTTGTGTAGTATGAGAGTTCGAGTGGATCTATTGTTTTACATAGGAAAGGGTAGTGTTGTTAAGCTTTTATTTAATCCTCGAAGGATGAGTTTCCAGGTCATCTTCTAAAGCACCTCTCCTGTTATGGCCTTGCTGCAGGTGTCGAGCTCACACAAAAACTGTTAGAGCGTGAATTGCTGTTTGAAAATCGATTTCAGACAACTTTCAGGCTGCAAGATAAGGTGCGGATGACTAGTAGCTCTCGTATAAGAAGCAAAGCTCATCCTCATGTTGGTGGCGAGATTGATAATCTGGTTCACTCTGTAGTAGTAGCAGGCAGTTGTGGTTTCTTAAGATGACAGAGGTAGTTTTGAGTGGTTTCTCTTCATTCTTATGTGATATTTTTGGTTATAATAGATTGTGCATATGAGGGTGATCATATTGAATGTTGTTGCAAATAGAACTCTAACACTGAAAGTCATTATCATGAAAAGGTGAAAGGCGAACGGGAGCTCGAAGTTGGCCGAGTGGCACTTAGTAATCTTCTGGGCAGCGTCGGATACTTCTATGGGCAGTCTTTGATAGCGATTCCTCCTGAGCATCAAGTGGGTATTCCTCCATGCTTCTCTTGTATTTCAATAATCTCCATTGCAAAGATTGATCGAGTTTCTAATAGGAAAAATCCATTTTTGAGTAGGTTAATCTTCTGATGAGAAATGTTCTGATGCGACAGGGTCCTGAAACAAAAGATGGAGATGTGTGGAAATACTGGCCTGCGGCATTGTTTACTGCTGTCCCGAGCCGCTCCTTCTTCCCACGAGGTTTTCTGTGGGACGAGGGTTTCCATCAGCTCCTGGTAAGGTAAGACAGACATTCGAATGCTCACAATGTGAACCCAATTCTACAAATGCTTGTAGGATTCATTCGCTTCAAATCCCTGAACGTATCTGAACGTATCTGAACTCTGCTGCAGTCGATGGGATCGCACAATGAGTAAGGAGATCATAGCTCACTGGCTTGATCTTCTCAACATCGATGGTTGGATACCTCGTGAACAGATTCTCGGAGATGAAGCTCGCAGGTATGTAGCAGTACGTGATTGAATTCTATTAGGTAACCTGTTAAGCTAGTTCATTTCCATTGGGCTATGATATTGAGGAGAGGAGCTCCCTATGACAGTGTTATCTGTGTCACAGCAAAGTTCCAGACCAATTTGTGAAGCAACATACGAGCAATGCCAATCCTCCGGCGCTCTTCATGGCTATACACAGTAAGGATCCTTTTACTGCCGGGTTAATTCATTACATTCCTTATTTAGGAGTTTTTTTGCTTTTGGAGAGGATGTAACCACTTTTGGTCAAGGGCATGAAGTTCCTGGTGTCTGTGTCTGCAGAACTCGCCACAGCTTACGAAGACGAGAAAGCATTAGGTCTTGGTAACGAAGAAGACGACGAATTTTTTGAGAGGTTATATCCAAGACTTGAAGCTTGGTTCCAATGGTTCAATACTTCCCAAACTGGTGTGCACTCACTTAACATTCATTCAGCGTGCATTTCGTCCAATATGTCTGATTCTTGTGTGAAGGAAGGCCTAATGCTACCTTAATTTTTATTGTTCTATCTCTTCTTGTCTAGTTTCTTGTGAAGTCCATCTATTCTGCTGTAGTATGTTGGAATTCGACTTATAGTTTGGGAATTGTGCAGGGAAGGTGCCTAGCAGCTATTATTGGCATGGACGGAACGCCGAAACTAAGCGTGAGCTGAATCCACTTGTGAGTGGATTACATTCTTACATTCTTACATTCTTACATTCTTACATTTTTACATGTAAAAATAAAATACTTAGATGTTGCTGACATTAAAGACGAATCGAAGTTGTCAATAAATCATTAAGTAGAATCATTGAACCTAAGTTTCATCAAACAAAACATCTAAAACACGTTATCCAAGTGTCTCATTGCACTATTGGTTGCTTATCCACACCAGATTAGATCCTGTGCATGATATCCTGTTTCATGTCGCAGACTTTGATGTCGGGTTTGGACGACTATCCAAGAGCATCACACCCTACCGACGATGAGCGGCATCTGGATTTGCGATGCTGGATGGCACTGGCTGCTCGATCACTAACCAAAATAGCCTCCATTGTCGGCGCATCAAATGACGTAGGGAACTCGATTCCATGTCTTCTTTTAAACTAAGAGACTTCTCTATTAAAAAAAAGCGATTGTTACATGCCTCTTTCATCTATATAATCTTTAAATTTCAAAACCCTGTTGCTCAAGTTAGATTGCCACCATTTCTACAATAAACTTGCTTTATTCCACTGAAATGAAAATATCTAAGCGCATATCGTGCAACATCATGAATGTTTGTTAGTATCTCGCTTGAGTTTTCTTTGTGTGAATGCAGGCCTACGTCGCAACCGCAGCAGAGCTAACAGACCTGGAGCTCCTCAATAAGGCGAGAATCAGACACTTCATTAAAAAAAGTGCCACTTGATTACATACCTTATCTCTGTAAACTACCATCTCACCTCTGAATTTGTGTGGAACAATGGTTCGTGCAGCTTCACTACGATGCAGAAAGTGGGCGTTACCTCGACTATGGACTCCACACTGAACAGGCATGTTGCATATTTCCCTCTTCAAAATTCATGCTTTCAAGCTTACCGGTGTAATTGTAGGGAGAGAAAGTGCTGAGTGGACTTTGTTTGTTACAGGTGAAGCTGCAACGACGGAATTGGGTGGACCCTCACACAGGGTACATGCAGTCGGAAATGGAACGAGCGGTATTGAGTCCTCCAGAGCTAGGGTGGGTTCCACATTATGGCTACAACAGCCTCTTTCCGATGCTCATGGACATCCTACCCCTGGTAAGGCATCTGCAAGCAAGCAATTTTCTATTGAAATGTGCGAGGAGCCTTTTTCTCAGTTTCAGCATCTGTGCTGCAGGAGTCGAGGGAGTTTGAGAATCAGTTGGAGCTTCTACGAAACGAGTCTAATTTGTGGACCTCCTTCGGACTTCGTTCACTTGCCACAACAAGGTACCGCTCTCAAGTCATCTCTGTGTTCTGTGCTACGTAACATACTCCAGTTAGCTTCTTTTATTTGCTTACAGTGAGCTGGTGATTTCCACCTTCTTCTAGAGCTCGTACAGTGTCTCCGACATATAACGGGTGTGTTTCTCCGCCATTTTTTGAGGAGTTTTTATTACAAGGGAAACGTTTCTGGTCATCAACTTGCTTGGGTTTCTAGAAATGCTTATTTCCACATTAATCATTTTGGTAAGGAACAATGTCATGCTACTACAGAACGAAGTTTTGTGAGCGATGACGATCTGCTAAAGAATTGATTGTTAGCATGTATTGTGAGCTTCCACTTTTTTTGTATCGAATCTTCAATCACGATTCTTATTTCTCTCCTGTGGGCTTTGGTAGCTCCCTGTACATGGAGCGCAACACAGAGCATGATGCACCATATTGGCGAGGTCCCGTTTGGATGAACATGAACTATCTCGTGCTCTCTGCACTTGATCGTTGCTCAAAAGGTACTAGAGCCACTTCATGTTTCAACGATCATTTCATTTTTCTCATCAGATATATAGAACGATCTCTGGCAGATTATCATATGAAGGTCGAATTGGCAGTCTGTTTATAACCAAGACTAGATATGGATTGTTCAATACTATGCTTTTAGGGTATTTATTCAGAAAGTGTTTTGTTGTTGTCAAAACTGCAGCTGAAGGGCAACAAAGCAGCAGATGCAGCGAAATCTATACCCATCTTCGTGCAAATTTGATCAGGTACATAGAAAATCGACTCATTTTTTACTGATTTCCTCGAGTATTGTTATAGTCCCCGGGTTCCCTAATGTGATGCTTTTGGCAGAAATGTGGTGAAGCGGTACCATGAGAGCGGATATCTGTGGGAGCAGTATGATAACGCCAACAAAGGAAAGGGAAAAGGATCACACCCTTTTACAGGATGGACGTCCTTGATCCTACTTATTATGGGAGATCTCTACTAAGCTACCTTTATCCAACATTCAAGGAAGGGCATATCCAAGGTACCTTTATACAAAAGCAGATGTCCATATACAGAATTAGATGTTGCGATTGCAGGGCAGGTTATTGGCTTCTAGACAGCTTTTCAATATCCAAACACCGATAACGTTCTTGTAAGGAGCTGCGAACACCAAGTGCTAATCGAAAGATGTTCCAATGGGCAGATGTGAAAGAAAGCCAACTCCAATGGGCAGGTGTACTTGTAGCCAACCATTATTGTGCTTCTTTCAATTTACAAGATGAGGCAAGCCAGACACCTCTGAAGTTTTTAACGTATTGGAATCAACATGTTTCACATTCAATTTCGACTCAACCAGGGGCTGACGTTTTCAAAGTGCTGCAAATGTCACTTATATGTCACCAGAATGGAGACGGCAGCTTTGTCACAGTTGCTGATGGGCTCCAACTATGTTGCACGATATGGAGATGTGAGTCTACCAATACCAATGTCTCTGCAACCTTGCTTTGCTTGCAATGATATCACTTAAGCTACTGCCATCAATCAATCCTGCTCACATATCGCACAACAGATAGCTTTTTCAGTTCCTCATACCAGACTTTGTAGAGCACAAGAGAACGTGCTCATGTTCCAAGCAGCACCAGGAACCGTGCAGTGGGCTAATTTATCATTTATCCATGAGGAAGATTCTGACCTTCAAGCTCAAAGTCAAATGTACAGCACACAATTTCTGACTGACCTTCAAGCTTATAGTCAAATGTATAGCCCACCTTGATTGTCAGCTTATGGAACACCTATGAACTCTAAGGGTTGGTTTACACTACGGTGGAGAGGTCCACTGGTCAAGAAATGAATGAAAATCTCAATCGTGATTGGTTGGTTTACACTATGGTGGAGAAGTTCACTGGTTAAGAAATGAAGGAAAATCTCAATTGTGATTGTTTGAAGATGAGATTCTTGGAGTGTGATTGGTTGAAAATGATCTTCTTGACAGATTGGTGGCCTTCTCCACTATAGTATGAACCTGTCCTATTATTTTTATTTCTAAAATATTCCCTATTTACTAAGAAATTTCAATTTTTGTATCACTTGGTAGCTTGTAACTTTGCCCATTTTGCTATGGATTGCTCACACTAAAATTTGCTTGATTTCTGAGTGGACTCCCTTATTAGTAGTCAGAACATTGCACCCTTGGACTTGGATTACCATGTTGGTGTACATTAGAATCACGATCAATTATATGATGGTAGATGATACTTTTTGAAAAAGTTTTAGATTGTCAATAAAGAGGTTACAAACATATATTCTCCATGAAAGAATAGGTGAAAATGTTAACATACATGTTTCAAGTTCACGTTGATGTCAATAGTCTCGGCAACAGAAGCGATGCGCTCGCCAGTTGTAGCAAGACGGTCACTTTGATGGGCAAGAGCCATAGCGAGTCTCTCTGATGTATTGGACATTCTTTCTGCGGTGTTGGTAAACCGATCACCTTGGTTTGTCAAAGTGGTCATCATATGGTGGGCTATTTTCCCACCTTGATGAGCCACGGCTACTGATCCCACAAGAACAGCTGCAGCTATTACCACACAACCCCAAAATGTTCCGGCAGGCTCGGGAACTTGAGGTGACATGCTCCAATTGCCCTAGTGCCTTATAAATCCTATGCAAAATACCATCCATGTCTCATTTATACAGTTGCTTTGGCTTTTTCTTATACAAATAAGAAGCTTTTTCATTGGCTATATGATTGAAATAGTTTCTTATGTTACTTTCACTTGTTAATATTTTAAAAGCTTAGAACTTCTTGTTGTACACAGATATGAGTTTATTCACTACTCTATAACCTTATGAATCTATATGTGTAGAAGACATTTGTATATTTTTACAATCATGGTGTTCATTAACACGAGTATAATCAAACTTGTGGTCACATTGGTAATCAAGTACTCATCACGATAAGCAAAGTTATTAAGACTTGTATGCCAAAAATGTTGAGAATACATAATATTCACAAGAAATAGATTGATTATAGATATCATCCTTTCTGAATTTCCAAGTTGTCTTAAACTCTTGAAAGCTACACAACGTAGGAAAAAATTCCTCTATATGAACAACAATATATATTATGACAAGATTAAGCTTTTAGTAACAAACCTTGAAGTGACATTATAATATTCTTGCATATAGCAAGAAGTTGAGCTTCAAGAATAGATTTTTATGGTTGATCTTGTTTTTTTGGTTTCCACAAATGTTGATATTATTGTAATCCTGAATGGGCGCCACTACTTCTATTTCAAATATTGATCATATGTATGAGTCCAACACTGTCCATTGTGAGTTTTGTGAGATCATGTTACGTACTCTTTACCATGATTCCACATTCTTTTCATGCATAAGTCTAATCACGACATGCTCATGATATTAGAAGTAATTAATCATTAAATCACATCTTATCTTCATAGCAACTCCAATTATAGAATGTTTCTTTTTTGAATGTCATCAAACTTAGAGAGCACTATTAAATTTGACGTTTTTGTATTTATCATCAAAGAATGTTTGAATGTGTTGCATGACAAAAAAATTCAATATATGGACATTTAACAAATTTACTAATTTCATTTTAGGGTTAGGTCTTGAAGAATAGATGTAGGATTCATTATGACGATGTTTATCAAAGGTGGCAACAACTCTACTAATTTCAAAGGTCAATTATCTCAACTAATACCTTTTAAATAATATAAAAATATATTCTTACCAAGTACCCTCATAAATATTGTGTAAGGTTTTAAATTTTACTCAATGCACAGAATTTGCTTGGTAATTTGGACAATTTATAAATAATAATGCATAAGTTTTAAGTTGTTGGGTGGTTTATGGAAGATGGTTTATTCCTTGAACGCCCTTAGTGTTGAAATGTGGTAACGAGTTGAAACTTTATAGTCATAACTCTTTTTAAGGTTTATTTTTTTAGTGAAAGAAATTATGTTCGATCACAAATTAAGTCTAGAAAATTTATAATTTTATCCAAGTTAATGTGAATTTACCGCATGCATTTTAGTAAACGTAGCTTTTGATTTAGAGACATAATCTTCTACATTTTTTATTTTTTTTTCACAACCTTTTTTTTTTTTTCCCTTATAACCCCTAAAGGTCCAAGCGTTTTTTTGATCTCCAAACTCAAATACTCAAAGTTTGACCACCTTAAGTTTTAGAGATTGATGTAAGGCTCAAAGTTTTATTGTTTTGAGGATTTTCAAGCGTAAGATCTCAAATAAAACTACTACTAACCCCAATTCCGTTCAAATGGCACTATGCCATGTGCCATTTTGTCACACTAGATCTTACATTTGTGCTCATATAAAATGATATATTCTGTATTATCACAACTTTTTTTGTAATATCACTTCTTTATATACATTGTCACTCATTTTCCCTAATATCACCTTAAAATTCTGTTATATCACATGGTTTTTGAACTACAGTTCAAAAAGTTGAGGTGTGCCATTTTACCGGAATAATGCCATTTTAACGGAATTGGGGTTTACTCCTTCCTCCGTCTTAAAAAAATACCATGATTTAATTCAAAACACTTGTCTCACAATAATACCAAGATTAGATATTAATGAGTAATCCAGACCATCCAAACCATATTCAACTATATCAAGGAGTAATCTAGACCATCAGAACAATCAACCATTTTTTAGCAAATCATGATGTTTTCATGCGACGTAGTGAGTATTAGAAATTCCATGTTAACCCCTAACTCTCCTTAAAACCCGAATCGGGTTTCGGAGGTTCCCGCAAGAGAAAAACTCAGCCAACTTTGACCATTATAATCTCACAAATGAGGAAGAATGAATGGTTCAAATTTGGTATGGAGATGAATGTCAAGTGAACTTTGAGATCTTACGGTTGAATCTTTCAAATAATGCTTAGATTGAGATTTTTTGAGCTGAATCTAAAGGAAGGTCAAATTTTGTGACTTAGACCAATTTGCAACAAGGAGAGTTAGGGGTTAAAATTTTAACCGTTGAATCTACACCAATTGTGAGATCATAACATTCAAAATTATTTTCACAAGCTTCGTTTGTTTTTTTTCCACAAAATCCCTTTTTTTGAAAAGAAACCCCCTTTTCTTGCACAACCCTTATTCTTTCAAAATGATCATCTTTACTTTCACAAGATCCTTTCGTTTCAAAAAATAATTCCTTCCCAGAATCTGAATTCTGATAGTCCTTTCGTTTCAGAGAATCATTTCCTTTCAGGTATCTTATCCTTCAGGACAATAATTTCTTTTCAGAAGATATTTTCCTTCCAGAAACTCTTTTCCTTTTCCAAAAACCAACGTTTCCTTACAAAAATACAAAAAAACTTTGTTCACAGATTACAGATACGACAATTCAGAGGTCACCAGTAAGCTTCTCCTTTGGTTTAGTTGTGATAGGTTTATTACTTGTAGTTCACAAAATGGACCAATCTCATCGAGAGGATTTTTACTCTCCATCGACTCAAAGTACAGCTTGACTCCCCATGTAAAGCGTCCCTCAGAGGTTGAAGTGAAGAACTGAACTTACCTTACAATATGTGAGTTTTTCTTCGTATGATTTTATTTATTTTTCAAGAAACCTTTTTTTGTTCTTTGGTAAATTATTATTATAATTATTATTTTATTTTTAATTTTTTTTTTTTTTTTTCTGGTGGAGGAGGAACCATTCAAGGCCCATGGCACGTTTTTTAAACATCATACATGTGCCAATTGTGAGGATGTCAGCAGTCCTGAAGCATATTGATTTGAAAGCTAAAATTATTGTACTATTCCAATCCTCCAGTGCCTAAAAAAGCAAAAAATAAAAAATAAAAATATATATTCCTTACAAACATTTTTCTCAGTTTCAGATATTAAAGTTGTTGCATTTGATGTTGCAAGTGCAATTGTCTCAAAATGATGGTTGCTGTGTTGGTTGTGATGCAGGACGGATTCTCATTGGATAAGATTCAACTTTTTAAGTATTCACCTTGATCAATGCAAAATTGCTTAAATTACTTTTATTTATTTATTTATTTATTTTTTTTTTAAATTTTTTTTTTTGTTTTTTAAAAGTCTAAAAGAGCTCAATCTAAGCATTGTTCTAAAGATTATACTAGAGGATATTAAAGTCAATTTGACATTTCACACATTTATCAGATTTGAATCATTGATTCTTCTTCATTTGTCTCATTATAACCGTCAAAGTTGGTGGTTTCGTATTCTTATTGGTTTTTACGGGTTAAGTCTTAAGATTTACAAGACTACATTCTGACTCAAAGTAGGCTTCTAAAATTTTTGTTTCTTTTTTTCAAACTTTTAAGGCTCCCACATTCTTATTAGTCATATGGATGATAGATTGATAGACAAGTGAAATAGTGTAATTTCACAGTCTAAGGGACGCTTTACATGGAGAGTCAAGTTGAATGTTTGCGGAACCAAGGTCCAAAGCAAACATCTTCGTGTGTGATTGGTCCATTTCTTGAAATTTCGTAAGTAAACCAACCACATGATAGAATTTTGCCCTCCTTAAGCCCCACGAACACCTTTGACTCCCTGTTATAAAGCATACTTTATTTGATTGAAAGCCTTTGGCACCAATCAAGGAATGGGAAGATTGATGTTAGGAAATTTATACATACGTTCATCATATTTGAGATATACCAATCAATGAATGCTAGAAAGAAGGGATTGATTAATCATACAAACTGTCTAGAGGACTGTACCATCATAATCCAAACAACTTATAAACTCAACTTATAAACCTTAAAGTAGGTCTTCATTCTCAACAAAAGTTATTTCTTCAAATTGAAGTAATTCTTCGATTGTACCACTAAAAATCCTAGATCCTAATTTTAGACATACAATCTTTTTCTCAGAGATAAGAAAATGACATGTCAAAAGTCTCTTACGCACCATAAGCATCATGGGTCCACTCTAAGTTATCCAAATCAAAGTAACTCCTAGCTAGATTCACCTCCATAGACTTAAGTGGTGGTGAAGTAGCCCTCTTCCTTGTGGCAAGTAACCCCACCGGTTCCTTTGTCCTCTCCACGGCAACTGGTCAGAGCACCCTTCTCATCAAAGACTCCGATTAGACGAGCCTTGTGACGGACTCCATGCTCTTGCGCAATCAGGAGTCATAAAGTGCTAGTAAAGCTACATACCCAAAAAATCTAGGAAAGGTAGAATCACTGGAGGGAGGGAGGCGCTCGCAGACGCACGGAATAGATCAGAGAAACGAAACGAGGAACTTGGGAGTTGTGTGGAATGAGCAAAAAGTCGGAGTAAATGCTTCCCGCACTCGAAGTTAAGTGTCGACCACTCGCACGTTTCACTTGCAGAAGGCAAACTAAAGAAAGGAATCAAACTGCGAATCCAAACAATTGCTTATTCGGCAGTGGGGACCTCCGGGGCTCCAGATGGCCCAATCCCGGTACCTGGGCTCCCGTTTAACGTCTCTGTCATCCGCATCGCACGGCTCTGTCACCCTTAGCGTGACACCACTCTACTCTTAAAAAGTCGCAACTGGCCTAGCGAACAAGCCTTGCTTGATGAGCAGATTCGCTACGTTACTGTACTTTACCTAGCCGTCGAATCCTGAGTCATGGTATTGATCTTCCTGCACTCAACTTGTCTGCTTGCACTCAAGCTCGCTAGCTCTCATCGATCCCAATGGCGATCTATATAATCATGTAGGCGCCACCTAGTAGTTGCTAGATCACTTACTCACTGCAAGTTAGCGCCGGATCAGCTGATCGATCAGGTTCGAGTGGTTTCGATCAGGCTGGGCATTTCGATCGATCGGAGCGATGGAGATGTCTATGGCTGGTTCGCGTGCTTGCCAGTTGGGGAGTGTGAAGCAGTTTGGAGGTGATGATGTGCCGAGGTTGTGGAACGTCTGCAGGAGTGTGGCAGTGAGGCGATCGCATGTGATGAGAGTGGTGGCCATTACGACCACGAGGAAAGGGCAGTCGTCGGGGCGGAAGCGGATGCCGTTGAAGAAGCTGGCGATCTCGTTGTGCGATCGGTTGGAGAAGCAGGTCATGTCGTGGGGGAAAGACGAACGGGAGGAGCCTCCGTATTTGATTGAGAATTATGCCCCTGTTTCGGAGATGGCTCCTACGGCGGACCTCCCTGTTGTCGGCACCATCCCTGTACGTTACCACCGATCCCCTGCAGCTCTTTAATTTTCTCCTGATTGAAGGTGGGTTTGTATTGTAAGTTACGTACATGATTAGTAATCGATTTTCATGGTTGATTGCAGGCTTGTATGAACGGCGAATTTCTTCGCGTTGGTCCGAATCCGATGTTCGAGCCAGTGGCTGGATATCACTGGTACTACTTAGTTTCGAGATTCATGCACATCTTTGCTGATATGACCGGAGACAAGTACAATCGAGGAATTTTCATGGAAAATTAATTTTTGTACCACGGAAAGATTGAAACGGTCTCTGGTTCGGAGTCGGCAGAGTTTCCAACTAGTTTTGTGATCGTAGTACTTACTAGGTAACTCGAAGAGATCTGTCTGCACTGTGGCTGGATACCTACTCAACTCTGCTTTCGAGATTAAACACTTGCTGATGATCGATCGAACACAAGTTCATCGAAGAATTTCCATGGCAGTTTTGTGAACTAAAACTCTGTGATCATCATAATTCGGAAAGATTGAAACCGTGAAAAGCAGAGTATACCAGCTAGTGATCTTAACTTGAACAGTTACTTGAACTTACAGGTCGGTTTTGGAACCGCTCCATTTAACCATCAGAACGTATGAGTATGTAGTTGAATCGTCTAATCTCAGTCATGGCTGCAGCTATTTTAAGGATAAAACCAAGACTATGCTTGATCTGATCGTAAAATTGCTATCAATATTCATTTCAAGGATTAATTGTCTCCTTCGAATGAGAGATTTATTATAAAATGTTCGATACTGTGACAGAGCTGAAAATCATAATAAACTAATATTTTCCTAAAGTCTGGGATTGTTGGAAGTTAACGGCCATGCTAGGTCGTAAGTAGTATCACCAGTGTCGTTATTGCAGGACTTCGGTCACAGTGTACTAAAAAGTATATATGAGACGTGACTTGTGAGCTCACGTACTCCAAGAATCATTTACTTTTCAGATTTTATTCTTTCTTTCGTTTATATTTGTTTATTAGGTCAACGAGACTCTCATTCCCCTTGTAACCCATCTTGTGCAACCTAGATTTGAAGTTCTTAAATTTTCCGGAGTGGGTACCTTAGATCTAGTAACGTGTTAGATTCGTTGATTCTTGACCAGTCGATACTCTCCCATCATTGTTGCTTTTAAACGTCCTGCATCTTTTGTGTGTTTTCCACCCTATTCTTTAGACTACTCTTCTTTGAAATATACTCCCTTCGTTCCATTATATTTGTTCAGTAGGTTCTCAGTCTCAAATCTACCTTTTAAAAGGTAGATTTGAGAAAACCTACTATTCGATTATAATGGGACACAAGGAGAATAGCTGAAAAGTGCGAGAATGTAATGATTGGAGCTGGTATGGGTTTTGAGTATGTGCGTGGAATTTGTTTTTTTAGGTTTCTGAACAATAATGTGAGGTTATTCATTATTATTGTAGGTTCGATGGAGATGGAATGATTCACGCTGTGAAATTTAAAGATGGAAAGGCCACTTACATGGCTCGCTACGTTCAAACATCGCGCTTGCAACAAGAGGAACTCTATGGAGCACCCACATTCCCCAAGGTACTTGAAACATTAATTCTATGTATATATATTCCAATTTAGAATTTTTTTTACATGTTTAATACTTACCACTTTAAAACATCAAATGCAAAATTAAAACTATTTTCTGGTAACACAATGTCATTTGTTTATAAATTAAAATTATTTTCTGTTAACACAATGTCATTTGTTTATGCAGATGGGTGACATGAAGGGAATGATAGCACTGTTTGTTGTGGCCATGAGCGTCTTTAGGACGATGCTAGGCGTTTTGGATTTCTCCAATGGTCACGGCACAGGTTACTTTACTTTGTGTTTCAACCATATCTCCTAGTAAACAATCATATAATTATCATTGTTGCTATAATCTCAACCTTCGATGAGCCATAGATTTCTCATTTCGTGAATCTAATCCGGTAAGAATGAAACCCTAAAAATGAGAATCGTAAACTTTATGGACCGTCCCCTTTCTGTTTTCACGGTTTTCACACTAGTCACCAGACCGTGATTGCTCCAAATTTTGCATCAAGATCGGACTCATCAAAGTAATGCTTGAAAACGAAGTAGAGCGAATGATCTTATCATTCTTGTATTGCAATCGTTACTTACGAAGAAGGAATGTATGCTTTTTGCAGGCAACACAGCGCTTGTCTTCCACAACAACAAGCTTCTTGCACTTGATGAAAGAGATCGACCATGTATGTTAATTACCACCATAGACTTCAAAATTAGCTTCGAAGACCTGTCCAGATTGAGTACTAAGCTGAAGAACGTGTTGATTGTTTGTTGCAGATAGTGTGAGGGTGTTGGAAGATGGCGATTTGCAAACAGTCGGTATTGAGGACTTTGGGCAGAAGCTCAAACACCCATTTACAGCTCATCCAAAGATAGACCCTAAAACAGGTAAATATTGCCAACTTGGCTTCAAATTTTGATACCTTCAATCAAACATCCAATGCTTGTTTCTAGTCGAACGATTGATTCATCGAACTAATGCTGAAAATCCGGCAGGGGAGATGTTCGTTTTCTCGTGTGGAGTTTTCACTCCGGAGTTGCTGTACAATGTGATCTCCAAGGACGGCAAAGTGGGAGAGCCTGTGCCGATTAAAATCCCCGGAGCTGTCATAATGCACGACTTCGCCATCACTGAAAACTATTCCATCTTCATGGACCTTCCTCTCTTTCTCGACGTCTGGGTATGTCACCATCAATACTTTTACGGAGTTGAAGATTCCTACCAAATTTAGAGTCTATTCGGAAATTGAATGTTTAGGGTTTAGGGTTTCGAGGACTGAGGGGCTGCATACATTATGAGAGTGATCATGTGTTGAGTTTTGTTACTTACAGGGCATGGTTCAAGGCGATTTTGTTGTCAAGTATGATCCCAATAAAGAGCACCGCCTTGGAATCTTTCCACGCTATGCAACCGATGGTTCCCAAATCCGGTGGTTTACGATACCGAAGGGTTTCATTTTTCACACTGGTAAGTCTTATGACAATTATGTAACATTGGAGCTGGCAAATATGTTTAGTTCTATTTGTGCTTTCAAAGAAAATCCATATCGAGACATTACGAGAGAGAGATAGAGAGGAGGCTCTCCTGGTTGTTGAAAACGAGAGAATTGTTGGATGCAGTGAATGCATGGGAAGAAGGGGATGAAGTGGTATTCATAGCATGCATGCAAGAAAGTGTCGATCTTGCTCCGATTCAAGACCTCAAAAAGAAGTCGAAGATTGATGGTGCTATAAGCGCAAACAAATTGTCAGCACCTGCCCTTCCTTACTTTCCTCACTCTGAAATTTGAGGAATCAAAATATTATACTGACCACGATACTAAAAATGGCAATATTTACATGTGGGTGTTGCAGATATGAGTATAGGATGAACTTGAAGACAGGCCAAGTGCAGCAGAAACAACTCTCCATCTTCCGCCCGGAGTACGGCGTGGATTTCCCTCGAATCAATGAAGAGTACACCGGCAGGTATGCGAGGATCATATCTCATCATTCACCACAAATCCCTGATCGAGTATCTTGATATCAAAAACTGAGCAGTGTAGAATAGCTATGAAAACAATCTCCTTTTATCGAACTTGTTGAATGTTGTTGTTATAATCTGAGTAAGAGGATGCACCAAAAGAGAATGTGATTTAGAATTTTGCGAATCTGTGGTTGGTAATTGCAGGAAGAATAGGTACGCGTATTGTGCGGTGTTCGATGAGAGCATTTCAAGTTCATCAGTAGACTTGAACAAGAACATCGGCCTTGTCAAGATCGACCTCACTATGGAGCCATCAGGGTCAACTCTTTCCCGAGAGTTGAGACCCAATGGAAACACGGTCGGAGTTTTCCATTACGGCGCGGGTCGTGTCGGTGGCGACTCCATCTTCGTGCCTCGCAACCCGGAAGCCCCGGTTGCCGACGAAGATGACGGATACTTGATTTCCTATGTCTATGATGTCAATACAGGGTAAGCCAATCAAGCATACAAGTGCACTCACACCCAATCCAAAGTCGACAATTCTGTCGATACAATGGTTTTCAATCCTGTGGTTGGATTTCCTTCTTGAAGTGATTAGAAGTACGGTATTCTTCGGACCAGGAAACTAATTTGATACCGTGATGATTGTCATCGTTGCAGTAAGTCGGAAGTGGTGATCATTGATGCAAAGACAATGGCACTAGAGCCAGTGGCAGTAGTGAAGCTACCGAGACGAGTTCCTCATGGATTTCATGCCTGTTTCATCTCTGAGGTTTGTATACATGATTTTCTATTACTCATCTCGATCAAATGCTGGTTTCTTTTTCATTATATCGAGCAAGTGCGTATTTCCATTCTCCGATCTCTTGACGTGCATGAGAGCCTTGAAAAACTATTGGCGATCTCACACAAGTATATGCATGTCTTTCTACAGGAGAAACTACGGCAACAAGGATGACAATGCTTCTCAGCACCAAGACAATGATGATGATATCTCAATTGAACCCACGAATTAGTCGAATTTTAGATGAATCAAACATCTGTTTCTGGAAGAACAAAGGGATGAATTTGTACATAATAAGGAAGGGCTTAAGGATTTATTTTTTTGAACTCCGTAGGTTGCCCTTTCAACACCCTTACAAGGGTGATAAAGAACTTGATTGTTAGATAATTACCTCCCTTCATTAGTACTCAACTACTTGTTGTGATTGTAGATTTAATACTGTTCCTTCCTAAATAGTCTTGAAGGAACTGGGATTTGGGATTTTAGGGCATAGAGTTCTAATGTAAAGTCTAGGATCAAGTAAATAAAAGGGTGGTTTTTTTTTTTATCTTTAATCTTACAAATTACAACATGTCTTTTTCTCCAATGTGGCTTCAAAACCTGAACTATTCATCTAAGGTCTACACACACAAAAAGGAAATAAAAGAAAAAGTTCTCTTCAGATAACTATACAAGAGTTGTTGATTTGTGTTACAAACGTCAATTGTGTGCGAACTGAAACACTAAATGTCATACGTTGCCTTAGCATTTCAACGCTAATTTTGAGAACAAATACTAGTTGTGAGAGCATGAAACTTTTCTTGTAAAGGGTAAACTTTATTGTAATCGGTGCAATTGGTGACTTCAAGAAAAGACAAAGAGCATTGATTGCAATGGTGGCGAAAATTGAACACTGATCTCATAAGAGTATAGAAATAGTGTAATGGTTGACTTTTGGTATATAACACTAATTTTCACATAACACTAATCAACAACTCTTGTGTAGTTTTTTCTTAAAAAAAGATTGATTGGACATATGAAAAGGGGAATAGATTGTAAGGTGTGTTTTACAGGTGCAATTTGGAATGTTTTAACTTTGCTTCGTACGTATGCTTACACGTGTATATACACCATATTTGCTTGTTACATATGCAATTAGAAACGTTGAATGTGTGACATTTACAAACACTAACGTTTACACATGCAATTTGGAACCGTTTTCTTGAAATCGTTGATACATATATCAATTGACGCGTTTAGGCCCCCCGCGTATTGAAGGATGAAAGGCATTTTCACATTTAAGAGCGGTATGAATTTTGATGAGTATGTTCCAATTGGAACGTGCGATGGAAAATGAACATATTTTTGTGGTGATTTGACACCTAGAGGAAGTATTGTTGGCCGACTCTGCGCTTACGAGGCTGAAACAAGGCCGATTCCTTAAAACCCTAGCATGCACACACGATCTGCTAAAACTCTAGCGTACGCACGCACTTCGCTAAAACCCTAGCGTGCACGCGTGTGCGTATGAGGCCAAATTGCTAAAACCTAGTGTGCGCGCATTCGCGTATGAGCTTGCAATGAGGCCGATTTGCTAAAACCCTAGCGTGCGCGTATGAGGCTGAAGGAAGGCCGATTCGCTCATACCGCTAATGGGAGCCATAATAGATACCCATGGACCTTTGATTTAGGGTTCGATTTTTCTTGATATTACATTTCTAAGTCCAAGGTATATTTTGAAGTGCAATCACGTGAATATTATTATATTGACAATTTTGTATATGTTATCCTCGCTGTAGAGATTATGAAGGTTCACATTACAACGTCCATTCAAGTTTTCTACCACGTTCGATGCCAATTCAACTTGGTATGTGACGTGAACAATCACTTTTCATGCACTTCTATAAAGAGGTCATGGAGGAATGGCCAATTTAATGCTAAAGATTAAAAATTTAAAAATAAACTTAAAAATAAACTCAAAATAGTGCTTCCCTTACATATAAATGTGTGTTAATCATTATTTATTGTTTTCTTATACTGATTATAAAGTTTTTGATGAAATATGTCAACAAGGTTTCCATAAACACTTTTCACTTAAAACAACATGACACGTGGGAGAGCGGCAATCAGCTCACAACTATTGTAAAGTAAAGCTCTTTAACCCCTAAAGATCCAAGAAAGCAAAAAGTGCTTTTTGGAGTCCAAAATTTAGCCAACTTTGACCATTATAATCTCACAAATGAAGAAGAATCAACGGTTCAATTTTGGCAAGTGAGTGGAAGGTTAAGTTAAATTCAAGATCCTACGGTTGGATCTTCCAGATAATTCTTAGATTGAGAGTTTTTAGGCTTGAAGTAAGGAAATGTCCATTTTTACAATTTTGCATCAAGAACCTTTAGGGGTTAATGACAATTTATTCACTTTCAGAGTTAATTATATTGTAACCATAAAACCCTTGTACGCTCACGTCTTTACAACAAGTAATAATGCTAATCATGAGCCTTTATGAAAAGAAGATGCTCTCACCTTTGTGCAAAGCTCTCAAGTTTGGATGACCTTATTTTTCAAGAAGGCTCTCCATTGGAAGCATTATATTGCATAAATAGGCTTCCATTGAATACATTTGACTCACAAATAGGCTTCCATTGCATACAAGCGACTCACGTTGCAATCGCGTCACGATCACAAAATGCAACGCCCAAGAGTACAATGTACTACAAAACCAATGAGGAGAGCCGTCTTTGCTTTCTCTCGTGCGATTGCTTCGATCCATTCTTCTGTTGGTTAACCCTACAACGTTGGAGCCCATCACCATGAACAATGAAGAAGTTGGGAAGATGATTTTGGATGGAAAACCGTTGCCTACTGTCTAGTATCAGATCTCAAGTTCATTCATCGAACACTTTGTGTCGGCTGCAACGTTCTAGGGTTAATTTGTTCTACCGCTTCCATTGCACAAATGATTCACTCCGTTCTCGTTCTCCCGCTTCTGCAAGAAATTATAGTTGAACGCTAGAATTAAATGCGTGTGGAATGGCAAGATATTCGATGGTGGAGGTAGACCATCACATGCAATTGAAGGTGAAACGTGATTGCCCAAGCGATGCAAAGGCACTAAGTATGATTCTATTACATTTGAATTTGTTATCCCATATGTGAATTTGTTATCCCATATGTGATTTTGGTGTGCCAATTTGCAAGAGAGTGCAAGTTATTTTGATTCTTTTGTGTAAAATCTCAATTCTTTAGTCATTCTATCTTGCAATTAACTACATAATGTAGAGAATCTCAAAAGAAATTTGGCAAGAAAACGTGAAAGAGACTGACATTCAAATGAGAAACTAGTTTTTGTTATTACCCTTTGCGTGCAAACTCTTCAATTTCCCAATGTGTGAGGTCTAAATATGTCCATTGAGATTTGTACCAAGCTTTTCAATCAAATCTTGTGTTTTCAAATAACGCGTCTAACGTGTGCACGTGTAGGACGTGCACGTTTTAGATTGCATGTGTAATATGTGCATGTAGAGTAGGAGCACACATCAACTATCAAATTGTACGTGTAATATATGCACAATTCAAATCCAAGTACTAGAAAAGGGGATTGAGCTATAGCACCTTAAATATTAACAAGGTTTTGGATTGACTCTTAGGATGAATTCTTAAGCCAGGTTAGATAAATTGAGGTCAACTAGTATTCCTTTCTCAACACCTTGATATTAGAACCATGGTGAAAGTAGAATAATATATCAATAAATAATAATGTCAATACCTACTTCTATATATACAAGTTAGTTTAGGAGAGGAAGTACCACTTAAACAATTAATAAGGGCTTCATATCAAACAAACCTTCAAGAGACTGTTACTTAATTAGCCAACGTAATATTGCATGAAGATAGTTTGAACTCAATTGTTTAACCTTGTGGTAGGTCGAATAACGCTAATATGTTCCCTGCATCTCTTAAGCTACTACATCAAAACCAATTCATGTCAACATGTCAAAAGGGAATATTCCAAAAGTATGTATCCATATTAGTCTCTCTTTGAAAGTGATGCCATAGCAAACACCCACAAAGAGTTTTCACATTGTGCCAAAAATCCATCACTCCAGATTGATAGGATTCATCACACCGACAAAGAGAGATGTTGTTGTCAAAGCTTGAAAACTTGTGTGCAAAAATGCAATTCATATGCATATAGTATGATAACAAGAGTTATAGTAATATGCTACACAAAAGAGTAGGAGCCCGGAAGTAGAACTTTGTCGATCCATCCCGCCGGAGCCGATCAAAAGAAGCACCTCTCGATGTACTTTCAGTCTCGAGGTTGACCCGGATCGAAAAGTATCTTTCTCGACAGGACGTGTAAAGATGATGGATACTTGATTTCCTACGTCTATAATGTCAACACGGGGTAAGTCTAAACATACAAGTGAACTTACACCCAATTCAAAGTCGGCAATTTTGTTGATACAATTATGCTTTTGGTGTGAAATCGACAAGTTTTAGTGTCAGGTTAGATTTCTCTTGTGAAGTAATTAGAAGTATTCTTCGGACTAGGAAACTAATTTGATACCGTGATAATTGTCATCGTTGCCCTTACAACACCCTTACAAGGGTGATAAAGAACTCGATTGTTAGATAATTACCTCCCTTCATTAGTACTCAACTACTCTTGTTGTGATTGTAGATTTAATACTGTTCCTTTTTAAATAGTCTTGATGGAACTGGGATTTGGGATTTTAGGCCATAGACTTTTAATGTAAAGTCTAGGATCAAGTAAATAAATGGGTGGTTATATTTATTTTCTTTCCTCTTCTCTTTTTCCGTATAAATGGTAGCTTTGGCATGGAAAGTGATAGACTTTTCTGCATTTTAATGTAATTCACAAGTTTATACATCGTGTGAATCTCAGCATTTTTGTGAATTACAAGGCCCTCTTGGACTTTTGAGTTTATTTGAAAGAAAAAGCTGGAAAATTGATGATCTTATCTTATAAATCGCATGTAAAATTCAAGATTTTGACAAGAATGCAAGGGCAATTTTATTTAGGAAGCACCTTGTGTTTTTTTATCTTCAATATTGCTAGTTACAACATTTCTTTTTTCTCCAATGTGGCTTTCAAATCTGAACTATTCATCTAAGAACGTCTACACACACTAAAAGGAGAAAAAGGAAAAATTTCTGCTCTTTTTGTGCGGAAGACAACTACACAAGAGTTGTTGATTAGTGTTACAAACGTCAATAGCGTGCGAATTGAAACACTAAATATCATACATTACCTTAATGTTACAATTCTAATGTTGAGAACGGATACTAGTTGTGAGAGCATGGAATTTTCCTTAAAAGGGGTAAAATTTATTGTAATCAGTGCAATTGGTGACTTAAAGAAAAGATAGACATCACTCATTGCAATGGTGGCCAAAAGTGAACACTAATCTGAAAAGAGTTCAGAAATAGTGTAATGGTTGACTTTTAGTAAATAACACTAATTTTCGTAGAGCAATAACCAACAACTCTTGTGTAGTTTTTTTCTTTATAAAAGATTGATCGGTTATATGAAAAGGGGAATGGAGTGTATGTAAACTGAGGATTTTACAAATGGAATTTTTGTGTTAAAAAGGGTTATTTATCCACTTATTGGAAGACAATGAAATAGGATGATATGTTCACAACGGGAAGGATGATTAGTTGAGAAATGGCAAATGAATGGAAGAAATAGAACAAATGAAGAAAAAGAAATGAGAACGGAATCAAGCCAGTTTTGAACGGACATTATTATTGCAGTGTTGAACGGTAAAGCCAAGACGGAAGATGGAAAACGGAGTCTAAGTAAGAAACGAAGTTTAGTTTTAGGGAAGATTTTGAAAGGTTGTGACTGTTGGTCGTTGTAGTATAAATAGGTTGGAGTTGTTGTTCATTGGGCGAACACCTTCCAAAAGAGTAGGGTAGCCAGGGAATGAAGAAACATCCTCTTTAATTTTTAGATTTAGGTAAAAAAACAATTGAGAAAGAGTAAATGGAAGTGTATGAATCAATGTGATTGATGAAATAATAAAATTATAATTGAAAGAAATTTGTGCATGTGTAAATAGTAATTGGAATTGGAGAGAAATGAAATTGAGTGGACTTGAATAAGTAAAATTGTGGAAGGAATTGAATTGAAAACAAAGTTGTATGAATTTATAATTATGAATGCGTTTGTGAAATATGATAAGTAATTGTGTGAGATTGAATGTGAGATTGAGAGTTTTACTTATTGATTAGTGTGGCATGCAATTGATTGTGACCCTATTGTTATACTTATCCGTTAGCATTTCCCCAGTGTTCGAACTCTATTGTAGAATTCCTTTCTGCAATTATACTACTACAGTGTAACTAGTGTTTTACACATGCACTTTGGATTGTTTCAAATTTGCTTCATATGTATGCTTACACGTGTATACACGCAATATTTGCTTTTTACATAATTATGCAATTGGAAACGTCGCACGTGTAACGTTTACACATACAATTTGGAACCGTTTTCTTGAAATTGTTGATAGAAATGTCAATTGAGGTATTTAGGCCCCTCACGTATTGAAAGATGAGAGGCATTTTCACATTTAAGAGCGGTGTGAATTTGATGAATATGTTCTAACTCGAACGTGCCATGAACAATGAACGTACTATTTTGGTGATTTGACACCTAGAGGAAGTATTGTAGGCCAGTTGTGCGTTATGAGGCTGGAACAAGGGCAATTCCTTAAAACCCTAGCATGCACACGCGAGTTGGTAAAACTCTAAAGTACACACGCAATTTGCTAAAACCCTAGCGTGCACGCGTGTGCGTATGAGGCTGAAATAAGGTCGATTCGCTAAAACCCTAGCGTGCGCGCATGCGCGTATGAGGCTGAAATAAGGCCGATTTGCTAAAACCCTAGCGTGCGTGCATGTGCGTATGAGGCTGAAGGAAGGCCAATTCGATCATACCGCTAATGGGAGCCATAATAGATACCCATGGACCTTTGATTTAGGGTTCAATTTTTCTTGATATTACATTTCTAAGTCCAAGGTATATTTTGAAGTGCAATCACGTGAATGTTATTATATTGACAATTTTACATATATTATCCGTCATATTGCGAGGCATGTAGCAAGATTGAAATTTTTTATTTTTTATATTTCAAACCATATCCAATTGTATACTCATTTTTACCAGAGGAGGCTTTTTATATAATTTTTTTGAAAGGCTTTGTTCACTAGAGATTATGAAGGTCCGCATTACAACGACCATTCACGTTTTCTACCACGTCCAATGCCAATTCAACTTGGTACGTGACGTGAACAATCACATTTCTTGCACTTCTATGAAGGGGTCATGGAGGAATGGCCAATTAAATGCTAATGATAAATTTTTAAAAAATAAATTTAAAAATAAAATAAAACTAGTGCTCCCCTCACATATAAATGTGTGTTGATCTTTATTTATTTTTTCCTTATAGTGATTATAACATTTTTAATGAAATATGTCAACAAGGCTTTCATAAACACTTTTCACTTAAAACAACGTGACACGTGGGAGAGCGGCGTGTCACAACTAACTTAAAGCTCTTCAATGACAATTTATTCATTATGAGAGCTGATTATATTGTATCCATAAAATCTTTGTACGCTCACGTCTTTACAAGAAGTAGTAACGCTAATGAAGGCCTTCATGAAAATAAGGTGCTCTGACTTTTGTGCAAAGCTCTCAAGTTTGGATGACCTTATTTTCAAGAAGGCTCTCTATTGGAAGCATTACATTGCATAAATAGGCTTCCATTGGATACAAGTGACTCACAAATAGGTCTCCATTGGATACAAGCGACTCACAAATAGGTCTCCATTGTATACAAGCGACTCACGTTGCAATCGCGCCTTGTTCACGAAATGCAGTATACTACAAAACCAATGAGGAGAGTCGTCTTTGCTTTCTCTCGTGCGATTGCTTCGATCCATTCTACTGCTTCCATCGCACTATTGTTTAACTCAGCACTATGGATAATGAGGGAGTTGGAAATTTAATTTTGGATGGATAAACGTTGTCTATCGTCTAATATCAGATTTCAAATTCATTCATTTGACACTTTGTGTCCGTTGACATCCCACGTTTTACGGTTAATCCGTTCCATTGAATTACTCTTTGCGACTCTTCAATCTCCCCACGTGTGAGGTTTAAAAATATCCATTAATATTTGTACCAAGCTTTTCAATCGAATCTTGTATTTTTCAGATTGCACGTGTAACATATGCAGGTGTAGTACGTGCACGTTTTAGATTGCATGTATAATGTGTCCATGTTTTAGATTGCACTTGTAACATGCGCACGTAGAGTAGGAGCACATCTTAATTCTCAAATTGCACGTGTAATACATGCTTATTGCAAATTACATGTGTAGTACCTACGTGTTTCAAATTGCATGTGTTATATTAAGTGCATGTTCCAAATTGCACGTGTAAAAGAAACAAAGCAATTGTAGAAATTAAGAAAAAGTCTTTGTGAAATCAAAAAGACGTTGTTTCATAGTTAGTTCACAAATTATCGATTAACCCCTAAGAGCCCAATTGACCATTTTATGGTCGATCCCGATTTTTGAGGAGCTGTACCTGGATAAAAAAAGAATTTTTTTTGGATTTTTTTTTAACATTCCAGAAGTTTGGTAAGTTGGGAACCACATCCAATTTACAAAACTCTGTTTGGATTCATAGATTATTCATAATAAGCCTTCAAACACAAACAGGGCAAAGTTTGTTAGTGTAAAAAAACTTACTATTTTGGGAAACTAATAAGGTTCCTCATAGGTTACTTGTGACCTCTCTTCATGTTATCATATAATTTGTGATTTTAGCCAATTATAGCAATTTCCAATTACTAATAATAGAAATTACATTTTATATTGATTTTCAAAGTTTTACTCTCTTTATTTAATTATTAAAGAAATCTTACTTATTTTAGGAAATTTAACCGTATAGATCTAATTTAGGGTTTAAGGTCTTTATACTATCTTTGGAGCGCTACTTCACAAGGGTTACCAAATTCATATTTTATAACACATCAACAACCATAATTGGCTAAAGTTTTTCTTCAAACCCCTCGGGCCTTTAGGGGTTAAGAGTAGGAATCAAATTTCAATAGAAGTTGTTTCTCTTCAGAGTAGACTTGAAAAGCTACCTTGAAATCATTTCAAAAGATGAGAGACCGAAAGAAGACTACAAAAAAAATACTCTTGAAAATATTGGACATATAGAGATAGAAACTCCGGTCCCTTTCTAAGGGGTTGGCGTGAATGAAGTGTCCGTTCGTTATGGTAAGTTTGTGTGTGAAGGCCCATGAAAATTTAAGACACATGGACATGCAATGGTTGAAAGAAGTGAGGATATTCTTGAAAATGTAATATGACCAAAAATTATTGAACATATTTTTTTTAACTTTTTGAGTGTGCCCACTCGACAATCATATCCTAATGCACATCTTCATTGTTGATCAATGCGCGGTCCTTTTCAAATTAACCCCCTAAAGGAGAGACAATAAAGCCCAAAAGAAGTTGTTTGGACTTTGGTCAGCCTTTCACTTACTAAATATAGATAGTATGGAGGTGGTACTATTTGGGGATTGTACCTATCCGAAAAGTCATTTCATGCTTCAAAATTCCTCATAAGTACTTTAGGAGATATTTACAATCAAAGTTTGAAAACACTATTTGAAGAATGCCCAGAGTGCGGTATGATTCCAAATAACTTACAACAAGTCTATTACAAGTTTGTACAGTTGAGATCTAAAGAGCTTATCTTCAAATTCATCTATGACACTTCTTCTGAAACTGACTTTTTTAGCTAAAAATGAGCTACCACGCTTAACTCTACTAGCCTTAAGGCATGTTCGCACTTGGCATTTGCAAAGAGCGTGGATAAAAATTTAACACCCCTACAATTTGGGTAGGAATGCCTTCTTTTGAGGAAAGGTGTCATCAATGAGGTTCGTAAAGGTGTGTTCAATAGTGAGGGGATTACGTAATGGCCCCTGAAGTGGGCCAATACATAAGACCACTCTTAAGTGAGGAAAATTTGAGAATCTTTCCAATATTGGTGCTCCCTTAACCCCTAAACGCCCAAGGGGGGGTAAAGCTCCTAACAATTGGTAATAATGCTGATTTTTTCAAAACTGCGTAAAAACAATTAAAAGATGAAAATGGAAAATCCAACCGTAGGATCTTCTTTAGAGCATGGCAATTAGTATGACTGCCGAGTTGCATGCCATAGGGAGGTATGGATTTCAAGATCCATGCAAAAAAGGAGAGAAGATCACACCACCAAAACTTTCATGAAAAATCTCTTTTGCCCACTCTCACAAATTGAGGATCAAGGTTTTTACTATTTATCCAATGAAGGAGTAGAGTAAACCCACCGAGGAGTTGAGCAAAAAAAACGGCGGATGAAAAATCGATGGGATGAAAGCGGGGTTGTGCACCAAAGACGGAGCCTCACATTCAGAATGTCGAAAAACGACACTGTGGGCGCTTAAGGGTTAAGTATTGCCTACTATTCCTCAAATCTCTTTTGTCCTCCTAAACGTTAACCCCTAAAGTCGAAAGTCCCCAAAACTGTCAGAACTCCTCAAAACCACCCTTTTTCAATACAAGATAAAAAATTTCAACTTCCGACTGAATCTCAAGTATATAACCGTAAGATCTTATATCTAACTTGTCCATGTATGTGTGTACCAAAACTTAGATTCAAATTCCTTACCAATTGTGAGATCATAACATTCAAAGTTGAAAAAAAGTTTTTTTTCCTTGTTGCAAAATGGGTTGGAAGTTTTTTGTGAGCCCTGGAAAAAACCAATTTTAAGAGTAAATTTGAAATGAGGCTCCTTAAATTCTTGTTCCTAAGTGAGTTGGGAACATGCCTATGTAATTTTTACCCTCATGCGACCTTTAAAACTTAATGAAATGCTTAAACTTTCACATGGAGGTATGCTGAAATTCAACTTCAAAGGCCCCTCTTTGGTGATAAAATTGGCATGTGAATAATAATTGGATGAAAGATCCAAACGGTGAAATCTTACCTTACAACCTTCCAAGTACAAAAAACAAACATTGAGAAAAAATAAAACCTCAATTTTTGGTGAATTTTTGAAGTTCCTGCAATCTTATTTATTTTGGGCAGATTTTGAGAATGAACGAGCATATACCACAGTTTGGGCAGATTTCAAATAGTGTTTTCAGACTTTGACCGTAAATATCTCGTAAAGTATGAGGAATTTAGCATCATGGAATGACTTTTCGGAAAGGTATGGAAAAGCTTTGTAACCTGCAAAAGGTTCCAATTTCGTGCGAGCTAAATATAGTAAGTACGGGGCTGACCAGACCCCAAACGACCCGATTCGGGCTCTTTTCGACTTTAGGGGTTAACTAATACCCTACTCTTAACCCCTAAAATTCCTTGTGTTTTTGGGAGCTAGAAATCTCAAAACTGCGATTTTCTACCTCTATGCACTCCCGAGAGTATGTGCCAATTTTTTTACTATTTTTAGACTTCCAACCGTAGGATCTTGTACCTAAGTCTATTTATAGGCACTGTTCCAAAAATTGACCGTTGGATGTTTTTCATTTGCGAGATCATAATGTTCAAAGTTAGTGCAAAAGTTTTTTTCGGCCTTGCCCGAGATGCATTGTCTCCATGGTGCCTAGGAGGACTTGATGATTGTTACTCCAAACATTTTGGTCATATTTTTTTCCATGTAGATAGGTAGGTTGGTTATGCTCATGCAAAAAATTGGACCCTCATTCGGCTCTATGAACCTTCATGCACAATTTTTTCTACACATTGGTGTGAATTCCATGCAAATGTCAAAGTTAGAGGAAACTATACATAGCAATAAACTAAAATGGATTCAAAGGAAAGCGAACGGTGAGAATGTGTCTCCCTATATTTTTGAATTTTAGGAGAAAAAAAAAAAGAAATTTAGTATCATCTCAAATTGTGAGAATTTTCACAAGTGCGAATAAGTAAAATTCGATCAAAAACCCAAGGGGCAGTCCTTAGATGTTGGGGGTGTTTCTTGGAGTAAGGGGCCCAGCATGCAATTAGTGACCCTGCAATTAGCCCTTACAAGAAGTAATAACGATTGGCCATAAATATGGCTAAAAAAAACTCTTTTTTGGATCAATGTCAGAGGGGGGTGCTACTGCAATTAGAAGCAACGGAATAAAGGTTTAATGATGATGGCGAGTGGTGCGGAGGTGGCATTCCAAGCATTCCAAGCCCCATTATTGTAATCTAGGGTTATGCAAAAACCCATCCCAAAGGACCTGCCCTTTGCCAATCCTTTCCCCTGACCCTCATGGCCGCCCGTTGTACGACCTCACTCCTCATTGGTGCAGAAGGCAGCCCGATCTGCCCCAGTTGGGGTCCAAAACTAGAACATGCTCTCAAAAATTCTAGAATTGAAATCTAGCTTCAAATTTTTTACCACACAAACTATGTAGTATAGAGAACCTTCTGTGAAAATTGTGGCCTCAAATAATTATTTTAAGTCACTCAACGAAAGTGCCCAAAACAGCAAAAAGCCATTTCAGCTTTCTTGGGTCTTTAGGGGTTAAACGTGTGCCATGTGGACATCCATGTAGGATTGGTAACTACTAAAAAATGTAGGTGGGAACACACACTTTCTAATAGAGATAAGACCCCCTCCTAAGACCTCCTCTAAGGCCAGGTGCGAACAGACCTTCACATCATGAAACAAAACAAAAGTAATATAAGTCACTGCAAGAAGGTGTAAGGTGCAAAAAGGTGTAAAAAGGTGAGTAGCTAAAAGCAACCGTGCTCACAAAAGTGGCGCTTCTAGATTCACATGATTCTTAATCGGCAACTAAATTTGATTCTGATCACTGAATGGAAATACTACTGATGATATTGTTCGATCTCTGCTGTAGAAGAATCCTCCGAGGTTTTGGTTTTCTGTAACATCCTGACCAGTCCGATTTCAGGAAATCCAAATGTTGGTATGAAATTACTTTAATAACATTGTGACTTATGTACCAGTACAACAATGATGAAGTCTTGGTTGAAGCAACTTACAAAATCCTTTCCTGTACCTAGCATTCGAAAACTGATTTTGCAGAACTGTGTAACACATTCAACGGTAAAACTTGTCGAAGCACTTGAACTTAAACATTCGGAATGACTGATACCAAGAAAGAATTTGGGTTGTAGAAAGTGGATTCATCGATCTCCTCACCTGTTGTATGCATAACATTAGGTTGAAAACAGGAAAGAAATAGGGTGCAGAACAGATAGTTACTCTCAACGATAAAGCTATATGGGTGCGTCGATCCGAAACCGCAAGACACAGACTCTGCACACGATGAAGAAGAAGGGACCCTGCACAACCTCTCAATATTTCGTAGAACGCTACACTTGATAAAGTGGACATACTCCACAAATCAGGGTAACCCGGGGACGCGAAATCCTACTCTAAAATTTCAAACCAGGATTTCGAACCAGTCTGAACATTTCCGAGATAACGAAATATGGTGTTATTGCTGATCGACTAGAGCTAAGCATATTCATCGTCTTGTTCTCCAAGCAGACTTCGGGTGTTGATAATTAATTACATGATCGGCATTCCTTGATGCAGGCCTCAAGCTAAAGTGCTAAATCGGCATCAAGATTGCTTTGAAAATCACAGCTACCTACCGATGATTCTGACTCAAAGAGATAATTATACTCTCCGCAATTTCAAACTGTCTGAGTGTCGTCTCTCTCGATTGGGTTCACGAGAGGACACTTTTGCTGCATCGACGACAGAATGACCAAAAGCATTGTATCGATAAAGAACGCAACTATCACTCTTCTCGAGAACCGATTTAGCATCAGAAAAGGGGGATTGAGTCGTATAGTCACCGGATCGAGCAGTCCCCATAAGAAAATGACCATTGAATATGCGTCACCCTGATTGCTGGAGCGAATGAAAGAGGCTCCGCAAGGAGAGCCAGCTCGATCGCATGGCCTTTGTCAACTAGGATAGTTGCAAATACACAAACATTTGTCAAGAGCAACACGCACCCGGTGTGCACAAAACAATCCTGCTTCGGAAAATCGCAAGCCCATGAAGGCAACGGGGAGTCTCTCACTCAGTCGAAGCGAGTCCTACAGCATTTGCTCTCCTTACTTTGGTTTCCTTGGTCCTCAAGCTCATAGCTGAGTCTTTGGCAGTGGAACGAAGATGACAATCATGTGCAAGTACTTTTGTAATCATGTGCAAGTACTTTTGTAATCATGTGCACGAAAACCAACCAAATGTACTAAAAGTCTACAGTTGTTATCTCAAATATTTGTTTTTGTATGATAAGGATGGAAAATATTTGTTCTTGTATAACAAACAAGGATGGCTTTGTGTGGATAGTTGGTCAACTTGGTTTTGGGTGTCCCTATTGTGAGTATAAAATATTCCAACCCCCATTTGAGCAATAAAGCATGCCTTCCATGCAAGGGGGTATAAGTCAATGAAGTGAAATCAAGTTAGGCCTATTGTGTCACGACTCTACATTTGCTTAAATTTAGGCTGAACATTGTAATGCACGACGTGTAAATCTCCCATTTTTTTTTTTTTTTTTCAGCAAGATCATTCGTGCTTCAAAATTCCACTCGTTGAAGAAGGTATATATATGCTCAAAGTTCAAATTAGGGTTTTAGCATGTTAAAGTTGTGATATATCCTCATGTATACTTGAGATATGTCCAAAAAGAAATATCTTGCAAAATATTCATTTATTCACAAAAAAGTGTTTTTTTTTTTTTTTTTTAATTAAAAAAATTTTAAAATTTTTTTTCGATAATTTTTCTTTTGTTCATTTAAAATGAGGTACCGAGGCATGTTATGTGATGCAGATTTTTACACAATATTTTTTGGAAAGTTTAAAGAAAAACCAATATCTTGAATTCCAATATACCTCCACACACACAACCTCTCTAAAACTCTCGCCTGTCCCTCCTTACAACAAAGAGAAAAAACTTTTGATCTCACAAACGGTGAAGAATTAGAATTTAGAATTTAGAATTTAGTATTCATGTTCATGAACAAATTAGGTACTAAAATTCTAAGACTATAATTTGTAAAGTACATCATAAATTGCAAACTTACCTTACGTGAAAGAGGACAAAGTTGAGGATAGATCATAGAGTCGAGGCTTTTAAACTTGATGGGAGAAGTTACACTACACATGTACATACTACTAGGTGTATACATAATAACTATCAAGAGGTAAATGCAATAAATATTCACATCACAAAATTACTTGCTTACCAAGAATGATAGTCACTTATAGTCTGTAGAACAATCAACAATGGCTCCAAAAATTGAAGCTATAGTAATCTTCACTCACAAGTACATAATACATTCTCCATTCAAGAGTACCATGTACTCACTCCAAACATAGGGTGTCAGACCACTTTAACCCTTAAAGATCCTTGATGCAAAATTACCTAAATTAGAGCAATGACCTTTGTTTACTTCAAGCCAAAAAAAAAAAAAAAAAAAATAAATAAATAAAAAATTTTAAAAAAAAAAAATTAAAAGAAAAAAAAAACAATCTAAGTATCACGTAGAAGCTCCAACTGCTGGATCTTGAAGTTATCTTACTTTTTTACCAGCAATTGAAATTTGAACCGTCAATTCTTTTTCATTTGTGATATTATAATGGTAAAAATGGGCTGATTTTTTCCCTTGCAAGCACCACAGAAAACCATTTCGGCTTTCTTGGATCTTTAGAGGGTTAAAAACACCTGTATTTCCAACTTAAAAAACTTCATAACTCACTGTAGAAAAGTCCAAAAATGCTAATTCCAATTGCTCTAGCGTGATTCTAATATTCCCCACGCACAAAAATTGCTTGCACTAGTAACATCCGGCCCACCTTACTATTTCAGTTAAACAAAAACAATATAAAGTATGTAAGATTATTCTCTAAAGTGATTTGCCCACATTGCAAATTATATAATAAAAAATGAATAATATCAAACCCACGATCTAAAATTAAAAGCAGATATTATCTTGCCAACATGGAGGACCAGGTTCAATGAATGTACGATTGGCAAGGGCCACAATTCGGCCACCTCGGAAGGGACAACTTGTTCAAATGTCAACAGGAATCTAAAAAATACCAAAATAATGAACCTGGCCATAATTTAATCCCATTTCTGAATTTGGTTAAATTTGGGGTGGGAATCCCCACTTGGAATGATATTCTCTAGGCTCTTAATTTGGGGTTTATCAAGGATAGCGTCTTCCTGTTCTTGGGGAGGGCGGGTTTAAGGAAGTGGGTTCATTGAACTTGGTCCCCTTTTTGAATTTTCAAGTGTTTTTTTTTTTTTTTTTTTTTGGATTCCGTGTGTAAATCGATTCAAAAGTTGGCCTTGCCCTTTCCCATTTGCAAGAGCCTAATGTTGCCCTTTTGCTTTTGTTATCAATCAATTGAAAACGGAGGTGTTGTTTGTTTTCAGCTAAAATTGATGTGAATAAAAAAAAAAAAAAAAAAAAAAAAGAAAATTGGGAGTAAGGTAATTGTAACCATAATTCTAAATGGGGAAATTTTGACACTTAAAAGGGGCGTTAGGATTTTAAAAGGGGGTGAATTGAAGAAAAAGAGTGATATCATGAGGATCTAATATTATTCGAGGAGGTAGTTCATTTTGTTTTGCGGGTGATATTAATATGATCACGACGCATTAGTAGCTGATTTTTACGTAGGGGTGTGGGTGACTAGCGGATTAGAAATTGGGTCAACTAATCCTAAGATATTGCATTTCAAAGTAATTATTGTTGACCCAAGGAAATTATGCATGATGTCAACTAGCATTCCTTTCTCAACACCTTGATATTATAATCATGGTGAAAGTAGAATAATATATCAATAAATAATAACGTCACTAACTACATCTACATATTAACCAAGAAAGTGAGAGAAAGTACCAATTAAACAATTAATAAGGGCTAAAATATCATTGCAATAATTCATATGAAACAGACCTTCAAGGGAGTGTTACTTAATCAACCAACTTCAATCTTGCATGAAGATAGTTCGGACTCAATTGTTTAACCTTGTGGTAGGTAGAATAACGCTAATATGTTCCCGTCATCTCTTGAGCTACTACGTTAGAACCACTTTATGTCATCATGTCAAAAAAGAATATCCCGGGAGTAGGTATTCATATTAGTCTCCTCTTGAAAGTGATGCCGCAGACGCCCACAAAGAGGTTTCACATCGTGTCAAGAATTGATAGAACTCATCACATTGACAAAGAGAGATGTTGTTGTCAAAGCTTGAAAATTTGATGCAATTCATTATGTGCATATAGCAATGACAACAAGGGTCATAGTAATATGCTACACAAAAGAGTACTAGGAGCCGGGAAGTGGAACTTTGTCGATCCCTCCCGCCGCAGTAGCCGATCGAAGAAGCACCTCTCGAAGTGCTTTCGATCCCGAGGTTGACCCGGAGCGAAATGGATCTTCCCCGACAGGACGTGCGATTTTTTCATTTAAAATCAAATACTGGCGCAGATCGATCATGTAATTGTGCATCACTTGTGGGCTCTTGGAAGCGAGCTACCGCACAACTGCACAGGTACGCTTGTAGCTAGCTTCAAGCCTTCAACCATGCATTTTCTCTCGTTTGTTTAAGTCAGTTCGAGGTGATGTAGTACTTTCCTTGAAGATATTGCTAGCATGGTACGAACTTTCAACTATTCTAGTCTTGCTCAGCTAGCTTGTTGATCAAATCGAGCCCACAAGTAGCCGATAGGGCAATCACAAGAGACACACGATACTTTCCGTTGTGATACAGTACATTCCATCAGATTACGAGCAAGAACTTTTATCACTTTATCATTCTGAATCCTTGAATATATCGAGTACTCGGAACTGGAAGCAAGCGATCGAGTAGCCTGTGTGATGATTGTTGGCAAAGAGTCGGTAATTGTGGATAAGTGCAGCTACGAGTTCGGGAGGAAGTGGAAGCGTTTGGGTATGTGGACCGATGAGTATGTAATGTCATTGGATTGGGCATGCAGGTGGGAGGTTAGAGGTGGGAGATTAGATGGCGCCGCAGACAATGGGATTGAGCGGTCCGTTGCCGAACAAGGTGCACAGTTCGGCCGAGGAAGTGCCGCTGGTGCACAAGGTGGTGGTGCCGCCGCATGGAGGCGTGGTGAAGGAAGTGGGGCATGGGTTATGGGAAACGTTTCTGTACGACGCGCCCCTGGCGCAGTTCAAGGGCCAGACGAAACGTAAGAAGGGCTGGCTCGGCCTCCGATACATTTTCCCCATTCTTGCATGGATCACCACCTACACGCCCAGAATGTTCGCCAGCGACTTCATCGCCGGCCTCACCATCGCCAGTCTCGCCGTCCCCCAGGCACGCATGCCTTCTCTCTCCATTACCCTTTTTTCCAACCCCCGAAACCACACACGTGACTAACGTGACTTTTCAATAACTGCAGGATCTTGGTTACGCGAAACTCGCCGGAGTACCCATCGTCAACGGACTCTGTAAGGCTCATTCCAACTCTGATTGAGTCCTGATCAAAAAATGTGCAGCTATCATCGATTTTTGGGAAGAGAATGTGTGGGTGTGGGAGATTGCCGAAACTTGGATATGTATGGTACCCATGAGGATGTTGATGATTAAGGGTCGTGTGCGGGTGTATGCCAGATTCGAGTTTTGTGCCGCCGTTGGTGTACGCGGCGCTGGGAAGCTCCAGGCACATAGCGATTGGTCCGGTGGCGGTGGTGTCGCTGCTTTTAGGCACGCTGCTGAAGCAAGAGGTCAACAATAAGAAGCATCCGCAAGAGTATTTGCAGCTGGCGTTCACGGCGACGTTCTTCGCGGGGCTGTTTCAGGCGGCGCTGGGGCTTTTTCGGCTCGGTTTCGTCATCCAGTTCCTGTCGCATGCCGCCATCGTGGGCTTCATGGCTGGTGCCGCCGTCACCATCGCCTTGCAGCAGCTCAAAGGATTGCTCAACATCACCAATTTCACCACCAACACTGACTTCATCTCTGTCATGAAATCCGTCTTCACACACACCGACGAGGTAACGCAAGTTACCCCGAAACTTCTGTCAGTTCTAAGTACTACCATATCATCGCGACTGGAAATTGAATCAGCGTCCCATGAACATTGTCTCTCTGCAGTGGAATTGGCGAACAATCGTGATCGGACTCGCTTTCTTAAGCTTCCTTATCTTCACCAAAGTACTGGTATGGACACTTCAGAATACCCATGATCGTTTCCAGAGCACTTCGACTTCTACCTCTGGGAAAAGTGTTAAGCTTTGTATTGAAATGTGCAGGCTAAGAAGAAACCGAAGATGTTCTGGCTCTCGGCAGTTGGGCCTCTTCTCTCTGTGATTCTTGCAACATTGTTCGTTTTCATCTTCAAGCATGAAACAGTGAAAAATGGCGTCAAAGTTGTGAGTCTCTGAAAACCGAAGCTACAGTGTCATTCACCACCGTCACGAGTACGTTTTTATGTGCTGATCCATGACTGTTGTGATTTTGCTAGGTTGGTCACATTCCACCAGGTGTGAACCCCTCCTCGTTGCATCAGCTCTACCTCTCGGGAAAATACTTGGGTCCAGCGGTGAAGATCGGATTAGTGAGCGCTCTCATTGCACTCACGGAGGGTGTAGCAATCGGAAGAACGTTCGCTGCGCTTAAGGATTATCACATCGATGGAAACAAGGAGATGATCGCATTCGGTGCCATGAACGTCTGTGGCTCCATCACCTCTTGCTACGTCGCCACAGGTAACTACCCACCCAGGCATCTCTGCACATTCCTTTTTCCAAATCAATCTTTTATTACTCGGAATGGGACTGATAGATTGTGGCTCCTGAAGGCTCGTTCTCGAGGTCCGCCGTGAATTACCAGGCGGGAGTGAAGACAGCGATGAGCAACATCGTGATGGCAATCGTGGTGCTAGTGACGCTCTTGTGGTTGACGCCATTGTTCAAGTACACGCCGAACACGATCCTGTCGGCGATTATCATCTCCGCGGTTATCACTTTGATCGACTTTAAGGCGGCCTACTTGATTTGGAAGATCGACAAGTTCGACTTCCTGGCCACTCTTGGAGCGTTCTTCGGCGTTTTCTTCGTATCCGTGGAGATCGGCCTCCTCATCGCCGTCTGCATCTCCTTCGTCAAGATCCTCTTCAACGTTACCAGACCCCACACTGCTCGATTGGGTAACATCCCCGGGACGACTGTGTACCGAAATGTGGAACAGTACCCCGATGCCTCGCTTGCCCCTGGCATCGTTGCGATTCGTATCGACGCCGCCATTTACTTCTCGAATGCTCAGTACTTGCATGATAAGGTGCTGGCTTATGTCGAGGAAGAGGCTGCCACCGCGAAGACTCCCATCCAATACCTCATCATCGATCTCACCCGTAAGCTCCAGTTCCAATCCATCCCTGCTCAATATTTTCCTTCCCTATGATTCTGATCTAACCGATGTAATGTGTTGGGCACCTGCAGCTGTAACAAACATCGACACAAGTGGCATCATCGCCTTCGAAGAGCTTCTCAGGAGTACCAAGAAGCGCGGCATTCAGGTACACCATCCATTCGAACCGCAAGCAAGTTCTTCAACAGTCGCACTTATTACTGTAATTGTTATTTGAAATTCGTGTAGAGCTTCATTTGGGTTGCGGTTAGCTCTTGCGGACTGAATGCTCTTTGGAGAATGTAGAGAGCTTACAGATTGTGTTTGATATTGCAGTTAGCGTTTGCGAATCCGGGGTCGCAAGTGATCCAGAAGCTCGACGCGTCGGGTTTTTTGGGAGAAGTGGGATCGGAGTGGGTGTTTTTCTCCGTCGGTGAAGCAGTGCAAGTCTGCACCGTCTTGCGGAACAAAGAAAATGCCGAACACGCAGTATGAACATTTCATTAGATTCTTAAATTTCTCTTTTTCTTTCAGTTCCCCCAAGAAACTCAGACTGGATTGCTCGCCGGGGGGAACAAGAGTGTCAACCGACCAATGTCGGATGTAGATTTGAAAACAGAGTGTTCCATAGATGGTCACCGACAGAGAAAAGCTGGCATCTTTGGGGATGATTTGTTGAACCACCCCCATCTTTGATTTGATTCAATAAAAAAAATTAGTGGCTTGTTTTGTGAAAAAACCATCTCGTCGAGTATTACTTTCTGCTTTCTTGGGGGTATTTTTGTGGCGACTCGGGATCTTTTGGCGCCATCACCGACTTGAATGTGCAAGCACCGGCATACAATTATTGGATAATGATGAAATGATACTGTACAGGGAGGATAACATCGTTCTTGCAAAGATTCCACTTGTTGTACACCTACTCCACTCTCGCACTCTTCCCCAAAGATTCGATTGAACGTGGACCTGGCCTGGCGTCACCGAACATTTGTTTACTCGAGAATCGTCGGCATGAGTCCCAAGTGCGCAATAGTTATAATGCAAAATGTGGGCAATAGTGCAGAGAATATTCTCTACTTGTGAAGAGAATTTTTCTATATACGGACTCGTACTCTCAGTCTTGAACAAACCGTTGAAAGGAATCTTCGCTGAAATTATTAAGCTGATACACAAAGAATTTCATGAACCTTAGAATACTATGCTCAGGTTGAGTACCAACTTATGAATATGTTTGGTGTATCTTGAGGACAATTTTCACCAAAAGTAAAAGTAAGTATGCATGCCCTCGTGCAGAATTGGAAAACATGTAATAATATCCGGTTTCTAACAGAAGAAACATTCCCATGAGTACCACTGCAAGTAAAAGAACCAGTGAAGTCAAAGTTACTACAGGGGGTTCGAACATCCCATCCGGAGCTTTTCATCCCGCAAGGGTGACAATTTACCATCCAAAATCGGTAGATTTCAATCCAAGATGGGGTAGTTTTCATCTAGCGCTATATTTCCATATACAGTGAGCCAAGACTGGCGGTTCAGTTGGTGTTAGCTCGACCGCACTCGTAGCGAAAAGCAAGGCTTTTGCCCGCACCCCCACTCGCACTTTCGTTTTTCACTTTTGCTCGTCGAAGCTCGAAGTTGCAGCCACCACTGCACGCACACTTATTACTTTTTGAGTCATAAGATTTTAATTTTAAAACCACGAGAGGTTGTTTGTTTCCTGCAGCTGGGAATGGATGAGACAACGGCCGGTCTCGGTAACAACAAAGCCAACACCAAACCAAAAAAGATCCCCCTCCCCGAAACTTGCTTACGACAATCCAGGGCGTCATCACCTCACACTACCTCCTTCTTCCCACTCTTCTAATAATCCTCATTCACTCGTCTCTTCAGGAGCAGCATTGATCGCCTGCAGGTCGTTATTGCATGCAGTAGGAATCCCCTTGCACGTCGTCGCAATTCACAATGCCACGCGTTTGAACAAGGTCCGTTTCGATCGACCTCGCTTTCGAAAGAGCAATTGCTTTAGGTTTCTTGCTAGATTGAGCTGAAGCTTTGTAGATTGTTCCCCGGGAATCTCCAAGTTTTGTGATTTTGTTTCGTGAGTTGAAGAGACTTTTAGCAATTTCGCATGAGGTTTATGGTTTATGGGCGTTTTTGGTTTGTGCTGCAGGAGAGGTAGGGAGGGAGGAGTTAGCGAGGGATGGAGCGAGGGGATGAAGGGAATGGAGTTGCAGGAGGGGCGATGAACGGGAACAATGTAGAGATAGTGCCGTTGGTGCACAAGGTGGAAGTGCCGCCCAAGAGGAATGTTTTTCGAGAAGTAGGCTCCGGATTGTATGAGCTTTTCTTCCACGATGCGCCGCTCGATCAGTTCAAGGGCCAGAGTCGCCGCAGGCAGGGTCTCTTGGGCCTCAAATTCGTGTTCCCTATTCTCGACTGGATTTGCTCGTATACCCCTCGCATGTTCCTTGCTGACACCATCGCTGGCTGCACCATCGCCAGCCTCGCCATCCCCCAGGTATCAAGCGCACCCACCCGCAAAAACACTTACTCCAATCGCACCTTTGTTGAATCCTCACCTCTCCTCCGTTGTTGATGAAACTGCAGGATCTTGGGTATGCACGCCTGGCTGGAGTCCCACCCGTGAATGGCTTGTGTAAACACCTCCACCTCCTCTTCGTAACATTCTTCTCTTGTAGCAGCATCAGAGCTTTTCTTCGGAAGAAGGTTTCATGGAAGATATAGAGTAATCGGGACGTGTTGAATTGAGAGCTTTTATAGAATGTGGTGATTTTCGAGAAAGGGATTAATTTTGATTCTGTGGCTCTGGAGCAGATTCTAGTTTTGTGCCGCCGTTAGTGTACGCAGTATTCGGAAGCTCACGGGACATAGCCATCGGGCCAGTAGCAGTAGTATCGCTGCTACTCGGAACGTTGTTAAAGCAAGAGATAAGCCCGACGGAGAATCCCGAAGACTACCTCAAACTGGCCTTCACAGCGACGTTTTTCTGTGGAGTTTTTCAAACCGGTTTGGGAGTTTTCCGGTTGGGATTCGTCACGGAGTTTCTCTCCCATGCATCCATAGTAGGGTTCATGGCAGGTGCGGCCATCACGATCGCTCTGCAGCAACTCAAAGGCTTGCTCAACATCACCCACTTCACCACCGACACGGACATTGTATCAGTCATGAAATCGGTCTTTACAAACATCGATGAGGTACACCACTCATTCTTGTCACTTGCAACAAACACGTTCACAGATCACTTCTTGATTCTGACGATTGCTTTGATTTTTCAGTGGAACTGGCGATCGATAGTGATTGGACTTGCCTTCTTGGCGTTTCTCATCGGCAGTAAAATGCTGGTAAGCTCAATACCGTCCTCACCCTTGGAAGCTTCATTTTTCTCTTTGCAAACCATTTATGTTCGCTATCGTAATCGTGGCAGGCTCAAAGGAAGAAGAAACTGTTTTGGATCTCGGCAATTGCGCCACTCACAGCGGTGGTTTTGTCGACTCTGTTCGTGTTTCTTACGAGGGCTGATAAGCACGGCGTCAAGATTGTGAGTATCCTGCATTTTTCTCGCTCATGATTCTTTGAAGTGTTGTGATTAGAACCGGTTCTTATGGAACTGAGGTTGATTGTTTGATTTAGGTCGGAAACATCAAGAAGGGACTGAACCCGATTTCGGCACATCAGTTCTTTCTCTCCGGGCCGTTGGCTGGCGCAGGAGCCAAGGTTGGTTTGATTGCGTCTCTTATTGCGCTCACGGAGGGTGTTGCCATCGGACGCACTTTCGCTGCTCTTCGAGACTATCACATTGATGGTAACAAGGAGATGATCGCCTTCGGCGTCATGAACCTCTGTGGCTCCGTCACCTCTTGCTACATCGCCACCGGTACTAAACCCTAAACCCTGAAAAATCACTTAAATGCATGCATGCATGCACGCACGAAATCGGGACTGAGGTTTATGGGTCTTGTATTCATACTCTCCGCAAAATGTGCTTACTAAAGATTGTTGAGTGGGTGGATTATCTTTGAGCCATAATGAATGTCCATTTCATCAGGTGCTCGAATGTAACATTCTTTGTGACCTGTAAATTTGCAATCATGCGGTGGTTTAGAACGGGGATTGCTTGAGACATGACTTGTGGCGGATTCATTGGTGGGGGCTTGACAGGCTCCTTTTCGAGGTCGGCGGTGAATTACCAAGCAGGAGTGTACACAGCCATGTCAAACGTGATTATGGCGATAGTGGTGATGTTCACACTCCTGGTACTGACGCCGTTGTTCAAGTACACGCCCAATTGCATTCTATCAGCGATCATCATCTCGGCGGTCCTGTCACTGATCGACTTGCGAGCAGCCTGGCTCATCTGGAAGATCGACAAGTTCGACTTCCTCGCCTGCTTAGGCGCTTTCGTCGGCGTCTTCTTCGTCTCCGTCGAAATCGGCCTCCTCATCGCTGTAAGCTCCAGTCCCCCATTCAAGCCCCAATTCTCCATTCGAAAAGCTTCTGTAAGTGGTCGCCCGGTCGGTTTGGCTGACGATTGTTTGGATATTTGCAGGTGTGCATTAGCTTCGTGAAAATTTTATACAATGTGACAAGGCCTCACACGGCTCGTCTAGGAAACATTCCGGGGACGAGTGTGTACCGGAACGTGACCCAGTACCCGAACGCCACTGTTGTGCCTGGCATCCTTGCCATCCGTGTGGACGCTGCCATCTACTTCTCGAACTCGAACTACATCCATGACAAGATCCTGCAGTACCTCGAGGAAGAAACGCACAAGTTGAGCAAATCTGGAGGCGCCCCGATTCAGTACCTCATCGTGGACTTGACCCGTGAGTCTCATACTTCGAGCGTTCCTCTCTCATTCGTTAAATCGACACTCTTTGGCACTTCTTGCAAGTCTCAATTTCCATAGTTTCGTAAATGCTGTTTTTCACTTCAGAACTATCTTCAACTAGAAAGTCGTTAAAATGGAGAAATGGACTCAAAATAATCGTTCAACCTACTAACGACGAGTGGGTGATTGTACGCAGCTGTTACAAATATCGATACAAGTGGGATTATTGCCTTCGAGGAGCTCGAAAAGAGCTTGATACGAAAAAACATACAGGTAGTCAATCTGTGCTGTTAACGGATCCATTGACCATTTTGCAACTTGATGAATGGATTCAACATATGAATGATGTGAATGTTCAGATAGAAAGCTGAAAAGGATGAAATAAGTGGAAAGATGAAAGTATGCTCTGTAAGAGAACTGCTGAAGTGTATCTTACTGTCTTCGATTTAGCACTTAAATCATTTGACGTTGTTTTAATGAAGACCGAATGTGGGGGCTTTGTGGTTGCAGTTGGCATTTGCGAATCCGGGCGCTTTGGTCATCTCCAAGCTCGATGACTCCAAGTTTTTAGCGCATTTGGGATCCGAGTGGTTCTTCTTCACAGTGAGCGAAGCCATTCAAGTGTGCACAATGTTGTTGAACCAAGCTGCAGCTGACCGAACAGTCTAGTTTTTGAAGTTGTTGCCAAGCAAAGCACCTTCCTGGTGGAATCCGCTTGCTGAGAAACTAAATTTGTACTTATAAATGAAGTTGTATGTTGCGATGATTCAATATGATGCTTGTTATTTTAGTGCCATGTCTTGCCTTTGGTGGTAGAATGAAGTTTCTGCGCTTGTTGAAAAATGCGCATAATAGTGTCAAGTGACTATCTGCTAGTATGACAAATATCACCTCTGGTGTGTAGTAATATTGACATTGTAAGTAAATTGAAGCATATCAAACAATGATTGTGAGTGTTTAAAAATTTATCTTCAATACGGGTGTTATCTATATACTTCTAGTTCATGCACACTTTGTCAATGGAATAATTCTAAATCTCTCTAGTGATGATAGTACGTTCGAAGAATAAAATTAGAGTTCGATTTTACGAAAACATGATGATCAATCAATTCCTTCATTGAACTATCGATTTGAAGCAATATGTTTTCTAAACTTCAAACAACTTGAATGAGTACAAAAGCAATCGAAAGAGTATTTCCGCACAGCAATTCTTTTCCAAGAGAGGGTCTGCATTTCTAACATCATATGAAGTTGTAGTACTTGCTAAAATTCCAACCACCTAGGTTCAATCACATGTTTAGATCTTCTCCTTTATATAGTAAAAGTCATCAAATTTACTCGTGCACCTTGACATATTGCAATTGTAAGACCTTGAGTTGCTTTTTTGAGATTGTTCCTTGAGGAATCTCAAACTTGTTTCTTAGGCTTGCAAATTATGGCAAAGGTTCAAGAATCTCAAAATTATTTCTTGGATCTACAGATGTTTGGTGAACGGTCAAGCGATATAAACCTTTAGGCTTTTAGGGTTGAATAAGTTGGTAGAAAAATTACAAGATAATATTAATTATCGTATTCTTTTTTGCATTAGCATATGATTTGCCTCGTTGTAGATGTAAGTTCATTTGGATGTGATTTAAAAGTTATACAAGCAAAGTTGATTTGAAGTTAATGAGAAGCAAAATTAGAAACTATAAAACCAAAGTGGATTAGAAGTTACGTACTTTGAATTCAAAAATTGAAAAAAAGATAATAAAGAAACAGATGAGAAAGTCATTTTATAGGTCTTCCCACATTCCATGTGCATAGAAGATCAAATAAGTACACTGACAGCTTAGTACTCAACATCTCCGAAGAAGGTAAGACTTGAAACCTACAGTTATTTATACAACTACTAAAATAAATGGTTCCGGCGTTTTCTTGGTATAATCGTATGACCCATGAATGCTAGAAGTACGTGAATTTTTCGGAGTAAGGGCATTTACTTGTAATCCACAATGATCTTCCAATAAATCATAAAATTGTTGAAACCCTCCTTCAAGAGTCAACTTCCGCTTACCCTAGTTTCAAGAAACACAATCACAATACATTACAGTAAACCAAAAGGAAACCATAGATATAGATCTACCATCCTTCTATAATGACCATCCTACAAAATGAAAAACAGGGTAATAAGAACAAAGTAAAAATCACCATCAATAATCAAGATTATTTAGTAAGAAAAATTGAAAAGCATTGCTTACTTTGTCAATAACTTTCTTCAAAGATTGCAAAACTGGCAAGCTTAGATGCCTCAAGTAATCATCGTCATGGCCATACTGCACATAGTTTAGAAGGCTCATTATCGTAGGTACAACTTTAATTGGAACAATTCTAGGTGAACAAAATCTGCTGTAAATTTTCCAATATATCAAAATTCGATAGAAGTACTCTAAGCAACTCTAGAAAAAAAAGATGTCTTTTATGTAGTTGGCACGTTGTTGAGTTGTTTAGGATAAATTGAGTAAACAAGTCATAAAAAGATGATTATTCTCTAGTGTAACCAAGTGATAACAAAACCTACAATACAATTCATCACTAAACCATCATCCCCAATCACACTATCAATATTATATGCTTGCAAATTACAATCAATCCTTTATGATCTATCAACTTAGTTTCAACAAAAGTATATGATAAATTTGAACTTGTGAACTTACCCAACTAGGAGGAATTATATAGTTCACTTTCACCACATTGTTTTGATCTTTTGGACCCCGAGATCTGCGGAAAAAATCTTTAGCACGGAAACTCAAACCTTGTTCAACAAGTCGTGCATCAATACCGGAACACCTGTGGTTGGGAGGAACACTCAAGTTTCTACGTTCGAAGTTTTGCATGCGAGAACTTGCGTCTTCTGCTGCCAGCTCGTGAAGAACAAAGTTGTAATACATCGGCAAAAGAGGTGAGTTGATGAGTAATTTTGTGATAATCTTCGTCAACAAAGTCATATCTTTCACGCCTACCACAAACATTGCACACTCCAAGGTTTCATCGTGGGTCCAACACTTCACTTCTCGAACACAATAACTCATCTCCGTCAAAATTGTCGCAAATGCTCCAAGCAGCAAAGGCCCTTCCAATCCATATATCTCTATGACGTAAATCCCTCCGGAAAAGTTGTAAATATTCTCGTTTGGACCTCGGATGTACATACAACACTTGCAATCCACCAATTCCAACTTCATTGGTGACCTCAAAACCTGTGCACCAAAGACTATTGTTTTCATACGTAATCATTTTATTCTATCGTAAAGAGAGATGGAAGAACATGTACCAAACTAACAATGTAGATTAGATAATGATCACAACATTGGCTTTGATACAAACCTTTTCGATGATTGCAATGAAATCTCGATCAAAAACTTTCCAGCCTTTATAATGTGATACTTCAAGATCTAAGATAAGACAATTGCAATCCGAAATCAGAATGCTCCCATTATGAATTACATTTAAAGCTAAAACCAATATTCCATTGTGACACTTCTATATCATCAAAATTGAAACAAAATCAAAGTTTTCAACTTACAATACTCGACCATTGCATGTGAGATAGATGTACTAGTTGCTTTCAATATTGAAAGTCTCATGCGCACTAATATCCCCATGACTTGAAGCAAAGTCAAGTGCTCAATTATCATCGATTGTTTGATCTACAAAAACGTTGAAGAACCTCAAAAAACCATCATTAAAAACTAGCTCACAATTGATGCAATTCAACTCATTTCTTGATTTCAGCCAAAATACCTCACCTCGATTCGTGCGTGAAAGTTTTAACACTAATTAATTCAGTTCCTACATTGGTACGCAACTAAATTTTCTGAATGTAAGGAAACATAATCAACCACATATTGAAAATCATTTTGACCAAATAAACAATGAAAATATTGTTAGATAATTCTTCACATATTATGGAAAAAAACTAATTAACCATTATGCTCTGAGATGATTAAGCAACGTGTGTAGGTAAATTACCGTGATCGCAATGGCATAGTTTTGAATCTTGCTCTTGATGACAACTTCAATAGGATTACAATAGCAACTCAGTGCATATTTCTTGAAAGCTTGGTCTTTCCTCTGGGTTGGCATGCCAACACCTCATGATAATGCTCCTCAAGAACAAAGGAACATCACTTGAGAGATTTGGACGTCGTCCACTCAAAACTTCTTCAATTGTACAATGCTCAAGCTTGAGGTCAAATGGAGTGAAACCCGATAATATCTCATAACTCGTCATGCCGAAGCTATACACATCTGACATGGTGGTGAACTTCACTTCAGAACTTGGAACTCCGTCCTTCATTTGTTGAAATATCTCAGGTGCTCTCCAAAACCCCGTACCCATCACTAACCTCGAACACTCAAAATCAGCTACAACCGCTTCGAACATTCCATTATCACAAATGTTCATCTCTCCTCCAAACTTCATCATGTCTCCACTTTTCCATACTAGCACATTGGAAGCTTTCAAATCCCTGTGTACTATGCCATACTTGGTGTAAAGAATATCCATATCCTGAGCTATGGTACGCATTAAATGGACGGCTTGGCTGATGGAGAAAGGGCATTTTTTTCCCATTCGCCGATCAATCAGCAATCGCAAATCACCCCATCGTCGATACATCACGAATGCAAATCTTCCCCTAAATCTCTCATCTTGCAACAACGTCCCTCCCCTAATCGTGGTCATGGGAATATCAAACACACGTTTGTTCCCGGAACGAGCTGACAACATACCAATGGGCCATTGCGCCTGAAGTGCTTGGAGAGAAGCATGTCCCTTCATCACCTTCACCACCATATCATCTGGAAATACTCCACGATCATAATACTCCTCTGGAAATAAACAAGCTTCATACACATCTGCTTGTGCACCCTCGCTGATCTTCTCTCCCACCTTCAATGCTCGGAAATCTTTGAAGAACCGACCCCATTCAGGGTTGCTCTTCAATTCCGCGAAGTACTCATAGTTGCTCTCTGCCGACCACCCTGCGGAGGTTGCGGAACTTGCGGACTCATCCAATTCGCTCCAGTGACGAGCTTTCGAGGACTCCATCTCCTCATCAGTTTGGCAAGTGTAGGGGCTTGTCGATTCTATCGACGGCAACGCACAGGACGATGAACTCGCCATCTTCACGGTATGGTTGCTTCTCCGTAACAGCTTCAGCACTCACAGGTTACCTGCGAACACCCAACATAACAGCGTTTCTTTCGTTTAAACTCCATGTCTAGCTTGCGAATGAAGAAACTGTACAAGTGGTGAGATTGATAAACTCAACAGTTGGGGACGAGGTTAGAAGTAGACCAGCAGGGTCACTAGTATTTTTATATATATCTGCCTCAGCAGAAACTGGCATGTGATCATGAGGCTTCAGTCGTAATATGCTCTGTACCACCACACGAAAGTGTATCACTCTCCTAACAGAACCTGTCGGCTTCCATAACCCCGATATTTGTGGATCTAGGATCTGCTCTGCCGACGTACAAAAACGACTTCGTTCTGAGAACAGGGTCGGGAGTATGATCTGCACTATTCACATTAACCCTGAAAGCTCTTAAAGCGTACCAGTGCCAGTGTAGAATGAGTGATGCATTACCCCCGATTCGGTTTCTATGCGTTCCGGTGGGGCAAGCGATTTTGTGCACTCCAAGCCACAGATGTACGTACTCCGGGACTGGCTGACGTTGCAAGTGGCGCGATCGATCTCCAGCAAAAAACTCGAAACGATCCGTCCCCGAGAAACGCTGTGCACGAAAGACGAGACCGAGGGTTCTCCTACGAGTGCTCTGCTCTCCAAGTACAGAACGGTGCCGAAAATCGAGCTGTCCATCGGATGGCAATGCATGATCAACTTGGTGCAGCCACCGGGATCACTGTAAATCGGTGGTACGAGCATTTCTCGGAGAGGAGGGAGGGGGAGGGGGAGGGGGAGAGAAGGGAGGGGAGGGTAAAGAGTCCCTAAATTTTTAATTTGTAGGCTTGAAATGTCGAGTAGGCATCTCGAATAATTTGGGGCCATTTCCGAATTCAAAATTATCAAAAACAGCAGTATGGGGTCCAAATCGAAAATTCCAAGGATTTTAAAGAAAAATCTCATTGGATGGTGGGGCTCCAAGAAACGTTGGTAGCACTCATTTACAGGCTCCTGTAAATGAGTGCTATCAACGTTTCTTGGAGCCCCACCATCCAATGAGATTTTTCTTTAGAATTCCTCGAGTTTTCGATTTGGACCCCCACTACCGATTTTGATAATTTTGAACTTAAAAATGGGGCATGCGCCCCCAAATTATCTCGAGAGGTCTACCCCTTGGCATTTTAAGCCTACACATTAAAAATTAGGGGCTCTTTACCCCCTCGCCCCAAGAAACGTTAGTAGCACTGATTTACACTGATTTACACTGATTCCTTATTTACGAGTGCCCTAGAAACCTTGTGTCTGCTTTTGCAACTTGCAAAGAAAGTGAACAGTGGACAAGAATGAAACAAATGGCCATGGTGACATTCTGGTAAAGATTCATAGCCCTCATCATACAATACATGCCTCTCCAAAGAATTATTTTTCTCATCAGCTCAAATTGAAAAAATTCATTTGCCATATGATTGTTTGGTTCCCTAACTTGAAAGGGAACTCTGCAACGAAGCAAAGTGTGCTACAGGTACGTATAAGGGCCTTGAGGCTTGCAAGCTTCACGAGGGGCAGGTTGAAAATATGCCTTGAGGCTTGCAAGCTTCACGACGGGCAGGTTGAAAATATGCCTTGTTTTTTTAACCCTTAAACGTTCGTGGGTATGAAACGGGCACAGGTAGCCCAAATTGTGATTTGAATTGTAAAATTTCACTTTTTGAATGCATCATAAGAAGCTGACCATTTTGACATCAAAATATAAGTGAAAAGTTGAGTACACTAAGGCCCGGTTCAGACTGGGACGTCTAGTGGAGGCGGACGAAATTCTCCGGCCTTCCATTGGGCAATGTAGAGGTTTCGTCTGGTGGGGCTTTCACACTCAAAGGATGTCCGGTTTAGGGTTTTGCCACATAGGCACCTTTCCCGCCAAAAATCCAATGTATCCTTTTGTCCACCGGACAAGATTTGGGGTCACCTTGGGAGGTGACCCCAAATCTTGTCCAATGGACAAACCAAGGTCTTCTTGCCTCCTCCTCCCCTCCTTGCATGCACCACCTTTGCGTCATTATCATAGGGTTTTGCCACGTCGGCGCCTTTCCCTCCACAATGTAGTGGACAAAATGGTGGACATCCGGTTTTGTCCGCCTCCACCGGACGTCCCAATCTGAACCGGGTCTTGGAAAAAGACCCTCGGAAAAAGCCCCTCGGACTTGCTTGGGCGTTTAAGGGGTTTAGAAAGAAACGTCTGACTCAAACGAGAAATAAGACGGATATATTGTTATTTTTTCATCCACCAAACATTTGACATCACTCACCTGCAGAATGCGGCGGGTTCGTCCCGAAACTGAAAAATTCTGCTCAGCATTGGAAGACCAGAACGTAAATCACTGGTGTGATGTTAGATGCACTTTACATTTCATGCTGTTGTCGACATCTCGCAGTACCACCTCATTCATGACCTGGGAATTAAGTTTGACTACTCGTACCGAGTGCACAACACTGCCATATTAACATCGATCCATCAATTGACTAAATCTTCAATACATACCATTGAGCACTGTTCTGCAATAACCCACCGACCAAGGCTACAAAAGCTTGATGCCTGTCGGATTGGCGTCTGGTCAAGCCATTTCTCTGCATCTTCTGTTTGTAGTGAGATCGTGAGCTTTGCACGAAAGCTTCAATCGAGGTCTATGGAAAGGTTGATTGCTCCATCCTCTTCTTGTGTACTCGTTCTTCGATGGTATCAGCTGGATGCTGAATATTTCAATACTTTCTTCGCTAATAAGCACAACAGTCGGATTGCTCGCAAAACAGTCGGATTGCTCTCAAGGAGATGTTTGTATTGCACTGGAGACCTTCACAGTGCAGAAGGTCTCTTTTTGCAAAGCCCATTACATGTGAACTTTGAAGGCTGTAACAGAAATAGGTACCAATTGGGCACTTGTCAATGTTTGGCCTCGTATAAACAGTCTTAATCAATCACTATATCTACAATGTAATATTACGATCAGTTGAATTCCTGAAGTATAGAAGGATGTATTCTGATTGATTCTTTTGTTTGGCCGTCAATGCGCTTAAATTATGTACACCGAGTATGAGAGTGATCAAACAAGTAAGAGCCATTATGAGCAACTCCAAGTGATCTCGAGTAACACCCCCCAGAGCCATCATAGAAGAGGCTTTGTTTCATAGTCGCCACGCCGTGACTTTCACCCCCTTGCGGAACGATGAGTGTCCCTTGCGACTGTTGCCGATTCTTCAATGTACTGAAGAAGCTGGGACCGCCATGGCCAGCAAGCTCGGAGTGGTGGTATTGCCGCTCCTCTTCCCACGCATGGTCGATGGCCGCTTTCTGCACTAGCGTCCCCTCCTCAGATGCGAATTGGTGCATCGACAACCGCAATGGAAACCTGACACACAATGCTCGATCACAACACTGCTAGAAGCCATCAATCCATGAAAGAAAGAGACAAATGCTTATCACGGACCTGTACAATTCGTGGTGATGGATCAAGGACCTCTCCTCCGAGGTAACTGTCACAGTGCGCTCCGTGACGCTGTCTTGATGAATCTGAACCGCGCTCCCGGAATCCGAGAGCTTCATGGAATGGGAAAATTGTGCGGAAAACTCCACCCCAGTTGTGAGATTTCCGAAGGAAGAGAGTAGCCAGCCGGAGTGCGAGAGAGTGCGCGAAGTTTTGAGCAGGAATGTGCCATCCAGGGCGAGAAAGTTCAGAGAGTTCGCGGTGGAGGTCGAAGTGGAGTGGCGCGTCACGGCGCCGCGAGTGGTATGCGAGTTCGCGTCCACCCAGATGTGGAGGTTGAGTCCCACGAGCCAGAATGAGAGCGCGTTCGTGATCGAGACTTTGAATGAGTGGCTTTTCCCGTCCACGAGCCGGGCGAGGAAGGGCGTCACGTCGACGTCGTAGGACGGGTTCACGAACGAACCGATGGCGGTGACGGGCCGCCAGAAAAAGGGGTTCACGCCGCCCGTGTAGATCACGGGAAATGGGTGCACTGCCCCCGCTGGAAGCACGTCGTCGTCGATCGTCACGAGAATTTCCCGAAACGGCCCGTTCTCGAAGTCGCCAGTCAGATTGTTGGACGCGGAGTATTCGTTCGGTCTGTTCCCGTACCAAAACTCGTCACGGTCGTGGAATGAAACGCAAACCTCTAGAGTGGCTCGGTACGCATTTCGGGGTATGCCTTGGATCCAGCGCGTTTGCACATCGCCCTTGCCTTGGATCCGAAACCAGTGATCGGGTGTCGACGCCGGAAAGGGCAGGATCACATTAGCATTGGCATTGCCCCAGGACCTCGCCGGGTCTTCTGAGCTTGTTGTGGGCGCATAGGCGCTTTCGTTTCCAAATGTCTTCGAATCGGCTCTGAAGCGAGTTGCGATTCGCTGCCCCTCGGTTTCAGATTGGGTCGCTGGATGCGCGGTGGATGCGTAGAAGTGGACGGAGAGGGTGACGTCGTAGAGGCCGGTGAGGGAGTCCGCCAGCGAAACGACATTGGCGAGCTTGAAGGTGAGCAGTTGGGGCCGCGCCCACAGCGAAGAGTAGCGCGTGACGTCTTTCTCGATGGTCCACTCGATCCCGGGCTGCTTCACAGGCTCCGCGGTGCAGGTACGCAGAATCTCCACACCCCCGAGCCACACCGCGGAGATTCGGTCGTACTGGCGCCCCGTGGAGTTGGCCGTCCACCGGAGCAGCACGCGGCTCCAGCGTTTCTGCTCGCACTTAGGCTCGTATCGACGCACCACAGGCGCCTCGTCCACGCTGTTGCCGAATATATGGCGTACCAGCACTTGCTTGCATACTTCGGTCGCTCCCGGCGCCACATCTGGTGGCCTGGACACCTCCAACACCTTGATAGGAGGATGCTGCACCCGCTTCTCACCAAATGCTCCATGGCGCGACACCGTGAATGCGAACACAAGCAGGGTCCAAAGTTTCATGACATGGCCCCTGTATCAGAAAATCCGGAAACTTAAAACAACATCCCTTTCTTTATCGCTCCATCACATGCAATTCTTGCAATTTGCTCGCTCCATTACACAGTAAAGCATCTCCTCAACGTAATGCGACCACATAGTGCTCACCAGGAATGTAAAATATGGGCAACCATCTGAGAGATGCAGTCATCTAGCAATTAGGACAGGTGATTGCGTTCCAAATCAGAACACGTACGTAATAAAAGATCGGAAGCTTCCAACCTTTCTACTGAAGCTCTAGGAAATTCAAAACAAGTGCATTGAAATTCATGCTTCTCGCATGCAACTCAATGAAACATGTTACAATCTTCTCCCTCCAGTTCGATAGAATCGCCTCTTTGGGACAATCCGACTGTTGTGCTCATGAGCGAAGCAAGAATGTCAAAAATGAGCATCCAGCTGATACATATGCAGGTGAATGCATCGAAGAACTAGTACTACACATTCAGTAAGAGGATGGAGCAATTAACCTTTCCATAGACCTCGATTGAAGCTTTCGTGCAAAGCTCACGATCTCACTACAAACAAAAGATGCAGAGAAATGGCTTGACCAGATGCCAATCCGACAGGCACCAACCAACTGTAGCATTGATCGGTGGGTTATTGCAGGACAGTGCTCAATGGTATGTTTTGAGGATTTAGTGAATTGATGAATCGATGTTAAAATGACAGTGTTGTGCACTCGGTACGAGTAGTCAAACTTGAATTCGAGGTCATGAATGAGGAAGTACTGCGAGATGTCAACAACAGCGATTAATGTAAAGTGAATTTAATATCACACCAGTCTCTTCGTACTTCCACCCATCGATTCCATTTCAGTGTCTCTGGCACACAGCATTTACGTTCTGGTCTCGAGGAGCAGAAATTCTCACTTTCGCCGCATTCTGCAGGTGGGTGATGAATGTGGAATGCAGGTGGGTGGATACAGTTATGGATCAAGGGTATGTGAAATTAATGATCAAGGGTGGATGAACCTTGCAAGCTCCGAGGCCCTTCCTGCCCTCAATTAAGTTAGCACAGTTTTCTTTCTGCCCGATACCCGATACCCGATACCTATAACCAGAAACCCGCCAACCGATATCCGCTGCCTGCTACCCGATACTCGATACCCGGTACCCGATACTCGAAACAAATAAATCGGAATTCCATGGAGGAAGCATCTACGGATGTACACTTCGGATATAAAAATTCAAAAAAAAAGTACAGTGAAGCCACATCAATGGGTGAATTTTTTTTAAAAAGTACAGTGAAGCCACATCAATGGGAAACCACTTAATCTTCACTACTTTAGTCATGCATAAACATCCAGAATGTTGACCTTGCAATCGAAACATTGAGTGAGTCAAGTATTCATTATACAAATACCCTACTACGATTGAATATTGGTCCAATAAAAAATAAAACTTGCCATCCAACATAGTAAATTCGTGGACACTAATGTCATGAGAGACATACTATGTCATTTTATAGTACGTGCCAGATCCAAAGACTACAACGAACAATATCCCAATCTAATCGCACAATTCTGTTTTTCTGCGGCAACGAGATTATCATGTGCACTGCTATCTACGTTGTGTCGAGGTATTACCGAATCGTTCATAAGTTGGGTTGACAAGCAAAATGTGTCTACAGTGTCTTACAATCGATCACAATGGAAGTGTAAATCCTCACTGTTTCAGAATATGAATCTAACAGAAAAAAATTAATAGATAGTGAAGTCAATAAAGCACCATTGGAAACATGTGGACCTCGGTTCCACCAAGAATTCTACTAAGAATGTCTCATTTCATCACTAGTGCACATGTGGTATGAATAAATTGAACAAGTAAACCCAACGTGGCACAAAAGACCAAGCTTGTAGCATATGCTTGAAGCTTGTAAGCTTACGTTTGCCTAAGCGCACATAGATACTCAAGCAGATTTTGTTCTCTAAGTATGTATTTTCAATCGATTGGTTAAAATAGAAGCGATAAAGAAAGAAAATGACATTTCTTTCATTCTGAGTTTGCTACTGTATGGTAGAGTAGCCAAAAATGGTGCAATGCCGAAAATGGAGCCCTAGTAATCTTCACTGTCACGTACATAACAGCTTCTCCATACAACAATACCATGTACACACTGCAAAGATTATAGGGCGTCACTTTGGGGCACCATTTTAAGAACACCTATATTTCCATATTTAAAAATTCGTTACTTACTGTAAAAGAGTCGAAAAATGATGATTCCACTTGCTCTAGTTTTCTACTAATTTTCCCCATGCACAAAAATTGCTTGCACTGGCAACATTCCTGTAGATTTTCTGTGCTGAAAATTGCGCCATTATATGATACCTTACCATAGTTCTCTTATCAGAACTTCTTGATGCCCATATCTCAGTTCTAAGTTCTAACAGAAAGTCTACTAAATCAATGGAGATAATTGTTGCATGATGAGTTTTGTAATGTAGCTGTGTTAAAATAAAAAAATAACAAAAAATATCCATTTATGCAAAGTAGAAATATGTTGTCCTGACTTAGAATAGAAAGGTTGGCTTTACAAAATGGAACTCTCACTGTCAAGATTGGTACGGTCATGTATTTCAAAATCTGGTAGAAAAAATACTTGGACACTTTTAAATAAGATCCCACTGTTGATATTCTTAGAATCAACTATGAATAGATATTGTACACTGATTTTGAAAGGATTAAACTGTAGGCACTACTACAATAATTTAACCCTTAAACGTCAGTCCCAGTCCGAGGGCCTGGGTTTTTTTTTTAGAGAATCTTGCTCATAACTTACACTCCATTATACCAAATGAAATTTTCAGAATTCCAAACTGAGCAACTTAAAGAGATCTATACTTTCTTAGAATAGAGCTCAAGCAAATTAAAAATAGAATAATGCTAAAAATGAAGTTTAAAAGAGATTTTGGGTGTGGTATCAGGAAAGCATATGACGTTTAACCCTTAAGCGCCCACGGTGTCGTTTTTCGACATTTTGGATGTGAGGCTCCGTCTTTGGTGCACAACCCTGCTTTCATCCCATCGATTTTTCATCCGCCGTTTTTTTTGCTCAACTCCTCAGTGGGTTTACTCTACTCCCTCCTTGGATAAATAGTAAAAACCTTGATCCTCAATTTGTGAGAGTGGGCGAAAGAGATTTTTCATGAAAGTTTTGGTGGTGTGATCTTCACCCCTTTTTTGCATGGATCTTGGAATCCATACCTCCAAATGGCATGCAACTTGGTGGTCATACTAATTGCCATGCTCCAAAGAAGATCCTACGGTTGGATTTTCCATTTTCATCTTTTATTTGTTTTTACGCAGTTTTGAAAAAATCAGCATTATTACCAATTGTTAGGAGCTTTACCCCCCCTTGGGCGTTTAGGGGTTAAGGGTTAAGTGGGTTTGCAACGTTTTCTTCTCAAATGTTGCTCAAGTTTAGCAACATTTTGGAACTTGCTTGAGCAACGTTTTCTCAAATGTCGTTTTGGAACTTTGCTTGAGCAACTTTTCCTCAAATGTCGTTCAAGTTTAGCAACGTTTTGGAACTTTCTTGAGCAATGTTTTCTCAAATGTTGCTCAAGTTTAGCAAAGTTTTGAAACTTTCTTGAAAAACGTTTTCTCAAATGTCGCTCAAGTTTAGACACGTTTTTGGAACTTGCTTGAGCAATGTTTTCTCAAATTTCGCTCAAGTTTAGACACGTTTTTGGAACTTGCTTGAGCAAAGTTTTTTCAAATGTTGCTCAAGTTTAGCAAAGTTTTGAAACTTTCTAGAGCAACGTTTTCTCAAATGTCGCTCAAGTTTAGCAACGTTCTCAAACTTGCTTGAGCAACGTTCTCAAGAAAATAAGCATCGTTATTGGATCACCAAGCATTGGTATATATGATCTAGTTGAAAACATTGCTAATTTTCTTGAGGTCATTGCTCAAGCAAGTTTCAGAACGTCGCTGGACATGAGCAATGTTCACACCAAAGCATTGTTTGTAACGTTGCAAACCCCCCTCTTTTTTCTAGTATTGAGGTTGGTTTGGACCATTCAACTTTGCAAGTGACCAACCAATAACCATGGATGATTATGATGACTTAGTTCAAATTTCAATCACCTCCAAGATCTTGAATTTGCAATGTATCCACGCTTGGAAATCTTTGCACATGGATGGACAATTCATTTCATCCCTAATTCACACCAAGAATTTCAAAAATAATAATTAATTTTGAGATTATTCACAATGTTCATTATCTCGGTTTGGTGATAATAAAAAATGTAATAACTTAGTATTTCAAAACTTCACTCTTGGTTAAAAATTGGATATATATATATATGGCCATATTTGTTACATTGAGACAATTTGGAGCCTCATATTTATCTTCGGTTCTACATGCAAACCGTTCTACATGTTCAATATTCAATTTTTATGATAATTTGAGGCTTTCGCATATCAATATAGATGAAAAGCTTAATTCCGCAAAGGTTGCATTGAAGAATTAATATCCCCAACCCAAGCATAAAACCAATAGACCTAATTTTTCCTCAAAGTCTCAAAGTATGCATATTGTCTCAATATAACAAGTACGGCCTTATATGTAGATTCAAATTTTACAATTGTCCTTGTTAGGTTTTATATTCACATTAATTTATCAATCAACAAAGATCAAGCACGAGTTCACATCACTGTTTAATTAAGTAATATCGAGTAATTAACCCCTAAATATCCTTAAAACCTGATTCGGGTTTTGGAGGTTTCGGTCAAGGTCGTTTTTGGGGCAAAAATTAATATTTTTGGACGCACTTTCTACAATAGGTGGGTTATTCTATAAAGAAGGTGTGGTAGAAAATTTGAAAAAAAAAAAAATCCTATTTTTCCGCCTAATTTGGCATTTTTTTAAAATCAAAGCTTGGGTGGAGCAGGTCGGACAATGCCTTCGGCCAACCACGGGTGATGTCAGATTTTGGCGGGCAGCGTGGGTTAGTGCCCAAGATTAGCGAGGGGCAGAGTGTTTAGAATGGGATTAGGGATAAACCCTTGATACAAAATGGGGTTGGCCAACAAGTGTGGCGGTAAGTTTATGTGCCCTCCCAAGGGAGGTTTCTGTGAGCGTTGGCATACCGCCATAGCACGGTGTTGTGCAGGTCAATATTGTTACTGTAGGTATGGATTTCTTGTACCCATTGAATATCCCCCCACCATCTTTATATATAAAATAAAATATTGTACGGCAATCCTTCCTACCCACCAGAGTACTAACCTACCAACATACAAACCTACTAACCTATGAACTCAGGGGCCCCAAGACGCACTGCTCGGAGGCCCTAGACAAAAATTAAAAAATGATAATACAGTTTCATAAATGGTAGACACAAAATACTTTTTTGAAAGTACCATGTAAAGATTTTCCCCGTCGGGAGGACGGGACCTTACTAGTTTGATATGTTACAATATTTTATGAAATCATATTATTTTGTAATATTTGCAAACATTTTGCGATTCTATTTTTTCCCCCTAACTCACAATTTTTTGTTTCCTCTATTGTAGGATGCAAGCATGATGACATTGGAGCACTTCCCTATCTTTACTTGGACACACAATGGGGCTCATGTTATTGTGAAAGGGACTTGGTTTTTTTTTTCTTTCTTTCTTTCTTTTCTTTTTTTTTTTTTTTTTTTTTTTTTTCTTTTCGGGATGCTCAAAAGTCTGCTCCCAGTTTTTTGAGTGCTAGCCAGGCACGAAATCGAGCACATGCTCGCTGGCTGCCGTTGGGAGGCGGGAGCCCGGGCTTGTAGCGGCAATCGCTCTCGGCTCTGTTCAGGTGGGAAGGAGCCAGCAGGGCAGGATTGGCCAAGCTCCGGCTCTAGTACCAGCTGGCTTGGTAGACTCGAGCCCCGACCAGTTGACGAGGCGGGTGCTCTAGCTCGGCCACATCGCAGATACTCCAAGGACAAGTGGCACGTTCAGTAGATGGATCAAATTCGCAATGTCAGGTTACCCAACAACACTTAAATACGGTCCAAAACGGCTCCCAAGCTTGCAGCTGCTTTTACACTGAAATTGGACTTAGCAAATCGTTTATTGCGATCCTCTCTTCATTTAGTGTGGAGGTTAATGGGAGTGCGCACTTACAATTTTAGCCATGTTTACTAGATTTTGATTGGTGTAGTCGTAACTACAATGAATGCTACCCCACCATTTTGTTTGTGCCTCATTACTTGCGAAATGGGAATTGGAGGAGCAGGAAGGGAGCCAACATTCGTGAGTTGCCCCTCTCCCTCACATCTAAAGGATTTGTGTTTTACTCATGGAAATTCATAACTTCTTGAGATTTTTGAAATTTTTGATGAAATTTGTGCCCAAATTTTACAACTTTTTTGATGCACACCTTCACCGTCCGGATCTTGCATATTCCAAGTTGTCTTTTTGCAATTCCAATTTGTCCTAAAAGTAGCATCCATGTCCATTCTAGACCTCGATCTCCCTAAAAAATTAGATGAAGGTTCAAATGCACCAAATCGGTTTCCAAAATTTTGCATGCACGTAGCTAACTTGGAATCCTAATTGAAAAAAAATATGCCATAAATTTTTGAGGTAACTAACTTCAACTTGCCCTTGGCACCATTTGCACTATGTGTCGCGGGCAATAGCCAAAAAAACTTTAGCATCAACTTTGAACGTTACGATCTCACAAATGGAGAAGATCCAACGGTTGAAATTTTCAGCAGCAAATCAAAATAAAGTATTGTACAAGATCTTACAGTTGGATTTCTCAAATCTATAAAAAGTTTGATGAAGATGGCCGGGAGTGTACGGGACTCAAAACAGGCAGTTTTGAGACTTGTTGCTCCCAAAAGGTCAAGGAAATTTAGGGGTTAAGAATGTGAATCACCATAAGTCGACACTAAATGGATTGCTGATAGCCACCTCCGTTTGGTGCGTCAAAAGTAATCATGTGAGTATATATCTATCATGCATTAACCCTTCAACGCCGAAGGTGCCTGAAACGAGCAGCCCAAAATTGAATCACAACATCTTTTGTGAACTTGGGCATCATGAATAGAGCACTTTTTGAACTTGGGCATCATGAATGATCCAATCAATGATGAGCTTGCAACCTCCTACAAGGTTATGTACAACCCCAACCTACCTACCACAAATCCACAATCCTTTCAAAGCACAAAATCACTCATACAAATTGTGATTTGAATTCTAAAATTTCACTTTTTGAATGCATCGGAAGAAGGTGACTTGTTTGACATAAAAATATAAATAAAAAGTTGAGTACATTGAGAGCTACAGAGGAGATTTTGTTGAAATATGACCCCTCGGGTCACCTTAGGCGTTTAAGGGTTAACACCGTCTCTGTTATCTCATGTCTGAGCTGAAGTTTGTGCTTCTGATCGATACACTTTTCTGCACTGTGGATGCTTGGTGTTATGATTTTCTTTACCTGGGGTTTCATTATGCGGTGTAGTTTGATAAATGTGTCTTTGAGAGTGTCTTTTGAGTGTGGTTGTGATGCATGATCTTTGTTGTAGTCGGTAGAGCCATCATCGTAAAGACATTACGAACAGACGCTATATTCGCGCCAATCTTCGATTTGAAGATTGGAGTTCTTATCTATCTATCTAGTCGGTAGAAGATCAATATGTGCTTCAAGTGTGGCTGTAAGGGCATCCTCAATGACACGGAATACACTCCCTCTAAACCAAATTCTATTTTTTGACTGATTTAAAATTAATTTTTTTGAATATGTGGTATTTTCAATGAGGGATTTCACCTACGTCCCAATTTCACAAAAAAGAAATTTTGAGAAATATCTCACGTTTATTTACATGCGCTTCTAATGATGATAGTTTTAATTTCTAATTTTAAATCAGTCAAAAGATAGAATTTGGTTTAGAGGGAGCTTATTCAGTGTCCATTGAGGATGCTCTAATGCATATAACGGAGTGATCAATTTCAGAGGATACGGTATGATTCGATATTCGAGGATGCAGTCATAAGAGTGATCAATTTTAGGACGACTTTTAAATGCGCAATTAGAAAGGTTGCGTTTAATACTTTGATAAAAGGATGTGGTCATGAGAAATTATTGTTTAAGTGAATTTCTAAGTGATCACTCTTACTGGACACAATTCTTAAAGTGATAAATGTTAGAGGAATTCTATGCGATAGAGGATTCAGTCACAAGAGTGATCAATTTTAGAGGATATAGGTTTTTGATTTCAAAGAATGCAGTCACTAGAGTGTTGAATCTTTAGAAAAATTTATGTAATCAATTATAAACAAAACGATCATTGGAGTGATCAATGTTAGAGGATTATTGTGTGAACATAGTTAGAAGGTTTCACTGTGATACATTTAGAGGTTGTGGTGAATAGAGTGATCGGATCTAGAGGGTTTTTGTGTGAATGTTGTAAAGAATGAGGTCATATGTAGGTGAGGACCTTGTGGTAGTGTGTGAATGACTTATCCTCATAAGATTGATCACTCTTAATTGATGTTGGAGGTATAGTGTGCTAGAGCATGACCTCTATGTTGGCCGAAATGACAACAAGCTCTTTATATGGTGTTCTTCAATAATAAAATGGAAATGGGGAGCTCACGATTAACCAACAAGCGAATTGCTGTCACAACATTGACCACGACCAGCCTTTATATGGTGCTCCTCAAAAATTTATTTAACAAAATTCTACAAGCCCAAACACTTTGGAGTCATTGTATATGCTTTCTCCTAGCCTCCCCGTGATCACACATGCATCTAACTACTCAATGCTCCATACAAAATTGGTTAAAAAATAAATTTTAAAAATAAAAATAAGAATAAAAATAAAAACTCCATAGAGAAATTCTTTGACAAGAGGAAGCTAACAAAAGTGAAAAGGTTATATGCAGCAGGGCCATTCAATGTCAAAGTTGGACAAAGTTGCGAGAGGAAGTGTTTATGATTAAGTTTCTACAGGCTCGGTGCCCCAATAAAGAAGGACCCACCATTCCAAGCAACGATTTCTTCTCAACAAATCGTGTTTGTCATCCATGGATGGATTGGCGATGCTCTCATAGAGACACGACTAAACCAATGACACTTGGTACAATATGTAGGTTTGTTGTACAACAACACTAAACACATCCATACTTGAACTTAAGTAACCCTTAAACGCCTAAGGTGACCCAAGGGGTCATGTTCCAACAAAATCTCCTCTGTAGCCCTCAATGTACTCAACTTTTCACTTATATTTTGTTGTCAAACTAGTCACCTTCCTGTGATGCATTCAAAAAGTGAAATTTTAGAATTCAAATCACAATTTGTATGAGCGATTTTGTGCTTTGAAAGGATTGTGGTAGGTAGGTTGGGGTTGTACATAACCTTGTAGGAGGTTGCAAGCTCATCATTGATTGGATCATTCATGATGCCCAAGTTCAAAAAGTGCACTATTCATGATGCCTGAGTCCAAAAGATGCTATGATCCAATTTTGGGGTGCTCGAATCTGTATAGCTAGACGTTTAAGGGTTAACTCAAAACTACCAAACGACCAAAAGTACTCCCGGGGTCATGTAAGGTAGACTGTCCTACAAGCACCACCTTAAGAGATCTGACCTATTTTTAGCACTAGTAAACTCAAAATAAAATTATGACCACATTCGAAATAGGTTTTTGGGAGGATTGCAAAAATTTGCAACATGTAATTCGCATTTGTGAATTTATACAAATTTCCAAAGTGCTAAGTAAGATTTGACCCAAATGCGTTATATACAAATGAGGTACACCTGTATTTTCACAATCTACAAATGAGGTACATATCGCTTTTGGGTACAAAGCGCTTTTAGGACTGCCTACCATAGTGCCCTTGCCTCCATGCCGGCAGTCAGTCACAAGTTGGCTGGTGGACTTTGAGAATTTCCAAATAATATAGAAAAATTTCAGAAAAAAAACTGATGAAAATTAGAAGAAATCGTTTTATTCTCAGTATAAATGAAGCAGTTTCCATGGGAACCGGAGGATATTAGCCGGTAAGGATGGAATTACTTCCCGAACTCTGCTCCAGGAGTCAGCCTAACAAGAATGGAAAAAAACATTTCTTAAGAAAACACAGACAAAACAACACAATAGAAATGTCTAAATTAGAGAACCGGTGGGAACTGAGAAATTGTCGATGACAAACGGGACAATAGCGGCTCCACCGGACGGTGACACTTTTCTCAGCTGGCACGGCAACGTCACCCCCCCTGGAGGTGGGGTACCATACCTTCAGTTAAAGCCTCGGCCATGAATCTCATTTGACTCGACGTTGCACCTACTTCAGCCGCACCCTCCCTCCCCGTCCTTTCTCTCACCGAAAGCCACACTCTTCAAACCCTCCTCTAATCCCGTTCCCATCAAGCGGCCTTTTCTGCAAGCTTGCCAAGCACGGCACCCGTTCTCATAACCTCATGGCTTGTAGCAACGTCATCGTCTTAAACAACACCGTCCCTCCTGATACACGCCAGCTTTAGTGTAATTACGAATACGTGTCTTACCTTTCGCATGATGCACACCTTAGTCACAATAATAGTGCTTTACAAAACATTCTGTTGAATGAATCCAGGCTGTTTACATGGAATGTTATACATTCGGACCTGGTCTGTACGAGGATGTCGAACTCTCGTGGCAAAGACGACGTGTTTCAAACTCAGCAGACGGAAAATGAGTTAGTTGTGAAGAAAGGAGTCAACCGCATATTCTCATGAGAGATATTCTAACCATATCAGAGACTTATGATTTTTTGAACTCTAATTCACATTCCAGATATGTACAGCCATTGCAATCTACTTCGACGGACGGCTTCAAAGCTCAAGCAATACGGATGAGGAACAAGTCAAACAGCCGTTTCTAGGCTTTGGTAATTGGACAATGAAATTACAAAACGAAGACTGAATTGAAGGAGTCAACCACCGGATGTAACGGTGAAAAAACAGTGTGTTTGTCTGTGAGGCATGCTGTACAAGCGATGAGAAAAAGAGTTGCTAGCTGCGTATCTTCAGCTACTACAATCAAGCTGAGACAAAAAAAACTAGCTGAAAAACTAACTGAGCTTCAATTTGCCGAAAGAGGAAGTATCAATGCTAAACCTCTTGTTGTCTGTCTCCAGGGTAACTCTAGAAGGGAGTTCATGTGCGTGCACACAATCAGCTTCCAACGAAACAGCAAAGCAAACTAGGATAGTGCCTCGTCTTCCTCGCGGCTTTCAAACTCGTGGCGTTGTAGGCATACAAATCTTCACAAGGACCAGGAGAGCAAGGTTGCTGAGATTGAATACGAATCGGACCACCGCTTCGTTTCTCCTGTGCCATATTCTCAAACAACAAAGTGTAACAAGGACCTGCGTCATCGTTGTGATTGTCCCACACGCCGAACCTCGGCAACCGACTATTGTCCTCTTCAGTAACAGGACCCGATTTCGGAATGTACCCAGACTTCGGGATGTACCCCGAGTTTGGAATCATGCCTCCGGAGCTTGGTACGAGCCCGCCGGAGTGTGGGACGAAGCGTGGTGTAACTGCCGGAGTGCCGGTACCGCTTGAAATCGAGCTCGGACTGCTCGTTGACTCGTCCCACTCCTTCGATGCATCGCTTCCTCCTTCCCGTCGCTGCTTCGCCAGTTGCCTCGCTCGCATCATGGGAGAGACATAGCTCGACTTGCTGACTCCGAGTATCGGTGTCGTCTTCGGCGCAGAGTCCACACTTGAGCCTCTTGGAGTCTCGATCACGGTGTGCTTGATCAAGTTCTTGTTGCCTATCCCCTCACCCTTTTTCAACACGAAGCTCTGCTCCTTTTCAGCCATCGCTCAACCTCCGTCCACACACAACCCTACTCTGCTCTAAATCCTCATCTCCTCACCTGTCGAGACCCAATTCTCAGACCACGAGTTACAGATGATCGATATGATTGAGAGAAATTGGGTATCAAAGCGCCGAATTCCTGCACAAGCAAGACAATCCTGGAATGTGGTTCTCGATGCAAGAGAGAGGTACGACTACGTCTTCAGAGTGTGAGAGCACAAAGTCAAGGACTAGAGTATCCTAAACTTCTGCAACAGTGAGCGGTTTTCTTTCCTGTTTTATATTCGGGATTGACACGCTAGTAGCTCTATAGCGGCGTGCTAGAGAGACAAACAGACGCTAGTGAGGCGTGTGTTGCATGAAAGACGATTGTTGACCCTCCGAAGTGGATTAGATGCGGGCAGGACGCCTGGGCCCGAGACTCTTTTACTGTACGAGGATCCGAAGTCCACGCTCACTTTAAGACAATCATCAGACTTTTGCCGATTTTTGTTTTTTGCTTCGGAATTTTGTTTGTTTTGGGAAAGAGTATGAGGGTTTTGTGAATGAATGGCTTTGGAACTGGCAATTGCTGCAATTGAGTAGTTTGTGATTGCGAGCTTGCCACTTGGATTGCTTTGCAGTAACTCTTTCCACTTGTGGGTTCACGAGTTTGTTTGATGGCAATGCTTGAATAGGTATACTTGGAGAGTGCTACACTTCGACAGATTTTTGACAGTAGCGGCATCAGGAGGGCCAGATATTTGGTTCACTTCTATTTTTTCACCCTTAAACGCCCAAGCAAGTCTGAGGAGCTTGATTACAACAAAATCTTCATTGTACTCAACTTTTCACTTATATTTTGATGTCAAATTGGTCACCTTCTTGTGATGTTTTCAAAGAGTGAAATTTTACACTTCAAATCACAATTTGTTTGAATGATTTTGTGCTTTCAAAGGATTGTGGTAAGTAGTTTGGGGTTGTACATAACCTTGTAGGAGGTTGCAAGTTCACTGTTGATTGGTTCATTCATGATGCCCAAGTCCAAAAGATGTTGTGATTCAATTTTGGGTTGTCCGTTTCACACCCCATGGGCGTATAAGGGTCAACGATTATTTGGTTCTCATTCAGGAGGACTATGGTGATAGTTTAGAATAGTCTAATTCGTAGTTTAATCCATGAAGTTGTTTTTTTAAAATTTTTTATTTTTGATCTGTCATTGTGTTATTGATTGAAGAACAATACATCTGGTTCATACTTCATAGCAATAATAATCCATAATGTTTCAAGGCCTCAAATATCCTACATCTTCAAAATCACCTTCTTTTGAATTTTTGATGCAAGGTGATGTTTTCAACGTTTATGATGATTCTTAGAATTGTAATTATGGGTCAAGTGTAAACTCACTTGGGCATTATAAAGTCACTTACAAAGGTATTGTTTTATGGAATAAGAAAAAAATGGAAGAGAAGAAAAGAACAATTATTGAATTGAAAATCTTACTAGTGGACCAATGAAGGACTTTTACCCTCCTTAGGCCATATGATTGACTTGACTCTGCCATGTAAAGTGTCTTGAAGTGGTGGGATCTCGCTTTAGTACCTCTATGACAAGTAGATAAAACGAAATTTTGATTTTTTAAAACTTCAACTTTTGTTCAATTCTTAAAGTTTTTGCAAGCCAATTGTTAGGAATTCACTAACTTGAGAATATATGTAAATATACAGCAATGTTGGAAAGATTTTATTATGTCATGGCTTCTTTTTTGAGCTTTGAGAGTGAATATTTCTTAACACATAAACTTCTTGGAGCCTCAATTCCCTAAAAATAGCGCTATTCAAAGTGCCATTTTGTCACATTAGATCTTCCATTTGTACGTTAACAAAAATGTTGTATTCTATGATATAACAATATTATGTAAAACCACTCTTATTCTATTATATCACCTCAAAATTTTGTAGTATCATATGGTTTTTGAACCACAATTCAAAAGGTTAAAGAATGCCATATTAGCACCATCGTGTCCTTTTAATAGAATTGGGGTTGCGGTCTAGATTCATCATTTCCTATTAGCCAAGCTATTGCAATAAAAAAATTCACTCATTGAAAAGTTGTTCAATTTCATCCTAGAAACACCCTTGTAGTAATATATAAGTAAAATAAGTAGGAATCTTGAAGTATAAATGGTCTTGTAAGAAAAAAATGGGAAAATCCTCAATCTTCTTTAAGTTTTCTTTAGCTACAATCTTCTAGTTTATAAGTCGTTTTGTCAAAATCCGAGTTTGGATGAAAAAGCTATGTTGCTATGGCTCTTCAAAGTTTCTGCCCTTTATCCAAAATGTAGTAAAACAACATTGAGGGCATTAAGGGGATAAAGTCCTTTTGACATGGATTATGTAGAGTAAACTTAGTTGCAATATCATATGTCATTGTCAACCAATCAAGTTACTCACTCCTATTAACTGAACTCCCTCAGTACACAAGAGTTTATTAGTGTTATGTTTTTTTAAGATTTGAAATTGCTATAATCGTTTATAATCGTTTATCGTCTACATAAAATTTTAACAGGAACATAGATTCCGGTACTATTTCAAGGTACTCATCTTGCCCTATGTAGTCTAGGGTTAAAATATTGGTCAACTGTAAAAATTTACAATATGTTCATGTAAAGTAGTGCATGGAACTCAAATTAACAACTCTTGCTATACTCAATTCCTACTCCAAGATAACCTTCTTTCCTTCCTTTTACTAGTGCGAAGTATCGTACAAGATAGAGGTTGCTGTAAGTTTTCGAAAACAAATAGATTTACCAACTAAGACTGTGAACCTTCGTATAAACAGTCAGATGAAGACAATGTTGAATCATACATGAACCAGGACACCAGGTGTTCGGCGGAAGAGAATTTTGGGCAATTCCTTACAGTCAGTACTCATGCGAACAAAACAAAAAAAAATGCACTTTCTGCAACTTAGTGAGCTCACATGCAAGGGAAGGTGGGAATATTATCAGATGGGAATCTTATCAGATGGGAATCCTGGGTGAAGCAACTTTCGGCTCTGCAACAAATCATAAAGGACGCCATGACAAACCAGCAATCGGCGAACAATATGATTCCAGACAACCACCAACTAAACCCCTTCTAACAGCAACTGCGACGCTGGAAAGCAGTCACACACTTCTCGGTTCCAGTATACACACACCGAAACATATCTCGCATTCATGGCCGGGAAAGCATTTACCAATATCAATCCTTTGTACATACAGTACTCTTAAGATAGTAAGATCGTTATCATCGTCAGGGTCTACGACGAACCTGACTGACTTGACTGACTGTGCTCTGACCCAACGCTTCGATTGGGGTGGAAACTCCACCACCTGCACTCCACTCATCACAATGTTACTTCCCTTGTGGTGCTCATCATGTGTATTTTGAATCTATGATTTACAATGGTCAAGGTCGGTGCTACATTACTACTTGTTCATGAGTGCTTGCAGAGTGGCGTTGGTTAGAATTACGTGTAGTCATTGCAGAAAACCTTGGTTTGGTTACATTGGCGATTTAAGATGATGTTGAGTGAAATCGGTTATGTGATCTGGTCGTCACTTGCTCACTCTTACCTTACGCTCGGTTCTTTCCCTTTGCTTTTTACTCCAGAAGATTCGATCATTTCTTCTTCCTTTACAATGCCGTGTCTCGTATTAAACATGTTAATTTCATACTCTGTTGCGTAATTGATTCTTGGAGGAGTAGATTCCTCGATCTTGGACGGTAGAAGCTCTTGTCTTTGTGATGAATCACTGAAAATATTGTTTTAATGCTCGGTGAGAGCACGAAGAGATGATCATCTTTTTCTACCTGTGGAAGTTGTTGGACTATCACTCTTCATGATTTCAGAAGGAATGTAAAAAAAAAACGATTATTACATCGACAACTGTTTCTAGTAAGAAAGGAGAGGAATGTAGCTCTAGCAGCACAACAACACTGCGGTCGGTGCAGAACGAAAGTAGGTGGCGAGAGTTTCACCGACTGCTGCTGGTCGGCTGTAGGCCGTCCGTAGAGATGGTGATCTTGCGGTAGACCCGTCGGTCCTACATCGTCGCCCTCTTGCTGGTTCTTTTAATGAAGTGACAGCGCGCTCTATGCCAATTCCTCAATTGGATTTCACTCCATTAATAGCTCCCGTGCACAGACTTTTAAACATTTGTGAGCTGACTTTCTCCAGTAGTTTCTATTCCAGGTGAGGGTCGTTTGTGTCAGGCTAGGATGGCATCATTCTGGTTGGGTCAGCTATTGTGCCGCTCCTTTACCTTCACTACTGGAATGTCATGCTCACGAACAGACGCACTGGCCTCGCTACGTCATTGTCTACACTAATATTGTGACCTTCCGTTTTATCGTCTTCGTTAATTTAGTCGACAAATTTGTTTGCATGAATAATGGAGTGACGCAACCATCTGTGGTCGAGGTGGCTCTTCGGAGTGAACGAATCGCCCACTTTTGTGCAAAAGATGGTTTGAGCCAAAATGTTAGGATCCTTGAAACAGAAGCTTTCATCTATGATCGTATTGCCATAGGTACTACGAGGGATGGGACATTCACTGTGAAGGGTAGGCGGGCATGTGAATTTCGGAATGCCTTCTGTGCTAGTGCCGTGTGAAGATGAGAAGCATGGTATTGTAGAGGAAATGTTCGAAATCCCTGTTGGTATATTTGTAGAGACCCCAATGGGCAATACGAGAACGAGACTTTGGACTGTCTGAAGTAAATTTCTAACCACTTCGATAGTGCATTGACGTTCAAGTACCCACACCAAGATCATATACACGACATTTTCACACGGACGCAACAACCACCTCCCTTGCAACCAAAAAGTGCATGAAGTACCCTCCCACAGTTTACCATTGCAGATTCTTTTCTCAACCACCGAGGGATTCAATATTTTTACAAGATGTACAAGTATGCAAGAGTACATTGGCTGTTTATAAGTGCAAATTTTTCCGTTGGAGGTTGTTTTTATGCCAATTAGAATACATCTCGTAGGTACCGAAGAATTCACAATACGGTATACAGGAGTACCATGGCTGTTTTTCGGAGGGAGAGCAAACACTTTATGAATTCAATTAGCATCTCCACAAGGGTTCACGATTTGGCTCATCAATAACAGAACAGCTACATTCACGATGAGGTCTCCCATCGATGTGGCTTCTTCTTCGCTTCGTCACTCAAGCTCAGATCGCCTGGCTCTTCCTTCCATGTTCTCACCACAGTCTTCGCTCCTAGAATTACCAACCGCTCCACCATAAAGAGTTGGTAGTTGTTGTGAACAACTGGGTCCAAGATTGCAGAAAAATTCTCAGCTTTAACTACCCTGTACCTGTGCGATTCCCAGTGTCAGAGTAGTATAAGCGCAATCTTTTAGTGTATGTGGCCATGGCTTGACTTACTTGGAGGACAGTAGGTCGAAGTAGTGACTTTTTTTCTCATCTGTAGCAATGTACAGAGTGCGACCTGCAGGTATCCAAAGCTTGATTCGTTCCATGATAGCTTCTGGTTGTGTGTCACGGTCCAAGTGCGTGTACATGGTGCGGAACTCTCCTGATTTGCCCTTGAAAACCTTCACTTTATCACCTCTTCGAACATGTAGTGCGTCGTAGTCTCCCAGTAATTCCTTTATCTGCATACAGTAAGCCATTACTCATTCTCAATGTGCGCCTCTTATAGCACTGGTGAGTAATCAGTACATCAAAAATTGAAGGCAAGATAAAAAAGATGAAGGATGCGTCAGAGCTCAAGCATGGAAGAGTGGTGCCAAGAGAAGAGTGGGGAATCAACAGCTTCACTGGAGCTAATACGAGTTTCAAAACTGAAAACAACGAGCATGTCTTTCCAAGAAACAGATACATGTAAAGAGGCATCGCAGTAACTCATTATTCTCCATGAATGGTGGTGTTGGGGTCAAGCCAGTGGATCTTCGGATGTTCAGGGTTGTAACTGACCCTAATGCTTCAAAAGCTGTGAGTTTTCTTACATGATCAGCAGCAGCGCGAAGAGGGCGGGCCGCCATGGATGGCAGGAACGAATAAGGAAGCGTGATGGCACTTCGGTTGTGCCGATTTTTGCATTCCACGAACCTGCCAAATACTACCAAGCTCTGTGAACGAGCAAGACCTCGGCAAAGAACTCAAATTGCTTATGAGCAGCCTCAATGCCAGAACAATGTGAAGGGTTTTATTGTCATGCCATTCCAAGAAATGTGCATGTTTATGGATGAGCTTCCAGCTTACCATGCCAGCTTACTTGAAGTGCGATAAATAACATGCGCTTCCTGAAGCGTTTCGTTCCTCTTGAGTTCCGCCTGGTTGATACCTTCCACATGCACAATTGATGTGTCTTTGCGTGCAAGTATCTCCTGCCATTCTTTAGCGCTTGAGAGAATCACAGGCACTGTGTGTGACATCGAGGCCAGATCGTAAAGCATGTCCATGGTGGGAGACTGTGAGCTACTGCTGCAAGAACAGCCATTTGGTGATATTTCGATCACCTGATTCTTATATTCAACCATAAGATACAACCATTTCGGAGCAGTGGGTCACATGAGGCATGACACGGAAGAATTACGAAACCTGATGCGTGCAAATGAAGACTGAAGCATAATTACCCTTCCAGCTCTTTTTTTTTGCGCTGTAATAGCCTCGTATTGGTATGTTCGTTAGCGATGCACATCGTGGTTGGCAGCACGAATGTTCTGCGTTTTCCCGGAAGAGCAGATGAAAAAGAGCTCATGCAATTAAGCATCCAGGGCTGCAGAGACGTAAACGGAAACGCCAAGATTTGCAAGGTCCTAGCCATGCCCTTGATTGCCCTTATCAGTAAAAGGAAGAGTACAAGCGAGCAAGCACCTGTTGAGGAACATGGCCTCCTCGAGGGCACATCGCAAGCTGGACTCCTGGTGACCGAGGCCGCCGCAATGAACACAATGCTTTCCAGGGCAATCAATACCAGGACCCCAATGCAAGTAGCGTCTCGTCAGTGCATGATCAGTTTCAGCTATGAAATTGTGAGAGATGCGGATGCAAAAGCTGAGGAAGCATGTCCCCGTGACGACGAGCAGGACGAGGTGAAGCTTTGCCCACTTCGCCATGCAACTTCTGGAATTTGCTCCGGTGTGCTAGGGTCTCATTGCAAGATCTGCATTCTTTCGCAGGAGCAGCAGCCAATTCAACAGAGATTACTGCCTTCATAACTTCCATTTGTGAATCCAACACCTTCCTCAGGGATACTATCTCGATTCTTTTTTAGGGTTTCATTAGATTATTCAGCTCATGAGTTCTTTGTGCAAGCCCTGAAGAAATCTCTCTCTTCTCAGACTCCTGGATATACAGTCACTTCGTGCTGCTCATCAAAACCATAAACACATTTCTCCACGTGCAATTCTTAACAGCAGCAATTGGTCTAGAATCAAACCATCACTGATCAGCATCTCGATTTCAGAGTTCAAGTTAAGAGTTTCGCAAGATCATCGCAGTTGGATGCCTGAGCAGGTTCAACTTTCGAAGCCTTGAAGGGGACGTTGCAGGAATTGGAATTGAGAATCTGGCTGTTTACAAAAAAGAGCCAAGGTGCTGATTCAGGGCTTCAGTTTTTGAATTTTACTTTCGTTTCCCAAAATTTAGTATGATAAAAACAAAAGATTGTCTATAATTATCAATTTGGATCAAGGATTCTATTTATAGAAATCTCGAACAATAAGCCTGGATGATATATATATTTATATCCTTAGTATATTTTTTCCAATTGAACATTTACAATATATATGTTGGAGCTTGGGTCCATCATGCTATCACGTGTTGGTTGTTGATACTTCAAGTGAAGATTAGACATATCAGTTTCTAAAATCTTATCAAAAATGAAGATTTCTAATATTATATTAGTGATAGCGATTTTCGTGCATATGGCGGTTGATACAACAGCTCGTTCAACTCCATATACAAACGATGCAACATCTTACTTTCAGAAAAAAAGTACAACATATGAAAAAATATATGGAACCTATGAACATCATCATGAAAATGTTATGCAGAAGATTGGTCTTGACAAAGCCTCTCACAAGACACCTACTATTAACGTAAATTGTACGCGGTATCGTAGTAATCATGTTATAAATAATGCAAGTTATGGAACACATCATCCTGGAAATATAAGTGTAAGTTTTGAAGCACGTTATGAACCAAAAAACACAACTTATATATCATATAACATAACTGTTGGAAAAAGTGGTACTGGTGAAAAAGGTGATAACATCAGTGAAGCAAATGGATTGTATAGATTTTCAGGTCGTAAACCATGGTTTCCAAGACCACACCCATTACCGCACCGGCATTTTCCGAAGCGACCATTTCCATTTCCAAAAGAACATCCTCCTTTGCCTCCTCTAGTAACACCGACACCTCCGGCCCCAACATCTACTGCATCTCCGCCTCCAACGTCGCCAACAACTAATGATAATAGTCAAGAGTGCAACTGCTCATGTCGTACTACTGATGATGTTGCATGTACATGCACATGTTCTACATCGCCTGTAACCAATTCCAACTCTTCCAGTGGTACTTCTTCACCTCCAGATGAAGTCTATCCTCCATCAACTCCTCCCCATTGTTAATGATGTTTGTATAAAACAATATCCGTTTCAGTCTTTCTTCATTTAAGAGAATTTACACCCGTAACAATTCTCTATATAGTATTTGATTCCCTCTCTTTTAAAAAATTCAAATCTATATGAAATTCTTTACTACTGTACTTGCTTTATCTCAAGAATGTCTTGATTCAAGACCTATAATTTTCTAATAAAATCTTCCGTTGTTACATATCTCATTCATCAAAGTAGTACATCCGTCTTGACAAAAGGATTTGCAACTTTCTACAAGGTTGTGATACTTCACATACTTTAGCTTATATGTTTGAAATTTTTACCCACAACATTGGATATGTCAATATGGTATTCTAGTGCTAGATGACTTTCAATTTTTCGTACGTTCATATGGTTGGGAATGATCTTTCGACTTTCACAGATCACTAGCATGGTCCAGTCCGTCTGTGTCTACGGTAGTCCGGCTCTTGTCTTGCCCTGGCCGATCACCGGCTGGGGATCAACTTGTTCCTTTATTTTTGCAATTGAAGCCTCTTCAATTTGTTCCAAAAATAAAAAATAAAAAAATAAAAATGAAATAAGACCTTCGAGGATGATGGCCCAGGAGCTCTACATCCATCCAAGGTGCAGTTTGCAGTTTCAGGGTTTAGGGTTTAAGCTGCCAGGAAATGTTTTGATCGGGAAAGCATCGCGTCCGCAATTACACCACGCCATGGCGGACTCTAAGCCGGGGAAGCGTCGCAAGAGCAGCGACGGCGATAGCAAGGCGAAACCCAATTCAGCTAAACGGCAAAAACGCGGCGATGGTTCAAAACCAGCGAAGAAAACCCAGAAGATCGAGGATGAGGGCGGCGTCGTAGTCCTGCACAGAGGCGAAATCAAAAAGAAAAGTGGAGAGAACGAGGAGGACAAATGGAAGGTATGAGTCCTTCTTCGAGAGAACGGCGCTGGATCACTTTCTTCGCCAAATCTTACCCTGGAGTTTATTGTTCTGCAGCATATCAAGGACAGGAAATTGAGAGGCGATATTGTGAAACGGGAGAAGCTCTTTGGAGAGGCGGCTGAAACGGCAACCAAAGTCCAGCAGGTTTGCTTCTCGACCAGTGCACTCTAAGTTAGGGTTTAGGGTTTAAGCAGATTGGAATTTGACAGGTTTGTATGCTTGGCAGTGGTTGTTACCAAGTGAAGCAGGTTACTTGGAAGCAGAGGGTCTTGAAGATACCCGTCATTTCACTCAAGAAGCTATTGTCAAGGAGGTCGATGTCACAAGTGCAAGAAAAGCATTCGACTTACAGCTTCCAGGTATGCTTGCTGAATGCGAAATTAGGGTTTGAGCAATGAACTTCTGAAAGGTTGCTGGAAGATTGTATCTGAGGCTTTGAGCGGAAGATTCTTTGACCATAGTCTGGGAACAAGTATGAATTCCGCTACCACCAATTCGTTTCTGCGAAATTGAGGGTCGGAGTTTCTAGCTCGGAATCCTCTAGTCAGTCATGCACTCACTGATTAGATTTTCTTGTCATAATGATTTCTTGGGTTTCAATCGGGCTGCAATTTAGTGCTATATATTATCATTTAGCGAGTGCTGGAATAGTGGAAGCATTCTCACGAGGGTTCAGGGGTTGAGTTTTAGCAAGGAATTTGTCGGACATACTGTTTGCATCTTTGTGCGAGCTTCTGGCTCAGTGACTCCTTTGCGTAAAACGGATTACATCAGGTTGCATTTTGTGCTTCAGATTCTCTTTGTTCGAGAGTCGAAAATGTGCGATCCTTGTTCACGATTTACGTGTGGATTTCGCAGATCTGGGTCCGTACACAGTGGACTACAACCCCAATGGAGTGTTCATGCTTCTTGGTGGACGCAAAGGCCACCTTGCGATGATGGACTGGAAGAAGTCACGGCTGGTGATGGAATTGCAGGTACTTGCAGTGTGAATAATGGTCATGCTTGTCTTAAGTGTGGTGGTGATGTTTATTCCGTTAAGAAAGTGCAGAGCACTACCAGCATTTGTTCATTGAATGTTGCATCTCATAAATTCTGTGCTCAGGTGCGAGAGACGACGCGGGACGTCAAGTTTTTGCACAATGAGTCCTTTTTCGCCGTGGCACAGAAAAAGTACGTTCAACTCCACCTTTCTGGCTTTCTACCGTAGCACATACTTTCAAAGTATTTCTCATTTCGCTTCGCCTGAGTCGATTCTTTCTCTTAGTACATTCCGTTCAGTATTAGCGATGACTTCGGTGTTATAAGCTGTCTGCTAGTCACCAGTGTTTAGAAACCTGAGCTTTTATCATCTTACATGTTTATGTTGGGCTTGGGCAGATATGTCTTCATATATGACAAAAAAGGTGTGGAGCTTCATTGTATGCGGGTAAGTTCACCAATCAAATATTAACAAGAATGTACGCATCAAGACATTCAAGTCACTAGATTCACATGAATAGTGCTACTCAATCAGATTCATGTGTTGGAGTTGACGAGGTTTTCATTCGAAATTGCAGGACCACATACAACCATTGAAATTGGAGTTTTTACCTCACCATTTTCTGCTCGCAAGTTTAGACAAGGCTGGAATATTGCGGTATCAAGACACGAGCACAGGGGAGCTAGTAGCTCAACATCGTACGCATTTGGGTCGCGGCGGTGTGATGCGTATGAATCCGTACAACTCGGTACTAGGTTTGGGACACAGCAACGGCACGGTCACCATGTGGTCTCCGAACATGTCCACTCCACTTGTTTCAATGCTTTGTCACCGTGGGCCCGTGAATGCTGTCGCCTTTGACTCCGAGGGATTACACATGGTCACGGCTGGAATGGACAAGCAAGTGAGGGTCTGGGATGTGAGGAAGTTCGTCCCATTGCACACCTATTATGCACCGATGAGCAACGCTAAATCCCTCGACGTCAGTCAAAGAGGACTGATCGCTGTTGGATGTGGCTCTAAAATTGAAATCTGGCGAGATGCATTGAGCACCAAACAGGTACAAATGACTCCTTCTGCTGATGTTCAGATCGTAATAAGCAGAGTTGCATCCTTCTTCCGATGGTCATTTCTGACTGAGAGTTTTGAATGGTGCCAGGTCAAGCCCTATTTGTCACATAGATTGGCGAAGGGTGCACAAGCTGAGGACCTTGCCTTCTGCCCATACGAAGATGTATTGGGAATTGGACATTCCTTAGGAATCTCATCAGCCCTTGTTCCAGGCGCCGGAGAGCCCAATTTCGACTCCTATGTGGCGAATCCATATGAGACATTGAAGCAGCGTAGGGAGGCAGAGGTGCACCGTCTGCTCGACAAGTTACCTCCTTCTACCATTACTCTGGATCCAGATTCGATAGGAGGAATCCTCAGGCCTAGCCAAGATAAGGCTGCGTTAGGAAAGGAAGCGAATGAGGTGATGGCAATCGCAGCAGGGAAGGAGGTGAAGCCAAAGAACAAGATGAAAGGAAAGAGCAAACCTAGTAGGCGGCACAAGAAGAAACAATTGGGTGTTATTACCGCTGAAATGACCATGAAGCGGGAAATGGCTGAGAAGCAGAAGAAGGAGAAGAAAAACCCGGCTCCTACTGAAGCTGATACTGATAACTCTCTTCCTTTAGCATTAGCACGATTCAAACGAAAGTGATTCCTCCTATGTAACTATATACTCAATTTTGGTACTTAGTTTTATTTCTCTTCCACGAAACAGACTTCCTTTCCGCTCATAGCTTTGTCGACTTTCCTCCTTTTTATTTGAGCATGTGCTTTAGAACCAAAATATTATTTCATCCGAATCCGATTCGCTGAAACTCTGGAAGGATTTTAAAAGCTCGCGCCGTCCCACGCCTTCCATGTGAGGAATTGACCCCCTGATTCCTTACAATAAACCCATCGAAACAAGCGAAGGAATCATCACAAGTCTCTGCTGCCATACGCCGAATCTTGCTTCTGTAGCAGGGAAAACATGAACTGAGGCACAAAGTATCAAGAAACTGAGGCTTTCACGTTCTTGAGAACAAAAGCAAAGTTTATCGAACTGCAACCATCCCCTTCGATCTTGTTCGATAATAAAAAAACCCCGATACTTTGCTCTTAAAATACAATAATCCATTCTGAAAAGAATGCATGCACATTTTAGAACTTTTTTGACACTGGACAAAAAGCATCCACTCTGATGTATCTCGTGCAAGTGGAGCAAGACAGGTGCCAGCCTACTTCACCACCCACGTGGAAGGAAGGCATCTAACCAGTGCTGCATGCCAACGCAGCACCTTATCACCCACATCGTCGTCGACGTCGTCTCCACCTTATAATCTAAGCAGCAGGAAGAACAGTGTTGCTATTCACTAAGTTCCATTCTCAAGCCGTAGCAGCAATTTGGGTGTAGAGAAGATCGATCGAAAATGGATCTGTGGTCGCTAATCATCGGAACCATCTTGTTCATTGTGCTGCAGCCGGGACTCCTGCTGCAAATCCCGGGTGACGATCGCCCCATCGAGTTCACCAACCAGCGCACCAGCATCCCTTCCATCGTGGTGCACGCCGTGGTGTTCACTCTCCTCTTCTGGCTGTTGCAGCTCCTCTTCCACGTCCATGGCGGCTCTTACTAGATGCTCGACTTCCCTGACGCCCGATCGAGGCCTTTATTACTACATAATCTCACCTTCAGGTATCCACATAACACCACCACAATTCTATAAGTCATTGTATCGATTATTGGAGCTTTCAGTTGACAGTAGTGTCTTGTTTGCTCATACGAGAGATGTTGCATGAGTGATAGTAGGACATCATTCTTACTTCATGCACAAAGTTGTCTTTGGATTGTATCAAGTCTTTTCATCGCCTGAGATGAAACACTTGCGGTATCTAGTCGGGGGTTGAAATCGTGTTTACAATAGACGATAGTGTTTGTTGTGGGGAAGGAGGGAGTACTTGATGGAAGTGATTATCGCCGAGTTTACTGAAATGATTTTGTGGTGGTTGTTCAGGGAATTGGAGGTGTGAGTGAGGGTGATGACCAAGTGCTTTCAAGATAAGTGAGAATGAACAGGGATGTTGTGTAAATTTGCACATTTTAGCGGTAGTATCACTTGTGCAGTGAATTTGTGAAATATACCATGAGTGTTTTGAGAGCCTGAAAACGCTGTTGTCGATGAATGACTCGGTTTCTATTTCATCTTATCTTGAAGCGAACAGTATATTTCATTTCTTTTGAGAAGTAGGGAGTATGCCCTCTTTCGAATGTTTTGTTAATCTCTTAACATGTTTTGATACACCACATCTTAGATTTAAATTGTATACTGCTTGAATTATAATATCGAAAACTGAGGAAATGAAGGTTTCTCACTGTGAATCGGAATTTCCAAAACGGCGAAAAAACCCATTTTGAAACGTAGACATGACTTGAGCCTCGAATTCTTGTTCTTAGATAAGGTGTTTAAGTATCTAGATATCTTTGGTTCATGGGACATGCAACTCGATAAAAAGAATTGATGTTGAGTATCGAATATATAGGTTGGTATAATTATGGTGAAAAAGAGGAAGTGGAAAACCATTTCATCTAGTATAGAAGAAAGAAAGAAAGAAGAGAAACTCTGACCCATTTAGAGGCTCGTGTGAATAAAGTGTTTGATCAACCTATCCTTGGATGTATGCCTTGGGTCATCACACCAATGGGGGTAGCACTAACCCATTTTGAGGTGAAAACTATGCTACACTAAAAGAATTTACTTACTGTTGAACGACAAATGGTGTAGTTACCAAGATCATGCTCCAACACTACTAGTCAATTTGTGGACAATCAGTGTAATGGATGGCTAGCATTTCTTAATGGCAGCCTCCCTTTTAGCCACCAAAGTTGCAAGTTGGATAAGCAAGACTAGTACTAAATCAAAATCTAACACCAAATGTCAACTTCTCTATTTTTCAATTCTTTAATTCTTACTATTGTTCACAATTGGTGTTGGAATTGACAATTAGAGTTTGTGCAATTCTACCCTTGTTGACAATTGGTGTTGTTGTTTGTGTTTAGTCTTGCCAACACTAAATATAATTTTCACTGTAGTTCCTACCTAGTCACTAGTGCCTTAGAGATACCCGACATGGTTACCCCCCAAAGGGCTTTGAGGTACCCATCCAATGAAGTCCAAGAACCCACCACCATAGTTGGGTGGACTATGGTGATGAGCATCATGCCGGCATGGGGAATACAACACATGGCCTCTCCATTGGGGTTAAAGAACCCTAACTACTAAGCTAAGGCTTGTGATGCCTTTTCATTTAGTATACTAATGTTACTCGAGTCTAAGAGAATATCTTGTATTTGTTTTAGGAATTTTTCACATACATATGACATTTTTGTACTTCTAAAGCATTCAAAATTTTCTAATGATGGGTATTTTCAAGTAAGAAAAGTACTCTGGAAGTACTTGTGAAGTTTGCTAAATGTACATAGTCAAAGTTTGAAAATACAATAATATTCATGTACTCTAGTAACCTTCAACCATACAATGAGAACATATCCTTAGGAAATAGGACTTCAACAGAAGAGGAACCTCATGTCATGAATTTTTAGAATCTCGACGAGCCAATTGATTTTGCCAAGTTTTGAAGGTATATAGGACTTTTGGGCTAATCTCAACAATGAAAATGAAAACAAAAAAGGATTGAGATGCTTAAAGGAAGTAGAGTGCCAATTTCATTCCAAATTTTGTACGTTGTAATGACCAATAATTACAATATTAAGAATGTAACTTGGGTTACTTCACTCTAATTAGGAAGAAGGTAAATTAGAAAGTCTTATTACACGAGGATTAAAAATGTTGTCTTGTTGTAACGTTTCTAAAAACTCTACAATATGCAAAAAGTTTCAACTTTATGGTGAAGTCAAATTAAGCATGATCAAAATCTAAACAATCTATTTTGAGTTTCAATAATTGATAGTAATCCAAGAAGTAAAAAATCATTTTGCTTACAAACAACAAGAATTTTATTTAGTTATTGGCGATTAGAAACACTTATCTATAAATTTCCTCTTATTGCAAATATTTCAATGAAGTATCCTCTCTACCTTAACAATTTAGCCATACCATCTCAAATTAGACGACACTTTTTTGAAATTGCCATAGATATTTTACATTTAAATTTTTTCTACACTTTTAATTATTTCCAGATTTTAAATTTACTTCATAATTTCAATAAATTTTTAAGTGTATCTATGAAGCATTTATTTCTGGTCATCCAAATCACCAGATATAATTTCATCGCCATCCAAATATTGGTTCTCTCGTTTATCATTCATCCAGTCAAATCTACCAGGCAGGGTTGATCGAGGGTTTAGGGTTTATGGAATTCGGCAGTCTCTTGTGTCCGAATACAGAGAGGACACAAGGTTTCAAAATTGGAGCTTCAGAAATGAGGTTTTCGATCAGATTTTTGTAGCAATTCTTTCACGATGGCCACGGAGGAGGAAGCTCCGGAGCAGGATCACGAATTGGAGGGTCTGAACTTCGAGGACGATGGAGAGGAAGAGAATTTTGTAATCACGGAGCAGCTGGACGAGGAGACGCAGAATTTGGCACTAGGATTAGCCTCCAAGCAGAGTGATGAGCTCATTCACGCATTGCAAGAGTTTCTGAAAGTTCTCGAAGTGCCGAAACGCGGAGGTGCCGTTTTACGGCAGTACGTATTAGCTTCGCCGAAATGCGCAGAGCTGCTGGCAGCTTGGGAGCTTGGCTCCGGCGCGACGTCCGCCGTCCCGCTCATGCTTGTCCTGTCCGAACTCTTTCGGCATCCGCAGGGGCGTGGTGATGTTGCGACACGAAGTCAAAAATCGAAGGCGCTGTTTGTTGTGCAGTCGCGTCTGGACAAGCTTGCGCGCACGATTGGGCGCATGAAAATGAAAGACTTCTATTCGCATTTGTCGTCGAAGCAACGAAGTCGACAGAAAGCTGCTTTGAAATTGTTGTCCAGTATTGTGCTGCGAGGGAAGCTCTTGGCCGTCGACGTTGCAACAAATTTCGATTTTACTCTGGAAGCTCTGAAGAAGCTCGCGCAACATCCTTTTAAAGCTACTGGTAATGAGAAGAGCGAAAAATCTCTGCACCAGTCCACCAGGTAACTGCGATTACTCCTCTTGATTCCATTTGATGATGTAGCTTCTGCAATCGAATCAAGAAACTTGCTCTCAGTTGAATAGAGGACAACGATCACACCGATCACAGTAATTTGCGAAACTGACTAGGTCGCAGGTCGAGGTACTGATGGTAATACCCGAATCTTGACGATAAAGGAGTGACACTGCTGATTCAAGGCAATTGTCGCTTGAATTCAACTTTTAACTTCTAAGGATCGTCCTTCACTACAATTGCGAAGTTTTGAAGCCTTGGAGTTCTCTTGTTAAGCATTTGTCTCTTTTCTCTAGGTTTTTCTTCATCGAGTTTGCCTTATCATTTCTGGTGAGTGGGGATCCGGGGTTGCTTCGATGGATCCTTCAGAAGCGTCCTCTATACGCAGGCGTGTTGCATGGACTAGCGAAAGATGGAGAAGCCACAATCATTCAAGTACTCAGGGTATTTCAGGAGAAGGTGATGGCTCCATCATCACTTGTACCAGCAGGTTTGCAGAGCGTTTTATTCGGGGATGCGGCACTTGATCAGCTTGCACGCATTGCAGGTGATGAGCTTTTCGGTGAGTCTGCCGATGTAGCTCACGAAACCCTCATTGCACTCTGCACGGATCCATCGCATGGATTGTGTCCCGAGTATGCATCGCCATGGGAATCAGTTAATGCCAAGGCTGGAGCTCATGGTGGCAATCAAGGGAGATTGTTACGATTGCTTTTACGATTACGTGTGACTGAGGCTTTTCGCCATAGAGAGCTTTTGTTGACTACGGCAAAAATCAGACCGAGACTCGCCGCTGCGTACCTTGATGCTGTTCCATACTCGTTAGAGCCAAGACCGTCTCCTACATGGTAAGCATTTCTCTTGCATTCTTCTGCTCATTCTTATGGTGTAGTTTTGAGGTTGGTTTTTTTCGTTTGCAGGTTTACAATGATGACTCTTGTGGCTGACCTTGTACGTATTACAAGCACGCCTCCTCCTTTCGCATCCATGGCGGCACAGGGTCTTCCTATTCCAGCGGCTGACGGTCCTCTGGTTCGAAACAATTTGCGGCATCTGCTTCCTCGGGCTTTGACAAAAGTAGCGTTAAATAGGGGTTTGCAGCATGCCGATGTACTAGTGAAACATGCCTCCTTGCGATTGTTGATGGAAGCTCTTCTTTCATTAGAGGCCCTTCTCAATGAAGCATTTGCAGCAGCAGAGAGTACATGCTCGTCATCAAAAGCTGGTATTACTTTAAAATGGATGGGTGAAGATAAAGAGACTGATGCAAATCTAGATGATGAGTTAAGAACTCAGGAGCAGGAGTTTAAGAGACGTCAGTGGCTGGGACTTGTGGAATGTATCCAGGATACAATGCGGGCAACTCTACCTGACCCTAACATTCTACTCTTGATAAATTCAACCATAAGCACAAAAGATGGGAGTCATAAACGAAGTCAACCAGTAGTGGAGGAGGCTAGGGCAGGCAAGAGGAGGAAGAAAGACGATGGGTATGTCGTTGATGAAGCGGATTACAATTCCGCTCTTGAAAGTGAAGCCGATGAAGATGAGGAGAATTCTAACGCATTGGAGACTCTTGTACAAATCTGGGGTTCAGAAGTCACAGCCAGTGCCGAAGGCGTAACTCAATCTTTACTGCACGCAAAAGTTTTGGGGTTGTTAGCTGCATACCAGGTTTGTTCTTATAGTCTGCTTTGTTTTTTCTGTAACTGTGATTGTAAGCATTACGTGGGCTCTAACTGCTTTGTCTTATGCTTGCTGCGCAGAGGGTTCTTCCCGTGGCGTTTGCAGATAAAGGATTCGACCCTTTCAAGTTGCTGCCTTCTGATCCTATATCATTATCTTTGGCTCAGCAGAAAGCTTTTCTCTCACTTTTATTGGCCACTACAGACCCTCCCCGGAATGTTTCCCACAGAAATCAATCTACCTACAGGCTTGGTGACATGTTCAAGCATGTGAAACCACTACTCAAATTGATGATCGGTTCCAGTGATGATCATATCAGAGATTCTACTCATCTGCTTGCTACCCGCATCATGGTTAGCACGGGTGCCTTTGAAAGCTATACCTCAGAACCGAACTTGTGGTTGAATCACTTGTTGAGGTTAGAAGGGAAGTCAATGGTTACAGAGAGTAATGCTGAGAACAGTCAGAGCGAACTTGTTCTTGGTGAAGCTGTCGTTGGATTTCTTGCGGAAGCTGTAGGTTCAGTTGGAAGGACGCTGTACAAATATTTTGACCAACTATTTTCTCTCCTTTCTGCACATTCTCTTGGAGAGAGATCCCCTGAACATTCCAGTATTTTGTCAGGTACTTGTTTATCTGCAATTGTTACAATCTTTGATAATCAAGTACCTAGGGACATGCTCATACATTTCATATTGCTGAAGGCCTTTTGTAATAACATGTGATTTATGCTCTTCCGAATTCTGTTACAGGTTCAGTTGCTCTTGGGTTTGGTCCTTTTGTTGTATGTGCACTGGAGCACACTCTTCGGGTGGTTCGTTCAGATTCTAAGAGCCTGACACAGTCACAACGATGTGCTATTTCATTGTATGTTGTTGGTGTCCTCAACGATATGCTTCGAATTCAGGTATTAATTAAACCTCACTCATTTCGTTCCAATGAGTATAACTACTGTACCTCAAAAGAATTTTACCTACTGTAGATGAGTGAAGATTGTGGTTCTTTATTTTTACTTGATGCCTTATTTTTGGTGACTGTTTGATCCATGCAGATTGATTCACGAGTTTTGGGAGTTGTTATTACATCCCTTTTATCTCCTGAATTTCGCGATGCTCCTGGCAAAGACGTGCCTACACTTGGAAGTGAATGGGCTCCACTCCAGTTACTTTATCGGCAAGCCCAGTCATATCTCCGCGATGAAGTCATCGTTCAAACTTCAGCAACGCAGATGCCTAATCTGATAGTTACTGAACCTTCTGGACTGCTGTCCAACGTCATCAGGGCTTGCAGAAAAGGATCTGAGGATGATTTTGCAAGGCTGAGAACAGAGTTGGTTTCCACTTTGGCGTGCGCTTCCCTTCAAGAAGTCAAAAGCAGCTTCTTCCAGCTTGTAGAAGCTTTCTCGAAGCTTCGTGGTCAGAATATACCACTCTTGATCACACTCTGTGGCCTGGACAGTAGATTTCTGACAGAAGTGGATCTCGAAGTCAAGAAGTCGAAGGATAGAGAAGTGCTCGTTGCGGACGTTTTGACTGCATTCTCATCCAACTCATCATCGTCCCTCAAACGTCAAGCTCTCTCCATTTACAATTTTCTGAAAGCCCTGCCATTTTCCCTTCTCTTTCCAGCGGTCATTCATGGGAAGACCTGGACCTTTGAGCTTCTGTTGGCAGCTCTTAATAAGTCCCACTCGACCATACTTGCCCGTGATCAGCTGGCTATTATGCGAATGATCCTCGGCTCTATTCAGCATCTTGCGTCCGCACCGCTGGAGATTTCGGATAAGAAACATCGTCTTGACATTTGTTTCGAATATCTGAAAAGACTTGTTATCCCACAGAGCTTCACCAATGACACCACTTCGAAGGAGCTATTACTGTGCATGGACATGGTTACGAAGTCATTAGCGCACTCTGTAATTGCAGGGTTTTGCCAGGAGGCGAAATGTTCTCGACTTCTTGATGAGTACATTATTGATTATCTGAAGTTTCTCTTAGAGACATGCTCAGCGCTCGATTTACAGGGGAAGGCCGGATCTGTTGCAGAGCTCTTAGGGAGTCTTCGAGAGACTACTTTTCAAGCTTGTAAGCCCTTCGTTCAACAGGCTATGAAGCTGTTCTTGCTGAAATTGGAGGGAAGGCTGCGTGATGACGATGATTTTCAAGTCGTTCACTCTTTCATCCTAAAATTAGCAGGCTATGCTGACCCTCAGCACTATCTCTCTTTTCTCTCTGATTTGATCTCACGCAAAAATGAACCTACACTCTTTCTCGAGTTCGCTCAGATCTTTTACGAGACATGGAAGGAAGGTGTTTGCAACTCTAGGGGCAGTGGGCCACTCCTGCAGAAAGCCTTGGTGGATGTGTTTGAGAATGTGGTAAACGAGGTCTTGAAGGCTGGTACAGAGAATGGAGATCGTTGCCTTCTAGCAGCTCTAGTAACCTCGACCTCAGCTTCAGAGATCGGCTATTCTTCATCATCAAGCTTGTTTTCACTTCTCGTGAGCATTACTCCCATCGAAGTAACGAAGTACTGTATTCAGCATCCAACTCTTGTCCGTAGCAAGATTGCGAGGATTTTGGTGCAGGGAAGTTCAATTCATAGAGCTGACTTTGGGAGATTGTTATACAAGGGAACTGGAGGAGACACGCTCGAGGAAGGTGATATCCCATTGCAGCTGGCTAGTAATTTTTTGAAGGAGACGGAACTGCAGACAGATAACCTCTGTCTTTCTGACGATGACTTGTTGCTTTTACTACCTGCTGCCAAAGTGTTCTTGAGCAAGGATCACTCAAAGGGGGGGGCCTATGTTGGGTCGACGTACTTGAGACTATTGACCACTGGTTTTAAGAAATGGGACGAGTTTGTTCGAAAGCTTGAGCTGAGATTGGACTTAGCAAAATTGCCGAACGGGACTCTTAGAGTGGCTGAGTTAACTGGATCATATTTCAGCGATCTATTGGCATTGATGAAGAGGTGCCTTGCTATATGCCCTTTAAGCAGCAAGAAACTCGTCTCCTTAGAGCGCAAGCTTCTGCCTTTTACCGATCTGCAAGTGGACTCTCTTCTGGGTACAGAAGCAGACCTGAATGCGCTTTTCTTTCAAGTTTATGGGAAGGTCTCTGTACTGAGAATGATCCTATCAGCCATCGAAACGCAGGCACCAGAAGAGCTCAACTCTGCAGCTAAACAGCAGAAGCGATGGAGCTCGATGGCGGGATTCGCTACTGGTCTCGCCTCCACTTTGACGTTTCTATTTAAACTTACTGCGCGGATGAAGAAGAAACCGACATCTTCATGCAGTCCCGGCGCATTCAAAGTAATAGAGGCTCTGGAGGAGTACTTGCTACTCCAACTGCTTGAAGTAGTTGAGTCAATCGATACTACTGGAGCTGAAGAGGAAATTGCGTCTTTATTTGAGAGCTGCGCAAAAACGTTCCTCCGACATAAGTTCGGAAAGGTGGAAGGGATGAAAGTCCTCAGAGCGTTTGCTATGCGTCTCGCAAATCAAAGTGACGATTTTAAAACCAAGAGGAAAGAGGTCGCATCGTCTGTGCTAGAGTTACTTTTGTCACATTCGCAATTTTTGCCCTACATTGTTTCCTGCAGTGCAGCTGCAAGACCTCTGCCTATGAATCTTGGGCGTCAAGCTGGGAAGGGCACAGTCCTAAGTTCTCTTCCTTCTATCCTTTCACTGATACCGTCTCCCGGAGTTGCCGGTGGTGAACAAGACTCTGGAATGGAGGTTACAAGGGTTTCAGAATCAGAAAATTCTAGAATGGGTGATGGAGTCGATGAAGTTCAAGAGGCGAGCCAGCTTGCACTGCTTGAGCTACTAAGGTCCTTATTCCGTCTAAAGATGCACCCAGATGTTGGGACTCCATCCACAGAAGATAGAGCAACAATCGGAGAACTGCTCTCTCTGCTTCTTGCAGCTTATGGTGCGACTACTAACAGAATCGACACTGAGATTTATGCACTTATGTGCGAGCTAGAAGCTTACGGTGGTACAGGTATGGTATTCCTCTAGAATAATGGAGACTCTAATCTCCTTATCCTACCTTACTTCATTCAATTTTACTTGGTTCTGTTCCTGTTGGTTCCAAGGTTTCTATTGCTGGTCTACGCTTGCTAACCCTAGACTTCCAAGATTTTGATACTTCCCGTAGCTGTCAGTTTATGCTTTCGAGTGAATGAAGTCTCGTCAAGTTAGTGACGCTTGTATCTGATTTTGGATGCAGAATTTCCTGGACTTGCGAGCATGGATTACTTATGGGGAGAGGCTGCTTTGAAACGAAGGAAAGCCAAATCTGAAGAGAAGTCACAAACCATCGAGGAAGATATGGAAACTGATGAAAACATGTTAGAGGCTCGAAAGAGAACTTTCAAGGAAGATTTAGCGATAGATCCAAGAAGATGTGGATTATCAGTTTTGTGCTTTCCAAGGATAGCGCAACATGCAATATCTCCAGGACTTCCAGATATCAGGAGAAAAGCCAAGGTCAGACTTCTGCACCTTTTCAGCTAGTCCGTTTATTAGCTAACAAGTTCTACCGGTTGTTGCATTGTAATACTTATTTGCAGATCTGCTTCCTGCATTTCGATTCTCGAAGGCCACATGATTCTAAATCTTAAAATTGCCTGACTTTGTTAACACAGGTTTTTCGAGGTGAGACTGATGAGGCCCAGGAGCAGCAATTGAGAGTAGCTGCTTATGATCCTCGATACATTTTACAGTTTGCTCTACATGGACTTTCTGAAGGGTGTATCGATACAGAGGAATTCGTGTGTCTTGGTTTTCTTGCTGTGGCTATGACATCTTTGAGCTCTTCTGAAGAAGGCATGAGAAAGTTGGGGTACAAGATACTTGCTAAATATTTTTCCAGTTTGGAGGTATGCCATCCGAACTTTGTACAACTCTTTTTTTGCACTTATTTCCATATGAACATGAGCTATTTTCCGCTTTTTATATTCGCTTCGTTACTAATGCTGTTCGCAGTTCTTCTACGAAGTGCTTTGATTTATAACTTAGGACAACTTCTGAGTGCAGGAGGGTTCTAATTTTAAAGGACGTCCTCAAATTCAAATGCTTTTGAATTATGTGAAGAATGCAGTTACTGAGGAATGGCAACAATTGCCCTATGTCCTGATGCTCTTTGCTGCGGAGTCTTCATGCATTCTCATGCATCCAGAAAATCCTCATTATATGACCATTACACGTTATCTTCTGAAGGGTCCAGCTCTCGATCTAGCGGTTAGCACCCTGTTAACTTTCTTCAATTTTTCAAGTCTTCGAACTATTCAATGCATCAAGATCAATTCCCTTTAACTCTTCTTTCTTTGGTGTTCAGTATGTTCCGTTATTTCATTCGATGTTCGGAAGCGGATCTCCACGTTATCGAAGTGAGCGATTGTGGATGCTGCGCATTCTTGCATGCGGTTTGACATCATCCCGAGATTCACGAGTCTTCGAAAAACAATTTGTGTTGGAGCTTCTAATGAGTTTTTATAACTCCCCACTGGCTGATACCTTCACAAGAAAATGGGTTTTACAGGTACTCTCAAGTTTAATACTGTATCTAGACACTATATCTAGTTCATTTTGATACCTTCATTGTACCTTACAGAGAGGTTGATTTTTATCGATGCAGGTTCTTCTAAGAGCATCAAGAATACGAGGATGCGTGCAAGCCCTTACAGAGCGTTCAGGTTTTCTGCCATGGCTGGCTTCAGCTGCTGTAAATTACCTGGATTTGAGTACATCCGAGCAGGATTTGAAAGAAGCAGATGACCTGCCAATCATGGTTTTACAGGTTCGATATCGTGCATGTCCTGTTGATTTTGGGTTGCTTAAATTTGATTGTTGGCTATGAATGACATTGTTTGTTTCTTGCAAAGTCACATGCTTGGTGGATGAAATGCAGATCATGGAAAGAGTGCTTAGTTGGAAATTCATGGACCAACGTGCTATTGGAGAGGGCATGGCGGAGCTCACAACAGCTGCTCTCACATTACGTTACTTTTTGACGCATTGTGCAACAACTCCGAAGCAGTGGGCGATATTCAGGAGACCAACTATTCGTATCATGACGTATGTCCTTCGCATCTCTCAGCGGAGGAAGAAGTATGAGACGCAGTTTCGCCTGTCCTTGTATGATATAGTGGAAGCAATCCGGTGGGTGGAATCAGAAGGGCCAGACTACGGGTACGGTGTCCAGACATCTGCAGAAACACGGCTACTTGCCTTGCGAATGATTCTACAAAGCTCCCCTCCTGCCATCTTAACGCCTGAGGTGAAGATCAGCTCAACTTAAGAGCTCGATAGCAGTGTCAGACTTTGAGCTCTCAAGCTTTGCAAGCTCTTTGGGCTGTATAGTTCATCTTGTTCTATTTTCAATATTCTGTTTACTCATCCTGATCTGCTTTTTCTTATACTGTTGACCATATTTTTCTCAATCTGCAGGACAAGGAACTCATGTGTAAGATTGCTAGCTGGGCAGTACCTGTTGCAATTCAAGCTGTTCTGAAACAATCCACTGGTGGACACACGGAGTTCAAGATGTCTTCGGAGCCCTTACCGGAAAAGCTAACGCGCTGGATTACAGCATCCCTTGTGCGTGGTAATTTAGCTGTATACAAGAGCAAGCTGGGGGAAGAGAAGTCTACTGCAAAAGCCTTCATCTCTTGCTTAAATTCGTCGGACTTCCATCCTACCAATATAGAGCTAGCTAGCCAGTTATTGCGGTTGCAGGTACATGTCGCCGGGGAGGGAAGCAACTCGCTAGTTTCTGCCTTAGTGATGTTGTGGCCTCTCTACGAGCCTAACGATACAACACCAGGTTTGTGCACTTTCACCATCACTTTTTGAGGGAAAAATCAATTGTGCTTGTAATTGCTAGATCCAATCTGTATATCAAATCTTCACTTACATTTCGCTGACCAATCTACAGGGGACGTGAATCGAGGAATTGTTACCGCATCGATAGAATGTATACTTACCCACATACCCAAACTTCAAGAAGCTGATGACTCGTGGCGTTGGTAAGTCAAATTATTTCACCTACTGTACCGGATATGGGAAGCCATAAGATGACCATTTCTAAAGCACGTTCGATGTCATGTACTGATAGAGCCCAGTCCGAGGCCTCAATAAACATTGTGACAGGATCATACTTGTCCTTTTATGTCTGTTATTTATACTTGTGGGAGCAGTGCAATGGTTGCATTTAAATTACTAAAATCATTTATAATCTTGGTCAGGTCTTCCAACAATGCTTGGCGTAAAAAGGAGTCCGCAGCCAGTGGAAATCCACGTTTCGAGGCGGAGATGAGTCACGCAGCACTCACTATATTCCAGCAACTTGTGCTGGGACAGAAAGCGTCTGGGCTTGCCCGACTTGTGTCGCAATGGGGGAAGGGATTAGGTGATTCCACTTCCAGCAATGACCTGCTTCCAGCATTGGAGCGTCATATTCAGAAACTGCGTACTTTCCATTAGTATGCATGTTGGCTCCGATCCGGTGCTGTATGCTCAGATTGAACAGGTGCAGACACGCCTTTCTGCCTCTATACGCATGGGTTAGTGTAGTTTATGAGGATTGCACATTTTTGCTCTATTGTTAGAAGAAGAGTCTTCATTCAGAACGGAATAGGATCATTATCATGGTACCTCGAACGAGAGTTTTTTTGGCGAACAAGAGGTTCTTGTACTATACATTCCTTTAGTATGTATTCTTGGAGACTACAGTAAAAAAGTAGTCTTATATATTATGTTTGTAGCTGCTGATCTAAGTCCAGTATAAAAGATTCGAGAGGTGTATAATAGGCTAAAACTGCATTTATGAGGAGGCGACCTTTTGGACTAAATCAGTGATTATTATATTCAATCTCAATGCTGCATCAAGAAAGTGCTCTGAGTTAGTGCATGATACACGGATGGCAATTCCTGTCGACAGAAGCCCTTGGATGTAGTATACATGCGGATTCCTGGGTTGTGAAGTGCTGTGCAACATTGACCACGTAAGCGTAGTACGCACAAATTTATAACCGAATGCTTTGCAGATATCATTGGAATGTGGAACCAATAGTTTTTGGAGTGAATCGAACTTCTGTCTTGGGGCATATACAAGAATCTAAGCAGAACATCTATACAATATATATTTCTAGAGGCATCGCCCCAGTAAGGTCCAAAACACGCTGAATACGAGCAATCCTGACAGTCACCGATGTTTGCTTTGCATCCTTCCATTCCGTGTAGGTCTCTGCGGTACACGGAAGGCAGTTGTCAAGTTTGCTATATATACTGGACCAGGACATTCGTGCTACTGAAAATGGCGAAAACAGCGCTACCATTTCGTCAAATCAGTATGGTTAGTAAGATGATCCATAAGATGCACCTGCTACAGCACCCGGCAAGATTGGCTGCTTGCTGGAACGTGAGAATGTATGCAGTTAGAGGATGAAAAATATGCAGGAGGACCCATCGATATCGTATGCTGGCGTTGGACAGGACCTCTCTAAATATATACAGTGGTTAGCAGAAGTGTTCGGACAGGACGCTTCCTCTTCCAATATGAGCTAGTTTTCCCACATAACTCACATTCAAGTTGTAAAAATTTAAACATACAATCACATAGTTACAACAAACATGTAACATAGCATTCATAATAAAAAATGTCAATCAAAAAATCAATCAAAAATAAAACACATGATGTGGGTGTCCAATTCTTTATGGAAAAAGTGAAGTGGTTATCTATTTACATTGAAAACAAAGCCATGAGCTACATAATCAAGCTAAAAACTAGAATGTAGAATCATAATGATTACATAAAAACTTGAATGTACAATCATAATGACTACCATCATGTATAGCCACCTTTTGCTTGATAAACATCTGCAGCTCTCTCAGGCATAGACATGATCAATTTCCTCACGGTATCGACCTCAATGCTATACCAAATTTCCTGCAATTTCTCCTACAAATCCTTCTTGTTAGTGGGTTTCTTCTCCGACATTCTCATACGACGATCTACTTCATTCCAAATGTGTTCTATAGGATTCAAGTCAAGAGATTGAGGCGGATACCAAATTAACTGCACCGATAGTCCTTGCTTGGGTCAGTCTTGGGTGCTTGGTCCTTGCTTGGGTCAGTCTTGGGTGCTTGGTCCTTGCTTGGGTCAGTCTTGGGTGCTTGGTACTTGCTTGGGTCAATTCGGGTGTTTGGTCCTTACTTGAGTTAGTCTCTACGTAGGTATGGTGTTTTTGGGTCGATCGGTGTGCTTGGTCCTTGTTTAGGTAAGTCCATGTGCCATGTGTTTGTACGTAGTTTGCTCTTCGAGGATAAGTGCTTTCAACATTTTTATCAATGTCTTCACTATTTGATCAATACATTTCGTCATATCTGCAGTTGCGGATTCTTGCAAAGTTATAGGATTGCGTGTCAAGAGGAGATTATGTGGAGGCACTCAACAAGATGCTTGGAAACTGGTAGAATGGCTATAAGTGTGTTTGAATAGGTCGTTCTATGTATTATCGGTAGTGTTTGATTGTGGTTTCCATTGTTCTTGTTTTTTTACATTCAGCAAATGGAATCTTGATTTGCTCTATATTACTCTCAGGTGTTTTCTAAAGAGCCTCTTAAAAGATAACGAATGGTAGATATTATCATTTGTTTCATCAGTCAACAAACTTAGCTGTATTTTTTGACAATTTGAAGCGTGAATTTCTGCTTACATTTTCGGAATTCAGTTGCAGGATGCATGCAGGTCAACCTTCACCATTAGACATATGTGAAGGAAGCTCTATGAAGAAAATGCGTGCATATGCCGGTCCTCTCACCATACGGCAGTTACTTGCCTCACCTTCTACTTTCAACGACATTTTTCTTCTGTATCTGTAGAGGTTCATCAATTTGTGATGGAGAAATGTACTTTTGTCTTGGAAGGTGTCAATACACTTGCGAGACAAAGCGGAGACGGCTGCATTACTGAAAACCTGACACCTAAGTTTTCAACCTCCTTCATCACACTTCATTTAGTGGAGACATGATATGACCATATTACCGCATAGCCATGATGTCGTGTCCATTAACTACCATTGCATGGACAGGGGATGGAGGGACTGATTTCAGTGCATCGTAAATAAGCATCCAAATACAGTAATTATTTTCTTTCCATTTGATTCAAGAACTACAGTATCGATTTGTATATAACAATGCTCCAATATGAAGAGAAGCCTTCTACTTGATTATTGTCTAAAAATGGTCACTTTTGAATTTCGAAAGGTTGCCACCCTTAATATGAGATTCTCTCTTTTGAAAAAAACTTTATGCAATGAATTGTTGAATGTTTGTGTATCTCCTGATGTGTGGTGAAAAGTTTGAAGTTTTTTTTTTTTTTTTTTTTTTTTTTTTTTTTTTTTTTTTAGTATATTTTTTTCAAATTTTTTGGTAAAATAAGAACCACATTTAATTTACAAAATCTTGTTTGGAATCATACATTATTCACAACAAGCCTTGAAACACAATCATGGCAAGCTTTACTTGGTGTTGTAAAACTTACTATTATGAGAAAATAATGATATTCCAATGAGGTTATGTGTAGCCTCTTTTCATTTTATCATATATTATAAGGTTTTAACCAATCTATTTAAATTTCAAAAACTACAAATAGTAAGTGTGATTTCTTTTCAATTTTTGAAGGTTTAATCTCTTTATTTTATTACAAATTAGATCATTATCATTTCTAGGAATCTAACCGTACTGATCTATTCTAAGTATTGAGGTCCTCATATTGTCTTTGGGAAAAAATTTCACAAGAGTTAGAGGATGCACAATTTATAACACATATAAGTTTCTTCCTAAACCCCTAAGGCTTTTAGGGGTGAAAGCTCCCTACCTCTTTGTAGAGGTTATATTTTTATAAGACCTTCGAGCTTAACTAGTTAATCATAGAGGTTGACGTAAGGTATACATTGGTAGTATCTATATATGTATACCAGAATTGGGTCCGTGGTTTGGCGATCCTTCCTACCCACTAATGTACGAACCTACCAGTATACAAACATACCAACCTTTGAACTTATCAACCTACCTAACTTCTTTTTGTGTTTTTTGGATTATTTACATATAAAAAGGAAATTTTAAATATTTAAAAAAAAAAAAACAAAAAAAAAAAAAAAAACAAAAAAAACAAAAAATACGGGCATATATAGAAATAATAGGAAATGGTAAACACGGGATACTTTTTCAAAAGTACCACGCTAGCTCCTCGTACCGACCGTTTCGTACTATCACACATGAATATTGACCGTCACGTCCGTTGGAACGACGGGTACCACGCTAGTTTTCTATATTTTTATCATCGTTGTTCGAATGTTAGTGATTTTGCAAAGGGATAGTGTTGAAACTACAATGCATGGTAGGGTGTTGGGCTACGGAAAACAAAATCTTGAAGTTGAATGGACACAATTTAGTAACAAAAATTTGATGGAGTAAGGGCTATGTTGATGTTGAACCTCCAAATGCCCAAGGGTCTTTTCACTCTAAAGTCATCATTGTATCTTGAGTATCAACAATGAAACTTAGATCTTATGAGATTGAAACTTTTTCTTAGTTCTAGGGTTCTTTCATACATTCCGATAAGACCATTTATGCTCTGAAATTCCACATACTTAAAGAAATTTTCACTCTCAATATTTGAAAACCTTATTATGTTATGCTGAAATTTGCCCAAATCTACATGTATGCTTATATGTCTCACAATCTGTCTAGAATCAACTGAATGAAGCTCTAAAAACTTCAAAAATTCACCAAAGGTTGGGATTTAATCTCTTTTCAAGTTTTGTTTTGTACACATTGACAATGTTGTAGGGTGTGATTCTTTGTTCAGATTTTCAATCCTATGTTTCTTCATATGCTTTTTTATTGTCAAATACCTCCTTTGTACTTGAATTTCAACATACCTCCATTTGGGAAACCATGCATTTCATTAGGTTTCATAAGTCATATAAGGGTAAGACTTGCATGAACACATTCCTAACCTATCTGAAAAGAAGAGCCTCAAATCAAATTTACTTCCGAAATTGGTTAACAGGAGTAATTTTCACTGACCAGCATTTCAACAGTGTCATTGGCAGAGTCTTCCAGGCCTTCACACAAGCTTACGATGTGCTTGAGACATATCTTATTGAGACCACTAGTCTTGCTGATCAAATTAGCTGCCGCTTTATCCAGCCATAGCTTGCAATATGTACCCAGGGCTTGTAGTGAGAGACCTCCCGTTCGACAACAACTTCCTTCCTCATTTGGAGCTTAAAGACCTGGCGTGTCTGCAAGGAGGTTAGCACATCGGTGGTCACAAGACTGAGTCTGTCTAAGTTTACCGAAGTATTTAAGCCGAGTTCAGAGAGATCAATATAGCCTGGTACGTGGCTATAACTCAAATGAATGAACAACTGGTCATGAAAAAGTATACAGTTGATATTACATTCAGAAACTGCAAGTTCAACAAACTTGATCCTGCACCCTTTAGCAAGTGAATCGGGTAGACAGTAAACAACACCATGCCGATCCATCCCTACGCCCTTACTGTAAGGGCCAGCCCATCTAAAAAAGATGCTAAATTGCTTTAGAACATGGGAAGCAAGTCACCACTTAGTAAACAAGCCATAACCAGAGAAACCACCAGTATTGAGCAATAGCTTGAAAGTGAATGCAACACTACGAAGGTAAATTTCTTCACGTGGAAGATGATGGTGAACAAGAATCAAACCAAAAAATTTACAAAGGCGCAGTTCCCAGCTCTTACATGTTCCAGCATTGGTAATGGATACCAACTGCCTACATCGTGCTCCCCTAGCCACCTCGTGATAAATAATGTACTATAATTATCATCAAAGCAGCTATCCTGCGTGATGAAATCAAGAGAATGGCCGACACTCCTAAATGCGTCATACTCTGCAAATCAGCTAACAAAGATACTATTTAACTCTGCTGCGGTCTAACAGAATCTTCCAGAGGTTCTGAATGCAATTCTACTGGAGACAGATATCCTGATGTTTGGTATATTACAGCGATGATCATGATTCCAGGCAGCTCACCGAAGTTCAACAGAATTATGATTGAACTCGAAGGACGAGGTAGGCAATGGACCATAATTTACCATTCTGAAGAAGTCGAACCTGTTGCGGAAAGTGATCAATCGTCGAGCAGGAGATCAAATGGCAAGGCTATCTAACCCCTGCTCTTGAGCTCTGCCAATCTTCGGCTCAAATCATCTTCAGCGTTGACAGTCGCAGTCTCCTTGACAGGCACGGCCGTGGCACCAGCTTGAGGGAGGTTCACGGAGACCTCAAGACCATAGTCGTCCGCGACTTGGTGCAAAAGCGAGTTCACCTCATCCTCGGGAGTCGACAGACTCGTGCTACCAGCCATGGCTGTCTCGATGAAGTCCGACTGAACCTCCATGTTCACAAACGTCTTCTCGAACTGGTCCATGGTTTGCGAGATTTTCTCCATGTTACCGACAGCCAGGGCGCTGTCCAGCGACTTGACGATTCCAGCCATAGACTTCGAGATCGTCTGCATCTTGCTCTGCGTGCCGAGACGAGCCACGACGGCATCGAGACGAGAGGAGAGTCGGAGGTAATTCAGCTGCTCGTTGTGCTTCCGAATGGCGTTTTGCGCGTAGATTCGGGCTCCGTCCATGTTGCCCTTCTCGATCGCTTTCTTCACTTTCAGCTTCTCGCTCTTCTCCTCCTTCTCGCATTTCTTAGCCGATCGCACTAACGTCTTGGAGGTGAACTTGAGCTGGAAGATTTGGTCCAGCAGCTTGTCTTGCCCCCTTCCGCCCCACATGGCTGGCACCTAACCCTAGTACCCCCTTTTCCAATACAATCCCGCCCTGCAGTGAGTTTGAACCACGGCAAATCGCTAGAATAAGCGAATTTGAATGCAAAGATCTCGTGATCGAGCAGTCAATCGTTAGGGTTGCAACTTTGGAAAGGGGGATGGATCAAAGTCTGCAAGGAAGACGAAGGAGATGATCCAGGTGTTCGAACTCATCCGACATGGCAATTGTGACTTATCGGAAAGCGACCGTTGAAAGCAACGTATTTCTTTTACTTACGAAAGGTGGAGTTTCCATTTCTTTTACTTACGAATTGGATTTCTTTTACGACCAGTCCCATAAAACCGCGCATGGTCGCACCCATGTGAGTGGGTTTAGTTTTGGGGTTTTGGGTTTGGGGGCACATGATAATTTGGGATTTTTATTCCAAATCATGATATACAAAATGGTTTACCCTCTTTGGAAGTTCATTTTTCTTACCTAGATGGAATGAGACCCTAGCCTAGAATTGTAGTTTTATTTACTTATATTCATTTTACTATGATGTTGTATAATTTGTTCTCTAAAACCACTACTGACATTGGATGTGGAATTGTGTTCATTTTTCCTTCATTATATTTGAAATGTTGATTATTATCATTCCGGTCTTCTTTGTGTCACATTTGATATTTTCACATATGAGATGTATTTCACAAATTAGGACTAGGGTGGGATACGTAATGTAGCATGAATCGAAGGTGGAAGTCATTATGTATCTTATGCTACCAATATGTTCCACTTTCAAAATCCATATTAATACAAGATATATCTAGAATTTAAAATTCCAAATGATCCAAATTCTTGCACATTTCTCACAAATGATTTCCTTGGTTGCTCTTTGATGAGCTTGCCCATTGGAACTAGATATTTAGTCACCTTCATCCGGAAAATACCCTTTCATTAATATATATATATATATATATATATATATATATATATATATATATATATATATATATATATATATATATATATATATCAACTCTAATAAATGGTGAAATTTTTGGAAAAGTAGGCAAATGATTGTTCAAATCTAGACCCCGGGCAATCAAGTCCTGACCTTATTTTCAAAACACCTTTGATTTCGTCAAGATTTTTACCACGAAAAATAGAGTTTAATTGGAATTCATTTCAAAAAATAAATTCATATAATAACTGTGAATGAAGTAGTAAGGTGTAACTCCCTAAAAACCATGTATCTCTCAATTTCTAGAGAATCATAAATGCAAATGCAATACCATAGTTATTTGGATTAAAAATCTTCCAACAAGAAAGTTACTGAGGTTTAACTTCAGATTATTGTCATATAGACAAATTTCATGAGAATCTAGTGTTGATATCACATAATTGACTTGCCTTGGTAAAAGGATATTTAACAATAAAACTCGGGAACAACAATTGCTTTTACTAAAATTTGTATTATCAATCGATACTTTATTGTATGGGTTTGCACTTTTTACGGCACAAATAAGACTTGATTTGGAACCAACCTAAGTGATTTTGTCAAAATCAGACTCTCGTTAAATAAGTTCATATATACCATGTGTATAGTATGTGAATAACATATATGTACTTCTATAATAACTTATATATCATAGTGAAAGTAATTTATTTTTTATAAAAACTTCGAAAAGCTTATATATGATTCAAAAAGATACTAATATTATAGAATATTTAGAAGAAATATATATTTAAAAAATTTGGGAAGAAATAGCGTTATAAGTTTTTCAAATTTGTTTATCATAGATAGAATTACTCTAGTATACCTACCTTTCTTGAAAAGAATTCAACATTCTGAATATATCTCTTATTTTTGGAATAAGTGTTGGTCTAATTAGATATAGAAATAATTTTTCAAAATATATAATTAAGCTCCATGTTATTTATGTATAGGTTTTTACTACAACCATTTGTCATTATTGATCTCATAATGCATATTATAATTCCTGATTAACTGTAAAATTTACATTACAAGATTGCTTTCATAGTCATGGTAATAAATGAAAATCAACGGAAGAAAAATATTCAAATAATGAATGTAGGATCAATATTTGAATGATGAACTTTTGTACAAATATTCAAATAATGAATGACAAATGTAAGCAACCTATGTTTTTATTGCATACTAAGAATAAGAAACTAATACTAGCTAGATAGTAGTGGAATAGGCCTCCCTTAGTTGTATGTGCACAAGACTAAGACTAAGGCTTAGAAACGAGACAAGGTGAACCAAAGTGGAATTGGCCTCCTATTAAGACTCCGCACGTGATTAAAGTTATAACAGGGCTTGAAGGCAATCGAAGGTGAACCAATGCAGAATCAACCTCTATTAGTTGTATGTGAATAGAGTAAGAATAAGGCTTAAAAGTGGCATAGTGTGAACCAAAGCGGAATTGGTCTCCAATAGTCTCATTCACTTGGAGTTATGGTAGGGTTTGGCGGCAATATAAGTCGGACAGGAGCTGAATTTGCCATTTTGGTTGTGTGTGGAGAAGGTAAGACGGCCGGCAGCTGCATGTGTGCGAACGATAGTTGAATCGGTCTCTTCTAAACTCCAATCTTCCTTTGCATGTCCATGTGTGCAGACGATAGCCGAATCGGCCTCCTCTAAACCCCAATCTTCCTTTGCGTGTGCGTGCTGCAATCTAAGATGGACCAAAACTAATTTTGCTCTTTTTGTTGTATGTGCGCAGGGTAAGACTAAGATCTTCTACGATCTGCAAGTGTGTAGAGGTCTGTTGGGTAAGACTAAGGCCTTCCATCATCTCCATGTGTGTGGAGGTGTGCAAAGGTAGCGTTGCGGTAGTGTGCGGGGTGGTGTGCGAAGGTCAGCGTTTCGTGGTGTGCGAAGGTCAGCGTTGCGGTGGTGTGCGAAGGTTAGTATTGCGGTGGTGTGCGAAGGTTAGTATTGCGGTGGTGTGCGGTGGTGTGCAGTGGTTTGCAAAGGTGTGCGGATGGAAGGCGAATCGGCCTCCTATTAACTCCAATCGGCCTTTGCATGTTCGCGTGCAAAGATCAGGGTTTGAAGTCACTCGATTGCCACATCTTCAAGCCAACGATTTAGAGTTGAGTATTCCAATTCTTTTTCTCTGTTTGACACTTCGAAGTTTAGGGTAGCCAAATCCGACCTTTTAAGTTGTATCTGCACACGGTAAGGCCTCCCATCAACTGCAATCGGCCTTCTATCAAGTTCATGTCTGTGAACAAAAGCCTCTCCGCGGTGTTTGGCCTTCCCATGTATACATGCAGATTAGGTTTGATTGCGATCGGCCGCGTTTGGCCTTTGCATGTGTGCGTTTGGCCTTTGCATGTGTGTGTTTGGCCTCCGCATGAGTGCACGTAGTTGGCGTGCGCATGTGCGCATTTAGCCTGCACATGTGTGCACACACAGATTAGGCGCAAGAAGATTAGGCTTGTTTGCAATCCCCCTTTCACCCGCGTTCGATTGTGCATGTGTGCACACAGACGCGTTTGATTGCGCATGTGTGCACACAGACGCGTTTGATTGCGCATGTGTGCACACAGATGCGTTTGGCATGCGCATGTATGCACACAGATTAGGCTTGACCGCAATCAGCCTCTTATCAACTGCGTTTGGTATACGCATGTGAGCACACAGATTAGGCTTGATCGCAAGCGGCCTCCTATCAACCGCGTTTGGCCTCGCATGCGTGCAAGCACATTAGGCTTGACCGCAATCGGCCTCCACTTAATTGGCACGCATCTTAGGGTTTCATGCGGTTCGATAGTCACATCTTCAAGCCAATGATTTAGTATTGAGTACTCTGTCTTTTTCTATACTTCAAAATTTCTAAGTTCTTTGCAATCATTCTTTGCAATCATTCTTTGCAATCATTCTTAGTCTACTTCATTTAGTATCATGTGATTGTCATAAGTGCATGATATTTGTTTGACGTAATATTGTGAGAGTTTAAAATAAGTTTATAATCTACATACATTTTAGAGTTTAGTAGGAGAACAAGGTGACAAACATTCAAACCACCACGTGTATAATTAGGGTAGGAGTGGACAAAATTGCAGATCTAGAGGAGGAAGACAAGATTGCAACACTTGTGGACAAGCACTAGTAAGAGACTTGGGTGGGATGGCGGCATGCTCCGGGGTATGGATTTCTAACCTTTCCAATTTTTATGCTTTGTTGAGAGAATGACGTATTAATGATAACAAGTCTCAACACAATTGATGATTTTCAAAATCTTCCCTTTTCTTTTACTCAATTACAAAAGACATATGATCAAGGTTAGGTAAATGGACATTTTATTTACATAGCCTAACTTTACGATTTACTAATGAATTTTGTTCAACTAACTATATTCATTACATAACTTAAAACTTTTTATAATACAAGTTGAAAACTTCCCACTGAGAAACATCTATACCTTGTTGCTTCTCCTAATTCTAATCGAAATACAAACTCAAGACTAGGTAGTATACTCCACAATACACATACATAGTTGTTTACACAAGGTGTAATTACTATGAGGTCTCATCTAAAATACTACCATAAACTATTTCAATTGCATAATAATATTGTATTTTACGAAAATGTTCTGATTCTACTATTGTTTGTTTTCTTATTAGATTACTTATATGTTATAAATATAATGAACATCAAGTTCCCAAAATACCCATAATAAGTGTTCTTAGTACCTTACTCTCTAAATGTTCCAAGTCTAGAAATCAAAAACATTATTCAATAAGCTTCTGCAGTTAACTTGCTATCAAACACTAAACTTGTAATGTTTCTTTCAATGTCAAACAAGCTAATAGAAGCATTGCTGATAGTTTGTATTGTCCGTTTGTGCGATTGAAAAACAGGAAGTCAACCTGAGGAGGGAGGTGCAAGGGAAGAAGCCCTCGAGCAAGAGCCGACGGTGCAAAGCTCGGAAACCTCTTCTCAAGCACAACCAAATTAGTGTTGATGATCCTGTTCTGACGGACTTTGAGCACGATCGCGAGGTCGCTGATTTTGCGAATGTGATCGAAAGCTCCGAAAAGGAGAAGGCATGTTCGTCGATTGATGCAGCAAAGATCATTAGTGATGAAGAGGTTGTCGGAAGCACCGATGGAGCGAAGCTTGACATTCATGGTATTGAGGAGGCGTTCCAGAAACAATTGGGTATCTTTACAAATGCAGTGGAAGGTGATAAGTTTGCTGAGACCCAATTTACTAGACGATGGGGAGCCGTGCTAAGTGAGGAGAGTGATGAGGAATTCGTGGAAGTCGAGAAGGAGGAGGAGGAACACGATGATGACTGGATTGTGGTAGTTGATGGGGATCGTGCGTGATTTCAACTGCTTCAAATTGATACACTTTTGGGATTGTTAGAGCAACTGTTGCTTGAGTTTTTTAATGAATCAAATTGCTTTTGGAGTGTTTGAGTTCTGCTAGAGCGGAGGGAGAGGGAGGACAGTCATGCCAGAGTGGCACTACCTCTCTAACCGGACAAGCAACCAAGTCATGGGTAATTTATATTTTTGGTGTTTGAGAAGTTGAGTCACTAATATTTTATTGTAGACGAGATTTCTTTTATATGTGATAGGAGGTTGATTTAGCTTAAACCCCAGGCAAGATCAAAATGAAATTCAATGCCAAGGCTACACTCGCCACCTTTGTCCGGCTCAACCTCCAATTCAATCTGTCACTTGTTAACTATTCATGGCAATTCACGAATGTTGGGCCACACCAAAATATTATAATACTCTTAACAATGATTCAACTTCTATTGTATTGTTAGTGAATAACCATATATTTTGACTAAATAAGTTCAACTTGATATAAACAAAATGAATCGAGATTGAAATCAAGACTAAGCAAGAAAAATACTTGATTGGTACAATCAATCTCTGTAACCAGCAGTAACTAACTCGCATGTGGTCGGAAGCTACAACTTCGACCTCAACTTCTAGCCATACCAATTTTGCAATGTCCCCAAGTTAATGGCTTGATCGATGACGAATACGTTGGCCGATCGGCGTGGCGCTTGACAAGTGTTATTGGCCTCCTTGACTTATGTATATTTTTAGCTAGAAATCATCAAAATAGTGGTATTTTTGTAATAGTTTAAAGACGTTCTAAAACATGTCATTGTAGTTCACGAATATTTATACCTCTAAAATGGCACATTATTTTGATATTGTACACGTCCTCCATAAGATTAATTGATTTTTGTAATTCATCAAAAACTCCATGATAATTCACATTTGTATGGTTTTTAATCTTTGAATGCGGTCAAAGGCCAATACATTTGAAGTGGAGAAATATCTCGATGAAAGGCAAATTTTTCTCAATGATCGTTCAAAAACATGGCGTTAAGAAAGATTTGGCCTTTGATGTCCATAGTTAACAAAAATCAATCGCACCCCAAAACATGCTATTTTAAAGGAAAAATGCTATTTTAACAGAATTGAGGTTCTAGACCTATGACCCAAAATGCTCTTCTTCTTTTAAAGAGGTTCACTGTTACCAACTAAAGAATCGCAGTAAAAATACAACCCTATTATGATATTGATTTTTACAAAAATTCTAGTAAATGGAGTTGTTTCGCGTACCATGTTGGAGTAGCCGGGATATGATTCTCACTTCCATAAAAATGGAACACTGCTATTTTTAGTCGGCATTCTTAAATGTGCTATTTTAAAAGTATATCTATATATGCCTCTAAAATGACACATTTTATAATATCAAGCACATACTTCATAATATCAACTCATTTCTAGAATATCACCAAAATTCCTTGATATCACATATTTTAATGGTTTTTGACCGTTGAAAAGCAATCAAAGAGCAATGTTTTTAAACTCCGATTCAATAACATTTTTGTTCTTGAACGTTTGGTGAATAATATTTTGTGGAAGGACAAATTTTCTCAATTGCCGTTCAATGTTTTAAAATGTAGTTCAAAGATGTTACCCTTTAAGATCGAAAAGACAAAAACCTAGGTTATTTGTTCATTTTTTGCACCCTAAAATGCGCCATTTTGGCAGAGTTAATGGAGGTTTATGCTATAATATTAGATGAATATGCCATAGGTGAAAATCATGCACCTTGATTTTTATGCATGATTTATATATAGTATACTTTATATATTATATCTGATTGCAGTAAATATGAATACTTGCAATCAATTTTGTAAGTTGCACCCACATTTTGTTAAACAAGTAGACAAATAAATGACGACAAAGAATAATGTCGGAATGAGGAACATGAAACAGGGAACGAGGGAACATGAGAATGAAAGAACACCGAACGGGAACATAGGACAAAAAGAAATAAAAAAATGAAGGATGAGAAATTGGGAACAAAGGGACTAGAGACAAGGAACAAGGGGATTTTTAGGAATTGGGAACATGAGACGATGAATGAAGGGACATGGATTGGAAGATAGGGCTAGAAACATGGTCAAGGGTCGAGAGACGGAGCCCTCACACGAGGATGGGAGACAAGAAATAAGAGAGTCTATCATCCGAAATAAGGAATAATTTTCTAGAAGTAAAGGTTATTGGATATTATATATGATCAATATTACACAGCTGTGATATTAGAGAGAAATAAGAGCGTAGATATGTATGTAGACACCGTGGGACGACATGTATCTTACTAGTGTTTCATATATTGAAAGAGGTCTATCTCCACAATGGTCGGGGGCACAACCAAAGGGGCCAAGGATAATAGGGTAAATGGGTATCAAGATAAAGAGAGGAATGAGTGACATTTCACGAATGGCAATTTTTGAAATTGTTTTATTTTTTGAAATGACTCTTCATATTTTTATTTCCAGTCAAATTGGTATGTTCCTTCACTTTCAAAAAAATAAAAACATAAAATATAGTTTCAACCGCTACTTGACTAACTTGAGAAACGGTGTGAACTACCAATTTTAACCCCTAAACGTCCTTGGGGTATTTTTAGCCAAAAACTCATTTTCAAAAAAAGTGATATAGATGAAAATAAAGATAAGCTATTCAGATCTCAACCATACAAACTTGAAATAGACTTGTAGTAGATCATGTGGACCAAAACTTGACTCATGGGACCTCATAGATTGCGAGATCACAACATATTAGTGCGCAAAACAGGCTACAAAATACCATCATTTCCACTTTGAAGTGAAAATACTACCAACATGAAAATTGCAATAAAAAAATCAGCAACTAGAAAGTTGTTCATCTTCATCTCAAAGATACTCTTGTACCAAATAAATTATTAAAAAAAAAAAATCTTGGCTCAAATAGTAGCCTTGTAGTCGTGAAAACTGCCAAAAATTTTACAAAGGAAAAATAGTCCAAAACTAGACCCCTCACACTCAAATACATGCCTTTTCTTCAATATATCCTTAATTCGGTCAAGGTTTCTACCACTAAAAATAGACTATAATTGGAATCCATCCCGAAAAATAAAGTCAAAATCTAACGGTGGATGAAGGAGATCTAGCTCTTCAAAAATTATCCATTCTTTCACTTTTTTCATCATAGAAACATCATTGGGGCAATGGTAAGCTTGGGGTATCACTTTTTGGACACACTAATTAGGTTATTTTTATTGAAAGCCTCCAAAGTTTGTCTAATTTAGTCATTTTAATCAAGTAAAAAGACCCTAAAATAGAAAATAAAATATCATGCACCTCACTGAAATCAAAGTATGTATGCCTATAGATTTTCTTTTAGATTTTTTATTTTTTTTGGATCCATTCATAGATGAGGGAAAAATTGTTGAATTTGGGGATTTGCAGGCATTATAGTGCACAATGAATTAATTTTTTTTTTATTAAATAAATTATTTTGTATTCTATACAAGAAGATGTAGGTCATATTCAAAAATCATATTAAAATAAAAATGGTTGATATTCCATTTGCTTGATTCTATGGATTTTAGGTTATTGGGACATGACTTACTTTTTCAACTAAAAAATCAAATAAAATTACTTCAATTTTTTTATTTTTAATTTTTAATTTTTTTTCTTGATACATTATAAGTATAGACAACTAAAACCACATCTAATGAAGTCTTATTGTATTACAGTTTAAAAATGGATATGTTTGTCACACCAGCATAGAGTGCAATTGTTCATGGGACAACCTTTTTGGGTACCCCAACCAGACCATCACCCATTGCAAAGCCATTACCAAGGTTATCTAGATCAAAAAACTTCCAACTTCAAAGTTGTTGGGATGCATCTAAATATCAAACCTATGAAAAAAAATCCTTGAAAAACTATTTTAGATTTCACATAATTGGCTTGCAATGGTAAAACATGCCAAATGTTTGAAAACCCAAAAACAAAAGCTGCCTTCACTAAAACCCATGCCATTTATTCATATTTTATTTTATGATTCTGCAATTTCTACCAGATAGATAGATAGATAGATAGAAACTCCAGTCCCTTTCTAAGGGGCCGGCGTGAATGAAGTGTCCGTTCGTAGTGCTAATATCCCGATGGCCACCGGACAAGGGGAAATTGGAACAATACTACTTCCCCCTCTCGAGGGTGGACACTATAACTACGCTAGTTTCTAGCCTAATTACTAGTGCCTTGAAGATACTTGACATAGTATCCCCCCAAAGGGCTTTGAGGTACCCATACAACAAGGTCCAAAGACCCCCCCACAATAGTTGGGTGGACTATAGTGGTCAGCACCACGCCGGCATGGGGAATAGAATCCACGACCTCCTCATTGGGGGCCTAAGCCCTAACCACCAAGCCAAGGCTTGTGGTGCCTTCAATTTTTACCACATAAAGTAGACTTGATTTGTGACCTAACCCAAGTGATTTCGTCAAAAACGGAGTTTGGATGAAGAAGTTATGGCTCTTCAAAGTTTCTGTCCTTCATCCAAAATGTCGTTTTTCGACACTATGGACGTTTAGGGGTTAACTCACAGAAGGAATGCTAGTGTAAGGTTACCATATCAATTTTCATCTCGGCCAAGTTGGCGGTTACAATGATAGAATATTTCTGGCTTGGATTGCATATCTCTAACAATAATGTACCTTGTTAAAGCATGAATAGTTATGCAACCAAGAGAGTAGGCAATCGTTGACACTTTCTCAAACATTCACAAATGTGCCCTTGTTTATTATTGCCATTATAAACAAAGCTTTTATTATTTTTGAATGTTTGTTTAACTTAGTAAATTGATTTTAGGTTGCCCAACATCCCACTATTGAGTGTCGTTTCTAGATGTGCTTTGTTTATAATAGGATCATTAATTGATCCTTATAACTCGACGGAGAGTCCTAAATTCAAAATATTATTACACCAATTTATCATATGAAGTGTAAAAGATTCTTGCAATTTTGAATACATTTCAATGAGGTGAATAAAGAATGTTGCATTGGTATCATGAATTTCACTATGCCCTAAAACTGCATGCCATTGGTATCAATTAATTGATGGGGTCTGATCAGGAGGCCGGTGTGGCCTCAAACCGGCATGCCGGTGCAGAAGGGGTCGGGAAGGAAAAGGGGGCAGCCTCAATAATTTTTTTATTTTTTTCTATTTTTAAAAAAAAAAATAAAAAAAATTGAGGTAATCGTAATTGCAAATTAACTTGTATTATGTGAGGTAAAGAAAAATTTTTAAGAAAGGAAAAAAATTAAAAAATTAAAAAAAATAAAAAATAAAAATAAATGACTCTGGGGCAATCGGCGGTAGCTCCAGCCGGGCAGGAAGGGGGCATGCTGGATGCAAGCCACCCCCTCCCCCAGCAGCCCCAACAGCTCCAATAGGGGGAAAAGCGCACCTTCCAACTCCGGCCCCAACCACGGACTAGTGTTTGGAGCTTATTGGGGCCCTATGGGCCTTCGGTGTGGCCCTCATATTAAAAAACCAACGAGAGTGTTTTCTCTCCGAATGGCGAAATTTTCATCGTCAATGCATGGTGATCAGTAGAAGTATACGGCGTGGCTGAGCCATTTTTTCTCCTCCAGTTCTATTGCTTATAGGTGTCTTCAGTAGGTAGTCTTGCAGTCCTCTAATTATTTCATAAACAATAGTATCATGCAAGTATCTGCTAATGGTTTTGAGTCACTCGAAAGAGCTCATGCATCTAAGGGTCAATAAGAGCTATGGTGTGGGTCTTGATTATGACAATTCACTCACGCAAAACATGTGAGAAGATTCTCAGGCTCCAATTCAAAACATTTGGCGACGGTTTCCAATCTTCGCAACATGCCATACCAACATAGTTTGATTCCTACATAAGAAGTCACTTTCTATAATCTTGCAAAATAGAGTGTGGAGGTGTACTCCATAAATTCTTTGAAGGCATGAGCAAACTCCTCTTAGTGTGAAGAAGACCTAAGTTGCGAAGGATTGTTCAATCTAAACATTCAGTGAGTGGTCCAGAGCTAATCCCATAATGGAGCTTTAGTAATCTTCATACATAGGTACACAAAAGCTTCTCCGTACGATAGTACCATGTACTAATTGTAAACAATATAGAATGTCACCTCAGAGCACCATTTCAAAAACACCTATATATCCAATTTCAAAAATTTATAACTTACTATAAAATAGTCCGAAATCGATGATTGCACTTATTCTATATTTCTACTAATCTTCCCCATGCACAAAAATTACTTGCACTACACTAAATTTGATAATTAGTGTTAGATACACTAATTTACATAAACATGTTATAAGTTTTTACTGTTGTTCAATACTTTTACCCACTATATTGGCCAAGATGGGGGTCCTTATATAGTATCAGAATCAATGCTCATGGTAAATTTTTTTAAACAAAAGTAAAAACTTATAGCATTTTCAAATCTTATAACAATCTAACACTAATTATCAAATTTAGTGTAGTAACATCTATGTAGATTTCTTGTACTGAAATGGGCCATTATTGAGCACCTCACTATACTTTGGATATTGATATTGACAGAACCTCATAGAGTGCCTAATGTGTCCTTCACATCCCACTGAATCGGTCAACGTAGACATGACCTTTCATCCATAAGTAACACAACTTCATCCAAATCGGTGGCGCCAAAAAGTCTATGTGTCAACAAGCTATCCTGTCCATGTGGCAATGCCATATGACACGTAGGTGTCACTCACTGCCAGTGTGAAAAGGGATATACGCTTCGAGCTTCGCCTCTCTCAAACTTTCTTGCCATCGCCCCCGTTTCCGCCATTTTCATTCATACTTCGCACCAAATTTGTCGGCGGGACGGCGTTCATCGGTCTCTCCTTCTTTAAAATTCACCGCCTCGTTTCGCCGCATTTTGTTAAATTTTCTGAAACTCATGAGATCGAGTGAACTTCATTGCAAATAGCGATTCTTGGAGCTCAGAAACAGAAAATCGAAACATGCGATCGGTGCATGAATGAGTGTGTTCTTACTGTTAAATTTAGCTTCTGATTACAGCTCTACCGGAAAAGAAAAAAGAGAAGCAAAGCAGTGAGTATCAGTCCTGGTCCTTCAATTTGATCTGTCAGAGGGAAAGGTTTCAGGTCGGTAGTATTGTGTTTACTTGGACAAGGGTTTAGGGTTTTTTTTTGATTTTGTGAAGATACTTTGCTTTATTTGAACGAATGGAGGTTTTTGAGGTTTTGAGGTTTACACTGTTGTGGTCGGTTGTTTACCGTAATATAGTTTTCTGCTGCAGGTTCTTGAAGTGTGAGAGAGCTACTGGTGCTTGAAGTGTGAAATTGATTAGGGGAGAGAGCTACTGGTGATTTTTTTACATAATAAAGGTGATTCAAGATGTTCTCCCGATTTGGTTTCGGGACTCCGCAGAAAGTGGAGAAGCCTGAGGACTCACCAGAACCGGAGTCACCGGAACCGGAGTTTGAGAGTCCAGTTGTGATTCAAACCAAGCGGCCTGAATATGCATTCAGTACCACGAATGCAGCAGGGGGTCGAGCTCGTCCTTTACGACTGGTGTATTGTGACGAGCGAGGGAAGTTTAAGATGGATCCCGAAGCGGTTGCAGCTTTGCACATGGTGAAAGGTCCTCTTGGCGTTGTGGCTGTTTGTGGACGCGCGCGGCAGGGAAAGAGTTTCATCTTGAATCAGGTACGTGAATTGCAGATAAGAGAGCTTGCTTGCAGAATTCATTCTGACTTGTGTACAGTGTGTATCTTATGATATGATATGATCGCGGGGGTCTTAAATTTTGTTAGGGTAAACCATCGCATGCATAATATGAGAATGTATGTCTCATGAACTTTTTCCTTTTTCTTGGTGTAACAAATCTTAAGAAGGGTTCAAGAAGTGAATGGCCTTCAAGAAGAGTTTTAGAATGATTTCTGACCACCACAGAAGCTTGTACTATTCTGAGTGGAAATTTATGAAGAAGCATTGGTCCGCAACGTCGTCGTCGTTTCTGGTGAATAACATAGCCATTACCTAGGAAGGAGATGACCATTTTGGGGGTTTAGTGGCACTTTGAGGCCTTTGTGCGTTTTGCTTAAAATGTTTACAATGGCTAAGTAGTTTCGGATTATAATTTAGTTCACTTTCTATAGGCCCAACTGTAATTCTTAGTGCAGAAGCTCTACTGAGTGTTTACGGGTCAGATCGCAACCTGTTGCACAAATGGGCGGTTTGCCTTGTTTCTGGCATTTCAGGAAAACATTCTGCAGCCTTTGCTGCAATTGTGAACCATTTCTATCAGAACTTTGAAATTCTAAGCGGTGAAGAATATTTGGGTGACTGATGAATCATGCCGGGAGAAATGATTCTTCATTCAGGGTCTCGTTTTAGTTATGAACAGTGCATTTGTTGATCATAGTCTAGTAAATGAAGTCATCACGTTACCCATTCGCTCCGACTTAGGTCGGTGCTTCAGGTTTTGAGTCCGAAGTGTTACAAGTCCTCTTTCTTCTTTAAAAAAAAATCTCAGTTGCAATTTCTGAGTCTGACAGGTTTCCATATTTTACCTTGATTGTGTCTCTTGGGTTTTGAGTGATATCTTAGGATTGCTACCGTTTATGGAGGAATCGTCCTTTGACATGCTGATATTGTTCTGGAAACAGCTTCTCGGACGGAGCAGTGGTTTTACGGTTGCACCTACACATCGACCCTGCACAAAAGGTTTGTGGATGTGGAGTTCTCCGCTGAAGAGGACAGCCCCTGATGGCAGTGAATATAGCTTGTTACTTCTGGACAGTGAAGGAATTGATGCATATGATCAAACTGTAAGTTGCTTTTCACTTGTTCCTCATCTTGATGGCAATGTGTGCTTGATTTGACTGGATTTGAGGTGTAGTTCTCTTGCTGTTGAGATTTTGATCTTTACGTTTTGATTCGAATAGTTCTCTACACTACATACTGATTGTTTGGACTTTGGGCAGGGTACATACAGCACGCAGATCTTCTCATTGGCAGTCCTACTGTCAAGTATGTTTGTCTACAATCAGGTCAGCCCTTGTCTTTAGGATGATGTGTGATGCTATTCCAACTAAGTCCCTGATTATTTATGCTTGTGCAAGTAGCTTATAAAAATTGGAGTATTGCAAAGTCTTGATTGAAGGTTGCGGAGGGAGGATTTGACAGTCATTGTTTTATTGACAAGTCTAAAAACCTGAATGCCTTTTGGCTCGAGCAGATGGGTGGCATTGACGAGGCAGCGTTGGACAAATTATCTCTCGTGACAGAGATGACGAAACACATCCAAGTCCGTGCATCTTCCTCGACCAAAGTAGCTTCAGCTTCTGAGATTGGACAATATTCGCCACTCTTTCTATGGCTGCTGCGGGTACTTTCTTACACTTCTGCTTTCGTCAGTGTCTGACGTTCATTTGTGAATATTTTCTCGCGTGCTAGTAGCACCGTATGCTAGTCATCAAAAAGTTGCAGTAGACCGTCTCAATAAAACCATTTGCACTACCTTGAGTATTAAAAAGTAGAGATTTCGGACTATTCTTCGGACCTAGTTCTTAAAGCTATCTCCATGCAGGATTTCTACTTGGACTTGACTGAAGATGGTCGCCGGATCACTCCAAGAGACTATTTAGAGTCAGCTTTGCAGCCCATTCCTGGCACAGGAAAGGCCATTGCAGCAAAGAATGAGGTTGGTCTATAGTCGTTTTCCTTAGCAGCACTGCTCATTATGGATGTGGAGGAAGTATTGTGAGTTGTATGTGTTTAAACTAAGACTTTTGCCTTCTGATTTCCCCAGATTCGAAACTCAATCCGGGCTTTGTTTCCTGAGCGTGATTGTTTCACGCTTGTTCGACCCCTTAACGAGGAGAAAGAGCTGCAGAAGCTTGACCAAATAAACGTTAGTCTGCCTATACCTTCTTACTGTCTTCAACAATGTTTGATGTGATGTAATTCGATGCTTCTTTAGAGTGTCTTTTGATTCTCTGCTATCATTATGTTCGGAACCATATGGAATAATGACACGTCTATATCTATTGGTATTGCTGGTTTACAGATGGACAAGATGCGACCAGAGTTCAGAGCGGGTATTGATGCTTTAACGAAATACATCTTCGACAGAACGCAACCGAAACGGCTCGGCTCTCTTGTGATGACTGGCTCCATGTTTGCTGGGTTAACGCAATCCTTTTTAGACGCCATCAATGCTGGTGCTGTTCCCACTATAGCAACTTCTTGGCAGGTTTGTACTACAGAGCTGAGAAGTTACCGTGTGTTTAATCGATCTCCTTACGAGTCAATTGACGTCGGTTAAGCTTACTTCTCATTGTCACTGCCGTTCCCAGTATTTTTCTTGTTATTTCTTCGGAGTATTCACTGTGAAATGTCTGAGCAGAATGTGGAAGAAAATGAGTGCCGACGCGCTCATGCTCTTGCAGTTGAAAAGTACAACCAAGTCTTCAAGAAGGATGATATTCTTGATGAGGTGAGACTTCAGTACCTCAATCAAAAGAGATGGCGCTTATCCTACATTCTCACGATATTTGTTGGTATAATCAAGCTACGTGGATCAGGGGATTTAGAACTTGAGAAGAATGGTTTTGGTGTAAGCAGTGGGGATTGTAAATGCTGACCAACCTGTGGATGGTCCCCTTACCTGAGTGCAGGCTGCTTTGCAAGAAGCTCACGAGGAAGCTGCTCAAGCTGCTTACTCTGTGTATAATACGGAGGCTGTTGGAACCGGTCCTGTTCGCCGAAACTACGAAAAGCAACTGCATGCTACCATTAAGCGGCAATTTGAGGTATGTAACGGTTTTTGGTGCTTGTGTATCGGTGTCTTAACTGTGATGTTAAGAATTCCTATTTCTCATGGTTACGTAAGTTGAATCGACATTTCTAGTGAAACTTTTCTTGATTCTGCGGCACATGGTGCAGGAGTTTAAGCGGAAATCGTCCATGGAAGCAGAATTACGAACTCTAAGAGCTCTTGGGCCAATGGAAGAGAAACTAAGAGCTGCTTGCAATGCCCCTGATGCAACCTTCAGTTCCGCTATCAAGGTGTGTTACTTATTCTGTTTCTTCGGGTTGTCATATCTCTACGCTTTCGTGTTCTTAATCCTTTCCATCAACGTATCATCATTTTTCAAACGCTTCTGCAGGTGCTGGACGGTATGGTGGCTGAGTATGATGCCCAAGTATCTGGTCCTTTCAAGTATCAGAAGCTTGTCCAATTCCTGCAGAAAAGGTATGCTGTATTGCAACGGAATACTTGTACACATAACGGAGACGTACTTCATAGTGACTTTGATTGGCATCAGTTTTTGTCCAATACTTCTTACACCTCTTGACCATCTCCTCTTCGGTAGATCTAATAAGTAGTTTCTTCCTACTTTCTGCTTTTATGTTCATGGGGTTTCTTATCTTGATGTGTTCTCATTTGCAACTTCTGGTTCACGAGTGTTATGCTTGTGATGAGGTTTTCGGAGGAGTTACTAGGTTGAGTATGTTCAGTTAGAGCTCAAATGCATGACTTTCAATACTTACGACGAGGGCATGTTAGTCCGGATGACGTCAGAACGATGGTCTTTGCGTCGGTATGTGACAATATTTGTTGAACTGCAGTTTGGCTGGCCCATTGCACGATCTCGTGAAAAAATCAAATGATAAAGCAGAAGCAGAGCATTCCAGCCTTGTTTTGAAAGGGCGTTCTATGGGAGAACGTTTGGCATTCTCAGCGAAGCAGACTGAGGCAGCCCAGCGCGATGCTCAAGACTGGAAGAAGCGGTATGAAAATATCATGACTGACTACAACAGAGCCTCCGAGAATGCAGCTGGTCAATATGCTAATGTACAGAAGAAAGTGTCTTCATTGGAAGAGAAGAACGCTACTCTGTCGACCCAAGTTGAGAGTGCCAAGAAGGAAGCTTTTGACTGGAAGAGCAAGTACGAACAGTACCTGGCTTCCCAGCGAGCGGAGCGCGAGAGAGCGAACTCTGAGGTTGCGTCTCTTCAGGTAAAATGATTTTCCTATTATTATTGTTGCCATGATTGTTGTTTATCACTGTATACTTTGTATTGACTGGTCGTTTTCATCATCTTTGTTTGCAGAATCGGTCGAGTACTGCGGAGGCAAGGTTGGCAGCAGTGCGAGAGCAATCTGAGTCAGCTCAAGCAGAGGCAGCGGAATGGCGAAGGAAATATGAGTCGGTGAATACTGAAACCAAGGTTGCTCTTAGCAAAGCAAGTAAGGAAAAGGAGAAAACATTGTCCCAAGCTCGGGCACGCGAGGATATTATTCGTGCCGAGCATGCTCAGTTACTTACTGATAAGGTCCAATTCTAACTTTATCGATCCTCTTTGTCGTTAGAAGTTTGAATTGCAAGTTCTGTATACACTGTATAGACGTTTTGTATACTAATCTTTTTTTCTACCAAGTATACTTTTCCTGGAATTATAACCTTGTGACCCTCTTATCCATATTTGTCGAAATCAAAATATTGTGTGTTAAGTGTTTTTCCTATTATTCTACTGAAATTATCTTCTTGGTACAGGAGAAAGAAGTGAATGTTTTGCAAGCGAAGCTTGAGCAATTAGAGCGTCGCGATGTTGTCCTGAATACTCGCCTTCATGTAACGTACCTCTACCTTCAGTTTGTATCGTTCAAGAATGGAAGCTCTTTTCTTTAGCGGCGGTAGGTGATGCACGTTGTTTCTAATCTTTACTAACTAGGTTGCTTATGTTGCAGGAGCTTGAATCTAAAGCAACAGGCCAATCAGAGGAGGCGGGGAGCCTAAGATCCGAACTGATGATTGTGCGAGACGAATTAGAATTCACAAAGTCACAGTCTATTACGTTAAGGAAAAACGTAGAGAAGGCCGAAGAAGACAAGTCACAGGCAGAGCAACGCATGAACGAATACCTCAGGAGAATGCAAGAATCAGAAGAGAAGAGGAAAATAGCAGAACGGGACGCAAAGCGTGCAGTAGAAGCTGCTGAAAAGTCTCGTGCTGAATCTATAGCTGTGGAGAGAGAAAAGTTGGAGGCCCAGAAATTGGCCGCAGAGAGAACGTCAACAGCTGAACACACTCAACGCCGTTGTGACAAGTTGGAAAAAGAACGAAACGAGCTAATCCAGGCATGCACATCATCTGAGCTTTTTACTCGTTAAGTTATTGTCACCTTAAAAAGGTGCAAAGTAGCAATCGAGCTCTTTGCGAGTCAATTAGGCATATATACCAGTGGTCTCTTTCTGATATTCTTGCACTGGGGCATTGCAGAGTCTGAGCCAGACGAGGGAGATGCAGCAAGAGGCATACGCAAGAGTGAAGAAGTTAGAGTCCCAACAGGAAGAAAGGGAGAACGAAATGGCAGGATTGCTAGGTTCTTCCAAGGATCAGCGAGCCAAGACAGTGGAGACGTTTGAGAAGCTGTTGTCCAGTGAAAGAGCTGCAAAAGCTGAAGCAAGCCAAAGAGCCGAGGCTTTATCGTTGCAAATCCAAAACATGCAGGCACAGATAGATAGCCTCCAGGGACAGCTAACGTCAGTACGCAACCACGAAACAGCTTTGGAGACCCGAGTCCGAGGGCTTACCGACACACCACCTGGCAAGTCACCAATGGGCCCCTCTCGTACTAAAAGACCTTTTTACGATGAAGGTCTGACTTAACTATATAACCATTAAATTATACGTGCTTGAAGGGAGTGGGCATTTAAGGGATAATCTAGCTTTGAAAATTTCTGTTATATCTTTCCTGACTTATGATGTTGTGGTATCGTGATAAACCAGGATACGAGCCTGCTGCACAGGACATGGATATCGACACAGGTGCATATAAAAGGAACAGGCTTGATCAGTTCGATGGTAGTAACTTTTATGAAGGTGAGGAAGGAGGCAGCGCAGCTACCTCAAGTGAAGTACCGGACACCACGAATTACAAGAAGCTGACTATGGCCAAGTTGAAGCAAAGGTTGACTGAAGCAGGATTCGGGGAAGATGTGTTGGCCGCACGGAATGCGAACAAGAAAGAGCTTGTTGAAATGTACGAGAGGTTAATGCTAAACAAACCTCCTGCTCATTAGCAAGTTGAACTGCACCTTCCGGAATCCAGCTTCTAGGATCCTGGACACTTTCAGTTCCTTCCCTGTACATTTTCGTTGTTGAAAGCATGCATTTCTTGTAGAATAGATGCTGTAGGACATCACTTTCCTTTTTCAGGCTTCGCGTTTCAAATGGCCCACTAGAATGGGAGTACTTTGTAAAGACACCAGCGGACCCAATACCAGAGTTGTAATTGAGGAATCATTGAAGAATTTAGTTCATTGACCTGCCCAGATGTTTTGCTTGATTTTCCTACGCTTGCTGCTATGATAATATAGACTTAAAAACGTTGACCTCTGGATTTGGTTCAAATCTTTTGCTAAGCTTCAAAGCAATGGTGTTTTTTCTGTTGGGCGATTACGTTTCATTTATTATGTAGAACTTTCCACATGCGAGAACCGTTCCAGAGTTTTGTTTCTTAATGTTCACGTACATGAACATGCTTGCTTGTTGATGATTATGCACTGTGTAGTATGGATGATTGTACCGTGACGCTTTCTTCGCCATAGCAACCAGTGGAAAAGAATGAGTACAATATGAGTAGGAGGTGCCAATGACAGACATGCATACCGTTTTTACGTACAAGATTGCTTTTAGGTGGTTACTTCCATCATACCCTTGAAATTTTGACATATTGTCTTATGCAGGTACTTCGAAACCTACGAAGGTACAGTTTTAGTGCCTATACTGAATATCCTCAAATTGTGAAGTAAACGATACTATTGATAATGATTATCATTTACTCAACCCTACTTTATAACCTCTGCAACCTTTATCTACTGTAAAGTGTAAACCTAGTCACAGTTCATTTTCAAGGGAAAAACACCTGTTTGACTATTGATCAGTGTTATCCTACAAATATGCTTGCAGCTGTATTAGATTACGATAAAGGAATGATGCATAAAGTGTACCATTTGAGATACTTGTTTGATTCTTTTGTACAAACAAGTGGGGTAGTGGTATAGTAGTAGTATCTAGCTTTGGGTTAGCATATAATCATGCATTATGGTTTGTTGGGTAGTGCCGGTGTGCATGGGAAAGGCATCCATAGAACGAGTCTTCACACCATGCACTCAATAGGGGCCCTCCTAATTTGCAAGCACTTTTGAGATGCTTTGACATTTTTTTTTTAACAATTATAATGATGACTTTTACTTGCAACACTCTTTGTATGAATTTCCATTTGTCCCGTGGAGATATTGAAGTCGAGGATTCACAAACATAACCCCTATACTTCCTTGGGAGTATTTTTAGCCTAGAATAAATTGACATAGGTGAAAACAAAGACAAACTATTCAGATCTCAACCTTACAAACTTGTAACAAACTTGTTCAAGATCATGTGGACCATATTTTGACTCATGGGAATTTATAAATTGCAAGATCGTAACGTTTGAATGAGCAAAATAGAATACAAAGAATAATCCTTTTCACTTTGAAGTGAAAATTCTACCAACATAAAATCTGCAATAAAAAAGTCACCAACTAGAAAGCTGTTCATCTCCATTTGAGAGACTCTATTCTACCAAAAACATATTCATTGAAAAAATGTCTCCGCTCAAATAGTAGCTTTGCAACGGTGAAATCTGCCAAACATTCTACAAAGAAAAAATAGTCCAAAACTAGACTTGTTGCACTCAAATCCATGCCTTATCTTTAATACATGTTTGATTGGGTCAAGTTTTCTACCACTAAAACTAGAGTATAATTGGAATTTATTCCAAAAAATAAAGTTAAAATCTGACTGTGAATAAAAGAGGTATAGCTTTTTAGAAATCATCCATTTTATGACTTTTTTCATCGTAGAAACATCATTGCAAATCCAATACCAAAGTTATCTGGATCAAAAATCTTCCAACTACAAAGTTGTTGGGGATGCATCCAAAGATCACTCTTATGAATTCATGAAAAACTATTTTTAATCTCACATAATTGGCTTGCAATGGTACAACATGCCAAATGTTTGAAAACCCAAGAACAAAAACTCCTTTTACTGAAATGCATGCCACTTATTTATAATTTATTTGATAAATCTCCAATCTTTACTACACAAACTAGACTTGATTTATGACACAACCCAAGTGATTTTGTCCAAAATGGAGTTTGGATGAAGAAGTTATGGCTCTACAAAGTTTCTGTCCTTCATCCAAAATGTTGTTTTCTAACACTTGGGACGTTTAGGGTTGAGATCGTCACGTCCCATACCTTGAGATGTACTTATTTACAATATGTTATGGAATATGAAAGTTGAAGGTCAGTGAAATTGGCTACAATTGGAACTCATGTTGGAATTTTTAATAATAAACATGGTCAGACAAGTTACACTTTCTATAGATCATGCTATAGTATTTAGATTTGCATTAATTTAGTAAATTCTGATTACCTATTGTGAAAAAAAATGTCTCAATAAGTATTGTAAAAATTGGACAATGAAAGCACAATTTAAAAAAAATAAAAAAAAATCCCTATAATAGTTTATTGTGTACAAAGTAAATGATGGACTATCTTAAGGGCATCTACCCTTACAATGAGAACCCAAAACAACCAAAAAATATTATAAAAAAATCAATAAATTGCTAAACTAGTAATGATGTCATATTTTCACAACTACACTAAATTTGATAATTAGTGTTAGATACACTAATTTACATAAACATGTTATAAGTTTTGACTGTTGTTGTTCAATAATTTTACCCACTATATCAATTGGCCAAGATGGGGGTCCTTATATAGTATCAGAATCAATGCTCTTGGTAAATTTTTTTAAACGAAAGTAAAAAACTTATAAATCTTATAATAATCTAACACTAATTATCAAATTTAGTGTACTTCTTCACATGGGTGTCATCAAATTCTAAAGAGAAGATGCTTATGCTTTAGAATCACGTGCCAAAAGGAGTAAATTGTACAACATTTTGTTTTTAGCCAAAGTGTAAGGGTAATGATCGCTATGAAAGATGATGATTGCTCGGTTGCAAGTGAGACAAATGGTTGATTCCAAAGGAATTGTATTTTTCCAACAATTTGGAAAGGGTCGGATGCCCCCACAAGCTCATTCATTCAAGGGGGTGTGACCAAATTAACGAACTCCACCAATCAAGGTGGCCATGGTTGTGTTTTTAACTTACACTTTGGATTTTATTGTGTTATGGGGTTTTGGGTTATTCCCAGATCTATGCCTCAGGATCTTTGCCCTCTTTCCCTGGCTTGCCTTGCCTGGTCTTCCGGCCCCCCCATCATTTGTCAAATTAAAAAGTATCAGAGTATAGTTCCCTGCCATCACAAAAGGATTTGAGAAAATTAGGGTGTCCCTTGTGGGCACTCTGCAACGGCAAGAACAGGGTTGTTTTATCAGGACAAAATTCCTCTTCACAATTTAGATGAGATTTACATCTAAGATCTTGTCAATGTATCAAATGTACATCTTTATGTAAGTTGTGTTTGACAAATGAATAGGGATATTGTGTGATAAGACAACAATGGGTAGGAAGTGGGAAGGTGGAACGCTCACAGTGGTTCTTGCTTTGCTCCCTCTATAGCTTACGCTCACGCTACTTGAGGCCTGGTCTTGGCAAAGAGCCTCCTGTTTGACGGGGAGCAATTTTGTTCACGTTAACACATGAGGAGAAATTCAAGAGAATCAAGGGATCTTTTGAGAGATGAAAAGGGAGGAAGGCGAATCACATATAGCCATGTAACTTAGCGACTCATCACAAACCATGTTGCCATAGGTGTATGAGGTTGTTTCTTCTCTAGGCAATAGAGGTGGCCCGACAAGCCTTCTTGCTCTTTGCGTTTGCAAGGCATAGGAGAGCGCAAAACAATAAGGGATGCCCTTAGCCAATTTGTACTTGACTATAATCTTCACATGGTGTGTGATGAATGACCACATGAGTGATGAGTGAATACTTGAATGATGATTACTTTACACAAGTGAAAACTAAGCCAATTTTCACCAGGAGTTGTATCAAGAATGCCACATTGTTTGGTGAAACTCTTAGTGAAAATAAACATACTTTTGATTAGTGAAAATAAACATACTTTTGATTAGTGAAAGTAGTTGCTTACTTATTTTTATACATAATATAACAAATAGTTGGAGCATGTTAGGGTTGGCATACATCAACTCAAAATTGAATGCTAACATCCTTGGGAAATTAAAATTAAGATGAAGGAAGAAGATCATGTTTGGTAACTTCACAACCTAATATTTACACTTCAACTACTTATTTGGCATCAAACTATCAACTCAATTGACATTGTTGATAGTTGGTTCATGAGTCACATACATGACAATTTGGTTGGTGCAAGTTGATGTGACACCATAGTTAACTTTGTGCCTGTTTGTATAAAACCACAACTTGTGCGTGTACTTGATTGCACCTTGTTGTTTGAGACACGTTAGTTGATATACTAATATATTCATACAATGTTAAGCTCTTGCAATTGAGTTGAGTAATATAACAATCATAAGCAAGAGTTTGGATGTCATTACTAATCATTTCATAAAATAACATGCCTTACACAACTTGTTCACTATGGCTAAAAAGATTCACAATCATTCAACAATGAATAAGGGTAAACACTTTCACTCATACTAAACAAGTCGTATAGGACATACTCTTCAACAAGTAATCACTACACATCCTCATTCACTCTTAAATAATGAATACAAGCTCAAAGTGATGAAATTCTCTCTGTAGAAACAAATCTTAGACCACTTCAGACTAAAAACCATGTAAAATATTACTGCCATGATTCAATGAACATCACCTAGCAATACTGCAAATTCCCAAATCCGCAAATCCTGTATACATCATTCCATATATTTATCTCTTGGACCTTCAAACGTAACACAGGGCTACAGTACAATACGTAATATTATGGTAACTTGCCAGATGCTTCAGTACAAAGAGTCTAATCCTGGGCAAAGCCGAAAGGTAAGAAAATGACATTGGTAGACTTAAGAGACAGCTGAATTCGTGGGGAGGGGTGACAATGATGTCGTTGATGAGCCATTTGTAAAGTAAAATGATCCACGACTGACTGACTACTGAGCCAACAACACGACGACCTGATCGATCGATAGACCGGGGTGACCAGAAAACCAAAAATGCTGTGCCGATGGAATGGCGGAACGGTGCTGAATCTCACACCGCAAATGCCAGGGAACGGGATGCCGATGCACCAGATCCTGTTGACCATTTGTGAAAAAAACAAATATTGGCGAAATTCTCTTGTTGACCGCTTCCCTGCTCTAGCTGACTCCTGCCACGATCTCTGCGCCTCGCACATCTTTCCCCCACGGCACTAACGAACAATCCCCTATTCCCAATCGATAGAGCATTGTTTCTTGGGTACTTACTAGTTATATATATACAACTCTTCATCAAGCTTCTGCAGTTGCTTGTCGATCAATCATGGCGCTTCCACTCTGATCCATGCCTGTAAGCCTCATTGCTACTACTCCTCCGTCGTTGGAACCATGAAGGTTTCGAAATATGACAATTGAGAAAAGTTTAGTCTGATTGATGAGGATATGAAGGTTTTGAAGTATGGCAGTTTGGTCTGATGAGTGGGGTGGGTGTTTTGTTGCAGAGGCGTGTTCTGATTGTTGCGAGCTATGGAGTTTGTGAAGAGTATGATGACGAAGGTTCACTCCATGGAGTCGGTGGAGTTTTATGTGTTCGTGGCGGCATGTGTAATCGTGCCGCTAATTCTCGTGAAGCTGTTGATGGGCGGGCCGAAGTACAAGCTACCGCCTTCACCACCAGCGTATCCACTGATCGGGCACTTGCACTTGCTCGGGAAGCTGCCGCACCAGAGCATGGCGTTTCTGGCGAAGAAGTACGGGGAGATTTACTCGCTCCGCTTGGGCTCCGTGCCGGCGATTGTGGTCACCACGCCAGACATGGCCCGGGAGTTTCTGCAATCGCAAGACAAGGTCTGGGCATCTCGCACTGTGCGGATTGCATCCGCGTTTTACTTCTCGTATAACTACTCCGGCATTGCGTTCGCTCCGTATACTCCCGTCTGGCGCAACCTGCGTAAGATCTGCATGCTCGAGCTTTTCACGCAACGGCGCATGGAAGCGTCCCAGGGCGTCCGAGACGAGGAAATGCGCTACATGATCAGGTACTACTCCAAGCATGCACCACTTTGCATTCTCAACCCCTTTCCATCAGTTTGCTTTCTCACATTCGATGATATTTCTGAGGCTGAGGTGCATGTGGTTTGCCCAGGAATGTTCTGAACGATGCTCAGCAGGGGCAAATCGTGGACTTCAAGTTGAAGCTGAACGCGTTGACAGCGAACGTGGTAGCTCGAATAGTACTCAACAAGCGGTTCACGGGGTGCGTGGACTCGACCGCCCAGGAAGAAGCGGAGGCACACGAGTTTAAGGAGATTATCGAGGAGCTTTTCATCTTACAAGGGACGTTCATGATCGGCGACTACATCCCGTGGCTGCGTCCCTTGGACCTCGGCGGCACTGAGAAGCGGATGAAGGCACTCCGAGTCAGAATCGACGGCTTCCTCGACAAGATCATCAACGAGCACGAAACGAAACGTCGCAAGGGACCGATCAAGGAAGAAGACAAAGACATGATCGACGTGCTCCTGAACGAGCTTTACGAACAAGACCCCAAAGAAACCCAAAAACTCGACATGAACAACATCAAAAGCACCATCTTGGTAACCATCTTCCCATCCACTAACTCATGTGCCCCCGAATATAACAATCGCTTATTGCTAACATTCGGTTCATTCGATCAACTTGCTTGTGCCAGAACATGTTTGCTGGAGGAACGGATACCTCGACAGTGACGATGGAATGGGCGATGAGCGAGCTCCTTCGCAACCCACCGATCATGAAGAAACTGAAACAAGAGCTCGACACCGTAATCGGTCGTGACAGACTGGTCAAAGAAACCGACGTGCCGAATCTTCCCTACCTGCAAGCGGTGATCAAGGAGACGTTCCGGCTACACCCAGTGGGACCATTACTGGTACCCCACGAGTCGACACACGATTGTGAGGTAGCAGGCTACCAGATCCCCGCGGGCACTCGCTTGTACGTGAACACATGGGCGATCGGGCGCAACCCCAAAGCGTGGGATCGCCCACTGGAGTTCGACCCGGAGCGCTTCACGTCCGGTCCGGATCTCAACATCGACATCAAGGGACAGGACTTCCGTCTGCTCCCGTTCGGATCCGGGCGCCGTGGGTGTCCTGGGATCCCTCTGGGACTGCTCATTGTGCAGTGGACCATGGCGACGCTGGTGCACGCGTTCGACTGGATCTTGCCGGAGGGGATGGAGCCCAAGGATATCGACATGACTGAGTCTTTTGGCTTGACTGTGCCAAGAGCTCAAGGGCTGTATTGCTTCGCGAAGCCTCGTCAAGCTGCTCACTTGTACTGATACTCTGCTAGAGAATGCTCAGGCACAAATGGGTGACATTGTAGAATTTCCAGGGTCTCAAATTGTACAAATTGTGATGCATTAGAATGACTTCCATGACGCATGAAGTGATGTAGAGGACATTTGTGGGGTAGTTCTGAAATTAAGGATGACCGGCGAATGGGCATATGTTTGTTTCCAAGGTGGATGAAAGATTTAATTCAAGTTTGTTTATAACTTCAATCCAATCACTATCCAATCCAGTCAGTCATTTTTTGTTATCATGTCGTTGTGTTTGTTGCTAGTCATGAATACACGATGTAAATTATGCAGCTCAAGAATGATGTGATTTGTAGGACTTGTTTTTGACTTGAGTCCCACTATGCGGTTTGTATTGTCAGAGAGTACTTGCCTTATTTTATACGACAAAGTTAGTCTAAGTTTAACATGCACTAGGATAAATTTTCTTAGTTTGTTTATATGGTGATGTGCATTGCAATGACTTCAAACTACATGTATAAAAGGGGATAGTTAGAGATAAATTGGTAGTTGCATTGTTGCAAGCGGAGAGCTTTGGAACAACATCACTTCTAAAGGTTGAGCTTGCCTTCTTTTTCTGAGCCTTATCGACTGAATGAGTTCCTCGCGAGGCAGTCGATCCTCTTTTAGGTGGATTGCATTGTTTTTGGCAGTTCTATTTGTGGAGCGTTTCTTATTGTGGAGGTAGCTGTTATAAGCTTGTGAACTTTCCTTTTGGTAGCCCTAAGGTCGAGTACTGCTTTTCGCATGATAGGGTTGGATTTTGTCCTCCAAGAAATATATGTGTGGGAATTCTGTTGTGGTTATCTTGACCAGAAGCGGTGTGTTTGTAGGAGATTATGTAGCAATGAGGGATACTTTTTTGTGTAGTTATTGATGGTTACTTGGTTAGGGCTAGGTCTGAAGGGATTCTTTCTGTTCATCCACGGCAGGTCCTTAGATTGATATAGTTATAGATGTTGTGCTTTGCTTGTGTGAAGGTGAAGCAATATTTATGCTCTCACCCGTGATGGAGCTTATCATATGAAGTTCTTTGTATTCTGAAGGTCTTTTTTGTGAACGGTACCACAATCTTTTTTGTGACGTAGTTTTAAGAGAACTATCACTAACTGCAATCCTCAAAAATCAGCATGTATGAAGATTTGCCACAATCTCTAAAGTTCAGCATGTATGAAGATTTTCCAGAGTCCTCAAAAATTAGCACATATGAAGATTTGCCCAATCCTCAAAAAATAAATTCAACATGTATGAAGATTTCGAAAATCCTAATTTGTCACAATCTTCAAAAACTAAACTCACCATGTATAAAGATTTCTAAAATCCTACTTTGCTACAATCCTCAAAAGCTCTGTACTTATATAAAGATTTCTGAAATCCTCCAAACAAAGCATGGTAATTCATTTTCCCCTTACTTACCGGCTAATGTCTTACTATGCTCCCACCTCATGTCCAAAATGACACAATGGCCGTAATGACCTGACGTGAATGACAGTGGATATTGTTTGTCATTTGAGACACTTGTTCCAAAGTCCTTAACAAATTTGTGTCATTTATGTCGTCATTTTTTTGCAAATTCCTACTAGTGTCAGCACGCGAGCACGCTAGGGTTTTAGCGCGGCGACCGTGTCTAGGCCTTGTTCGGGCCTTGTTTGGGACTCATACGCGCACCTTATTTTGGCCTCACGCGCGTGCACTTTGTTTTGGCCTCACGCGCGCGCACTTTGTGTCGGCCTCACGCGCGTGCACTTTGTTTTGGCCTCACGCGCGCGCACTTTGTTTCGGCCTCACGTGCGCGCACTTTGTTTCGGCCACACACACGCGCACTTTGTTTTGGCCATGCGCGCGCACCTTGTTTCGGGCCTCGTGCGAGCATCTTGTTTCGGCCTTGCGCGCACCTTGTTTCGGCCTCGCGCGCACCTTGTTTCGGCCTCGCGCGCGCCTTGCTTCGGCCTCGCGTGCGCCTTATTTCGGCCTCGCGCGCGCCTTGCTTCGGCCTCGCGTGCGCCTTGTTTCGGCCTCGCGCGCGCCTTGCTTCGGCCTCGCGTGCGCCTTGTTTCGGCCTCATGCGCGCGCCTTGCTTCAGCCTCACACGCGCGTGCCTTGTTTTGGCCTGACGCGCGCGCCTTGTTTCGGCCTCACGCGCGCACCTTGTTTCGGCCTCGTGCGCCACCTTGTTTCGGCCTCGTGCGCCACCTTGTTTCGGTGTCATATGCACACCTTGTTTCGGCCTTGTTTCTTGTTTCGGCCTCAGCACGCAAACGGGATAGGATTTGTGAGAATCGGCTCAAACTCGCCCTTGTTTCAGCCTCGCGCGCCATACGCGCACAACCGCATGCACGCTCTGATAAGACTTTGCAGCCGGTCTTTTATCACATTCTCAAGTCAAGGATTTAGTGGTGAGTGTTGTTTCTTTTTCCAACCATTTCTAGTAGAGTGTGTACTTCATGTAATAGTGTGTGCCATTGTTGTAAGTGTATGATACTAGCTAGTTTGGTATAGTATTGTGAGAGTTTGTGGTAAGAGTGTGATATATATACATTTTAGAGTTTAGTAGGAGAATAAGGTGATCATATCAAAATCGCCACATGTACATTTAGAAATGGAGTGGGCAAAGTTGCAGATTTGGGGAACACAATTGCAAAGGGGGTGGACAAGATTTAATAAGAGTTTTGGGTGCAATGTCAACATCCTCTAAGGTACATATTTCTAACTTTTCCAAATTTTATACATTAAAAAAAGAATATAGAACAAATTTATGGTGACAAGATCTTTGTGATCATCTCAAAAGAACAAAATCCGCGATTTTCATTTTCTTGTACTCAACTACAAACTACAAATGACATATTAGAAAGGGTAGGTAAGATGGATATTTCATTCACATAAGGCTTAACTTTATGGTTAATAAATCAATTTCCTCATATCAACTATAACAATCACATAAGCTAAAACTAGTTGTAATGCAAAATATAACTTACTATCAACACTAAATTTAAGATAGAAACACCTTGTTGCCTCTCCTACTACTAATATATAAACAAAGTTGAGAAACTAAATAGCATATTCCAGAGTACTCCTTTACACTTGTATACACAACTAATTCTAGGTGTGCTTATCATAAGGTTTCTTGAAAAATGCCACCTCAAAGTAATTCAACTATATAATGTATACATAATGTATCATGGCATGGGTTGAGCTGCCAGGAGCGATGGCGGAGTAAGCGTTAGCGGCGAGGGGAGGGAGAACGTTGACAGACGAAGCGAGGCGTGGTGAAGCTGGGGCGCCGTGGTCTTGCACGCTCAAGCGTTGCGAGCTCCACATTGCGAATCGTGGAAGCTGAACTTGGAGGTGTCCTGCTGAGATCCGGATTTGGTGGATCTGGCTCATCGATATCTGCAGTTGGACGTGACTGCGAAGAAGCTGAAGCGAGCTACGCTACTCACGGCAGGGATCACAATCAGGATCTCAGTCCAGAGTCAGTCCAGTTCATGCCAAGCACGGATTCCGCACAGTTCGGACCTGTCTGACGATTCTCCCTCGCCATCCGCATCTTCAAACGAACACGATTCTGCAAGAGGAGCTTGTGGCGAACCCGCCACAGGGCCATCACGTGTCACACCAGCACTACTTGCGAACTGCTGTCCCAAAGCCTGCAAACTGCTCCAAGTCGTATCGAAGCCCACACCTCCAATCTTCAGCCCGTAGCAGCTCCAACAAGCCTTCTCCAATCCCTGGTAAGGCCACTCACGGTACATTACTAACCCTAACTCCCACTTGCTTAGTACTTTACTTGCGAATTTCGTTTTGTTATTACCAACTTGTAAGCTGTGCCCTAACCCCACGTAACGCCTGGGAGACATATGCTCCCAGGAGGGGCAAGGTAAACACTGGCAGAAATCCACGTCAACATCATAAACAAACCCTAAGCACACAGAATAGCAAATCCATCTACTCTACTGTTCTATACTACCAATGCTACCAATACTCAAAATCAAGACTAGCATTTCTAACAACTCACCATAAACCTTACCTTCGCTTACCTTGTGAGATACACAGGCACTCTAAGATGTCCAGCTCGCCTCCTAGGATGACCACTTCCACAGACACCGAAATGGAAGAAGCTACGCTGAGTCATAAACGCAACACGCCAGAACAAGATGCAGCCAAGAAGAAGAAACTGAAGAACACCTATTCAGGAATTTCACTGTACAAGGATCCATCAATGATGGAACTTTGGCTTGGATTCCCAACAATGGAAATTCTTGCGTACGAAGCAAGTATACCACCGATCATCATCACCAAAACTGTGAAGGAGTTGACCAGTATTGGGTACATCGCAAGTGAAGCAAAAGAGCTCCTGATGGCACGGATGTCTTTCCCTCGAGTTGCTCAGAAACTCTGGCCGACCACCAGACCAGATCATATTGACGGACAACACGTCAATATCACGCAATTACCTTTTGATATAGAGGTACACCCGGACACTCATCTGTCTTTAGATTACAACATCTTACTTCACTTTGAAAAGCCTGAAAATCCATTTAGTCAAGACATTATCATGAACAAGGTTTTGCTGCGTTTGAAGCACATGAATATTGAACTAGGAGACCAGATTGGTGAACCTGTAGCGGTACTATGTCACGGACCAAAATCAGCCAAGGTTTGGTCTGGGATGATAAAGCTACATTTGAAGAGTCCAGAACTCGATGGGATCGCCTTGCTGGAAGGGAACAGGATCTTCGCCATCACTCTTGACAGTGACATACTCACTATCGCCAAGGTAGCAAAATCATTTGACCCCCTAGCCCCAAGCACCTTACTCTCTATGAAGATCGCTAGCGAGACCATCAGAGATCTAAGCGCACATCAACTCTTGAAGGCAATCGTGGAAGACAGCTTCAAACGAGGACTAGAATATGAAGTTACACAGGCTCAGAAAAAAGTAGGAGAAGCTTACGGGTGGATAGTTACCACGTCACCAGAGCAACTCAGTAAGCTGAACAATGGTCGAATTGGAATTCTCGGTGAGTTGCTACGTCCTACATCTACCAATAGAGACCATTTGTCTAGAGAAGCTGTAGTGAAACGAAACTGTGTAGTGTTGATAGCCAAAGGCCTAAACTTGAACAAAACTACTGATGTCGCGCACCTCTCCTTGAGGAGTGCCCGCAACACCAAGGGCCCAAGGGGGACACCGGAGTGACGCCCGGGCCTTGGGGTGCCAAGGTGAAGGGAACCTAAGTGGGCCTAGTGTGGGAGAGGACCCCGGGCGTTGGAGACGCCTCTCACCCATGGAGACTAGGAGCCACGACGGAATGGACATGAGATTATGGAAGCTCATGTTGCCACGATTCCGGGATGCTAAGGAGCACCTCATTTGGAGGTGTGAGCTAAAAGTTATGGGAGTTGGAAGATTGTGGGACTAAAGGGAGTGCTGTCCAGGGACAGTGCTGGACTGGGAAGCTGGCCCGGGACTTCCGAATCTTCAGAGGGGCATAACTCCCTCAATACTTGTCGGAATGAGGCAAGTAAGGTGTCTATCGGCATCTACTTGACGAGTAGATGTCGATAGAGTGGTCGCTCGTCGCGTTTGGATGCGGGACGAGGTAGATACGAGCCCTGGAAGGTTCGGGAAGTCTCCCGGGGCCTTCCAGCGGCTAAGGCATTGGGAGATTGGGTGGTCTTCCAAAACTAAGAGGTGTGAGGGTCCAGCCCTTCACCTAGGACCAGGGGGCTGCCGAATCCCACAGAGTATACTATGGGGAGGGCTGGTCTCCTCCCCACTCCCATGGTGCCTTGGTGGTGACCAAGGTGGGAGTCCCGAGTGGTGTGGCTAGTGTTGGGGCCTCACCATGGGGACTCCCAAGCCAAGGTGAGTCCCAATGGGTGGAGCTAGTGTTGGGGCTCCACCATGGGGACTCAAAGTGCAAAATGAGGCACGGTGGGTGGAGCTAGTGTTGGGGCTTCACCACGGTGGCTCATAAGGACAAGGTGAGTCCCGGTGGGGGAGCTAGTGTTGGGGCTTCACCACGGGGACTCATATAGGCAAAATGAGGACCATGAGTGCTACCGATGTGGGGTGGTGTCTCACCGCCGGCGTTGTGATTACTTGGTGGCCTTGGGGTCACCATGGTGGTCATGGGCGGTGGTGAGGAGACACCACCAAGTGCGGTTAGGCCGCGTGGTATGGGAGTGCCACCAAGTTGGGCCTTGGACATAAGTGGAAGTCCGCACCTAACCATTGGCTACCTACGAAGGGGTTGAGTCCCGGTTGCATGAGTAGGAGGGATTGATAACCAAGCGGTGAGCTTGGTGGTTGGTATGGAGAGCTAACTTTGTGCATGTGGGGGATGTGCAGAGTTAGCGCTCGTGACACTTGCTAGAGTTGGGAAAAAGTTGGTGTAAGCTAAGGTGAGCTAGCAAGGGTTGCGACAACTGACCACATCACGGAAGCATTGAAAAAACACCTGGGAGAGCGCAATGTGGCATCTGTCTTCTACCCCAGCTCCAAATCAGCACTCCACAACGGCGTCGTCAATGTAGAGTGTCTCAACGCTGCTGTGTACAAACAACACATTCGGAAGTCAGCGAAGATCTGTGGGAAGTGGATTGAATTTCAACCTCACCCAAACAGCCTCGACGGGAGCGCCAAACCAGATGACGAAACGCTGAAGAAGCTTGGCTTCCTGGACGTTAACAACGCTCTGGCAAATACGGTAACTGCTCTACAGAACGCCACGGGGCCCAGTAAGCCATCGCTCACCAAATCTGATATTACCTCTCTAGTAGAAGAAGTTGTGTCAAAAGAGAACAACAAACTGCGACACGAATTCAAGGAAGATCTAACCAACATCAAGAACGAGATATGCTCCGAAGCATAATTGTATGCAGATAAGATCGATCAGGAGCTAAGAGGCGCACTTGCGAATTTGGAGAGCGTGATGATGCAGAGCGTACAGGTCGTCCGCAACCTCTCTCGCCCGCAACTGCCAGCATCAAAATTGGACAACATCGCCTCAACCACGAACATCGTAGTGGCCAACCCCGTCCCTACTCCAACGCCAAACAGGTCAAGATAAAAAACCCCAGCGGAGGAGGAAGGAGCCAAGCGAGGGCGAGCAATGCAACTCGATATGCGGAGACCCTCAGTAAGCTGATATACGGTTACACTCGCGAAGCATGCAGAAGGAACGCTGGAACATGCAGGAACACTACCGCCATGAAAGAGCGACTCTCAGACAAGACGGTTCCACAGAGGTACTCGCCAGTCAAAGTTCTGAGTAGAGTCAACGTCGCTTTCAAAAATATCATGCCGAGTTGCGTGATACGCAGCCATGTGTCGCTTATTATGAGAAAAACAAAAAATATAATAAAGCTCTATTGGTGTGTTAGTTACACTTGTACATCACAAAAAGCCTTACTCACTAAATCCCTCATACCATGGACCTCACACAGGATTGCATGGAAGAGAGTGCTTACCCGAACTATCCTATCCAAAACCAAATATATCTCTATATATACGTACCCAAAATATCAATACCGCCATAAACAAACACATTCCCCACAACGAAATAAACGAGCTTGGTCTCCCAGCCTCGCCTTTACCAGAATAAATATACTTAACAATTCAGAATTAAATATATATAACATCATAGGATTTAAAAGGTATGAGAAAGGAAGTAGAGCGGGGGGGGGACCGTCGCCCGCCGCAGGCTCCAAAAATAGAATTACTAAAAATAGAAATTACCGACAAAGTAAATCTAGAAATTACCGACACACTAAATCTAGAAAATACCGACATAATAAATCTAGAAAATACCGACATAATAAATCTAGAAAATACCGACATAATAAATCTAGAAAATACCGACATAGTAAAACAAGAAAATACCGACATAGTAAAACAAGAAAATACCGACATAGTAAAACAAAAAAATACCGACATAGTAAATCTAGACAATACCGACATAAAAGAAGAAAATAGAAGACAAAAAGTAAAAGTAATAGGAAGGAAAGAAAAAACAAAGAAAGTGAATAGAAATTATAGTAATAATGAATATCCCTTTACCTACAAAACAAAATATATAACACAATCGACCCTCAATATTACTATAAAAAAATACTTTACATATAAAAATAAACGTAAAAATCCAAAATTTTACTACCTTTTATATGATAACAAAACAATCCTATTAGCAAACAAAGATATAGAATCAAATCGGGACCCTATGCAAAATATACTTGGCACTCATTCAACCATGCATAAACATAGATATAAAACATTTTCGGAATATAAACCAAAAACAAACATACTAGAAATAGAAATATTCAAGATAGTAACAAAAGACTCCAATTATTTGGAATCAAATACCAACCTATTTTTAGAAAACCTATTCTTTAAAGTTAAATATTTTCCGACCAAAACAAAGCTTCTTAAAATATCTATTGTTAACACTGTCTCAACATATGTGTCCACAAAAACTCTCAACACATACTATTATAAATACAATGATACGCACTTTTTATTAAAATGTGGAGATATTGAAACCAACCCTGGTCCTATGCCAAACGTGCTAGAAACTCACCCACCGGCTCACAAACGAAGATACAAAACATACTTTATTACATGTACAATCAAACTCCAACTCGAATACCAAAACCTTGCAACAAGTTTCTCTCCCATTCTAAAACAAGATCACCAAAACCATCAAATCACTATTAGAGACTTATTATATAATAAAGTGTCCATTCGTCGTATCAACCCACATATATACTATATCATTATAATAGGTACAATCAATAAAACTAAACCTCAAATCTTAGAGAATGATAAAATCACAAAAAAAATAATAAGAAGAAGAACTATTCAACACTTAAACACTTCCAAACACCAAAAGATAGATAGATACGAATGCGGTTCCTCTTTCAAGACCGCCATGAATAAAATTTCTATCTTTCTTCACAATGAGCTAGTGCTCATAAAACACCAAAACATTGTACCAAAACCAATATATAAAAAGCCTTTCACGTCGGCCCTTAAAGAGGACCGGAGTTCACATCTATCTATCTATATACAAACACCTCCAACAACAAAGAATTACACACCCAACAAGCAAACATGTCAAAAAATAACAACCATTATAATAGCAAAAATCAATAAAACTAAACATCAAATCTTAGAAAATGATAAAATTGTGAAAAAAAATAATAAAAATAATAACTATTCAACACCTAAACACTTCTAAGCACCAAAAAATAGATAGATATGAATGCGGATCTTCTTTCAAGACCGCCATGAATAAAGTGTCCATTCGTCGTATCAACCCACACTCCACCAACTACCCTAAAACACAAAAAGTTACATTAACAAACCACACACAATGCACGCCAAACATTACAAACGGAGCTCGGCCTCCCGGCCTCGCCGATAGAAAACAACCCCAAAATATAGTATACTCTAAACAAAACAACTCAAAAAGAAAACAAAGCACCCCAGCAAGAGACAAACACTTAATCAAAATCTACATAACACAGAAAAAACAACCCTACCAACCTTTCGGTCTCGCAAAAACTAAAAATAGGTTCACCCAAACTGTAAATGACAGCTGGATTCTTTATATATATACACAACCAAGACACATGTCAAAAATGCCCAAAACATACAACAACATCCCAAGCACCAGAAAAAACAAAATACACGAAACCCAAAGGGCTCGGCCTCCCGGCCTCGCCAATACACAAATACATAAAGAATTAACCAAAAATTATGACAACTTTACAAATACCACAAAACCCAACCAAACACGCACGTGCATAAACTATAAACCCAACACTCTCTTCACACATAAAATATGGCAAACACAAAAAGATAACACATACACCTCCACATACCTAAAAACTCACACACAAAAAACAAAATATACAAAGGCTATATCATACCAAATCACCTATTTCTACTCCTATGTGGAGATATCGAGTCCAACCCAGGACCAATGCCCAATGTCCTACATTTACATCCTGCACTACATAGGAGACATAGTCGGACCTATTTTATACCTAGCACAATAATACTCTACCCCGAATACAAACACCTAGCCACAACATTTTCACCTACCATACAAATCACCCACCCTCAACACCAAAACAGTTGCAACCTACACCCACATCTCACAAGTTACATCCACAATCATCCACATTTCCCTCCCCCAAATATGCTATACGCTCTCATAACCACCATAGGACCACAAATAAACCTTTGTGAACAAACAATAACAACAAACCCAAATCCATATTGGACAACAACATTACTAAACAAACTATCACGCCTCCCCAATGATCCTGCGAGACACCTAACCACTCCGCACCCCTACACAAAATTCCAACAAGCTAACCAACACCTTATCACACCAACAGAATGCATCCACAAAGAACTTTATAAACACATCTTGGACCCAAACAGCAATACCTCCATCCAAACACTTAAAACAACGTTCCCATACTTACCTGAAACACTATTAATTGAAGCTATGAGATGTAAAGAACACCTTCCAGAATACTCACACCCGCCCCCATTGCCACCAGTCCATCCAATCATCCCTCAACCCCAACATACTACCCAATCAAACACAACAATATCCACATGGAATGCAAGTTCCCTAAACACGGCTCTCCCTAACCTCTACAAAATCGCACTAAATCTCCCCGCAATCATTACGGTACAAGAAACAAAACTCACCGCCAACAAATCCACAAAATACATTCAACGCATGTTACCACACTATAAACTAATTTTCAATAACACACATGCACTTACCCGATGCATCCAACAACGAATACCGTACACCCCCGCAAGAGGTGGCCTCCTCACTCTCATACACCAAAAATACGCTTTCCCAGGAAACATTACAAAAATCCCTACCCCGGCCAACATCTCACCATACCTACAAATTATTCATATAGCAAACAAACCCCTCACCCCATGGCTACTCATCCATTTATACATGCCTTCCCATCCAACAGACATAAGTCTAATCCCCCTAATTCAACAAACAATCACCACCCAAATACAAACATACCCCAACCATACCCATATTCTATGTGGAGACTTTAATAGAGACATTGCCTTAAACGGTAGACAGAACGCGCACAACACCACACAGCCACAAGACGAAGACCACCAATGGCGTACATTCACGGACAACCTTAATCTCACATATATTCCCACAAACAGCCCATTCTCCAAACAAGGAGGGCATAACTATACCGAAACCAGTCTTATCGATGGCTATTACACCACCGCCACGAACAACCACATATTCACATCTACAACCAACCACACTCTAGAACTAAACTCCGACCACTCCCCCGTATCCCTCCATATTCCCCAACAAATACTTATAGCAAGGCCTCCACAAAAAACAACCCCAAAACCCCCACGTATTCTGAACCCCATCCCCCAAACCAATCTAAACACATTTACCACCACATATTTTGAACACAACGCAATCTCCATCAACGAACTCACAACAACCCTACAAAACGAACAACTCACCTCCACAGAATGGGCCACCGCCTGCACACAATTAGACCATCTCATTCACAACATTACGGAAACACTGCTAACCACATGCTCTGCACCCCCCATCCCCGCCCTCACCACACAAACCAACCTACAAGGCGGTTTTCTCCCAAGAAAATCACAAAAAGATTGGAAAAAACACCTTTCCACATACCACCTAACCCGAAAAACAATATACATTGCTAACAACAATGACAACTGGAGAACACACCCAATATTACAAGCCATACAACAACACACATATACGAATATCCCTCCGCCCCCTGAAAGTGATGACAATAAACACGAATGGCTTAACACATTAGCAGATATAGCTAAAACTGCAAACAAAAAAGCACGGGCCATTACCACAAAACACACACGCCAATCTATCATAAAAGCCATCACCAAATACGAGATACTCTATAACACCAAACTAAGAAAATAAACAACCGAGTTTTTAAAAATCTAGACACACCGCCACTTGACTGCATTACCACACGCAACAACGAAATCCTCACTAGCCCAGAAGATATCGCTCAAGAAATCTTTATACAGCAATCAATCACTAACCGCCCAACCATCCCAACATGCTACTATCAACCAGACCACCTGATACCCTGCACATGTGCAGTCCGCCAATACCCATGGCATGAATTAGACGGATTTACACTTGAAAAAAGAGGCACCCCAGAGATCCCCCTTCACACATACTTTACTCGCGAAACCTTCGACATTTGTCTAAAAAATCTCTCACAAAACAAAGCCCCTGGCCCTGATAAAATCCCCAACACCATCCTCAAAAATATGCCAGATTCCTTCCAAACGCTATTATACCTCTTCTTTTACCACTGCTATAAGCAAAATCAAATACCTGCATCATGGAAAACAAGTCTCACTATCCTGCTATACAAGAAAGGCAACCCCTCACTTCTACCTAACCACAAACCAATCGCGCTGGCCAACACAATATATAAATTATTCACCAGCACCCTTACATATATTCTCTCCGCCTATGGAGAACAACATCAAATCCTTCATGATAGTCAAGAAGGCTTCCGCGCAGAGAGAAGCACCTCACGGCAAATCCAACTCATCACAGCTGCATTGGAAGACGCTAGAATCACAAACCAAGACATCTATATCATGTACATAGATTTCAAAAATGCCTTTGGGTCCCTCGACCATGCTAGACTACTAGCAATAATAAAAGACCTAGGCTATCCAAATGATGCTGTTACACTAATCGGTAATATTTACTCTCACTCCACAACCATATATACAGGAGAATATTTTGGCCAAACAAAACCAATACCGATTCAAAGAGGCACCATACAAGGAGACACATTAAGCCCATACCTCTTTATCATATTTTTAGAACCCCTCCTCAGATGGCTACAAAGAGGTAACCACGGATACAAATTCAACACATCAAGCACAACTATCAACTCCATTGCGTATCTTGACTGGGTCTCTTCACTTCTACCCTTCCAACACTACAAACACAAATGAACAAAATCAAAAATACGGTGAATGGACGGAGGACTTGAAGTCGGCACACACAAATGTGCGGTGACAGGATGCCCAAACAAATCCAAACTCTCACCCACAAACCTTCAAAACCTCGCCGCAAGCACAAAACATCAACTACAAAAATGAACCATTACCCACGCTACACCAAAACGAAGCCTACCCCTATCTTGGCATTCAAATAGTACCAACACTCAAATGGAAACTACAAACACATCTCACCACTAAAAAACTCACTGAACAATGCCAAAAACTCTCCAATTGCCCACTACAAATCAAGCAAAAATTAACATGGTAGATACAATTATATACAGCGGGCATCGCGTATAGCTTCTACGCAATACCCTACTCATTACCAATGATTAAAAAACTTGACAAGAAAATCACTAGCATCCAAAAAACTATATGTGGCCTACCCAAGTGTACAGCAAACATTATAGCACAATTACCACACATAGACTTTGGTCTTGAAGCCTTCTCCCTCAAAAATGCTTAACTCAGATGCATTGGGGACCAACTAATAAATGCACTCAATGACAAAGGCAAACTAGGTCTAATTTACCAGGGTCTTATCCAACACATCCTTGCAAAATTTGGCGGATCCAAAGAAATTCCCCGAATAAAGTACAATGACTGCACCCACTCCCCAATCACAAGAACACTCTTTATACTTAAAGAAGCAGGTGGAATCCACCTACAAAGTACAATGGACAACTTTCAACTTGATGCCACTGAATTAGAAACACAATGGATGTCCCAAGCATCAATCCTTTTGCCCCACCTTGATCCCAAACTATCCATCAAACTCCTACACAAACTATTGAAGCACAAAATATACAAAATAAAACACCTCACACTACCAAACGGAACCACCCTCATGTCGCCTATAGATTTCAGAAAATATTATAGGAACCCTACAAAATTAGAAAGAAGCGCCCTAAATCTCGCCCAACAACTCTTCTGTCAAAGCAGCTGCACTTCTGTTTGTCCGCACCCATGCAACACGCACCCTCCAACCCATCTTCTCATCAACGAATATATTTCACAAAACCACGAAATACTCCCCCCCATCTCTCCACCTCCAACACACCCAACCCCCACACCAATGACACCAACAAGACCCCCACCCAAAGAAATCATCAATGACCCGATTACGTTCCCCATACACCACATCTCTGCCCATAAACTAACCACCAAAAAAGATAAATACAACATAACACACTCCTCTAATATATACATTTGTCATTGGGAAATACATAACAACAGTACATACCACACGTGGTTATCTCCTAGAATACTATTCCCCAGGAACCTTCCAACAGTCATAAAACATAATCTTAACTTATTGTTTGACTATTACACACAAAAACAGCACACATTGTATAAACACATCATTAATACATGCTTCACACCACCTCAATTAAAAGACAATCGTTTCATCCCACCACCTACACACATACCCTCCTAAATATCCACCTCCAAGACTGCAATCCAGACAAGGATATCCTCACAAACTCTCACACCATAAAAGTCTTGAATGAAACAACACAACTATTTGACAATACCAGACATTTCCTCATCACCATCCCCACCTCCAGACTTACATGGCTATGGATGCAATACCAGGCATGCCTTAACAAAAACCACGGACTTACCCCTCCTACCCAATCATTCGAAACTGAAATCATTTTACTATACAAGCGGTACAATCACACTCTCTCCAAGCGTAATCCCAAAACAACAAACCATCACATGCTCCCCACTGCTCTAATTGACACACTTATCGAAACATTCCAAATTACACACACATACTTCTCCTCCCCAGTTACATGCCCATTACAAATCACAAAATACTACTCCATATTCCCCCGTGACAGAATAGTTGGCTCAAATGGTCTAGCTTTCCAATACAAATGGCAAGGTATTGGCTACGCCCATCCACACAACGAAGAAACCGCTCAACAAACTATACACTGGGCTAGATTAGCCGCACAGCAAAATCCAAACGCCACAACCATTGTTGTCATGCCTGACAAACAATGGTTCCACAATCCAACCCCATACTCCACTGAGTTCCCAGATACACACGTTTTACTACACTTTGCAGCCGACACAATAAAATACGAAGAACCCACTATACCCGATAATCACACTAAACTCCGCACCGAACCTAACACGCTCTTAATCCTTTGTATCCACCACAAACGTCATACCATCACCACTATAGAAGACATACATAACCTCACAACCACACTTAATGTTCTCTCAATTACACAATACCAGATCCAAGAAATCCCCTCTACTCCTGAAAACACTACAGTCAACAAAAACAAAAATTGGTCTAAATCATTATATCCTCCAATCTATATACCTACTATGTCAAACACACCGCCAATACCACAATACAACTCACTTCACCCCATCAAATTCCCGCCACAATATAGTTATTACACAGACGGCTCGTTTATACCCCCCCAAGAAACAGAATCTGGCCATTGGAGACCTGAAACTGCTGGTTATGGTATCTACAACCCGACCAAAATAGAGATACAAATCTCCAAAAGACTACCAGGCCTCCAAACAATCTTCAGAGCAGAGTTAATCGCCATATACAAAACACTAAAAATTATCACAACAAAATATAACAACGAGCCGACATATATCTTTACCGACTGCATAAACTGCCTATACGTACTACAAACACAGTTAACACGCCCCACATTACAAAATAACCATCCAGACCAAAAAACTCTCATTGCGATCACCAACCTGCTAAAACTACGCACACAACCCACCACATTCCACAAAGTACAAGCCCACGTCAACATCGCCGGAAACGAAAAAGCAGACAAACTTGCGAAAACAGGAAATGAGAAAACCTACAAATTTGCCCGAAAACCACATAAATTCGCACATACCACCCCGTTCTACTTTCAAAAAGATATATGGCCTGGACCGCACCACAGGCCTGATAAAGGCCCAGTGAGATGTCTTGCCACATACCTCTCCAAATATGACCGCGACAATAATCTCACCCTCCTCGCACAGAACTTCCCTAATATAAACAAATGGACCTCAAACCAAGACATTCATGCCGAATCCTCAAATGCCTTCTGGAATAACCCAAATATCACAGATTCCCAAATAACTAGTATATTAAAATTTCGCACAGGCCAATACATGGGACATGCACGTAAACAACTATTCTTTGGACACATTAGGTTCCCATCAAACACATGTCCTATCTGCAACTCCACAGATGCAGACACATGGTTACATGTACTACTCAAATGCCCCCAACCAAACATACACGCACTTAGAATTACCAGACATAATCAAGCAACTAAATCCATCAAACAACTCATCCTCTCTAATACCAAATCAAGATGCTACACACTTATAAATGCAGGAAAACACCTAAATGAACCCCCCGATAACACAGTGCCAAGCTGGCTCCTCCCTTGCACCTGCAACACACGCCGATGCCACTGCAACGCAAGACTTAAACCAGACTTACTCTGCGTAATAGGCCTACCACATCAAGACACACCTCCACAACACCCCAATGACAACGTTATCATCCAATACATTGAATTCACATACTGTAACGACAGATTCCCACAAGAAACCATCACAAACAAAACCAACAAATATCAATCTCTACTAGACTCAATAGCCGCTCGCGGCTGGAAAGTTAACCCGCTCATAGTTATAACTGCAGGCGCTAGAGGCACCACTCACATACCGTCCATGAGTGCCCTGGAAACTACATTTAAACTCACCAAACAACCAATATATACCACATTCAAATCAATTAACACCATAGCCATACAATACGCCGCTCTAATCCTCCTACACAAGAGAAAACTAGAAAACCACCAACCCCTCCCTTCCAACTCAACCTGAGAAAGAAAGGAATCACATCTAAAACACCAATGTTTCCACCAACACAACTCGTACCAAAAACTACCCTATGTAGGTTAACTCTAGCCTAGCCTAGCTTCTGCCTTCAGTGGTGTTTAGTGTCTATTCCCGAAAGGGGTGAGTAGTTTTGTTCTTTTACCTCTTTGTCCTGTGGCCATCGAGGTAATGGCATTACGAACAGACACTGTATTCACGCCAATCTTCAATTGAAGATTGGAGTTCTTATATATATATATATATATATATATATATATATATATATATATATATATATATATATATATATATATATATATATATATATATATAATGTATTCATAATGTATGAGAAAATCTGAATTCGAGTTTTGTTCACTTCCTTATTGTAAATACTGAAAGTAGGAAGTCGACATGAGGAAGGAGGGGCAAGAGCGAGGAAAGTCCTCGAACAAGAGCCGACATTGCAAAGCTCGCAAACCTCTTCCCAAGCACAAGCAGATGACCGCTGACGATCGTGTTCTCACCGACTGTGACTCTCTGGACGATCGCGAGGTTGTCAATTCGGGCCTGAATGTGAAAAGCTCGGAGAATACTTGTACCTCGATTCCTCCAGCTAACGCAATTCCTGCTGCTGATGAAAAGGCGGTACAGGGGGAAGGATCTAGCGCTCGAGCGAAGCTTGACATTCTTGCCATTGAAGAGGCGTTTCGCAACCAGTTGGGCATCGTCAAAAATGCAGTATCTGCAGCTAACGTGATTCCTGTTGATGATGAGAAGGCGGTCCAGGGGATGGCATCGAGCGTTGAAGCTAAGCTGGACATTCCTGCTATTGAAGAGGCATTTCGCAATCAGTTGGGCATCATCAAAAATGCAGTAAAAGGCGATAGCTTTGGAGAAACTCAGTTTACTAGAAGATGGGGAGCCGTGCTGAGTGAGGAGAGCGAAGATATCGAAGAATTTGTGGAAGTCTCTAAGCCCGAAGATGAGAAGGAAGACGACGATGACTGGTTTGTGGTACCAGTTGGGAATCGTGGGTGAAGTCAACCGCTTCTAAATTTGTGACTTTTAGAGCATCTATTGGAGTAGTCTTGATGGAATGACATCTAGAATGTGTAATTTGTGGCGTGTGATTAAGGATTTAAGGTGGGACCTTGGAAGTTTGGAACGGAGACAGGAGGCACGACAATCATGCGAGGACCAACACTGTCTCTCTAATATGGATTAATTGGCAGTGTAGCCATGGGTAGATTACATATTCCGTGATACAGAAATGACTTTTGTGTCACTGCCACATCAATCATTTCTCTTTGGCCAAACTCTATTTAAACCTGTGCACGACTAGTTTGGATGGCAATTCTCATCACTGGGCTACACTAGAACATCATTGTTTCAACATGTGTTACCTTTTTATTTCACAAAATCACATGCGATTGTAGAGAGTCTGACACAGAACAATGTGGGCAAGCAATTTTTTTAACGCATGTTGATGGATTTTAAACTTGAAGTAGAAAGGAATTGTTTCAAGTGATGAAGTAAAAAGGAAACCATGTGACAAACTTCTAGAAAAACATTGTCTAGTCATAGAGATTAACACGGACTTTTTGAATTCCTATTGTTTTGAAGATTTTGCAATAAAAATTTCTGCAGCCAGCAACACCGATCCCATAACATATATGTACTTTCTATCGATGCAAATGTACTCAATTTCAAGTGTACAAAGAGAATATCTAATAAGCTTCAAAACATCACACTTTTCAAACAAGGATTACCGCCCTCAATTCAAGTGAAGAATGATGATCATGATTTGTAATCAGGATTATTCGAATGCGAGCCAATGGAAGTAAATAGCACTCAGACCTTAATAAGATTACGAGAATCAAGTGTTGCATGTGACAACTTTTTTTTAATTGAAAAAAATCCTGTCGATTGAAGCATCTTACTACATATATACATGATGAGTAAGGAACGTCCATCGCTCTTGCACTCACAAATGGGGCTAAACCAAACTTACACTGGAAGCATACAAATCACGCTTTCAGAGTACCATCGAGGGTTTGAAAAGCTCAGAGATTTCTTTGTAAGTCTTGTTTTAGCCCCCAAAATTTCCCATATTGCCTGGGCTAAAAGTCTAAAATAGGGTCTAAAATAGGGCACATTAGCCCCCAACTTGTCCCCCAACAGGGGCTAAAGTGACAAAACCTTCCAGTGTAATTCAAGTTTGTTCATAACTTCAACCCAAACACTATCCAAATATCCAATCCAGTCATATTTTATTGTTATCATGTCATGGTGTTTGTTGCTAGTACGGACATGATGAATACATGATGAAATGAATGCTCGAGAATGATGTGATTTGCAGGGCTTGTTGGTGACTTGAGTCACTCCATGTTGTTTGTGAGACAATACTTGTGCCTTTTGTATATAGTTAGTACAAGTTTCACATGCTCTAGACTAAATTTTTTTGGTTTGTTTATATGGTGAGGAATTGTAGTGACTTTAATTTGCATGTAATGATGTATTAAAGGGGATACTTAGAGATAAATTGGTAGTTGCATTTGTTGCCTGCCACTATTTTCTTTTTGATGTGTATGGAAAATTGATTCCAAAATTTGTGAATTCCTACAAGCCAAAATCATTTTTACTTGAAAGGTCCTGATGACTAATTGAACTTGTTGGCAGGGCTCTACACCGTACCACCATAGTAGGTTCATTCTCCAACGAACGAATTTTTTTTTCTTTTTTTTTGAAAAAGTAAGGTTCCTTTGCCAGGAAAAGATTTTTTTGAAATTCATTTTTTGTTTTTTGAATGGTAGTTGTGATGAGATGACAACCTATAGGCTATTGCCCCAAAATCAAACAAATATAATTTCCAACTTTGCGTTCTTCTTTGCTTGTAATTTCTAATTTTCTACATTTTCTAAAAATGGAATTATTTATGACCAAACTTGCTATGGTGGTACGGTACTTATTTTTTTCCATAGAGTTTATGAAGACATGTGTAATAAGATGAATCTTTTTCATGCGGGCCCTGCCAATATACTCAATTTCTAAGTTCAATCCAAGTTAAGGAAGGCCCACTATATATTAATTTTCAATTTGTGTCCGCCATTCATCTTTTGAAAATTTTGATTGTTGCCTAGAGTCTCATTACATAGTAGGAGTTTGAGGACTTAATACATTGCAAGATAGGGGCAAGCAGCCACTATAAGAAACCTTCGTTTTTAGTGATGTTGTAAATGATGTTTAAAAAGACAATGTAGACATTAATTCGGATGTCTTATAGACGATAAGACATCCTAGACATGACAGTTGTCTAAGCAGACGTCTAAAAAGACAAGAAGATGTCTTAAGATTGAAGATGTCTTAAGGTAATTTTGGAAGGGTAAAAAGTGTGCCACGTGGGTGCCACGTAGATGACGCATCAGCTTGAAGTGGACGGGCAGTACCACATAGGGACGAAATTCATCATCATGTGGAATTTTACATGGTCCCACGAAATATGACATGGCGGCGCCAGAATCCCACGTGGACCCGAGAAAATCCGACGTGGCACCCGGGAAAATCCGACGTGGCACCCGAGAAAAGTTGACGTGGACCTGGGAAAATGACATGGCATGCCACGTCAGCATATTGCGGAGGTTTTATGCTCCTATCATGATAGTTTTAGACATCAGTTAAGACGACTTGAATGTCTTGCAAGACATCTTAGATGTTGTACAAGATGTCTTGCAAGACGTATGCAATGTCTTACAAAATATCTTAAAAGACAATTTTTATGTCTTATAAGATGTTTCCAGTGCGTAGAATGATGTTTACGTTGATGTCCTTATTAAGTTTGTGATGTTTGCTCGGATGTTTGTAGCGACATTCCCTAGGACATCGATGTGAACGTTTTGTGTTAAACATGATGTTTGCAACAATGTTACTATTGATGTTTTTTGGGCATATGAAAGGACATCTAGGATGACATTTTTAGATGTGTATATAGTCATCAGATCTGTAATCCACAGACGTCTCACATAACATCAATTGTAAACACTGTCACATCAAAAAGTATGAGTCAAACATATATTGCTTAGGTCATTAAAACCTCAAATAACATAAACTAGAGTATTTACTAATACGCCTGTCAACAACTACGATATACTACGCACCCACAATTTGAACTCCGTAAGTCCCTCCACTTCCATCGCTTGCTGTCGATACCCGTATGATCATGTGCATGTCCCGCCGCTACACATATTCAATAAGCCAATATCAACTGCATTTAAAGAAGGGTTTGTAAAGGTAAAAAAATTCTGATTTAATTCCATTTAATTGCACTACCTAGGTTGAGATGGTTTACTTCCTAACCTCAAGATATCGACACAGTTAGACATTCTTGCAAACATCTGCTTAGACATTTCTTCAGACATCCTTCTAGACATCATTAAAAACAACGTTATAGACATCTATACATACATCTGTTCCACTCACCTACAAGCACGCATGTCGCTTCGCGGCCTCAGATCGTGCTCGCTGCCCCGACCGCTTATGTCCCACCTTCCAAAACAGAATTCCATCAACACATTTAGACATCTTCATAGACATGCTCTAAGACATCTTGCAGACATCATCATAGACATCTTCTACAACAAATCAAATACTACAAGTCCTAAAGTTTCTTGTACAAGATGCTTTTGAAATCCAGTACCTCTTGAGTAGCAAATCTTAGCCACATGAAGAAGGAAACCTACTCTTGAGAGCTATTGGATTTCTACAAATACTATTCTCTTATTGTAGTTAACAATCATTCTGAAATTGAATGGAAATAATTTCGACATCCTCTATACTTTAAACACAAACTCTTTGGAAAAACTAAGGCAAAAATGAACTTTGTAATTCCATTTGAAGATCTCATGACCTAACGATGGCGGCGGCAACAAACCCTAGCCACATAAAGAAGCAAACCTTAGCCTCTACACTCCAAACACTAACTCTTTGAAAAAATGAAGGCAAAAATGAGCTTCGTGCGGCCTCTAATTCTACTTAAAGGTCTCATGACCTAACTATGGCGGCGGCAGCAAACCCTAGCCGCCTCTGTTCATCCATTGGAGTCAATGAAAATCATCCCTGTAGATAGTTCTGGATGCTATCGTAGATGTCATCTTCGACATCTTCATAGCCATCATGTTAGACATTTTCATGAACGTCATCTTAGACATCCCCGCAGACATTATCATAAACATCTCATGACATCTTTAGGGTTTCAATCACAACATATTAACTATAAAAGGTTTTTTGTTTTCCCTCACAACAAATCAAATACCAGATGCTTCAAAGTTCTTTCCACAACAAAGCATGTATTGTAAGTATTAGAGTTTCTTCCACAACAAATCAAATCATCTTTATTGATAGAAAAAGTGTGGAATTACAATGATGAGACTATTTATAGTCTTCCATGGTGATAGGCTCTCTTTTAAACTCTCAACTACCTTTTATTTCTACCCTAACTAACTTTCCGACTAACTTTCTTAATACTAATTCTATTCTAGAATTGTCTCCTAAACTGTATTAAATAGCTACTTTCATAAATTCATATTTCTTGTAAATTTGCTTTACTTTGTATAATATTGGTTGTTAATGATAGAGTAATGTATAGTCTTGCCATTAGACTATAATAATCTAATCTATAAGTAATCAATAATATTTAATTCCTTCTTGAAGTAAGCCAAAAGACACTGTTTATTGTTTTTATTTTCTTTTTATATTTTCTTTAAGTATTTGAGGATTACCCCAATCAGAAACCCGCGCCAATGGAGGACAAGCAGTAAGAGAAAAAGTTGATATTATTCTGAAAAGACCCTTAAGTACTGCCGCTTTTTAATAAATGACGTCTAGGAGGATGTCGTGCAAAACATCTTCATAGACATCCAAGTAGATGTCTACGCGGACATTCATGCCTGACTGTAGTTATGGTAAGTTGGACATCGTGTTAGACATCCGACTAGATGTTGAATTACTTGTCAACTGGTCCGACGTGGAGTTTTTGTTGCCATGTAGATAAAGCGCTGTAAATAACTTTTTTGGTCTATGTCCACGTGTTTTTTGAGGATTAAATATCCACGAAATCACTTTTAATTATTTTTTCGGCACCATTGTTATCTTATAGATATTATATTTTATATATAATATTTTTTAAATATTTTTAAATCATACAAAATTAAAAAATTATAATATTATAATTTATTTGAATATATGATAAAAATTTTAAAAATATATTTTTTATTGAAATATAATTATATATTATGATATTTTTTTTAAAAAAAGACCAATGAAAAAATAGTGAGAATAGCCTGAAATTAGTATTTTCAGTATTGCCACATCACATAATGATTTAGGAAGAAAAAAAAAAAAAAAAGAAAAAAAAAGGGTGATGTTTTTTTTCTACTTTTGAAAACCGGTGCCCATTCACCTACTCTTTTAACATTAGAAATGCTTTTTACCCTGTCCACCAGTAAATTTTGGTCGTTTTTACCTTGCTGGTCCAAAATCCCTTGCCAACGTGGCAGTTTGATGTCTATCGAGATGTCTTCAAAGACATACATGTCTTCACCAACACCTTCTTGTTTGGTGATGTCTTCATACCCCTCCAATCCAAAATATGCCCGTTAGACGTACAGACATCCTCCTGTCTTTGAAGACATCTATTAAGACAGTAAGACATCACAAAATATATTAGACATCACATAAGACATCGCGAAAAACAGGGGTTTCTTATAGTGAGCCAAGCATTTAATAAGGGACTTCTCAATTTGGGGCTTCGTGATCCTCAACTATGTTGATTTTAGTGAGGAGGTGTCATAGTGCATGCTATTGGTAAGACATTATAATGCAAATCTAGTTAAAACAATGTATCATGTATAAAAATTACTACATGTTAACATGTAGAGCTTGTAAGAGACTTTTGTTCTAATATGGAAGACTATAAACTTACCCTAAAATATGAATTGATCACTTTATAAATTCTACAAATTAAAGATAACTTCTTGCATTTATTGTTCCAATTTGTATTTTCTCTTATATAAGTGAACATATCTGCATAAAGTTTTATGAAGGTTTATAAAGTTATTGGATATCAATATATGCTTTTGTGTTAAATACACACATCACTAAAAATCATCTTACGTGCGGCTCTGCCATTTACTCTAGCGGCTATTCGAGCGGCTCCCCAGTCAACTACTTCTTTGATTTTCCACCAATGCCCTTTTGTGTGAGCTGCTTTCTATTTCGGTATAGGTTGGCAGCCTATTGTAGTTTCAACGCTAGGGATTTAGAGAATCATGTGCGCAAGCTAGAGTTTTAGCGTTGCGTGCACACGCTAGGGTTTTACCTTTAGCAAATCGGCGGCCTTGTTTCAACCTTGTTCAACCTGGTTTCGGCGGCCTTGCCTTGTTTCGGCATCGGCGGCCTTGTTTCAATCTTGTTCGGCCTTGTTTCAACCTTGTTCAACCTTGTTTCAGCGACCTTGCGTTGTTTCGGAATCGGCGGCCTTGTTTCAACCTTGTTCAACCTTGTTCAGCCTTGTTTCGGCGGCCTTGCCTTGTTACAGCCTTGAGCCTTGTTTCAGCCTTGTTTTAGCCTTTTTCCGCAACCATGTTTCAGCCTTGAGCCTTGTTTCGGCCTTGTTCTGGCCTTGTTTCGGGCTTTCGGCGGCCTTGTTAAGGAGCCTTGTTTCAGCTTTCGGCAGCCTCATTTCTGCAGCCTTGTTTTAGGAGCCTTGTTTTGGTAGCCTTGTTTTGGGAGCCTTGTTTTGGCAACCTTATTTTTGCCTCACAAGCCCTCAATTTTACCGAATCGGCTAAAACTCGCCTTCTTCAGCGTCATACCTGCATGTGCAGGCGTACACGCTAGGGCTTTAGCAGATTGGCCTTCCTTCATCCTCATATGCACACGCTATCAGATTGACCTTCCTTCATCCTCATATCAGTCATATGCATACGCTGCTATCGACCAGTCATTAGCCTCCTATTAGCAGTTTTATCAAATTAGCCTTCCTTTGGTCGCATATGCCCTAAGACTAGAGCTTATAGTCGATACAAAGTAGACAGAACCCAGATTGACCATCGACCGCATGCACGTGCTAAGATTACACTTTGCAAGCTCCGCTCTTTTATCACATTCTCAAGTCAAGGATTTTGTGGTAAGTGTTCTTTCTTTTTTCAACCATTTCTAAAAGTGTCAACTTCAAGTAATAGTGTGCGATTGTTGTAAGTGTTTGATACTAGTTTGGTATACTAGTGTGAGAGTTTGTGGTAAGAGTGTTGTATATTGGCATTTTAGTAGTTTAGTAGAAAAATAAGGTGACCACATCATAAATTCATAATTGCCACATGTATATTTAGGAATCGAGTGGACAAAGTTGCAGATTTAGAGGACGACAAGATCGCAAAGGGGGTGGGTGCCCAAGATTTATTAAGAGACTTGGGTGAAATGTCAACATCCTCTACAGTATGGATTTCTAACTTTTCCAATTTCTACATTGTTTTTGAGATTATAGAACAAATGATAGTAACAAGATTGTTGTGGTCATTTCAAAAGAACAAGATCCAAAATCTTTCCTCTTCTTGTACTTAGCTACATACTACAAATGACATATTAGCAAGGGTAGGTAATATGGATATCTTCTTCACATGCCCCTTAACTTTATTGGTCAACAAATTATGAAGTTTTTCATATCAACCATAATAATCACACAAACTAAGACAAGCTTATAACTTCCTATTGATCAACACTTTAAATAAAGTAGGAACACCTTGTTGTCACTCCTATCACTAGTACACAGATAAACTTGATCACCACTATAGTCCACCCAACTATTGTGGGGGGTTCTTAGATTTTCTTGTATGGATAGCTACCTCAAAGCCCTTTGGCATGGGAGGATACTATGTCAAGTATCTTCAAGGCACTAGTAACTAGGCTACAAAGTAGCGTAGTTATAGTGTCTACGCTCGAGAGGGGGAAGTAGTATAGTTCCAATTTTCCCTTCATTGTCCGGTGGCCATCGGGATATTAGAATTACGAACAGACACTTCATTTACGCAGGCCCCTTAGAAAGGGATTGGGGTTGAATCTATCTATCTATCTCAGATAAACTTGAGAAACTAGAAAGCAAATTTCACGGTACACCTCTATACTTGTATAAACAAGATGTACTTATTATAAGGTTTCTTAAAAATGGCACAACAAACTAATTCAACTACATATTGTAATCATAACGTATGGTATCACTTTTGTTCACAATTGCTTCTACATATACTGAAAGCAGCAGGATTGCAGGAAGTCGGCATGAGGAGGGAGGGGCAAGAGCGAGGAAAGTCCTCGAACAAGAGCCGACATCGCAAAGCTCGCAAACCTCTTCCCAAGCACAAGCAGATGACCGCTGACGATCGTGTTCTCACCGACTCTCTGGACGATCGCGAGGTTGTCAATTTGGAACTAAATGTGAAAAGCTCGGAGAAGACTTCTACCTCGTTTCATGCATCCAACGTGATTCCTGCCGATGATGAAAAGGCGGTCCATGGTGAAGGATCTAGCGCTGGAGCGAAGCTTGACATTCCTGCCATTGAAGAGGCGTTTCGCAACCAGTTGGGCATCGTCAAAAATGCAGTAGATGCAGCTAACGTCATTCCTGCTGGTGATGAAGAGGCGGTCCAGGGGATGGCATCGAGCGTTAAATCGAAGCTTGACATTCCTGCCATTGAAGAGGTGTTTCGCAATCAGTTTGGCATCGTCAAAAATGCAGTAGAAGGCGATAGCTTTGCAGAAACTCAGTTTACTAGAAGATGGGGAGCCGTGCTGAGTGAGGAGAGCGAAGATATCGAAGAATTTGTGGAAGTCTCTAAGCCCGAAGATGAGACGGAAGACGACGATGACTGGTTTGTGGTACCAGCTGGGAATCGTGGGTGAAGTCAACCGCTTCTAAATTTGTGACTTATAGAGCATCTAGTGGAGGAGTCTTGATAGAATGTGTAGTTTGTGTCGTGTGATTAAGGTGGGTTGGAATGGAGAGAGGAGGCAAGACAATATAAAATGGATTAATTGGCAGTGACATAGCTATGAGTAGATTACATATCCGGTAATCTAGAGAACTAGCAACTGTTACCTTAGTTACGTCAAACAACGTTCTTTCATGTTTCTAGTATGTCCAGACTCTAAGATGGAAATGACTTTTGTGTCGGTGCCACATCGATCACTTTTCTTTGGCCCAAACTCTATTTATACCTGTGCACAACCAGTTTAGATGGCAATTTTCATTACTGGGCAAAATCATTCTTTCAACATGTGTTACAATTTTATTTCACAAAATCACATGCAATTGATCAAGTTAGTGCAAGGAATCAAAAGATTCATACGTGGAAGGGTCAGGAGAGTAGAGAGTCTGACACACAACAATGTGGGTAAGCGATTATTTTTATGCGCACGCTACAGTCAAACTTTGGAGCCGCTCTTTTTAATATATATATATATATATATATATATATATATATATATATATATATATATATATATATATATATATATATATATATGAACCATGTTCGAAAACAAATTTGTATAATTTTGACATATGATATATTCATTTAATATTATAGCAAAAACCTCAAATTTATCAATCGCATTCTTCTCCTAAAATGGCGCGCTTTAGGGTGCAAAAAATGAAACACATAAGCTAGGTTTCTTTTTGGCCTCAAAATGACATATCGCCAAAATGGTACATGAGATAACTCCATTTTAATAAAAAAGTCATAAACCTAATAGAGGTGTTTTTCACAAGATTCTTTAGTTGGTAACATGAAACTCTTTAAAGAAGAAGAGCATTCTAAGTCATAGGTCTAGGACCTCAATTTTGTTAAAATGGCATCAGTTCATTAAAATAGTGCATTTTGGGGGTGCGATAGAGTTTTGTCAATTTTGGACATTAATGGGCAAATATTTCTTGAACTGCCATGTTTTTGAACGGCCATTGAATAATATTTGCCTTTCATCGAGATTTTTCTCCACTTCAAATGTATTGTCCTTTGACTGCGTTCAAAGGTCAAACACCATACAAATGTGTATTATGGAATTTTTGGTGATTACAAAAATTCATAAATATTACTGAGGACGTGTATGATATTAAAAAATGTGCCATTTTACAAGTATAATAATTTGTGAATTACAATGACACGTTTTAGAACGCCACCAACATGGCATGTGCAAGAAATACCACCATTTTAATGAGGTCCTAGCTGAACAAAGTATTCGTCATTGGTCAAGCCATTAACTCGAGGACATTGCAAAATTGGTATAGTTAGAAGCTGAGGTGGAAGTTGTAGCTTCCCACCATAGGGCTAACAGACTAACTGCTCGTTACAGAAATTGATTGTACCACTCAAGTATTTCCCTTGTTTAGTCTTGATTTCAGTCTTGATTCTTTTATATAGTTATTTTATTTAGTCAAGTTATATCAAGTTGGATTATTGTTAAGAGTATTATAATATTTTGGTGAGGCTGAGCATTCCTCGATTGCCATAAATTGTTAACAACTAACAGATTAAACTGGAGGGTGCGGTCGACAAAAGTGGCCTTTGGTACCGAATTTTGTTTTGTTCCTAGAATCATCTTCTACATATGAAGAAGAAATCTTGTCCCCAACACGATAACAATGACTCATCTCCACAAACACCAAAATGTAAATCACCCATGTTTAGTTAGAGGGTTAGAGAGCTAGTACGGCTCTGGCACGATTGTCCTCCCTCTCCCTCTGCTCTAGCAGAACTCAGACACTCCAAAAGCAATCTGATTCATCAAAAACTCCCCCAACAGATGCTCTAACACTCCCAAAAGTGTAACAATTTGAAGCGGTTGAGATCACGCATGATCCCCATTAACTACCACAATCCAGTCATCATCGTGGTCCTCCTCCTTCTCGACTTCCACGAATTCCTCATCACTCTCCTCACTTAGCACGGCTCCCCATCTTCTAGTAAACTGGGTCTCGGCAAACTTATCACCTTCCACTGCATTTTTGAAGATGCCCAATTTTGTGTGGAACGCCTCCTCAATAGCAGGAATGTCAAGCTTCGCTCCATCGGTGCTTCGAACAACCTCTTCATTACCAATGATCTTTGCTGCATCAATCGACGAACATGCCTTCTCTTTTTCGGAGCTTTCGATCACATTCCCGGTATTAGCAACCTCGCGATCGTGCTCAAAGTCCGTGAGAACAGGATCATCGACGCTCCTGATCTGCTTGGGAAGAGGTTCCCAAGCTTTGCACCGTCGGCTCTTGCTTGAGGGCTTCTTCCCTCGCACCTCCCTCCTAATGTCGACTTCCTGTTTTTCAATCGCACAAACCGACAATACGAACTTAGTGTCTGAAAGAAACATTACAAGTTTAGTGTTTGATCGGCAAGTTAACTGCAGAAGCTTATTGAATAATGTTTTTGATTTCTATACTTGTAACGTTAAGAGAGTAAGGTACTAAGAACACTTATTATGGGTATTTTGGGCATTTGATGTTCATATTTTTATAATGTATAAGTAATCTAATAAGGAAACGAACAAAAGTGGAATCACAATATTATCATAGAATATAATCTTATTATGCAATTGAATTAGCCTATGGTAGTAGTTTAGATAAGACCTCATAATAAGTACACCATGTGTAGACAACTATGCAGGTGTGAGACCTCATAGTAAGTACACCATCAGTAAACAACTATGTAGGTGTATCGTAGAGTATACTACCAAGTCTCTAGTATGTATTTCCATTAGTATTAGAAGAAGCAACAAGGTATAGGTGTTCCTCAATGAGAAGTTGACAGCTTGCATTATTAACAATTTTAAGTTTTGTAATGATTGTACTTAATTTGAGGGAATTATTAGTAAATTGTGAAGTTAGGTTATGTGAATAAAATGTTAATTTACCTAACCTTTATCATATGCCTTTTCTAGTTGAGTAAACGGAAAGGGAAGATTTTGGATATTCTAAAAGATCACAATTGTGTTTGAACTTGTCATCATTAATATGTTATTCTCTCAAAAAGTCATAAGAATTGGAAAGGTTAGAAATCCATACTCCTAAGCATGCCGCCATTCCACCCAAGTCTCTTACTTATGCTTGTCCACCACCGTTGCAATCTTCTCTTCTAATTGGCCTGCAGATTTGTCCACTTCTACCCTAATTATATATGTGGTGATTTTGAATGTGGTCACCTTGTTCCCCTACTAAACTCTAAAATGCATATAGATTATAAACTTATCCCGAGCTCTCACAATATTATATCATATACTAATATCATGCACTTACAAGAATCACATAGTACTAAATGGAGTAAACAAACTACTATGAATGATTGCAAAGAATTTAGAAATTTTCAAGCATAGAATAAAGATAGACTACTCAACACTAAATCCTTGGCTTGAGGATGTGGCTACCAAATGGCTTGAAACCCTAATATGCGTAGACACATGCTAAAGCCAAATGCGGCCGACAAGAGGCCGATTGCGATTAAGTCTAATATGTGTGCACACATGCGCACACCAAACGTGGCTGAAAGATGACCTATTGAGATCAATCTATATGCCCCTAATCTGCGTGCACGCATACACAGGCCAGACACGGTTGATAGGGGCCGATTGCAGCCAGACACGGTTGATAGGGGCCGATTGCAGTCCTGTTTGCAAACAATTGAAAGCTAAACACAGTTGATAGGAGGCCAATTGCAGTGAAGTCTAATGAGTGCACACATGCGTACAACAAATGTCGCTAAAAAGAGGCCGATTGCGGTCAAGCCTACTTTGTGTGCACCAATTGTGGTCAAGCCTAATCTGCGTGCACCGATTGCCGTCAAGCCTAATGTGTGTGCACACATGCGCGCAGGCCAAACGCGGTTGATAGGGGCCAATTGCAGTTGATGGGAGGCCTTACCGTGTCTAAATACAACTAAAAAGGTGGATTTGGCTACCGAATGAAGTAGATATACTACTACATTGCAAAACTTCAAAGTATCAAACATAGAAAAAGGAATGGAATACTCAACTGTAAATCGTTGGCTTGAGGATGTGGCAATCGAGTGGCTTCAAACCGTGATCTTTGCACGTGCACATGCAAAGGCCGATTGGAGTTGATGCAAGGCCGATTTGCCTTCCATCCGCACACCTGCACATACAAGAAAAGTGGAAGGCCTTAGTCTTACCTTGTGCACATACAACAAAAATGGCGGTTTTAGTTTTGGTTCATCTTAGATTGCAGCGCGCACATGCAAAGGCCAATTAGGGTTCACAGGAGGTTGATTTGACTACCGTTTGCAAACATGCAGCCGCTGGTGGAAGGTGTTATAATCATGAAGAAGAGGGTGAAACCTCAAAAGAAGCAAGTTCAAGTGAATAAGGTACTTCTAAAGGGGGTAGCAACGAGGACGAGGGAGAGGATGACGGAGAAGTTTCCTAAGTTGAGTTCAAGGGCTGCAGCTAGCTGGGAGCACGAGAAAGAAACACAGAGAGACACGAGGGGTAGCTGCGAGGGAGAGGACGACGGAGAGGTTGCCGAAGTTGAGTTCAAGGGCTGCGGCTCGAGCACGAGAAAGAAACTCAGAGAGAGACGAAGCTGAGTCATCATTAGATGATGGTAGTGTAGATGATCGGGACTAATATTGCTCGGGGAGTTCACTGCGATAATATTAGAAAACAACGTGCGGGAAAATATAGGGTAATTTATATTCACAAAATGAAAAACTTAGAATTTTCTTAGAAGTAATATAGGTGAGTATGTATGATAAAATGTGTATTATAAATAATATAGGCTTGATATAAACAACGCATATTTTTAAAATATTTGTAAAAATATACCTTAGGATTTAAAGATCCTAGGTTTTTTTTTTTTTAAAATAGGGTGTCCTTTGTGTTCAAAGGCAAGAAAAATTTGGATGAAAAATTACGTTGATTCAGTTGAAAAAAGGGGATGAAAAAATGATGAGGATGGATGATGGATTGGAGTTTAGGGTTTAGTGGGGGAGAACGTTGCCGGAGGATTAGGTTTCGAGAGTTTTCTTGTCACCTTTCTGAGAGGTGGGGTTTGCAGGTTCATTGTCTCTGATCTGAAAGGTGGGGTTTGCAAGTTTCGTGCGGGCATAATGTGTAGGATTCTTGCTCGGTTAAACAAACAGGTCTTTGGAGCTTTTAGTAGGTCATTTTCTCTCATTACTTTGAGTGGAGGTCGAATCTTCATACTGACCACACAATCAACCAGCGAAAGAAACAACCGACGAGGAACTCGTGCTTGCATGTAAGTGCTTGCTTCATGTAGTAAGATACAAGTGCTAGTGGCTGCTCTAAGCATTTACGGAGTATTCGAGGCTGTGTATCTTTGCTTTGAGTAAAGCGTTTCATTTCCATCAACATATTCATGTATCCATGTTTGGAAAAGCATTTCCTCTTGTGTGTTGGGCGTGTCTTGGGCAAAAGCGTTTCCACCTATATTCGAGGCTTAGTGTACCGTCTAGCATGAAGAAGTGTCTTCCATTTCAAAGCCAGAAAACATATGCACATGAACTGGCCAATATCACAATATTCACCATTAAGTTGGCCAGTGCATGCTTGCAAGACGTTATCAAACTGCAGCAACAAGTGTTATGCTTGGGAGTTTTATCAATTGTTGTAAAATTGTAATTTATAATGGAAGCACAGGCTTCATGCATGCATTCCCCATGGCCCGTGCAGTTCTGATGATCTCCTAACTTAACCCTTTGGAGCCCACGCGGTGACATCGCCTTGAAAGTGTTTCCTCCTGTATTCGAGGCTAACTGTGTATTGTTGTATGATGCGTGAGCAAAAGCATTGAGAGTATATACTTTGTCTTGTCAAATCTTTCCCATGACTTTCTAAAGGCATCTTCTCAACTTCTTGTATTATGCCACTGTTGTCTTATGCCACCGCTTGTGTGCAGCTATTCTATGTATGTGGCTTGGATTTATTACCGCGAAGCTTCTTGCAACTGATCAAATCGACTGGACACCGAATAGTTTCTTCTTCACGTTGTCACAGGTACGTCTTTAGATTCCCGTTTGAGGTTTTAGGGTTTATTGTATGCTTCCTCCAAATGCGGGTTTTGATCATAATATGTTATGCGTGTGTTAGGGTTTGGAATACTGTTTAAAATTGGGTAATGGCGTACCGGACGAAGTTGTATTCCCTCGAAGGCGAATCCGATAAGCCGAAGTGGGTTGGGCCAATAGATGCGGATCGGGGGGAGTCCTATTCAAAGCTGCGGTTGAGGTTAGAAGAGTGGACTGTTTTCCAATGGAAGTTCAATTTTTGGGATGATGAAGAAAAATGCCGCTTAAATCAAGTGTTGGAGCGTTTAAACACAATCCAAGACACGGTTTATGTTATCAAATCTGATGATGAAGAACCTTCCTATAAAAGACAACGTCTTCCTAATGATGTAGTTTTGGATTCGATCGAAGGCCTTGTCAATGGGCAGGGAAGCGAGGGGCCTCGGGATTCAAGCCTCGGGATTCAAGCCTCGGGGAACACATCGTGGATCCAATTGGCTTCTCACAAATTGGTGCGTGTACAAGTAATGTTGAATCAAGTAGAGAAGTCCATTTAAAGTCCACTCTCCTGCCCCCGGAGATTATGGACAAATACCAGAGAGGCGAAGAAAAGTTGCGGAAGGAGCTAGGGCTCATCTCTCTCGAAGATCACATGTGGTGCCTAAAGTCATGGGACAAGGATGGGGTTGCGGTTGTGAAGTTGTTTTGTGAAGAGTGCAGCAAAGATTGCGGAGGAAATTCTGGTGATCATTCCAAGATCATGATCAACAACCTCTTTTCCAATTTCAGGAAAAGCCACCTCATAAGCAACCAACACGTTCGAAATTGGTGCCGAAGGAAGGGGGTTAATTTTAGTGATCATCCAAAATCCCTTTCAACAAAGACTCGACCAATTGTGATGACAGTCACTGATCACAAGAAAGCAGTGTGTGATGGCCTTCAGATTTTGCAGATGGTGAACAAGGAGGTTGCAGTTGGAGGAGGAAAAGAGCCCTTCCACCATGTTGGAGATCCTAATGCAAATGATTTGAAGAGTTTCTGGTACAAGGTGCGATGCCACTTTTGTGGGGACTTGCTCCAACTTTGCCCACCGAAAAAAAACTTGGAGGCTAACCTTCGAAATCATCTCGGGGGAACAAAGCACGCGATGGTAGTAGAGAAGTCAGCCAAGGCAAAATCCGGTACATGTGCTTTACTAACCGGGAAGAGGGGTCGACCAAGCAGCAAGACATCCTCATCTACGAGTACCCACAATCAGAAGGACTTACACCACTTTGGATTTAGTAACTCGGAGAACGATTGCGAGCCAGGTGAGAACAATTCTATCTCTCAAACTAATTTAATTGCACTCCTTTGTTGGGGGTTTCGAGATGCTCATTGTTTGTACAATGGAAAATCGTATGCTATTAGAGATTTATTGAATGATTCCCACGTTGGCTCCCAGTGGTATCCCGAACCCAACTTGAAATGTACAATGACGGTTGAAGGTGAGTTGAAAGAAGTCTGTGGGGCTTTTCGTCATAGAGGGTGTGTTCGATTGTCAAGCTCTCGTGAACCCTTCCCGAACTTGACTTGTTCAATTTGTGCGAGAATACCGCAAGAGAAGGATTTCCGAATGAGGGTAGTTAGAGAAGATCGGTCTTTAGTGAAAAGGGGGAGCAGGTGTACCGGTCTAGGTAGGAGGTTAGGTTATTTGACGCAAGGAGAACTCCATGGTCATAGTCAACAAGTGTCTAAAAAATGGCGCTTAGAACGAATGTGTCATTGGGCCGCAAAGCAACGAATTGTCCAGTTGAAGGTGAAGAGACCGACACTTAGGGAAGCATCCAGAATGGCATCTCAAGATCATAATGTTTTAAAGTTTTGTACTAATATTATAGCAGCACATCGTTCGGGTGCATTTGGTGGTAGGCCTGCATTGTGGGATTTTATGAACGATGTGGTCGGGAACCTGAATCGTAAGAAAAGTGGGTACCGGTTTTCTACTAACAGCAAGTCGTTTGCTCAAGCTATGAAGATTTATGGAGGGCGTAGGATGGTAGACTTGTTTAGTTTGAACTTTGCTGGCCCCACGTTGTCCACAGTAAAAAGGGATAATAGAAAGGGGGTACAGTTTGTACCCGGTGAACATGCGTCTATATTTAAGTCTGTGGCAGAAATTTATCGAGAGGCAAAAATTGCCCACGGAATCATAGGTCCAATTCCAGTTATAATCGCCGAAGATGAAACAAAAGTCCGCGCTAGAGTGACTTGGGAAGCGAAGTTTGACACGCTGGCTGGATTTTGTGGTCATCAGAATGATCATAAATGCATCTCAGATTATAAACCTACCGTAGGGATTGGTGATGAGGGATATAATAAAGTGGTGGATGCGTTTCGAACTGATAAGGTGGGGGGTTTTGCCAGGGTGCTAGTGGTAAACCCACTCCATGAGAAACTGCCCCGCCTTGTCCTTTGCGTAAATTGTACCTGTAACTGTTTCGATGCAGCTTGGGTGCGGAATCAATGGACTATAGTAGAGTCTTTGTGGAAAAAGGAGTGTGTAAACATTGTTGGTCCAATTGTAGGACACGCTTCTGATGGTGATAGTAGACGTAGGCAACTAATGTTGCAGGATTATAAGGGCACTATTGGCTCTCGATTGAAGATTGACTGGGAAGGCTGGATTTTATCTGCTAGCTTAGATTCAATAGGAAATGCTTCGGGTCTTCATGACCAAGACTATATCCATAATGGAAAAAAATTAATAAATCCACTTGACTCTTCAGTTCGGACTCTCTATCTAGGTCAAGATATATGTTGTCTTGAGCACATTGGATTAGTGTACAACAAATACACATACGATCAACATGGCTTGAAACTAGAAGATGTACAAAGGACTGATAGACAAAATTGGGCGTCTGCCCAACGGATATGTCAGCGCAAAGTACGACAATGCCTTCATGATCTAAGAACTTCAGTTGATGTCCATAGTGAGCGTACCCTAGGTACAGAGATGTATTTAGAAATATGCTCTGATTATATCGATATGTTTTGTTCACCTTCTCTTGATTTACGAGGACGATTGGTACTTGCGTCTAAGGTATCATTTTTTTTTCGTTTATGGAAACTATGGTTTCACCATGGCTACCACTCGAGTGGTGGAAATTCTAAACCTCTAACCGAGACGGAACACTTTGTGAGTCAACAATGCTTTTTAGACATACAAATGTCTTGCCACTTTGTGGTACTTTTAATTGTGCACTTTCGGGATATGTATCCGAATCTGGCAGTGCCCTTACACTTGACAGGGTCAGATTTGTGTGAAATATTTTTTTCAAAAATTGGAGGAATGGTTGGATTAGAACGGGCCTACGACTTTCACGAACTCGTGAGTACTGCTAATACGTTGAATCAACTAGCGGGAATTGAGTATGGAGAAAACGGACTCAAGTTCGGCCGCATGCACAAAAAGATGATGAACATGTGGGCCCAACTGCACCCTCTCGGTGATGGGGAGGACCCTTGTGACCTTGGTGATTATTCTTCCATCGCGTTTGATGCTGATGTAGTCGCTGCTATGAAAGAAGGTTTGAAGGAAGCACAGAAAGTGCTTCGGGTCTTAAATATGGCGCCCTCGGTCCACGCTCGCGAAAAAGAATGGTTTTTAAAACCATGGAACTTAGAGCGGTTGGATCCAAAGCATTTTGCATACAAGCCGACAAGATGCCTTGTGCCCGGAGAAGATGGGGATTCAGAGGTGCTCCGCCAGTGCATTTCAAATGCCCCAACATGTGTCGAGAATCCGGACATAGACATGTTCCCTCTCGAAATAATGGAAGACGAGATTGTTGATGATTACGTGGATGAAGTTGGCGAAGTTGAAGATGAGGTTCGTGATGTCCTACGAGAGATGCTGGACGTACATGATGACCAAGTTCCGGCAACACTAGTTCAACAGAAGATCTCGTCAATTGTGACTTACGAAGGCCACTCGATTTACAAGTCAACATTGGTCTCTCAACTGAATGGAAATCCATTCTTGTCAAAGGATAGATTAACCCGGGTGAGAAATTCTATATACTTCAATAATAGCGACGATTATTTAACTGCTGCATCGTCTTCTACAACTATGTTGTTGGGTCTTGGATCGGACGTCGGTGTTTACTTCAAACAACAAACTAGCACAACGCTCACCTCCGCCGTGAAGGCTGCCCAAAAGAGAACAAGGGCCAATCTCCTTAAGGACGGTAGAGCCATAAGTTGTGTGAGTGGGGGGGATGAGGGAAAATGGATGCTTGGCCGTGTGCAGAAAATCAGAAGGCGGTCAGGAACGAAGTGGGGACTTTCAAGGCAACCCATCGACCTCCAAAACAAGCCACAGGTGAAGCATGGTAAGAAAGGGTACTCCCAACCCACTCTCATGGTTTTGTTGCAATGGTTTATTAGCGCACCCGGGAGGTTCAAATTCAAATACGAGCACACGGATTGTTTTTGGATAGATGTTGAGGCTATTATTTCAACAGTCACTTTAAGTAGGGACCCTTTGACTAAGGTGTATGAGATTGATCATGTAGATGGGATGGCTCTGGATGAATTTGTTGCTAAACAGACTTAGCAATACTGTTTTTGTGTGTCTTTCCTACAAAGCACTTTGGTTTGATTTAAATGATATTCAGAAGGCATTAAGAAGAAATTTCTTTTTTTCCTTTTATCCTTTTTTTTTCTTTTTTTTGGTCTTGTTTTGGACTTTGCAGGTTACCATGTGACATCAATTTGCAAGATGGTGTCGCCGCTACTAACCACCTCCTCTAGAGTGTGGCAATGAAGAAGCTGGAGTGCAAGTCTTGGAGAAGGTTTGCGGATAGCTTGTTGAAGGCTATGATGATGAAGTTGGGGCGCTGGGACGTAACAAATATCAAAGGCATGCATTATTTGCTGCAACTCCTGAAGAAAAGGCTGGATTTGTAACATTGGTTTGATTTACTATTGATACGCCATCGGGAAAAGCCACTGCCCTTTTTAATACAAGCTCTGGTGCTCTAGAGGTACTCTATACATCAATTTTATTTAAGCTCTTGCTTCTTTGTAATTTCACATTTTACAAATGTTAGAGACTAATGAGCACTATGGAGAATTTTAGGTGAAACCAGAGGAGAGTGTGCTTCTCGTGGTTTTGTTGTCGACAGTCATTTCAATCTCTCTTGTGGACATGCAGTGTAATAGTCGGCCTCCAATGTTCAAAGCTGGACAAAGGAAATCACGAGCGAGTGGGACTTAGTGGGGTATGGGTCCAATCTATTTCCATGTCATATTTTGTACAACCAGCCAGAATATCCGCTATGTTTTAATCTTGTTTTCTTGCGTCATTGCGTTTTATAAGTTTCTTGAGGCCTTTGTGAATTGACGATTCACAGGTGTGCTGTAATATTTGAAAGTCAAGCCAGCGAAAAGAGCGACATTGCAAGGAAGTTGGCACTATATGACTTGCTAAACTATCACTATTGGTGGAACATGCCCTTTTTATTCTGGTGTTCCAGTTTCTAAAAAGATGCTTCCCTTTTGAGTGACGTTACAGCTTATCAATATGCTTGATTGTAATGTCTCGCATGAGTGTTTTTACAACCTAGAAATTGTTTGGAAACATGAACATGACATCTTTCATTTGATATGAACAGTTTTGCTAGTGTTTTTAAATGCTAGAAACAATTTCTCAAGATAAATTAGAGGATTTTTGGCTTTCATTTGATTTGAACAGTTTTGCTAGTGTATTTAATTGCTAGAAACAATTTTTCAAGATAAATCAGAGGATTTTTGGTTTTTATTTGATATGAAGAGTTTTCCTAGTGTATTTATGTGCTAGAAGAAATTTCTCAAGATAAATTAGAGGAGTTTTGGTTGGTCTTGTGTGTTTGCTTCAAGCAAGATGTCTTTGTATTAACTCTATACCCTTCTACATTATTGCATGGACCCTCTTTTTGCTTGCTTTGTTGTTGGTGTGTTAATTGTTTTTGTTTTGTAACACTCATTATTGTTGTCTTTAATTGTGCGTGTAACTTGATTGAGGAACAAGGGGCTGATTTTTTTGTTTCAAATTGTTTATGAACACGCTTAATGTAAAACCTTGATGTGTCTTGGATTTTGGTGACTTAGTACTCTAAACGCTCCTGAACCCTTTGGAGAAAAATTAAATAATTATAATGAACATACCCAGCTTTAAATTAGAGCTTCATCAAAATTAAAAGTAATTATAGGGTCATTTAAAAAACACGAAATTCGAAAATTATATAATAATATAGTGCAAAAAATTAAGAATGGATAATTAAATACCCCTTGAATAAATACCTTTGTCACGCAGGTGTATATGTATATACATGTCTAGTGAACTCCCCGAGTAATATTGACTTTATTAGATATTCATTTAATTTTTTATTTGCTTATCGTACGTCCAAGCATACAATTCTGTACATGTTGTTGTAAATACATGACTGTCCAACTGCATGGACAATATATTGTATTGTTCTTAGTCTTTTGTAATGTTCTTAGTCTTTTGCAAAAGCTTGTGTAGCATTCTAGCTAGCGTCATGCCCATACATTAGAATAAATAATCTATCCAAAGCCAAAAATTGGAGCAAACCAAGTAGTGAAGTAAACATGTGCCCAAACCTTCTATCTTACAAAAGTTTTAATCCTAAATTCAATATTAATATATTTTACTTTTGTTCATTTTTATTTATTACCATCAATGTCGAAGCAATCTTGTAATGTAACTTTTACACTCTATCCGAAATTATAATAATATGCATAATGAGATCAATAATGACAAATGCTTGTAGTAATAACCTATACATTAATAACATGGAGATTAATCTTATATTTTAAAAAATTGTTATGATTATACTAATCATACCAACACTTATTGCAGCAATAAGAGATATATTGAGAATGTTGAATTTTTCTAAGAAAGGTAGGTATAGCATAATTCTATCTATGATGAACAAATTTGAAAAATTTCTAACATTTATTTCTTCGCAAAAAATTTAAGTTTATATTTCTCCTAAGTATTCTATAATATTTACATTCTTAAGTCAAGGATTTAGTGGTGAGCGTTGTTTCTTTTTTCAGCCATTTCTAGTAGTGTGTGTGCTTCATGTAGTAGTGTTTGATTGTTATAAGTGTATTATATTAGTTTGGTATAGTATTGTGAGAGTTTGTGGTAAGAGTGTCATGTATATACATTTTAGAGTTTAGTAGGAGAATCAGGCGACCATATCAAAATCCCCACATGTATATATAGAAATAGAGTGAACGAAATTGCAAATTTAGAGGAGGACAAGATTGCAAAGGGGGTGGACACGATCTAATAAGAGACTTAGGTGCATTGTCAACATCCTCTTAAGTATGGACTTTTAAGTTCTCTAATTTCTATATATTTTTTGAGTTACGGAACATATTTATGGTGACAAGATTGAACATAATTGTGATCCTTTCAAAAGAATAAGATCCAAAATCAATCCTTTTCTTGTACTCAACTACAAACTACAAACATTATATTAGCAAGGGTAGGTAAAATGGATATTCTATTCACATGAGTCTTAACATTATTGGTCAAGAAATCAATTTCTTAATATCAACCATAATAATCACATAAGCTAAGACTATTCTTAATCCTTGTTGTCTAGTGAGGAACTTATTTGTGACCCTCAATTGTCTCTAAATAGTCGTTAAAACACCTCTCAAGAACAATATATCTAAACAATTGTTCACTAACACTACTTGGAACACCCATTCAAAAATATCAAAAGAGCCAATCAAAACAATTGCCCTTTGATATTTGGGAACAACCATCCAAAACTATTTGAGATCATAAATGGTCTACATGTGTAGAAGTCTCAAAAGATACCACAGAAGTCAAGTGTTATTACAAGATAAAAATGATATTATAGACGACAAGGAGTAATGTTAGAAAACGTGTTGGTTTAGAGGCATAATTTCACAAACAATTTTTCGCAAACATTGACTTTCAACATTAGAACAGCCGTTGAAAAATATCAAATTGGCTGTCTAAAACGATTGCCCTCTGATGTTCATGAACGACCATTCGAAAAAAATTGAGATCGTAAACAGTCAAAATGTCAACTTTCGAGAAATCTTCAAAGATATTATAGAAGTCTAATGTTGTTACAAAATAAAAATAATATTATAAAGGACAAGGAGTGATCTTAAAAAACTTGTTGTTTTGGAGGCATAACTAGATATGCATCTAAAATTGCTTGTTACCAAATGAAGACGTGAAACTCAAGAGAAGCATATTGACCTTCGCAACCTCCTTGCTTTTGTCCATTGTTTTTGAAATTAGGCACTTCGATGAAATTCTCACCTCATGAATATACTAAAATATGATTGGCCTCCAATTTGACAATAAAAAGACTTGTTTCTATTTAAAGACTTCCAACTAAAATTCACAAACCACTTAAAGTTTTCTATAATGCAAACTAGAAGTAGAGTCACCAAAGTTCTGCTTTATGAAATCAAACATCAAAAACATTCCAATTATAACATTTCAAAGTTTTACATTACCCAAAAATAGACATTTGGTTTCTAATGTTTTTCTTATAGAACTGCTCCATTCATATGATTGGTTAATTAAAAATTGGAATCTAGCCCTATTTAACCCCTAAAGTATCAAGTAGGCCAAATATGGTCATTTTGACTTTGGTGAGTAGCCTCTGACTTACTATAATTAGCTCAAATGAAGTTAAAACCTTTTGCAACTCTAGACTTTTCTTATACCTTTCCAACAAGACCATTCATGCCTCAATATTCCTCATAGGGTAGGAGATATTTACCTTCAAAGTTTGAGAACACTATTAGGGCATGCTGAAATCTCCCCAAAAGTGCAACATATCCCTCTACATTCTCAACATTATGCCTGAAAACAATCTGATCCCAATAACTTCGAAAGTTCACCAAAATTTGAGATTTTACTTTTTTTCAAATTAAAGTTTGTGTGTGTGAAGAACGTACGGAGGAATGTTTGCACTATATGGATTTTCTGAATCATAAATCTTACATGCCTTTTTAACTATCGAAATTGGACTTTGGTATTTGAATTTTAGTATACCCCCATGTGGAAGATCAGCTTTTCTCCATGTTTTTACGTTGCACGAGGGTAAAACACCTATGGACATCATGATCTCACAAATGGTGTGGAGTTTTAGTTTGAGATTTGGTGCATATGATCATGAAAAAGTTTGGTACTAGATACTACAATTACAATCAAAAATTTCAATTCCAAAGTGAAAAATCTTAGCTTGCATTGAAAGAGGGCGGATTTGGGGATAAAGTGTTGAAAATAGCCCTCGTAGCTTTAGGAGATAAGTGTGCAGTTTTATATAAATTCAAATGAAGTTCCATAAATTCTATATGACTTGTGACTCACCATATCTTCAATAATGGGTTTTTAGAGTTTTAATACATGTTGATTTTAGTTATGAAGACCCTTCAAAGTTTTCATAAATGATCGATAGGGCGAATAAAAACTAACCTCTCAAGGCACAAGGAGGTAGCAACCTTCAACTTTCTTCCAATGAGCAAGTTTGTTGAATTAATTTTCAAATTCTTCAAAGGATGAACTACAAAATTGCAAGTATGGAGTCTTAAAGAGCTCTAGTATGAAAAGTTTTTTAAAAAATACAAATTTTTTCAGTATGGATTCAAAGATCCAATAATGTTAGAGATCCGGCTCTTGAATAAATTCTGAGCAGCTGATTTTGACCATGCACTACGACTTCATATTCGGACAAAAATCAGGCCTTTCTCAAACATATGTTTACGTATAGAGTTACCTACCATTCATCTATTCATTTAATAATCTAAACAAGTTCAAAATTATGGACGACCCCCAAGGGTCCCTTTTTGTTGACTTGCACTTTGGCACATAGTGAACTAATAAATGGCTAGATACAAGCATATGTAGAAATATAAATACCTCGAGACTGTTAAAAATAGGGTTTGACAAAATGAATCACAAATGACTCTCACCATATTCCAAAATATTGATGGTGGGCACTTTGGGGGGCTACTAACAATATGTCATTACTTCGAGCTAATTATCCCGTACAACGACCTCCAAATTACTATTGAAAAAGATTTTGCCTTGCTTCTCCTTCGAGGTTCCAAAAATTAAACTACAGACCAAATGAAGACTTGTAAATTGCAATTTTTAATAGTCAACCCACCAAAAAAATTCTCCATGTAACTTCTTGTTGTCAAAGGTCTCATTAGTTTTGTCAAGACTCTCAATTATCCACAAAATGGTCGTATTGACTAATAGGGGTTAAGACTGCTCTCAAGTATAAAACAGGAGCTCCAATTCCCCCTTGTCCGGTGGACATCAGGTTATTAGCATAACAAACGAACACTTCATTCATGCCAGCCCCTTAGAATGGGACCGGAGTTTCTACCTATCTATAAAGCAGGAAGGAAGAAAATCTATGCAGATTAGCACATAAGAAAATCATGCACGAGGTAGAACTCCACTGATCACAAAGAAATCAGTAAAAGCAATCTTTACGTTGAGCGCTACTTGAAATTTGTGATCGATTTGCGGCTTCAAACTGATTTTGAAACATCGATACTATCAATGTATTCCAACAAAAGTCTGATTTTGGAAACTCGAGCTCAGAAACCCTAATTAGCCATCATGCACAATGGAGAACTCGATCGAATACCACAAAATCTATACTACATAATCAACGAAAGCACGCTCTTTAAGAGCCTGGAATCGAAGATATTGGAATCGAAGCGGCTTCAAATTCACGGCAAACTTGCCGCTCTAATTCCTCAAGCTCACTCTTCCGATCACGAGGATTATTCTCACTCTGCCAAACTCCAGAATCATTCGCTTCCGGGGCGCGACTAATCCCAACAACAATTAGGGTTTCATCGGAAAGATCGCGGTAGAACGACCGCTGCGCATCGGTGGAAGAGAATCGTTGCGTTGAAATCGCGAGCTTGTCCAAGCGGTCGCGAGATTCTTCATCGCCGATGAGAGCGGATTTCAATGAGGCTGGGAGTGCGGCGAATGCAGTGCAGAGGCCACGAGCTACGCCCCAGTTGAACCCCGGAGTGGTGGACGAGGCGTAGCCCGTGTTGAAACCCTCTTGGACTGAGGAATTCTTGCCTGCTTCCACTCCGTCCCTGTATCCCAGCGTGTGGAATTGCGTCTGGCGGGCTTGCCATTCTTGCTGAAGCTCTCCCTCCTCCTCTGAGCCCCAGATATCTTCGTCTTCGCGCATCGTCACCGGATATGGAATGGAAATTGAGAGCGTGGAATCCGAAGTAAGAGCTTTAAATCAGGATTGCGAGCTGAAAGCAGAACTGAAAGCAGAACAGGATTGCGAGCTGAAAGCAGAACTGAAAGCAGAACAGTGAGCTCGATATCCGAATTGAGAGGAGCTGAAGAAGAGAAGAAGAACGGCAGACCCTTATGTTTTAAATATAGTGACTGTTTGATCTACCCTTGATGGTATGCACATAGGACATAACAAGAGAGTGATATAGGACCACTATATGAGTAACTCTTTAACGCCTTTGACGGGTGTGTGTGATCGAGAGTTCTTCAAGTAGGAACAAATGTTTTCTTTGCAATTATATGCAATTTTCTTGTGGTTTTGTTTTATGAACCAATTGTGATAAGATTTGAATACCTTGTAAGAGAGGTAAAATCTTCGAAAGTACCTCAAGTCATAACTTTAATCGGTAGCAAGATATTGCACAAACATCCAAGGATTTAAAAAAAAATAATAATGTGGTTGAATAAATTCACAAGTTTCACAATCAGTATTCAATTACTTTGAATGGAATTGGTCCACATATGCTCTATTCACATGTGATCTCAATGATCTATCACATGTGAATAGAAGCTTCATACATGACTATTGTGCTTGAATACGTACGAAAATGCTTCAAATTTATACAAATCAAAGGAGAAGTTTCAAAATGAGAGGAGGGAGATCAAGTGCACGTTAAACAACAAAGAATGCAGAGGTCAACTTGCAATATATTCAATGAAAATTGAGTTGAATTATGTGAATCACCCACTCTAGGGCAACTCATCATACAAGGGTTAACCTTTTCAACAAGTTCCTGCTTCATCACTTTCAATATGTGAACTTTTAACTTAGTTCATTCAAATGATATAGTAAAATGAAACCCATGTGATAGACTATAAAAGGGGGTTGTCTAGTCATAGAGAATGATGTAAATTATGCAATATTTCTAAATATATTTAATTTCTCTTTCAAGATTGTGCAATAAAAAACTCCTTCACCCAACGACACCAATCCCATCCGTAATGTGAGCATTCACTTCCTCAAGGATGCCAATGTATCAATCGAATGTTCGTAGAAAATTTGTCACCAACCCCATTCCCAATGTTAACATTCACTTCCTACTACCCACAGATATGGATGCAAACATACTCAATGAAATGTTCACCCATGTAAGGATGCCAAATGTACTGAATCAAATCTTCGGAGAGAATTTCCAACAAGATGCACAACATCACACTTCTCAAAGAAAGGGTTAACAGAGGATTATCGTCAAGGAACTCGAAAGCGAAGAATGAAATTCGTTTTTTGTACTGATTCTTCACATGTTCTGAGTACGGAGGTGCAAGGAATCAATAGAAGTTGTCAGTGAAAGATTATGAGAAACAAGGTGTTGTATGTCACACCTTTTTTATTCGTAAAAAATCCTGTCGATGCAAGCATCTACATATATACATGATGAGTAAGGAACACACCACCTCTTGGTGCACTCACACATGGGGCTAAACTAAACATTGAAAGCATACAAATCACGCTTTCAGAGTACCATCGAGGGTTTTCTCGTACTCTTCGATGGACTTGAAAAGCTCAGAGAAATTCCCCTTCCCAAATCCACCACACCCTCCCTTCTGCACCTCTTTCCCCAAGCTTTCATCTTTCTCCATGCACCCAACCCTCTGAATCACCTCGATGAAAATGGTGGGTCGATCACCGAGAGGCTTCGTAAAGATCTGCAACAGAACACCCTGATCATCCTTGTCCACAAGAATCCCAAGCTCATCGCACTGCTTGATCTGCTCCTCATTCAGCACATCGCCAACACGAGCTGCAAGATTCTTGTAATATGTCGGAGGAGGTTTGGGCATGAAATCAAAGCCTCCGATGTGAGTACGAGTCCGCATCTCCCTCAAAGTGGTGAAGATGTCATCACAAATGAGCGCCAAATGCTGCACTCCAGGCCCTTCATTGTGCTCAAGGTAAGTCTGGATCTGGGACTTTCGTTTCGTACCGAAAACAGGCTCGTTGATCGGGAGCAGCACCATCTCGTTGTTGCTGGCGAGCACCATGGAATTCAGCCCGCTTTCGGTGGTGCCGACATCGTCCGCTGTGAACTCGGCGAACTCGTGGAAGCCTGTGAACTTGGAAATCCGCTGAATCTCCTCCACGAGCTTGTGCACATTCCCTACGCAATGATCGAGTCGGACAAGACCATAAGTGAGAGGTAAAGAAACAACCTCTTCGTAGTTTGGCAACATCGGTCCTGTAAACCCTTGCTTGCTGATGTACCGAAGCACGACATCCCCGTAGAGCTTGACCTCCGAGATGAGGACCTTTCCGCCTTTGGATTCATCAGTTAAAAGCTGGGGTTTGAGGACGGGGATCGCTCCGTTTGCGACGGAGACCTCAAAGGCTTCGGCGGCGTCGGAGACTGAGATTCCGACGGCACGAACCGCGAGCCCGTGTGATTCGATAAAGGACCGAGCCTCGCTGGATTTGTAGCCGGGATGTGGCATCTTGGTGGTGGATTGGTCGATCTTGGAGGAGTAAGGGGCGGTGAATGTGAAGACGAGCTCGTTCGACTGGATCGCGTAGCTGCAGTAGGTTTGGTTGCCGGTGGTTTGATCGGACTTGGCCACGAGATGCATTCCTAAACCCCATGCGAATCTGCGCCAGGTGTTGGACGCGTCCCCGCACCAGAATTCGATGTGGTGGAAGCGCTCTACGCCGAATCGATCGGTTTTAGGGTTGTTGCGGACGAAGTGCTCGCACCCCACCAAGCGGAGGGCGCCAATCTCGTGCTCGGCCTTGTCTAACCCCATGGCGCCGAACCTCAGGCGACCGGTCCCGTCCTCGTCGTCGCTGTCTGTGACACTGAGCGCTACACACGAGTAGCGCTCCAGGGAATTGAAGAAGGCGTTGGCGATCCCCCCGCCCACTGACCACGCCGCTCTCTCCAGCTTGCTTGCCTCTCTCCCGAAAGAAGCAACATTCACAACAACGGCCTCCTTTTTCTATACAAAAGATGTGATCCTTGCAAGCACTCAATGCGATCCTTCAATCCGGGCGGTCTCTTTGTCAGCACCACTTTGCTGACGAGGGTTTACAAGTCACATCGAACCGTGAAGAAGCAGCGGCCGGTGCGATGAGGTTTTCGAATAGCTTTTGTCTAGTCATGCTAAACCCCTGTCCTTGTTCCTTTGTAGTCAAGATTTCTGCTTTCCAACTCAAGTAGACGTGGATGGTCTCTTCCAAACATATGCCTAATCAGATGCTTTTGAGTGGGAGGAGGGGATCACCGTAAATCAGTGCTACGAGCATTTCTCGGGGGGCAAGGGAGGGAGAGGGGTAAAGAGCCCCTAAATTTTCAATGTTTAGGCTTAAAATGTGAAGAAGTAGGCTCCTGGAGTAATCAGGGGCCAGAGGCTTGAGTTTTGAATTCAAAATTATCAAAAACGGTCGTTTGGGGGTCCTAATCAAAAATTTCAGGGATTCTAAATAAAAAACCCCTTTGGCTGATGGGGCTCCGAGAAATGCTCGTAGCACTCATTTAAGTGTGTCCGAGCGGAGTCATTTGATGCTTTTAGAGTGTGAGGAGTCATACATAACATACTATTCATAAACCTTTGGATTTGATTTCAAATTTAGAGCAAGGTTTTTTTGTTGTGCATTTTAGGGAAGAAATGTGGACGGATCATATTTGGGCCTTTGTTATCAACAAATCACTCCTCCATTTTTTTAAACTTGAGTGAGGACAAGATGAGATGAGAGTCACGTGCACATGTGATTTTCTCAGCCACTTTCAACATTATTATCGTTATAAAGCTAACAACGTATATATAAACTTGAGTTTTGGGAGTTGAAATAAAGGGCCTATTCACCCCAACCCCCGGTCTCTTTAATTGTAGGTACTCGATCTATTGTTGGGTTTTCTTTATCTTGTCACAAGAGTGTTGAGCTTTGGAGCACATCCGTGAATTGCAAGGCTCACCAATATTATTTTGTATATTTCCAATAATCCCAAGTCGCTTGAAAAATAGTATGAAGCTTTTTATGTTTTATGTCCTTCCAATAAGATGTTGTGTTTTTTGCATTCATTTGTATGAAGTTGTAGTGTTTTCTCATATTCACCTATTTGTATTCAAATACAAATGTTTAGATTTTCCAATTTATATGGTGAGTAAAAATGGAAATTTTGGGTAGTATTTCTTGTTTTACCCCACTAGATCTTGTGGTTAGAATTTTATCAACCCATCTTCTAAAAAAACAAAAGAACTTATTATAAATTGCACATTTGTGGGAAAAATGTAAGTATCAAAAGCTTATTCGACCATTTAGTTGATTATGGGCAATGAATAATTTCAAAGGCTTATCTAAGTTTCATATGGAATGTTTTCTGAAAAACTAAAATTATATATCTTTGAAATTTTGTGACTTTAGTTTTATATGCTTGCAATTCAAATATCTTAATTTGGCATTGTTTTCTTTTTATTTAATTATTATAAGCATCTAAATACTGATATGGCAAGATTTTTTTCATGGATAGTTTGGAGTAGCCAATTAAATTAAATCCTCATAATGAAGTGAGTAACCGGTTAACAATCTCACTTTCGAAAACTTTTGTAAGGACAAAGAGGATGCAATGGTCCACCTAGATTCACTTAGTCAAATCTTCATTATCTTGTGATTTCCACATAAGTATTTTCAACCATGCAAAGTCAAGTCAAATAAGCACATGTTAAGTTGCTACTCTTATCAGATGTCTATGTGTAATAAATTTGTAATTTGAATAAAAAAATATGTTTGGAACCAATTATTTTGAAATTGCCAATTTTTTATTGTAATTTTTATTTCCTACGACAAAGTTTCAACTTACACTACGGGGAAGAAAGCCATCGGTCGGTCAAGAATTTTATTTTCAACCAACCATATTTAAAGAGTATAACTTTCAACCAATCAATTTGAGAACTTGTCTTAATTTCTTGACCAATAGTTTTCTCCACCTAGTGTAAACCAACCACCTCGAGTGATTGCAAGCCACAATAATAATTGTGCATGATTTGATTGTTTATAAGACTTTGAATAGTCGTAGGTAATCCTTATTACTCAAAAACTCAAAAAAAGGCTCCCGTTATGGCATGTCATAATATACATTTGAAATGATTGCTTCTTAAATGACTATAAGTGCTCGTTTTTTATTGATTCTATAAATTTTGCAATCTGTGCCGTAAAAATATTTGACATTTTTGGTGAAGCTTTTATCTTAGTACTCTATAAAATCTCATGGTCATAGATAGGGAGCCTACAAAGCAATGCCACATGCATACATGACTACCCACCCAACTCCCATTAAAACATGTTATCTACTTGAGTTAATTTGATTTTCGGAAGCTTTTAGCTGGCCTTATGAAAAAACCCCAAAACTTTTGAACTTTTGGACTTCAAGTACTTCTAGATTTTTGGACTTTTAGTACTTTCAAACTTTTGTCATAGCGTGGTGGAGATTTAACATGACTATGAAAGGATGTGAATTCAAAGGGGTGCTACATCTAACAACCCCTTCTCCCTAGCTACATTAGTCATCCTTGGCCAATCCGTCGGAAATGCCCCAAACAAGGCCTCTTGTAAAAGACTGTTACTTCAAAAGAGTATTACATTTAGCAACCCCTCCTCTCTACTTTCTACTTAGCGAGTCTTATTGCTCCTCTTTTAAATTGCTCTAAGCTTCCTTGTGGCTTTGAAATTTAAAATTCTAAGGAGAGACTCTTGTGGTTGAACAAAGTCATAGGTCCACTTTTGAATGGGCACCCTTACACTAGTGCTACCGGCGTTTCTAAGAGGCCTATCAAGCCATTGGGATTTTTTCTTCGGAATCCCTGATATTTTCGATTCGGACCCCCCCGGCGACGGTTTTTGATAATTTTGAATTAAAAAATGGAGCATGTGGTTGCAAATTACTCTCACATCCTACACCTAAAACCGTTCACATGCTCCATGTGCACATGAGGTACATCCTTTTATATGAATTCTAGAAAATAGATAAGAATCTAGAGTGGGCGGTTTAAGGAGATGCACGGATTTAGCATTGTCTACTGACTGATAGGCACGCTGGGAATCATCCCATGTCCTTGAGATGTTGCTGCATAGTCACGCTGGGAATACTTAGCATAGAGTTCGCAGACCGTTCTAATCGAATTCCCATGTTCCCCTGTAGAGCACATCGTCTCTCACCTTCAGCATCAAGCATTGCGACGTAGGGTTTAAGCCCGGAATTAGGGCTTATACTCTGTTCCTCCAACCTTCGATCTCGGGATTCGGCTCACGATCGGAGTACAAATTTGCAGTTCCTCGTCGCAGCGAACGATCATGCTTTCGTCGCAGAGTTTTTTGTTAAATTTTGAGCTGATGAGTACAGCACAATTTCTGAACCTCGTGACCAAGTGAGAGTAATATACATTTCACGTCAACAGTTCTAAATGTCTCGGCAAATATGTCGAGATTTTCAGAGGGGGAGGTATGTTTCTACTTAAATTTTGTAAATTTGTTCGTTCGATCATGAAAGTGATTGAAATCTAGCTTGAGGTTCCTGTGCTACTTGATTTAAATTGCAGCACATTTGAAGTGATGCTCAATTATGCTCTGCCTGCAGCTGCCGATTCGGTACACGGTGTAAATTTTTGCATCAGACTGGCCCTACTCAGCAACAGAATGCGTTCAATTCTGGCCCAAAACAAACTCAACAACAGCAGCAGGTAAATCACCTTGACCGTGTAACAACTGCGAATTGATTTTTCTCAGCTAATTGAGTGCTTCGATGTGATGAGACTCGCGTCGTGTAGGGGTTCGGGACAAATCGCTATGGAGCTTTCAATAGTACCGCTACTACTCAACGAACGCCGCAACAACAAACAACAGCACCAGCGAAAGAGCACAGGTACTTAGTTCTTCTCCAATTCTGGATTGAGGGGAGCATTCATGTGAAGACACATGAATCAATGACTTACTTCATCTATATCAAAGCGTATTATTTATTAGGTTAACTTATGATAGCATGCTTGTTATTTAGTAATTACGAAATCGAAATGTATACTACCACTAAAAGCAATCTGTTCTTTTGTTCTTCTGGGTGGTAGGTGTGGCAACCCGAAAGTTTGCTTGGATCAAATCAAGGAGGATGTCATCAACGAGCAGCCAACATTTTGGCGCCTTACAAGCTACGCACACTGGAAATTGTAATGCCTCTATTGTAATGGTTTTACTCAATCTGAGGGATGGTTTATCTCAACACATGAATGAGCTAGATAGGATCCTGCTTGCGTCACAGTGCTCAAGCTTTTATGTTCTGTTTGCACAGCCTTCCGAACGACATAACTGGTGACATTAGCCCAGAAGAGCTTCGAGCATTGGCATACGACAGTGCTAAGCAGGGGTCGTCCGCGCCACAGATTGTGAGTTTGTTGCATCATCATCTCCTCGCCACATTGGAGTTCTAATTTAATGTATGCAACCATGGTTGATTTGAGCTACCTTTGCCTTGAGTCAACAAGCTCCGGTTATAGTAGATGATTTCTTCTGGTACCTGTAAGGACTCACAGACATGACACTCGGTAATTGATTGTGAAATAGGTCCAAAAAGAGCAATCTCTTGTTGCTGCAAAAAAAGCGGAGTTTGAAGCTCTTCAACGAGGTCCATACTCTGGTCCAGCGACCAGTGCAGGGGGAGGATTTCAGCAGGGACTAACTCAGTCGTCCCCATTCGGAAAAACCTCTGGATTCGGAATAACTCAAAACCAACCTACTGCTCCTACTGGAGGCTTTGGCCAGCCACAAACGATGTTTGGCGTTCCAGTAACCGCTCCTGCACAACCCGGGTATGCCACACCCACACCGAGTTTGTTACATTGTCATTACCACCCTTTGCATCTCCGGAGCTTGCTATTGTTCCTGCAGTTATATCGTCATATAAGATATAAGTGTGCAGAAAGAGTTTGTGAAGTGCCTCCTTCTGAAGTATTGCTGAATTCTGCCTTATGATCCCGTGTCACAATTTGCAGAGGTGGATTCTTGAATGCTTCCAAGCCTAGTCCCAGCCCTTTCCAGGTAAGCGGCTTTGGCCAAAATAGTCAATTTGGTCAGGCTGGGTTTGGCTCCCAGGCTCCCAAGAGTATTTTTGGCTCAGCAGCACAAACTTTCCCAGCAAGTGGTTTCGGCTCACAAGCACAAACTCCCCCTACGATGGGATCTAGTGTTTTTGGAGGTATAGCATCTCTGACCTCTTATGCAAAAATGTTTTTCTTCCTGTTTAACGTCAAGGTAATTCTGATACGCTTGCGGTAGACTAGTCTATCAATATGTTCAGTAAAGCTTGTGCAGGGTATCTTCGAATACATACTTTTAAACCGATTCTTTCATTGGAAAGGTACATTTCTTGGTATATATGATGCGGGACGCGAGTCGATCTGCTTCTGGTTGTATAAGCCTGTGTTGACGTTCGGATCACATGTGTTAAGCAGGTGGGTTTGGTTCTCAATCGGCTACTCAACCAACTAGCAATGCGAATACCTTTGGCTTTGGAGCCTCGCCATTCAACACTCCAGCTTCCACTGGAGCCTCACCATTCAACACATCTGCTCCTTTTGGAGCCTCGCCATTCAACACCACAGCTTCGCCATTCAACACTGCATCTCCTTTTGGAGCTTCGCCATTTGCAACTCCACAACCTGCTGCAACGCCGGCACCTAGTACTCCTGCAGCTGTTCCTGCAGCTGCGACCTTTAACTCGTGAGTACCATCTTTCGGAACTCAACTGTATTTCTTACTTTCTTTCTCAAATCTTAGATTGTGTAATGTGTTGAATGCAGGTCGCCCCTTGGGTCAGCAACTCCGCAGACCACTGGAGGCGTGGAGGGGATTTGGCAGAAAGAGACGTGGAGGTTAGGAGAGGTACGTTTCTACCTATCAGCTGTTGCGGAACATGCCCCGAGTTATCTTTGCAGAGTTTCGAGCAAGTTTGTCTTGTTGTCTCTTACGTGCTAATGTTTGGAAACGCAGATTCCAGAAGAGGAACCTCCAGATAGTGTGAGGTATTAGCAGATGGAGAGCTGCTGCGAAGCCTTCCTGAAATGTGACCATTCCAACAGAGGCTTGACTTCCATAGCTCAGCAATAGGATTAGAGAGATTTGGCCACTCTCCTTGACTAATTACAAAGGAGAGTGACGATGGTGAACATTTTCTGGTAAAGGTACAATTGAACGTGGTATACTCATTTTAGAATTGTAGCGTTTTGAGACCTTCTCGTGTAGGACATGAGAACATCATATTTTCAATTGGAATGTACACTAACTGCCAGTTACAAATTCTCTAAGTGTGCCATTGAAGATGAATCTTAAGAAATGTGCAAAGAAAAGAAAAAAAGCAAGCACATGCATATATTAGCTAGTCAAGGTCTGGGCCTACCTGTGAAGTATGAGCCCCGCCTTGCATTACTCATGCTGCAAGCGGAAGCGGCATGTATAAAGACCTCCATTATAGATGCATATCCATTATATAAAGACCTCCATTATAGATGCATATCCATTATAGATGCATATCTAGTTATGCCTCCAAAAACGTTTTAACATCACTCTTGTCCTCTATAATATTTTTTAATTTTGTAATGACATTTGACTCTTATAACATGTTTAAAGATTTCTTGAAAATCACACATTGTGACCGTTCATGATCTCAAATATTTTCAAATGGTCGTTCATGAACATAGAGCGCAATCGTTTTAAACAACGATTTTGATATTTTTGAATGACTGTTCCAATGTCGGAAGTGAATGCTCGTAAAAAATCGTTCAAAAATATTGTTCTTGAGATGTTCCTCAATAGCCGTTTATAAACAACGGAGAGTCACGAACGGTAGTATTTCATATGTTTTGTGATTTTTGGATACTCACAATGTGCCATTTTAATGAAATTGAGGTTTACATTTATTATTTACACAAACTATTATCAATGAAAGTAAACATAGATAGTGAGTCTAATGGATGTATCTGGTAAGTTGAACCACGGGTCAAGTTTGACATCTATCGGTCTGTAAAGACCTTGGGAACATCTCGAGGTTATTATTACAGTTAAAAACACGTGGTTACCAAACATCATCTTCTGCTACACCCTCATGATCACCGCTTCTCATACATCCAACGTGTTTCACTCCTTGTCCTCACCTGCTCTATTAATCTTCTTCCATCTACTTCATCCATGGACCATCTAGTGAAATCACAAGTAATGACTAGAGGTTTATAGTAGTAACGTCTATAGAAGAAGTTTGGATCGCAAGATACGGGATCATAGATGTGCTACTACGTCGCCATGAGTCTCCGTCTCTATTACTCACATTGTTCACAATTTTGTGTTGGAGAGAGAGTTATAACTACAAAACCTCTCCCAAAAATTTCCATCAAACCTCAATTTCGTCACAACAATCTGATGTGCCATTTTGGCCACCTTTTAAAACATGCCATTTTGAGGCCTAGTCTTGGAGTGCACTTCAAAATTTATACGTGTAAAATGGCACTTTTAAAAAAAATCATACACGTCCTGTGTAATATCAACTTGATTTTGTATTACAACTAGAATTCTATAAGATGACACTTTTTTTTAATGGTTTGTGACCTTTGAGCGCGGTCAAAGGGTAAGAATCATGATCGACTATTCACAAACATTACAAACATTACTATTTTTGAATGGTCGTTAAGAAATATTTCAAGGGGAGGGTAAATATTTTTGAACAACCGCTCAAGAACATTGTCGTTCTTGAGTGGCAATTGAGAATTTTTTGTCTTTTGCTCTTACAGATTGAATAAAAGCAAATTTATATTTTTTTTATGTTAGGTACCCCAAAACATGTCATTTTAGTGGATTAAAGCTATTTTAACGGAATCAAAGTTTTGACCATTTTTTAAGCATAATAATATCGTCATTAACAAGCTTCTTGAGTAGTCTCTCTAAAGTCTAGATTTGAAACAATCAATTTTAAATTTATGAATTTAAATTCCAAGAGAAAGGTACTATGAATACTTTATTCCGGTACTTACGGAATTTAGCCTAGTTGCAATGAGGTTTAGGCGTTAATATTCTTTAGTTCAAAAGCGATTAAAAGAGAAAGAGGAAAAAAATACAATCAAAATTTTCTTATACACTACATATATATTACGAAATCGGATTAGTATGGGGTGGCATTTCTCATGAGATCTAATAGTAATAACACCTTCTTTACATAACTTAAAGGTTTATTCGGGTATATACCTCCCAATCTCTAAAGTTCATTTGTATATTGGTAGTAGGAGAGACAATAAGGTGTTCCTACCTTATTTCAAGTGTTGATAGGAAGTTATAAGCTTGCATTACAAATAGTCTTAGATTATGTAATTATTATAATTTATATGAAGAAATTGATTTGTTAATCATAAAACTAAGGCTAATGTGAATAAAATGTCCACTTTACCTACCCTTGATGATATGCCATTTGTAGTTGAGTACAAGAAAGAGAAAGATTTTGGATCTTGTTCTTTTGAAAAGATAAAAATTATGTTTGATCATGTCACCATAAATGAGTTATGATCTCAAAAAAAAAACATCGAAGTTGGAAAAGTTAGACATCCATACCATAGAGGATGTTGACATTCCACCGAAGTCTCTTATTAGATCTTGTCAACCCCTATTAATCTCTAAAATGTATATATATCACACTCTTACCACAAACTCTCACAATACTATACCAAACTAGTATCCAACACTATTCCATGAAGTGCACACACTACTAGAAATGGTTGGAAAAAGAAACAACACTCACCACTAAATCCTTGACTTGAGAATGTGATAAAAGAGCGACTGCAAAGTTAAATCTTAACGTGCGCATGCGGTTGATGGTCAATCTGGTTTCCGTCCACCTTGTATTGGCTATGGCAAGTGGATAGCGTGCACATATGAGGCTGAAGGAAGGCCGATTTGCTTAAACCCTATTGTGCGTGTATAAGGCTGAAACAAGGCCGATTCGCTAAAATCCTACCGTGCGTGCGCATATGAGGCAGAAACAAGGTTCGAGTTTCAGTCAATTCCTAAAACCTTGACGTGCGCGCTTCCTCCTCAAAGTATGCAATTTTGTTCACTATCATCCTCATTACACATGTGGTGATTTCAATGTGGTCACCTTCTTTTCTTTCAAAATTGAGTTGATTCTAAAATGTATGTAACTGCACAGTTACGACAAATTCTCCTAATAAATATATCAAACTAGTATCACGCACTTACAACAAATACACACTACTAGAGGCCCTAGTTATTCTTCGTGCACATGCAGCTGATGTAACCAAATTTGTTGAAGGCACTAATAAGAGGTTGATTGGCTCAAGCAGTCGGAGAGTCAATACTTGACGCACACAAGCTTGAGCGAGGGTTGTTAGACAGTTAATTGACTTAATATCAACTAGAACTTTCTTCGAGCCTCTCCTTTTGAGCCTCACCAATCTTTACATACTATTGAAAACTTTGCTTGAATGCAGTAGTCCACACACATCAGAATATAAAGTGCCTCACACAAAATACACCTAGGTAGACTAAGAAAGTGAGTGGCTTGAATAGCAATTGAAAGAGATGTCAGAGCAGAAGGTGAATGAAGATGCCATGTCGGTTGTTTTTTTTTTTTTTTTTTTTTTTAATATTATTAATATTATTATCTCTAGAAATTCTATCAGATAAAATTAGATATTTTTGCATTTTTTTTATTTTTTTAAAAATTTATTTTTGGTTGGAAGGAAGAAAATGCTTCTTCTTACCATTCACTTTTTAAAACAATGTCTCTTTTCAAACCATGTGACTCTTTTATACATGATAGAAGTTTCACTTCTGGAGTATAGATACTACATTGATGGTAGCCTTTTTTGAAAAACTACAAACGTCAATTTCTTTAAACTAGGACTATTTTATTTGCCATTTGGGGACCCTCGATATGCCGTTTTGGTGACTTAGATTTGCCGTTTTGGTGACTTAGATTTGCCGTTTTGGTGACTTAGATTTGCCGTTTTGGTGACTTAGATTTGCCGTTTTGGTGACTTAGATTTGCCGTTTTGGTGACTTAGATTTGCCGTTTTGGTTACAACCTCAATTCCGTTAAAATGGCACTATGCCATGTGCCATTTTGTCACACAAGATCTTACATTTGTGCTCATATAAAATGGTATATTCTGTAATATCACAAATTTTTTTTGTGATATCACTTCTTTGAATACATTGTCACTAATTTTCCCTAATATCACCTTAAAATTCTGTTATATCACATGGTCTTTGAACTACAGTTCAGAAAGTTGAGGTGTGCCATTTTACCGGAATAATGCCATTTTAACGGAATTGGGGTTTTACCCATATTTGCCGTTTTGACCATTGTGCCATTTTGCAAGCATAATTAGTTATGCCTTCAATATGGCACGAATTATAAACATTACTCTTTTTCCTCTTCAATCATTGTTATGTAGGGGTAATATGAGTGGTTATGATATCAACAATATCATTAGTAATATCATCAATGATTACACATTTAGACCGTTTTTGATCTTGAGAATTTCTAGGGCATCATATAAGAATATCAAAGGCCAATGTTCCTAAACGGTTGTTCCGATGTTAAAGGTTAATGTTTCATGAAACGAACATTTCAATGTTAAAGGGCAATGTTTCTGAAGGGCAACGTTGAAGAATATTTTTCTTGGGACATTTTTCAACAGTCATTGATTATCATTTTTGTCAAAAATGGTTAAAATCCCATATGTTTTGTGACTTTTGAATACCCCAAAAATGCCATATTTGAAGATTGATTCCATTTTAACAAAACTGAGGTTATACATCTGTAGTTCCATATTATATTTCTATATGTGGAATTATATGACACACGTATTGGCGATTGTGTGATGGTATTTTGAAGCCAAAGTTCATACATTGACCACCCAACAAACTAACCGAGTTAGAAACTACTTGTGTATGAGTATAAACATGACCTTCTTTTCACTTGTATTTAGTTTCACCAATCGAGCGAGTTTTTCCATCATTCAAAAGGCCATTTAGATCTTCGATTTGGACTTCAGATCATTCTTAAATTAAGATGAGACGAAATCCAATTTAATTCAAATGACACTATGCTGCTCAAAGGGACGCAACAACTTTGAAAATTGCAATTCAAAAATCATGTGATATTATAGAATTTTGAATGAGATATTATCAAATATGAGAGTTCATCTATCAAAAGAGTAGTATTATAAGATGCACCATTTCATATGGTACAAGTGTAAAATGTGTTGTGACAAAATAAAAATGTGGTTTAACAGAATAACGCCTACAACAATGCCATCTTGACATAATTATGTTCATGCGGTGAGAATGTCACTATCAATCAACTTCTTTTCAATTAAATCAAATTTTTAAAAACAAGATTAACTAGTGGTTTTTTTTTATGACCACTGGACTCCCTACTTCACAGAGCTCAAGCTATGGGAAGCACTTACAAACAACATCTAGACAACATGGCTACAAACTACTACCCTCATTCCTCACCATCTCCAACGTTCATCCATTTACTTACACACATCTGATCTATAGTCGTCGCCAACTAATGTATTCAGTAGGAGAGTTCAGCTTACCTTCAAATGGCTAAGCCCTCCACCTCCTCTTGACACTTTCTATAAGATCAATCTTCCACTTGGTCACTACACCTTTTGCTACCCCTCCATATATAACCTAAAAACCATAGATTCTCCAGACAAGTGATCTTATGAACAAGATGTATTGTTCTTCAATCAACAATGCATTGACTAAGAAAAATAAAGTTAAAAATAAATTAATTATGCTTATGCTCGGAACCAAAATATCAAAACATATGAGAGGGAAACAACACATGATTTGAAAATAAGCGGTTGTAGGCATCGCAACTTGTCCCCCTTCCCAAGACGACATCACACAAAACGAGATCCATGAAGTGCTCACTTCGTCCTACACTAATCGAGTTCTATATTTGTCCTCACAGAAATGAGCCTATCATTCAAAGAGGCTTCGCTGCTTTAACTTACTTTGTCCAAAAGAAAAGTAAACCGGCGACAAGTCAGGGATAGGCAATGGGAAGCATGAAAGGCACGTACTTCCACACAAGTGCAAACTCATCGCAGTCAGTGCCGGCCACGGAGAACCCACGAGCCAGCACGCGGCGCCGCACGAAGCTCTCCGATCGGAGGATCGAACGGCGCGGAAGAGATTCCAGACCATCCGCGAGAACAAGAAAGAGTGTGGGATCAAAAATTGAGCAGCACAAGTCAATCCGTAGTCCACTGCCTTCCATTTCACTCTATCGGGACCAAAGTAGGTGTACTCTCTGATTAGCGGGCTACAATTGCGTGTTCGAGCTTCAATTCACGTGTGAGCATTTTATTGCGTTTTCAATGATTGTTAACAGAGCCGAATTGTGCTGCATTTGAATTTAGGGTTTGGATTGCAATGAATCATGTACTTAGAAATCGTAGACTTTTTCCAATTGAGGTCGATGATCAGGTCGCATTCTGGTTCAGCGAATGCTGAAAGGGTCTGTCTTCATGGTGAGGAAGAGCATCAATTCGAATGCAGTGTTCGTCTCTTTTGATTAGTAGTGGTATGCTTTTCAGTCTGTACAATTCGTGGTTTAAGCATAGGCGGATAGTGCATTGTGGCAATTGTTGTAAGGGTGGGCTCCACGATTACTTGTGTGTGGCAATTTTTCAGTGAGGCGACTTACTCTGTATTTTCTTGATATTGGAGGAGGTTCGTTGCAATCTTGAGATTCGTCCGTTAACATCCACTTAGTATTGTATCCAGATAGCTGGTATTATGTTAGTCATTTTCTCGGTAGGTTTTGCGCTTTGTTCCTGTTTCGATTCCTTGTAAGGTCGGTTACTTGTGCCATTTTTATCCCCCCTTGTAAGCAATGGTTTGAGTGTTGCATACGTAAAGTTTGAAATGTTCTCTTTTGAAACTAGATAATTACATTCGAAATGCGGCATGCCTTGACTTGAGTTTTGTAGAGGCAAGTACTCAGGTCCGATTGAACACCTTGATGGCGATATCATCCATAGCCTTGAAAAGCAACTAGCGTATTGTCGAAGTAGAGTTACGGAAAGGGATGTCGACATTTATAGAATGCGTAAAAGTTGCGGCATGTTTGTGAGTTGATTCAATATTTGCGCTCGTTTAGGAGCTACTAGATAGCTTTTCGTGTCAATTGAGGTCGCTGGTCATTGCATTACTCAGCAAAAGTTTTGCCCTGTTTTTTTTGTTTGCAGCCGGCGCATTCTTGTGAGGTTATTGTACAGTGTTCTCGCCAAGTTGATGGGGACGGAAATAAGAATATTTCCGGAGTGACGAAGTGGTTGGAAAGCAAGTAAGGAGAATTGTGAGCAATTAAGCGTTCTCGGCGCGAGCTTAGAGGTCTTGCAACTATCGTGCCACGATCATGTGTACAGTGCGGCAGGCATTGGACTAAAGGAAGATTGAAGCTGAAGCTTGCTTTTGAGTTCGCCGTCAACCATGACAACAGACTCTGAGCCCCTTGTGCATCGAGGGCATTATGGTGCCAAAGCTACAGGACGACACTATGATGAGGACGATGAGGATAGGGCGTATAGCCGATCAGAGCAAGTCAACGTCCACTTTGGCGATGAGCCAGATACTGACGAAGAAGGAGGAGATTTAGACTTTCTTCCGAAATTTTCATGGAGGAAGCTGTGGATGTTTGCTGGACCTGGCTTTTTGATGAGCATTGCGTACCTCGATCCCGGTAACATCGAGAGTGATTTACAGTCGGGGGCAACTGCAGGATACTCCCTATTATGGTTACTGATGTGGGCCACAATTATGGGGCTACTTATCCAGTCCCTGTCTGCGAGGCTTGGGGTTGCTACAGGTAGTCACTTGGCTGAGCTCTGCAGGGAGGAATATCCTGTATGGGCACGGTTAGTACTCTGGATCATGACGGAAGTTGCTATTATTGGTGCTGATGTTCAACAGGTTATTGGAAGTGCCATTGCCTTTAGGCTTCTTTCTAATGGCTGGATACCCCTCTGGGCTGGTGTGCTAATCACCGGTATCGATGGGTACGCACAACTTCTACTAGAACCACGCTATGCATTTGTGAATGTAGAGACCCAAATCCGTCTTTTGAAAGCATCAATTACTCGTTTAAGTTCTGAGGTGTGTGTCTAGATCTTAGAGGTTGTGAAATCTTTAGTGTTTTGTAGTTACGTATCACTATTGTAGTATCTTTTCGTCCATTTTCTCAATTGTGGTAGTGGATGAACCTAATAGTAGAGCTCCTGCGCCTTTGTTGGAAGTGTTGGTTTGGTGTTAAGATTCAACTCTTGTGTGCAGGTTCTTGTTCCTCTTTCTGGAGAATTTTGGCGTTAGAAAGCTGGAGCTTCTATTTTGTATATTCATCGGAATCATGGCAGCTTCTTTCGCGTGGATGTTTGGCGAAACTGATCCAGACATCAAAGCTGTTGCCTCTGGTGCGTTAGCTACTTTCGTCAAATGTCTATATGGAATGCGGCTACTTGTACGTTGTAGCTAAGCTTCTCTGTCGCCTCGCAGGTCTGGTGTTCCCGTCCGTTCCGAGCTCAGCTGTGGACAAGGCTGTCGGGATCGTCGGCGCTGTGATTATGCCACACAACATATTTCTCCATTCCGCCCTTGTGCAATCACGGGATGTCGACACTACGAAGAAGAGTCGCGTGCGTGAAGCTCTCCGGTACTACAACATTGAATCTGCATTCGCCCTTTTCATCTCCTTCATGATTAACCTTTGCATCATGGCTATTTTTGCCAAGGCCTTCTTTGGAAAGGAAGAAGCGGGAATCATAGGTCTGGCAAATGCTGGGGAGTATCTCCAGAAGAGATATGGGGGAGGTTACTTCCCAATCCTGTATATATGGGCTATCGGGCTGTTAGCTGCTGGTCAGAGCAGCACCATGACCGGCACATACACTGGTGTGCCTCACTTAACTTGCTTGTCATACATGCCGAACATCATGTTGTCAGCGACTTCGTAGTATCACAGTTCTAAACGTTTCAGCAATTTCAATTGATTCTGAAATCGGCTATCTGATACTTTCCCTGCTTTCATTGCTATGCAAATTCAGGCTTTAGATGAATATATTGAAAAAGCGAAATTAGTAGTCAATCTCACAGATACTCGTTCTTTGGCAGGTCAATTTGTCATGGCTGGTTTTCTCGACCTGCGTGTGAAGAAGTGGCTCCGAGTGCTGGTTACACGACTTGTTGCAATCGTTCCGACTGTCGCTGTGGCTCTCGCCTTCGACAGCTCAGAGAACGAGCTGGATAACTTGAGCGAATGGTTGAATGTGTTGCAATCCATTCAGCTGCCATTCGCTCTGATTCCTTTACTGTGTTTAGTATCCAACACACGGGTCATGGGCGTCTTTGTTATCGACACGATCACCAAGGTAAAACCTTCTGTTCTGATATAAGTTTTGCTCTGTAGTAGATCCAAATGTGCATTACGAAGTTCCATGTTGTATGCTGACATTGGTGGAATTTCACAATGTGATTTCAGGTGATAGCGTGGAGCATCGCGTTGTTGGTTATGGCAATCAACATGTACTTGTTGGTAGTAACTGTCTTCGGCAACATTGTTGAGTCGGCTGCAGTAATGGCTATCTTGTTACTGGTCACTGCTATGTACATCAGCTTCATAGTTTATCTGATACTAGAACCTGCGCAAGAGGATGGTAATTGGGTATACATTAAGCGGACGTTTCTTTCATGCAGTTCAAGTAATAGAGTAGAAAAGGACAGCGAGGTTACAGCCCTAGTCTCAAGTACTTCGACATCGTAAGCAGGGGTACATTGACTAACGCTTGTGATTAGCTTTCCTGCTTGAGGAGTAGTTGTGTGAATCTATTATACAGGTGCTCAGTGCATTTAGAATGCTCATAGTAGGTAACGATAGTCATCAGAGAATATCGAACTAAACTGCGAAGTCGATTGCATTGTAGTTCGAGGATTCTTCTGCCAGGTGATCCTCTTCTGCCACAAGCTAGCCTTTTCTTTCTTATGCAGAGAGAATAGAAAATTAGAATCTGATTGAAATGAGAGCTGTGTACAACATGTGATAGTTTTTATATAATAATGGAATGCAAATAACTCTTTCTCCATCGTCTAACAGCCCTGTGGCTTACTTGGTTGATATCGAAATAGTCTTTGCCTGAAGGATGTCTTTGAGTTCTCTCGATGTATTTACCTTCGTGCTTTCATCATCTGGAAGAACAATGTTGGGTACTAGGCCATAGACAACATCTTTGACGGTCAAGTCATTTCTTGAGGTGCTTGCATTTTGGATGCTACTGGGGTTGCAAAAGCTTGTGTTGATACTCTCTTGACAAATAGGATCATAAAGAAGCTTGACATGGAATTGATGTTGAAGTGAAAAGGGTTGATTTTAGATAATTGGGAGAGAAGAAAAGCATAAAATTGATTGTCGTTAATGAAGTTTTTTGATCAAAACTTGGGTTCTTGGTGTCTCTTTTACAAAACTAAAACTCCCCTTGCAAATAAATTGTGCTTGTTGTGCACTTTCAACTCCTCTTGGTGTGTTTGTTCGGCATGCAACTGTTGGAGATGTTATGAGATGTGTATTTCTTCTATTTAACACCTCGAGATTGTTGCACTTATGTAATAAGTGGCTAGGAACTGCTTGATTTTTGGATTGGCAAGCCTATTGCTAAGTGGCCAAGTGAATCAATCTTATGTGTGGGCAAAGTATGGAAGAAATTGGACGAAGTGGAATCCTTAATTTTGGATTCACTTAAATAGTCTTAAATTTTGGAAATGAAATTTGTAGGTGTACCCAAAACCACTCAACCTTAAATATGTAATCTGAGTACATCAATATATACAACTAAAAGCCATAATGTACCCCCTGGCTTGAATTGGCCTGCGAGCGTTTTAGGGAGTTGTGTGGGTTTTGAGCCACCTTCAATAAGCGGAAACTGTCTTAACCCTTAAGTGCTCTTTTGGTTGCCACTTGGTAGCCCATGTAGAATCTTTCGGACTTGGACATGATGAATAATATACCATGGATTAATAAATGATCAGCTTGCAACCTTCTACAAGGTCATGTGAAACCTCAAACCTACCTACAACAATCATTTCAAAGTATAAATCACTCATACAAATTGTGATTTGCACAGTAAACTTTTACTCGATTAATGCACCATAAGAAGACAAAAATATTGGTATCTAAAATTAGATTAGGGAAGTGCCACAAAGACTATTCTTTTGACTATTCTCTTGGACAACAATTCGTGATTGCCGTTTAGACTTGACCATCATCCTAATATCATGAACAAATCTTGCCTAAAGTGGAACACCATTGACTTGTCTCCCATTACACCAAAAATATAATCCACCTTACAAAGTAACGCCACTCCGGTTAGGGAGGCAATGTAGCCAAGCGTCACATTTCAATGTGCTCTCACTTCAATCCTTAACCCCTAAACGCCCAAGGGGGGGTAAAGCTCCTAACAATTGGTAATAATGCTGATTTTTTCAAAACTGCGCAAAAACAAATAAAAGATGAAAATGGAAAATCCAACCGTAGGATCTTCTTTGGAGCATGGCAATTAGTATGACCTCCAGATTGCATGCGATTTGGAGGTATGGATTTCAAGATCCATGCAAAAAAGGGGTGAAGATCACACCACCAAAACTTTCATGAAAAATCTCTTTTGCCCACTCTCACAAATTGAGGATCAAGTTTTTTACTATTTATCCAAGGAGGGAGTAGAGTAAACCCACCGAGGAGTTGAGCAAAAAAACGGCGGATGAAAAATCGATGGGATGAAAGCGGGGTTGTGCACCAAAGACGGAGCCTCACATCCAGAATGTCGAAAAACGACACTGTGGGCGCTTAAGGGTTAAGGATTAAACTAATAGAGAAGGGTGTCCAAAGCCTCCAATACTTAGGGCCGGTTTACACTACGGTGGAGAAGTCCACCGGTCAAGAAAAAAAGGGCGTTTCTCCATTGTGATTGGTCGAAAATGTCATTCTTGACCGGTGGGTGTTTACACTTGGTGAAGAAATCAAAGGTGGTGAACTTTTGTCATGGATGAAAAAATGACATGGCAGCTTAGGTGGCGGTACTTTTCGCTCAAGACCTTGTCCGGAACAGTGATTTCTTGTCCGGCCTCTTGAGGCCAGACAAGAAATCACTGTTCCGGAGAACTAATTTCTTGAATACAATACATTGCTCATTTTTCCTATAACCGGTAAACTTCTTCCCAATGGCACTGTTCCTCATTGCCACCCATGCACAACATGCCAATAAAGATTCAATAAAAACCTTCTGATCATTTATTTAGTAATTGTCAGCATGCACTGCAGCACTGTTGGCTGGTTCCACATCTTGCGCTGTTCATTTATTTCCTGGAAGGGGACTCCTGTATCTCCTTTGATCAACAAAATTACACTACACATATGACATGAGCAATCGCAATTCGATAGATTGTACAAGGATACTAGAAGCTTTCTCAGACACAAATATGAATATTAATGATTTTATATTAGTCTTGATTAATGTAATTGTTGTCAAGGACTGATTCATTTCAATCAGAAATTAATATGTAGAAGAGTGAAGAGTAGAAGAGTGAACATGTATGAATAATCTCAATTAAGCTTTGAAATTAAGATTTAGAATTTTCAAGGCACGGTTTAGTAGATTTTAAGATTTGAAATTTTTTCAAATAAATTGCCATACATATACATTTATTTTTTCATGAGCACAATAATCTTATGATTTTTTTGGTAGGATGTCAATGTGGGGAAAGAATGGAGTTTTATCCAAGCTAACATGTAGCATATGATTAACTTCTTTTCATTGGTGGACTTATCCGGAATACTTCTCCGGTGGACTTCTCCGGTTAAACTTCTCCTCTAGGTGTTTAGACTACAACCGGTCAAGACTCCTTACGAAAATTTTTATTGCCATTAATTCTTCTCCAGCACATCCACCATTTGCCTTATATAAACATGTCTTGGCCAAGCATTCTTGACCGACCGGAGGCCTTCTCCACCGTAGTGTAAACCGGCCCTTAGCCTTCCAATCGCACGTTTAACCTATTGTGATGCTACAACCATCTCACCACCTAACTCAAAAAGTGGCATAAGCCTTGCGTCCTTTCGCACCCGAAAAAAAAAAAAAAAAAGAGAATATTATATATAGTATAGCCTTTCCTTTTGAAAGAAAGAAATATAATATTATATTTAGATAGCCTTCGCTTTTGAACTAAAGAATGTAGGCCTATATTTAAGCCGGCAGAAACCATAAATCCTTATTCAAGAATGAATGGCTGCGGCACATTTGCTACGAAATTCGAATAACAGTGAGCTCACTCACTCCATTCAAAAACTTGACTGGGACTTTTTAGACTCAAAATCCAACGGCATTCAAGGTCGATGAACGCTCCCCCATGATTGGCTCGCTTTTAAATTTGCCCTTTCTGACGAATTAATGAATTTCCCCCCAATCCCCTATTCTTGCCTTGAACTCCGACTCCGTCCGGATGATAATTTGGAGTTTCATCCACATTACCCGAGAATTCATCCACGTAAACCGGAACCTCATCCAATCGGTCCCCGTTCCCACGCACTCCGTTTGAATTTTGACCTTTGTAGTCACTAGCTTGTATTGTTGCGATTGTTTGTTTCCGAAGGCGCGCAGACCGATTGCATGAGACAAGAAGAAGCGCCATACTTTATACTTTCAAATTTCCTGTGTTCCGTTAACAGTGCAGTAATCGCTGCCGACTGATCCCCTTTTTCGAGTTCATGCAAAATTTGAATTCGTGAGTTGTACAGTACATTGCGAGAGTGAGAGAGCGATCGGTAAAATCATTTGAGTCGAGATTTCACGTGCGAAGCTCGATTGCACAGGGTACTTCGATAACATTGTAATTTAAGAGTCTGCATTCGTTGAGTGAATCGGGTTGTGGCATTTGTGACTTTCGTTTGATAGGTAGTTGTACTATTTTGTAGTGAAAATTTTATGGTCGCGGAGGATCATCTGTATATTCGCTCGGTTCGCTTTTTGAGGTTTGTGTCGAGGTTGTCTTGTTTGAATGTTGAAGTCGTGGTGGTGTGTCTGAGCTGAGGTAATGTGTTTAGTGTGGTGGTGCAGGAGTGAGTTGTTTTCTTCAGCTAGGGGAGTAATTTGTGAGGTGATCTAGGTTTTGCGTAGGAGCGAGCATTCAGTATCGGGAGAGTTTTGCTGTAGTTTTGCCATCTCGGGACCGGCTTGACTTCTTGTTGATTATTCGTGAGTGTTTCAAGATGTTGCTGAAGGTATTGAGGAGTGCGAAGAGGCAATTATTTTTACGTTTGGTGATCGTTATTAAGTCCATGTCGAGGAGAAAGCAGGGGAAGATTGTTGAATACAGAAGAGGAAGTCCTTTTGAATATTAAGGTTATCTCCTTACAGCTGCGAGGTCGAGAGTTGTCGTTCTTGTGAATTGGTGAGTTAGAGAGACTTCGGAATTAGCCTCGAATTTTCGTTTTATTGCAGAGCATTCATCATCCAGAGCGGCAACCCGGTTAGAAAGTGTACATAATAGTTCAGCTGGCCGCGATGCCATATCAGAAGAGAGCCTGTGCAATTCAAGTTGAAAGAGGTCGGAGTAGGAAGGTGGTTTGATTTATACAAGGAGTGGTAGAAGAACTTGGGGAAGAGATGACGTCGAGGTCAACATCCCCCCGACGGCTCCAGTCGCGGAATTCGATTAAGAATGGCATGGATTCTCCAGTGCATTCGGGGAGGCATCCCCTTCGCCCTATTCCAGAGGCGTCCGCATCAAAATCCTCGTCAACGTCGGAGCAGTCAGAGCCTAGTTCACCAGCTAAGCCTCGTACTCCAAGAGGCAAGAAACGAGCTGCTGCTGTTTACAGGTCTGAGAACATTGATGGAAATATCGGCTCCGCCTCCAATACGCCCGAGAAGCCTAAAGAGAAACGGACTAATTTGTCAAGAGTTAGTAAGGCAACAGCACCCTGGCCGTCTAAGCTGCCTGTTACGGCTTCCTTAGCTCGCTCACTTCAGGAGAGCCTGCAACAGGCGGACTCTGCAACCAAGAGCTGGGACACTGACTCTGTAGGTGGGAGTCCTACCACAAGCCATAGGACACCATTAATTCCGACTACTGGAGGTAGCAAGTCAGGCTCAGTTGAACAAACGTCTCGTACATTTAAGCTTTCAGGAAAGCCGCCACTCGACTCTGATCCTTCCAGAAATTGCTTCAGCTCGAGCAATTCGTCTTTCATGCAATTACAGTCCACTCCCAGCCGCAGCGTGAACCGATCTCTTCGGTATGGAGCTACTCCTGGTAGCGCAGCTAGCATAGGAAACACGCGTGCACCTGGAAGTGGGACGAAATCTTCAGGATCTTTTCAATTTAATACGGGCCAGCAGATTTCGGCGCAGCAATTTGATTTTGAGGAGGATCCTACGTTTTGGGAGGATCACAATGTTCAGGTTGTCCAGCAAATCCAAAGCAAGTTGTTTATCGATGTCCTTAGAGAATTCTTTTGGTTATCTAGTGCAACATTGGACATGATTACACAATATTGAATAATTATACGTCAATCGTGCTGATGATCATTTATGGCATAGGTGATACTTCGCACTCGACCAATCAGCACATCTGAATCAGCGTTAAAGGGCTTCAGCAGATGTGTTCGGCAAGACAATTCCCACAGTATCACTTGGATTGGTCAACCTGAAACCAGATTCACCTTCGATCATGTTGCCGGTGAACACATCACACAGGTTTGCTTCAATGCTTTTGCTGAAATCTCAGTGAGGATTGTGGTACCAACTTTTTCTTTGACTACCCACTGTATGTTCACATGAGATAATGAAGAGATTACTTAGAAATTGATTCTTTCGAATGCATTTCAGGAAAAACTTTTCCGGGTGGCTGGCGTGCCCATGGTCGAAAACTGCATGGCCGGATACAATAGCTGTATGTTCTGTTATGGCCAGGTGAATTTGGATTTCTCTAACCCTCTGTGAAGACTTTTTTCTGACAATACCATTCGATTAGAACATGTCTTGATGTCAACAAGATTTGGCTTGTCGTAATGACTACGAGTTAAGTAACAGACCTGTGACACTTCCGACGTGAATTGTGTGTACAGACAGGAAGTGGTAAAACTCATACGATGCTAGGGGACATCGTGGATCTCGAATACCACCCCAGTGATGATCGGGGCATGACTCCTCGTGTGTTTGAGTATCTATTTTCCAAGATACAGAAGGTGAGAGGAATCGACATCTCTGTTTTAGACTCCCAGGCTAGATCTGCTCTGTTCTTACTCAGAAGTGGGAGCATTACCGTTTCTGATCTTTTAGTGGTCACAATTTCAGGAAGAAGAATCTCGAACAGATGAGCATCTGAAATATATATGTAAGTGCTCCTTCTTGGAGATCTTTAATGAGCAGATCACCGACCTTCTGGAGCCAAGTTCTACGAATTTGCAGGTATTATGTCAGCTCTATGAATGCTGACCTTGGCTGCTCGATGTGAACAATTTTCTGTCCTCGATTACTCCTGCTTTCACATTGTATTGAAATGCCTGAGCACTGGGTCTTGAAGGTTCGAGAAGGTGGCAAAAAGGGAGTGTACGTAGAGAACTTGTCTGAGGTTGCGGTCGGGAGCGTTCAAGATGTGGTTCATCTTCTCCTCCTGGTAAGTATCGCATGACGGGGCTATGAACAAGTGTCCCCTGCACCAAATATACAATGCTTACGTCACAAGATACTGACGAAGATTGTTTACACTGCAATATTGGAATTCTCTATATCAGGGGGCTGCTAACAGGAAAGTGGCTGCTACGAATATGAACCGTGAGAGCAGTCGTTCTCATAGTGTGTTTACCTGCACAATCGAGAGCAAGGTATATCGTTACACCAGTTTATACGTCACGTTGGGCGTATGCCGCGAATTTTTTTCTAAGCCACATGATTTGCTCGAATCCTTAAATTTCTTTGTCTCATTTTGTGCAGTGGGAATTCAATTCAGCTACGAACATTCGGTTTGGGCGATTGAACCTGGTGGATCTTGCAGGGTCGGAAAGGTACGATTTGTTCAGTTCAAGAGGCAAGGATCTCGTTGACCATGATGAAATAATATTTCTAATACTGATGCCTGCGCAGGCAGAAAACTTCTGGGGCAGAGGGAGAACGGTTGAGGGAGGCCGCTAATATCAACAAGTCGCTCTCCACACTTGGGTATGTGCTGTGAGGTTTATTGCGGTGGTTTGACATGCTCTTCCTATTCCGGCTCAAGTTGGATCTCATTTGATGTTTTGCGGGTGATTTGCTATGCCGCAACAGACTCGTCATCATGATACTCGTGGATGTTGCGAACGGGAAGCAGCGGCACGTTCCGTATCGCGACTCAAAACTCACATATCTATTGCAGGTTCGACAAATAACTGGTCTTAGAATAACAGATTCAAATATATTTAGCTCAGCCTGTGCCACTTATGTCTTTCAACTGCATGCCTCGTTGTGGCGAGGAATGTGGATTAAATTTTCTTGTCAACCACTTTGGCTGCAGGATTCGTTGGGTGGAAATTCGAAGACCACCATGATAGCAAATATTAGTCCTTCCAGCTGGTACTAGGCTCGTAACTTTCAATTTCCTGATCTAGTAGTGAATACAATGCTGTTAGAAGCTGTAGCGGTATCCCACTCGTTGGGTGAATATCAGATGCCATCGACTCTTAAATGCTCGTGAATAACTGAAATACCTCTGTCTGGCAGCTGTGCTTTGGAAACTCTCAGTACATTGAAGTTTGCCCAACGTGCGAAGTATATTCGAAACAACGTAAGTCTCTACAAATCAAATTGCAGGCGGTGAATCTTTGGCAGAATTTTGCTTTCAATCACAACTGACATAGTGCTAACGCTGAACTGCCTTGCCAACTTACGCTTCTCAGGCCATCGTGAATGAAGATGCCTCAGGAGATGTGAATGGACTTCGTCAAGAAATTCAAGAACTGAAGGTGTGCAGACCAGAGCCGTGGAAGTGCCGTGGATATAGTTTATTTATGATTTTTACACAATTTGCCAGAAGCATTTTGCATCTGATCGTTAAAAGAACCCCCATATGTACTTACCTTAATGTCTGGAGTGCTGCCTTCATACATATGCATCATGTTTATTTGATACGGTACTCTGTATCTTAGGAAGAGTTGGACCGCATGAGGAGGCAAGACTTGCCTAGGACACCATCAATGCATTCTATACAATCTGTTACTCAAGATAGCGTGCGCAAGGGAGACAGCATGGCATTGGTTCCAGTCAATGAACACGAGCAATCTTATTGTTCATTAGAATCATGGGAATACAATAAAGCTTTTTCTGGGTCTCGATTCCCAAATAAAAAGGTTCTGCAACCATTCCCGTGATAACTCTCATCACTTGTGTTGAATATCAGGTCTTCAAAAGTGCCGCAATCACTAGAGCTGTAACCTCATCAGTGTCGTGTCCGTTTGTTCCAAGAGGAGATGTAGATGTTTGCCTCGGTCCTGTTCTTGACGTTACCGTTACTCTCGTTCAAGTTCATTATGTGACAATGGTGGTTCATGTTGGGGGTTGCTTCATTGGGATCAGGTGGAAGCATTGGAGGCAGTCCTAGCTGGAGCACTCAGAAGAGAGAAGGAGGCCGAGTTCTCTGAAAAGCGCCAAGCAGCTGAGATCGAACAGCTGACTCGCCTGGTGAGTTCAAACTTACATAGTACCTAAGTTGCTGTGTGCAGGGACGTAGTTATTACATGTGGGAGTTTCCAGACACCAGCATCGACCTGTTCGTTTTTCTGAGGAGGGAATGTGTGATACAGGTCAAACAAAGGGAGGATGACAGCCAGTGCAGCAAGATGTTGTTACGGTTCCGAGAGGATAAGATAAGAAGGTTAGAAGCTCTGGCAGCAGGGATGATGTCATCGGACATGTACCTCAGGCAAGAAAATGACTTTCTTATGAACGAGCTGCGACTCATGCAAGAAAAAGCTGACCGTAACCCCGAGATCACACGCTTCGCAATGGAGAACATACGACTACTGGAACAGCTTCGCAGGTTGCTTTCGTTTTGGCTCTAAGACGTTTTTTGTTGCTTGACCTCATAATTGAAGTTCACAATATTCAGAATCAATGTCTTTTTTGCAAGGCTCAGAGGCGTAAACTTCACGTTTTAAAATATAAGTCTTGCCCCTTATTACTTTCTTCTCGTTATTCAGGTTTCAAGACTTCTACACTGGCGGAGAGAGGGAAGCAATGGCCGATGAAATTTCCATTCTAAGGGATCAGGTAGAATAATTTGATCGCTGCGTTAGTTTGAGGAAAAATTGTCAGATGAAAATTGTGATTTTATAGCCGTACGGACTCTGACACGACGAAAGCACGGTGAATCACATTGATCTGATCGATTCCTGGTGTCTGAATTTGCAGCTTCTGGAAGTTCTGGATAGTAAACTATCGCTAGCAGCTCTTACTTCACCTCAGGTACCTCATATCTTAGACAACAATTGTTGAATGTACGCCTGTTACAGCTAAATAACGTAGATATACCCCAAAGACAATGAAGAAGGGCAGACATTGACATCAGTGAACGACCACGACAGTAAGCTCATGTTTGGGTTGAACATTGTGACAGATGGAAGCATTGGCACCGGAGCTTGCCGCTGCCCAGCGGGAGATTGAACTGCTGCGTATTGAGGTACGCTCCCATTTCCATTAGTTGCTGTCCACTCTGAGGTTTCGCAGTCTGTAACTGCCGGTTAATGTTTCTTCGTTGTTTCTTGTTTAATATGTTTGGCATATTCTACGGACTGAATTGATTTAAAATCAATCAGGCTTTTAGTTCATCATTACAATTTCATCTTGCTCGTAACGAAGTGTACACTACGTCCTCTTTGCATGACCTCTGGTGTGGTTCACAAGTACAGACAGACAACTACCGAAGGGAGGTTGAGGATTGTCGGAAGAACCTTAGCTTGATTCTGGATGCAAATTCAAGAATAACCAAGTAAGGGTCTTATTCCCAGACGATTCAAAAGGATATTTCATAATTATCTTCGTATTCTATTTTACATGTTTGTTCCTTTCGAGATGCACACACTAGACATTTTAAACAACAATATAAAATGACTTCTATGATCAATAGGGTAGTCTTCGCTCGTTTGTGTTAGGCTGTGCATGCATCGGTCTGTAGTCGTGGGCTAGAGTTCTGATTGGTCTTTTATTGCAGGCAACTTGACGAATCAAATGCCGAGCTTCGGGAAGTCAAGTTAAACTACCTAACTCAGGAAGAGGAACTGAACAAGCTCCGGGTATACTCACATTTCCCGAATGTTCTAGATCAACGTGTGCTTCAAACTGCGAAGTACCACATGGTTTCCACATGCTTACTAGAAGTTTTGCCACGTTATTTTGCAGGAGCAGGCATTGAATACTGAAGCTATCGAATGGGGTCATGCTCAGCACGTCGAGCTCATAGCGAATCTCAAGATCAAACTTCAAGAGGTACATTCTCAGCAAAATTGGTCACCTAATGTTACCAATAGCTGGAAGTTAAGGAAGTTGCTTGGGCATATAACGAGGACAATAACCTGATTTTGATCGTCGTGTACAGAGTGAGGAGAGAGCAGATCGTGAAGCAAGCTTGCGATCCGAACTCATTGAGCAGCTCAATGCGACTACACAAAAAGCAGCTGATCTGAACGCAGATCTTCAGGTGCGAGTTTTTACAGAAGAGTCATCCTTGACTTGATAGAGTCCATGTTCCTTGATTTGGCAATGACTTTGCCGCTGTTCGTATCTTAAGACTTCGGGATACAAATAGGAAACTTGTCTATAGTTATGAAAGGATCATGATTCATTTATTCACTGGAAGGATGTTTAAACTGCAGTTTGGGTACGATATTTATCGCTTCTTGAAAATAATTACGGCAGTTATCATCTACCTCACAGTACAAGTGTTCATGCTTCAGGAAACTAGGGGGGCAGTAGATGCAGCGGAGATGCTCGTGAGTCGATTGCAATTTGCGGAATCGAACCTTTCAGCTGCTCAGGTACTGGTGATTCCACTGATAGGAATTCACTAATTATTGGAATTTGTCCTAGGAGCAGAGATGTTGATTTTTCAAATTTTTGTGCAGGAGATCGCTGTCTTGGCAAAAAACGCTGTTCACCAAATTCACCTTGAAACGAAGGAGATCGCCGAAGGTCAACGTCAGTCTTTGAAACATACTGAGGACGCAGTAGTTGCAGCTTGCATGAAGGTAATTAATTATCTGCTCACCGGTGTCTTTCTTAATTTCTCTATGGGGTTTCTGAAACCACATAAGAAGTTACAGCGGAGCGTATCAGGTGTAAGCAACTTTGGCAGTCCAAAAGTGATAACTTGGCTTTGAGTTTTACTGAATTTTTTAGCAACAATCAATCCAGTGTGTATTAAACCGTGAATGTAATTTGAGTTGCAGGAAATTGAATTGCGGGAAGAGCTGAAGAATGCTCAGTCTCTTATACAAGAACTGACTTCTACGAAGAACGAAGCAAGTTTGTCAACCATTGAGAATGAACAAGTCCAGGAAATTCTAGTACCCATGAGAACTGTGTGCATTAATCACTTGGAGCAAGACTTAAAAGCACTGGACATTGTTTCTGAAAGTGGATGCACACTTCAAGACACCAGCACCACCGAATCTATCGGGGTAGAGATGGGGAACACTCCTGATTATGACCGGACACCGACGTCCCAGAGAGAAGAATCATTGTATCTTCATCAGGGCAAGGATTGTATCTTGAAATTGAGTTTTACTCAGGAGAAGTGTCAGACTGTGGATGACCGATCTCCTTCAAATGTCGAGCCGGATAGGACAAGACAGGAGCTTCAGGGCAAGGAATCGATGATAGCTGAGTTGCAGGGAGATGAAGATTTTCAAGTTCTCCAGGGAACCAATATGAGGTCTGTAAACCTGGAATTAGTGGAAGCTATCACTTCTTTCCAGGAAGAAGTTATGAAATTGAAGCCACAGGTCGTACAAATGGAACCAAGAAAGCCAGCTGCGAAGTGGAGTACCACAGAACTCGTCCAGGAGTTACAGAGTTTGATATCGGTCGTTCAAGGCGAATGGCAAGACAGGGAGAAATTGGCCGCACAGAATAAGGCTTTGTTAAAAGAGAAGGACTCTGCAGCTAAAGCACGCCAAGAGAATGATGTAGCTACAGCCCGCCTCCTTGAACACCTTCACGAGGGTGAACAAGCCCTCACTGATGCCGTTCATGAAATGGAAGGGATACTTGATGATTGTTTATCACAACCAAGCAGGATACGAGAAGAAGAGCTTGCTAACGCGCAAAAATTGGACATTACAACAACGCCCTCCGCAAAAATCAAGGGTGTAGAGCAAGCACGACAGGCAGGCTGTAACGACCACTTCAGCGGCATAAACAGAAATATGGCCGTTTGCACGATTATGTTGCACTGGTTTTCGGAATCGCTTGCTGCAGAAAATTCTGCGAAGATTATTCTGGGGATGCAGAAGGACCGTGCTGAGGAGGAGTTAGCCAATAAAGATTGCATAATGTCCAGCTTGCAGATCCAACTAGAACGCACTGTGGCAACTTTGTCTGAGAAGGACTTATCGTTATCTTATCTGGAAATGGAGTATAATAAGGATCGGTCTCGCCTAGAAAAGGCAGATGCTCAGATGAAGGCTGCAATCAGTATGGAAAGCAAGTTGCACGACGACATTGAGAAGCACCGTCTGGAATTGGCTACCGTACTGGAGCGGATGGATGACACTCAGTTCGAATTGGCACAGATGCAGGACGTTCTGATCAGGTTGCAATTAGAGACTATTGATAGCGAGAGGGAGAGAGACAAATTAGCTATGGAAAAGGAGCAGCTCACGTTAGGATTTTCCCACGACAAAGAAGTAATGGAAAGATCCTGTTCGGTGGCTGTAACGATGGTATGGTGGCTTCAGAGCAAGATTGCAGCAGATGAAGTAGCTCAGAGCCGTAATTACGACATCATCGCTTCTGAAGTTGTTGAGCGAGACAGGGTGGTCCTGAGTTTGCAAGACGAGATCGCAGAAAAGACTGCGTTACTTAACGAACACAGGCGGAAGGAAGAGAGTCTTATACAGCAGACTTTAGAACAGATGCAGGAAATTGGCAATATCAGGAAAAGTCTAACAGAGAAAGATTCCTTGTTAACCGTCACGCGAACGGAGCTGTTAAGACATCATGACGAATTATCTGCAAGTGAGCATCGGAGTCTGCAGCTTGCCAGGGAAAAAGAAAATCTTGAGAATCAGTTATGTGAATGTGCTAAACGTTCTGAAGCTCTACAGGCGATGCTTTCGTCAGTTCAGAGGGATTTGCAGGAGGCAGAAGCACAAATAGTCGAGCTAGCTACAGTTCAAGCTGGCATGTTTATTGCACAAGAAGAATGGTTCCTCGAAAGAGATGGATATGAACGAGACGCATCAGAGGCCAAACAGAGGTGCTCACAGTTAGAGCGGGAACTGGACCTTGCACGCAATGTAGCCCAGCAACTCGAATCTGAACTGGATGTCGCTAAAGCGGAGGAGATTGCCCTGCGCGAGGAGAGGGATAAAGTGCTGGTATCTGTTAAGGAAGGTCTGAATACAACGCAAGCTACTGCAGAAGCCTTCAAGCAACAGGTTTCGAACTGCCTGAACTTCCTCATTTTGTTTCACAAGGTCTTATTACTTTTTTCCTCGCTTGCACATTCATCATACAAACTATTACTCTTGCAGCATTTGAAGCTCATTCGGAACTGAACGAGAATGTTGACCCTGTACTTGCAGTTTGAGCTGAGTCAGAAATCCACAGCAGAACTCGATTCACGGCTTCAAAAGCATTTAGCCGAGTGGGAGTCCGAGAAAGAGTCAATGGCGAAAGCCGCCGTGCTTGCTCATGACCAATGCCTGGAAAAGGATCAAGTCCTTACCTCCATGAAGGTCTGCATCGCCACATTGCAATCCCAACTACATGACACCCGCTCGCATGAAAGCAAGCTCTCTCAAGAGATCGAGGTAGTTCTGCGGTCGATGGAGAAAACCCAGCTCGAGAACGAGATGTTGAGATCAAGAGCAGAGGAGCTGTTGCTTGTTGTGGACCGACAGGACCTGCAGATCAGCAGTCTACAGCAAGAGTTAGAACTGAAGCTTCAAATATCTGATAACAAGGTGGAAGACACTCACCGCCAGATGAAAGCGATACTTACGGAATTGGATTCCCTCATTGTCATGAAAGAGAAGTTAGAAATTGACGCTGAAGCCATCGAGGAAAAGATCTCGCTCCACTGCTTGAGCATGGAACAAAAGCTTATAAGAGCTGATGAGGACAAGGAGCAGCTCAAATTACTACTCGCTGAACGGGAGAATGAGCTACTCGGGGAGCTGAGTACCGTACAGTCCGGTAATGTGTCCTTCAGTGTCCGCGTTCAGGAATTAGAAGATGCGTTAGAGAACTCAAGGGTCGTGATTAAGAAGAAAGAAGAGGAGTTGACCGGTCTCCAGCAAAGCTTGACCGAATCGGTTAGCAAAGCTGCAGAGACTCAAGAGAGACTGAGTTCGTCAAAAATGTTGATGAAGGAGCTCGCCCGCTCAGAAGAGCAGTTGAAGCTTCAAACAGCAGCTCTAGCGGCCGAAAATAAGAGGTTGACAAGGTGCATGGCTTGTCGGGAGATTGACTTTTCATCTCTACAAGGCCAGATTGAGGACCTGGAGAAGAGCTTGAAGGAATCACATGAGGAGAAGAGCAAGATTAGCATGGCTCTCTGCAAGTTCAAGGAGGATACCAAACTTTTGGAAAAGCAGTGGCATATTGAGAGAGAGCATTTGAATGACCAACTTGTCACAGCTAACCGAGCGCTTTCGGAGAGCCAAGAAGTCACACGAGGATATCACAGATCTTTGGCGGGTTTGGAGGACGAAATAATGGCAACCCAAAAGAAGTGCGAATTGACCATTAGCGAACTTGAAACCCAATGGAGGACGGCAATGGGAGAAATGTCAAATCACCTATCTCAAATTTCCCTGGACTTCATAGAAGTACGAAGCTCCGCAAGAAAGACGCAGTCGGATCTTGCACAGGCTCGGTCCTTGATAGCTGCGGCAGACGCTGCTATAGAACAACTTTTGGACCAAAGTGCAACAGAAGGAGCCAATTTTCAGTCGCTCGCAAAGCAGGAGGCACTACAGTTGGACCCTGGTCACCAGGAGGCTAACCTCTTGAACTCTTTTGATGTGCTCGGGGCAGATGTTCAGAACCTTAGACGTGAGTGCGAGAAACTACGAGCACAGGTGTTCGACAAGGACAGCACTATCTTATCGGTGCAGATGGAGCTGAGTGCAACTGTGGCAAGCAGCAGGCAGGTGGAAGTTGAACTGGCATGCGCTGTTGACGAGAGGAGTGAACTTAAGCTGCAGCTCGACGACATGAACAGCGCGCTAATAAATGCTCGAGAGGAGATCAGATGCAGAGATGTGGAGCTGGAAACCTTTGAGTGTGAGTTGCGGAAGGTTATGGAGGTTCTCGTGAAAACGGAGGAGAAGATGGTTGAATCATCTTGTGACTGGCGTATGCAGTTGGAAGTCGTGAAGGAAGAGATGGAAGCCGCGAAACTTTGTGCTAGTGAAAAGAGCAGTGAAGCAATAATATTGAGAAAACAGTTTGAGGATGGGCAGGCTACTTTGCTGGAGGCAGAAGTACTTGTTAATGCTTTAGTTCGTGCGAATGAAAGTGCAAAGCGCGATGTGCTCAAATGGAAGTCAAGGGAAGAGAGGATGATTCTCCAGAGTGGTGAGATGCTCAACATGATCAACGAGGAAGTGTCTGTAACTATGGACCATGTGGAGAAACAGTTGCGGGACATGAGTTCAGATATTCTCGGAATGAAGAAGCTGCTCACAGAAGCTTTTTCGGGAACTGCAGTAGACCTCAATCATGAATTTACTGAATTTATGAAGATTCAGTATCATGAGATAGAAAGGGCTGCAGAAGCAGCACATAAGAAGCTTGCTGAGATGAATGCCATTGAGATTGACTTGGAGCAGAAACTGCACGAAAGTGTCCTGGAGAATGAGGCTCTGCGAATTTCTCTCAACGGAACTCAAGATCTGCTGGATAAATCGCAAGCTGCCCTAAAGGATGCGATGCAGAGCATGGAATTTCAAGAAAATCAACACACGATTATGAGAGAAGAGCTTCAAGGAGCGCTGGCTGCAAAAAGTACATGCATTTCAGACTTGACTTCCGACTACGATCGTCTGTCTACAAGAAATAATGAGCTGGAGAGGTTGTGCACAGGGACAAGCGAAGAGCTGAGTACTGCCTTGGCGAATCTGAAGCAGCTGGAGATAGAAAGGCTTACATTGACTGAGGAGCTCAGCATGTTACAGGAAGAGAAGAATCATATGCACGGTCTAGTTGAGCAGCTTCAGATGTCACTAGGAGATGCTTCGAGCACTAAGCAGGAGCTGGAGATGGAACTTCTTAGTCTCAGGCATTCTCATGAAGATGAGACAATTAGGCTCGAGGCCGTCCTCAATGACACAGCTGCGAAATTATTGGAAACAGAGATTACTGTACGAGCCCTCACCTCTGATCTAGAGTCCCGCCAGAATGAGAATGCGTGTGTTAACAGCGCTTTGGAGAAGAAAGTTTCTGAAGTTCAAGATCTGCGAGTTCATGCTCACGACCTTCAAGAGAAATTGATGCACTTGATGGCAGACGCTGAGGAACAGAGGAGTGTGGTAAAGAGCAAATCGGAAAAGCTCGTGCTCTCTGAAGCAGAATCCGATGCAGCTATGGAGATTCTCGCTACTATGCTAGAAAGTACTTCTAATAAACTGCATAACGCAGAGCTTTCGAAAGCTGATCTGGAGGAGAATCATAATAGCGTTACATCTATGCTGCATTCTCTACAGGTGGCTTTTTCGGAGCTTGAACAAGAGAAAGGAGTTCTGTTAGACAGAGTAAGCGATCTGAATGATGAGAAGGCTAATCTTCTGGAAAGGTTTGAGATGCAGAGGAAGCAAGTTTGTCAGCAGTTGGTAGATGCCAGCGCTGCATCTGCTGGTCACGAATTGCAGCTGGAAATCTTAAAATCCATTATCGAAAGTGCCTCAGAGGAATTGCAGAGTAAAGATGACATGATTTACGCACTTCAGGAGAAGCTGGAGCATAGTTTTAGTCGCTCCCTGGCATTGGATGAGGAGAAGAAGGACTTGTCGGAGAGGTTAGAGATTCTTTACACACAGGTGTGTATGCAGTCTCAAGAAGTCAGTGCTACATCCATGGCACATGAGACGGAGCTCGAGAGCTTGAAAAACATCATCGAAAGCACATTACAGGACAGAGATCGCATGCTTCATGCAGTTGAAGAGAAGCTGGAGCATAGCAGTGTGCGTTGTTTGGCCCTTGATGAGGAGAAGAAGGAATTGCTGCAGAAGTTAGAGACTCTAAACGTGCAGCTCTGTAATCAGTCTCAGGAAGCGAGTGCTGCATCCATTGCACACCAGACAGAGCTAGAGAGCCTGAAAAACAGCAACGAAAGTGCTTCAAGGGAACTACAAGAGAGAAATCGCATGATTTCTGGACTTCAAGAGAAACTGGCGGAAAGTAGTGCCCTCTGCTTGTCCCTTGATGAGGAGAAGAAGGATTCGCTGCAGAGGTTAGAGTCTCTAAATCTGCAGCTCCATAGACAATCTGAGGTAGCTAGTGATGAATCAACCGCCCATCAAATTGAGCTTGAAATTTTGAGAACCATCCTCGAAAGTACCTCGAAGGAACTAGAGGAGAGAGATCACATGATTCGTGGAGTTGAAAAGAAGCTGGAGCAAAGCAGTGTGCGTTGCTTCGCCCTTAGTGAGGAGAAGAAGGATCTGCTGGGGAGGTTAGAGTCTCTAAACCTGCAGCTCTCTGAGCAGTCTCAGGAAGTCAGTGCTGCAACCAGCGCACACCAGAAAGCGATTGGAAACTTGAAGAACATCATCGAAAACGCCTCGAGGGAACTAAAGGAGAGAGAACACCTGATTTCTGCTCTTCAAGAAAAGCTGGCGGAAAGCAGTGCCCGCTGCTTGGCCCTTGATGAGGAGAAGACGGATTCGTTGCAGAAGTTAGAGTCACTAAATCTGCAGCTCCGTAAACAGGCTGAGGAAGTCAGTGCTGCATCAACCGCTCATCAAATCGAGCTTGAAATACTGAGAACCGTCTTCGAGAGTACCTCGAAGGAAGTACAGGAGAAAGATCGCATGATTCTTGCAGTTGAAGAGAAGCTGGAGGAAAGCAGTGTGCGTTGCCTAGCTCTTGCTGAGGAGAAGGAGCATCTGCTGCAGAGGTTGGAGGCTCTAAACCTGCAGCTTTGTGAACAGTCTCAGGAATTCAGTGCTGCAACCAGCGCACAACAGACAGAACTCGATAACCTGAAAAACATCATCGAAAATTCCTCGAAGGAACTTAAAGAGAAAGATCACATCACTTCTGCGCTTCAAGAAAGGCTGGTGGAAAGCAATGCCCAATGTCTGACCTTGGAGGAGGATAGGGCAGACCTGCTGCAGAGGTTAGAGACTCAGACCTTGCAGCTCCGTAGACAGTCTGAGGAAGCCAGCGACGCATTAACCGCTCACCAAGCAGAGCTTGATATCTTGAGAACCATCATCGTAAGTGCCTCGATGGATCTTGAGGAAGAAGATCGCATGACTCTTGCAGTTAAAGAGAAGCTGGAGCAAAGCAACGTGCGTTGTTTGGCCCTTGATGAAGAAAAGAGGAATTTTCTGCAGAGGTTAGAGATTCAAGCCTTGCAGCTCTGTAGTCAATCTCAGGAAACCAGTGCTGCATCAAGCGCTCATCAAGTCGAGCTTGAAATATTGAGAACCATCATTGAAAGCGCGTCGAGGGAAGTACAAGAGCGAGAAAACGTGACTCTTGCAGTTGAAGAGAAGCTGGAGGAAAGCAGTGTGCGTTGCCTAGCTCTTGCTGAGGAGAAGGAGCATCTGCTGCAGAGTTTGGAGGCTCTAAACCTGCAGCTCTGTGAACAGTCTCAGGACGTCAGTGCTGTAACCAGCGCACACCAGACAGAGCTCGAGAACTTGAAGAACATCATCGAAAATGCCTCGACGGAACTGAAAGAGAGAGATCATATGATTTCTGCTCTTCAAGAAAAGCTGATGGGAAGCAATGCCCTTTGTCTGAATCTGAACGCCGACAAGGCAGACCTGCTGCAGAGGTTAGAGACTCAAACCTTGGAGCTCTGTAAACAGACTGAGGAAGCCAGTGCTGCATCAACCGCTCACCAAGTAGAGCTTGAAATCTTGAGAACGGTCATTAAAAGCGCCTCAGCGGATTTGGCAGAGAAAGATTGCAAAATATCCTCCCTTCGTGATAATCTGGAGGAAAGTGGTGATCAGGTTCTGAAGATTCTAAACTCCTTGGAGACGACCATGCTTGCTTCAGCCCAGATTGAACATGAGAGGAATGAAATCCTTGAAACCGTAAACAACCTTGACACGGAAACGAGAGCGTTGAGAGAGGAAGTTAAGGTTAAATCTCAGAACTGCGCAGATTTGGAGACGAGCATTTTGAGGCTTCAAACAGATCTGCAAGATGTCTCAAGTACTTCGTGTGAGCAGAAACTGGAGCTAGAAATCCTGACGACGATGCTTGAGACCGCAGTCAAGGAATCAAGAGAGAAGGATGCCATGACATCTGATCTTGAGAACCTTCTTAGTCAAAGTCAGTTGCAGAATGCAGAGATGCTTCAATCTTCGCAAGAGGTTGTGAACCATTTTTCGATCTTCCAATCACAGCTCGATGCTTGCTTCCAGCAGAATGAGGATCTTGAGAAGAGTAAATTGGCACTCACTGCTGAGGTCTACACTCTATCGCAAGAACTAGCCAGCGTAAAAGAAGGACGACAAGCTTCCGAGAATGTTTTGGAGGAACTGAGGACCTCGTTTGATCAGCTGGAAAAGCAGAAGGAGAAGGAGTTACGCGTGCTCTCAGAAGAGGCTGAAAAGCTCAAGTGCCAGGAAGCAGTTATGGAGGTGGATTTATGGGATTGGGAACAACGATGTCAAGATATGGAGATTCAACTTGATGAGAAAGTCTCTGAAATAGAGATTCTTCGAGGGAAGTTACGTGCAACTCAGGACGAAAGTAAGGAGCAATTGGAACTGGCGAATGACGAGTTGCTAGAATGTCAGCGCAGGATTGCTGAGCTTGAGTCCGAACGACAAGAATTGATCAACGAAATTGAAGAAGGGTCTTCTATCGTAGCAGATGTCCAGGCAAAGTTCCAAATAAGGGAAAATGAAATGGAAGAGCACTTCAGCAGACATTCAATTGAACAAGAAGTACTGGATGCCCTCGAGAATGAGAATAAAGAGTTGATAGCTAGCGTGAAGCACCTCACTGCTGAAGTTACCGCCAGCCAACAGAGGGCCGCAGCTGCAGAGAATATGCAGGTTGAGACGAGGCTAGAGATGGAGGCACTTGAGAGGGACCTTAAACAAAAAGATGACCTTTTACAGAGTCTAGAAAACGACCTCAATTTATTACAAGAGTCTGCACTCCAGGAACTCCGCCTCAATCAAGAGCTCGATTCGTTACGCGTTTCGACAGATGATTTACAACAGGAACTGAATGTTCACAAAGAAAGGCGGGCAAGATTGGAGATTGAGATTGCTCAGGTAACCGAAGAACTCGTCCAATTAAGGAATCAGACCGCGACCTGGAAAGGAAAGGCCCACGAACTAGAGACTGAGCTAGACAAGAGGCAGCAAATCATTGAGAGCCTAGAAGATGAGTTGCGAATGGCGGAGCAGAACATGGCGAACACTCTTGAAGAGGCCACTATTGATCTTAAGGAGATCGAAAACGAAAGAGATCGGCTTCAGGTCGAAGTCCTCGAACTAACAGAGCAGTTGGAGATGACGCAGTCGATGGTAGAAGAGCGTGATGCCGTTGTCTCAGAACTCCATCAGGTAAACTTGTCGAGTGTACAATCTCTGGTAAAAATTCTGTTTATTCCATCTCCCCACCGGACATTCGTCAATAGTTCCTTGAATCTGTCTAACGAATGGGTCTATGTAACGCAGGCTGAAGAACAAAGCAGAAATCATGCAAAGGAGAAAGAAAATGAAGCCAAGCTCCTCACAAGATCTGTGCACGAGTTGGAGAGTACAGTCTATGCTCTGGAAAGCCAAGTGAGTTAAATGTTCTCATCCCTTGATTGAGGCTTGAAGCTTCTTTAGCACCTCATCATATTTAGTCATGGAATCTTGTCGACTTTCGATTCTCTACTGTCATTCATCGTATATACTTTAATCGTGTACACGAGATTTAGAGTTCTTACTTCTGTTGATGTGGTGTGCAGTTGGGGTTACTGAAGAGAGAAGCTGAACGGCAGCGGCTGCTAAGAGAAGATATAGAGATGGAGTCGCAGAAACTGAACAATCACATTTTTGTGACACAATCTGCTCTTGAAGAATCGAACACTCGTAACGCTGAGGAGTTCAAGGATTATCTTTCTGCTCAGAATGAACTAAGAAGGTGCCTAGCCATTCCTAATCTTCCTTGAGTTCAAGTGATGGAGTAACGTTAAAGAGTGCTTCAATTATATAGCGATCCAGGTTAACTTTGAGTTCCGTATTCTGCTTCAGGAAAGTGGAGGAGAAAGAGGCTGAGATATTGCACTTGCGAAGAAAGCTGGAAAATCTCGAGATTGCGTCGAAAGACAAAGATGTTCAGGTGTGAATCACACGTACATCATTATGAATCTGGAGTCTGTAGGTCTAGAGTCATTCTGCTACTTGCTGCAATCCACAAATATATCTCACCTTGGATGAAGAGGTCAAGTGTTACTAAGCGGAAGCTCAGAATGTTTTAAGCAGTGCAACAACTTTGTCTTCACTTCATTTTGGTAGTTAAACTCCGAAAATACCAGTGACCAATGCCTGACTTGTGGGTTGGGTGCAGATTAATGATGCCATGGCGCAAATATCCGACCTCCTGCATGCTGCTGAGATTCAGAGGGTCGACGTTCAGCAGAAGGTACTATTTTGTTATTGATTGCTCTTTGTATCACAGCATGATTTTAGTTCATAGAAACGTAGTATTCGATAAGCAGTCTTCGACTTCTTTGATGTTAATTCTGTCTGTTCTTGTGAAGCAGCTGAAACGGATGGGAAATGAAGTAGAGCGATCGAAATCAGTTAACTCGGTAGACCAATTTGGTTGCACTTCGCGAAACTCAAATGAATTGGCGAACGAAATTGGGTCATTCAGAGCCAACTTATCGCAGGAGTCATGTTCACGTCGAGACATGGTGCATCTCTCATGCCAACGTCGTATTGAAGAGCTCGAAGAACTTGCTTCGTCTCGCCAGAAAGAGGTACACTCGCAAATAATTTCGTTCTGCGAAGTGGTACTAATTCCTTTTTAGCCTGAATGAAGGGTGCTCACTCAATGTTAGCTCAAATCACGTCCAATCTTTGCCTTACAGCGCCTATTACGGGGCAAACTTGATCTTAGGAAGGAACTTCGTTATGCAGCAAAATATTGACTCATACAGTTAAATGCAGATAGTTCAACACTAACCCGCTCTTTTGTAGGTACACACGCTGCATACAAGATTAGCTGAGGCTGAGAGCATGACTCATGATGTTCTCCGAGATCTACTTGGTGTTAAGTCGGACATGAACAACGTCGTGGTACGTGATTTGCTGCATGTGGAATACAATCCACGATGTCGATATATGTGGGAATGTACTCCACCATCGTACCAAGCTTCTGGGTCTGATTCTAGCAGCTCTAACAGAAGTAATTGTGTTGTTGTGCAGTCACTGCTTGATCACCAGCAAATCAAGCAGCTGGCAGAGTCCGCCTGTCGCAAAAACGAAGAAGCTGAAGAAATGGTAGGTCCTTTCACCAAGATTTATTTACTAGCAGGTTTGTTGAATGTTACTCTCGTTCGCAGATACCTGTGATAACATCTGTGATTATTCCTCACATCATCTTTCTCCACACGCAGGAGACGGAGCTTTCCAGCTTGAGATCACAACTGAATGCCTACATTGAGGAAAGGGAAAGGTACGGAATTCGCCTTCTTTTGCTCCCGCTTACGATCTTGATTATAATTTCAGTGGTCAACCATGAAAATCGGAGCTGGTTCACACTCTAATCATTGTTTCTTTCTTTGCAGCTGGGTAGAGGAGATGAATTTGAGACAGTCTGAGATGGTGGCTGCACGTGCGACTGCTGAGAGGTTACGCGAGAAAGAGCAGTTGCTGACGGATGAGATTGAAAAGTTCAGGGTAGGCTTTCAACACATCAAAGAAAGAAATTGCTCAAAGTTGCTGTACCAGTGCGAGCGTCAGACGTGCATTTCTGCTATGACCACAATGACTAGATCAATGTGCACTACGAATTCAAACTATGCAGTCTGGAGATCTCGTCAATGTCAAGCTGGTGAACTGAACTCATCATAGGCGGACCCTCGTTATGTTCCCCACTGACCTTCGTTATGCCAATTATGCAGGTTGAGAACATCAGTCATCAAGAGAAGATTATGGAGCTTGAACTGGAGATCCGAAGACTTCCCACCGGACAACAGTCTTTCTATCAACAGATCAACCATCACGCTAAAATAAGAGTATGTCTATATAATAACTTGCCGTCAGATAGGAAATTCGAGTGATTCTACGAAAGTCGATCTATACTTGGTAGGAGTTAGTCGCTGTTCCTTGAAAGTTCGTGAGCATTGACGGCAGTGTCTTCTTAGCGAGCAGTTGCTGTCGTTGATTGTTATCTACTGACAATCCCCCCTACATTAGCCAAATTGAACTCGAATTCCTTATACTTGATGGGTCTAAAGCTTGTCTCTTAAATCCAACTACGCAGGAGGAGAACGAGGCCCTGAAAGTGGCCAAAGATGCATTGAGCAAGGAACTGCGACGCACTGAGCTCCTGTACGCGGGGATGCACGAGGAGCTGTTAAAATTCAAATCATCTGAGAGTACATCGCCTGGCTTTGACCAAGAGCGACTGCACCTTCGCCATCTGCTTCAGGTATTGTTGTTTGTCACGCCTTGAATCTACATCTGGAGCCGGAAATACCATTCCAGTACGTGAGCCCGTACGCTTGAGCGACTCGTGCTTTGGGCCTCATCCGCAGCTTGCAGAGAAAACCTCTGGGCAGTTAGTGTCACAGAACCTATTGAATCCACTAACTTGGTTTTGATGAGTGATTCACAGGAGGCAGAGAATAGCCGAGCCCAAGCAGCACAGAAGCTCTCTAGCTTATGCACTGCCATCACGCAGGTAAAACTCCAGCACTTTCTCGGGAACTTCCATGGTTATAAGAATTGTGTGTCAATAGCTCTCACCATTGCGTCATTCTCTGTTCTGATGTAACGATTACACATGATTTTCGGTACAACAGTTCTCTTCCTGTTGCTTTTCAATGATATAGACGAGTTACTGCTTCTACTTTCTTAACTTTGTGGCCACTTTCTGATTCGAATGTCTTCGATCTACAGGCAGCAGGCTTGTCTGTCTCGGGGTCAGTGGATCCACCTGTAGCCCTGGACGCCCTTCAGATGCTTGAACACCGTTTACGAACCAGTGAACAAGAGCTTTCAGAGACCAAATTCAAGGTATTTTTCTATCTTTGCATCTCAACACATATGCAGCTGAACCTTTCGCGCTAAATCATTGAGTAGATATGATACTCTGGCCTGATATTTAGAGGAAAATTCTAATCCTTCTTTACACATTTTGTAGAAAAAAATCACGGGCGAGAGAAGAAGGCGCACGGCCTTTGGGGCGAAGGATTCCCCATTGAGGTCGATCAGTAACTTCACGGAACTGATGCAAAGAGCTTCCAGCGCCAGTCCCAGCCCTGCACCTCGCTAAGCTGTGGCAGAGTCGCACGTATGTTTGTACCATTGTATACTAGCTCCAAGTGAGTATCAATTTTGCAGTTCATGTGAATCTATCAATCGATAGAGTTGTATCATACACAGGCTGAACTTGTGCCATATTATCTTAATCAATCATTTCCGTTCATTGTTCTCCAGTTTCCTAACCGATCGAAATGGATAAGCTATTTCTTTGTTCGAATGTTCCTTCGTGCTACCAAGCAAGCATAAAGCTATATATTATTTACTTTCATCGTATGTTTTGTCTGGGCAAAGAAAATGCAGTGAGTCATTTGTAACATATTATGAGAACAATCATACTCGCTTCGAACATAGTACTTTCTGCTTACGTGCTGCGCACTTAGTGCAAATAGGCAGTGCAAGCTGTCTTGTGCCAACAAGTAGAGCAGACTTTGAGAACAGTTTTAGCTACCATGAGGGTAGCCACAAACTCGTACGATGTGCCACATCCTTTATACTCTTGCTGATGAAGGCATAGCCCTAAAGATGCCATGTGGGCAAGCACTTCCAGATAAATCAGGTCTACTTCTCGAAGGTGAGATCATCTTCCCCGCACGTAAAACAAAGCATATTGTGGATCTACTCACTTTCGATGGAATTGTGATTAAGCGCCCTTAAACTGGGTAATCCCATGTCTTGCGAAGTATACTCGAGCGGGAGTTGTCTAAACAATACGATCCTTGTGGAGAGGCAATTGCAAGTCCCACGCAAAATTGAGATGAAACAATTGGTGGTCAAGCTGATTGATCGTAAGTGGTGGGATGAGGCATGGAATACAATTGAAAGCAATTTTGCTATTTGCCAGCTACCTTATGGGACGGAAATTGGAGCGAGGCAATGCACAGAAACATCCAATGATGAAGCGTGCAGAATCGTGACTCCATTGGAACCCCGTTCACGATCCATTGGACGGCTCTTAGGCTGTATAATGGTTCCCCTTCTGCTGATCGACTAAAGGCTATGAAATTTCCTCCTCGGGATGAGCAACTAAACGATGGGCTTCACACAGAGACCTCATTCTGGACAGTAATGATTCGCTGAAGAAGCTACGAAGCGCCCTTGATAAATTAAGCAAATAAGGAGTAGTGGAATCTTAGACGACTGAAATACTGCAACTGTATCAAACTTCGTGCGATTGATAGCGGAAGCTTCGAGAAGCTTTCAAGCAGATGCATGCACTAATTCTACTCTATCAATAGCGAACATCAGAGTTTTTAGAACTAAATTTATCCAACTTGATTCTCTGTTGCTATGATTGTCTATGACGAACATCTTAGATTATATTCGCTTCACTTTCCAAATTTAAGAGTCATCATCAGTAGCCAGAACTTCCTCCGATCAGATACATGCAAAAGTACAAGCAACAACGGACGATGCATGTGTGAATCAGCCTGGTCAAATGAGGGATATCCTCGTTTCTCATTCAGGAATTAAGTTCCAATGAAGCGAACACCTAAAATTTTTATGGCCTAAGCTACAAACTCTCAAAGAACTCACCACCGAGACTCATCACCAACTACTACAGTGCCAAAATTGTGCCGAGTTCTCTCGTATACCAACTCGTGTAAAGTAGACCTCGATGTGAACACACGGTGAGCCCTGTATGAATTCCTCCCCCTTCTTCATATCCCACTCTTCCAACTGTGAACCGTCAGCTTAGTCTTACTAAACCCCTGCAAACCACCTTTGTCCACCTTCAGGATGCCGATCAGGATGGTCCCAACTCTGATAGCTCAGGCTCGAATAATGCTTCATTAGAACCACTGCCCATCCCTTGAATGGTGACGAGCCAATAATTATGGAGTGGTTGTGCTCCCGAACTGTTTTCTTGTTGTTGAAAATCGCATTAGAATGGCAATCCTAGCTTTCCGATTTATTCTCTTCAGTCGCCTCTGGTACCTTTGCTTTCTCCTCCTCCACTATCACCTTCGCTTGTTGTTGTTGCTCATCTACCAAAACTCGTTTACAAGCCTCGTAGCACATGAATGAGATACCCGCTGCTGGGATTATCTTTATGCAACTTGCTCCAAGCCCCCGGTACAACCCTCCTGGACCTTGCTCTTTCACTATGCTTGACATCGCCTGAAATACATTACTGTACACCTGTCGTCCTCCAATGTTGCCCACCTGCAAAACGATGGCAGACATCAGTAGGTTGTTGTGGCTGTTAAGTTGTTGAAGATTATGAGGTTGAGGCAATGGTCATACCTGCATCTGTTTTCGTGCAACTTCTAACGGGAACGACGCGGAACTAGCAACAGCCCCTGCGATGGAGCCCATCAAAAGAGTCTCCAAGTTTCCAATATCGTCCCTCTTAGCAATCCGTCTGTAGGTCTTTCGTAAGCTATCGTAAGTGCAGTAGTTCATGGCTGCGTACGGGATCACTCCAATCAAACTCGGTAGTAGGCCTCTGTAAAGCTCCATAGGACCTTCTTCCTTACAAATCTTCAAAAACGCGTGCAACAGGTTGTCGTACATGCCATGCTGCAGAAAGAAGAAGAATGAAGGTATAAACAACCTGAAGCATGACTATTGTCGCAAAGGTAAAAGCACTAAGAGTTGTGGAATGTACCTCGACTGTCAAGCGCGTTTTCAGCAACTCAAGAGGATACATGGTCAATGTGGAGCATACACCCGCCGTTGCTCCAGCTATTGTCGAAGCAGGCACTGGGAGACGCGAAGGCTCACCGTTTTTCGGAGTCAGAAAAGTCTTCACAGAGTCATACGCAAGGAGCTGCACACACAACGACACCAATCAGATTGTGAAACTATCTTCATTTCGGTACACTCTAATACAACTAAAAAGCTCTCACATTAACAACTACTCGACGTAATAAGACCCATACAAAGTTAGAGAACTCCAGGAACAGATAAATAAAACCTCGGTGAATACAACACATCAATTAGGGTTTCTCTACTCAGTTAGAGTGGGTCCCAATTAGAGTTCTGAATGTCATGTTGTAAACAACCTGCTCTAAGACACTACGAGAAATATGAACCAACCTAATGCAACACAGTTAGAAGTGAATTATTTCTGCACTGAATTGCAGTAACTATTCCACACCCTGTAATGCGGTAGAAAACATTAACAGAGAAGAGGACTGATGGATTTGGCCTTCTCAGGATTTGGAGGAGTCCCCAATCTACACATCTTCGTCTGAAGTCATTATGATGCATGCAAGACAATCCAAAACAGTGGAATTTCTCAAATTGGCCCGCTTTGTGAAACGGGAGACGGAGAGAAGCAAACGGAAGTACAAGCTCACCTCAATAGCTTTACTCGGAGCTACTCGAAGCACATTGACGCCATTCCCTCGGAACAAGCCTTGCCAACCATCCCTCTCCATAATAGTATGAAACATGTCCGTAACCGAGGTTTTGCCGCCCGTGCCAACCATCAAATGCGTGCGAATTGTTTCTAATGGCGCCACAGCAGTTCGCGAAACCGCTCCAGCAAAAGCGCCGCTTATCAATCTCCGGAGAGAAGCATTCCCTACTTTCAGCTTGAAACCCTTGAACTGAAACCTCTTCGGCTTTTTCTCCTTTTCAACCACCTCCTCCTCTACTACTAACCCTAACACCTCGCTACAATCACAAACACAATCTCAGTCCCTCGAAATGGCGTTAAAAGCGGCGAATGGCAAAAATTGTGCTAAGGAGCAGCAAATGGCAAGGATTGTGGTGTTACTGACCGGAATTCAGCTTCAGTTGGAAGCAAGGTTTTGAATCCGAACTCGGAAACGGGAGCGGACGCAGACGCCATGGCTGCAGCAGGTTTGGCTCTCCCGCGACGATGTTGTTGCACAAGCTCCGCCGTGCGCTCCGAGGTGGAGCACACTAAAGCCGGCATATGCGTCGTCACGCTCTCCGCGAAAATTTTCTGCCGCGCCGGCCGCGCCTGTATCCCTGGCGTGCCGGCCCTCGCGGCCGCGCACGACGCCAACGATTCAGTGCCGTGACCTCCCATCCGCAATGACGAATCTCCGCCTCCTCCCTCCCCCTCTACCTTCATACAAATCCGCCTCTCTTACTCCGCCTCTCCACAAAATGGCTCACAAATGAAAATCTCTCGTACGAATGGGAATCTGGCTCTAAACTAAGAAAGGTTTGCCTTTTTCGCTCGATCAAAAGGGGGAATCTGCGTCTCTTGCTCAAATCTTGTGCGAAAAAGCTGCTTTTGGAGTCAATGAAAAGGGGAATCTGGAGCGGACGGGTATGGAGGTGTCCGTGGAGGGGGCACACTCTATGCTCGCCGCGACCGCTCTCTCTGAAGTCTCTCTCTGTGTGTCCTCTCCCCTCTGTCTCTCTTTGTTTCCCTTGTTACACTTGGTGCCTGCAGCCTCCCCATCTTGATAAGGGTTTCCAAATATTCGTCCTCACTTGCCCGTGTGAATAGGGCTCCCCGCGGTCATGGGTGCGCCTGCCTGCTCTGTACTGATCACTCTAGCCCCTAAATTTGGGCTTCCGGAAGACGGTGAATCATTTTCTTCTATGACTTCTTGTGCAAGAAAAGGTCCTTAACTTCTCTTCAATGGTTTATGAGAATATTTTTTATTCACATTTATTTTGTTTGTTTAAACCCATTTTGGAAAAGGTAAACTTTTGGCATGCCTAAATCACAAATAATTTCTAAAAGAATTACTTGAAGCAAATTTTGAAAATCAATTGCAATCGACAAATCCTCATTCAAGTATGTATTCTATTTCTTATTAGCCTCTAATCAAAAATTAGATATGATTTTTTATGGGCAATTTTGAGGCCATTGTATAAACCAATCAGCATAAAGTATTGGCAATCCATGGGCACCCCCTGGAAGTGCGATTTGGCAGGACATCCCCAAGCTGGGACTTACCAGCGTCCCTGCCCCCCAAACCCTTCCCGGCCATATAAAAATTTGGGAGTAAATTTGCCCCCTATTTTTAATTGTTGATGTCACCTATGATACCATGGTAAGGTCTCCCGAGGGTGAAATGGGGTCTTAGATCCCATTTCAGAACTCAAAATTTCAAAAGAAGTAGTTGAATGCCTCAAGAAACGAAAATAAAATAAAATTGTCATTTTTTGGTTGGGCAGAGAGTAAGGGCAGGCCAACGTTGGGGTAAGTCCCAGCTTGAGAGATGTCCTCTCCACGCCCGTGAAGTGTCACCATCACAATTTTGCAATATGGGTAATTAGGGTAAGAGGGTATCACTTTGTCAATCCCCATTTCTTTGTAGTCAATAAGGTGGTTCTAAATATAATAATGTGTCGAAGGATGACTTGAAAAGGATGTGATATTCATGAATGGTTACGTTTTTTGAGAATATGAAAACTTCATAAGCCTTTGTAAGCTTGCTAAAAGCATCATTTTTGTTTTGTTAATATGTTAGTGTTATATTCAAAAAAATACTAAATTTAAACCTGTTCGAAGTGCCCTTTTTGGGCTTAAATACTAAAATTTGCGTAAAAAATTCTTATTTTTGTATGTAGTGTAGGGAGCACCCTATAATTTCAACACCTTCATCTAGGCTGCTCGAAATAGCAAAGCCACTTTTCACATTCTTGGTTCTTTAGGGATTAAATAATTAGATTGAATGAGAAAGGCACAACAAGCCTTGGCTTGGTGGTTAGGGCTCATGCCTCCAATGAGGAGGTCGTGGGTTCTACACCCCATGCAGGCACGGTGCTCACCACCATAGTCCACTCAACTCTGGTGGAGGGGGGGGGGGGTCTTGGACCTTGTTGTATGGCACCTCAAAGCCATTTGGGAAGATACCAAGTCGGATATCTCTAAGGCACTAGTGGCTAGGTAGGAACTAGCATAGTGTTCACGCCGAGGGGGGTTAGTAGTTGCGCCATTTGTGTGATGACCTCAGAGCACACATTCAAGGATAGGTCAAACGAACACTCTATTCACACCAGCCTCTAAAGAGGTTGGAGTTTCTCTTCTTGAATGAGAATAACTTTGGCATACTAGAAGCCCTTGTGTAAACTAAACAACTTTGTGAAAAGCCAATTGAAAGTAGAACATGGAAGTTATCATCTATGTTTTGGAGGTTTCACATATCATCCAACATATTATCCCTTATAAGAGGATATAATCTGGTAATATTTGTATGATACTTGGGTGATACTCATATGGTACTTGTGATGTTCATATGGTACGTGGGTGATACTCATACAATACTAGGGTGATACTCACACGATACTAGGGTGATACTCACACGATACTAGGGTGATACTCACACGATACTAGGGTGATACTCATACGACACTAGGGTGATACTCATACGATACTAGGGTGATACTCATACGATACTAGGGTGATACTCATATGATACTATGGTAATACTCATGCGATACTAGGGTGATACTCATACTATACTAGGGTAATACTCATACGATATTAGGGTGATACTCATACTTTGAAACCTCCATTCATTACGTTGACTTACAACTACAAATGTGCTATGATCTCCCATCATTGATTCTCTCACACATGATTACTAAGGTCGGAGCAGGAAGGAATATTCTCCCACTCGAAGGGGCAAATTAGGGCATGTGTTGCTCTTTTCTTCTCCGACGCACTTTCTGAGCGAGAGAGAGAAGTGGCGATTGCTGACTGCCCAGGTGCCCAACCACGGCCATAGGTCCCCATTAATAAAATAAAAGGAGTGGGCAGGGACCATGACCATGACCATCCTATGGCTGCCCTGATAATGATCACCAGCCACAAAAAAGATGCTCCAGACTACAGCGCCATTGAACGGAAGCAAGCGAAGGAAGGAAGGAAGGAAGGAATCCTGTCAATTACCGGTATTTGTGGGGGGCCCTCTCGGAACCTTTGGAAACTCACCACCACCTCACATAGAGTGCAGCCTCTGAGCTGGGGCCAAGAGGCGCTCCTTCTCTCTCCTTGGTAACCAACCACTTGCTCCTTGCTCCTTGCAAAAGCGACGACAACATTCCTTTTCTTTTTGCGTACCAGCTGACATCATGTGGTTTGGAATTTTAGGGTTTTGTTGATAGGACTGTGTGTGTGTGAGTGTGTGAACTTCTTCTTCAACTTCCTGTTGTTGCAATGCCCCCGGCTCCTTCTGTTGGTACAGTTTGGGTGGGGTATTGAAGTACTCCCTTTGTCCCATTGTAATTTGTCCGGTAGGTTCTCTTAAATCTATCTCCCAAGGTAGATTTAAGAGAACCCGTTTTACAATAATAATGGGACAGAGGGAGTACTACGAATCTGTTGTAGTCAATTGAAGAATCTGGCATCTTTCCGTGGCAAGCGGAGTGGTTGGATTGGGTGAGTTACTGAAAGATGCAGAATCTTTCATCCCTCACCACTACACAAGAGTTGTCTACTCCCTCTGTGTCATTATAATTGTCCAATAGGTTCTCTCAAATCTACCTTGAGAGGGAGATTTCATTGAACCTATTGGACAATTATAATGGGACAAAGGGAGTATTATTTAAGGGAGCCCTCACCATTACACAAGATTTGTTTATTATTTGAGGGAGGTAGTTTGTTTTGTTTTGTTTTGTTTTGTGAGTGAGTGAGTGAGATTATGATCTGGAGCAATGTTGATTGGATCGGGGCTCATGGAGTGTCTTTGGAAGCGGATTTTTCTCGTAGAGGTGTAGGCTACATTCGGATCACGAAGTGGGTTGATGGATCCCAAGATGTTAAATTTCGAAGTCTTTATGGCCTCAAAAATATTGGAAATTATTTATGTCAGTGTGGCAACACCATAAGGGCATACTAGTTGTTAATTAGTGTTACAAATGTTGATTGCAAACCGTAACACTAAATGTCACATGTCACCATAGTGTTAAAACACATTCGTCAAACCATGACACTAAATGAGAGAGCATGCAAACTTTTTTGCGAGTAGAAGAATTTAGTGGAAATGGTGCAATAGGTGGCTTGAAGAAAAGACAAGGGACATTGATTGCATTCGCGGCCCAAAATGAGTACCAATCTGGAGAGAGTTGAGAATTATTGTTTTTTACCGAAGTTATCCATTACACTAATCTCCATGTAACAGGGACGTTTTACATTGGCGAGTCAAGCCATACATGGGGTGGAAGGAGGGAAAGAAATCCTCTCAACATGAGTGGTTCATATTTTGTAGTTCAAAAATTGAACAAATCATGTTGAGAGGATTGTTGGCCTCCTTCGGCCCATGTACGGCTTGACATCCCATGTAAAGCGGAACATGTAACTCCTTATTAATAACCCTTGTATACTAGTCCAAAATAAGGTTAAGGATACCCCAAAAATACATCAGAACGTGAGAGGGTATACTTGGTCATGTAGTGGCCCTCCCTTGTGTAGTGACCCCTCCCCTTCGATCCACCTAAAATGTGAAAGCTAGCCGTTGTGATTGATCAAGTCTTTACATGTGACATGTGAAAGCATTGTGGAAGGATGTGGATTGAAAGGGGTGTTGTACTTAACAACTCCTCCCCTAAGCCACATTCAGTCAACTCATTGGGAATGTTCTACTACGTGTGACGTAGTAAACGCCCTCTGTTGAAAACTATGACACATTTTTTGACTAAGACTATGACACATAGTGAACTATAAAGTGATTAAATGAGAACATGAAGAAAGTTCTGAAAACGCATCTGCTAAGGATTAGAAAAAAAAATTAAAAAAAATTAAAATAAAAAAAATAAAATAAAAAAAATAAAAAATCATAACAAGATCACTACTTGAGTTCCAAAGTTCTTCAATTTAAAATTTTACCAATTTTACAAGGGAAGCCTCCAAAATTTACAAGAACAAGTTCTGTAATGTTGCAAAAAAACTTTTGCATCAATTTTGATCGTGACGATCTCACAAATGATAAAGATACAACGGTTGAGATTCAACATGGTGTTAGTACACGTAGTTATTTTTAAAACTTTACAGTTGGAAATACCAAAAAAGTAAAAATATTGAATTATACCTCAACTTGTACAAAGTGGTAAAAAAATCACGGATTTTAGTTTTTAAGGTTCAAAAACATGCTTTGTCCTTTAGAGGTTAGTTGGTTCAACTGTCCACAATGCGATGATTATTCTGATTCATACCATTTAAACATACAAGCGAAAGCCCAGCCTTTTTGTCAAACAATGCCCTAATTTTAACCTTTTAAAACTTCCAACGATGGGAGGACGAATAACAAGACTTGTTCATAAGAAAGGTCAAATTCTCTGTACCTTCAAAATAACGTTTTACAAACACAGTTTCAAATTTCAATTTTCCACCAAAATTCTCAACAATTACATGGGTATATTTGAGCCCACATTCAAAAGCATCAGTTGGGCTGCCCTTCCAACTCACAGAAAGGCAAAGTAGTCAAATGAAACAGCTATAGTAAGGTGCTCAATAATGGCTCAATTTTCACAGCACAAGAAGTCCATATTAATCAATGTTACCAGCATGAGCAATTTTTGTGCATGGGGAAAAGTAGTAGAAAGACAGAGTAAGTGGAATCATCATTATTGGACTCTTTTACAATGAGTTATGAATTTTCAAAGTTGGATATGTAGGTGTGTCTAAAATGACACCCTATAATATCTGCACTGAGTACTGACATGGTACTATTGTATGAGAAAGCTATTATGTACATCTGAGTGAAGATTACTAGAGCTATTATGTACATCTGAGTGAAGATTACTAAAGCTCCATTATGGAGCTGCTCCATTTGAGACCATTCTACTATAGCTCAACACGAAGACATATTGTAGGAGATGGTGAGAGACATGCTCAGGCACTCTCTTGCGAGGTCGGCTTCCTCAACAGACTTAGCAAATTCTCAACCTCGAATCCTATAATTGTGCATCAATACTGCAAGCTTATGATCAGACTAAAGTCATGAGCGTTTCCTTTCCTTCCATGTTAGCACACTTATTCTTCTTGTGAAGGTGTTTCACTTTCAAACAAACAAACACTCGAATTGCATGTCTGTGTCACAATTGCGCTGATTCTGGACAGTGGTGAGGAAACGGTGGTGATTAGATGGACTATTCTGCACATTCTGGAAGAAACATAAAACGGTGATGGACTCGCTATTGCTTCTGCGATCGAGATCCTTGCATGCATCATGGCTGTGTTGCAAATCTTGTCGAATTTGAACCACCATATATTGGCTCAAATTCAATCGGTCCCTTTGCCATGGAACCGACTTGCTTCTACAGTTTAGAATGGAAAATACAGAACCGGCAAAACTGAACTTAGATCATACTTTTAAGTAGACTGGTGTCTAGCTGGAGATTGTATGGTCTCAGCTCCTTGCGTTTTTTGCTTCGAGTGCTTCCTTCCGATTAGAAAATAAAATTTCTATGAGCCTCCCAGTTCTTGTCTGGATCCTTAAGAGTCAATCTTGAGTTTACAAGGATCGATGGCCTCTAAGAAGTTGTCAACTGCTTACAGTGACTAAGTGCTCAATACCATGTAACTCTGAAGATACAGCCAATTTCACAAGGAAATTATGAGATGGCACAACTTAGTTTTGAGAGTTTAGGAGCAGTATTCGTGTAACTGTGTGAGGATTGAGCACTCCAAACAAAAAAGTCAGTGATGATCCTGGTGCTTGCAGGAGAAGGCCATAAACCCCATGATTTTAATTTCAAATCAAGTCAACAAAGATAGATAATTAGTTTCAAATCTCAACTCGGTTATTTCCATCAAAAATGGTGCAGCAGAAAGAAATGGTGCAGAAAATGGTGCAGTAGACAGAAGCTAAAGACGGTGCATTCTAGAATGTGAGAGGGAGCAACTGTATGATTTGAAAGTTGACAAAAACAACAACATACTTTTACACTATGTGGAGAAAATCACAAATCAAGGAGAATTTTAAAAGGTATGTGATAATTCTTCTTGGCCAACTAACTAGTGGTCTTCTTGAATGAAGTATAAACCTACCCTCAATACCAAAATGGCACATGAATGTGTGAATGGCACTGAAAAGCATGGAAATTGACATGTATGCAATTATTGGAATGTGGGTGGTCCAGCTCGCAAACGAACCAAATTGTCTTCTCACACTCTGCTATTTGGTGTCTATTCTCACGTGGGGCAACAACGTCAAGGCTCATATGGACCGGACGACGCCAAGCTCACCATCACGAGCAGTAGCTTTCGAGCTCGTCTGGTACGGCAGACATCCAACGATATTAGGTCAGTGCAGTACATCACATCCTCACACAGCTCGTGGGCCTTCTGCAATCTGAGCATGAAAATAGCAGCTACGTTATTTGATGGCCAGTTTGATTAGCAACGTGAAAAATAGCTCTCATGCCATTGTCAGTTCTTGATGGAGATCCAGAATCAGACCTCAGTATGTAAGCTTGCTTGCATGTGCTATTTTGACATGAAAGAAGAAGACCATGAAGAAGAAGCACTACGAACCTATTTTTGAGACCAGCGTGAATGGAGTGTCCGTTTGACCTATCCTTGAATGCATGCCCAACATGGAAGCAGAAATGTAACCTCACCATGTAACCTTCTTTCCGCTATGTTTAATTGTGCTATTTTGACATGAAAGAAGATGATGAAGAAGAAGTACTCCAAATCTATTTTTGAGGCTAGCGTGAATGGAGTGTCGGATTGACCCATCCTTGAATGTATGCCCAACATGGAAACTTACCTCTATTGTTGTATCTTGTCATAAGATATGAAATTCGTTCTAGTTCTCCTTCCTCTTACATTCTATTCTCCGCATGTCCTTATTGGGAATTCGTTTAACTGACAATTTTGCATGTACTATTTTGACATGAAAGAAGAAGAAGGTGATGAAGAAGAAATACTCCAAACCTATTTTGAGGCCAGCGTGAATGAAGTGCCTGTTTGACCTAACCTTGAATGTATGCCCAACATGGAAGCATACTGCTATTGTTGTATCTTGTCATAAGATACGAGTTCTCCTTCCTCTATCGGCATGCCCTCTTTGGGAAGTAGTAAAGTGCCACAACATTTTCTTTATTACTCGAGAATCCGCCATTTTTTTTCCTTTTTTTCATCATGTTGTGCCATTTTTTTTGTTGATTTTATGAAGAGAGGTTTCTTACCACATTCTGGGGTTCTGAAATGCACGTGCTGCTTTTTGTGAAAGTGACTGTCATCCTCTTTCTGTTGTTGCCAACATTTTCTACAATCAATGGTATGCTCAAATAATTTTCTGGTTTTTTTTGGCTGCCTTGTTTGTTTTTGGTATGGCAACTTTTTTCTGCTCTCAACATGCATGCCAGTCTGAGAAAAGATGAACTTTGGACGCAGAAATTCATTGTTTGTGGAGGTGGCACTTGGCGATATTGGAGACGCTATGTACGTGGGAGTACAACACACCCGAGTAGCCTCACGTGGGTCAATTGTCAAGGTCGGCGACCCCATCCGTGATATATAACTATGCTCGATCTAATTGGTTTTGAGTATATGATAGTAATTTGGCAACATTGCGTAAGCCATGGAGTCATGTTGTAGTGAGAATGCTAACTCTTGCCGTAAGGTATATTAAATAAAGATTTGTTTCCCATCCCTAGCTCACTTTCTAGTGTGAATCCATCAATGACATTCTTTTCCTATGCCGTTTTTTGGACTAAATTTCTTTCGTCATGTCTACGCAGGGACCAAATGGGCTCTCGGTTCCCGAAGGAGAAAACTACTTGAACTTTAAAAATGACCAAAAGGTGTGCAAAAACTTGCAAGAGGAAGTTCATCAACCATGCATGAGGTCATGGCATTTGAATGCACATACAAGGACAACTTGTTTATTCGAGGATATGCAATCGAAGCAGATGTCCCCCTTGAACCAAAAAAGATGGTTCTCAATTCCACACACACATTCCATTTGGGTAGGCTACTCACATGCAAATTAAAAGTTATGTTAATCAAGCATTTTTTTTCAAGAAAGTTCTCCCTCTTAGGAGTTTGCCTCTTGAAGTGTTTTCATAGTTGTGAGTGAAGAGGAGTGACGAGGAGTGAAGGATTTGATTTCAAATTTGGCAAATGTGTGGGTGTAGTGAAGATGACAACGTAGATGATGAAGACACAGTCGAAGAACAACTGCTCACGGACGGAATGTTGGTGTAGGGTTGAACCAACCTGCCCGGTAGCTTTCCCTACTTTATCAATCTAGGCATGTCTCGCAGTACAGCTTTTCCTTATGCTTAGAGCCAAAACGGGGAGACATTTAGCTTGCGCAAATGAGGCATGTAAAGGCATATATGTGCCTCTGACCTTCGGGGGTTTGCTTGAATACAGACGGAGGAGTCCGATCTTGTGGTGTGATTGCCGTCTATATATTGTATTTTCACCACCTTCCAATTCGGGTAACCAATCACATGCGAGACTAAACCTGTAAAACATTATTCACGCGCACGTCACCACCCTTGCTCACTAGGGTGAATCCAAACCACCGTTTGCTTCACAGGAGTGAGTGCTTCATTGTGATGTCAGAAGGGAAAGGGGGAGATTCCGAGCACATTCCTTGGGCAGTCAAATTGCCTACCCCCTTTCACTCAACAATGGATTTTTTGCTTGCCACATGCCCCCACGTGATTGCATGATGAGGGCCCACCATGCCCATTGAGCCAAACAAATTGGCTGCCCATACGCCTCATGTGCACATGATAATTGATCCATTGGCACGCTCATCATCGCTTAGCGTTTTTAATTACGCAAGCCTTCTGTCAATTGGAAATTTGCTCTTCAAGTTGTTGCTACACTTTGGACACAGATAGATAGAAGATAGATAGAAACTCCGGTTCCTTTGTAAGGGGCCAGCGTGAATGAAGTGTCCGTTTGTAATGTTAATATCCCGATGGCCACCGGACAAGGGGAAATTACACTTTGGACACACCTTCTTCCTCAACTCTCCGAGTACACTGGGGCACCAAAGTTCACTTTCCCTTCTTTATCCTCAAAATGCGGGTCTCGGGGTATGGGGTTGGTGATAATAGGGAGGTGAGGTGCTATTAAGAAACTCGGGATTTATCCCCTATCGTTTGAGAATGCGAGGAGGTGAGAGAATTACATATGTTGGGATTGTGGGCGGCGGGAGAGTTGAAAGTTTTTTTCACTTACAAGGGCCACGTCGCACCCTCACAAGGGGGTCCATGTGGCATCCCCTACAAGACTTTTATTTATTGATTTATTACTCCTCCTAGTTTATTACTCCTCCTAGTCACATCATATGGCTATGGGCACACTAACTTTCTCCGAGCACAAGCCTTACAAATGGTTTTTTACACATGAATACATTTCATGTTGAGGTGGAGAATTGTAAGTGACTTTGTTCCGCTTCTGCAAAGTACCAACAAAAAAGGTTACATTCTTGACTTTGTATGAAGTTGTGATGTTTGGTCAAAATCCAATGCCCGAATATTTCTTAAGTGTTAGCTTTGCATCTAATCAGTGCATAATTTCTCCAATGTGCGAGGTGAAAATCTTAAACCATTTTTGTAAAACTACTCATCGCTATACTCTACGATATCCTATGGTAAGAATTTAGATCAATTTACAATAAAGAATCAGAATCATTCATGGACTTGCTCATTTGAGAAGAACGTTGAAAACTCCTAACTCCTTGCAAATTTTTCTCCAAAAGATTCCAATGAGTTCTTTACACAATCAAATAGTGGAACACAACACAATATATGATTGTATTTGCGCAAGTGTGTAACCGCACTTATACAAAGTTGTATATCCTAAAAAACCACGTTGGTATAGTAAGTTTCTTTTGATACATGTCGTACTCAAATATTTTTACGAATGTTCACAAGTATCGACTTGCCACCGTACTCTTTGATTTCCAATATCATAAATAAATAGATGTTCTCTCATTAAATCACCTATAAATATAAACAACAAATGAACCACATCTTAGAAGTAAACACTTAAAATGAGTATTGGTGTTAATATTACTCAAATTTAATTCTTAAATTATCTTGGATGATTTGGGTGAAGATTGTCAAATATGTATTTCTTGTGAGAGACTTGTTACTCATTGAGCACACATATTAAATTAAATATTTTAAAGGTGATTTGTTGTCTGATCTACAAATACATAGATTTTTGTAGAATTGTATTTTTCTTAGCAAGTGTATATATGTGATCATATCTATAAATTATACAACCTATATTTACTTCAAATTTTGTCCTTGGATGATATAAATATTAAATCAAAATATGTCAGATTTGAAATCTTTAAAAACTACGAAGGTGAACATTACTTAAACTTTTTAGTTAATTAAAGACTCCAAAGGTTATTTAGGTGATATTATAGATAAGTAATTTGGATCACTTGCGGAAAACTTACCTCCAATAGTTGAGATGAAATTATGGTCTTCAAGGATGTTTACACACACTTTATTCTCATCAGCCTAATGTAGAAAAAAATAAGCAATTTAAGTTCAAGATTTAATTAAGCGAGTTGTACATACAACCCCAAAGACTCATGTTGATCAACAGATTAATCATATAGATGTAAGTCGGACCAAGTTGTTTAAAGGTTTGCTTCAAAGTTATGTTACTACTCAAAAACCATTAAATTTTTACGATTTGAACACACAACACAAATACAGCCATAGATGTAAACTTTTTGAAGTAACAAATATACTTACAATCCAAATCAAGTAATTTCTAGGTAGAACAATCAACTTTTGAACTGGGGCTTGCTTAGTCATTCCTTCAAATTCAAATTCAAGAGGTGGAAAATCAGAAATTGGTGATGCTCCAGCCTGCATATGAATTTCGTTAATTGAAGAAACTATGAAGAGTCATAGAGTTTAAGTTTAACTTTGCGTTTTTCATTAAAAAAAACTTATCTTACTAATACAATAATAATTAATGGCATAAATATACATAATAGAAGCTTAAAATAAAAACTTATCAACACAAATTAAATTAAGTAGTTTAAAAGAAGAATTGTTGAATGAAAAATCTATACCATGTTGGATGATGGAGGTTGGTAACATGCTCTTTGCTCAGTCAATATAAATCTTGAATCATCTTGTACTTTGGCATATTTCCTAGGATATGTATAGTGGTCAATCTGCTTTCTAACCAATCAATGAGTACCCTAAGTTAAAGGTTTTCATGGTAGAGCTCCCATTCTAGGTTTGACAACATAGGCTAGAGAAATATATATTAATAAGAGTTAATTGTGTTGATTTTTGTGAATAGTCACATATAGTAAAATGAACTCACTAAGTTTGCAAGGGGGCCAAAAATGTTTGTGGCTAAAAACGTCAAGTCGCTTCCAGTATCCAAAAGGGTTTTGGTTTTAAGCTTTATTTTCTTACCATGGAATGATATAGCCAAAATATTTGCAGCAAACGAACACGGAATCCTTCAGAATAGTAACAAATTTAGTTTGATAACTTCATTTTATTTTTTAAAAGATAATTTGAAGTATTAATATATAGAATGAAGTTATACTGAGCTCACCTTTTCCCGGGGTTTATTAGCTTAGACCAAATTGGCATGCTTTGGCCAAATTTTGCTTTGAAGTCCATACCCATTGAAATGTAGCCTACATGTCTTACTGGACTAGGCGGAGTTGTTTCAATTTTGTTTGCAAAACAAACAGCAAGTATGCTTTGTTTGATAGCTTTGAATGTTTTCCATTGTTCAGTAAGACTTTGTTTGCAATTACCGAAACCTAGTAGGCCGTCCGCAGTTAGTGTAGGCTCTTCAGCATATTTCAGCACTTTATTAGTCACACAACTGAAAGCAACATCCAACATAAGTGAGAAGCAATGATCTTATGTATTATTTTTAGTACAAACACTAAGTACTTATATCGGTATCATGATCATCAATCAACATCTAATCCATAAGACGAAATAGAAGAATGCTCTAATTTCTCAATTAGACATTAAAAAAAAGTGTCTAAGAAAATACCCAAATAAGCCATTTACATTCAATTTTGTTTTGTCTTCTAACTCCACCGTAAAACTCTCATTCATAAAAACACCCTCATAAGTTGATTGATCCGCATAATTACCATTAAAAAGGCATTGATGATTATGACCACTATCACATGATAGCCTTCTCGGAGCTTGAAGTTGTTGACATAATTTTTCATCGTCTCCATTACATTTGATGTAAGCATCATCTTTAGGCACAAATAATCCATTGGGGCCCTACATCATGTAGTTGTTCCAATATGTTTAAATATAATGTTTTAACCCTCTAAATTTCTAGCATATTGAAATTGTACAATGTGACCCAAATTGAAGAATTAATGACGGGCTATTAGGTTATTATGAGTTTAGCGTTCTCAAGAAGAAAATAGTTTTATAACAAGTGATTTATATACAAATAAAAATACCTCAAACCTTTATTTACCTAAATTATGTACTCTTGTCACAATGCTGACTAGGATGCAAGAAAATGCTCACATAAGTAGCAAGGGTTGATATTGTGTTAAGAGGATTGCAATATATCCACGAAATGCCACTCCCAGTGTCAATTTGAAAATAGTATTTTTTAGGTGGAACTCCTAATTCTATTTCAATATAGAACATATCACTGCATGGATTCACCAAGAATTTGCTAGTCAACAACTTTTAACCTAAAAATATGGTTGCCAATGAAATCAAAACCTTATTTTATCTAAGTACCATTTTACTAATATTTATGACAATTGAGTGTGAATTGGAAAGAGAAGAGCAATCGAAGATGAACTATCAAAATACATGTCACGATTTTGACGATCGCCACCAAAGACGTTCATTATGATATCTGATCCTTGGATTCTTCTTCTATTCAATGCCCTCCAAGACCTTACACGCTGCCCCGTTTCACCTCTATCACTAAAGTGATATTGTCGACGATATTGATATAGAGGAAACACAATCCCTAAGTTGTTTGTTTGACCATGACTCTTTGATTTTTTTAGTTGGATGCTCCATAATAGGATTGGAATGATCATGCTACAAGTTGCAAGTACTATAAAGAATTTCCAAGTATGCCTTGTATTTGACCAATTAGAATTCCAAAAGCTCTGCACAAATTCATGACACATTTAATTTTTAGAATCATTTGAAACAATAATGTACTTTAAAGCTTATCAAAACATAATTTTCTTATATATAAATTTCTATATGGTTGAAATTGTGAAGTTATATATTTTTTATAAGAATCATAAATATTATATGCTACCGGAATAGTCTCATCATCATATTGTCTCTTTGGACATTGTAAGTTGCTTCCACGATTTCCTCGCCTCATTCTTACTTGCTACAATAGTTGAATCTTCTTTAAGGCACTTAGTTTTTTTACACAAGAAACTAAGAAATAAATAATCCATTCACTTTGGCCTATGTTCGTCTCCTCCAGAGTCCCAAAGAGGGCCACATCTTATTTTTCATCAATTTGAAAATTGTTGGTTTGTCGTGTTCACTTTTCTTGTATTTTTTGTTTTGTTTCCTTGTTATTTCTTACATTTGAGTTTACCAACAAAGTCAAAGACTCTATCTACTACAGAGAGGAATCTCATTTGAAATCCTAAGCAACTTCAAAGCACACAAAATTTTATGATAGGTGGATCCTGAACTTTTAAAATGTGACCTTTATACCCTCCATTCCAAAATGGTATCATGACCAAGTGTTTACGAAACAATCACCACTTTGACGTGATAAGTTTTTTGTGTTGATTGATGCCCACTTATGGCAATCATGATAAAATTCGTTAATGGATTATTTGAAGTTGGGCTTGTAGGTATATAGAAAATGACGCACTATAATGTTTACACCAACTACAACAAAAATCCAAAGCTATTGTGTAATTCATGCGTAGTCCAACCTAATGGACCATTCATTATTTTTCACCACTATCAAGCAAATTACACTAATGATTATGCCCTCAATAACTTTTTATCCTTTATTAGAACAATCACTAGCTATATTCACAAACCTGCCCCCTTCCATAACTAGTACAAATAAATCTTATGTTTTGAGTTCTTCTTTCCCCCATCAAACAAGAAATACCTTTTAAGTAAAAAAGATCATCAAAGAACAAACTCTATTCATATCATGTATAGTGTAGCTACATTAACCCCTAATCGTCCCATGGGCCCATCATATACGATGCCATATAAGTGTCATTTGCTACCAACAAAAAGCTTTAAGTTGGAATTTCATCAGCTCACTGTGTAAATTTATATTCCAACTTCTCTGTTGAGATCAAACCCAATAAAGGTATAGGTCCATTTCAAATACATTGTATTCTAAGGCACTTTGAGACATTTAGTGTTTAAACATAAAATTTTGTGTACCATCAAGACCTTCATTTTTCCAGGAATTCTGAGATCGGGGCTATTTTCCGGAGTGGCCGTCATTGTAACACTATCTAATCACTATCACTTAAAATCTTCTCAAATGTACATTAAAATAGTACTATGCCACCAAAGCAAAGGACCTAAATTAATACATTAAATCTCTCAGATTATTATACAATTAGGGTGTTAAGCCTCCACAAACTTGAATTATGCCCTAAGCACAGTACTCATGGTAATTTATAAATTACTGCTGCTGTACTAATCTTGGGTACAATGTTGTAATAATACTTAACTTTTAAATGATTTCTATTTGCCACATCAGCAAATTGTTCCAAATTGTTAAGCTGGGTCCTTGGTTATTGAAGAATTTTTAAATGGAATGTCAGCTGGGTTATTCCTTCATGTATCATGAGGGATTTTTATTATAAGGGTTTTTCCTTTGAGTTAGGAAAGTATAGTAAGAAGTTTAATCGTAGTTCTATTTTTGTAGTTTTTAGTTGGGATGGTGTAAATTGTTTTAGATTTTTTTTTGGAGGAAAAAGAGTTTGAAAGGAAAATCTTTTGCACCGAAACGTATGTCGTGTCTTTGTTGCATCTTGAATTGAGCAAAGATTTCTACTGCATGATCATGGTAAATAGTAAAAATCAAGTTGAAATTATGGAATGTATTAAGGAGAAAAAGCCCGTCAAGAATTGTGTGTTTATGGATTTTGTAGTTTGGAATGAAGAAACTTTTAACTTTTATGTTCTTGTACTTTATTATTAGATCAGGCTTATGTAAAATCGATTTTGATACAAGTCATTTGCTTGCAGTGTGATGCATGTTTCAAAACCCAAAAACATGAACTCTTTGCACAGAACGCATGTAATGTACTCTTCCCATATTAACCCTTAAGCGGGCCGAATGTCGAAAAACGACATTTTGGATGACACCAACTTTGGAGAGCCATACCTTCTTCATCCGGACTCCGTTTTGGACGAAATCACTTGGGTTGGGTCCCAAATCAAGTTTAGTTCATGTCATAAAAATCTCAGACCCACACAATGAAGTATGAATTAATGGCATGCATTTCAGTGACAGCAGCCTAGTTTTAGACATTTTTTCCTTTGTAAAATTTAGGGCAGTTTTCACCATTGCAGGGCCATAATTTGCACAAAGAAATTTTTCTCATGGTTTTTTTTTTGTTCAAGGATGCTACTGAGATGAAGGTGAACAACATTCTAATTGGTGACTTTTTCATTGCAATAAGTCTAATGGTAGCATTTTCACTTTAAAGTGAAAATGATGAAATTATGTGATCATTTTTGAGTATTAATACATTATGATCTCGCAATCTATGAAGCCTCATGATTCAAAATTTGACCCACATGATGTTCAATATGTCTACAACAAGATTGTACGGTTGAGATTTGGATAACACACTTTTACCTCCACCTATGACAATGCTTTTGAGGATGTGTTCATTTTACTACAAATGAGTCAAACCATTTAGGGGTTAAGTAAATTTAAGATTGTTTTAATTAAAAAGGAGGCTTGATTTGGAATACAACTCAACAATTCTTGTGAAAATGGACTTCAAACGAAGATCTATGGCTACATTTTAGCTTTTCATCCAACTTCATGAATTCTAACATTTTGCACATTTAGAGGTCAAAGTTTGGGTTTGGTATATACACAACTTAATACGTGTATTGTACAATATGTCACAAGCTGATTTGGCAAAATCTGAAATATATTTTTATAAATGCCACAAATGATAAGAATTGTATATTGAATGAGATATTATCTTCTATACAAATTAATAGATAAAAATTGAATTGTAAGTTTGCCAAAATCTCAATTTCAAAATCGATTGAAAATTCAAAGCTAAGACCTGCGTTAGTTTGTGATAACCAATATTGAATATGACCTACTAAGTATGGGTGTGTAAAAACTCAATTCTTCACTCAAAGTGATTAGATTGAGTAGGATTGGATTGAGTATTAGCACAATCGTACTCTGAAGTTAATTATTTGATTGTGACATCTTACATTAGCCCAAATTTTACTTCAATGTCACTTGATTGTTGAGGTTTGACAATTTGCACTTCAATTGCAATGATTCTAGCAACGAACAATATCAATTTCATGCATGAGTATATCAAGTTCAATCATGTGTAATTTTAGCTCACACAATTTTGATAGCAAGTAGAATGATGAGGTCTAAAATGAAGTAAGCATCATTGAGAATAATGCAAATAAGTCAATAGTTTGGAGGCTTATATCCTAGATGAAGGCTCCTATTTGCATCCAAATTATATTGAAATTAAACAAAATTAGTATAGTATGATTAAAGTTGAATGGTACATGAAACTTGCAAGAACGAGAGATTCACATCAATGTCATTACTGATCAAAATTGAAAACAAAAGAGAATAGTATGTACTAAAAAGTTCAATTTATATATTGGATCTAGTTTTAATAGCTACTAAAAAAACATAAAAATGTAGAATTTTCAATACAAGGAGAACAAGGTTTTCTGACTATGGTTTTAATCATATTGTCTGAAGCCACTCATTCAAAATTATTTTGAATATGATTATTGGTAATTGAAAAAAGAGGGTCCTTGTAGTTTGTAGAAAAGCTAAGGTTGGTCAACTTAGGGAAAGCATAAAAGCAACTACGGGGGATTGGAAAGAGCGGTTTTGCGTTTGCATCAGTGCCAATTAAACCATTGATCGCGCAATTGGAGGTTGCTAATACTATCATAGAGGAGCTTATCACTCAAGCTTAGACAAAAATTTGGAATTTAACATCATGCTGCAATAGAAAAAAACAATATAGATTTTTATTTTATTTTCCATTTCATAATCAAAATGATGAGGAGTATTTGATTTAATACAAGGTTTTCTACATGCCCAAACCCTATATGGATCCTTGTATTCCATAAGACCTGCATGTCTACACTATATAATCTTTAAAAAATAATTAAAAATGATTGAAACTTCAAGGCAAAAGAATGCTTCGTATCTTAGTTAAATTTGGCCAACCTCTCTTCTTAAGGATAAATTCCATTCGGACAATCTACCGGTATGCTTTCACCATTGTATGTTGACATTTCACGTGATCAAGGAATGCAAAGTATCGCAAAAGGTGAAGAAACGCTCTATTGGATGGGTGTCGTGGCAGAAAGATGGAACACCGAAGAAGATTGGCGAAGTACCTCAATAATAAGCACATGGCACGAAGCAAGTTGCAGATGCAAAAAAAGGTCCCGGCGATGAGATCTAATGTGTTTACTCACTAGCTGTCGTCCCCTTTGTACTACTACTCCCCATCCAACACTACTACCTATCATTCCCACAATAGCCAAGATCCCATCAATTTAACATATAATTAAACATTCAAACAAATTTATATATACCTCAATGTAGTGATAATCAACATAACAAGCATGGGACTTAGAAAAATGGTTTGCATTCTTTATTATAATTCTGAAAAGGTTGCATTGTGTAGCCCTTATGGTACTCCAAGTCCTTTGAAGTACAAACAATTGTTGTCTCATATGCACATAGGTATCAATTCGGTCTAATCTAAAGCTCCATCTTCCACAAGGTCCGGGGATTACAACAAGAGAATTATTTCACAATTAATACAAGTCAAAAGATAATTTTGTATATCATTGACTTATAAGTGGATTTCAACAGAAAATTGCATATACCATATGCAACTTTGGTATCGCCTCTTTCTCCTAGTCCTTGAGGTAAATTTAAAATTTGGATATGATTGAAGCTCTTATTTAACAAAATTCTATAGTCATGCAAAAAAATGTTGTAATGCAAACCTCTTGTTATCGCTCTATATTCTAAAGAGAATGATCTTCCTAAGACATGGAGCAAAAGTGATATAAGCTTAACAATACTATTTGTGATATTTGCTATTGAAAGAGAAAGTCGAATCTGTGAACCCTTCATAGCAAAACAAGACCTCTTTCCTCAAAAGTCATTAACCCACGAGAGTAATAAACTAGAATTCCAAACACTTTTCTAGATGAGTGCCAAAATAATTTAGATTGACCCATTCGACCTAAAGGATTGAACCTTAATAGTAAGAATGATTTTGATTTGTGAAACTCACATAGTTCACAAATTGATAGTTGGCGCTAGCTGATATATTCCAACTTTCCTAAGAGAAATTTGACAACCCAAAATCTTGGTTAGGGTAATGTTACAAAAAATAATTAAAATAGGAGTAGACTCCACAAACTAAAATCAAATTGCTCTACAAGTGGTCTAAGAAATTCCTCTAATGCCTTCAATATTTCCATATTTCTAAAACAAAAAGACTACGCTAAGAAAGTGTACTAGAGGACGTACAAAGTCAAGTCGACCGCGATGGTACTAGTGAAAAATTGAGAGTTTCCACCAAGCTTTCCACCAAGAATGACTTATTGTACCACAAGCTATTATGATAAGTCACTCTAGCTTGGTCGAAGGTGCACACTTTTCTTCAAGTGTGGTTACAAAAAAAGAGTTACATAAACTTAACCCCAAATGTGGGTTGCAATACTACAATCTTCTCATATGACTTCAAAATTCTTAGAATAAAAAAAGAAGAAAAAAAGAAAAAAACAAAGAAAAAAAGAAAAAAACACTCTTAGTAACCAAGTCTTGATAGAGAGAAGACGATTAGGATAGAAGATTTCAATACTTGTATAGAATGTTAATCCCTAAAGGTGAGTATAGCCCAAATCGGGTCAATCTGACTTAGGCCAACCTATGATTAACTATTATTAAATCACTTGAAGTTGAAACTTTTTGCAAGTTGTAGAGTTTTCTATACCTTTCAAAAAAGTCATCTCATGCTTCAAAATTCCTCATGCTCTAAGAGATATTCGCAGTCAAAGTTTTCAAACACTATTTAAAATTGCCGAAAATTGCGGTATATGCTCATTAATTTTATTCTCTAAATCTACCCAAAGCTAACTAAAGCACAAAAACTTCAAAAATTCACCAAAAATCAATACTATACTTTCTTTTTTTAGAATATGTAGAAAAGGTAGTAAGGCATGACTATAAAATTTCTATAATTAAAAGAACAATCTTTTACATGTTTTCTTTTAATGTTGAAAGTCTATGTATTTAAATTCTAGCATACCTCCATATGAAAGATCAAGCATTTCGTCAAGTTTTACAGGTCCTATGACGGTAATAGTTACACACACATATTCCATACTCACTTGGAAACAAGAATTTGAACCTCATGTCAACTTTCTCTTCAAGAATGGTTATTTCCGCCCCCAAAACATTTGACTATCATTCTACAACATGGATTTTTCATTTATTCTTTTCAAACTTTGAACGATATAATCACACAAATGGTGAGAAAAATCTGGTATACATGTACATGTCCAACGTAGGTACTAAATCCCACAGTTAGATACTTTTAAAACTTGTCAAAACTCTAAATTTTGCATCTTGCATCAAAAGAGGGCAGTTTTGATGGCTTTTGACTATTTTGAGGCTGCACATGTGGATGAACAAGACAAGCGTGTTTAGTGCAAACCATTTAAAAATGAAACATCATTCCATCCCCCATTCATTCACTCATTCATTCATAAAAATCCCCTTCAATCAATTAATAATTTTTAATAATTTGAGCACACCGATTGTGTGCTGTTGGCTGCCTGCAATGAATGCCAAGCCATATTCTATCAAATCAGGCACTCAAGCAAAGGGACATCCAGTTGATATGGAAATTTGATCCCCGTGACCTAAAACAAGCGTATTACAAAATTGTATGGTTGAGATCTAAGGTAGAATGACCTTACACCGCTCAAATAAGAGATTTAGCATGGTTGTGGACCTCGTGTGTATTGTTTGTAATTTTTCTTGGATGGGAAAACAGGAGGGAGAGTGAATGCAAAAATTTCGAAAATAAAATAGTAAAAATTGAATTTACTACAAATTTTTTGAAGTCAAAAGTGTACATGACCTTAAAGTGATCAATAGACTCTCCTTTTTATCCGGCAGACCAGTACTTTGTGGCGCTCACGCATGTAGCTAAAACCGTGCAAAAAGGTGTTAATGAACCATGAACCAATCACCTCCCTACACAATTCCGTATCGAGTCACTATGCACCCTCAGATTTCACAACTGTTGTGGGTGCAATAAGGTCCACGCCATGGGCGGTCTACCCTGCGCTTCTAGGGGGCCGCGCGGTTTAAGGTCATTCTACCTTAAGTAGTTAACCCCTAAAGGCCCACGGCCGCCGATTCGGCTTTTACGGTCAAGGCCAAAAAAAAAATTACAGTCAACTTCAAATGTTATGATCTCACATCCAGTGATGATCCAACGGTTGAAAATTTTCACACTACTACCTATGGTAGTCTACTTCAAGATCCTACGGTTGAAGTTATCAAAAATTTCCAAAAATATTGGACGTACCCGCATTAGTACATAGTGGTCAGTGTTGGGATTTCAAGCTCCCAAAACATCATGGGCCTTTAGGGGTTAACCATGACACTGAGGAGAGTTTTGTTTTGAGAATAATAAATAAACCAAAGCAAATAAGGGTTTTTTTTTTTTTTTTTTTTGGGACAAAAAAGAACTTTTGCTCTCAAGCTAGACTCAAAATGGTGTGATCAAATTTGAATTGGGAAACTCCCTAGTCCCTAAAAAGAGAAAGTATTCTTGTTCGTTCAAAAGTCTTTACAACCTCGGAGTACTCTCATGAGGGTCTCTAATTTAGGACTTCACTTCCCGTTTGGGTCATATTTTAGTAAAAAGAAATAAGTGAATTAAATATAGATCATTCCAGGCCTGAACATTGATTGCAAAAGTCCTAACTTTGGAATTGCAGTTTCTTCTTTACCAATTTTGGAATTGAATGGTCTCATTCAATGGATGTTCTCAAACTTCTTCTTATAGATTGATAGATAGATAGATAGGAACTCGGGTCCCTTTCTAAGGGGCCGGCGTGAATGAAGTGTCCTTTCGTAATGCTAATATCCCGATGGCCACCGGACAAGTTCTTCTTATACATGTATGTATGTAGCCTAGGATGTATCTCAATAGGAAGCTCTTCTCCTGTAACTACTGGAGTTCGTTTTTGGTTGCATTGAAGTATGGTGCTATGGATAGTCCATCCAACTATGATGGGGTTCTTTGGACCTCGTTGTATGGGTAACTTGAAGCTCTTACATGGGATATGTGGAGTATCTCTAAGGTACTGACGACTATGCAAGAATTAGTATAGTGCTCACCCCAAGAGGGGTAGTATAGTGGTGAGATGTTGTTGCATAGTAACCTTCACTATGCAGCAACATTAATTAATTAGTCTCAAGTTTTTTTTTTGCCACATGGACCCCTTGAGGGGATGCCACATGGACGCCATGAGTGATATTACATATTATTCACATTTCATTCCTTGAGTGAGCCCCGAGCCCCCAGCCCCAACCCTCTTGTACTTTCCATAGAAGGAGGCAGTTACAAACAATAGGGGATAAATGTCCTCCCCCAAGATCCCTACTCCCAAGACCCTGCCCAAGACCCCGCACCAAGACCCCTACCCAAGACCCCTCACCAAGACCTCCCGCCCCAAGACCCCTAACCAAGACCCCCTGCCCCAAGACCCCCTGCTGGACCCTCTTATCCGAATTTTTCGGCGTGAAATGCGGACCGCATTTCTGGAGTATAAGTGAGATTTTGGGAGATAGTGGTGCTTGGATTAGATAAACATTTCCAGACAAAAAAAAAGTTGATCTTATCCAAGCGTTGACTATAACAAAACAATGCCTCTTTGCATAATAAAGGGATAGGGACAACGTTCTTAACTAAACGTTGATCCTAACGAGGTTGATCTTATCCAAGTACCACTGTAGTCCCGCCATTGGTGCGATGACCTTCGAGCATACATCCAAGGATAGGTCAAACAAAGACTCCTTTGCAGCCTTGAAGCGATGTTAAATGCCTCATTCATGAACGTAGAATATTAATATCGTGTTGGACATATGAATCATATGGCGGAACATCAACTCTAGAATGATATTGCGATTGTTCACAAACTCAACAAGAAAAGATCTCTATGATCTCTATGAATGCATCTCCACAAGGAGAATCCAACATGTAATTTTTTGATTTCTAAACCCTTCAAATATTGATGAAGGTAAAGCATTTACCAAATCACAAAATTCCTATTTCCTCAGATTTGCTTTGACTTTCAATACAATTTAAATATGATAATAAATAGTTACAGGAGCAATCACTTTGTACCACCTATTTATAGGTATAATCATAGTAAGGACATTACACTGCAATGAGCCTTACACGAAGCACCTCGGCTGCATGCCCAATTCAATAAGGAATGAGATGAACTTAGAAATTTCCAAAAACTTATATACTTTATTACAATCATTCAATTATCTAAGACTAAATTGCCAAACTAGCCAACACTCCACATGAGTTTCTTACAAATTTGTGTGATGGAACAAAATAGTGCCCATTGCACATGCAAGACCATTCGTAACAATAAATATGAACATATTCTTTAGACATACCAGTAGATTTGTTTACATAAAAGATACACCGCTTCAAGAAAAAAGAAGAAAATCATACTCTTACGCCATTTACTTCCACAAAAATATCTAGGCGTAAGTACACTTTACAATCTTAAAATTCTTGTTCCACATGGATTGGCTCTTTCCAACGCTATGATTGCCAATATAGAACAAAAACATTACACCTAGAGATCATGAATGTTGTTATGACCTCCTCGTAAAGCGAAAAGCGCACCACGTCAGCCCCACTAGGTCCCGGGAAGGAGGAACGTACCTCCCAGTCAGCCGCACTCGGTGGGGGGAATGGAAGGTACCTTCCAGTCAGTCTGGAGGGGAATGGAAGGTACCTACCCGAGTACCGGTGCCGCCAAATGGAACTTACCAATCAATTACCCCATAAAGTCACTCGTCATGGAGCCGACCCCCCTATTATTACGCCCATTAATATTGGAGAGCTCCCGCATACGCATACGGATACAGATACGGATGAGATACGGTATTCAAACCTAGCGGTATACGTCGTCTTCTCCGTCCTCGCCAGAACGAAGTCCCCCTCCCCCTATTCAGCCATTTGTTGTGTGAGAGTTTCCGGCAAGGTCCCCGTAGCGCGTATTAGCGGACCGGTTTAGTGATAATCCATTTTGAAGATTGCTGGTATTGAAATAGATCTCGATTGGGAGTCGCGGAGAGAGATTGAGAAATTTGCTTGTGCGGGGTTTGAGTGTGAGAGATCTGGGATCGTGGATTTCGTGCAATTTCGTGTTAGGGTGAGGGGAATTGGAAGATGCCGTATCAATCGATGCAAGGGCAAGGACAACAGGGGCAGGCTCCGCAGGTGCAACAGCAAGGGCAGTTGATTTGCAATGGATGTCGGACGCTGCTGGTGTATCCTCACGGCGCGAGCAATGTGCGATGCGCGCTTTGTCACACGGTGACGCAGGTGCCGGCTCACGGGACGGAGATGGCGCAGCTGGTGTGTGCCGGTTGTCGAACGCTGCTTATGTATATGCGCGGCGCGACGAGTGTGCAGTGCTCTTGCTGCCACACCGTCAACCTGGCTATGGAGGCGCCTCAAGTCGCGCACATCAATTGTGGCGGGTGCGGCATGACGCTCATGTACGCGTACGGCGCTCAGAGCGTCAAATGCGCGCTCTGCCAGTTTGTCACCTCCATCGCGATGCCTGCCACGAGTAACAACAATATGCGTCTGCCGCTTCCTACTCAAAGACTCTCCGCTACCGGGCCTCCGTCCAACACTCCTGCTTCTTCTACTGCCCCGCCGCCCTCTCATACCAACACCGTCGTGGTGGAGAATCCCATGACCATGGACGAGACCGGCAAGCTCGTTAGCAATGTGGCTGTCGGAGTTTCCACCGATCGAAGGTAACATCGCCGTCATCGTGATCTTTGAGGTTGTGTTGTTGTACTAAGTCTGGAAAACAACAAAAAAAAATATATAAAAAAGAAGGCTAGGAGGTGGTGGTATTATCGATTATGAGAGCCCGATTTCAAGCAGGTGAAAGAGGACTTCAGCGGTACTTCGGTGGTGTCTGACGAGCTCCGATTGGGTAGTATGGTGTATGCATAGTGGTGGGTTTAGGAATTGCTGCGGTAGGTTCAATTGTGCACTTCAATGCCAAGTTCCATGTTACTTCTACTCTTCTCCTCCGTGTCCACTGCTTTCAGATCTGTTGTAAATCTCCCTTGTGGCTCCATTTTCAATGCGAGTTCTATGATAGCGTTCTCATCGTACTTAGGACTCTGTCCTACGTTTTGTTGGAACTTTGCCTCCTGAGGCGGATCAAATTTTGTGATGGCAGCCAATTGAGCTCATATAATTGGTGTAACCTGTCTCTGGCATGGGTAATGTAATGATCCATATCACGCCGAAGGCTGTGAGATGTTTTTTGAGTAGCTTTTGTAGTTGTTGAGTCGTTCATGCCTACTTAAGAGCCTATGTGTGTTTCCGCCTACCGTATGCCTGGAAGAGATTGTGCCAAAATTAGATGTGAGGTAGATCAATTAGAGCAATCTCGAACACAGGATAAGATGGAACGGCCGCGCAACACCTGTAGCTGTTCGCAACCTGTGACAGGAAAATGGAATACTAGAGAACTCCCGAGTCTTCTGTCACCGGACCCTAAGAGAACTCGATCGTCGAAACAGAGTGGAACTCGTCCGCTACCGAAGCACATACAGTATAGAAATTTGAGACGGAGAGGACCATGGACACAACGACTGCTGGAACAGAGTGGAAGACGTCCGCCGCCGAAAGAACGTTCGAAATCTGTGATAGTCATTTCGAAGCACAGAGTACTCTTTGGGACCGATAGGACCCTGGACATATCGATCACGGAAACATAGTGAAAGACGTCTGCCACCGAATCATCGTACCGAATCTGTGAAAACGAAACCGAAATACCGAGAGGTTGTGACACCGAGAGAACCTAGGACAAATAGAGTACCGAAACAGAGTGGAAAGCGTCGGCCACAGAAAACACGTTCGGAAGCTGAGGTAAAAGAACCGGAACACAGACAGGTTCTGACATCGAAACAGAGTGGAAAACTCAAAACAACAAGAAAACGAGAAATATCAGACATGTACAATGATCGAAGTGATGAATCTATGGATCATTTTTCCCCGAAAGAAGAGGGAGAGCTCAGTGATGAATCTATGGATCATTTTCCCCCGAAAGCAGATGAGAGTTCTTAGTTCGCAATTTTGTTCATGCTTTTCGAGATACTTCCTCTTCGAAGTGTATAGGTCTGTGTTGCATTCCAATCAGGCAAGGCAATTCGATTGCTTACACACGGACTGGCACCGTTAAGGAATGTCTTTTTAGTTTATCTGCCTTTTCTAAAATTGTCCGGAGGGGATTGGAATTGCTATTTACAGACAGGCCTATTGATCTAAAAGTGCGTGTATTGTGGGTTCTAAATCATGAGCAACACAACTATATCGTGAGTTGGCAGCATGTTCAAACCGTGGAAGAATTTGTGGGCGCCTTGTAGATCTTTGGTGCGGAGAAAAGTGCTTTGTGGTGCCCACATTCTGCACTTTTTGGTGCAATGAATGAAAAACTTGAGGTACACCAATCCTCTCTCTCTGTTACTTTGGTTCCGGATAACTCACACGTACATATTTTACTCATTTTTCACGTATCCAAGATTGTTGCTGCAAATCCGCTTTTCTTCGATGCAGGTATACATCACATGTGCCATTTTGATGTGGAGTGACATTGGTTGTGCTTTGCTTGCTTTTGAGATGAGAATAAGTCATGTGGAGTGAAATTGGGAGTAATGAAGCTATGTGGAGTGAGATTGGTACTGATTGAGAGTGTCAAGTGAGATTGGCAGTGATTGAGAGTTTCAAGTGAGATTGGCAATGATTGAGAGTGTCAAGTTTTAGTCATTTGGTGATATGGAATTAGTTTTCCTCAGTTTTATCATAAATTGTATTACTTACCTCATCGATCAATCCATATGGATGCTAACTAATTCTCCTTGTGACTAAGATTGTTGGTGCAGAGTTCTCTTTGTAGGTACATCACATGGGGTGAGGTGAGAATGGTTGTGTTTTGTTCTTTGCAATGAGACGCTGTCATGTAGAGTAAGAAGTGCTAACTAAGAGATGAAGTCATGTGAAGTGAAATTGGGAGTGATTGAGAGTGCCAAGTTCCAGTCATGTAAAGTGGAATTTGTTGTGCTCACTTTCACCATAAGCTACCTAAATCACAAATTCGTTTATTATTTGAGTCCCTCGCTTACTTTTTACTCTACAACCTACCATGATTCCCTCCTATTACTCCAACAACTCAACAAAATTGAAGTTGTGCTTGTCACATTGGCTTGGAATCTCCAATTTCATTACATATGTGAATATGTAAACCATCACTTCTAGAATCCTTGTTCATTAAACAAATCCATTATCTCTTGTGTTCCCAGACTGCAAGGAATTAACTATCCAAAAAGCTCCCATAACATATAGCTAGTAAATGATTTTCATTGATGAAAATCTAGTAGTGAGATTGATTTTCTTACAAAGCAAGACGAACTTACATTTGTTGTTACATTTGTTGATAGACTTTCAACTGCGAGTTCTTAAGAACCAGAACTACGGTACCCCATGTGAGTGCTTCTACAGTACCGTAATCCACAAGTGGATGAAAAAGTGAGAAATGCCGGCAACCGACTCCAAATGAATGGATGCTTTTACCTTTTCTCTACAAGTGGATGAAAAGGTCCAGAATGCCAGCATTTCATAAATCATCCTCTCAAATAGATCTGGAAGTGGATGAAAAGGTCCAGAATGCCAGCATTTCATAAATAGCAGTGCCTTTCAGTTTATCAGTTTGTGATAAGTTTTCACCAAGGACTTTTACATACTCCGGCCCTACCTATTCAAGTGCCCAGCTCAATTCAACGAAACTTGCACCCACCCACACTCATGTGGAGTATGAGAGCCACTACCTTCATGGCTATGGCTAACAATAATCTAATAGAAGAATAAGCTCCGATCTTTCTAGAACCGGAGCGAATTTGATACACAAGGGAATTTTTTCTAGTATGGGGTACTATTATTAATGTAATTGTGGCTCTGCAAAAGAGACTTTCTTGTAATCTTCTTTTGGCTTGGAAAGCTGGCTATGGCTCAATCCATAGCAGAAATATACAATCACTCCCAGCACCATCCATACTGACACTCGCAACCATGTGCCCACCCTGCAAACAAACAACCGATAATATTGATGTTAGGAATGAAGGTTTAAAGATTGAAAAGAAGGAAGTAGTGTAGGAGTATGCAGTGGAAAGAAGGAAACGAGGAACAAAGGTAAAAAAGAGTAATGGAAAACTTTGTACTGAGCACCAATTTAAAACCTAATTCTATGCACTGTGGTAGATGGCTCAAAATCCGACACAATACCCCCAAATTGTTCATAGGCCAATCCAAGTCACGATGTACATTGAAACTTCTAGCTATAAAAATTTTATATACTCACAGTGTAAGCTTCTAGCTGTAGATTTCTATATACTCACTGTGTACATTTTAGGTTGAGTGGTATTGGGTACACCTACAGGTTTCACTTCCAGAATTTATAACCAGATCAATTTGAATCCAAAATTAATGATTCCACTTGGTTCAATCTCTTATATACTTTGTCCATCCACGGAAATAAATCACTTTGCCAATCGCCAATGAGCTTGCCAATCTTAAAAGCGATTGGTTTCTGAGCCACTTACTATATGAACAACAAGTTGAGAGAAAATGGATATAGAAAAATAGAACATGTGACGTACCCTAGATTGACCAGCAGGTAAACGTTCACAAGAATGCTCATTACTGGAAGCGCCGGAACCCACGGGCAATGGAAACCTGCACAGTAAATAAACATGAGTGCTGCAATCAATCAATTTCACTGGCAAATTGGTTATAAGCTCTGACTTTCAAATGAAAATCTTGAGGTAAAACAGACCTCCAGGTTGTCCAAACTTGTGCTGCCCTTCATCTTGTTCAATCAAGCACAGAACGGTAGTTGCAGCAACAAAAAGAGGAATGCCCAAAGTCCCCAAGCCCCACCGCAACATCCTGCATCATCACATCACATGACATCAATCACTCACTACTAGAACATCATGCTGGTTTATAAAACTGTCAATTGTGACTAAATGCGAAAGAAGAGAAGAAACTCCACCGAAAAAATGGAAAAAATTGTGCATAGACGACATACATTGGGAGAGCAGTGGCTGCAGTAGCAAGGCTGATGAGGACAACGCCCATCAACAGCCCAGAGATCGCAAACACCGCCGCATGTCGTCTGTGCTCCTCCCGTCTTGCCTCTGGACCCACATTCTCTGTCAAAATGCAGCAGTCCATGATCAGTCCATGTTAAAGGTTAGCATTTTAAGTGAAGGATCACCGTTGAGATCAGTTAGAATATGCATTTGAAGGATCAGCAAGGAAATTGCTTTTTCCTGTTACCATTTGGAGGAATACTGTTGAGATCAGTGCATTCTGGGTTACCATTTAAGAGATTAGTGTTGAGATCAGAGCGTGGTCTGGTGGAGTGGTATTGGCACGGCATGGTACCAGGGGGGGCGGGTCGAGGCTCAGCAGGAACCAGCAGAGGATTGTGAATATCCAACGGAGCATCGGCTTCTTCGGCGATGGGCTCCTCAGCATCGGGATCCTCAGCATCGTCGTCGTCGCCACTCGAGCTGCTGCTCCCGACAGACGATGCATAGATGCTGGGCTCCGGCAACGTGTGCAGAGAGGCTTCGGACAGGATGGTGAGCACGGGTGAGAAGATCGGGTACTGGCTTGTGAAGATCGGCCGCGACGGGGATTTCGGCACCACGGGCAGACCCTCCCGCGTGCGCGCTTGCACCACCGGTAACGTCCCGTCCAGGGGCGGCACGAATCTCAGGATCAGAAGACAGATGGACACGATCGTGAACGCTGATAACGTGCCCACACTCACCTGCACCATCACCGAAAGAGCATAAAAAAAAAAACAATTCTCAGGATTCGGAGAGGTTTTTCTGCAGGGGGTTTGAGAGCTTACCAGGCCTGAGAGTTGGTCGACGTCCATCATGAACGCCATGAGCGCCGCAACGAAGCCGGCTAATACGGTTCCGTTCACTGGCACTGATGTCTTGGGGTGGACTGACGAGAAGAACGGTGGCAGCAAGCCGTCACGCGCCATCGCCATTAAAATTCTGGGCTGGTTACCATTAGCAGAGTTAGGAACCCTAATGAACCACGGATGAGAGAGCTCACCAACTCTGTTAGGAACGAACCTGAGGTAACAATGAGCCCATGAGCGTCGTCGCCAAAGCAGCAACAGCACCCGCCGCAACAACATACCTGACAAACACCATTCGACCTCACAATTATGAAACAACCTCTAAAGCAATAATCGGTATGAGTGATATGTATGATAGTTGAATGGAGCAAGGGTGTGCAAGGAGCATACATGGCCCAGGGCATGCCGTTTTCGGCGAAGGCTGTGGACATGGGCGTGTCCGGGTCCATCATACTGTAAGGCACGAGGCCCACAATGACACCGGACACCAAGATGTAGAGGCCTCCACAAATGAAGAGTGCCAGTCCTATGCCCAGGGGAAGGTCACGCTGAGGATTCTTCACCTGCGAAACAACACCAGAAAGTCAATACACCTCAACTCGTGAAGAGTCTACAAAGAACTAGATAAAAGTGCGGCACTTTCATAAGCAAACAACGCACACTGTCTACCAATATCCACTTTGAAAGCTGACAGTAATTCACACTAATCGTCAACATGTTTCCGTTTCAGTTGCTTCCTTCTTTCTCTTTGTGCATTTTGAACACCAAGAAATTGGGTGATAGAGTCGCATCCGTGTTCGAAACAGATACATAAGATTGGTTGATCAATTAGTGCATAAGATGATCTACAAACCTCATGATATTCATTTCATGGTTTGATCCCTGAAGTTTACAATCGAAGTAGGAGGAGGAGAGCTTGTGATTTATGTACCTCTTCAGCAGTGCTTGCAACGGTATCAAAGCCAATGTAAGCGAAGAAAAGAGTGGCAGCACCACCCAAAACTCCATTTACACCGTACGGCATGTACCTGATGAATAAATGACACACTCAGATTCGTGTTATCAGAGCTCGAAACCCTAATTTTCAGAATAAGTGTTAGCTCACGCACCCGTCCGGTTGTTCATAGCCTTTCCAGCCATTGGTGAAGCCTGCGTAGGAGCCGGCGCCCACCACAAACAGCAGCACTAGTATGTTGAGACACACCATCATCGCTTGCACTCGCGCACTCTGCCATCCATTCAAAACCAATCACAATTCTTGCCCCTTTCTTATCATCGAAGTTGTGAAGCGAAGCGAAAAGTGATTTACCTCCCGTATGCCGATGCAAAGGAGAGCTGTGACGATCAGCACCAAGAATGCAGCACACGGGTCAACAATTATGTCGGTCCCGGGTATTAGTCTCCGAACTAGCAGCCAGTGCAAGTGTTGCTCTCCACCGACAAAAACACCCTGTGTGTCCAACCACCCGAAATTAAACAAAAAGCGCACCCTCTTATAAATTAGGTTGAGGGGTACTAGCATTTGTTGGAGAATTGATTAGACTAGAGAGTGGGTACCAGGTTTGGGGCGATGCCGCGGGCAACTGTGGAGCCACCCACAGTGTATTCTAGAATGAGTCCCCAACCTATGATCCATGCCACTCTGCGAACACCACCATGAAATGCATTTAGTCTGGTGAATTTCAATGGAAAAGTGGTAACAATCGAGCAAAGAGTTGGTGCGATACCCTTCGCCGACACAAGTGTAAGCGTAGTGGTACGCGCTCCCAGCGGACGGACATCTGCTAGAAAGCTCCGCGTAGCAAAGGGCCGCGAGCGCGGCAGCGATTCCCGCGATCAGAAACGAGATCGTGAGCGCAGGTCCAGCGCGTTCCCTGGCCACCGTGCCCACCAGCACGTACACGCCCGCGCCTATGGTAGATCCTATCCCTGCAACGCCAAACCCAACAACCTCTGAGCCACCAATCTAGACACCCCACCCCCTGCAACCACTGCAGCGAAAAGACGAACCTATAGAGACGAGCTCAGGCACACGGAGATGCTTGGCAAGTTGTATGCCGCCGCGAGGTCGCGTCTGATGCACCTGCTTGCGTCGCCATATCGATCCCTGGCCCAGCTTCACCATGGCGATTCTCGGTACCCAAAATCAGCCCTTGTTCCGTCTCTCAGCCGCTGCCATACGAGCTGGATGCACAATGCAGGCTGTTGGGGGGGCCGGCAGGAACAAAAAGCTGGCGACAGTGACAGGAGAGAGTGTGGCGTGTGTACACAAGCTGGCTTGGTTATGATGATTTGCTTGATGGGTTGCTTGGTGAGTGAAGGGAGACGAAACTGTTGCGGTGAAGGAAGGGCTGATTGTTGCGATTGTTGCGAAGAAGGGCGATGGCGTGTTGGTAGCGCACGGGAGGCAATAGTCATGCGATGATGCGCGTTTGCACGCGACCGCGGCAAAGGCATTGGATGCTTGTGGCGGTCCGAGTAGTCCAGATTCGCCACTTAGACTGGGAATCTAGCCTATCTTTACGCTCACTTGCAGTAACCCATGCGTTTGAATGATTACCGCTTTGGAGCACCTGAAGGAATGATACTCTGTTTTGGAATCAGACGGAACCAAGGTTACCTGCTCGAAACCCACACACAGCATGCCGTGCTAATCAGCCAGGGAATGAGATTCCTTCTTTCCATCCATGAACCTGAATGTACATGCGAGCTAGATTTTAGGAATCTAGAGTGAACGGTTCTTAAAATGCTTGTGAGCTTTTACTTTATGAAATTTTGTGTGTATCAAAAAATTCTCATAAGCGCCCATGGGGTCTGAAACGGGCAGCCAAATATCGGATTACAGCAACTTTTGGACCTGGGCATCATGAATGGACCTATCAATGATGAGCTTGCAACCTCCTACAAGGTTAGGTACAACTCCAACCTACCTACCACAATCCTTTCAAAGCACAAAATCACTCACACATATTGTAATTTGAATTGTAAATTTTCACTTTTTGAATGGATCATAAGGAGGACACCAGTTTGGTATAAAAACATAAATGAAAGTTGAGTTGAGCGAGAGGTACAATGCAGATTCTGTCGAGGAAAAGCCCCTTGGACTTGCTTGGGTGTTTAACCCTTAAACGCCCAAGCAAGCCCGGGGGGCTTGATTCCAACGGAATCTTCCCTGTAGCTCTCACTGTACTCCACTTTTCACTTATATTTTGATGTCAAACTGGTCACCTTCTTATGATGCATACAAAAAGTGAAATTTCACAATTCAAATCACAATTTGTATGAATGATTTTGTGCTTTGAAAGGATTGTGGTAGGTAGATTGAGGTTGTACATAACCTTGTAGGAGGTTGCAAGCTCATCATTGATTGGTCTATTCATGATGCCCAAGTTCAAAAAGTGTACTATTCATGATGCCCAAGTCCAAAAGATGTTGTGATCCAATTTTGGGTTGCCCGTTTTAGACCCCATGGGCGTTTAAGGGTTAAGGGTAAGGGACACCCTCCTTGGTACTATGCCTATGCATGAAGATCGTCACTATGTCAAAAATAGTGAGAGATTCCTCTATCTGAAAATTGGCTGGTTATTGAACGGGTTACTTTAGCCCTTCTACAGAACTAAGGCCTCAAAATTAAATAGGAATGAGGTTCTATGGGAACCTTTTGTTATTTTTAGAGAATAACATATATGGGATATAACAAATTTGAAAGTAAGATTCAGGTTTGAATTTTATAAGATTTTTTTAATATAACAGTCGTACATCATAGGCCAATTCAACATAGGCCAATTCAACACCCTGTTGTTAAATAATTATAGCTTATTGCTTTCTTGACAGTTCAATTTCCGTATTACTTCTGGTTCTTTTGAGTACCAATATTGTGTTCTTAACCCTTAACCGGGTGGAATGTCAAAAACAACATTTTGGATGATACTAGCAACTTTAAAGAGCCATAACTTCTTCATCTAGAGTTTGTTTTGGATGAAATAACTTGATTTGGGTCCCATATCAAGTGTAATTCGTGTGGTACAAATCACACACTCATTTAATGAAGTGTAAATATATAGCATACATTTTTGTGAAGGTAGCTCTTCTTCTTGAGGTTTCAAACATGGGGCATGTGTTTATCATTGTGAGGCAACTACTAGAAATTATATAGTCATGATGGTAAGAAATACACTTATTCCTAAGGTGCAATGCACAATATATTCCTATGTATGTGCTCTAAGAGCATCGCGTATGGTACTAGGGTAAATGTGCACTTCGAACGTCGTTTTGCGTAGCACTTTCTGAGACCCTAAGCTTGCCGGGACTAGAAAACCTGGCAACTGAGGGTAGAGTTGTAGCAAATGACCAAAAATTTGACGAAGACCTCGCGTATTACTAACCAAAGAGTCAAGAAAGGAAGCGACTACTTCGTGTCTAGTTCTCTACTACTAAATATTTCACACGTAATAGAACTAACAAGGGCTTGTGGTCTTGCTGCTACAAGGAGAACGAGAACTCATGACAAGTGAGGTGATTTTGATGAGATCAGGACAAGTGAGGTGATTTTGATGAGATCAGGACAAGTGAGGTGATTTTGATGAGATCAGGAGTTGGTTTGCCGTGAGACGGTAAAATGCCGTGAGCCTTGGGGTGATGGTCTGGTTGGGGTACCCAAAAAGGTTGTCCCATGAACAATTGCACTCTATGCTGGTGTGTCAAACATATCCATTTTTAAACTGTAATACAATAAGACTTCATTAGATGTGGTTTTAGTTGTCTATACTTATAATGTATCAAGAAAAAAAATTAAAAATTAAAAAAAATATTTTGAAGTAATTTTATTTGATTTTTTAGTTGAAAAAGTAAGTCATGTCCCAATAACCTAAAATCCATAGAACCAAGCAAATGGAATATCAACCATTTTTATTTTAATATAATTTTTGAATATGACATACATCTTCTTGTATAGAATACAAAATAATTTATTTAATTATAAAAAATTAATTCATTGTGCACTATAATGCCCGCAAATCCCCAAATTCAAGACTTTTTCCCTCATCTATGAATGGATCCAAAAAAATAAAAATCTAAGAGAAAATCTATAGGCATATATACTTTGATTTCAGTGAGGTGCATGATATTTTATTTTCTATTTTAGGGTCTTTTTACTTGATTAAAATGAATAAATTAGACAAACTTTGGAGGCTTTCAATAATAATAACCTAATTAGTGTGTCCAAAAAGTGATACCCCAAGCTTACCATTGCCCCTTGGAGGGTCACTTTGAGGCGAGGAAAATCAAATGCTACGTGCAACCGTTGGCAGACCTCTTCACGAGTCGCACAATGAATGCACTTATGGTCACCATGTGTACAATGCACGGTACCATTGGGCACGGCCCAAGCTACAGCAGTGGTGAAGAACCTTCTTGAGCCGCCGGCTTGTGAGAGGAGGTTCATTGGAGAGCAGGCATTGGGTGTGGGAAGCTCATTACTGTAGACCCGGAGGGTGGGACAACACCCACTCGCACGCCATCTGGTAAGCTCAACAGGATTCCTTCTGCCCAACTGATAAAAGAATATTCGCATCTGTATCACAAATCAATTTGTTGGTACCTAACATACAGATATCATAAAGAAAACAGTAATTCCTGTTATGGAGACTTGGAGAGTAAAGTTTACCCATTTATGTACCGAGTAACAATGAAGTACCAAAACTCTGAGAGACTTTTTACAATCTTCAGGAATTAGTCAAAAAGAGAGGGCATCATAATGTCATGAGGACATGTTAACCAATGATACTCGCTCCATTATGGAGTATAGACGTAGAAGAATGCTACATTTAGGACAAGGACCAATGGGGACATGTGTGCAATCAAAGAAGAAGCATTAGGTCCTCCGTCTCTGCCTGTCGAACCTTTTTCATGCAACAAGGCAACAGAGTCATCGGGGTAGGCTCCAGTACACACCTTTCGGAGAGCCCCCACTCAAGGTACAAGCTCTGTCCCGATTGCAAGTTCCTAGATAAATAGTAGAGTAGAACCAAAAAAATCGTTAAGCACATATTATGCTTATGTACGTACAGAAGTTTTTATCAATATAATGTATGAGCGATATCTTGCCAGAAATATCTCGTCCTCAGATTCCGAGTGGTAGAAATAGTACTACAGTAAAAAGGGCCATCGTTCAAGCACAATATCCTCCACTTTACAAAACTCAATATTCTACAAAGATCTCAGTCAAAGTCTGCATGAAGTTCCTTCTCTCCTCATGCGATTGGTGCTACCTTTTCGACAGATTAATTGGAACTGTTCTTAAAAGGATTGAGATTATGTGCAGGTGTGCACCTGACGTGTGCCATTCGAAGGAGGTTGACTGTACCAATGCTTCCAATGCTTTAACAGCTGGCTGCCACTGTACTTTAGTGGAGTCCTTTGTACCAATCACTCTGCAAGTTGCAGCAGAAAATAATGGGTTTTGAGTCCCCTTTTTGATCATAGTGATGCTCAGGTCAATGAAAAACACGAGTGTTCATCTTCAAAAAACACATTCTTTAGTTGTCCTCTCAAGTGCGTAACTGAATCCAACTGCACGTTGAGTCGATACAATGTTAAGGTTTCATTTGCCTACTAATGAAGAGGGAATTTCTGAGCTGACAAGAATCGGTGGAAGTAGGGCATCACAATGATCAACATCCCGGAGCTGATACTGCGGTAATATACAACGAACTCAAAATCAGATCTATGATACAACTCATACTTTTTTGTTAAAGTTACCCCTCGTTTGCCGATTGAATTACACTCTATGTACGCATCAGTTGTGCTGCAAGATCAACCTGGTCCGCATGAGTTCTATCTCCTTGATTTACTTGAAACTCCTGAAACGGCAGAAAACATCATTTAGGAACCTTTAACAGAACAAACTAAAGTCTTTCGTGAAAGGCAAAAGCATGAAAAAAGGACGAAGTAGCATGCATAAAAGTAGGAGGTCTAATAGTCGTTTTGAGTATTGGGGTGGAGTGCAAAGCATACGAATCTGCATCCTGGAGCTATAAGCTTCAATCACAAGTAACGGAACTTTGCATCTTAATTCAAATCATGACGGGAAATCTAGAGAGCCTGGCGCTCAATCTGGCTTTTTTTGTCATAGAGATTGGTTAGGCAATAAAGTTGTAACTATTACCTGCCATCTGCACGTTTCTCGCCTTGGATGGTGATGCAAATACTTCGAGATCCTCCGTAGTTTCGATGTTCGTTTAGCCATATCCCCTTCCAATCAAGACTAGGGTTCAGTTCATTCTTTCAACAGTCTCAAGCTCTTCCGAAACAACGATAGTGAGCAAATTTCTGATGCTTCAGAAGTAAACGTCTCATGATCTGAGAAGTTGACAATCCACTTACAATTGCGTACTAATCAGTGTCTTATGAAACTGCTGAACAGAAGATCTCAAATATACCTGCCAGATTCCAAGTTTGAAGCGCCCAGCTGTGATTGGTATAGTTAACGAGCTACCCATCATTGAAGCCTTGACATGTGCTGAGCAAAAAAAAAAGCAACAAAGTCAATCTGAGCACCGATCAATGCGTAAAAGCAACAAAGATTCCTAAGTTGTCGGCAAAGACACAGGCTAACTTTCTGAAGTGAAATATGAGAGTCTGACGAATGAACATGTGAGGGCCTTGACGGTTCACCAGAAACTTAATATGTGTCGAGTAGTAATACTAATAAGATGGCCAAATTACAGAATCTCACCAGGCATGTCATCATATCCTTCATCCAAGTGACGGTAGTGGTTTCCCTGCAAGAAGTGGATAAACAAAGGGCATTGACATTTATATAACAAGATGTGAAGATTGCTCGGCTACTTGCAACCCTCCAAGTTGAGAAACTCATTGAGTTACTTAAAGAAGACCTTAGATTAATGATACACATAAAAAACTATAAGACAGTAAACCGTGATACTTCCGATGAAGTGCAAGAAACAATCCATACATGATACAGCCATCACTAACAGGTATGTACAAACCTCTGGTACAATCCGATTCAACGCGTCTTCCATGTCCAGAGGAACATCAGAACTCGCATTTTCATTTATCGTCAAACTTGCTGACGTGTGCATTACTGTTTAACGATACAGGCAGTTGTATTATATGACCACAAGACAAGATTGGATCAAGGAACATATCTCAGACATATCTCAATGATATTTCTGCTTCTTAATAGCAAAAACACCTATGCTATGAGAATAAACAATATTGCGAGATTCATGATGCATCGGAGGGTCGAAACCTTTGACATGGGAAAAATCTAAGAGCAACTTGGTACTCTAACAAAAAGAAAAATAACGACACGACATAATCTAAACAAAACATAGCTGTTCACTTCAGGAAATATTGGTGAGTGACCATACCAAATATGTGAGCGATGCCGACCCTGAATTCGCTCACTTCTGGAACTGCTTTATATATGTGTTTAGTAATGATATGACAGCCCCTACAGAAAGCAAAGCCGTCAAAGCTATATCACGCCCAAAGGATCTTAAAGATACAAAGAGCTTGACTAACTTCTCAGTAGAAACAACTTCTGATCATCCGAAGCAACCATTCAAATTTCTGAAGACCCACTCAACAATATTTTCTAGCGTGTATCTCAACCTCCTGAATTGCCACACACTAAAGGGTGACATACAGAATGAAAGTAGAAGTAAGACCAAAAGAACCTATACCTCTTGAAGTCTGGAAGCTCAAACGTTTTCTGGACCCACACTGTGCCAGGTGAGGTAGATACTGTACACCACATCCATTCAATGCTTCAGACTTTGCCCATCATCTTGAGTTAGTTCGATAATCCGAGGCAACTTTGCACTTCTAATGCTTATATTACCCTCATGATAAGCACGATATCTAGTCCTATACTGTTTGTCCATACAACTTATCTGTAACTCTACATTCCCGCAGCACTCAAGAATAATAACACCAATTGTCGTGAGATCTAACGACTTGTAAAGATCAGCCCTGACCTGTTTCAGTGCCAGCCTCGCAAGTCACATCGGAGTGAGTTCGTCGACTGGAAGTGCCAGACAACTTCACATCCTGCTGCAAGAAGCCATAATCAACAGCAATTAATCAACCATCATTCATTTTCTGCCTTCACAAACATCGACCAGCTCTCTATCTTGAAATCGAGGACTAAAGTAGCACAATGGACTAATTGTTGACACTGGAGTTACCAAAAACCCTAGTATCTCGTTCTGTCAGATTTGCCTTTAAAACTTCGATTCTCCGAACCCGATCTCATAGACTGTTCTACAGCATGTAAATATCCAGCAACGTAATTGGAGAATGATATGTCAGATCTTCCTCCGCTTCTTCGATTGAACTGATTAAGTTCATCTCAGAATTAGATTCTTCCACTTCAAAGTCGTATACTAAGCCTCAAATTGTTATTGAGGAACATAATTTTACAGTGAGCGGAAAAATAATTTACCTTCTTTAAATCCTCAGCTCCATAAGGGTTTAATAAGCGCGCCGATCCAATACAAGGCAGTCGAAGAGATGCTTGAGATAGATATGATGGAATCCTGCGCGAAACCGTTGAAGATGGCACCGCAGCGGCGATAGAAGCTGTCACGCACGCCATTGCGTGGATCCCCTGCAAATTGATTAAACACCATCCTCAACGACAAGAATGTCGATCATCACATGAAATTTTCTTAAGATTTTCACATACATTTCTCTTATGATTCAAGGATGAATATAAGAAGAGCTGAAACATATCAATTTTCTCGAGGATTCCTAAATTTAACGAGCTTTCTAAGAGCACGAACCTGTTTGAGAAATTTCCACCTTTTTCTGAAGACGGAGTGAGACTGACGATGGCAGATTTCGCAAACCCTTCTCCAAGATTTTTCTGGTGGAATTTGGCTGGAGCTCCTCGTGCCGCTCACACGGGCATCGGTTAGGTGAATCCGCTTCGAGAGCCTGTGACCGCTGAAGGTCTAGAGCCTGTAGCCGCTAGGGATATTTGATCACGGAATGCAATCTTTGGACACACGGCATTGAGTTGAATGACCATAAGATCTTCTTTGGAAATTGGTTATTTCATGATAAAATAATATGTTCCTATTATTGACTAGTTAAAGCACATTGTTGGTCCAACCTAGTGTAAGAGTTTGGGTACTTGAAGTGATGTGCTCTTCATATTATACATTTGAGTCTCCCATAATTTTGTAAGTATTTTTCTAAGAAATGTATATTTTTGAGTTTGTCTGTTTGTATTTTTTGAGTTTTTAATGAAAAGCTTGTAGCTGAAGTAATTCTTTGATTGGTTTATAAAAGGTTGTGGTAAAGTTTTTTTTGAGAATATGGAGTCACCACGCTTCTACTATCTTACTTTTATTATTGTGGAAAAAACATTCAAAATAGTAGCAGAATCCACTTGACAAATCTAAAAGCAAGTGTTGATCTTGTATAGAATATGGTCATTAGTTAGGAGAGATTGAGAGAATTGGTATTACTTTAGAGATCAGCATTGTAGTCATCCTTGCAATTGCATCACGTTGCAAGTCCACTATATCAAGTGCTTTGAGTATCATGGTGGTACTTTATTCTTCAACATTCCTTTTCCTTGTTATGTTCGAATTGATGATGCATACAACATCTACACCTAAAAGGATAAAAGTTTATAGTTCTATCTTAATGAAACAATCTTCCTTGACATACAAGATTATTGTAATGTACCAAAGATGTTTTATCAGTGAATGCTAACCATTTTGAGTAGATGACATTTCACTAGAGTATAAGCAAAGGATAAGTGGAGTCATACAATCCCAAATTGAGAACATGTGCACTGGAGTGAGAGAACTCCATATTTGGTGCATAAGATGATAGGAGCTAAACAACTGTAAGATAATTTTATGGGAACTAGAGTTAAAATAACTTCTAGAGATGATTGGAGCTAGACAACCCCACGGGCTAAACAACCCTAGATTGAGAATAAGTGAACTAGAGTTATAAAACTCTATTTAAAAAAGTGACTGACTTTGGTTTATTTCAAGGTAGCACTGAAAGTAGTGACTTGGGGTTAGGCTACAAAGATAGCATACAATCAATTTAAATAAAAATAAGTTCAAGTGTCCACTTAAAAGTAGAACTTATGGCCACTACTACACATCCATGTCTCTTCCATACAACGTGTGGTATGTCAACAATGTGACGACCAACCAAACCTTTACTTTTATACAAACATAATAGCTCACTAGTTTTGGGTCTTTTTTTCACGTAGTGTTCACCCTGAGAGGGGTTAGTAGTCCTATACCACTGTTGTGAGGTCATGTGGGCATATCATCAAGGGTAGGTCGAACGGACACTATTCACGCCAACCCTTACAGGTCTGGTATTCTTCTTCTTCTAGAACTTATGGACCTTATGAAAAGGCATCCGGGGAAGATAGATATATTCTTTTATTCTACTTTCATGTTTGGATGGTGAGCTCTATTGAACCTTTTTGTATGATTTAAGTTAGTAATTAACGAGATTTGTTACGCTTATATAGTTTTGGTGGTTTAGTATGCAATTTAAGCAAGATGCTCCTCACATCTATCAATCTAATTAAATGAAGAAATTTGGTTATTATTGAAGAAGTACATTTTGTACTCTATGTGTGCAATACTAGTTTACTTTTAATTAGAGCACTTTGTGAACATGGAATTACAATTTACTCTAGCTAAAAGTAATCAGTCATTGTTCACATGGAGAAAAAAACTGTACATTTTTAATAACTATAATTCTTTTCTCTTCAAGTAGATTGATGAATGTGAGGTGTCTCTTGCCAAACAACGGGTTTGACCACCAAGTCTAGTTTGACCTTTATAGTTTATTGAGGGTGATTTCATCAAAATTGAACCATTTACTTTTATCCCCTTAGTTGTAGGTGTAAGGTGCAATATTAATTTAAATAGAATAAGGAAGAAGGGAGGTTGAAAAAGTAAGTACCATATTTCTAGAATGACTTCATGTAGTGGATTTGCAATGTATTGCAAGGATCTTTACCATGTCGATATTTAAAGTAGTATTCTCGCACTCAATATCTTTTACCTATTAAACTTTTTTTCATAAAATTAACACTTTCTTTTTTATTTGTCGATTGGCTTCTTTTCCTCATTTACATTATCTTTTCCTTGCAAAATGTATCAACAACTTCCTTATTCTTTTGATAAATACATCAACAACGTTTTTATTCTATTTGTGAACCATGTATCATTACGAAACTTGCTAAAGCTTTGCACAATGCATTAGCACTTAAGTTTCAACCCTTCGTTATTGCTATGTAAGCCTATAGATGCTAGAATCCCTTTTTCTTAATGTATATTTATTTGTGAATTCTTAGGTGTGCAAGATGAATTTATTGCATGTGGAAATAATAAGGAGAATGCATTCTTTTTGTGCATCTTTCTAAAGTGTCGTGTTTAAATATTGGAGTGTTTTTATTTTTCGAACTTCAAATACAAAACATTGAAAGGGTGGAGGAGTTTAGATATCATGGGAGATCGTGGGTTCTATTCCCCATGCCGGCGTGGTGGTCACCACTATAGTCCACCCAACTATTGTGGGAGGTCCTTGGACCTTGTTGTATGGGTACCTCAAAGCCCTTTGGGGATACTATGTCAAGTATTTTCAAGGCACTACGATAGTAACTAGGCTAGAAACTAGCGTAGTTATAGTGTCTACCCTCAAGAGGGGGAAGTAGTATTGTTCTAATTTCCCCTTGTGTGGTGGCCATCGGGATATTAGCATTTCGAACGGACACTTCATTCACGCTGGCCCCTTAGAAGGACCAAAATTTCTATCTATCTATCTATCTATCTTTAGATATCATGATATTAAACTTGTTGCTATACCTACAAAAATTGGCCTTCATACTGACATTTCTTTTATATACATGTCAATAATTTTGAGACAAGGCTCTTGCAAAGTGCTTCAAAAGCTCTACCACGACATCTAAGGCCACTATATCTCAGATTTGTGAAGATTTAAAAAATAAAAATGAAACAATTTTGGGAATTCCAACCATAGGAAATTGTTTAGAACTGTCTATTTTTAGTTCACCTATCAATGTTTATCAAATATCACAGCAAGGATCTTGAGTTATATTTAGTCAAAGTTTCAGATTTTGCAAAACAACCTACCTTTTCAGGGTCGGTTGCGACTTTAGGAGTTAACAATTACCGTAGAAAGGGCACTCAATGGTATTGGTCAGGTAGAAAACATAAGATACCCAGTCGAGTTTCTGAAAAGGCGATCCAAGCCACACTACTAAATTCAGCATGGGGGCGACGACCTGGCCCCCACCCCACCTGCCGCGAGCGCGGCGAAGGATCTGACCGCCACCCACCCAAACTGCCGCGAGCGCGGCAAGCGACCTGGCCCCCTCCCACACAACTGCCGCGACCGCGGCGAGCAACGCGTCTGCAGACGAACGATCAAGCCGGAACCAAGTTTCACCTGCCTGCCTGCCACCCTTCCCAGAGCCTCATGGCCCTCGCACATGGAGAATTTCTCCTCAGCCTGGGCCTCGGCCAGACCTCCTAATTTTGGGAGGGGCCCTGGCGTGCCTCGCGGCAGCTGCTGCGGCAGGGGCCGGCAGCTTGCTACTGTACCTGCAGCCATCTGACATTTCCTCAGTTCCCTCGGATCCCCTGCCACTTTGCCAGCCATCTCCACCCACCGACTTCGTCACCTTACGCTTCATTGTCGGACATCCGATCAGTCCGTCCGCGTCTCCATCCTATCCCCCTTCAAAGCAATTTCCGACCCCACCCTGCAGTCATTTCAATCCAGACCTTTCTAGCAGTTTCGAAGCTCGCAGAGGTTGTTACTTTGCGGACCTTGGAGCTTGCAGGGGTGGTTATTTTCCTGGAGCTTGCGAGGGTTGTTATTTTCCAAGCGTTGAAGATCGAGGTTGCGTGAGATTAGCATATTTTAGCTGATCGTGGAATTGGTGTTCACAAATTTCTTGGGAATTTGTGATATTGACTTGGTACAGCTAGTTGGGTTTGAAATAATCCATTGCTTGGCGTAGCCGCGCTCCGTCTGGTGGGTTCGATTTTTCTCTTGCGATTTCAGATTGCTGGGTTAGGATTGCTTTTTGCGTGGGAGGATTGTACTAGTTTTTGCGGTTTTTGGACTTGCTTTTGGAAATTGGGTTTCGGCGATTCGTTACAGCCATGAATCGTGTTTTCAGAGCATCGAAGTAAGAGGTTAGATGATGTATTAGTTGTAGAGATGGGAGTGGAAGGACTAGTGTGCTGATAAGTGCGTGTGCTGTTTTTGTCAGGCATCCAATTGGGGCGCCGGCGATGGAATTCTTCAAGGACGTGCACTCAGTGCGACTACTAGGGTACAAGGGTCGGTTCCTATGGGCCGACGACGATCGCCGGTCCGTGGCGCAGAAGAAGGGTCAAGACTCCTATGGCGTCATCTGGCGCGTGGAGCTCGTGCCGGGGAAGAATGCTATTCGGCTCAAGAGCGTGTACGATCTCTACCTGATGGCGTCCGATTACCCGTTCTTGCTGGGCGCCACGGGCAAGAAGGTGATGCAGAGCATCGACGCGAAGTCGGAGAATGTGGAGTGGGAGCCTATTAGGGTTGATTCGTTTGTCAAGTTTAGGACTAAGGGCGACAAGTTCCTGCGTGCGAATGGAGGTGTGCCTCCTTATCGAAACTCCGTCACGCATGACGTCCCCGTGCTCGCTAGTAACAAACATGTCGTTCTGTGGGAAGTCGAAATCGTCAAAAAAAAGTCGGACATCGCAGCAGCAGCAGCCCCATCTCCGAAACAGGTCCGCACAACTCCCAACTCTAGTCCTTTAAGAAAGCGAAGATTATTTCAACGCACCGCACAATTCAAGACTCAAATATCACATAAAAGTCAGCAGCTCATAGTGTTGATCTGAATAGTGCATACGAAGAATCAATATCTGCAATCAATACGGAAAGGGAGTAGTCTGCGAGTTTGTTGAATGTTGTTTTGCTGACTTGTGTGTTCTGACAGAGCGTGCCACCGAAGACGTCGTCATTGCCACCGCAAGGACCAGAGAGCACATACGATCCAGAGAGTTCAGTGCCACCACCATTGTACACGCGCCGGGCGCCAGAGCCACCGCAAGGACCAGAGAGCTCATACGATCCGGAGAGTTCACTGCCACCGCTATACACGCGGCGGGCGCGACAGCGGCGTCACTCAGCACCCACAGAGATAGACTTCCCCTCGGAGAGCTCCTCACCCACCTCGGAGCGGTTATCACCCATAGCAAGTCCGCCACGGCAGCGACGAAGCTCACCACCGCCGCCACAATCGGCAGGCAACACTCCCCGAAGAGGTCGTCGTGCCCCAACCTCCGATGACGATGCGCCATTGCAGAGACGACGAGCTCCACTGCGGCACGCCTCGGTCCCCGACGTCCCCTCTCGATTCGTTCCCCGGAGGAACGACGACGACGACGACGAGACGAGCTCGGGATCGGAGTTATCACCGAAAATGTCAGAGCATGCTTTGATTGATGAGACTTGGCCTGGAATTTCCCCGAGAGTGAAGTCCCCATCCGATTTTCGCCGCATCTTTTACACTGTTGCCGAGGATAGTGGGGAAGTCTTGGCTCACGACGACGATACTTTTGGGAGTTTTCTATTCAAGGGGCATACGTTGCAGGAGCTTACTGAGGCGCTTCAACTGGAGACTGGGATTGATGAAGATGTCATTCTGTGTATGAAGAATCCATTGACGAACAAGTTGTACAAGATGCGGCTGCAGCTCCCGCCCAACAAAGCTCCCCTTTCCGTCGTGATCGTTCGCCATAACACAGAATGTGCGTCATACTCCCACACTCTTTCATTTACTTCGCTTGATTCTATGGCTTAGTTCTCTGCTTGATCAATTGGCTCATCACCCTGCTTGATCAATCGGCTCATTACCCTGCTTGACCAATCGGCTCATTACCCTGCTTGATCAATTGGCTCATTACTCTGTTGATCAATTGTGTGCTGACATGATGTATCGCTGTGATTTACTGCAGTTGGAAGAACGTTGTCACTTTCAGGAGCTCGTCGATGAACTTGATTGTTTACTCAGCTCAGCCTTGGCACTGCCCTTGTGTATAATAGTCTGTAAGGTTTTTGATTCCCTGTAAGAGTAATTTTTGTACACTATGCTAATGGAGAAAGGATACAAGTAGTTTCCAGGTACCCACACCTGGTTTGTAGAGATTATTATTGGTTTCGATGAGACATGTAGAGAGAACCAACGCTCAGTGTTGGCCTTTGAGGCTTACTTCATGTTTATTTGACCTCACATGTTCAAGTTTTAAGAATTTGAGGTTTCAATTTTGACTGTTAGTTGAGTTTTGGTTTTGAGTTCGGAGAGGGTGAGATGGGAACTTCTGAATCTGTCCAAACTGGTTGAATGCACTTTCTGCATCTGAGATGTTGAATTTTGAGTGGACAAATTTCCATATTGAACCTGGATGTCGAGTTTTGGATCAAAAGGTCTTCGAACTGCCTCCTAAAAACATAATCTCTGCAAAGTTGAATTGCAAATGAACCGATTATAATAATGGTGCCATTTGCTACAGAGATGTTACTACTGTGAGCAAGGGGAAATTAGAATAAAGCTAGTGTAAGTGGAATTATCATTTTTGGATTTTTTTACAGTGATTTATTAATTTTTGAAATTAGAAATATAGTTGTCCTTAAAATGGTGCTCCCAAAAGTGACCCTATAATATTTGCGGCGGGTACATGGTCTTGTTGTATGCAGAAGCTATCATGTACATGTGAGTAAAGATTATTGACCATTTGGCTGTACCCTGAATAGAATAAGAAGGTTATATATACATGTTGGAAGGGTTTGAGTTACTGTCGTGTTTCGCTTGAGATGCTCTTCCGGTCTTTATTTTCTGTCACGAAAAGCTTAACGCATACTCGTTGTTAACCCCTAAAGGCTCAAGAGACTTGAAGAAAAAGGTAAATGTGTTACAAAATATGTGTTTTTTAACACTTATGAAGAAGTGCTTTAAAGACTATATGAAGATCTTAATCCCTGCATTACATCAATATGGTTAAATTTCCTGGGAAATAGTAACTGTTTGTTCTACAATGAGATAATAGAGACTAAACCTTTGAAAATCAATGTAAAATACGCTTTCTATGATAAGTAACTAGAAATTAATATGATTGGCTCAAATCATATATCATATAATAATATTGAGAGAGGCATTCAATAACCTGAAAGGAACACCAATAGTTATCCAAAACAATAAGTTTTGTAACAATGAGAAAAGCTTGCCATGTTTGTGTTTGTTTGAAGGCTTGTTGTGAACAATTTCTGAATCCAAACAAGGTTCAGTAATCGGATGTGGTTCTCAACTCACCAAACTTCGTGAAATTAAAAATAATAAATCCAAAAGAAAACCTTTTTAGCCATAAAGTAGTCGACTAGTCTCTTAAGAGGATAAAAGTCATTTAGAAGTTTGGCAATCTAATTGCAATATCGTAGCTTAAAAACAAACATTCGTATGCATGTTTCTTCTCGTACTCATTGGCACCGAAGAAGAGAACAAAAAAATTAAAAAATTTTAAAAATTTTAAATTAAAAAAAAAAAAAAAAAATTAAAGAAAAAAAGAACAAAAGAAAAAATTGGTATCACAATGTCCAAATTGTCCTCAAAACTTCTCAAAAGAATACCACGTTCCCACAAGGTCCTTCTCAAATCTCAACTTTGGAGTACTCGGAGGCTCCAAGAGCCAGCCCATTTGCTTTGCAAGGCTGAGTGTGGTCATCCCGGAAAGGGACTTTTACTGCAAGGCCGAGTGTTGTCTAGGGACGAGAGGCACGGAATGGAGAATCACAGAATTGTCGTCACGCGTCACAATGAGAGTGAAGACTAGTAAACGACGCAGACGCTGTTTACAGCCATGAGGATGTTGCGCTGCAGCAGCAGCTCCACCGTGATCCTTCTCTTGACATCACCCACCATCGCAACTTCCAGTAGAGCTGCACTCATCTCACTGTCAAACCAGTCCTTTTCATTGTCGCGGAGGGGGGCCCGCTGCCATCACTCCCTCTTGTCCAGGAACAGCATCATCACTCCTCCTGGGAGCGTCATTCGTGAACAACGACGTCCCTGGCGCAATTCAGCAATTCGCTGCCGCGCCATGGAATCCGCGGGTAGCGCCTTCGACTTCGCTGCGAATGGAGGTAACCCATGCGCTCATTGTACCATTGAATTGAAGCTCTGATTCTTTGCTACTGTATCATGATTCGCGACGAGGAATTTGGAGCTCAAGTCGATAGAGAATCGATAGGTGCAGATTTTGATCTTCTGAAATTCGAATTGGAGACACTGATAGCCTAGCTAGGGTTCCGAGACACCCCACACTTGAATTGAATACTTCGGAATTAGGATCTTTCTACGGTAGTTCGCTGCCGCGCTATGGAATTTACCGTTTGCAGCTTCGTCTTCGCAGCAAATGGAGGTAACCTGTACGCTTAATTGTACCACCGAAGCATTCAATCCGCTTGCAGTGATCGAATTGTCCCTCTGAAGTCCTGATTCGTAGCTACCGTATCATGATTCGTGACCAGGAACAATTCGGAGCTTAATTGAATTTTAATCGACGACAATCCTGGAATAGATAGGTGCAGAATCTTGATCCTCTGAAGCGGAGAGACTGGTAATCGAGGGGTGTGAGACACCCCATACTTGAATTGAATATTTCGGAATTAGGAGTTTAACATCGTCCGACGGTAGTTCGCTGCCGCGCCATGGATTCCACGGTTAAGCAACAACATATCTGCAGACACTGGTAACCTAGGGTTCCAAGACTCCCCACGATTGAATTGCATACTCCAGAGTTTGAGTCGAACTCATGGATGCTTGGAATTTACGTGCAGGGGGGCAGCAGTCGTGCAAGGTGGCGGTGATAGGAGCAGGAGCAGCAGGGCTAGTGGCAGCACGGGAGCTTCTCCAAGAGCACCACGACGTGACAGTGTTCGAGCAGACAGAGAGTGTAGGCGGGGTGTGGGTATACGACCCAGAGATCGAAAAGGAGGATTTGCTAGGGACTCGTAACGCTCGGAAGCGAGTGCATTCAAGCATGTACGCGTCGTTGCGTACCAATCTGCCTCGTGAGATCATGGGCTACACTGATTTCCCTTTCCTTCCGAGACCCGGAGGCGATTCTCGTCGCTTTCCAGGCCACGCCGAGGTCGCCTCTTACTTGCAGGCATTTGCAGAGTATTATGGTCTTTTGAACTTGGTGGAATTCTCCACCGTTGTAGAGTATGTTGGTAGAAATGAGAGTAGAAATTCGTGGAAAGTGAGGACGAGACGAAGCGATGAGACCAAGGAGGAGCTTTTTGATGCCGTGGTTGTTTGCAATGGACACTACTCTGAGCCCAAACTTGCCGACATCCCAGGTACCCCCAATTCCCACCAATGCTTGTTCTTTGTACATGGGTGAGTCAAAACCCTTTTACAAGTGAAAACACTGACGAGAAGCTCAACACTGCAAGCCGATAGTTCATCAATATTTCCTAATGAAGAACGAGCTCCTGAAAGATTCAAGTAGATACATGCTTTTTGTCTAAAGCCACTGCTATTAGATCACTTGATTCTCTCAAATTTGAAACTCCTGAAAAAATATCTTCTATAGAGCTTCAGTCTACGGTGCTTGGAAGTTGATTAAAACCGGTTTGATCAATTTCATGTGCAGGGATAAGCAAATGGCCGGGAGTGCAGATGCATAGCCATAATTACAGGGAGCCGAGCATGTTCGCTGATAAGGTAGTGAGAGAATACCAGTGTCATTCTGATAATTTTCGTTCTTGAGCTGCAATTACTCATACAGAGATTGAAGAACTTGAATTTTTTATTGCATGTCAGATTGTGGTTGTGATAGGGAATGCCGCCAGTGGGGAGGACATTTCAAGGGAAATAGCTGAAGTGGCGAAAGAGGTACACATAAGCGGACGTTCTTGGAGCTCGTCGATCAACTTCGGTGAGCCTTCAGGAGAGCACAGCAACATCTTTCCTCATTCTACGGTACCTTCATCAATCCAACGCTTGTGCACTTTCTAGTAAGAAACTAAAACCTAGTGAATATTTTAATGTGGGATTGTGCTTACACGCAGGTAGAGTGCGCTTGTGAGGACGGAACTGTCAAGTTTAAAAGCGGCGGTTCTGTATCAGCAGATATTATACTATTCTGCACAGGGTGAGCGAAATCACTTTTAGTTTCACTATTGTTCGAATCTAAATCTGCTCAGATGATTTCTTACATGGCCGGTGGGTGCTTGTGATTGCAGTTACTTTTATTATTTTCCATTCTTGGATACACAAGAAGTGGGTGTGGAAGACAACTGTGTTGGTCCTTTGTATGAGCATGTGTTTCCGCCTTCACGTGCTCCGTCTCTTTCCTTCGTAGGGTTACCATGGAAGGTACTGTTACGTTTCATGATTTCGATATTCATTATTTGATTGCTTTTTCAAGCTTGTTGTGACTGATGCAGTTTTGGTGCAGCTAGTACCATTTCAGCTGTGTGAGCTTCAGTCTCGGTGGATAGCCATGGCGCTTTCAAGGAAGGTCACCTTACCTTCCTCGCAGGAGATGCTCAAGTCGGTTCACGACTTTTATGACCGCCTTGAAGCTTCCGGAAAACCAAAACGTCTTGCTCATAACATGGCTACTACTCAGGTAGTAGCATTTTGATTTTAGACCCCTCCGTCATCTATGTTGAAGTGTTTATAATACAAATAGTGTTATTATCTACTGATCCAGTACTTCTCTTGGTGCAGTACGAGTATGATAACTGGCTTGCAGAACAAACGGGAAGTGCGCATGTAGAGGAGTGGAGGATCAAGATCTATGAAATTACCTCGAGAAACAAACGACAGAACCCGGAGACGTACCGAGATGAATGGCCAGACGAGGAGTTGCATCAGAAAGCTAACGCAGTCCTTAAAGAACAAGACCAAATTATCAACTCTGGAAGGTGGGATACTGCTGTTCGATCTTATCGGTAGTGCTTCGAATCCATATGAACTGGACAGGTTTTTAACTACAGTTCGTTGCTTGAAAATTGCAGAACACCTTTGAAATCGAGCATATGATGGAGTGCAAGCTCTGAGTCGAGAGGACTATCAAGTTTTAGGGCAATTGAGGGACTCGAACTGAGCAGACGTGTTATGGATTACAACACAGTTCATCGGCATTGTGCAGGGTTCATAATTGTGTATTTTAGTGATTTCGTACATACAAAATCATGTCTTGTGAAGACGGAAATAAAGGATCAACAATGTGCCATTCAATAACTTGTTGCAATTTTCAGCATGACTTGGTAATATTTCATACCTATGATGAAAGCATTCACTCAGTCACTTAGTATGAAGTAATTAGCAAGTGAGGTGTCATTCCAAAATGGAAAATGAGGATGTCCAATTTGAACCTTCATGTATCTAAGGTATCTGAAGTGATACCCCGTGACTAAATTTACTCCATACGACACAAACAGTGTCTCTACTTGGACTTCAAGATTTAATATTGAGCATCGAAGGCTTTAATCACTAACAAACATATGAACCACTTCTACTTCCAAGTAAGTACATTCATGTTTCAAAGGACAGGAAGTGAAAGATTTGGCAAATGAAATGATTTTGTATGAACTGAATGATAACTATTACAATAAATTCTTCGGTGGTGCACCGCAGTAGCAATGACCACGTTTGAGTTTTAACATTCAAAGCAATACTTGATGATCAGGACAAGTAAGCTGAAGTGCCCGAGGTACTAACACCAACATCTAACTTGAGGAAGATTCAGCATTGGAAGCCAGTTGCAGAGAAACCCTAAACCTCAAAGCTGAGACTCATCACACAATTAGAATCGACGTTGCCAAATTCAAGATAACTAGACCGATAACTCCATTGCTAGTGAAGTCGGAAATTGCTCGATACACAGAGGGAAGCACGTAATTGCTGAGAATTACTGTAAAATGAAGAATTCGACGGATAAGGCGATAACAATACAGTTGTCCAAGAGAGATTCCTACTGGCAATTGAATTCTTGCAAAACCCTAGGAGAAGAAAAAAAAAACTAAGCAGCCACAGCGGGGGTATCACTCTCACTCTCCAATGGAGGCAAAGTGGGAGCAGCGAGCCTCTCACCGCGGGGGCGCCCGACCTTGCGCTCCACGACAATGAACGACTTGGTCTTGCTAATAGGCTTGCACTTGACGAGCGTGACAATATCCCCGACGTTGCACTCGTTCTCGGGGTCATGCGCGTGGTACTTCTTGGCGCTCTTGATGCGCTTCAAGTACTTGGAGTGAGGCGCGATCCTGGTGACTTCCACGGCGATGCTCTTGTCGGCGGAGGAGCACACCACGCGGCCCTGAATCTTCTTCATGGCCTCAATCCGCAACGGGGCCGGGGCTGCCGCGACTGTTGGCGCATTGGAAGCGTTCAACTTCATTCCGGTGAAGGAAGAGTTGAGCGACAATTGCGTGCCATTGCTCACTGATAGCGAAGCTCCGGTCATCGACGCCATTGCTGGAGGATTGTTGCAACGATGAAATGGCAGCAATTCGAAGGGGAGAGAGAGCGTGTTCCTGCTGTTTGGATAAGGAAGTTGAGACCCGGGGTTCCGATGGGTCGGGTTGCCGATGTGAATGCCTGGTGGGGTTCGGCACCTCATCCACATGGACCCTATCTGTTTTTGGATGAACTGATGGGTTCCCGTTTCGTTCATCCAAAAATTGCATCGATGTCACACAAGTCGGGGTTGTGGAAATAGGTCCCTCCTAGGACGAGGAGGGGATTGCAAAAATAAAGGTCCTCACTAAGATAACAACGTGAAAATTTGAACACTATTAGGAAGCGACCCGCAGAGGGTCGTCTAGATTGTCAAAGATTAGTTATTAAACTGACAAAGATTTGTGTAATTTATGGCTTTACCACCTTGTATAGTCTGAATGGTCATCGGATTGTTTATGGTGTTACTTAAAATTGGTTCTATGATTAAATGCAGTAAGCACATCAAAGAAAGGAGGCGATTTGGGATGGTGGGGCGATCATGAACGCATACTTGATTGTGTGATTAAAGATGGTGAACTCAATAACTTGAAAATCCTCCAAAATTGATATTCAGAACAAGTATACTTGGTATCCCTTGGTATCTTGCATTCAAGAAAGAGGAAGCAATGTGACGTTCTATATAAATGTGAGTCTAGTGAAATTTGAGAGTTAAAGAAGGAAAAGATGGATCACAACTGGAAAAGAGGTTTGAAGGAAATGGTGCTCGAGGCATTGAGTACAAAGACAAGTGCTAGTGCATTGCAAGTAAGATGTGAATCAAAATCTGATTAGTCAAGAGGTCAATGTCAAGTATCCACAAGTTTCGAAAGCACCTTAATTCTAGTTCCTAACTGGTTGCTACTTAAAGTTACTCAAGCTACTCGCTAGGTTCTAAATGACACCGATCTACATCGCTTCATAATTTTTTGAACATCAATCTTAGCAAGGTTGATTGTAAACTTGTAAAGGACTCAAGGTTTTTACTTGTAAAGATGTGAGGCAAAAAACACTATGGAAATACATAACCCCTTATACACATTGGAGCAATAAAGCAGATTTACATTGCTTGTGAATAGCAATACTAATCTTGTCTACATATCAATGCCCAAATAAGAATCAATTTCAGCAAGCTTGTTGACGCAATCGCCACGCCATGCAACAACACTTCATCAATCGTTGTGATTTTGATCCCTAAAGGCCCAAATGGTTGAAGAAAACTTAGATGTGTTATAAAATATGCATTCTTTAACACTTATGAAAAACTGCTTAAAAAGGCAATATGAAGAGCTTAAGCCCTGAATTAGATCGATATGGTTAAATTTCCTCAAATAGTAACTATTTGTTTTATAATGAATAAAAAAGACCAAATCTTTGAAAATCAATGTAAAATGTACATCCTATCTTTAGTGAGTGGAATTTAATATGATTACCTTAATCACATATTACATGATAAAATAGAGAGAGGCCACCAGTAACTTGCAAGGACAACCATTGGTTTTCCATATGATAGAATTTTTAAGACTAAGAAATCCTTACCCCGTTTGTGTTTGAAGGCTTATTGTGAACAATTTATAAATCCAAACGAGTTTTGATAAATTAAATGTGGATTCCAACTCACCAAACTTCTGGAAAGTAAATAAACCTTTGAAACAAAGTCTTTTCTTGGTTGGATACAACTCCTCAAGATTTGCAATCGACTATAAAATGGTTGATTGAGCTCGTAGGGGTCAAGCCAATTCTTCTTTTACCATATTTCATGAATCAATATGTCATTCCACAAATGTTCCACCCTCAGTCAGGAACCTCAGCTTCAGTGATAACGATCGCATGCAACATTAACAAAGTACACTCGGATATCAGCCGATAACAAATTCCTCTTGAAAAGGTTTTTTTTCAAAAGTTTAAAAATTAATTGTGAACTCGAAAACAATCGAATTGCCCAGGGTGTAAAAACTAAGATTTGCTCTAAAAATTTCAAAATTGGAATTTGACATTGCAACTTTTTTTCCACACACACCTTGTAGTGTAGAAAGTACCATGTACAATTTTCAGGCAAAATTATTGATATAATACCTTTCTCTAGCATGCCCAAACAACAAATAGCATGTTTGACCTTTTAACCCCTAAGAGCCCAATCAACCATTTTATGATCGAGCCCCAGTTTTGAGGAGTTATACCCCGAAAAAAAGAGTTTTATTTTGGATTTTTTTTTTGAACATCCCAAAGCTTGGTGAGTTAGGAACAACATCCAATTTACATAACCTTGTTTGGATTCACAGATTGTTCACAAGAAGCCTTCAAACACAAACAAGGCAAGGTCTCCTTAGAGTAAGAAAACTTACTATTTTGGAAACTACTAAGGTTCCTCATAGGTTATTGGTGGCCTCTCTCTATTTTATCATATAACAAATGATTTTAGCAAATTTCCAAATACTAATAATAGAAATATCATTTTATATCGATTTTCAAATTTTTACTTTTTAAAATTAATCATAAAACAAATATTACTTATTTTAGGAGATTTAACCATAGAGATTCAATTTAGGGTTTAAGGTCTTTGAAGCGCTACATCACCAAGGTTACAAAATCCATCTATTATAACACAACAAATAATAGATGGGGGCTTTCGGGGTTAAGGGTTAAGCAAAAAATTTAAAAAAAGGGTTGGTATGAAGGAGTAATACTTCAAACTCCTTCAAAATATAAACATCCCGCACGTATCCACTAACATCTCTCTGTCTTGCAATTTTGAACAATTAATCTTAAAGTCCTCAAACTCAAATGGCATTCTTTATGATTCACTCAACTCCAACCGTCAAAGCGATCTGAAAGCAATTGAGGAGCATGACCAGAACATCATTACCTGCACTCCACTATCTATCAATCTTTCGACACTTCAAAGTCGGCCGTCAGAGGGAGTTGACAGCAATTGAGGAGTATGACCATAAAATCATCACGGTACCTGCATTGCACTATCTATCAAATCTTTCGGTACTTCAAAGTCGGAGGTTACTTAGCTTACGGGAAGCTCACAATTCGACAGAAGGGTTTTGACGACTCAATTTAGGTCTGCGATTCACCTAGAATGTTCCGATTTCTGCAAGTGGGTTCACCCATTGCTGGCCATATGGTTGATTATGATTCTCTGACCGTGTGTTTCCCTTGTCTCTTGCAGTGTTGAGATGTGCAGAAGATCGAGTTGTTACTGAATCATCGAGAAATCTTATTCCAAGGCAGACATTAAGGTGTGGATATTTTCCTCGTTTGCTTGTAAGACTTCAGCTCTGATGCTTGCTTGGTGTTGATTACAGTTTAAATTTGGATTTGATCTTAGTGTTGTGAGAGATACACAGGCTAGATACAATAGTGGGACGCCGAAGACTAAACTGATGGGAGTGCGTGCTGTGGTATTAGGTTAGGTTTTGTTTGAGTGAGGTTTGGAACTCATAACGTTAGAGGTTATTGTGTAGGGCTGCTTCAAGATGTCGGATTTAGATAGCATACCGAGAAGAGAATTCAAGTGTACGGCCGTGAAAAAAGCGAACGACATATTGCAAGGGTTTGTGGATTCGGTCGCGAACATTGTTGAGGAAGAGACATCTTTCGATTCAGAAGGAGATGTCGTCAACCGTGATCATATGAGGGGACTAACACACCGGTTGAAGATTGTGGAAAACCTGGTGAAAAGTTTCAGAGAGCATGTTCCAGACATTCAAGAGATTTTGGCAGGATGCGATGAAATTCTCAGTTCAGCAGGTGGCAGTTCCGCTGCGCAGGGTGCTCTTAGAATGGATTCAATTGCAAATGTTGGTGTGCGAGGAGTAAGCAAGTCGAACACAAAGTTGAAATCAGTGAAGCAGAGACGAGCACGTCGGCATTATTGTGCACATCGTGAGGGGGTGATGGATAGTAGTCTGTGGAGGAAACTACCGAGAGAGGTGGTGCAACATATTTGTGCGTTCCTCCCTCTGTCTGAAACGTTAAAGCTACAGAAGTTAATCAAGCCCTGGTCGAGGATGCCTTTGGCCACGAACTTTAGGCAATCTTGTGCCGAGGCCCATCAGGATTTGTTCGGTATAGTGACGAGTAACGGCGAATATGGATCACATTGTATCGCCGTATCAAATTCTAAGCATACTGAGTGGCTTTATTTGGACATCAAGGACATGATCACATCAGGTGACTTCAACTCGGAAAAGGAGCTTTTTGCACACGATGGTGGATTGATAAGCATTTTCCCAAATCTTTTCGATTGTTTGAAGGGTTGTGAAGAATATCCTAGCATTCGAGTTTTCAATCCATTAACTGGAGATAGAAGGGACATTCCTTTATCAAATTTCACCTCTAGCAAGGCTGAGGATGATTATCTGCAGGCCGTTCTATTGCAGTTGATAGTGGATTCGAAGACAGGATGTTACGAATTGGTTCTAGTGACTCAAAGTGGAAGGTACGAGAGCGGAGCGGAAGTGTACTGGTCAGAAACATATGATTCCAAGAGCGAGCTTTGGAGTACCTTGGACTCTGGTATTATATTTGGAGTGGGTGTTTTAGATTCCTCGCGTTGCGAAGTTTATTTTGACTGTTGCTCAAAACAGTTATGCAGGAGTGATGGACAACCTTTCGAACCTTTCAAAAGGAGAGCAATCGTGTGGAATCCTCATTCTCTCGCATTTGTGAAGGATCATCGGTTTGAGATTGATTTTGTTGACGAGGTTTGGCATGATCGAGATTACAGTCTGCTGCACATGTCAGAGAGTGTTTGGGAAAGCGGCTGGATTACGAGGTCTACAGCAAGTTTCCCAATGGAGGAGCCTCCAAATGACCTCCAAACAAAAATACTTGCATGTGAACGTTACATTCTTGTGGTTGCAGATGATGCGCCTTCTGATGTGTTTGAGCATCGCCATCAACGTATGCTTTTATATGACAGGCAGACTTGTAGAGAAGCATACGACATTCCGAACTTTTGGAGGAAATACGATATAATTGAATATGGTGGCAAATACTTCATAGATGACCACTTACACGTGATGTGCGATCTCAATTGGACTGTTGTTCCTTAGACAAGGTGGGTGTTGCAATCAAAGGTGCCACAGGGTGTATATGGAACCAATTTTGAATCGTAGTTTTTGTTTTTTCAAAATCGTAGGTAGTAGTGTAGTACGTGATGTACGGAAGGATGTATATACAGTACTTGGAAGATGTACTGCAACGAAAAGCAAATATGTAATAAACAGGTGGTGAAAGTTCACTCAATAACTAAGTTCAGAGTTTTGATCGTAATGGGGTTTTTTTGGGTGTGGGCAGTTAAAGTATTTAATCAAAGATTAGTGACTGCTGGTTCAAAATATGAATCCATGTCAGGAGGCAATTCTATCAAATGGTTCAAGTAGTGCGTCCAGAAACTCCCCGGATTTAGAATTAGTGACGACCGTTTGAGATGACTGCTCTGCGCTCAGTTTATTATTCATTAAATTTTCTTGGTTTGGTAGCTGTTGATTGTTGTGAGTTTTTTGAGCATGACACAGTCAAGTTAACTTGACTATCCGTGAGCAGTCTTTGATCGTTGGAATGCGGAAAGGTGGTAGTTCTTTGAGTGAGATTTTAGGTGAAGTTGGTAGACTAAAGAGCATCATATTCAAAGGTCATTAAGAGATATTGTGAATGTGAAGAGGTGAAGGTAAAGAGAAGTCAAGAAGGCCAAAGGAGTTCAGTGAGAATAGTAAAAGGACACTTACGCATGAGTTGAACAAGACTCGTAGATCACCTTTGTTCAAATTGCTAAAAACCTCTCAATCCTTGAGACGATTAGAACACTTCGTAAATGTGTGCATGACTGTGGTATAATTGTGTAGCTACCAATAAACAGTTTTAAACCCTAAGCACACAAGAGATAAATATGAGTTTGTTAAAAGGCATCTACATTGGACATTGGAAGAATGGAGTCAAGTCATGTGGATAGACACATTGTCATTCGAGATTGGAAAGCATTCACTACAAATACAAGTTCGGCAAAAGTCTTATGAACGATAACAATGTGATTGTATAGCACCTACAATTAAGTCAAGGGAAACATCTATAATGGTATGGGGAGCTTTCACCGCCCTCTTCTAAATGCTATTTGGTTTCAATTCCTCCTTCATGATACACTTAAAGCTCTTGTTTTTTTAGAAGTGTATCGATCGGCAATAGAGCCTTATTATTATCACCATAAGAACTATGAGCCATTGCTTTTGAACAGTAAGGTGGAGGTAAAAATTGGGGTAAAGAAGCTTGAATGGCTAGTAAACTCACCTAATCTCAACCTTATAGAAACGTGTAAACATCACGTTCAAATAAGGTCCCAACCAAAGAATAAGGAAAGAATGTAGGAGTATGTCAATGCAGCTTGGGAAGTTATACCTGAAGAGACTATGCAATTTTTTTCATCTATACCGAGTCAAATGGAGGTAGTGGTAAAAGCCCAAGGTCATTGGTGGAGGGACAATTGGTGGAGATCGTCATTTGATTTGTATAAATTGTACAAGAGAGAAGAAGATTAGATTACAGATTTTTAATTTAGTATGATATCAAAGACTCTAGTTCCTTTGCATTAGTATCTTATATTGCCAAAAATCTCTAATATTGTGTAATGTTTTTTTTGATGAAAAGTCCCTAGTTGAAATACATTCTTCATGGTGATATACTATATGAGCACTAGATACCATTTTTGCAGTTTCATCGAAAAGGTGAAAAGTTGTGCATAATACATAAGTTGTTTTACATGTAAATGTGTAAAACATGCACTCCGCTTGTGATGCTACTCCCCTCACTTTGTTTGCAGCACTAACCCCATGAAACAACCACTTTTAATTTGTACAAATTGAAGCAGATGATAAGAGTGTTTGGAATTTCTTGGTTTTCATTGAAGCCTAGTTTCAATGAGGTGGAATTTGATGGTTCACTACATAAAGAACAATAAAAATAATAATGTTATGCATAAATAAATATGAACACCAAGTGGAGTTGGAGTGAATAAATTGCCCGTTCAACCTACCCAGAGGACATAACAACAATGACGAAGGACTACCAACCCCTCTAATATTATGTACACCATATGAAGGTTCTCGATGACATTTTACACCAACTGAATCTTTTGTACATCAAAAGAGGGATCACAGCTATTGATTTTGCTTTGTCTCAAGTTATCTCTATTGATTTTTCTTTGTCTCAAGTTATCTTTGTCCATGTCCATTTTTGTTGTTAGCACTATTTTTCGAAGTTAGAATATTTGTTGAATTACAGTTTAAGGTTCTAGGTTTTATAAAGAAGTCAAACTCATGCAAATTGTATGATAAAACATATTGTACATTGTTTTGCAATTTAGAATCTTTTCACTATTTATGTTGATATGTAAAAGGACACATGTTTGCTACTTGTATGTGTAGTTTGTTGACTTTTTTCATTTGAAAAAAAAATTATTCTTATTTTTATAAATTAAAACTGTTCAAAGAACTAAAAATCTACATGCTCCATCTAGAATTGACAATTGTCACTTTGTGCTTCGGTTACAATGTTCATTTTCACTTGCAAAATTGATATGAGTAGTTAAATTTGTTTTTTAGATACATGACATTTGGTATTTGGAATTTGACATTGCAATTTTTTTCCACACACACCATGTTGTAAATGAAGTACCATGTAAAAATCTTAGGCAAAGATATTATTATACTACCTTCCTGTAGCAAATAACCCGTATGACTTTTTACAAAAGATAAAGGGTAAAGCAAAAATAAAAAAAGGGTTGATATGAGGGAGTAATACTTCAAACTCCTTCAAAATATGAACATCCCGCACGTATCCACTAACATCTCTCTTTCTTGCAATCTTGAACGATTAATCTCAAAGTCCTCAAACTCAAGTGGCATTCTTTATGATTCACTCAACTCAAACCGTCAAAGCGATCTGAAAGCGATTGAGGAGCATGACCAGAACATCATTACCTGCACTCCACTATCTATCAATCTTTCGACACTTCAAACTCGGCCGTCAGAGGGAGTTGACAGCAATTGAGGAGCATGACCATAACATCATCACAGTACCTGCATTGCACTATCTATCAAATCTTTCGGTACTTCAAAGTCGGAGGTTACTTAGCTTACGGGAAGCTCACAATTCGACAGATGGGTTTTGACGACTCAATTTAGGTCTGCGATTCACCTAGAATGTTCCGAATTCTGCAAGTGGGTTCACCCATTGCTGGCCATACGGTTGATTATGATTCTCTGACCGTGTGCTTCCCTTGTCTCTTGCAGTGTTGAGATGTGCAGAGTTGTGATCGAGTTGTTACTGACTCATCGAGAAATCTTATTCCAAGACAGACATTAAGGTGTGGATATTTTCCTCGTTTGCTTGTAAGACTTCAGCTCTGATGCTTGCTTGGTGTTGATTACAGTTTAAATTTAGGTTTGATCTTAGTGTTGTGAGAGATACACATGCTAGATACAACAGTGGGACGCCGAAGACTAAACTGATGGGAGTGCTTGCTGTGGTATTAGGTTAGGTTTTGTTTGAGTGAGGTTCAGACCTCATAACGTTAGAGGTTATTGTGTAGGGCTGCTTCAAGATGTCGGGTTTAGATAGCGAACCGAAAAGAGAATTCAAGTGTACGGCCGTGAAAAAAGCGAACGACATATTGCAAGGGTTTGTGGATTCGGTCGCGAACATTGTTGAGGAAGAGACATCTTTCGATACAGAAGTAGATGTCGTCAACCGTGATCATAGAAGGGGACTTATATACCGGTTGAAGATTGTGGAAAACCTGGTGAAAAGTTTCAGAGAGCATGTTCCAGACATTCAAGAGATTTTCGCGGGATGTGATGAAATTCTCAGTTCAGCAGGTTACAGTTCCGCTGCGCAGGGTGCTCTTAGAATGGGTTCAGTTGCAATTGTTGGTGTGGGAGGAGTAAGCAAGTCAAACACCAAGCTGAAATCAGTGAAGCAGAGACGAGCGTGTTGTGCACATCGTGAGGGGGTGATGGACAGTAGTCTGTTGAGGAAACTACCGAGAGAGGTGGTGCAACATATTTGTGCGTTCCTCCCTCTCTCTGAAACGTTAAAGCTACAGAAGTTAATCAAGCCCTGGTCGAGGATGCCTTTGGCCACGAACTTTAGACAATCGTGTGCCGAGGCCCATCAGGATTTGTTTGGTATAGTGACGAGTAACGGCGAATATGGATCACATTGTATCGCCGTATCAAATTCTAAGCACACTGAGTGGCTTCATTTGGACATCAAGGACATGATTCCATTAGGTCACTATAACTATGCCAGCAGGCACAAGGAGCTTTTTGCACACGATGGTGGATTGATAAGCATTTTCCCAAATTCTTTCGATTGCTTGAAGGGTTCTGATGATTATCCCAGCATTCGAGTTTTCAATCCATTAACCGGCGATATGAGGGACATTCCTCTATCAGATTTCACCTCTAGCAAGGATGAGGATGATTATCTGCAGGCCGTTCTATTGCAGTTGACAGTGGATTCAAAGACAGGATGTTACGAATTGGTTCTAGTGACTCAAAGTGGATGGTACGAGAGCGGAACGGATGTGTACTGGTCAGAAACATATGATTCCAAGAGCAAGCTTTGGAGTACATTGGACTCTGGTATTGTATTCGGATTGGGTGTCTTAAATTCCGGGCGTTGCGAAGTTTATTTTGACTGTTGCTCAAAACAGTTATATAGGAATGATGGACAACCTTTCGAAACGAGAGAAGAGAGAGCAATCGTGTGGAATCCTCATTCTCTGCATTTGTGAAGGATCATCGGTTTGAGATTGATTTTGTTGACGAGGGTTGGCATTATCGAGATTACAGTTTGCTACACATGTCAGATAGTGTTTGGGAAAGCGGTTGGATTACAAGGTCTACACCAAGTTTCGCAATGGAGGAGCCTCCAAATGGCCTCAAAACAAAAATACTTGCATGTCAACGTTACATTCTTGTGGTTGCAGATGATGCGCCTTTAGATGTGTTTGAGCATCGCCATCAACGTATGCTTTTATACGACAGGCAGACTTGTAGAGAAGCATACGACATTCCGAACTTTTGGAGGGAATACGATATAAATGAATATGGTGGCATTTACTTCATAGATGAGCAATTACACGTGATGTGCGATCTCAATTGGACTGTTCTTCCTTAGACAAGGTGGGTGTTATTGCAATCAAAAGTGCCACAGGGTGTATATGAAATCAATTTTGAATCTAGTTTTTTGTTCTTTCAAAATCGTAGGTAGTAGTGTAGTACGATTCAGTGATGGACGGTACTTGGAAGGATGTATGGCAACCAAAAGCAAACATGTAATAAACAGGTGGTGAAAATGCACTCAATAACTAAGTTCAGAGGTTTGATCGTAATGGGTTTTTTTGGGTATGGGCTGCTTAAATATTTAATCAAAGATTTGTGACTCTGCTGGTTTCAAAATGAATCCATGTCATGAGGCAATTCTATCAAATGGTTTAAGTAGTGCGTTCAGAAACTCCCCGGATTTGGAATTAGTGACAACCGTTTGAGATGACTGGCTTTGCAGAGAGTGAATGATGTAGGAATAGGACATGCTCAGTTTATTATTCACTAAATTCTCTTGGTTTGGTAACCGTTGATTGTATGACTTTTTTGAGAAAGTTTTGTTGAAAAAATTGCCACATGCAATAAGGATTGTGAGATATAGCATGACACACTTGTTGTAAGAAAAGGTTTGCAAGAAAGCTCGAAAAACGAGGAAGAAAGCTTGAGAGAGAATTTTGGCAGCAAGACGGCATGAAATTTAGCAAAAAGTATCCCTAAAATGGGATTGTGGGTTTTTATATCCGAGGAATGGAAGTGACAAGTCTCAAAAGGTGAGATGAGCCCAAAAAGGCTAAGTAGTGGGGCGGCTGAAATGATCTAGGTGGGTCCCACTAAGGGGTCGGGCTAGTCAATCAAATCAAAAGGGGAAAGTCCCGGGTATGGCAAAAGCTGAGTCTATCTAAGCTGAGCCCGGGGTGTGAGCACCCGGGACTTTGAGGTCCTCGCACACACACAGTTCAACACTCCTCCTCGAGGGCCGAAAAAGTCAAACACTAAACAAGATTTACTAGAACTATACATCTATGCACAAATATTTCGAGAGTTTCTAATGTTTGAAAAAGTTCTGATACTGTGAATATCACGAAAGCAAGCCCCTCGTTAAAAAACTTGAACACCTTCTAAAAAACCTTCAATGAAGGAAAAAAACTTTTAAGGTGCTGAAGAAAAAGAGATAGGCTGCTCGAGTTCATGAAGGAGGCGCATCCCGGCTTTTTGTACAAGACGTCTATGAGTATGTGCCGGAGTGCCTTAGTAAGCAAATCAGCTATGTTGCTACTCGACTCGATTTTCACGATTGCCATTTTGCCTTGCCGGACTAAATCTTGAGAGTAGCTGAACAGCTGGGGGTCGATGTGCTTGGTTCGGTCGGCTTTGATGAAGCCCGCGCCCATCTGGGTGACGCATGCGGAATTGTCTTCGAACAAGGTAGTCGGCTGCCTTGAAGATTCGAGCGGAGTTTGCTGATGATGAGCTCCTCCATCGTTCGCAGCCACACTAGCTCCCGCGCCGCTTCGTGAAACGCGATCAGCTCCGAATGGTTCGTTGAGGTCGCGGTGACGGTCTGTTTGACTGATTTCCAAGACACAAGCGCATTGTTTTTCATGAAGGCATAGCCGGTTTGGGATTTACCTGAGAGCATATCCGATTTGTACCCCGCGTCGGCGTAGCCAGTGAACCCTGAATTCTGAGGATCCTTCGAGTAATACAAACCCAAGTCCTCGGTTCCTCTCAAGTATTGAAACAAATGCTTAATCCCGGCCCAATGACGGGCAACGGGTTTTTGACTATGTCTAGCAAGGACGCTAACACTAAAAGAAATGTCAGGACGAGTGTTTGTTGACAAATACAAAAGTGCACCCACAGCGGCTAAGTACAAGTCTTTGTCTAACTCACTTTCTTGTTCACCACTTTGTGTGTAAGGGTCATCATTGGTTTTACTTCTCCCGATCATAGGAGCTGAAAGGGGGTTGGAATTCTCCATGCTGAATCTCTTTAATATTTTCCGGGTGTACGCAGTTTGGTGAAGAAACAAGCTTCCATCTTTGAAGTGTTCGAGTTGAAGCCCCAAGCATAGAGTTGTGGGGCCTAAAAACTTCATCTCAAACTCACTTTCGAGTAAGGATCGGGCATAAAGGATTGAGCTGGATGTTCCGATGAGATTCAAATCATCAACATACGGAGCGACTATTACAAAATCCTTGTCTTTGGAAGAGACAAAAATACAAGGGAGAGTGGAATCATTCTGAAAAGAATGACTCACTAAAAAATCGTGGAGCCGTTTATACCACATTCTTCCGGCTTGTTTTAGCCCATAAAGAGCTTTCTGAATTCTAAGTCCCGAGAAGGAGGATGGAGTTTGAGAGGGTGGAGCAGAAGGGAGAAATCCGGGAGGGGGGAGAATATAAAGTTCAGTATCGATCGGACCGTGAAGGTAAGCGGTCACCACATCAAGACGGTGGATTTCTAAGGAGTATTGTACTACGGTAGCAATTAGAAATCTAAATGTCCCGGCATCCATCACGGGTGAGTAAGTAAACTCGTAATCCCGGCCGGGTTGTTGACTGAATCCTTGAGCCACGAGCCGCACTTTGTATCTTGTAACTTGACCATCCGGGTTCTGCTTCCTTGTAAAGATGAGTTTGTGGCCCATCGGCCGCTTTTGAAGGTTTGTAGCCAGTTCCCCGAACACTTGGTGTTTGCGAAGGGAACTGTACTCGCGTTCTAAAGCCTCGGACCACTGGGGCCAATCCGGGCTGTTTTGGACTTGGACAAGGGTCATTGGCTTGGAATTAGGCTCAAGAGAGAAGGTTTCAAAAGCCTCGGTCGCGGTTCGTTTAAGTTTTCTCAATGGCGTCAAGTCGGTGCCAGGAGGCGGATTCCTTGTAACTCGGGGCGCGTTGCTGAAACCGTCGGGTAGGCGGTCAGCTAGGGCCTTAAGCGCAATTAGCTTGGCTACCTCTTGCTCACACAAAGCCGTCCTTGGATCGGGATTGCTAGTAAAGGATTCGGGAGAGAAAAAATTCAGCTCCTTACTCTTTTCACTCGAAGGAAGAGAAGGGAAGTTTGTTTCCTCAAATTGACAATTCAAGAACCGGGCCTTGAGTAAGGTCCCGGCAGGTATTGAAAGATAGCGAATGATCGAAGGAGAATCAAAACCTATGTAAATCCCGGGAAGCCTCAAGACTGAAATCGTCTTTCTCTGAGGTTCGGGGGCGGGGACCCATACTTTGCACCCGAAAACACGAAGGTGAGAGACATCCGGGGTTTTCCCGGTGACCAACTCGGAGGGAGATTGAGGATGAAGAAGAGTAGGCCTAAGTCTAAGGAGGGCCGCGGCATGGAGAACCGCGTGACCCCAACAAGAAAAAGGTAATTTCGAGTGGATGAGGAGAGGCCTTGTTACGAGTTGTAACTTTTTGATGTAGGCCTCTGCCAAGCCATTCTGTGAATGTTCGTATGGGACAGAGTATTGAAGGGTGATTCCGGAGGCTAAGCAAAAATCTTCGAAGGTTTTAGAGCTGAATTCCTTAGCGTTATCTAGCCTTATGGATTTTATGTAATTATCCGGATAGTGGTTTCGGAATTTCAGAATCATGGCTAAAGTTTTAGGAAAAATCATATTACGGGTACTTAAGAGAGTGACTTCAGCATGGTGACCCGAAGCATCAACCAAGACAAAGAAGTACCTGAAAGGGCCGCATGCGGGGGTGATTGGGCCACAAACATCGCCTTGAAGTCGCTCCAGCACCGCCGGCACCTCCTTGAGGATCCTCCACTTGAACGCTGCGACGGCGAATTTTCCTTGAATACATGAAGTGCACGTCCCGACCTTCTCAGCATCAGATTGGCACACGGTGTGACCGGTGGTGGCTGGGAGTAGGCGTCGAAACATGGTGGTTCCGGGGTGCCCAAGTCGATTATGCCAAAGTGTGATCTTCAAGGGGATCTCAACCGAGTAAGACCCGGATGGGATCACTACTGGTTTTCGCGTTCCTGGCATTACCTCAGGGTGAGTGAGGCCCCCACCTCGCGTGGGGGATCCGGAGTCCGCAGAGGCCGCAGCTTGCGGTGGGCACGGCTGCAGTACGTCGCTCCCGGGAATTGCGTCACCTCCGGTCCTTTGGAGGGCGCCTTTCACCAGCGTCCTGGCCCCTTGCGGGAGCCCGGGATTAGCAGAGGCCACAACTAGTTGGCTGGCGGCTTGCTTTGGCGCGTACCTGGGTCCAGCGGGTACCCCTCCGGATTTTGCAGAGCCCGGAATTGGGATGCGCCAAATATGGATTCCATAAAGGCCGTTAGCTCCCACTACTTGAGTGGTGGCGAGGACTCTTCCACCCCGCCGGAGCTCGAGCACCTCTTCACCTCGTGCCGAAGCCGTGTTGAGGTGGATGCCATTACTCCTTAGATCCCGATACGAAATCAAATTCCTGGGCGCGTCGGGGGAGTTCATGGCGTGGGAGCAGACCACCTTCGCGCCACCGGGCAGTAAAAATGTGGCCTTCCCTTCTCTATAGTGGAATTGCTGAGGTCCCGCAATAGTGATTATGCTGCCCCTGGAGCACGAGTTCACAGGTGAAAATTCGAAGTACTCCGGGTTCTTGAGGATGGTATGGGTCGTGGCAGAATCGATGAGCGCAACTTCTGGTCCCGTTTCGGATTCTGTAAACCTGGGAACACTCACTAAAAAATTCTCAACATCAGTATATTCTAAGGAGGAGGCCTCAAACGCATGAGTCTCCCGATGATCAGCTGGCTGAGCTTGTTGGGCGGCGTGACGAAGCTGACGGAGCTCTTTGAATAATCGCGCCACGAACTCCGGTGCTCGGCAATCCCTGGCGATGTGCCCCTGCTCGCCACACCTGTAGCACGAACGAGTTTCGGTATGGGAACTTCCCTTATCATTGTTATGCCCCTCCTTCTTGTCCGCTAGCTGCTTGCCTCGATCGTCACTTCGTCTGGGGCTGTCGTTCCTACTCGGACTTCGGCGTGCTTCACTGGAGCGGGAGGCTTGGCGCCCTCGGCGTGGGCTACGGTCTCGATCACGGTCTCCTCCTCCTCCTTGCTTCTGTTGCGGCTGCTTCGACGACTTCGATTGCTTGTCCTTGGGCTTTTTCTGTGGAATCTTGGCCGCGTGGGTCTCCTTCGGTGGTGCTAACTCCGCGTTCTTGAGCAGAATCTGGAGTTGTTTCTCCGCAAGTAGAAGATGAGACATGAGCTCGGCTTGTGTTTCGAACTGCATGTTGCGATACTATTGCGCCAAGATTGCGGATGCGGGTGAGAACGTGGAAAGAATTTTTTCAATCATCTCCTGTTCCGTGACTCGTTGGCCGCAGAGCTTCAGCTGGGCCACAATTCGGTGGAGCTCAGAATTAAAAGAAGAGAGGTCGGGAAAATCCAGCACCCGGAGTGTCATCCATTCGCTGCGTGCTTGAGGTAAGAAAACCGCCTTCTCGTGTTGGAAACTTGGAACCGGTGCTTTAACTTCTTCCATAACTCCGTCGGGTTCTCCACTTGGATATATTGACGGCGCAGGGACGGGTCCAGGTGTCTCCGGATCACAAGTAACGCTTTCCATACCATCGCAACCAGAAGTGGCTCCGCGCCTTGGGGAATCTTTTTAAGAACGGGGTGGAGCTCCTCGGCGCAAAGGTGTGTCCAGACGTCTATGCTCCATTCCACGTAATTTCCTCCATCTGACTTCAAAGGTAAAAACAGCAGGGGCTGGATCCGGGGCTCTTAAACCGAGGTACTCGGTTTGGACATCCTGAAAACAGAAGAGACACGCGTAGAAAAAGGGGAAGGAAGAGAGGGAAAAAGAAAGACCACAGAAGAATAGATGAAAAGCAGGGAAAAACAAGGAGCTTACGAAGCAAAAATAGGAAATGACAAGGAGATTGATAGAAATGAGGAGAGAAAGAGCTATCCCTGGTATTCTCGGAGCTCCTCCTTGCTTCACGCCGATATATCCCTCCCTCCGACAGAGGATCGATCAAAATAGGTTCTACAGCAAAAAAAAGAGGACTAGAAAAAGAAAAAAAACAGTGGAGAGGGGAGATCTTTCGGAGAGAGTCTAAAGTAAGGCAACAAACGAAGTGGATGGAAAATGATTTGATCAACGGCGGCGGCGATCAATCGAGTGATCTTCTTCCCCCTTCCTTTCGCTGCTGAAAAATCTCCGAGGTCCCTGCAGAAAAATGCGGACAGAGGCTCCGATGGCGGAGGAGACAAGAAACGGCGGAAAAAACAAGAAAATCAAGGAGAGGACCAGTGGCGGGGGAGATAAAAAACGGTGAAGAACTTGCTAAGTCCGGAAAAGGATGATCTCTAGCTTGCTCCTCCTCGATTAAGTATGCGCTTGAGGGGCGGGAAGATTCAAACTGGAAGAAGGAGGCAAAATTCGAAAAAAAAACTTCGCGCGCAAAAAGTTGCGTAGACAGGTCGAAGACAGAAAAAAAAACGGCCGACAGTGTCGGTGGATGAAGACTTAACGGTGCGATGAATCTTGGCAGTTGACCGGCCTTCCGTAACGGTGGCTGACAGGCAGAATTTACACGAGGATTACTGGCGGAATCAAGAACGAATCAAAAAACGGCAGGAAAATCAACGACGAAGGAGGTAGAAAGAAAAAACGGCGGAGAAAAGAAAAACGATGACTGTAAAGAAAAAACGGCAACGAAGAGAGATTTTTTTTTTTTAATTTTTCGGCTGAGTTCGGAGTTAGAGTTTTTCTGGATTTTTCTACTGACTTCGGAGAAGGAGATTTTTCTGAAATTTTCAACGAGTACTGTGTCTTTAGAGAAGAAAACTTTTTTTTAAGAGAAAACGAAAAACAACGATGAGAAAGAAAGAAGAACGATGAAGGTGGATGGGTATGAGTTATATAAGATTTATGCGGAAAAATGTATCGAAACAAAAACAAAGTGAGAAACGCAGAGAAAAAACGAAGGATGTTTAGCTCATGGTTCGATCAATCGTGCTGATAATGTGTTGTAAGAAAAGGTTTGCAAGAAAGCTCGAAAAACGAGGAAGAAAGCTTGAGAGAGAATTTTGGCAGCAAGACGGCATGAAATTTAGCAAAAAATATCCCTAAAATGGGATTGTGGGTTTTTATATCCGAGGGATGGAAGTGACAAGTCTCAAAAGGTGAGATGAGCCCAAAAAGGCTAAGTAGTGGGGCGGTTGAAATGATCTAGGTGGGACCCACTAAGGGGTCGGGCTAGTCAATCAAATCAAAAGGGGAAAGTCCCGGGTATGGCAAAAGCTGAGTCTATCTAAGCTGAGCCTGAAAATGACTAAGTGTCCAAGAGATAAGAATGCCCGGGGTGTGAGCACCCGGGACTTTGAGGTCCTCGCACACACACAGTTCAACAACACTCAAGCTAAATTGATTATTCGTGAGCAATTTTTGATTGTTGGAATACAGAAAGGTGGTAGTTCTTTGAGTGAGATTTTAGGCGAAGTTGGTAGACTAAAGAGCACCATATTCAAAGGTCATTAAGAGATATTGTGTATTTGGAGAGGTGAATATAAAGAGAAGTCAGTAAGGCCAAAGAAGTTCAATGAGAATAGTAAAAGGACATTTAGGCGTGAGTTGAAGAAGAGTCTTAGATCACCTTGGTTCAAATTGCTAAAAACCTTCCAATCCTTGAGACGATTAGAACACTTCGTAAATGTGTGCATGAGTGTTGGTATGACAACACTGTAGCTACCAATAAACTATTTTTAAGCCCTAAGCACACAAGAGATAAATATGAGTTTGTTAAAAGGCATCTACATTGGACATTGGAAGAATGGAGTCAAGTCATGTGGATAGACAAATTGTCATTCGAGATTGGAAAGAATTCACTACAAATACAAGTTCGGCAAAAGTCTTATGAACGATAGCATTATGATTGTATAGCACCTACATTTAAGTCAAGGAGAACATCTATAATGGTATGGGGAGCTTTCTGTGCCCTCTTCTAAATGCTATTTGGTTTCAATTCCTCATTGATGAAAAAATCAAAGCTCTTGATTTTTTAGAAGTGTATCGATCGGCATTGGAGCCTTATTATTATCACCATAAGAACTATGAGCCATTGCTTTTGAACAGTAAGGTGGAGGTAGAAATTGGGTTTAAGAAGCTTAAATGGCGAGCAAACTCACCTAATCTCAACCTCATAGAGAAGTGTAAACATCAGGTTCAAATAATGTCACAACCAAAGAATAAGAAAAGAATTTAGGAGTACGTCAATGCAGCTTGGGAAGTTATACCTCAAGAGACTGTAAGCAATTTTTCTTCATCCATACCAAGTCAAATGGAGGCAGTGGTAAAAGCGCAAGGTCATAGTACTAGATTGGTGGAGATCTTCATTTTTTTTTTATAAATTGTACAATAGAGAAGAAGGTTAGATTATAGATTTTTAATTTAGTATGATATCAAAGACTCTAGTTTCTTTGGATAAGTATCTTATATTGCCAAAAATCTCTAATATTGTGTATTGTTTTATTTTTTGGATGAAGTGTCCCTAGTTGAAATACATTCTTCCGGGTAGTGTACACCATTTTCATAGAGATATACCAATTTTCAATATGGACGTCTTTGGAATTTTTTTGGTCGGACGGACGTCCGTCCGGGGGGGGGGTGTAAATTGGAATTACTACGACAATTGTAAAATTTTCAACCATTAGATCTTTTTGGAGCTCGCATCTAAGCCGTTCAAATCTGATCTTCTTTAGAGCGACCGAGAAAATTCGCTCTGACCGGACCCTAGTCGAGGCGACCAAAGGTCGTGGTGACCATTAGATTTGATTCGGAGGTCCACAACCGTCAGACCGATAACGGCCGACCGACCGGTCGGACGTGGTCTGAGCGGTCACCGGCCGACCGGTCGGACGGCCTGACCGGAATTTAAGGAATAAAAAATTAAAAAAATTAAAAAAATAATTGTTTGATAGCCTAGCCGTTTGAGCGGTTGCCGGCCGACATTGTACCTACACGCTAATTCAGGGCATTAATCTACATGCCGATTTTGTCAGGGGAATGTAGAGAACATCTTCTTATGATAGAATAGAATGTTTTACTCAAAGGATCTTATAGGCTTGGAGACACATGAAAAATAGAACTTATTATGACTAACCCCTTATTGTTCATATGAATCTTAACTATCCATAAATAACTTGGAATTCTTTACGGGTACAATGTCATGCTTTGATAGAATTTGCAATATATTCACATTGATTTAAGATAATGAAAAATATTATAGTTGCTAACTATTTCCGGATCTAAGTACCTAAGCAAATTTTATATGAATCCAAATGGGTGGTTGTTTATTTAACCCCTTAAGGCTGGGGGGTTTGAAGGAAAAATAAATGTGTTAAGAAATGGGAGTTTCCTAACTCTTGTGAACTTTCTTCCTCAAAAACAATATACAAACCTTAATCCTTAGATTAAATTGTTGTAGTTGAAATCCTCATAATAGTTAATAATTCTCTTGTAATAGATTAAAGACATCAAAACTTTCAATAGTAAAATAAAATTCTCATTTCTCTTCTTAGTACTTATTTATTTGTATGGTTTCCTTAAATTTTTTCTTATATGATGAAGGCCAATACTTATGTATAAAGAATACTATTAGTTTCCTTTTATAATAAGTTATTCAATATTATGCAAACCTTGTCATGTTTGTGATTGAAGGGGTTGGTGTGAAAAATACATGATTCCAAACTAGGTAGTACATGCCATAAGTAGTACGAAGTAAGTAACATCTTCCAGACCATGATAATAAGATTAAATGAATCATCAATCAATTCGCAAAATTAACTTAAGTGTAATTTAAATTTTAGATAAAATAAAGAGATCTTAATCCCTAGATATCCTTGATGCGAAGTTGCTTAAATTCTCCATGCTTGTAAAGCCTCATTTGAAGCAATGATCAGAAGATCCAACCGTCCGATCTTAAAGTTAACTTGAGTTTTTAGTTACTTGTAAAATTTAAACCGTCGATTCTTTTCCATTAGTGAGATCGTAATGCTCAAAGCAAGGAGAATCTTATTTGCGCGGGAACCCCAAATAGTGTAATCTGGATCTTGAAAAACTTTAGGGGGGGGGGAGTTTTGAAGAAATTCAAAATGGTTGTTGGAATAAATAAGAATAGGGTTAGGGTTAAGAGGAGTGGCCGCCATCCTTAGCTCCCCACCAAGGCGGCTTCGCACGACCAGGCCATCGTAAAAAATTTAAAAAAAAATTTAAAAAATTAAAAAAATTAAAAATTGGAATCCGGTCGCACCGTCTGATTGGTCGACTGCCACCAAGGCGGCCTCAGACAGCGAGGCCATCAACCAAATTTTTATTTTTATTTTTATTTTTTAAATTTAATTTTATTTTTTCCTTAAATTCGGGTCGACCGCCGACCGATCGGTCAGCCGGCGACCGCTCAGACAGCTAGGCCATCAGCCTTTTCTTCTTTTTTCTTTCTTCTTTCTTCTTTCTTCTCTTTTTTTTTTTTTTTTTTTTTTTTTTTTTTTCCCCTTAAATTCCGGTCGGGCCGTCCGATCGGTCGGCCGCGATCGATCCAACGGTGAGAGGTTGCGGCAATTGATTGGACGGCCACTGCGCTACCGGTCGGCAAGGCAGTCGCCCCGGAGGCCGGTCGCCCGGGCGGACGGCCATTCTGGGGGCCGGTCGCTCGGGCTGACGGCCACTCTAGAGGCCGGTCGCCCCATTTGTCTTAAGTAAAACGTCCAAAATCTCTAAGTCACGTACACTCCCATAACCCCCTGCGGACGTCCGACAGACGTACGAACGCCGTGACATCCCTGGTCTTGACTTTGATTAACTTATGGAATGAGGTTAGAACAAATTGGTGTTGGAGGCATCGAGTACCACGACAGGTGCAAGTGAGACGTGATTCAAAACTTGATTAATCAAGAGATCGATGTCAAGTATCCACAAGTTTCAGAAGCACCTATAATTGTGGTTCCTAACTGGTTGCTAGTTAAAATTAGTGAAGCTACTCATTGGGTTCTAAATGACACCAATCTACATGGCTTCATAGTTTTTTGATTATTCATCAATCTTGGCAAGGTTGATTGTAAACTTGTTACAAACTCAAAGGTTTAATTTGTAAATATGTGAGGCAAAAAGACTATGGAAATTCATAACCTTTTAACCCCTCATACACATTGCAGCAATCAAGCATACCTATATTGCTCATGAATAGCAATACTAATTTTGTTTACATGTCGATGCTTCGATAAGGATAAACTTCAAGCAAGTATGTTGATGCGAATGCTACGTTGTGCAACAACACTAAATCAATTGTTGTGGCTTTAACCTAAGGGGTTTGAAGAAAAGCTTGGATGTGTTGTAAAACATGCATTCTTTAACACTCATGAAGAACCGTTCCAAAAACAAAATGAAGTCTTTAATCCCTAAATTAGATTAATATGATAAAATTTCCTGGAATAGTAACTATTTGTTTTATGATAAATTAAAGACATGAAAACTTTGAAAATCAATGTAAAATGTACCTTCTATTTCTAATGACTGGAATCTGATGTGATTGGCTTTCTATGATAAAATAGAGAGAGGCCATCAATAACCTACAAGACCACCATTGGATTTCCAAATAGTAAGTATTTTAACACTAACTAAACCTTGCCCTGTTTGTGTTTGGAAGCTTATTGTAAATAATCTATGAAACCAAACGAGGTTTTGTAAATTGGATGTGGATCCTAACCCACCAAAATTTTAGAAAGTTAGTGGAGACTTTAAAAATAAAATAAAAGCATCTTTTCTTAGTTGGGTACATCACCATTGAACCAATTGCTCTTTACCATATTTCATGAAACAAATTGTGATATGACAAATGTTCCACTCTTAGATGGAGACCCTCACCTTTGGTGATAATGATCACATGCAACAACAACATACAATCGCGGAGGAGCCGATAACAAATTCCTTTTCAAAAGGAATCTTTTCAAAAGTTTGAAAATTCATTATGAATTCTAAAATGAACGGATTTAAGAACCGTAAAGTGATTTAGAATCACATAAAAGTATCAGACCTACAATGATGTGATCCCAAATTACTTCATAATTCATTAATCCGTTCATTTTGGAATTCATAATGAATTTTCAAACTTCTCAAAAAGTTTTCTTCCGAAGAGGAATTTGTTATTGGCTTGTACTTGACTATAGAATGGGGTACGGAAATAATTCGAACTGCACATGAAGGAAGTTTTAAAAAAAAAAATGAAATGTGCTTGTGTGCTCAATAATAATAAGGTAAGAGGCGTTGGAATCACAACAAAAAGTTCTATAGTACAAATGCCAAAAATTGTTTCTTTTTGGTAAAATCGTTCATAGAACTAAAAATCTACATGCTCCATCTAAAATTGACGATTGTCACTTTGTGCTTCGATTACAATGTTCATTTTCACTTGCAAAATTGATATGAGTAGCTAAAGTTGTTTTTAGATACTTGACATTTGGTATTTGGAATTTGACAATGTAATTTTTTCCACACACACATTGTAGTTTAGAAAGTACCATGTAAAAATCTTAGGCAAAAAAATTGATTATATATTATTGATTATAATACCTTCCGGTAGCATGCCCAAAACAACAAACAACCCATTTGGCGCTTTAAGGATAAGTAGGGGTTGAGCAAAAATTTTAAAAAAAAGGTTGGGATGAGGGAGTTATACTTCAAACTCTTTCAAAATATGACCATTTCCTCTACCATCCCTCTTTCTTGCAATCTTTTGAACAATCAATCTCAAAGTCCTCAAACTCAAATGGCATTCTTTATGATTCACTCAACTCCAACCGTCAAAGCGATCTGAAAGCAATTGAGGAGCATGAGCAGAACATCATTACCTGCACTCCACTATCTATCAATCTTTCGACACTTCAAAGTCGGCCGTCGAAGGGAGTTGACAGCAATTGAGGAGCATGACCAGAACATCATTACCCGGATGGCACTATCTATCAAATCTTTCGGTACTTCAAAGTCGGAGGTTACTTAGATTACGGGAAGCTCACAATTCGACAGATGGGTTTTGTCGATTCAATTTAGGTCTGCGATTCACCTAGAATGTTCCGATTTCTGCAAGTGGGTTCACCCATTGCCGGCCATACGGTTGATTCTGATTCTCTGACCGTGTGTTTCCCTTGTCTCTTGCAGTGTTGAGATGTGCAGAAGATCGAGTTGTTACTGAATCATCGAGAAATCTTATCCCAAGACAGACATTAAGGTGTGGATATTTTCCTCGTTTGCTTGTAAGACTTCAGCTCTGATGCTTGCTTGCTGTGATTACAGTTTAAATTTGGATTTGATCTTAGTGTTGTGAGAAATACACAGGCTAGATACAATAGTGGGACGCCGAAGACTAAACTGATGGGAGTGCTTGCTGTGGTATTAGGTTAGGTTTTGTTTGAGTGACGTTCAGACCTCATAACGTTGGAGGTTATTGTGTAGGGCTGCTTCAAGATGTCGGGTTTAGATAGCAAACCGAAAAGAGAATTCAAGTGTACGGCCGTGAAGAAAGCGAACGACATATTGCAAGGGTTTGTGGATTCGGTCGCGAACATTGTTGAGGAAGAGACATCTTTCGATTCAGAAGGAGATGTCGTCAACCGTGATCATATAAGGGGACTAACACACCGGTTGAAGATTGTGGAAAACCTGGTGAAAAGTTTCAGAGAGCATGTTCCAGGCATTCAAGAGATTTTGGCGGGATGTGATGAAATTCTCAGTTCAGCAGGTGACAGTTCCGCTGCGCAGGGTGCTCTTAGAATGGGTCCAATTGCAATTGTTGGTGTGGGAGGAGTAAGCAAGTCGAACACAAAGTTGAAATCAGTGAAGCAGAGACGAGCACGTCGGCATTATTGTGCACATCGGCAGGGGGTGATGGACAGTAGTCTGTGGAGGGAAACTACCGAGAGAGGTGGTGCAACATATTTGTGCGTTCCTCCCTCTGTCTGAAACGTTAAAGCTACAGAAGTTAATCAAGCCATGGTCGAGGATGCCTTTGGCCACGAACTTTAGACAATCGTGTGCCGAGGCCCATCAGGATTTGTTCGGTATAGTGACGAGTGACGGCGAATATGGATCACATTGTATCGCCGTAACAAATTCTAAGCATACTGAGTGGCTTCATTTGGACATCAAGGACATGATCCCATCAGGTGACTATGATTATATGAACAGGGACAAGGAGCTTTTTGCACATGATGGTGGCTTGATAAGCATTTTCCCAAATTCTTTCGAATGTTTGAAGAATTGGCAAGAATTTCCCAACATTCGAGTTTTCAATCCATTAACCGGCGATAGAAGGGACATTCCCCTATCAGATTTCACCTCTAGCAAGGCTGAGGATGATGATCTGCATGCCGTTCTATTGCAGTTGATAGTGGATTCAAAGTCAGGATGTTACGAATTGGTTTTTGTGACTCAAAGTGGAAGGTATGAGAGCGGAGCGGAAGTGTACTGGTCAGAAAAATATGACTCAAAGAGCAAGCTTTGGAGTACATTGGACTCTGGGATCATATTCGGAGAGGGTGTATTAGGTACCTGGCGTTGTGCAGTTTATTTTGACTGTTGCTCAAAACAGTTATGTAGGAATGATGGACAACCTTTCGAACCATTCGAGAAGAGAGCAATCGTGTGGAATCCTCATTCTCTCGCATTTGTGAAGAATCATCGGTTTGAGATTGGTTTTGTTAACCAAGTTGGGCATGATCGAGATTACAGTTTGCTGCACATGTCAGATAGTGCTTGGGAAAGCGGCTGGATTACGAGGTCTACAACAAGTTTCCCAATGGAGGAGCCTCCAAATGACCTGCAAACAAAAATACTTGCATGTGAACGTTACATTCTTGTGGTTGCAGATGATGCGCCTTCAGATGTGTTTGAGCATCGCCATCAACGTATGCTTTTATATGACAGGCAGACTTGTAGAGAAGCATACAACATTCCGAACTTTTGGAGAGAGTATGATTTGCTGGAATATGGTGGCAAATACTTCATAGATGATCAATTACATGCGATGTGCGATCTCAATTGGACTGTTGTTCCTTGACAACGTGGGTGTGATTGCAATAACACAGGGTATACATGAAATCAGCTTCAAATCTTGTTTTTGTTCGTTCAAAATTGTAGGTAGTACAGTTCAGTGATGTACAGTACTTCGAAGAATGTATTGCAACAGAAGTAAACATGTAACAAGCGGGTATAGGCAATTTAGTTATTCCATCAAAGATTAGTGACTCCGATGGTTCAAAATATGAATCCATGTCATGAGGCAATTTTATGAAATGGTTCAAGTATTGCGTTCAAAAACTCACCGGATTTGGAATTAGTGACAATCGTTTGAGATGACTAGCTTTGCTGAGAGTGGTTGTTTCTTCGAATTTTTGAGAAAGTTTCTTGAAAAATTGCTACATGGAGTAAGCATTGTGAGATACAACATGACACACTCAAGCTTACATTGAAGAGAATTTACGAAGGCCAAAGATGTTCAATGAGAGTAGTAAACGAACACTTGTTTGTGAGTTGAACAAGAATAGATCACCTTTGTTGAAATTGGTGAAAACCTTCCAATCCTTGTGAAAAATGGAACACTTTGTAAATGTGTGCATGACTTTGGTATAATTGTGTACTAACCAATAAACTGTTTCTAAGCCCTAAGCACACAAAGATAAATATGAGTTAATTAAAAGGCACCTACATTAAACATTGGAAGATTGGAGTCAAGTCATGACAGACCAATCGTCATTTGAGATTGGAAAGCGTTGGCTATAAATACGAGTCCGGCGAAAGTCTTACGAGCGATACCATTATGATTGTATAGGACCCACGTTCGAGTCAAGGACGACATCTATAATGATATGGGGAGTTTTCATTGCTCTCTTCTAAATGCAATTTGGTTTCAATTCATCTTGATGATAAACGCAAAGCTCTTGATTTTTTTAAAGTGTATCGATCGGCATTGGAGTCTTATCACTGTCACCATAAGAACTATGAACCATTGTTTTTGATAGAAGATAGTGCACAATAGTCACATTGTAGCAAGGTGGAGAGAAGAAATTGGATTGAAGAAGATTAAATGGCCAAAAAACTCCCCTAATCATAACCCTCTAGAGAATGTATGGAAGCTCTATAAAGTTCAAGTTCAAATAATGTCCCAATCAAAGAATAAGGAAAGAATGTGGGAGCATGTCAATGCAACTTGGGAAGCTATACCTCAACAGACTCTACGTAATTTTGTTTCATACATACCTGGTCGAATGGAGGCACTGGTGAAAGCCCAAGGTCACAGTACCAAGTACCAAATGATAGAGATCTTCATTTTTTTAGTGAAAGTTCTACAACAAAGGAATCTGATAGTTTACTGCAAAAAGAACAAGAAAAATAATGTTTTGCACACCATATGAAGGTTCGGTGTAATATATTTTACACATAATCTTTAGTACATGAAAAGTGGGATCATAGTTATTGATTTTTCTTTGTCTCAAGTTATCTTCTTCTATGCAACTCTTGCTGTTAGCACTATTTTTTGTTGTTATAGTAGTTGTTAAATTCCGGTTTAACCCTTAAGCGCCCACAGTGTCGTTCTTCGACATTTTGGATGTGAGGCTTCGTCTTTGGTGCACAGCCCCCCTTTCATCCCATTGATTTTTCATCCGCCATTTTTTTGCTCAACTCCTCGGTGGGTTTACTCTACTCCCTCCTCGGATAAATAGTAAAAACCTTGATCCTCAATTTTTGAGAGTGGGCGAAAGAGATTTTTCATGAAAGTTTTGGTGGTGTGATCTTCACCCATTTTTTGCATGGATCTTGAAATCCATACCTCCAAATGGCATGCAACTTGGCGGTCTTACTAATTGCCATGCTCCAAAGAAGATCCTACGGTTGGATTTTCCATTTTCATCTTTTATTGGTTTTTACGCAATTTTGAAAAAATCAGCATTATTACCAACTGGTAGGAGCTGTACCCCCCCTTGGGCGTTTAGGGGTTAATGTTCTAGGTTTTATAAAGAACTCAATACTCATGCAAATTGTGTGAACAAGCAGATTGTGCATTGTTTTGCAATTTACAATCTTTTCACTATTTGTGTTGATATGTAATAGGACACAAATTTGCTACTTGTATGTATCATGTGTTGACTTTTTGCATATTTAGTTATTATTATTTTTATTTGTATATTTTTATGAATAGTTAAAGGTGCATAACCCCTCGCCACTAAGGGCGGGACAGTGGAGGACTGGCACCTACAGTGCCCGCCCCGCTCCCTGCCCGCACGACCTGCCCATCCGGAGCCCGGCCTGTAGGGTTGGGGACGCCTCCATGCTTCGTACTGTATCTCTCCCGGCTCCGCGCTTGCCGATCGATGACGCTCCCTCCTGCCTCCTCGCTCCTCGTCGCTCTACAACAATCTCTTCCCAGCCCAGCGCACGAACACATACTTGCTTTTGCGCAAAATCAAGTGAAGTCTTCAAGATGAAGAGCAGTCTCTAAAGACTCATTCTAGAAATGGATATTCCACGTACAAGGCAAAATACAAGTTGCGGCAGTGTAAGACGTCTTGAGGAGAAGCTCAACATATTATCATCTCGGAATCAATCGATTGGTTTCAAAAGAGTCACCAAAAGTACAAAATTTTAGGTAGCACTTGATTCTACTGTAAATGACAGCACTCCCTAAGGAGCAGCAATTAGTCCTACTGCAATTGGACAACAATTGTTTTTGGTGAAGCAAGCAATTTCTCCTCAATTTAAGGTTGTATCCGATCTTGCTTTGATAAAATAGTAGTTTCTCTTGAGCTTGTCGTGTCATGACTTTGGTATGCTTCCAGAGCAAGCTTCAATACCGGTATCAACAACACTCAACACTAAAATTGCAATTCAATCATGTCAAGGCTTCAACCAAGAGTGCAGACTTGGCTGCGGAAAACTTGGCTAGCTCATCACCCAAGAGGGCGTAGACAGCAGCTTCGGTTTAGTTTTGGTCTCTTGTATTTCTTCATATCATCATATTAAAGTTTTTGGCAGCAGGTACGTGTTCGTGAGGTTAGGCTGGCAGGCGATTGATATGGAGCGACAACGAGCAGCGAGTGAGGTGGGAGAGAGAGTCATTGGCAAGCGCGGAGCCGAAAGAGATACAGTACAAAGCAAGAAGGCTCCCCAACCCTACAGGTTGTGGGTGGGCAAGTCGAGCGGGCAAGGAAAAAGGCGGGCAGTGGAGGCGCCACCCCTCCACTGTCCCGCCCTTAGTGGCGAGGTACATAACCCCTTGAATGTCTTCTAAATACATACAAACTTATACCATAGCCTCTATGAGATTTCGCTCCTGTCAAAACAAAATTATAATTTTTCTTTTCACATACACATGTCATCAATGTGTTTTTGGTTTTTACAACTAAAAACATGAAGCTTTAAAAGTTGATAAAATTTTAATCACGTTTTTGAAAGATTTTGGCTTTCTGTAACAATTACTTTTTTACTCCCAAAATCAAGTAGAGGCTACAGTATATATACAAACTAACTTTGAAATTGTAACAACATACAAAGGTCGTTGTTTTTATTATGTGAGATTTGTAATTAAAGGTGAGTTGTTTTGATCTCAATCATGTTATCTTGTTGTAAGTCAATCAACTTTCAAGTGGTGAGGCACCGGAGATTACCAAATTGTAATATATCAGTAATCAAAAAGAGTTACCAATATAAAACTTCAACATCTTGAACATTACAAAGTAGAAAGGCTATCAACAAATCTAGTGCAATAAAGAAAACAGTAACTAAAGAATTTTTCACATTCATCTCAAAATCACCCTTATACCATAGACAGTTTGTGAAACAAATTTCTCAGCTCAAAAAAGAGCCACTTAGCCATGCAATGGTGAGAAATGCCTAGATTATACAAAGAAAAGTGATTTCAAATCTGAATTTTTGCACTAAAAATCATGCCATATTTTCAAAAGTTCTCGGAATAAGTCAAGATTCTTAAGACAAAAACTAACTCATCAAAATCCAATCTAACAAAATGTTGTCGAAATTTAGTATTAGAGAAACTTAAGAAGATACAACTTGTCAAGAATCAAGTGTTTTTATGGTTTACTATCAATGCAAAATCAAAATTTCAACATAATCAAAACAATCTCATTCTACATAAACAAACTTTGCTCTACATTTTCGATTTTTCTACCTAATGCACACAACCCCACACAACCCCTTAAGGAAGGATAGTCATTCTCAACTTCCAACCTCAAGAACACTACAACAACAACATGAACAACCTCATGAACCAAACTCAATTGACACAGTCGCTTGATAAGGTAAAGAACAAAATCAATAAATTTCACATAGCTCTTTATGTTACACCACATCATACTCTACAGCACAAGAGTGTTGAAAAACTCATCTTGTACCTCGAACGACGGCGTATCATACACAAGCGAAAATATAACAAATGGGTGGACAAGCTACACAATTTTCCATCTTCTGTACAGGACAATCGATCTCTGGCAACTATCTACACTCAGAAAAATGCAACAATTGCATGGGACAGAACTTAGTAAGCGGCGTGGTGGCGTCGCAGCTTGTGAAGAGCCGAGGCAGCAACAATGGTGGACAGAGCGAGGAACACCCACGCGGCGTATGTGGCGATGAGCGCGCCGCCGATGCGGTGACAGAATCCCCTCACAACGCCGCACTGAGGCTCCCAGCGTCCGTTCAACTCGCCCTTGGACCCGATCCACGCGATCGTGGTGCCTACTGCTGCTGCGCTCATCAACATGTTTGTGAGTAGAAAGTCGGCTAGGAATGTAGCCCAGGCTACGGGAGTGATGCTCAGTGGGCCTTTTCGTGTGCAGACGCCGAGTAGCGAAGCTATTGCTGCTAGAATCGCGTATGCGCATACAATCGCATTCGCCAACAAGAGCCACCTGAACAGCAAGACCATTAAATCATCAGTTGTTGATACACCCCCAGGAAGCAAATTCTTTCTGCAAAAGACTGTTCACCTCGAAACTGTATCTAGATAAATGGGACTCATACGCTTGCCTGTCGTTATGTAAAATTCCTTGAGGAGCAACATGGACAAGACTTGAGATAAGTTTTAATCATGGACTGAGTTCAGCTATATGATATTGGTATCTTGATTGAAGATGTCGGGTAACTGGCTATATCCTAGTGATGTCGAAGCCACAGCAAGTTCAGTAGATAAGTATGTCTGGATGTGTGGGAAGACCAAATTGCAAAGGTTAAGAGGTACGAGGGACGTACTTGAAACCAGCGATGTCATTCCAACGAGCACGAGCAAGGACCGTGCCGGCACCACTACGGATTGTCTGATTCGACTTGAGAAGGGTGACAATGGCAGCACCCGTAGCCAAGGCCGTCAACACGCGCAGTATGAAATCCGCGCAGTGGTGAGCACGGTGCGCTCGGCGCGGCGCTTCGTACACGGGCTCGCCTGGCGCTCCATTCGTGTAGCCCTTCGTGCCTGAATACGGACTTGTTGTCGCCATCTCCTCAAATCTAGTACAATGAAGCTCTTCACTCAACTATAGATCCACACTGCCAACAACCCACACACACAAAAATCAACACACAATCCTCCTCAACAAGCACCATATATCAATATCATTAGATGACTACTTCTGAGTCGGACCCATCTCAGAGTCTTGTCAAAATATAACAGGAAGGTGACTTTGTCCACTGTCATTTTAAATGCATGTCTCATGAGAGAGACGAGTTCCAGGCTTACCTCTGAAGATTCGAGGTGCAAGACAAGGCGATGTTGGTTCCAGTGATTCATGTGAGACTGCATATTATATATGAAGTGGTCATGCATGGCAGTAAATGAGGAGACGGACAGAATGACATGGCGTACAAAAGGTGCAATGTCCAGGTGGCAGCCGCAATTTTGCCATGTGGACAAGAAACCCACGCGGCTTCACCACCGACGCGCTCCCCGCCGCCACGTCAGAGCCATGACTATCTATTAGCACTCACCGACCCTGTTGGTAAGCATCGAGGCAAAAGCACTTGAATTGGGGGTAGCTAAATTTCCTCCCCCAAATTATTATCTTTTTCTCCCAAAAAGCAACTGTAAACGCGCTGTTTTCTAGTGAAAGTTTCCCCTCCTGAGCCGCAATGACATCTGCTCCTCTGTCACGTACCTACTGCCGCTTATTGATACCGTTGGGTTACCATGAAGCTCCCAAATGGCTTACATTCGCTGTGTCCACATCTCATTACCCACTGGAAATTTCCATAGTTGGTGGCACTATCCAACGAACACTGACACCGGAGCCGAAGTCAAAAAATCATCGCCAAGTCAACAAAAATGCCTCAACCCCGATTGTAGGTGTTTCTGAAAATACTCCGGAAAAGCACATGACTTGTATTTCGAATTAATAACAATGTGTTGACACAGGCTTGCGATTGTTAGAAGACTGTACTCGAGTGGGACTGGGAGTTTTGATGTGCATGGTACGGTATCGATTGTTACGAAGTATGACTGTAGAGCAAGTGTGGGTTCTGATGGAAAAGAACTGATTGATTGATCGACAACAATATGTACAAAAGTGCACCACGGAGATACGAGCTCAATCGTATGCATACTCTTCTTTGTTTTTAAAAATGAAAGCTGTATTCAATGCGTTAAGGTCAAACATCGTAAAATTCACCAGTATGACTATTTGGATGGACACAAAAAAAGCTCTTTGAAAACATATACTGTAAATTCACATACTATACCTACTTTTGAGTCGTGCCTACTACCAGCCATGCGTGGACCCAGTACCTACCGATCGCCTACCGGAAGCGTGCGTGGCCTGCGTTACAGAAAAAATCTAGGAGGACGTACATGCCCTCAGGTTTTGACATTTATATTGTTCCCGGATTTCTGCCCTAAAATTAGGCCTTGCATGCGTTGTTGGGTCAATGGTCGGACCTCTGTCAAGGTAGGAGGTTCAATAACCAATCAATAATCTCTGCATTCAACCAAGAAGAAGCAGAATGGCCACTAATGACCTAAGAAAAACACTACTAGTTTCCTACAATAGTAAGTTTTCCAACACCAAGGAGACCTTGCCTTGTTTGTGTTTGAAGGCTTATTTCGAACAATTTATGAATCCAAACAAGGTTCTGTAAATTGGATGTGGTTCTCAACTCACCATACCATTGGAAAAGAGAAAAAAAATCCAAGAAAAAAATAAACTAAATGTGCTACATCTCCTCAAAATTTGGGGTCAACCATAAAATGGTTGATTGGGCTTTTAGGAGTAACTTATGCCTAGAGAGGTTTCGTGTATAGAGAAAGAGCCATGCACTGTAAGAGCTAACAACTTTGAGATAGCATAAATTTGACTCCTCGCTTGTGTAGCATTGTAAGCATGCGGATCGACCTTGTGGTGGGGAGAGCCTCTAGGTTCAAACCTCCAACTTCTCACATTTATTGCAGTCTCCTTTTCCACCGTGAGCTATACCAGAAAATGGTGTTTAGATTAGATACCAAGCTTAACTAGGAGAACAGGGAAGTTGTAACAAATCCTGAATATACCCACACTCCAGTATAAAAGATCACTATCAAAATCAACAATAACTAAGCTCATCAATCAGAAATTTCACTTACTCATCTTTTCTACATACTGCAGAAAAGACAACTTACTTCAAGAATATTGGCACACAACTCCCTATGTGACCTAAGTACAAATTCACAAGCCCTATAACTATCACATGAAACTCTACATACAAAAGTTGTGAACAAGACCAGTTTCCCTCAATTTGCTACTTCCCAACCGCAATAGCTACAAATCAAGACCTTACCCGGTTACAATACTTGGAATAATATGTAATTCAAGCAACATCCAAAATGAAATGACAAGTATAAAATGTGAATGTTCCATCGACAAATGGTAAAACATGAATGCTCATTCTGAAAATCAACAATAAGCTCATCTTTCAGAAACTGCACGTGCTACATATTGCAGAAAAGGCACCTCAATGTAAGAATAATGACACAATTACACAGAATGTCTGAAACTCCAGAAACTAACAACAAATTCTTATATCCTATCATAATTACATGACAACATCCTACTGCCTATACAAGACTTAGGAACAAGCTAAGTCGTCCTCAAAAGGCTGGCTCTCGGCCACAAACTCCTTCAAACAGCGCGAATCCTGCATCATTCAAAACATGCCGTTGTTACAACATCGTACAACTATATAATCTTCAAAAGAATCACTACAATCTTGTACTGATCCACAAATGAGGACGTGTTCTACTGTTCGATGTCCTTCTCCTGAGTATAGTATCATGCTCTGTCCCACTGAACGATACATAAGTCACTATAGAAATCTTCAATTGCTCTCCAAATCTCTTGGTCAATCCTTGCGACTACCTTCCGTTACCGAATCGTTTCAAGCTGTAACCTCACCTCTTGATCCTGCATAGTAAGTGACTACAGTGTTCTGCATTATGATAAATGACATCACTAAAGATAAGCAACAGATTCTGATTGCAAGTACCTCATTTCATCTTCCCTTTTGGTGCAGTTCTATCATTGAAAAACTCCAGTTCTCCGAATGGTAACTCGAACTCATCCTCACTCAACGGTCCCAGCACTACGTCACCCTGCAAACCATGTTGAGTCAGTGTTAGCAGCAAGCAAACCTCCATCCACAACCCTTCTGATCACGGTAGGTAGGAAGTCACCACAAAAAAAAACTCGTACTCGAACCTCACTGCAACTGTACCTGGCCCCAGAATTTGTTATACTTGATCACCTTCACATCCCCTTCCACTCGAACCTGCACGTTATTCGCCCATGTAAGAACAAAACTCCATCATAAGAAAAAAAAAAATAGACAGAAATGATGCAGCGATGAGATTTACCTGGCAAGCGAGACGGAGATGCCTGCTGCTAGACGGGCTGTGAGGAGGAAAATTCAAGCGCAGTCTCTCTTGGGTGCCCCATTCCTGAGGCTCCACATTCCCCACCACCTCCACCGCACAAGTACCACAAGTGCCCAGACCCCTGCAAACCACCACCATCCTTTTGAATCAGCAAGAATTCAAGAATTGGATGTAGGGCAAGATTTCAAGGATTGGATGTAGGGTTTTGAAATGGAAGGGTGACTGACCTGCAATTCACGTACATGGCTTTGTCATTATGAGGAGAAACGCCATTCCGCAAGAGCGCCGAACGCAGAAGACTCCCTTTCACCACGCGTATGGTCTTCCCTCGGTACTCCACTTGCACTGTCTCTGCCTCATTGTCGGAGTCTGTGGTTTGTGGCGATGGCGATGGCGATGTTGAGAGCAGTCTCCAGTGAGAAGTGCGAGCGATTGGTGGGGTGACCACTCTCATCATTCTCGACATGGTGGTGGCCATGGACATGGATTCTCTGGCCCCCATTGACGGAATGTGGGGAACTCCATTGAGGAAACCGACTTGCCCCTCCGAACACAGCAGCTACGTCATGTGATTGTAAAGCTATGGCAGGAACACTCTTGGATTTGCTAGGAAAGACTTTCTAACTTTGGTGGAGCTGGAAGAAGAACATCTAGGTAGCATGTTCTAATCTTGGGCAAATTCCAGTGTAAAGTCAGGGAAAATTTGCAAAAGTGGCCCTCAAACATCTCATATCTACTAAAACGTCTCTCACTTTTTCAAAATTACAAAAATGGGCCTCATGAAACTTTATCATCTAGACAATTCCTAATGCTGCAACTGATGAAATCATGCAAAGAAATACTAGAGCCAAAGACGTAACAAATGCAACTCATCTTGAGTACATTAGTCCTTAGTTGTGGTACCCTAGTATTTCCAAAGGGTCACACTAAAATACGATTGCATTCAACTGACACTACATTTGAAAACCAGTGTACATCATCAAGAACTCGAATAATGTAAATTGCATTTCATTGCATTAGATCAAATAGTTAGAAGAACAAGAATTGAATAGAAGCTCAATTTGCTTGAGGGAGAAGAATAAGAGACATTTTTGTAGTTATCAAATAGTGAGGGTCATTTTATTGATTGTAAGATGTTTGAGGTATATTTTTGTACATTTCTCTAGAAGTTATTCATAAAGTAGTCAAGAGAGTATTTTTTGGCGATTGCGTAAAGCTTGTGAAGACTTATGATGGTTAAATAATAAGTTTTGGAGATTTCTTGAAGTTGCTATGAGTTTTTGTGGTTTGTGTTGTTAAAATCTTTCATTCTTGAATATATGTGTGGGGTATATTGGTAAGTAATTGAAGCTAGAATCTTTGTCATGGCTCATTAAATGATTCTTGGTATTGTAGTGATTTCGAGCATGTTAACTTATGAAGGCGATACTTTTTATGTTGACTTTGAGTCAACTTATTTGTTAAGCCAAATTTTTATGTGGAATGCAATAAATTAATTAAAGCCAAAAATGTAAAATTAGGTTGGTTCATGTGTCATTATTAGTTGCATGTAGGATAAGTTCAAACTTCTACTTTTTCAAATTATTGTAAAAGTAGTCCAATTTTATACAATTTCTTTATTTTTTTGGTTATTTGATTAGTGAAATAGAATCTATTTATCAAAGAAAGTTCTATGTTTTCTTACCAAAAGGCATAGTTGATGTTTTGATTGGACTTTTGATTTGTACATTAACCAAAGATTTGAAGATCTTCAAACTTTACATATCCTTAAACATATGAAAATCTCTAAATGGTGACATGCAATATTGAAATTATAAACATCCTATATCAAAATTCAAAAAATAGTATCTAAATATGTTGTACTTAACACAAATATCAAGATATATGATTTACAAACAAATGCGTACAAGGGCTTAATGACATTATAAGATTAGATTTGATAATAAATCAATCATGGCTGCTATGAAGAAAGTTGGTTGCTCCTATTTGTATTGGTACACAATATACACTAAAAGAATACCATGGTGTTTATGATTACTTGCTATGAAAATTCACATACTATTTGCATTCAAAAAGTGCCTATTTGATTTTGAACAATTCATAATCAATATTAGCAAATAGTCAAAAGAATCATATTAAGTTTCTTCAAATGATATTTTACATGTAATAGACCAAATTTTATTTGTATGCTATATGCTTCTAGGTGCATTGATGTGTGAGTGTGGTAAGTCGTAAGATAAGTCAGGTGGTCAGTTGTGAAATAAGCTAGGTGATATGTTGTTGATTAAGGTAGTGAATTGTTCGATGAGTCAGGTGGTGAGTCATGGAGTAAGTTAAATAGTGAGTTTCAAAGTAAGTCAAGTTATGGGATGAGTCAAGTCGTGAGTGGAATAAGTCAGGTCATAAGTTGTGGAGTAAGTCATCTCGTAAGTCATGTACGGAAGAGTAAGTCATGTTTTGAGTTGCGGATAAATTAGGTTGTAAATTGTGCTAGTGGGTTGTGCGTGGTGAAAGTTAGGCGGTGAGTTGTGAGGTAAGTGAAGATGTAAAGTGTGGAAGTGGAGTAAGGCAAGGTATGAGTTGTGGAAGTGGAATTAAAGAGGACGTAAGTCGTGGGGTAGTGAAAGTCAGGTCATGAGTTGTACATGTAAAGTAAGTCAGGTTGTTGTATAAGTGAGTTGCGATTTGTGAGGTAGTGCAGTCATGTCGCCAGTCGTGGGGTAAGTCATGTCGTGAGTTGTGGCATGAGTGAAGTAATGAGTTGTGCAATAAGTCACGTGAGAGTACTAGAATAAGTCAAGTAAGAGTCCTAGAATAAGTTAGTTCATAGTACTGGAACAAGTCAAATCGAGTTAATGTGAATATATGTTTATGTTTCTGACTTCTATATGGATAATTTTGGAATTATATTTTATACATGCAGATGATCAAAAATTGCAAACATCCAAAGAGGAGAGAAATTATAGTTTCCACCTTTAGTTTTTGATTAACAGAAGGTGTGTGTGTGTTGAAGTGAATGATTCTACACCAATTGGTTTAATGATATTCCAATTATCATAATCCTAACTGGTATACTTTTCATTCAAAAACATTCAAAGTATGAAAATTTGCGCCATGACTACAATTATACCAACGTGTTAACAACATTTCCCAAATGACATTCCTACAAAATTATTTGAGGATACCACCCCTACAGCGGGTATCAATCCTCCGGAAGCCGGGTATGGGAGGGGGACTGCGGGATGGCAGCGGAGTAGTGAGAAGAGAGACGACGGGGTGAGCGAGCACGCTCTGCTCTCCAACAGCAAAGCAGCGACGATAAACGAAAAAACACAAGAAAAAAACACACGCAAATAGAGCAAATCCAACATTAGAATAGATCCAACACGTCGAACGGAGGAATTAGAATTTTGTTCCGTGATGTCCTGTTCGTCCCTGGCATGTCAAGGTAGCTGGAAGCAACTTTCTGTCGCTCAATAACACAATTTCTCCAAAACCCTGACGAGGCTCTCCAGCACAATCAATTTGTCGCTCGCGGGAGCGATCGTGCGCCATTCCGCGACCACTGGATTACGTCCCCTCCGCCCCGTCGCATTCTCATGCCAGGTACATACATCTCCTCCGTGATTAAATTTTCGCTTTTCGGAGTTTCTAGGGTTTGGTTCGGTCTTCTAGGGATGGGCTTGTTTCGAGCCAATTTGGACAAGGAACGATTCATGCTGTCTTAACACGATCGAGACTAGGGTTTTAGTGATGAATTTGAATGGTCTGGGTATGCGTATGCATGCTCATGGCTTGATTGATTAGATTATCGTATCTGATGAATTATGTGTCATCTAATTGACGAAAGGATGGATTTGAATTTTAATTAAGTGCAGGACTAGATTGTCTGGACAGAGTAGGGTTTGGAATTTCGTTCCTAGATGATTTTTACAATTTTGAATGAACTGTGTGATTTCATTTTGATGATCTATGTTCTGCATTCTACTAGTTGTCGCGAGTTTCAATTTTGTATTTAGCTCTGTGTTTTGGAAATTTGGAGTGTAAATCTTTTGTCATGAGGGCATCTGGTTTGTGCGCATTGTCGAAACTCCATTGCATGGATGGATTTGCCGCAGCTCGCTGAATATGTTGTTGCAATCAGAGGAGATCTATTGATGATTTCGTATGGAGTGAGGTGTTGTGTATACGAGATCGCGATTGAATTTTGATGCACCGGGAGCTCAGTAGCATTGGTCTAGGTGATTCTTGTTTTGGAGAGGTTATTTCGAATGGACATTAGGGCTCTTTCGTATGCATTGTGCGAGTAGGGTGATGGATTCTTGAACGTGCGTTCTTGCCCGCTGCAGCAATGGAGATGGTGGAAGAGTTGTGAAAGCTAGTGATGGCTGGCCACTTCAAGTAATACTTAGGGGAATATAGGGTAGAACGGAGGTTGTGGGACCAAGAACGAGGAGGCCCTGGTTGTACACCAGGGTTTCAAGAACTTCGTCGATGCGGAGGCAGGTCCCATGGGCGCAGGAGCTGGCGCTGCAGCTGCTGTAGACAACCTCGAACTCTCGCCGCGTGGGGCTGCGATTGAAAAAGCCGAAGCTGAACTTAGGTGCACCCTCTGAATGAATTTCTTGAACGCACAATGTTGCTCCGGTTTTTTGCCATGCGATTCTGCAAGCTAATGAACACGGTGACGGTGTTTCCGTTGCCATGGGAACGAAATAGCTGTCGATGAATGAAACAAGCCCGTGCATTCCATTTTGACTCAGGGGACTTGCTGCTGTTCGGGAGGAGCGCACAAGGGAGCTAGAGTTTCTGGAGAAGGTATGTTGTACCCCTCGCTTTGAAACCCCGTTCATACAAATATGATTTTGATAGCTAGACGAGGGCTATGAGTCTTGGTCGCTGTGTCTGTAACCACCAGCGATCTGCCGTCTGTGGTTTTCAATGCTGATAAATCCCCCACTAGCAATTTGTGTTGACTGGTGGATTATATGTAGGGTGGAGATTATTTGGAAGTCAAGTTTGAGGAAGCTCGTCCACCACAATTGTTATCTCTTTCACCAGCAGAAGCTTTGCCTGATGAATTCGTGAGGTGTGTGTTAGTCTGTGTAAGTGTGAGAGGTTGAGTTTGTGGGAGGATTTAGAATTCTGGATTTTTTAGGTCTATAGATTTATACCTTTCTCTCGCTGATATGCATTTTTTCTTTCTGGCTTATAAAGGCGTTGGTCTTGTGTATTAGAGAAGGAGAGAGAGGCGGGAGCGACAAGTTGGTGACAGTTGGACCCGCTACTACTTCGAATGAAGCAGTTGTGAGTGGAGGAGCTAAAGTAGAAACGAAATGTGATGTACCACCTTGTTCGGGGAAGGAACCAGATAGTTTGAGCTTCACTAGCAGAAATGACGAAGCAGATGCTTCGCGGAGCTCCGACATCGGGACAGCAGGAGTAGATAGTGGATGTGTTGGTGGGGCTTCGGTTGGAGTCAAGAGTCAGATGCATGTGCAAAGAAACAGACCTCGGAGTCTAAGATTGGGCAATGGGCATGCGGCATCCAAAGCGGTAGAGAAGTCGGTGGGTGCTGAGCATCCTCCGGTGGTTGCCGATAGGAAGCCGAGGTTGGATTCGTTGGAAGATGAAGCTATGTTGGACGTACGGTATGATGTATTATCGCATCAATGCTCACACAGTCTGGCGAGGAAGTGGAGTGGTTTGATCGGTAGCCAGGAGTGTGGGGGTGGGAATGAGCCTTCGCCAAGGTGTGGTGGAGCATTGTTGGAGCAGCCTGCAGCAGTAGATGACAGTTCTAGGGTTGCAAGCCCCTCTCACGTGTCTGTACAGTCCGGTGATGCACAGGTTGACTCCAATAAGGAGACTGGTGAGAGAGACGTAGTAGCTAGCGGGTGTCTCGTGGATCCCGTGGACGGGTCCAGTGCGCATGTACAGAAGAGCGGCGAGGTTGGGGAGGGTGATGGTACAGCATCTCCCAAGAATGCAAACATCGCTGGCAGCATAGAATCGGGTCCGGGAGATGTGACCATGATTAAGGTGGAGAGCGGAGGTATCGGTCAGATTGGAAACGAGCATCTTCGAGCAGAGACGAAAGAGAGGGTTGTGCTCCATCTTATGGAAGAGGGCCATGACCTGCAGAGAGTGGACGGAGCAAGTGTGTTGCCCGCCGACACCAGCGCAGATGTCATCGGCGGCCCCACATCACACAAGAACGCTGTAGTGGTGAAAAAGAGTGCTTCAAGGGCAGGAAGTAATGGAAGGGTAGCGAGCAGAGATAGGTCAGCGATCGAGGAGAAGAAAGGCAGTATTCATCACGTGAGGATCAAGTGCGAAGATGGAGTTGCAGAAAACAGAGCGAGGCCTTCTCCTGCAGATGCAGAACCAGGCGTGGAGCAAAGCCGCGGTGGTCCAAGTTGTGAGGAGGAGCTCCGAGCGGAAGGGCAAGCAGGCGCTGTGGTGGGGGAGATTCCGAGAGCAATGGCTCGGTCACCAGGGTTGTCGGCGTCCTTGAATTGCAAATATCCTGGTGCGGTTGTGTCGTGGCAGAAAGAGCAGGATGTATCGGTGAAGGAGGAAGTGGAAGGACAGAAGGCTGTAGTAGAGGTGAAATGTACCAAGGCCCATGACGATCGCATCATACAGATGGCAGAGCACCTCAAGGTGGTCTGAACGTTCTGACTATAGCATAGAAGTAATGTATTAAGATCCTGTTGGTGTTTGCTTGCAAGTTTGTAGATTCCGTGAGTGGTGCTTGGGCTAATGTGGTGTGGGTTTGGCAGGCGAAGAGGAGATATGTGGAGAAGCATAATGGGAAGAAGGCTCCGGAACTGGGGAGACGGAAGTGTCACTGGGATTTCGTGTTGGAGGAGATGAAGTGGATGGCAAAGGACTTTTATGAGGTATGCACATTAGGTGGTTCGGTAGCACAGCTCGAGCGGACATCAGCATGGGCTTGTAAGGTGGTGTCATTCGGTATAGAGTGTCGGAGATCGATGAATCTCATCGTTTTTGTCGAGCTGTTTTTAGCGGCATCGAGAGTGGGCAGTGTGTGCGCTGTTTGGGGATGTGGTAGTGTAGTAAAGGTCAGTTAATGTGTTGGAATTTAGTCGTAACGGGTTGGAGAATCTCGCCGTTGTTATGTGAAACGATTGAGAAGTTAATAGGAAACTGGTTTGGTGATGCGTAAGGTGTTGCTGTTGATGTGTCCAGGAGCGCAAGTTGAAGCTGGCGGCTTGCGCACAGAAGGCCCACTCAGCTGCTTATGAGAGGAACAAGGAGGAGTACGTGGCATTGGACATTGTGAAGAAGCAGCGGAAACGAGCAAGCTTCATAGCGTTTGCGGTGAATCAGTTCTGGCGCATGGCAGAGGCATCGTTGACAAAAGGGAAAGCTGGGCATGTGGTATGTGAGAAGAGTGTGAAAGCGGAAGAAGGGCGAAATGAGGGAAACGAAGCTGTCCCAATGGATGTTGACGTGCCTGCGTCGAGAGAGGTATGGCTTGTTGTTGGTAGGAGCAAGTGGGGTTCATGTTCTGTGGGCGGTGAGGTTGTTGAGAACGTAGTATGTACTCGTGTAATCAGGGGTTGTGATGATGGTGGCTGTTCGGGTGTAAAGGATTGGCAACGTGGGAGGTTGTTTATATTGGTGGGAACATGTGTTGTGGCTGACAAGAGCATTGTGGTGTTGGTTGTAGCTGGCTGTGATCAAGTCGACGGCGTCGCAGTCGAGGAAGGCGGAGGAGAAAACAGTGGGTGTGAAGAGATATGCTGAGGGGTATTTGAGCGGTATCGGGTGTGGACGGGTGGCAGAAGCTGTGGCTCCCGCTACTCCGGACCAATATGTGGAATGCAACGGCATCACGTATTTTGTCGATGAGGAGTTCTTGGCAAAGGTACGTTTGTTGGAGGATGTTTGTGCGCAAGTGTCGTAGTGTTACGGCGTGGCTCGATGTGAGCAGTTCACGTTTGACGAGTGTGAACGATGCAAGTTTTGTGCGAGAATGGTGTGCGGCAAGATAGATCTACTGATATCTGATGATGCATGTGTTGGTTGCGTTGAAGCAGGAACCACTGTTTTACACTGTACCTGCGGGTGCAATGGAAGCATATCGAGATTCCGTAGAGGCGGAATATGCAAGACTTGCAGAGGTATAATTTGGGGTCTTTTTCCGTGTGTTGGGGTTGTTTGGTCGAGTATCTGTAAGAGCTAAGCGAGGATATGATGTTTGAATTTGGAATTTCCAACGTTGGTGGAGATTCGAAGCGCACTTGGTGTAGTGTGAGGTCATGAATGTGGGCATGGAAAAAATAGAAGGTGTGGTGGAGGTTGACTGTTTTCATGTTTGTAGGAGTATGAAGAGAGGCGTGCAGCAGCGGTGGCTGAGGCGGAGGCGCTGGCAGCTGCGGCCGAAGCATCTGGAGATGCATCTCTGGGATCGGATTTTGGACTGTCGGAGTATCTTGTGGATGGAGGTTCTCAAGACTACGAGTTTCAGACGGACTTTATGGGTGATCCGACACGAATATCGAAGAAGAAGCGGAAGAAGATATTCAAGAGCAGCAATAATGCTGTGAGGAGAATGGAAGGTATTGGGGTGCAAGGTGTGACGCTGTTTTTGTTTAGATTTGAGGTCTCAGCGGTTGACGTGATATTGTTTGTGGTGGCGATACGTGTGATATTGAGGGAATGTGGACGATGGTCTTTGTAGGTTGAGAGTATGTCAATGTAGTGACAGGCAATGAGTGGGGTTTGCAGGATTCCCATACCAATCAACAGGTATGTCTACACCTGAGATGGGGTTGCAGTCACCTATCGTGACTGGAAAACGGGCAATAGCTGGCGAGTTGGGATCCAACAGCGTTCTCGGAAGCATTCCTGTGAAGCGAGCACGATCATCAGCCACCAACCTCCGACCACGTGCAAATAACCTGAATATATCACCAGGTATGGTCGTCAGGCATGATGGACGTTGGATGCCTAGATGTTGTTCAAAAGATGTCCTCTTCTCTACCATGCTTGTGTCAAACTTTGTAGTCGCGTCATTGTGGCAATTTAGAAGTCACCGTGCACACTCTTGACGAGGTAGTTAGAGCAGGCGTCGGTGTTGATCTGTAGCTTCTAGTGGCTTAGTGGTTGGAAAATGGAGTCGAGGTCCCGTCTTTGGTTCAGTTTCTTACAGCAAGTGCGGAATTGGCTCCCGAAGACGATGAGCTGTTAACAGCTGCTGCCGAAATCGTTATCTTTGTGCTCGGCGGTGGTTACCTTGTGGAATGGTAGTGAGGTTTGCGAGTGCTGATTGGTTCTTTCTCTGTTACAGCAGGTGGGTATCCACGGACGGGACTGGTGTCGCAGGATCAACATGAGGACGAAGAGGAAGGGCTGGCGGAGGGATCCGAAAGATTCGAATCTGGTAATGATAGGTTGGGTGGGAGCGGTTTTGGTGCAAATAAATTCAAGAGAAAGAAGAAGACGAAGGGGTATCCGGGGATGTCTGGTTCGAGAGGTTTTGATGGAGGAATGGGCGCGGGTCCATCTGGAAAGGTAAGGACACTCTCTGTGTTCACTTGATACGGATCAGAGCATGGGGTCCATATCAATTTGACGCACTAGATTACATGCTCCATATTCTATTCCTGTGAAGCGTGCGCATGAATTTGGTCGCGCGGTGTAATATGTAAAGTTATGTGCGATTGCTAAGGTTGTCGTGTCCACAGATTGCGGATGGAGATTCGCAGGACGTTGTACGCTTCGAGCAGGTACTTGAGGTTGTGTTTTGTTTGTGATTATGGTACGAAAGGATTGATCTGTAACATTTGTGCTATCCATGTTGGGTATCGAATGCAATTCCTTGTGTGACCAATGCAGTCGTGCATCATGATGGTCCGAGATTTTATGCGTGAATCAGTCATAGGAATGCGGAATGTTGTATTTCTCAGTTTTACTTTCAGTTGGGTCATGTAAGAAGCATGTGAGTCTTGATGAGATGGTTTAGATGCGTTAAGTAACCGGTTATGCTGTGTGTCGGTGAACAGATGAAGCGGAAAGGGGAGCCAAGCTGGGCACTTCCTGTGACCTCTTCAGATGCGAGCCTAGGTAATTTCTATGGTTCACAGAAATTTCTGAGGGACTATTTTGTGCAAGATTAGGAAGATATGACTTAATGAGGTAGATTTTTTGAGTGGTGTGCCATGCTTTTAGATTGTGATGCTATTTGGGATCGGAAATGGAATGACGGGCGGCATTTGATGTGGCAGGAACACCGACGGATACGCCTGGAACGCCCGGGTCACAAGGTCAGTCAGGGCAACAGAACGTGAAGAAGCAGAAGTCATTGAAGAACGAGACAAGTTCTGAGGCAGCTACTCCTGCGACTGCGGGTAACCAACATGCGACGCAACAGATGGTTTCCGGTCCACTGGCAAGTAAACTTTTGAAGCAAACCAGCATGCGGGACCGGAATCGGAGGCCACGGCCAAATAAAGTGAGTAGGATTTGGAGTTGATGTGTGGTGTGCATGTTGACATTATTGTGTTGTGTACTTGTTAATACGCAGAGTGAGTTGTTTGTTAGTGGTCTCGTCGTTGTGGATAGGGAAGAATGGTTGATTTGTTGTCAATGTGCTGTTGTGGTTGTGCGTGTGTGTGATGCGCATGTTATCGTGTGCAGGTTCCCACGAATGCACCTGCTGGTGTTGGAATACCTTGGTCGACAAGTGAAGATCAAGTAAGTCAGCTTGCTGTGTCATGACTAAGCAGTTGATGCCCCTGTCGAAATAGTCTGTGTTTGTTGATGAAGAATGATCTGTAGTGTGCAGTTAATACTTTGGATGTAGCACATTTATTTATTTATTTTTAGTATTGTGGTGGTCGGATGTGAATGGTTCACAATTGAGATAGTGGGAAGTATATAGACACAGACGTCCTTCTCATTTTAAAAGTGGCATTGAGTTGAGAGTTGAGTTGCATTTGGGTTTGGCAATCTGATTAATTAAAATCCAGTACTGTGGGAAAGCTCGTCAACTCAAATTTTCCTATTTTTGGTTGCTGTGCAGGCTATATTAAATTTAGTGCACGATCTGGGCCCTAATTGGGAGTTAGTGAGCGACGTATTGAGCTCAAACTCCCAAATAAAGGTAAATTTTGGCATACTCTGTCCAGAAGTTCAAGCTGAGTGCTCTTGCCAGGTATTGGTATATATATATAGAGGATTCAAGTACTTGGAAGTCCTCTTTGATGTATGGCAGCTGAACATCTGTGGTTTCAACTTCTCTTCTTCAGGGTATTTTCCGGAAACCCAAGCAATGCAAAGATCGACACATAGCTCTAACGGAGAGATCTAGTGCAGATGGGACGGAAAGCCAAGAGGACCCCAATTCCTTGCAATCACAGGGCTCAAAGGTAAGTCGTATCATATTTGTGATATCTAACATTGCAAGCCATTGAATGAGCCCTTGGTGATAATTACGTTTATGGCGGAAGACGTAAGAATCAACGTACTTAACACAGGATCCATTCCTTGTATGTCGTTATGAGGTCCGTCTGGTCAAGGTCATTCATCTGAACTCATGAGATTTCAGGATTCTTGTGCTGCTTCTGGGCTGGTTGTGACTAATTTGCACGAATTGTGGGAAATAGGCGATTGTCAAAGGTCCACGCGCTCATGGAGTTCCAGAGGAAGACAGCCTCAAACATCTGGAGTGCATTGTTAATCTTTTCTCAAAATATCGTGCCAAGAAAAATTCAGTGAGCACTTTGGGACCTGCTTTGTTCTCTATTATCAGAGACCTTGGTGTAGGATTGGTGTCAAATTGCATGAGAAAATTCACGTGCGTCTTTCGTTCATTCGATAAATTGCTGGTTGTTTAAACACACGAAAGGCGAGTCATGCTCAGCGAGGCTCTTTCGTAATCTTCATGAAGTGTGGGTACTGGGCTTCGTGGAGTTGCTTTCTTTGTGCTGACGGCAAGCATTGGTTTGCTCGTGCACAGAGTGACGGTCAAGATCAGAAGGTTGTAGCTCCGACGCATCCTTCTCATGGAATTGCCATCTCTCAATTTTGCGCTGGTGGCCTTCTAAAGTGAGTCCTCAAGGAACCGATTTTTTTGGTAGAGACACGGCTGGATGAATAGTGGTGTATTGGAATGTTGGTTCTGGGCTATCGCCTTAAGATTCTGAAACGTACAATAGGTCCTTGTTTGGGTTAAGATATGTCGAAGTGTGAATAACGTTTATACTGTTGTTGACGTTTAGAATGGAGGTGGAGTTGCATTTTTGGTTCTGTAATTTACTGCTATGTGGCTTACTCAAGAGTCCGTTTGACATGTGACAGTCCTTTGGAGATGTGTGCGCTGGTTCAAAAAATGAGCAATGCGGAAACGAGTTCGCAAGCATTTCCTGCCCAAGCTGCACAGGGAAATGTGATAGGACCGCCGTTGATAAGTGGTCCTGTGATGAGACCACCATCAGGAGGGCTACCGTCGTTACCTGGCAGTTTCAACATGGGACAACCTTCCGTTTCCTCTGCTGCTATGAGCGCCGCAGCTGCACGGTAACGAGACGTGATTCTTGGAGTGGTCGCCATAATTGAAATTTAGCATGAAGCTCTGTGAGGCTCAGATTTGCATTGCTCCGTTGTTGTAGTTTTCAGTTATCTGTCCGTCACGGAGTACTTGCAATTCATTGCTGTGGTGGGATATCAATTAAATGTGACAGTTGTGGATCTTACATGCAGAGATGCACAGCGATTTACGTCGCGGTTGTCTCCTGATGAGGCCAATCGCCTGAGGATGGCCCAAGGGAGCTATTCAGCGTATAATGCACGTCGTTTGCAACAGCAGGGAGTAACTGGTGGACTTCCTATCCTCACTGGGTTGCCAAATCCGAATGACTTATCAATGGTTCCCACGAGTACAGCGATGATGGGTTTAAGTCGTGGTTTGTCACTGCCAAGAACTGGTATGCCGAGTATGGCATCACCGGTGGTCCCCAACATGACGTCAGCTGGCTTGAGTGGTTTGGTACCACCAGCCGGGACGTTCGCTCCGAACATGGCGAGGCGAAATCCCGCTCTGCTGAACCATCTTCGGGTAATTTTTGATCTGGACGATAGTACAACTCTGTCAAGGTTTTTGTTTTTTTGCTCCGTCGCACTTTGTCGCACTGCTTAGGCGTACTTAGCATTCATGTTATATAGTAATGTGCCACTCTTGATTCTTTCCTCATTCTTTTCTACTGGGCTTCATGGAAATAGGAAGTTGGCTCCTTCTGCAGAATTAGTCTCGTAAATTCTGAGGTGAGAATGTATGATATTTTCAGATGGGAGCGGGCACAGAGGAACAGCGATTGCAGATTATACAACAGCTGCAATTGCAAGCGCAACAAGGCGATACTCAAGCTGCGGCAGCTCTCTCAAACTTAAATAGTGACATGACGACTCTGACTCAGTCCCCGCCCCAGGTGATCATGCACACCGTAATTGTTGTTCCGCCTCTCCTGCTGCGTTGTAATGCGAATAGTGACAGTGGTCAATAATGTCTACTTGTCCTTTGCACAATATCTAACAAGACTGGCAATACAGGATGCTTCATCATATGTAGAATTGTTTAGTCATGTACTTAGTGCACAGTCTGTGTGAACGGTCCGTGTTTGTGTACTCCCTTACTGAGGCTTTATGCAGTGGTCTCGGAGATTATCAGTAAATGGAGAGGCATGATAGTCCGCCTCTGATTTGTGGAGAGGCATGATAGTCCGCCTCTGATTTGATGTTGGCGATTGTACTGAAACTGTGTTTGCATTTTTACTGCTGCAGCCCTTCTCTCCTCAACACCAGCCACAGCACTTTCAGCAACAGCAACAGCAACAGCCTCAGCAACAGGCAGGGCAACACCAGCAACAACATCAGCAAGTACAAAACCTCCAACGGAATCAGCTGGTAATAACTAGTGGATGTAATGGTCGGCAGCCGCAGTTGCTTATTTGTTGGGAGCTGTAGTTCTTTCATAAGTAATACTTATTGTGTGCATGTCTCGGTGATCAGCAACAGCAGCAGCAGCAACTGCAACAGCAACAACACATGCAGATGCAAGCGAATACCACCCCGAATTATTATGCTGCAAGTGCCCTGATGAAAGAGCATCAACAGCGGCAACAGCAGCAGAGCCTTCAGCAACAGCAGCAGCAGAGCCTTCAGCAACAGCAGCAGCAGAGCCTTCAGCAGCAGCAGCAGAAGCAAAGGCTGATGGGGAATCTGCCGCCGACGCCTCAAACGTCGCATATGCTGGTACCTCCTCATGTACCAACCCTTCCTCCTCAGCAATTGGGTTCGCAGTCTCATATGTTACCCCGACAACCGCAACATAACAGCATTCAAAAGCAGCAGGGTCTGCAGCAGGGCGTGGGTCCGCAGGCGGGGTCATCAGCCCCAGCGTCACCAGCCGGATCCGGGCAGTCCAACCCTCCTGCACTTGCGAATCAGGGTCCTGAGCAGACGGGGCAGGGTCCAGGTTCGACGAAAGCTCCACAGGGAAAGCAAACGCAGACACCACAAAGTTCGTTGCAGCAGGCGAGTCAGAGGAATCCAGCGGGGCCAAGTCGAGGAGGTAATCCCCAGGATCTCTCATCTCCACAAACTGGACAGGCGAGCGCATCTGGTGGTAGTGGAAATAACCAGGCAGCGAGTGACGTACCCGAGCAGATGCAAGGTGGACAGAAAATTCAGGCACAGTCTGGACAAGTCCAAGGTGGGAGTGCATCTTCGGGGTCTCAGACTGGTTTGGGCGTCTCGCAAAGTAAAGGGCCTCAGCAGCCTCAGGCACCGCAGCAGCAGCAGCAGCAGAATGTTCAGGTAGTCATTTTGCGAAGATCTGCAGTAGACAGTGCTAATTCGAGGCGTTGGGAATCTTTGGTGGTGCTTGTGCAGCCTCGGTAAGTGTGATGAGCGTATCTTAATGTACCACGTGCTTGTTCCATGCAGGGTGGAGCTGGCAAGCAACAGCAGCAGGGGTTGTCAGGTCAAACGGGTAGTCACGGTGGCGGGCCTCAAAGCGGTTCGATGCCAAGTTCGAGCCAACAGCTACAGCAGCCCATGAGTGTGGGTTCCGCGGCACAACAAATGCAGCGAAACCAGGCGCTCCAGGCACAGCAGCTGGCACAAAGGAGGTGAGTGGTTGTGAGAATGGAGGAAGCAGAAGTGTGGATGGACGATGTGGGCGTGTGATTAGGCAACTTGGTGATGCAGTTGAGGCAACGATCAGATGAGAAGTAGTTGAGGGTGGTCAATTGTTGCATTGGGGCTGGTGAATGAGTTGGAATTGGGCAGTCATTGATTTTGGACAGGATGTTGACTTTGAGTGGGAACAGAGTGTTGGTTGTATTCCTGGTGATATTGAAACTTGTGTTGGGATGTGTTCACGATTGCAATGTGGAGTTGGTGACATAGATGAAATTGTTGCAGGTTGCAGCAACAAACCCGACATCCTGGTGCGACTGGCTTGGGGATGCCAATGGCCGGGCCACTGGGAAAGACCGGAATGCAGCAGGCAGGGCAAGCAGTGTCTTCGCAGATGTCAGGGGTGCCGAGTCACAACCCATATCAGCTGGGGGCAACAGGTTCGATGGGAACTCCGGTGGGGTTAAGCAACGCGAACTCCCACGGGGTGGTCCCATCGGGTGGTTTGAGCTCAAGCACGATGGGAGGGCACTCAACGCAGTGGAAGCCGAACCAAGGCGCGACACCTCTGTCCGGTGGACTGTACAACTTGACAAGGAACAGTGCAGGGCCAGGACAAGCGTCAGGGACGACGGCGTCGGGGCTGCCACTTCCGGGTAGTTTCAACGGATCGTCGCATGGAATGAGCATGGCACAGACGGTTGGTGGTGGTCCTGGGACGCAGAAGCATGGCATGAGTGTGGGGGTGAACGGAAGGGCTGCGACAGGGGCAGTGCAGGGCATCCCTTCAGGACAGCGCAGCCAACAGAACGGGTCAATGATGGCGGTGGCTCCAGGCGGTCCTGGAAACCCTGGGATGAGACCTCCTGGTCCCGGTGGTGGAGGTGGGGCAGTTGGTGGAAGTGGTAGTGGTGTGGCTTATGCAAGAGTGTCTGGAGGCGAGGGGAGCACTCCGGTGGCCAGTCCAATGGTGGGCAACCGTGGGCAGGTGTGTTACTGATTGCAGTCACTTAGCTATTTCATCTCGTATCAGTTTGTTAGCCTTCTAGGCACTTTGCAGATGTCCTGGTATGAACATCGTGTGCATGCCTTGATGCATGTGAAGCTACGTGAGTGTGATTGATGGCACATGTACAGAACTTTGAAGAGATATTATTGGTAGAGTAGACAACATTTATCATAATAAGATAAATACATAGCCGCACACGTGATCGTTTCTTGCAAGCAAATGGGGGATATAGTCATGCTGGTAGCGCTTAGTAGTGCGTGCTTTTAACTCTATTACTCACGGTAAGCCAGAGCAGTCACTGATGAGGATTTATTCCAATTTTTACAGGCTGTATCACCATCCGGCGCACCAGTTTCTCAGAAACCTGCGGGTGGTGCTCCGGCAGCAAACGTTGCGACCGTTGGTGGTGGAGGAAGCACTTGTACTGGGAGCACTGGAGTGGTGGCAGGTGGTGGCCCTGGTGTAGGACTTCCAGAAGCAGCGACGCCTGCATCATCGTCGTAGTTGGTGGCTGGACTTTTAGCTTTTGACAAAGGTACATGCGCCATGGTGCATGGAACCTGCTGTAGGATGAGTTGTTTGGATGCTGGAGAGGGAAGTTGGAATGCAGCAACTTCCGGGTGGGATGCCTCCCAAGCATGGATTGTTTGAAAGAAAATTGATAGATTCGTAGATTTTGTCCCTCATGGGGACGAGCCTCACTGTACATTCTTCCGCCAGAGGCTTGCGTTGCGCTCTTTGTTTCGAGGAGCAAGGAAGCTGTGCTCATGATCTCATGTAACATTAGCCCTGATTCAATTGCGTATTCTTTTTCTCTACGCTATCTTCCCCTTGATGGACTTGCGTTCCATAGATCCTGAATGAGGATCCCTTAATTTCTGGGTGTGACTTTATCCGACATCAGTACCGTAGTTCATGCCATGCATTGCCAGAATATTCGCTGCTTTATTCTACGTTAGCACTTCATGCATTGCCAGTCACTTCGCTTTTCTACTTTTGATGTGATTGTATTGTCATTCTTGAAATCCAAGGTCAAAAATTTTAACTCGACTTAATTTCCACTATTTGCAAAGGAGTCATTTACTCGTGATAAAATTGATAGCTTCAATCTCTAATTAATGTAAGCAATTACCAATTTATATAAGGACTCTCTTAAGTGTAATAAGTGTTTTTATGTATTAGGACCTTGCTCTTAAGCCTATTACGCTTGGTCCACTATTGCCTACTGACGCTCGGCCCAATTTCCCATTACCCAATTCATGAGTGAGGCCGAAGTCAAGACGGAAGCCTGATTGTGCCATAAAGGAATGAAGCCCTAGACCCGCGATGAAGTGGTCGTAAATTGAAAATAAACCATGGTGAGGGATTTTTATTAACCTCTTAATACCCTCGGCAAAGGTCAAAGACCTTTACGCAAATTTTTCAGATTTTGAACTCGAGGCATGGAGGGTATGAAGTTGAGAGAGCAAGCGAAGTTTGATCCGGTACAAAATACGAGAAAAAGTTCAAGAAAGAGGGGAAAAGTAAAAGGCAAGGGGAGCGATGAAGATACTTGACCTTCTCATCGGCACCGTCGGAAGGGCGGGGGACGCTACCAGTAACACTTACATGACGACTTAACAATTGCTCGTCTTCTTCTGTCACGACGCCCAAGCAAGCGCGCAAGCACGCTCCCGCTCGCTCGCTCGCCCCGCAAGGAAGAAGTCCCCCAGCCATGGCCGCGCAGCTCGAGGATGTACCCAACGACGCCCTCTTCCACGAGGTTTTGCGACGCATGAAGTGCGCCCCCAAGACTGAGAAGCGGGTCATCCTCGTCGGTACCCACTTCCCCCTTCATCTCTCACGAAATGGGTCCCCTGTTCTTTCTTGGATTGTTGACGCCTGATACTCTTATTTTTGGGCCCAGGGCCGCCGGGGTGCGGGAAGGGTACCCAGTCGCCCATTCTCAAGGAAGAGCATTGCCTGTGCCATCTCGCCACCGGTGACATGCTCCGCGCTGCTGTTGCGCAGCAAACGCCTCTTGGCCTGGAAGCCAAGGCCGCCATGGACAAGGTACATTGCCAATGTGTATTCTCAATAATTTTTTAATATTCTTGTGAGGACAGTAACAAGGCGGGGTGAATATTACTCTGTCAAGGGTTTAACAGCCAATTTTGAGAAGTCGTCGTAAGTTGGTTGGCAGGGCGCATTGGTGTCTGACGACTTGGTGGTAGGCATCATCGACGAGGCTATGAAGCGTCCTTCTTGCACCAAGGGCTTCATTTTAGATGGATTCCCCCGCACTGTCGTGCAAGCGCAGAAGGTTTGCCTCATCCCTGCTTTTTGATCTGTTTGACATTTAATTGAAAGAAGCAGTACTAGTTGAACTCAACCATAGACTGATTTTTCTGGTGGATCCTTTCTCATACTGAAGAGAATTCGAATTTGCAAAGAATCCCCTTGTCTCGACAATGCTGCTCAAGTTGTAGTAGCCTAGAATGCCCTTCAGCTATCAGTTTATTCGATGTGGTTTAGATTGTATTCATTCTTCAATGTCGTGTGTTCGGATGACACTTGCATGTTGAGCTTGAAAAGGGATACGCAGTCTCCAGATGAGTTTCCTACACTAGTGATGTGCAATGTTCTTCCCAGATGGTGATAGAGAGTGATTGATATTGAGGTCGGTTGTTTGCAGTTGGATGCCGCTCTCGAAAAGCAGGGTGTCAAGATCGACAAGGTATTGAACTTCGAAATTGACGATTCCATTCTGGAGGAGCGGATCACGGGTCGGTGGATTCACCCTGCTAGTGGCCGCTCTTACCACTCAAAGTTCGCACCCCCGAAGGTGAAGGGCAGAGATGACGTAAGTTCCGGAATCCATCCTGCAAACTCTACCATCAGAGAATTGCCTTCACAGTAAATACGCATAATTTGTTTCTTCCGTAGATAGTCCTGGCCTTGTGGTTTTGATGTACACAGATATGATGTGCATGGAGTTTGATCGAGCTTGGGTGCTTTTATCTTCTTAGGTTACCGGCGAGCCTTTGATTCAGCGGAAGGATGACACCGCGGATGTTTTGAAGAAGAGGTTGTCGTCGTTCCACGAGCAAACCACGCCGGTGAGTTTGTTTTAGCCGTCTCTCTGTCCGAAGTACCCTCTGACTTTTTTAGCGTCATTGAAATGCAAGTGATTATGGTGATATTTCATGTGGAAATTATCAGAAGAGAAGTAGAAGTTGCAGTCGTTTGCGATTAGTGATCATCAATGAAATGAAGTGGTCAAGAATGCCTGCATGTAAAGATGATATTGAAGAAGTCTTACTTTTATATGATGACTATAAGTTGTGCTTGGAATGATGACTGTAAGTCGAAGTCCCCTAGATTCGATGTTTAGCAGCTGACAGGAATTTGTTGTTTGCTGGGGCATGTTCAGGTGATTGAGTACTACATGCAGAAGGGAATTGTGAAGAACTTGGATGCCGCCAGGTCGGCGGGCGTGGTCACCGATGACATTCGGAATGCCCTGTGACCACTTTTATCATTCTAGTGCCAATCAGGAAGTCATTCTTCTGGCCTGACGATGAAAATAGGAGAGTTTATTTCGAGCGGGGGAATTCATTAGAGCGACAATCAGTAGGACATCGCTGTGCATAGACTCTCAAGGAATCTCCGATGTAAGAGTCTTTTTATGCATAGACAAAAGGTTTTGCCCTGATTAAGATTACCATTCCACTTGTGTTCAAATAGCCATTCTACTTGTGTCCAAATCGCCATTCTACTTGTGTCCAAATCACCATTCTACCTGTGTCTCGCTTGATTAGTCAAAGACATGCTTTTGTTTCTTATTGACTAACCTATGACCTCGGACTTGCGTCAAACGTCTGTCTACTTCGCGTGAAGCATGGTAGGCCTCAATCAGCAAGTTGATTGTTATGGACAATGGGCTCGTCTTTTATTCATCTCAAAGCTTCAGTACTCCGATGACATAATGTTCCGTTCTGAAAGCATCTCTGTTGTCTAAATCCTCAGTAAAAGCGCACACGTACACAAAATCGTCAGGTTTGACGTATATTCCCGAAACGAGGCAGTTCACCACTTTGGACTTTTATAGAAATTGAGGTTCAAGCTTGTTATTCTGTTTGACTTCCGACACAGAACTTCCTGAAAAGCGATTCCGAAAAGTGGTCATCCTCCACTTTCCAGACACTCACGAACGAATGCCTCACATAGCAAGTACGACATACAACAACCGAGCCGATTCGACAATCTCTCAAGATGCGGACAAATAACACTGATAGCAAATTGTCGTGATTGAAATCAATGTAACTGAAGTCGCCGAAGATTCGGATCGGCAAGCGCCTGCCAAGTGGACACGAAGAATTTAGCACCGCCACAGCCAGCTATCTCCGCAACAGTGAAGGTTCCCTCGCAGTGACCTTCGAATCGACCTACTCCAGCATCAACTGATGCCCATACTGTGCATGAAACAGTCGGCTGCAGTTACAGATTCGGTTCTGCGAGTGTCCAAGCGCGGTATCGGGATTTGAATCAACATGTACCAGTTGAACCGCGCAAGCCCGCCAAGCCCGGCTACACTTGGCGGGGTGAACTAAAACTGAGCTGTCGATGCGGGGTCATGGGTACCCGTGCATGAGCCTATACCCAATGCCCCTGTTCGTCTGAATGCATCTAATTTCTTTCGGAAGTAAAGTCGCATTGTAGCTGCGGCGCGTTGATTATTTACTTACTTGATGCTTCCTCGCCGATCGCAATCGTGATCACGATCGTCTGTTCTGGTAGAATTTTCTTGCCTCTGTACTTAGAAGTTGGGGTTGATCGAGTGATTTTACTCTAGTTACAGTGCGAGTTTCCTTTGTTCGATTATTTTCGACGACCGGTTGTTTGATTGTTGCTTGTTTGCGATCCAGTTAACTACGACGTTGCGTAGCATGAAGAGCTTCTTCTCGCTGTGTAGTAATTATTGGTCTTCAGAAGATCAACGTGTTAGTGTGTATTGTTGAGAATTAGGCACGATTGTAGACTTAAGACGAAAGCAATTGCGTGTGAGTTTCAAATTTTCTTATTGTAGGAAAGAGGCCAAGAAAAATGTTAGAAAAAGTGTGGTATTTTAAGCAATTCCAATCTTTCATTCTTTCGCTTTTGTACGTTTGAGGAAGCTGTGATTACAAATTTCCTTCTCCTGTGTCTGATACTGGTTTTGGATTCAGCGTAAATTCGTTGCTGCGTATCAAGATGGTTGTGGACTTCAAGTCCCTAACGGAAGCAACTTCCGGCGCAGTCGGGGGTCTTCTTAGTACAACTCTGCTGTACCCTTTGGATACTTGTAAGTCCAAGTACCAAGCGGAATCGAAGGCTGGCGCATCACGAAAGTATAAGTAAGACAACCCTCGAGACTGAGTAATACATGTACAGTACAAGGACAGTGTTTGAATGTTCAAAACGTTGGGAAGAACGCATTGCAGAATTCTACTTTTCATATGATTTAAACCCGAAGTAGAGTGTTTGGCCCTAATCTGATAAGCTAATGTAGAAGACTGTTTCGGCAGTAAGATGATGTACAGCCGGCAAGACTTATTCTTCTAAAGCTTCATTATAGTTGAGCTTACACAATGACATGACATTTTGCTGTCCATTTTACAGGTCTCTATTTGATGTGTTTTGGGAATCAGTTGGAGCTGGCAAGATTTCGTCATTATACCAGGGGCTTGGCACGAAGAACCTGCAGTCGGTTATCTCCCAATTTATCTACTTCTATAGCTATAGCATCTTCAAGCAATGGTACTTAGCGAAGGCGAAGGTCTCCAGAATGGGCACTGGATCGAATCTACTTGTAGCTGCAGCAGCTGGCACATGCACTGCAGTATTGACTCAGGTTCTTAAACTAACCAAATGCTTCAACCAAAAATCTGTATGCTGTTTGAAATTACTCTTCTGATACCCAACTTGATTATGTTCTACTGTGTCTTGGTATGTATGGGACATACTTTTTCCTTTGAGCTCAAGATCGTTCCTTGGGGATTGATGAGTGCAGCCTTTAGATACGGCATCGACCAGGATGCAAACGAGCGCATTTGGCAAGTCGAAAGGTTTGTGGGCCACGTTAACCGAGGGCAGCTTCCAGGAGGCTTATGCAGGCTTCGGGGCATCGCTTGTTCTAGTTTCGAATCCTGCGATTCAGGTATCAAAACTTGGCAATACACCGTTCTATGCTTCAACTCTGAAACTGGATCGGAGGCCTTCTCGGTTGATCGATTTTGATTGCTTCCATTGGTTAGGTTCTGGCACGAAATGTTCTACATCTGGATATGCTAAAATGGTTAGGACGGGTGCTAGGATTTGATGATGCATAGGACATATTTATGTGGAGATCACAGAATGGTTTAACTGAAACTACAAACCTCCCATATTGTCGTGAGCATTAAATGTAACGACGACAGGAAAATCCGTGATTTCGCTAGTATCATATGGAACCCGTTCGTTTAGCGAATGTTTTTGAAAAGCAAGCCATTTCTGGAATCTGTTGCAGTACACAGTATTTGAACAGCTGAAGGAATTTTTACTACGACCAGAAGCACCCATCAAGGTTGGAGCTACTCACGCGGTTTGTCGGAAATCGTCTCCGAAGGTATTGACGGCCTTCCAAGCATTCATTGTGGGAGCATTGGCGAAGACTGCGGCCACAATTCTGACGTATCCAGCTATCAGGTACAGAGCTCTTTGACGTATTTCAACTGACGTTTTGATGGCTAAGTTGTCGGTGATCAAAACTCCGTACTTTCTCGTGAGGAAGGTTCAAAGTACAATCGTTGAGAGTTATCCCATTTCTCTGCTTGTAATCATCCTTGTGCAGGTGATCTATAATCCAGTAAGTCGCCTGCACCAGGCAATGAATCTTCAGAATTTGAATTACCAGTGGACCTCGTTATTAATTCGTGGCATTCTGAGATGTACTAACGATAGTGAATGGTTTCAACAATTTGTTACACTGGATATATTCCATGACAATTTCGTTCTGCTACTGATTCTCTTGCATTTTTTGCACAGGGCAAAGGTCATGCTTCAGGCCTCTGAATCCGAAGAAGACAAGGCAAATCGCTTAAAGGGAGGAGCGAATCCAAACGCTAGGTCTCGTGCCAGAAACATGTGGGAAGCATTCCAACAAATAGGGGTAGAAGAGGGTGCGCGGGGGTATTTCAAGGGCTTGCATGCGCAGATTGTGAAGACCGTGCTATCGGCTGCTCTCATGCTGATGATTAAAGAGAAGGTTGCGAGCAGCACGTGGTTAGTCATGATGGCTTTACAAAAGTGGATGCTTGCTCGTGAAAAGAGACGCAAGACCAGCAAGACCATCTGTCGTCCTCCATCTGCTGTTGCTCCAATTGCCGTGGTTGGGGTTGCTCTGGCCTCTTGAGAACGTTACGGCTAGTCTAGTGGCACCAACATTGACTTGTACACATGAAATCCGGGTTATAAATGGATATTTATCAGATAATTATTCCAGAGATTGGGACATATTGACATGGTAACTTAAGCACCTTTGACCATATGATATTGCTACATTGGTTTCAACGTCTTACCTTGTTCATCATGTGAGAAGTTCATGCAAGGTGTAGAGTACACGACAAAGTGTGCGTAGGAGTTTGTTGTACAAGATTTTGTCTCTTGGTGTACAACATTGTTATTATATTGGACACTTCATGTAGTGTTGATAGCATGTGATTCATAGAGTGAAGTGGTGCAAGATTTTGTTGCACAGAGCTAGAATACATTTCAACGAAGTCCCGGGTTCACAAGAAATCTCTCTGTCTTCTTCGACACTTAAAATAAATCAGCCTCTTTAGACATAGACTGCAGTTCCACCACCCGAGAGTTCTCCAGGGTGACTTGACTGACTCGACGGGCCGCCCAAAAGCCGACCACGTTCTCCCATCTGTTCGACCACTCTCCCTGTAAAAATTGTTTAACCCTAACCCAAGCACAAGTCTTCATGCTCATTGTTACACTGCTAATTTTCTACATGACCTTTGTCATACTTATTCAACACGTTATCAGCACGCATATCGCTCTCCTGAAAACACCAAAAAAAATAAAAACAAAAAATTCTTACGTTTCTGGTTCCTCGCAGTTTCTTTTCCGAAAGTCCTAGTTCTCGGCAGTTCGTCCTTTTTCCCCGCAATTTCCTCCGCCTATAATCTTCTGTTCATCCTTATCACCGTTTCTGTCGCCATTAGATTCTGTCGGACCGTTGTGTTTTTCATTGCGCAATTAAAATGCACGATGAGTCCGCCACTGTACCCAAGCGAGATCCTCCCTGTCAGTCCTAGCCATCAATGTAGAAAACCGTTGACCGGTCATTCTCTGTCACGAAGTTACAAATACATCCACCAACAGAGTTCTCGCCGACCATTCTTCCGCCGGTCTTGCTCTTTTTCGCGCAAACTTTTGAATCCTTCCGTCGACTATTTTCCCGCACATTCTTGAGAGCATAGGGTACTTAACAAGGAGGAGTCGGCCTCAGGATCATCAAACTTTTTTCGGACCTGTAGAACGTGTAGGTTGTCTTCCTCCTCCGTCCCTGTCTTCCTCCTCCGTCCCTGTCTTCCTTGTCTTCTCCACTGTTTACTTAGTTTCCTTCCCTTGACTACATTTTTGTGAGGGTTACATTGCTGCGAGTGAAGAGGGAGAAGTTTGATTGATCGAAAGCCAGGCAGCCTAGCTGTTGATTAAAGCTCCTTTATTCTACTTTCCTCGTCGCAAAACTCAGCCTACACCTCAAATTTCGGCGACCGGTCTTTTTTTGTCTCTCCTTTTTAGCATGTCTATTTGTTGTCTGTCTCTCGGCATGGTTCTCTCCAAAGAAGAAGGGCGGAAGTTGCAAAAAACGGCGGATACACACGATCAAGACGAAGGTGCAGGTTGTTGTTTTTACTATCTATTTCTTCCCCATGCATGCACTGTTGCTAAAGTTTCTCGCCGATCATCTTTAAAAAAATACCCACTTAATCTATTTTTTCTCCGTGAGTCTCTTTTTCCATGTAAGCTTCTATTTTTTTTCTTGTTGCACGTCGAGATGTTTGCTGAGAAGGATAAGATGCTTGCGGTGGAGAAACCTCGAGTTCAGTCCCTGTTGTTCGCACCGCTCAAAGACGACAGATCTAACTACCTCGAATGGAACATCGATGTCCGAACCTACGTGTGCGCGGAGGAGCTGCATGTTGTCTTGAAAAAGCGTCGAGGGGAACAGCCACCTGTCCCAGCCTTATCAAAATGGAAGGCGCTTACTATTAATAGGCGGCACCTGGACAACTCCCTGAGGACTTGGGAATGACCGGTTGGCCCGCTTTGTTGGAAATGCATGAAACCATTCCAGTTTTATTTGCCCTTAAATTGTTAAAGAAATTTGCTTCATGGTTGCTGAGATGTGTATTTTGTGCTGAAGGTACCACGTAGGCCGTGCAACACTGTACACCAACTTCAAATACAGCAAAGAACGATTGGCACAAGATGGAGTGAGTTGGCAACAAATAGACGGAGTGCAGGAGGAGGACACGGTAGAGCTTCCCTGCTTATTCGAAGGTGTTACGGTGGCAAGGTTTCAAGTAGGCCGAACATGGTCATTGTCACACATTCGAAGAGAAGTTGACATCACCCTAGGAGGTGTCGTTCGAGAAGATTTCCGCTTCAAAGTCAAACGAGCAGGCTTTCCGGACGTGTATGTGAACCGTAGGCATGAGGGTGCCAACTTGGTAGAACAAGTCCTCCCTCCGTGGACGTTTGAAATAGTTGCAGTTACTACGTAGAATACTTGAAGCTGAGAAAATAGTATAGAAAGAAATGAGTTTCTAGCAGCGAGATTCAGTAGGTAGTATGGAATACCAACATCACTTCGTATGTTGGAAACATGAAAAACCGTTGGTAGTGTGTTTTGAAAGCATATCACGTTGTCTACAAGATGATAGAAACACTTCAACTATTTGAGATAGTGACCCTTAGAGCATAGCCTTGGAAACAGGGTCCGATTTTGGGCAGCGCTCGTTCGAACAGACTGTTGGAAACACACGAGTATTTTAGAGGATTACAAGTAAAAACGGACTTATATGTATACAACGGTCATAATACTAAACTTTGGAAGGCTTTTATTCTTTCTTAATATACCTATTTTTCAACACATTGTGCCAACGCCTCTTTCAAATGCCCTCATTCCTATACAGATTATTGGAAGATGTGAAGGATGCTACGATGGAAACACGTTGTGAAGGAGGCTATATTGGACACACATTTGATACACGTTGTGAAGGATACTATGTTGGAAACACGTTAGAAAGAGGTTGTGAAAGATACTATATTGGAAACACGTTGGAAACTAGTTGTGAAAGACAACATGTTGGGAACACAAGTGAAGGATGCTCTGTTGGAATCACGTTAGAAACAAGTTGTGGGGGATGGTATGTTCAAAACACAAAGGTAAGAAGTTGTGAAAATCGATATGTTGGAGACACATTGGAAACACGTTTTGAAAATTGCTACGTTGGAAACACGTACCTTACCAGCACGTTGTGAAGTATGGTATGTTGGAAACATGTTGTGAAGGGTGCTATGTTGGAAACACTTTAGAAACACGTTAGGAGCACGTTGTTAAGGATGCGATGTTGGAAACACGTTGGAAATACGTTGTGAAGGATGCTATGTTGGAAATACGTTGTATTCCTGTAGCCTGTTGGAAGGATTTGGCTCTGTTGGCAACATGTGTGGTTTGAGAACAACAATACATATGCAAGATAGCAAAAATTACATTTATATTACCATCAAGGTTCATGTTCAAAAAGTTGGTGTAGGAAAACAAAAACATGATGGAACCAGTTATGAATATTTCAAATGTGTATGTTTAGATAGAAGATAACCTGTCTAAAAAAGCTAAAGCAAAGAGCGTGTTCCCAACGCCGTGTAACACAACTAACCCCTCTAAGTCTCAAGGAGTTTAGCACTCGTTGCCCACAATGGTGTCCACCAAAGCATCTAGTTTTGCAGCCTCATTGGGTCGAATTGAATCCGAAGTTGAACTTGGAGATGAACTTGGAGTGGGTGCAGCAGTTGGATCACCTGCAGGAGCGATTGGATTCCCTACATGATCCTCTGATTTCTCTGACTCCTCTAAGCTTGAAGACGAGCTTCCTCGAGACTTATTCGCGACGTTTGTTAGAACATCGGTGGCAACAGCAGTGGGAACGTCAGTGACATCATCAGCAACACCTTCAGTGACACTAACTTTGGCTACGCAATCACTGACACCTTTGGCAACGTTACAAACATCAATCTCCGTGGGCATTGTCTCCTCCTTTCATTTAGCTATATGTTCATTTGGTGTTCATAACATACCACACCCATTTCAGATATTAGCAGCAAGTGTAGGAAGGTAAGTTTTCAACAATATGTTTTCAACAAAAATGATGATAACTAGTGTAAAAAGCCGTTGCAAACAAAGAGCCTTTCGACTGCTTGAAAGTAGCAAATCGATTTTTAGGCAACCAACACATATGTTTGAAACTAGAATTCAGTTGGAAACTAAGAGTCAGACAAGTGAAGAAAACTACCGTGAGTAGTTGTTGGAACAACTACAATACTGTTGGTGGAAACAAGAATTACAAGGCATCAACAAATTACTCCAAAGGGACGTACTGTAATGAGCTAAGTACGCCACAGCTTGGGCAATTGCTTCTATTTTTCTTTCTCGACGGATGTCCTCATGTGGTTGTCGGAACATAAAACAAGGAAATTCCGAAATGTACTCTGTAACACAAGGCAAAGAACCAAGAATGTTATGTTTTGCCTTACCAAGCACAAGTGCGGACCCTAGATCCAACTTTGCCAATTTTTCAGCTGGTTCATTGTCAAGTTTAACAGAGGCTGGCCTCTTCCTGCATATGAAGCCGTCAGTGGCTTGATCTGGAATGTCATCCAATACAATAATTGGAACAGAGGACTTGTCGGCAACAAACGTTTTGGTGGCCTCTGACTTTGGTGTTGCCAACGTGTCAAATCCCCACGCTTCCATCCATTGGTTGTCAACTTCCTGTTTGCATCGTGGACATGCACGACCTCATGCAAGAATTTTTGCCCACAAACACCAAGGGTGGAACAAACAACCACAAGAGAATGGGCAGACGGTGTTGGCAACAAACTTAAGCTGACACCGCTGACATGGTTCGTCCAGTTGAAGAACTGGGGCCACACCCGCATCTAATCCTCTGTTTCCAACAGGCGCCTTTGGTTTGATTGAGAATTGAGATGCCTTCTCCGTGTTGTACTGATCTTGAAGTGTTGCAAGTTCGTCCTCAATAATCTTGTGCTTCTCCTCAGCAACTGCCAGGCCCTCCTTTGCTGCAATCCTCTGAAGGTCGGTTGCTTCCCACATGTCATTGTTCGCTTGAATCTCGGCCCCAACCTTGCGCACCTCCCTGTCGTTGAGGATCTTCTCCTCATTTTTATTGTTTCGTGCAAGTTCCTTGCTCTTATTCCGCAAGAACAATGCATCACCCTGGAGACGTTCATCTTTTGCCTCAAAGTCAAAGATCTTACCCTCTAGTTGCACCAATGCCTTCTTCCTATTTGAGACGTCTTTGGCTGCATCTTCAAGTGCCACTCTCCTTAGCTGCACCCCCTCCAACAACTCATCAAGCTTGTTGTTTCCACTGCCCTTCATGTTGCCACCAACACCTTGTAGGAGTTTTCAAGCGCTTCCACCAGCAACTCTGTCGTTGTAAACCTCCTTCAGAAACGTTGCCACCTCCTTCACTATGCGCTCGAGCTGGTACCTCATAGCTGGAGGTCTCGATTTCAAGGGATTCAGGTTCGCATCGAAAAGTAGTTCCTCCACAATCTGAGGTATTGTCCCGCCCAATTAACTGGCTTATTTTTCTCAAAGTGGTAAATGCACGCTCGCAAGAAGAAGCAGCTGAATCCCTTGTTGTCCGGTGCTTCCCCGTACACTTTCATGTACATGTCGACATGTCTTTGTACTTGGCCTTCGCATCTTCATCCGTACAGCTCTTGAACAAGTGGCGATTCTTGTTGGCACCCTCGCTTGGTGGCCACACATCCTCGTAAGTCAACCTTGGCACCATCCTCGTGGTGACAGTTAAGGGCATGGGTCCCTCCTCGCTGAGTCCAAACGCCTGCACAAAGAACTCTGGTGGATACTTGGCTTCGTCCCTCCCCAACAACAGTGGTGCAACCGCCTGGAGGCGCTTACACAGTCGAGCTGGAATTCCATCCAGCGTGAATGGCTTCTCCCATTCGAAGGTAGTAATCCCCGGTGGTCCCGGTTCAAGCTTCTTCTTTGGCGAACGATCCTCCTCCTCCTTCGCCACGCCTTTCCCCTTCACGCTGCTTTTTGATTGCAGCTCCTCCTTCTCTTTCAAAGCGGCTTTCCCCTTCACAAGGCTTTTCGATCGCAAGGAACGATTCATGTTGGAAACAATCTGGACACAAGAAAGCGAAATATAAGACAACTAGAACGAATAGGAGACGAACAGAAACAACAAGTGCTGGCCGGCGCGAGTGGCGAGTGCAGAGCGATTCAAAGCATCTAGGGTGACGACAAACAACGAAAGCGACAAAAAAAAAACTTTCGTATTCTGTACTGCAAGCACGAGACCACAAGTAAGCAAGCACGAAACAAGCACGAGGGAACTGAAAGTGAAAGCCACACCCGGACGAAAACTCTTGCGCGAAGGTGAAGACGGGGAGTGAAAACAAACGTGGGGCGGTAGGAATTGAAAGCGAGTGGTTGTCAGAAGAAATGAAAATTAAAAGGTGGCAGCAACTACTTGTTCCACCACAACTACATGCAGTGACGGATGTGTGAGTTGTTGTGACTCCCAAGACATCACCTCCATCTGATGGGAAAACATGAAAAATATTGGTGTGGATTTGAAATCATGGGTGTGGATTTGAAATATATAATTGATTAAAGAAATCTAAATAGATTTTGGATGGATTTTGGATGGATTTTGGGTTGATTTGCATAAATTAGTGTACAAAGCCTCATGATGTAAGCACATGTGATGTACTTAGCTACATGCTTCCACCTACATGCTACATGCTTCCACTTGCATGCTACATGCTTCCACCTCCACGCTTCCAGCTACACCTACATATTTGACATTGTTTCCAACAAGTCGACACTGGCAACTAGCACTAACTTCGCATCCAACATTTCGTCTCTACCATCACTTGAAAGTGTTTCCAACAAGTAAATACTGGTAAGAACTCACTATACTTCCAACATTTCCTCAATACCATGTACTACTGACTCTATTTCTAACACTTCGAACGACTCATGTTGTGTACAAGCGTAGTTAGTGCTAGAATGTTTCAAACACTCTGATTATGTTTGACAAAACTTAGCGTCTACCATTAGAAACTACTCCCTCCTTCCCATTCTTATTGTCCAGTAGGTTCTCTCAAATCTACCTTGTAATGTAGATTTGAGAGAACCTACTGGACAATAAGAATGGGACAGAGGGAGTACTATAATATGCTAGGATGTTCCAAACAATCTCCTGTTTGCAACATGGTGTATCGTCAAAAGTTGGATCCATGATGAAAAATAGGCCAGAGCAAATATCCGTTGGTGTACCGTCAGAAGTTGGAACCATGATCGAAAATTGGCCTAAGCAAATACCCGTTGGTGTACCGCTAGAAATTCGAACCACGATCGAAAATAGGCCTATACAAATACCACATTGATGGAAACACGTGCAATATATTATATAGTACCCCTTAGAGTAGCACGTTGGAAACGGGGTAGGATTTTGGAGAGTGTTCTTTTAAATAGACGGTTGAAAACAAGTCCAACAAAAAGTGCTGCGACGGTAGGACTTGAATGCGATCAAAGAGTGTAAGACACGTTATTAATGTAATGGGTGGAAACAAATGCTTGTTTAACTAATTATGGAAGGCCACCTCCTGAAAGTGCATTGATATCACCCTTTGATTTGTGACTAATTCAAGTACCCGGGACATTATCTTCATATGACATCACTTCCATATTGTGAAAATCATTTCAAGCAATGAACACGTATGGATTTGATTGGACCCAATGTAATTGATTCAGGTAACCTAAATTGATCTTCGGTGGATTTGCATTAGATTTTGTATATAGCCTCATTGCATGTAGAGATCAAACAATGATGAAAGCAGATATGAAATATTCAGGTACATGCTTCCACAATTCATGTTTCTAGCATCACCTACGGACTCAGTTTACAACAGGTCAATACTCGCATTTATTGATTATGTTTCCATCAAGTAGTAACTGGCAACTATTGACTCTGTTTCTAACATGTTATGACTACCGACTTGTTTCCAAAAGGTCATCAGTTGCAACTACTAAATATGTTTCCAACCCGTCAATACTCTCATTTTCTTGTAGAACCTCTGTTTCTACGTTTGACACCCAAACTCGGCCCACTCTTGATCTTCCATCCCTCCAAATTTTAGCTGCATCCTTTGCACTTGAAGTGTTGTAGGCCGTCCTCCTTTTCTCTATTTGTGCAGCTATCTTTGCCTCGTCTTCGAGTGACCTTTTGTTGGCAATAACCATAGTCCGTTCTTGCTTGAAAAATCTGTGTTGTATGTTTATGTACCAATGTTGGTGTTGCTGAACGATGGAGCTTGTTCTATCTTTTGTTCCACCATGCTGAGTGTGATGCTGATTAGCAGCCTTGGCTGCATGATGCGATTTTCTCATTCCCTGGTTGTTCCAAACAGCAAGGCTCCCGTACGTTTCCACATACCAAGGCCCATGTCGCACCAAGTTATGCTTTAAAAGACAAACCAAAGAATAAATAAGTTTACGCTCAACTCAAAGTTGGCATAAAATGCATCAAATTCACTAAATCAAACTACTTGAAACTCTAGAGGTGGCACATGAAGTTAAAAACATGCCTAATCAAATATCTGCTGGCAACATATTCGACTAACCAAATGTCTAATCTAGCATACGATGTTGGATACTCACACAACAATTATTGGGATTTTCAAGGAAATTTCTCTTCGCAACAATGACAACAGATTATACTGATTATTGGAGACAAGTGTTAGTATGTTATAAGGGAATCGGTATGTGTTCAACAAGTGTGACCACCTGTTGCCAACAATTTTGCCCATACCACAGTAAGAACTGGTTTGACAAGAGCTAGTATGTTGCAAACAACTTTTAGTTGGCGACAATTTTGACCTTAACATTGTTCCCATGAGAAGTTTATCAGTGCTAGCATCTTGCAAGCATTCTAGATATGTTGGCAATAAGTGAGGCTTATTATCTTTCGTTGGAAACAAGTGTGATCTTACAAAGTGCGAGCATCTGCCATGGAAACTGGAGACGTTGGAATCAATAGCAACTTACCATATAATGCGTGACGTGGTTTACACCAAAACACTTCACATAAAGCCTCCCCCATGTATGAATTTTTGTCCTAAAATCTCCATTTGCACCTAATTCAAAGAAAGGCCAACCAAATATGGGAACATTGTTTCTAACGCCTTCCACATTTCGACGTTGTCTAGGTATTGTCTCCCTTGATCGAGAGTATTATTTCTGAACGCAAGACATCCTTCCAAACACGAACTTGTGATTCTTGTCTGGACCAACTCGATGGTTGGAACATCCTAGCTGCAGTAAAATCACTTAAGAATGGTTTGATGGGGACGTTAATGGAAGCACCACTAAGTGTTGGGTCCTTCATTATGCGCACGTTTCGACTGTGAAGTCCAACTGCTGACAACATCTTCTCCATATTCTCTATGGCTTGTTGTTGAAGCTCCTTATTCTTTATGTTCCAAATGAACATAAAATGGAGGTGAAGAATTTTCTCCATCATTCTTGTTAGTGCATGCGAGGTACAAATATGCACCCTCTCAAGTGGAATAAGTAGAATTGGATTCCATTTTGGTTCGATGTCAATGGCGAGTGGCTTTTCCTGGACGTTACCAGCAAATAAACTACCATGCCATGTATGTTGAATTCTCACCAACAAGTTCTTTCAATTTTAAATTCAATTCTCTTTGCAACAAACTAATCTGCTTAGGAGTCCATTTTAAACAAGAAATAAGTTTGAAACAATTGAATATTTCGTTCCCAACAAGGTTTCATTGAATTCATGGATGTTCTAAGCCAAGACGTGTTGCTAACACATTTGACTTGTGACGTGAAGTTGGAAACAAGCGTTACAAATAATAGCATGTTGTAAGCATATTTCTAATAATATGTTGGTAACACGAGTGAGTTACCATGTGAAGCTGGAACGGCGGTCCAACATGGCTGGCATATATCAAGGGCGACTCTCTATTGGCAACCGATCAATCCACCCAACCATTGGTGGAAATAAGTCCAACAAATGTTTACTATTCCAAGCAATCGTCTGTGGGCAACAATGTTGCCTCACCCTATTGCGTTGGAAACAAATGCAATAGTTGGTAACATGTTCCAAGGGAAACGCTTTATTTGTGAATTTTAACAATAAGTAGCGGAGTCTAAGTGTTTTTAACAGAGCATATACATAATTCACTGAAAGGTTTTCCACATGTAGGTACCTTGTGTAGGTTTGGAAGCAATGTTGGCTTCAAGCGCCTGTCTCAACAAGCTGCACTCGTCCTTTGATTGTCTTGAAAATCTCACCATATCCTTTGTGCGACACTCTAGTTATGTCACATGCAGCAAGTATTGCTCCTGATCCCAACTCCCCAATTTTACCAAGGTAGTAGTTAGTCACGCTGCTTGCAGCATCACTGTTTAATAAATTTGAGATAAACGCTAATGTCTCTCCTTTCGTCAATAGTTGTCCAATCGCCTGTCCAGTCTCATTTTGGGTATCCTTGTTTCCACACAGCTGTTCCCTTTTTTTACACGTCATGTTTCCAGCTTGTATGTTTCCAACAACCTTCGGCTGAAACTAACTTCGAATCTTGGTTATACGAGCCCTTGCAACACCACCAGTCTTGGCCAAATCAACGAGACCCTTCAATGCTCTGTGTTGTGGTCCTATAAGAGTATTCACATTCCATCCACCTTCCTCTGCATCTTTAGTAAGGCTTTTCTTGCTGCCTTGAGTTCCTGCTCCAATCGTAGCAACTCTTGATTAACAACTTCTCGTCCCTGTTCTTTGGCGACGAGAAGGTTGATTTCGAAACCATCTTCACTTCTTTTCAACTCTTCTTCAAGTGCTACACATCTACACTTGAATAAGTCGGATTCTCTCTTCAATGTTTCAATCTCATCCGCACTCTGAGCGCAACTACTGTTGGCAACATCTAGTTCCTCTGTTAGTAACGCAATAGATTCCTGCAATTCTAATGTTTTTCCAAAGAGAATGGGCTTGTGTCTCTTCTAATTGCTGTTGGAAGCCTTTCACTCGATCACATGCGCTTACGAGGTGATTACAATACCCAAGGAGTCGAGAATTACCATACCACAGAAATTCTAGATAGCTCTTCAAACTTTGAAACGGTGGTGGCTTTCTCGTGAGAGGATCTACTGGATAAAACTTGCCATCCAACCATAAATCAATGTTGATTGCTCCAAAATTCCTCTATGGTGGAAACTCTAATCTAGACCGTTGTGTATCAATTCGAACACCTTTCTTGACAACAGGTGAAAATCTATTCGCTAACACTACAGCTGCTGTATATGAACCATTTTTTATGTTGGTAATATCTTGTAATCCCGTATTCCTAGACATGCGCAAACCACATGCAAAATTATAGCAAAACAATGTTCAGCGAGAAAATACATGTGACTGTTCGAAACACACGAAGGTAGCAACATGCTAATCCCGCAGGGTCAATTTGGCTATTTTTTCTGGCGGGAAAAGATGCCAACACATTAAGATGACCATCCAAGTTGTTACCAACCATACAGATAGTGATCACATCATCTCCACGTGGAGAGAATGTCAACGTTGGAACTCCCGCAGTCCCGCCATGTTTGAACCCAAGCCACATTGGAACTACCGCCGTCGTTGTATACAACACAATACCATCTCGCCAAACACTGGTTTCCTGTTTACAACGGGTTAACCCATGTTTACTAGTGGTACTTACCTGTTTTGGTACTTGGGGAGGTCCATAAGATATGATTTTGGTACTTGGGAGGCTCCATAAAATACGTTGCTTGATATTCTATTTTATACAGGTGTTCATTAGAGTTACCAACGGAAAGACATGCTGGTACGCACGGTCGTTGCGACCTCGGCCCACGATGTTGCCACCATGGCCCCCGAAGTTGCCACCATGGCCCCCGAAGTTGCCACCTCGGCCAATGTTGCCAACGCACCCTTGACTCCGGTTTGTCATTCGCTACACGAACTGATGTGAACTGCTTGCAGGTACCATCAAAAGGCAATTTAGGCCATTTTTCAAAAACATTTATTGATTTCCAAACCAAAAGTACCGGCCACAAAAGACCCCAAATTTTCTCTAATGATATTGACCACAAACTTTGTTGCATTTTATCATAACCCTATTGGCCTTTCAAATTATGCTAAAAAGTGCTCAGATTCATAATATGCATGCAATCTCTTAGACCTTGAAAGGTTTGTAGTTTTATATAGTGTGAAATTAGCCGACAATGAAAAATAGAACCTAGCTTCACTCTCCCAATAACTTCTTACGTTTGATTGTTTCTTGATACCCATATAAATGTGTATGGCTATAAAGACTTTTATCTTGGCCATAGTCATGACATTTTAATAGCGCCCTCTTATAGTGCGTCCCGATGCACTAATAATAAAATTTGCATATCTATTAGTTTCATTCACAATCTTTTTTCATAATGAGTAAAACCAAACAGCTCTTATAATTGTAATAGGCTCAAAGCTCCAAATAATTTGTTATTAAAACTCCCTACATATCTTTGGAATTGCTTACGTGCTGATTGAAATATATAGAATTCTTCTCTTTAAAAGTCATCACTATAATAACTTCAAATATCATTTTCTCCATTGTCACCAAGTTTTATAAAAGTCTTTTTTACTTATATAATCATTATCGTTATTTTCATAACCTGCAAAAACATCGTATCCCCAACCTCGACTCCATGATTGAACAGAAAAATTCCTCAATTTTCTCATCAAAATCAGGCTCGTTTGGACAAAATAATAAAAAATGCAATGCTCTCTAAAAACAATTTTTGTTTTCATTTGGAACACCTGTTAATAAGTTTTCACTCCATGCTATCATAACATGGAAGTGATACAACAAAACACGCCCACTTAATTGTAACTTTTCACTCTCTTCATATGTCCAACACAAAGCATCATTCTTATCAACACTTTGAATGACATTCAAAGAAATTTGTGTTTATCTATGACTATCGTCGATGGCCTAATGTCCCCCGATGACTTAAAGACATGAACTAGAGCTAATTCCATAGCAATGCCCTTATGTCCTTGTTTGACATCAGTATCACATGATATGTAAAAAAAAGAAATATTGATCTTATCTTGATTTTGTACAATAGCCGCCTAAATGGGTAAGCCATCTTGATTTATTTTGAAGGTAGAAACTAATATGGAAGAATTATTACCGGAAAACCTTCGAGACGATTCTCGAATGAATTAATTTTGAATGACAACAATAAACGATCTTTTATATGGACCTCATCCGCAAGTGCATAAGGTTGATAGAAAATAATGTTTACTTGAACTTGTAGACTCATAATCTCAATTTAGGCTGTATACCAATCATTCTTGCGAAGTGCATCTACATACAAAAACAATAAGTTAACATCACTTTACAAACTCATAACACAAAATTCATAATTTTTAGGTGATTTCAAGAATTGATAACGTATAATCAATCATTTATGAATATTTATTTGGAAAATACTTATGGGGAGTTAAGATTATAAAATTAATTGTAATATCAAAAATTGCATTGAACAAGTGTGATTATAAATTGAGAATTATCATCAAAATATGAAAAAATTTGCAACTATTGTTGGTAAGTGTGTATGTCTAGATGTTGAAAAGTCAAAGACTATATAATTGAGTAAAAATTTATTTATTAAATCGAATAATTTACCATTATATTTAGAGTATTGTTTAAGCATTTTTTTATGTAAAAAAAAATACAAATTGAATAAATTTGGCATAAGTATATACATTCTCAAATTATTCTCTAAATCAATTCTATTTGTGATGATAATTGCATAACTTTAACAAATTTGAAATCTCTAAACAAAAAACCTCCACTATCTACTTTCTTAGGTTTTCTTTAACTCGAATGAAAATCATTTCAAATTTAATGAGTAAATTAGTTATATATATTATTAAAGTACTTATATAGTAAAAATAAAATATTCATGATGTAAATTGTCTTATTGTTTAACACTTAATATTCAATATTTGATATTTCATTTTTAATATTTAACATTTAATCATTTACTATTTTAAAATCTTATTTTAAAATCTTATTTTTTGATTTATAAATTTTTATTGAATTTTTTTTAGATATTTTTGATGTTTTTTAATTTAATATATTATTTTTAATAAGTAAAATAAATGATTTTTTACTTAATATTCAAAGCTTTCTGATGTATTCTTAAATGTTTGATGATTGATATTGTAAATATTTGTGAGTGCAATTATAATACGCAAAAAAAAATTCCATATACAATGGTCTAAGAAAGATATCTTTGGGTTTTCCAGATTGACTTACTAGGATTTATAAGGACAGTGTGTAGGAATTCATGGCAAGGGTCTCTCTTCCCACCAATCCATGAAAAGGAGGCAAGGAATTCAATATGTAGATTATATTAATTTGATATTGGATAGATGTAAAGAAAGCATGAATTTTATTTTACAATGATTATATTCAATAAAGATAGGAAAATATATTCAAGATATGTTCTTGATTGAATTTTTTATATCATATTTTTTATTTTTTAGGATATTATATTATTTTACATTAATTTATCATTATGTTATTTTACATTAATTTTACAATAAAATAATTCATATAAATCTTTTGGTGTTGATATTAACAATAATTTAAAATTTTTATATTTGATACAAATATATAAACATTATCATTCGGCTGCAATAATTTTTTTATAGATCATCATGCTAAATATTATCAAATTTTATATCATCTTATTTGTTAATTTAAACCATTCAATAATCTAATTCATTTGTAGAACTATATTGAAATATATCAATTTTAATGGCTTGGTCATCACACAAGATTCCTACAATTGTCATAATCATAATACTATGGATACTTGATGTATCATATTTTTTTGTAGTAACAATACTATTTTTTTGGTTTACTGTAAACTTTAATCTTGTTAGTTTTAACTCATTAAGAAAATGTGATCATAAAACATGTAAAATTTTCAATATTACAAAAAACATTACAACAAATTATTCAGGTAGACTCATATAAAAAGGTTGGATTTTAATTCACCTTGTTGTAGATATCAATTCCTGATAAATATAAATTTGATATAATTACAATTTATTATAATTAATAAATTTATTTTTCTTTTCTTTTATGACTTATACTATTAATATTATTATTTTTAATATGTTGAAGATTCGTGAGATTTTTTCTTTTTGTTTTTTTGAACTTGAATACCGACTATTATTATTTTCAAGTGAAACGATTGAGATTATTATAGTAATATTTACATAAAAACATATCAAGAAGTCATTCACATAAAATATGTCGAATGTTGCAACGTTTTAAAATTAAATATGATTGTTAAATAAAATGTTGTAAAAATAAAGATGATATTGAGAAACAATGCAATAGCTTAAGTGTAATTTTTGTGATAAAGCCTTACAACATGTATACTTTCAAAAAAATTCAACATGTATACATGTTTTTTTCATTCTTAATTAAAAATGTATGCAATAAAATCTTAGAATCAAGTATAATTTATAATCTTAATTAAATATATTTTTAAATAATAATATTAATAATAAATCAATTGTATGATTTAACTTATTTTATATGAGTGCAAATTTAGGTCAAAACTTTAAGATTTATGGTAAAATTTGATATCAAAGCTTAACGATTCGTAAGGTTATTAAAAATTGTTCATGTGATTGTTTGACGCCTTGATAAACTATGTAATAAGCATTACTCCATTTAAATGCTTTCAAGAAAATTGTAATAATATTAATTGTTTTATCAATTTCATGGATTAATTATACTATTTTTGGTAACTTAATTATTTTCATGCTTCAACAAAAAAAAATCATTTTTATATCATGCCTTTGTTTAGGTTACTGATTGAAATCAATGAGTCATTTATTTTTTAAAAACTTCTAATTTAACCTAAAAAGAAGTGAACCATTTTTTTTTTTCATACATTTGGGAGAGTTGGACTTACAAAATAATAAGTGCAGAAGACCCAATTTTATTATATCTTCAAGATATCAACTTCGTACAAATTAAAGTCAATAAAAACTAACCAAATTTGATTATAATATTAACTTTTAAACGTCCTAGCCTATTTTAGCCAAAAACATATTTTCAATAAAAAATTTCATGAATGAAAATGAAGGTAAGAAACTAATATCTAAACCGTACAAACTTGTAATAGACTTGTTATTAATAATGTGGACCAAAATTTGAGTTATGGGGCCCTATAGATCGAGAGATCACAACATATTTGTACTACAAAACAAACTGCATGATTTCATCATTTTCACTTTGTAAAAGAAATACTACCAGTATATCTAATACAATGAAGAAATCAGCAACTGATAAGATGTTTACCTTCATCTCAATAATATTTTTGCTGCAAAATATTTATCAAAAAATTGCCTAGCTTAAATAATAGCCTTGCAATAGTGAAAATTGCCAAAAAATTAACAAAGGAAGAATAGTCCAAAAGTAGAATCTTTGCACTCAAATTCATATCTTATCCTCAAAACATCTTTGATCCTCTCGAGGTTTCTACCACAAAAACTAGACTCTAATTGAAATAAATCCCAAAAAATGAAGTTGAAATCCGACTGTAGTTGAAGGACATATAGCTCCTCAAATATCATCCAAATTTTCACTTTTTTCATTGACGTAACATCATTGCAAATCCAATAGCAGTATTATTTGGATCAAAAAAATTCCAACTATATAATTTTTAAGAATCACCTAAAGATGATGATCACAAAAATAAAAAATAAAATAAAATATCATGAAAAACTATTATTGATCTTACAGATGGCTTGCAATTGTTAAACGTTCCCTATGCAAGGAAATTCAAAATCAAGAGTTTTCTTCACTAAAATGCATGCCACTAATTCATACTTTATTGAACATACGTGCAAATTTAACGACAAACAAGACTTGATTTGGAACCTAACTCAAGTGATTTCATCCAAAAGAAACCCTTAGTTAAGAAGTTATGGCTCTTCAAAGTTGCCACCTTCCACCCAAAATGTAGTTTTTCTATAGTTGGAGTGTTTAGGAGTTAACATACTTAATATTGCAAAATAATAAACTCGTAATTCCCCATGTATCCAACTTCATCTCAAATTTCTCAAAGAAACTTACAAAATCTCCAAACTTGCCAAAAGTGTAAACATGTACTTTTGTATCACTTCCAAATTCACCTTAATCACTAAATAAGGTATTCCCATCAATAATAACACCCACTAATAATACAAATTGTAATATACCGTACCTTGGGTTCATGTATCAAAAGATTTGAAAAACTATTGTGTGGATGACGAAATCTCAAAATAACTCAATCATTAGACTAGCTTATTAGTAGCCTAAACATTATTGATTTATGTCAAGATCCTTAAACCCTTAAACGCCCATGGGCTCTGAAATGGGCAGCCCAGTATTGGATCACAACATCTTTTGGACTTGGGCATCATGAATAGTGCACTTTTTGAACTTGGGCATCATGAATGAACCAATCAATGATGAGCTTGCAACCTCCTACAAGGTTATGTACCACCCCAACCTACCTACCACAATCCTTTCAAAGTACAAAATCACTCATACAAATTGTGATTTGAATTGTATAAATTCACATTTTGAATGCATCACAAGAAGGTGACCAGTTTGACATCAAAATATAAGTGAAAAGTTGAGTACAGTGAGAGCTACGGAGGAGATTCTGTTGGAATCAAGCCCCTCGGGCTTGCTTGGGCGTTTAAGGGTTAATATGAATCGCATGGTGTGCATTACTGAATTAAGCATTCCTTACTGCTTTGGAGATGGTGGTGGTGTGTCCTTGTCCCTTATTGTTTTGAGATTGCCTTTACCATATTGATTTGAGATTGCCTTAACCACATCTATTCGGAATGTGTTGAATGCATTATTTAGTTGAGGCCTTAAGCCAAGAATATTATTGTATTCAAGTTGCCGTTATGACTAATTTGGAGGATGGACACTTACAGGAACTGCACTGCTCAATGGCCATAAGGTAGGAGTCGTGAAAACCGTCCCACCCCAAAAACTGCACAGTAGGTTTATGGGTAGGGTCTGTAGAACCGTCCGTTCATGGTAAACTGACAAGTTTGGGGAACCATCCACTGTTTTTAGCTCAAACCAGCCCCAAAAACTGCACAGTAGGTTTATGGGTAGGGTCTGTAGAACCGTCCGTTCATGGTAAACTGACAAGTTTGGGGAACCATCCACTGTTTTTAGCTCAAACCATGCATGTTGAACGATTTTAGACAACTCCTATGTCAGTTCCTGAACCTATTTTAAATTCATTTTGGGACATTCAATCCACAGTTTTTGGAATACAACCTTGCAAAAAAACGAGCACTCTATGTTCAGGTAGTGGGACTCCTAAGACTCGACATTCAAAAATTCATAGGAAATTATAGGATTACTCAAAAAATGTTTTTTTTTTTTGGGATGGATTTGCACTAGCTTTGCAGACCATCGAAAAATAATTAAAATTTTACACCACTATTCCAAGTATGCAAAGCTGAAATTCAGACGATTTTCACCACTCCTAATTTACTTGAATTGCATTGTGTAATGGCCATACTTGAAACCATACTTGGGGGCCATGTCAGCACAATAAAGTCAATAAATGGACTTGAGGCACATTCTCCAATAAACCTCTTCTAGTGTAAACCCACCCTTAAGTACAAATAGAGCTAATGTGTACCACCTAGTTAGTTAAACCTAGTGAGTCATTAAACAAGATACCTGACCTTGAAGATCAGCCTTCAGCAATAAATCATGTTTTCCTTTGTGAGCCTGAAAGAGGGAGAATTTCCACACGAAGAACATAGAAGCAATACTCCGGCACCAAAATGTAAAATATGCTGATGCTCCTCCAGGGGTAGTGTAGCAAAAAGAATGGGTTCTTAAATCTGGGCAGGCAGATAATCTGGGCTAATGTTACATGAGATCATGTGCACAGCTCCCTTGCGTCTCGGAACAAAGAGCGCAAATGCAAAGCCTCTGGCGGAAGAATGTACAGTGAGGCTCGTCCCCTGAGGAACAAAATCTACCGATCTATCAGTTCTTTCAAACAATCCATGCTGGGAGAGCCAACGGGAAGGAGACCATCCAACCAACCGTTGCTTCCCTACCCCAGCATCCAAACAACGCATCCTACAACAATTACAAAGCCAGTATGCGAAGCGCCCTCAACTACGACGATGAAGCTGGAGTTGTTGCTTCTGGAGGTCCCGGACCAGGGCCACCACGGTCAGGCACCTGAACAGAGCTCCCAAGAGGAATGCTTCCACTGGTGGTACCGCCTGCAGTCGACACAGCAACACCAGCAACCGCACCAGTAGTGGGTTTCTGAGAAGCTGGTGTGCCAGATGCTGAGACAGCCTGCAGAAAGCCACAACACAATAAGCTTGTCTACTGGCGTATAATCGTCGTCCTCCCAAAACGGTCTCACCAATCAAACTCACGAAGCTTCAAGTACTTTGATCATAACTTCTGCAGAGATCCTGGGAAAGTAAAGTACTAAAATCTGAACTACCCAGGAGATGCGAACACACCTGCCCACGATTGACCACCATTGAACTGGCCACCGGAGTGCTCCCCTCGCCTCCAGACACTCTTGCATAAGCCACAACACTACCACTTCCACCAACTGCCCCGCCTCCACCACCAGGACCAGGAGGTCTCATCCCAGGGTTTCCAGGACCGCCTGGAGCCACCGCCATCATTGACCCGTTCTGTTGGCTGCGCTGTCCTGAAGGGATGCCCTGCACTGCCCCTGTCGCAGCCCTTCCGTTCACCCCCACACTCATGCCATGCTTCTGCGTCCCAGGACCACCACCAACCGTCTGTGCCATGCTCATTCCATGCGACGATCCGTTGAAACTACCCGGAAGTGGCAGCCCCGACGCCGTCGTCCCTGACGCTTGTCCTGGCCCTGCACTGTTCCTTGTCAAGTTGTACAGTCCACCGGACAGAGGTGTCGTGCCTTGGTTCGGCTTCCACTGCGTTGAGTGCCCTCCCATCGTGCTTGAGCTCAAACCACCCGATGGGACCACCCCGTGGGAGTTCGCGTTGCTTAACCCCACCGGAGTTCCCATCGAACCTGTTGCCCCCAGCTGATATGGGTTGTGACTCGGCACCCCTGACATCGGCGAAGACACCGCTTGCCCGGCCTGCTGCATTCCTGTCTTTCCCAGTGGCCCTGCCATTGGCATCCCCAAGCCAGTCGCACCAGGATGCCGGGTTTGTTGCTGCAGCCTGCAACAATTTCATCTATGTCACCAACTCCACATTGCAATCGTGAACACATCCCAACACAAGTTTCAATATCACCAGGAATACAACCAACACTCTGTTCCCACTCAAAGTCAACATCCTGTCCAAAATCAATGACTGCCCAATTCCAACTCATTCACCAGCCCCAATGCAACAATTGACCACCCTCAACTACTTCTCATCTGATCGTTGCCTCAACTGCATCACCATGTTGCCTAATCACACGCCCACATCGTCCATCCACACTTCTGCTTCCTCCATTCTCACAACCACTCACCTCCTTTGTGCCAGCTGCTGTGCCTGGAGCGCCTGGTTTCGCTGCATTTGTTGTGCCGCGGAACCCACACTCATGGGCTGCTGTAGCTGTTGGCTCGAACTTGGCATCGAACCGCTTTGAGGCCCGCCACCGTGACTACCCGTTTGACCTGACAACCCCTGCTGCTGTTGCTTGCCAGCTCCACCCTGCATGGAACAAGCACGTGGTACATTAAGATACGCTCATCACACTTACCGAGGCTGCACAAGCACCACCAAAGATTCCCAACGCCTCGAATTAGCACTGTCTACTGCAGATCTTCGCAAAATGACTACCTGAACATTCTGCTGCTGCTGCTGCTGCGGTGCCTGAGGCTGCTGAGGCCCTTTACTTTGCGAGACGCCCAAACCAGTCTGAGACCCCGAAGATGCACTCCCACCTTGGACTTGTCCAGACTGTGCCTGAATTTTCTGTCCACCTTGCATCTGCTCGGGTACGTCACTCGCTGCCTGGTTATTTCCACTACCACCAGATGCGCTCGCCTGTCCAGTTTGTGGAGATGAGAGATCCTGGGGATTACCTCCTCGACTTGGCCCCGCTGGATTCCTCTGACTCGCCTGCTGCAACGAACTTTGTGGTGTCTGCGTTTGCTTTCCCTGTGGAGCTTTCGTCGAACCTGGACCCTGCCCCGTCTGCTCAGGACCCTGATTCGCAAGTGCAGGAGGGTTGGACTGCCCGGATCCGGCTGGTGACGCTGGGGCTGATGACCCCGCCTGCGGACCCACGCCCTGCTGCAGACCCTGCTGCTTTTGAATGCTGTTATGTTGCGGTTGTCGGGGTAACATATGAGACTGCGAACCCAATTGCTGAGGAGGAAGGGTTGGTACATGAGGAGGTACCAGCATATGCGACGTTTGAGGCGTCGGCGGCAGATTCCCCATCAGCCTTTGCTTCTGCTGCTGCTGCTGAAGGCTCTGCTGCTGCTGTTGCCGCTGTTGGTGCTCTTTCATAAGAGCAGCTGTATTGTAATAAGTCTGTCCTTGCTGTTGCAGCTGCATATGTTGTTGCTGCTGCTGCTGCTGTTGCTGTTGCTGTTGCTGAACGCCGAGACATCCACACAATGAGTACGACCGGCTGTAAATAACCTACGGCTCTCGCTCAAGCTATCAGTACAGCTTTCAGCCGCTAAATTAACTACTACTTACCAGTTGATTTCGTTGTTGATTTTGAACTTGCTGCTGTTGCCCTGCCTGTTGCTGAGGTTGTTGCTGAAAGTGCTGCGGCTGATGTTGAGGGGAGAAGGGCTGCTGCAGTAGAGAGTCATTCAGTATAACCGTCAACATTGAAACCATGAGCAGATAACGTTACCTCTACTGGTTGACTTTAACTTAAACAAGAGCCAGTAACGGTAACATGCATTAAGTATAGGTGCAACAAAGCACTCACAAAGCCTCATACCACAATCGCTCGGACGGACAGTACACGAATTCGAGTACAGAGCAATTTGAGCATTTAAAGGAATTATCCTGTATTGTCACTCTGCAGACTTGCGAGGGAGACCATCAGTTTTGACATATTGCGTTGGGAAGCAACGGAGATGGCAAAGTCAATGAACATGATCTGGATCATTACCTGCATTTGGGAACTCATTGCAACCATATCACTATTCAAATTAGAGAGAGCAGCCGCAGCTTGACTATCCCCTTGTTGCGCTTGTGATTGGAGCTGTTGTAATATCTGTAACCTCTGTTCCTCAGTGCCTGCTCCCACCTGAAAAATGTATCTAATCTTGTCAAATAAACGAACCTAAGAAACAGATACAATAGTAGAGACTAGAGCTTTGCTATTTCTATGCCGTCATGCCGTCAAAGCCCCAACAAGCTTGTACAGGGCAACCAACAGTCACTAATCAAATTCGAGTTTCTTTGATTACGTCAAGTTTGGCCGAAATCGAAATGATCTAAAGACTTGAAAAATTACCCGCAGATTATGCACCAGAGAAGCAGTTCTCCTAGCCATATTAGAAGGAGGAAAAGCCCCTGCTGGAGGTATCATGCCGCTCAAGCCCGACGAAACCAAATTGGGAACCACCGGCGAACCCAGATTCGGCAAACCACCCCTTGGCAGTGACAATCCACGATTCAGAGCACCCAGCACAGCCCCATTTGAGTTTGTAGGTACCCCAGTCAAGTCACTTTGATTCGGCAGCCCAGTGAGCATGGGCAATGCACCAGGAACTCCCTGCTGTTGCGGACGACGGACGTTGTACGATGGTAAGTTGCCCGCAGCCATTCGCAAACGATTCGCATCTCCAGGAGACAACTTCGACCCAAATCGCTGTGCATCTCTGCAATCAAAAAGCACGATCGTTCAACTTCAAATAACTTTGAACCCATGAAGGAGATAACTTAAACAAAGAAGGTCTAAGCAATCCTGAGCTCATCGAAAATGGAAAAACAGCGGAAAAGCATTATCTGAGCCTCACGAAGCTCCATGCTAAATTTCAGTGATCGTGTCCACGCTAAGAATCACATAATATTACCGTGCAGCTGCAGCGCTCATAGCAGCAGAAGAGGAAATGGAAGGTTGCCCCATGTTGAAATTAGAATTGCCGGGCAACAACGGTAGCCCTCCTGATGGTGGTCTCATAACAGGACCATTTATCAACGGCGGTCCTATGACATTTCCCTGTGCAGCCTGGGCAGGGAATGGAACCGAACTCGTATCCCCGTTGTTCGCTTTATCAAGCGCCGCACACACCTCCAAAGGACTGTCATTTAACATCAAAGCACATGTCAAAACCGACTCTAAAGCAAGAAACATGGCAATGAGATACCCAATCAAGCAGTTCACTGACATTCTAAACATGACCGACATGAAATTTCCCGCTTCAATACATCCATCCACACAAGGACCTAATGCACGTTCATAAATCTAAAGACGGTCGGCCCGAACCAACATATTAAGAAATCACTAATCATCCAGCCGTGTTTATCTCAGAATCGTTTCCTTGAGGACTTACTTTGGAAGGCCACCAGGGCAATATTGAGAGATGGCAGCTGCATGAGAGGGATGCGTCGGAGCTACGACCTTCTGATCTTGACCGTCACTCTGCACGAACAAACCAATGCTTGCCGTCAGTACAAATCCACGAAGCCCAGTACCCAAGGTTTGAACAAATTATAATGGAACCGAGCTGAGCGAGTCTCGATTTTCGAGATTACAACCAACAAACTGATGAATAAACGAAAGACGGCGTAAATGATGACACAAGATTTAACACCACTAGTTCACCAAGATCAACACTTATGAAGGATAGAGCCGGTCGCATAGTGCTCACAGAAATTTTCCGGAGACGATGTTTCGTGACAACTTGAATAATGCACTCCAGATGTTTAAGGCTGTCCTCTTCTGGAACACCATGAACACGTGGACCTTTAACGTTCGCCTGTTTCCAAGAAATCGTGCAAATTAGTTACAACCAACACAGAAGCCGATATGAACGACTTACCGCAAAGAGATACGCTAATCAGGCCCAAGACCAACTTGAGAACTCCGAAATAAGTAAGATGACCTCACAACGAAATGACTATCACCATATACTGTCGAGAAATTTCCTCGCCTTACTCAAACAAAGTGACTATCACCTAGAGTACAGTGACCTGGAAAAATCTGTTTCATAGACATGAGATGACTTACTTTGGCGCCCTGTGACTGCAAAGAACTCGGATCCTCATGGCTCTCCGAACCATCTGCACTCGATCTCTCAGTAAGAGCCAAGTGTCGGTCTTTGCACTGCTCAGGTTTCCGAAAAATGCCCTGAAAAAGTGAATTTCAGACTATGGATTGTAAGCTGCCGATCTTCAAATGATATTCGAAAACGTTGTAAGAAATTCAAAGCATCAAATCGTCAAGTCACATGCGTGACAGCTACTTATTTACCAATTCAAGTAGAATGGCTTAAGCTTTCTAATTCAAATACATAAGTACGAATGCTAACATAGTATGTCATTATTTACCTTTATTTGAGAGTTTGAGCTCAGCACGTCGCTCACTAGATCCCAATTAGGACCCAGATCATGCACTAAATTTAATATAGCCTGCAAAATGACAAAAAAAACACTTTTGAGTAAACGAGATTACACACCGTAGTTGATACTGTACTGTTAAATTACCACACCCATATTGCAATCCACCTCTCATTTCCCTGCCCGTTTGGATATGATAAGATACACATCTCAACCCCTCCAATTCCCGCTATATTAATTGAAAGTACTCATATCCGACTACCATAATCCACAACAACCCTTCCCGCTATAGCCGGAGGACCAACTATACGTTGCATAGATTTCTTCACCAACCAGCGCAGGCATTTTGAGAAGCCTAGCATAAGTTTCGTCAGTCCTAACGCAGCATGCTGACTTACTTGATCTTCACTAGTCGACCAAGGTATTCCAACACCAGCAGGTGCATTCGTGGGAACCTGAACACGATAACATCCGCATCACACACACGCACAACCACGATAGCACATTTACAACAAATCGACCATTCTTCCCTATCCACAACGACGAGACCACCAACAAACAACTCACTCTGCGTATAAACAAGTACACAACACAATAATGTCAACATGCACACCACACATCAACTCCGAATCCTACTCACTTTATTTGGCCGTGGCCTCCGATTCCGGTCCCGCATGCTGGTTTGCTTCAACAGTTTACTTGCCAGTGGACCGGAAACCATCTGTTGCGTCGCATGTTGGTTACCGGCTGTCGCAGGAGTAGCTGCCTCAGAATTTATTTCGTTCTTCAACGCCTTCTGTTTCTTCACATTCTGTTGCCCTGACGGACCTTGTGACCCGGGCGTTCCTGGCGTATCCGTCGGTGTTCCTGCCAGTAGAACCATTTCCCATCCCAAATCTTAGCACGATCTTAAAGCATGCCACACGCCACTCGAGTAAGTCTTCCTCATACACACATGTCTTCTCAATCTTGCACAAACTTCTGTAGATCATGAGAATTACCTAGGCTTGCATCCGAAGAGGTCACAGGAAGTGCCCAGCTTGGCTCCCCTTTCCGCTTCATCTGTACCCACACACAACGTTACTGGTTACTTTCTGCACCTAATCCACCCCATCATAACTCGCACGCTTCTCAATCTGGCCAAGTTGACGGTAAAATCCGCACTAGAACTTGTCAGCATCCCATGGACGGGTTCAAGACTTCCTTACGCATGACTTGAATGATCACATAAGAAATTGTACTCGAAAGCCAACTTCAATACCAGAAAGGTCACAGACCACCCCTTCAAACTACATTCAAAAACAAAGTGCAACCTCAAGTACCTGCTCGAAGCGTACAACGTCCTGGGAATCTCCATCCGCACTCTGTGGTAGACGACAACCTTAGCAACCGCACATGCCTTTACAAACTACAATGAGGGGACTTTCCACTCTACACATGCGTATACTTAACAAAGGATAGACTGCGGAGTACATCATCTAATGCGTGAAAGTGATATGTGCCCCGTACTGAGACCCGTATCATCTCCTCCAACTCCACACAGAAAGTGCCCTTACCTTTCCAGATGGACCCGCGCCCATTCCTCCGTCAAAACCTCTCGAACCAGACATCCCCGGATACCCCTTCGTCTTCTTCTTTCTCTTGAACTTATTTGCACCAAAACCGCTCCCACCCAACCTATCATTACCAGATTCGAATCTTTCGGATCCCTCCGCCAGCCCTTCCTCTTCATCCTCATGTTGATCCTGCGACTCCAGTCCCGTCCGTGGATACCCACCTGCTGTAACAGAGAAAGAACCAATCAGCACTCGCAAACCTCACTACCATTCCACAAGGTCACCTCCGTACCCGAACTTAAGATTTTCGGCAGCAGCTGATAAAAGCTCATCATTATCCGCACGAAACTCCCAAAATGCTGCAAGAAAACTAAAACTGAAAACGCCACCTAAACTGCAACTCCAACCCCTGAATGACTGGATGCTACAAATCAACGCCGTCGCATGGACTTCTTACCTCGTCCTTAGAGTGCAAGGTGACTTGCCAAAATGACACGATTACAAATAAGTCGCAACAAACAAAAAGAAAAGACACTCTTCGACCAACATCCATGAAAAATCGAACGCAAATCATGCCTTGTAAAGATACCTGGTGATATATTCAGGTTATTTGCACGTGGTCGGAGGTTGGTGGCTGATGATCGTGCTCGCTTCACAGGAATGCTTCCGAGAACGCTGTTGGATCCCAACTCGCCAGCTATTGCCCGTTTTCCAGTCACGATAGGTGACTGCAACCCCATCTCAGGTGTAGACATACCTGTTGATTGGTATGGGAATCCTGCAAACCCCACTCATTGCCTGTCACTACATTGACATACTCTCAACCCACAAAGACCATCGTCCACATTTCCTCAATATCACACGTATAGCCACCACAAACAATGTCACGTCAACCGCTGAGACCTCAAATCTAAACAAAACAGCGTCACGCCATGCACCCCAATACCTTCCATTCTCCTCACAGCATTATTGCTGCTCTTGAATATCTTCTTCCGCTTCTTCTTCGATATTCGTGTCGGATCACCCATAAAGTCCGTCTGAAACTCGTAGTCTTGAGAACCTCCATCCACAAGATACTCCGACAGTCCAAAATCCGATCCCAGAGATGCATCTCCAGATGCTTCGGCCGCAGCTGCCAGCGCCTCCGCCTCAGCCACCGCTGCTGCACGCCTCTCTTCATACTCCTACAAACATGAAAACAGTCAACCTCCACCACACCTTCTATTTTTTCCATGCCCACATTCATGACCTCACACTACACCAAGTGCGCTTCGAATCTCCACCAACGTTGGAAATTCCAAATTCAAACATCATATCCTCGCTTAGCTCTTACAGATACTCAACCAAACAACCCCAACACACGGAAAAAGACCCCAAATTATACCTCTGCAAGTCTTGCATATTCCGCCTCTACGGAATCTCGATATGCTTCCATTGCACCCGCAGGTACAGTGTAAAACAGTGGTTCCTGCTTCAACGCAACCAACACATGCATCATCAGATGTCAGTAGATCTATCTTGCCGCACACCATTCTCGCACAAAACTTGCATGGTTCACACTCGTCAAACGTGAACTGCTCACATCGAGCCACGCCGTAACACTACGACACTTGCGCACAAACATCCTCCAACAAACGTACCTTTGCCAAGAACTCCTCATCGACAAAATACGTGATGCCGTTGCATTCCACATATTGGTCCGGAGTAGCGGGAGCCACAGCTTCTGCCACCCGTCCACACCCGATACCGCTCAAATACCCCTCAGCATATCTCTTCACACCCACTGTTTTCTCCTCCGCCTTCCTCGACTGCGACGCCGTCGACTTGATCACAGCCAGCTACAACCAACACCACAATGCTCTTCTCAGCCACAACACATGTTTCCACCAATATAACCAACCTCCAACGTTGGCAATCCTTACACCCGAACAGCCACCATCATCACAACCCCTGATTACACGAGTACATAATACATTCTCAACAACCTCACCGCCCACAGAACATGAACCCCACTTGCTCCTACCAACAACAAGCCCTACCTCTCTCGACGCAGGCACGTCAACATCCATTGGGACAGCTTCGTTTCCCTCATTTCGCCCTTCTTCCGCTTTCACACTCTTCTCACATACCACATGCCCAGCTTTCCCTTTTGTCAACGATGCCTCTGCCATGCGCCAGAACTGATTCACCGCAAACGCTATGAAGCTTGCTCGTTTCCGCTGCTTCTTCACAATGTCCAATGCCACGTACTCCTCCTTGTTCCTCTCATAAGCAGCTGAGTGGGCCTTCTGTGCGCAAGCCGCCAGCTTCAACTTGCGCTCCTGGACACATCAACAGCAACACCTTACGCATCACCAAACCAGTTTCCTATTAACTTCTCAATCGTTTCACATAACAACGGCGAGATTCTCCAACCCGTTACGACTAAATTCCAACACATTAACTGACCTCTACTACACTACCACATCCCCAAACAGCGCACACACTGCCCACTCTCGATGCCGCTAAAAACAGCTCGACAAAAACGATGAGATTCATCGATCTCCGACACTCTAAACCGAATGACACCACCTTACAAGCCCATGCTGATGTCCGCTCGAGCTGTGCTACCGAACCACCTAATGTGCATACCTCATAAAAGTCCTTTGCCATCCACTTCATCTCCTCCAACACGAAATCCCAGTGACACTTCCGTCTCCCCAGTTCCGGAGCCTTCTTCCCATTGTGCTTCTCCACATATCTCCTCTTCGCCTGCCAAACCCACACCACATTAGCCCAAGCACCACTCACGGAATCTACAAACTTGCAAGCAAACACCAACAGGATCTTAATACATTACTTCTATGCTATAGTCAGAACGTTCAGACCACCTTGAGGTGCTCTGCCATCTGTATGATGCGATCGTCATGGGCCTTGGTACATTTCACCTCTACTACAGCCTTCTGTCCTTCCACTTCCTCCTTCACCGATACATCCTGCTCTTTCTCCCACGACACAACCGCACCAGGATATTTGCAATTCAATGAAGCCGACAACCCTGGTGACCGAGCCATTGCTCTCGGAAACTCCCCCACCACGGCGCCTGCTTGCCCTTCCGCTCGGAGCTCCTCCTCACAACTTGGACCACCGCGGCTTTGCTCCACGCCTGGTTCTGCATCTGCAGGAGAAGGCCTCGCTCTGTTTTCTGCAACTCCATCTTCGCACTTGATCCTCACGTGATGAATACTGCCTTTCTTCTCCTCGATCGCTGACCTATCTCTGCTCGCTACCCTTCCATTACTTCCTGCCCTTGAAGCACTCTTTTTCACCACTACAGCGTTCTTGTGTGATGTGGGGCCGCCGATGACATCTGCGCTGGTGTCGGCGGGCAACACACTTGCTCCGTCCACTCTCTGCAGGTCATGGCCCTCTTCCATAAGATGGAGCACAACCCTCTCTTTCGTCTCTGCTCGAAGATGCTCGTTTCCAATCTGACCGATACCTCCGCTCTCCACCTTAATCATGGTCACATCTCCCGGACCCGATTCTACGCTGCCAGCGATGTTTGCATTCTTGGGAGATGCTGCATCATCACCCTCCCCAACCCCGCCGCTCTTCAGTACATGCGCACTGGACCCGTCCACGGGATCCACGAGACACCCGCTGGCTACTGCTTCTCTCTCACCAGTATCCACATTGGATTCAACCCGTGCATCACCGGACTGTACAGGGACGTGAGGAGGGCTTGCAACTCTGGAGCTATCATCTACTGCTGCAGGCTGCTCCAACAATGCTCCACCACACCTTGGCGAAGGCTCATTCCCACCCCCACACTCCTGGCTACCGATCAGACCACTCCATTTCCTCGCCAGACTGTGTGAGCTTTGATGAGGCAATACATCATACCGTACGTCCAACATAGCTTCATCTTCCAACGAATCCAACCTCGGCTTCCTCTCCGCGACCACCGCAGGACGCTCCCCACCCACCGACTTCTCTACCGCTTTGGATGCCGCATGCCCATTGCCCAATCTTAGACTCCGAGGTCTGTTTCTTTGCACATGCATCTGACTCTTGACTCCAACCGAAGCCCCACCAACACATTCCTATCTACTCCTGCTATTCCGTTCTGGAAGCTCCGCATGCCATCTCCTTTTACTTCTCTTCTAACCAAGCTGGCAATATCTGGTTCGATCCTCGAACGCGGTGGTACTTCGCAAGATTCTTCTCCTTCAGCTCCTCCACCCGCCACTGCTTCATTCGAAGTAACGGGTCCAGCTGTGACCAAATTGTCGCTCCCGCCTCTCTCTGCTTCACTGAAACACAGGTGCACTGACTCCGTAAGCCACAAAGAAGAACGGGGCACATGCTGAGAGAAGGGGGCAGGTTGAATGTTAAAGAACCTAAGCACTGAACAACTCTGGATCCTCTCCCACGCTCTCTCACACGTACACAGACACAAGACAGACACACCACAGACAAACACACACCGGACGAATTGAACAGGCCAAGCTTCTGATCATGAGAGAGATGACAACTGTGCTGGAAGAGCTTCACCAAACTTGACTCCCAAACAATCTCCACCCTACGTACATCTCACCAGTCAACACAACTCGCTAGCGGGGTATTCATCAACATCGAAAACTGCAGACTGCTGACTGCTGGTGGTTACAGACACTGCGACCAAGACTCATAGCCTTAGTGTAGCTAGTTCAATCATATACGTAGAAACGGTTTCAAAACGAGGGGTACGACATACCTTCACCACAGACGCTAGCTCCCTTGTACGCTCCTTTCGAACAGCAGCAAGTCGCCTGAGTCAAAATAGAATGCAAGAGATTGTTTCACTCATCGACAGCTCTTTCCTTCCCAGGGCAAGTAAGACACCGTCACCGAGTTCACCAGCTTGCAGAATCACATGGTAGAAACACTGGACCAACATTGTGCGTTCAACAAATTCGTTCCAAGGTTGCACCTAAGTTCAGCTTCGGCCTTTTCAACCCCAGCCCCACGCGTCGAGAGCTCGAGGTTGTCTACAGCAGCTGCAGCGCCAGCTCCTGCACCCATGGGACCTGGGTCTGCATCGACCAGGCTCTTGGAACCCTGGTATACATCCAGGGCCTCCTCGTTCTTGATCCCCCTTCCCTCCTATCTTTTTCAAGTTGTTACTTGAAATGACCAGCCATTATTCACAATTTATCTAATGCTGCAACGGCCAAGAACGCAAGTTCAAGATTCCATGACCCTACTCCATCAGTCCATCCAAAAGAGCCACAATTTCCACCCAAAGAACCGCTCCGAAACAAGAACTACCTAGAAATATGCCACTAAGCTCGAAGGCGATCAAGATTCAAGCACGAACTCGAAACTACAACACCTCACTTCACACAAAACTCAAAACGAGCTCCTCTTATAACAGCCTACGTATTCAATTAAAACTCCAAGCTCCAACCATGCAATGAAGCTTTGAACATGAAAATGGCGCACCACAAATCAGATGACCTCATGACAGCAACTAAAAAAATAAAAACGGGAGTTCAAATTATCAAACAGACATAGAGTGACGTTCATGAGCTAAAGATCGAATTTGAAACTCATGACATCTAGTAGAATGCAGAACAACATCCAATTAGACAATGCACAATCAAACACATCTAGAAATGAAATTCCAAACCCTACAGTATGCAGAGTGACCTGGACACCATAGTTCTGCACTTAATTAAAATCCAGAACGCTCCAATTCATCAATTCAAGCAGTAAAAGCATACTGTACCGATAGCAGGCACATAATCAATCAGAAAAAAACCTTACGCTGACTGATGTCAATATATGGTGGACCGAAATTGCGCTAAAATTTACAGGTCCCGGCAAACGTGACCGGAACCCTAGAAAATCAAATTACGAAATTAAATCAAGGAAGGGCAGGGAGAGTACCTGGGATTGAAATGCGACGGGAGTGGAGTAATCCAGTGTGTCGCGGGGAGTGCACCACGATCGCTACTGGCGGGAAAATAAAGGAGAGTAGCAGGGACAAAAAAATTGCTGTGGTCCGGAAAACAGTAAAAGTTTGAGCTCCCTGGAAATCAATCACGAGCAGCGGTGAATCAATTGTTGCGAGGCTGTTCTGTTCTATTCTAGTCTTCTATTCCTTGTTCTATTTGGGATTTTCGTTTGTCGAAGTTGGTGTTCCAGTCATGCTTGCCCGCGCACCTCCGTCGTCTCTCTTCTCACTACTCCGCTGCGTCCCGCACTGTCCCGACTCACATACCCGACTTCGCCCCGATTGATACCCGCCCCTGGCGGTATATTGCAATTATTTCTAAAATGTAACTCTACTCTACTTTAATTATTCACTCTATATGTCATTTTAGTAATTTTGTATATTTTCTTAAACGTTGCATATCCTAATTTTCTACTAGGCTTTGGTCTAAATGTTTTTAAAAGAGGGGTTTGTAATGTTTTTAACAGCGTTCGAGTACTTGCTTTAGCAGATTTCTTCACTTTAATTTTATAAAATTGTATGTACCATTGCTTATTTATACGGACACACTACTTATTTTCTTACCAACGTTGCAAATTGAAGAAGTAACATAACGTTGATTTACTTGGGCAACAAGTGACAAAAACATGTTGCAAAATCCTATTGAATTGCACATAGTGTTTGTAACACTTTACATGTGTAGATGATATTTTTAATTGAAATTTAATGTAACGGTGAATAAAAACTTACACTCATGTCAAATATAATCATTTTTAACAATTAGTCGAGTTTGTAATATTAAACATTATCTATTTCCAAAGATTTTTTAGTACTTATATTGGATGTCAACACCTACAAACTTTTATGTTCAAGAATTTTCAATACATTAGATTAAATCCTTGATTGTTGCTCAATCTCCTATAAAGTTGATGTTTATAAACGTTTGTTGATGTTTTGGCGTTGTAAATTGATATTATTTAATGATTGTCCCATGTTTAGAGTGAATTGATATGTTTGGTAGTAGATTATTATCCCTATATACGCATGCCCATTGGTTTTTCTTTTGAAAAAGAATTCTACGGAAAAATATCAACTAGTTCATGCGTCGTGTGTAGGATTTATATCATATTTGTAAAGTATTTGAGATGCAAAACCTTAAACAGCTACTAGTAAGAAGATATTGGCAAAATTCATATTAATTTTAGATTAGATATGGGAAAATTCATTAGATCTTAATATAAAAAAATATTGGAGGTTTTTTAGATTTTTTAGACTCATCAAATAGTAATGTTGGCAGCTTGCATCAATCACAAACATACATGGTAATTTTTCCTATTGGAGGTTTTCCAATAAGGTAATGACATAGAGACTCCATAAATCAATGATGAGCCCTTGACCTACAAGCGTGTCGTGAATAAAACGCACAAGATTGTCCAATAGTAATAGAGAGAGCCGTAACACCAATTATGAGCCCCTCGTGGCTACTTGTGGTCAGTAAGCCGTTGAAGATCGTTCAATAATTTTACAGAGATTCATTAAATCGAATTAATTATGAGCTCCTGACAACTACTAAGTACCAACCTGTCAAAGTGTGCCACATGCATAACGCACCTCTTTCTTTAGCTTTCATCCATCATATTAATTTTTTTCCAACCTTGACGACTTGCATCTCTTACAACCATACACGGTACTTTTGCATTTGGAAAAATGTTCAATAACTGATAGGTCTTAGAACCTCTGTTTACCCTTGACACCTTTGACACTTACTCAATATCAGCCATTACTTCCTCTTGACGGCTACTCAATATTGATTTTTAATTACTCTTGATGGCTATTCAATCGACACCAACCCCTCTTCTTCTTGACAACAACTCAATATGAACTTCAGTTACTCTTGACAGCTTTTCAATATCAACCATTACTTACTCTTGACAGCTTTTCAATATCAACCATTACTTACTCTTGACAGCTACCGAAACAATACCAACCACTCCTCCCCTTGACAGCTACTCAGTATGAATTTTGATTATCCTTGACGGCTACTCAATCGATACCAACCACGACCGCTACTCAATATCAATTTTGCTTACCGTTGACGGCTACTCAATTAATACCAACCACTCCCTCCCTTGACCGCTACTCTATATCAATTTTGCTTACCCTTCACGGCTACTCAGTACGAACCTGTCATATGAGCCCACCACTGAAGACTATTCAATAATGATGTGGGGATTTGCAAAATCCTATCAATTAATATGTGCCGTTAAGAGCTACCAACCACCAACGTGTCTATCGTAAGCATGCCACATGTGTGGCATGCCTCTTCGATCCAACTGTCAACTATCAAATTAAATCTTTTCCGTATTGTAATTCAAAACCAATGCCAACATTTAGTCCTCAATAAACCTCATCATCATTCATAATAACTCAAGACCCATGCCATTCAAAGGCCTCATTTTATTCAATTCTTTTTATTCACAAAAGAGATGCATTCGTAATGGTTGTGAAAAACATTCAAACAAAATTAAAGTGTAATCGTACAATTTATTAGAATACTACACTTGTCATTTTACCCAATGAGGCTCCTCAAATAACGTTATATTTTGGAATATAAGACCACTCTGAACAAATTTGCATCGCCGATATGACCAAAAGATTTGCAAAAGATGATCATATTGTCATTTCAATCATTGTCAAGAAACATGTGTAGTTTTTACTTATAGACAAATTCATCTTTTTAACAGTATCCACACCAAAGGTCACAACATTATTATCAATAAGTAAAAGTTAGAGCACATTGGAGAAACCACAATACACAAAACAATATCATTTCGTGTTAGAGCTCTTATTCAATGCAATTCATACTCAGCAATATGACAAGTTGATGACAGCAACATAGCTTCCTGCCTCGGAGACCTTAAAGTACTCCGTGGAGGCAATCTTCCATACTATTTATATGAGAGCGGTCTAAGGACACAAATAACAATGAAATGCTGCAGAAACCAGAAATGGTTCCGATAAGGTTCAGTAATAAACTGAAGTGATAGTTGCAAAAATCTTCTTATTCCTTCATCGTAACAGGGCTCATGATTCTACTCACAACATGGAGATAAGGCGGAGGATCATAAATTCCATTTCCTATATTCTATCGATATCAGAATTTCAAGATATGAACACCTTCTACATCTGCTATAATATACGTAGTGCTAAAAAACTATAGTGGCACGGCTTCATCCTTCTGTTGAGGTCGAAGATTCAGGTTGTCGATGGTTTCGTCGATTTTCCTGCAGTTCTGAAACCATCTAGTCCACAGCACTGCACTCACAGCAACCAGGAATCCTATGGATCAAACCTCGCAAGGAATACGGATCATCACACTCAGCGGTATTAGCACACCAAACGATACCCCATGTGCCTGCAAAAAACACCAACACCAGACTAGTCATTTGCAACTGCCACTGAATCAATTCAGGGGCTTTTGATTATTGTAAATCGAAGAATGTTAGATTGATAGTAAATTCACATCTGTGTGCTATGAAACTTCGGACTACGCTGTCAGCTATTCTGAACTGCTGCCTCCAAAAGGTGCTAATCTCTTGAAAGTTCGTCCATGATGGGCTCTCAAATTTCTAATGAACAGTAAATAGTATAGCAAGTGAGAAATATCGAGGGCGTGAGACGAGTGTGTGCTGACTCTTGAGGACATACCTATGAATGCGAAGTGCGATGGCGTAGTCGATGATGTCCAGGCAAGTGAGGCAGCTTGCTACAATCCATAAAGCTCCTGCTAGTGAAGGTTTTGTTGCAGTCGCTATTCCCAGAATCCACAATTGGAGCGCCCTGCTCTGATGCAAACCTAGAGTGATAAGAATCACGCCCAGCCGCCTTAAGAACCATACTCACGAGCACGGTGACCTTTGAGCTTTCACCAGAGAAGCTCATCAAAATGGCTACTCATCCTGATCTTCAGCGCCAAGGATGCTAAACATGAAACTTGACGATGTAAACCCATTCATGAAAAGTGGTGAAGCCCAAGAATTTCACCAACTTTAAGAAAATTCTCGGGAAAGAATAGCATGGTTGGAGCCGGCCTCTCATGTTCCATGGGCACATCAGGACTAGAGCTCGGTAGAATCTGTCCACACAGTGTGTCTGGACGACGAGAGCCCGCCGTAAATCGGAAATTGGGCAGAGCCAGCGCAAAAAGAACGTCGGGTGGGAGGACAAGCAATCACCGTGGTTGCATCAGCCGCAACGCAAATGCGGACTTCATGAAGCTGCTGGTTTCCATCGGGATCCTTGTTGCAAGCAATTTGAGGAGAAAACCCGAGAATCGCCGCAATTGCGCTCGTGATATTAGCAACTAAATAGTGACGGTCATCCGGAAGAATGCCGGCGTCCCGAAGCGCACCGGCGATGTCGTACTTGTTGTACAGTTCCAGAGTCGCCTGGAAGTAGCGGCGCTGTGAGAGACCAGAGCAGGTGCCGTGCTTGGTCCATTCGTGCTTCCAGAAATCCTCGTTCCTTCTCGAGGCGCAGGCCAAAGTGCCCCAGCTCTTGTGCAGATGATCCAGCACCTCCACTAACTGCACGCCACTGTAGATTCAATACCCTACGCCCCAATTGCGGAATCCAAATTCAAGTTCTGTGGTTGTACCTCATTTCGATCGAAGGGTGCGTTTTGGCATTTGCTTGGATGTGAGCCGTCGTTGCGGTTTGGCCAAAGGCCGTGGATTCCGAAGGAAGGCCCGGGCTCGCCGGTCACTGGGAAGCAACAGCCCTTCTTGGTGTCGCAGAATGATCCTGGCCACTACCCACAACGAACTCTCAGGAAATGCAGACAAGCTTCGAGTTAGGGTTTTAGGCAAGTCTCTCTCACCTGTTGTGCGAAGACAAAGTAGTCGAAGTTGTTGTTGATCTTACTCTTGCTCTTTCGCAAGGACTTCAATTGTCGCTCGGTGTTTCCTACCCTCGTCGCTAGGAACAAGAAACATGAAGCAAGTAGCAGGAAAGCGAGGGCTGGCAGCTTCAACCCCATCGCTAAGCGTGGCTGTTCAATCCCAGCTTCTATGAGTTCGAAATTACAGAACCCTCGCCGAACAGTTTGAAAGTTGAAGAATGTAATTGTTGTACTGAACCTACTTTTCGAGTGCATGACACTGTCGGTATGTTTCAATAACCCCTCGGCGATTGACCGGTCCTTACTTTCGGTTTCGGGCAAGTTGTATTCAGCAAGTCCGCCTGAACTAACGTAAATCAGTTGAGTTCCTTGAACTACTTCTGAATCATCTATATGTCGACAACTTGGTGCATTGTAGTCGACAGTGCTGCGACGGTAATCAGAATTTCTAAAATTACTGGAACATTATTTTTGAAACGGCAATGAGAGTATATTTTGATGGACATCATTTTCACAATCGAGCAAGTGAGAGAATTTGCGGCAAAGAAAAATTACATGCAGACTTTGCACATGATATGCTTGAAGACTGACAATAACACAATCTGCAGCAAAGAAGAATGAACAGTAGCCAATTCCGAGACGAGTCATATTCTCAAACGAGAGACCGATGACCAGGTCATAAAATTTCTAATCTGTCCAGCACACACGGTTTGTAAATTACACACCTCGAGCACACAGCTCTCAGAGTTTGGTGCATCTCTACATGTACAGAAAGCCTCCCGCCTACAAGTTCAGAAGTGTAAATGCCCTACCCTAACTAAAACTGCAATGAACCTATTGTGTCCTCAAAGCTTGCTGCAGCTGAAAAACTTGCTGCCGTTGATCAGGCGGAAGTGAATTAATCTGCTCTGGGGTAAGACTTAAGACTTGCTGCAGTAGAGCCTTCTGCTGCTCTAATTCACCACCCATCTGCTGAAACATACGAAACCCAATGGAACATCAGTACAACAATGGTATCACCAGCCATCTGCTGAAAGAAATAAAGCCCGATGCAACATCAGTACAGCAATGGTGGAGAGACCTCGGTCCTCAAAGAATGAAAACATGCGATGATTTGATATGCTTACAGGTGGTTGCTGCTGGGCCACTTGCCCTTGCATTGGCATCTGGCCGTAAGGGTGAGGTTGCATGGCAGCAGCAGGTTCCTGGTTCCCGTAACTTGGCCGAGGGTCAGAACCTACGGAAGCTCCCAAGGGGAGACCACTAGAAGCTGGTACTGGAGCCTGAGCGGGTTGGCCCGCACCCATTACAAGCCCATGCATACCAGTAGGTACACTTGGAGGCGGCGCTGGCTGATTCATAGGTAATCCACCAGGTCCGATGCCTCCCACCTGAGGCATAGTCATGTTCCTACCCATCTGAGGTATGCCACCAGGTCCCATCACGGGACCTGTTGGCAATACTGTCTCGGATGCAATTGAAGGAGGACCAGAAGTTCCATCCATACGAGGATTCTGCTGCAACATCTGAAGCAACGAGATACGAAAACAATCAGGAAACCACTGGATTAATAATAAAAGCAACAACCAGGAGTTGCCCTGGAATACTAAAACGTATCAAGCGAAACTATACCTGATATTGGGATTGAGGAGGAGGCTGATTTGGTGGAGGTGGTGCGCCTTGAGGAAGATAAGACATCGCAGTACTCTGCTGCATCATGCCTCCCGGGTGCTGCAAACATGCCATGAAGTTGTACTTAAGAATTATAATCACTACCAATATTTTGTCAGCGACAATTCGAACTGCAGCATTACCAACAAATGAGTAGCACACTGATACCACATCGACAATTCAGAAGGGATTTCAACCTGATAAGGTACTTGAGGAAGTGGCTGCTGTATTTGCTGTGTCTGATAGTTCACTGGTTGCGGTAATTGGCCAGGGACTCCCAGAGGTTGAAGAGGTCTAGGCTGTGGTGGCAAAGGAGGTTGCTGCATCAAGTTGGTCGGTGCAGAAGGAACTGGTGGTCTTGGCTGCTGTTGTTGCTGCTGCTGCTGTTGGGGCTGCTGTGTAGTTACCATGGTCGGGTTCTGATGTGTGAAAAACCACTTAGTGATGATATTCAAGAAATAAGAAAAAGATAACATATATGGCATAATAACAGCTAAGCCAAACTCACCACAGCTGGAGCACGCACCATCCCCAACATTATCTGGGCCTGCATCACCACGATAATTTTGAAGTGACTGTCATTTCAAACAGTAAACTACTTCAACAAATTACAGTCGAGTTGGGATGTTGAGTTTCTTTACCAGCAACATCCCACAAAGGCACAGAAACCAATCAAGGTGCAGCACTTAACAAAGACGATCTCTGCTTAAAGGCTGCTCCCAATATGTATCTGGTGACAGAACATATTTGTCCAAACTTAATGAACATGAAACACTGTCGACGTACACCATAAAGACAACTTTGGCTATATGCTTAGTAAGTAGCATGTCGAACAACTTGATTTCAGATGGTAAAAATCTGCTAAGTCTTACCTGAAAGAGGGCCTTCGTCAGTTGCGGATTAGCCACGAGTACTTGGCGAGCTTGCTGTTGATTTTGTTGGATCATCGTCTGAACCAAAAAATAAATAAAAATAAAAACTCTCAGTCAACACCCTCTTCTTACTTTCAATATTTATTTTTTTAGCACCCTCTACAAGATCAGGAAAAGACGTACCTTCATCTGCACCATGACATCATACAGCTGCTGCTTCGACATCCCAGCTAGATGATTTGTCAACTGATCGTTACCCAGAGCAGCTGCAGCTCCATTAGTCGCAGGCATCGGCTGTCCGTTCATAGCCACACCATACTGCACATATATGAAGAACCTTATGTCACAGGACCCATGGAATAATTGCACACAACACAACAGCTATAATTCACCAATGTTATCCATTTCAAAGTAGAGCAACACTTGCGCCTCCCTTCCCTTGTCACTTATATCAACAATTACCTGTTGTGGCTGTTGTTGGTTACCTCCAAGAGTCCCCTGAAGAAACTGCGCAGCAGCAACCGCTGTTGCTTGACCTATCGGTGGCTCCCCACTTCTGTCGGGTTCTACATTGCTGCCTGCTTGCCGAATACCTGATTGTCTCTGTGTATCTGCGCCATAGAAAGCATTCCAGAAAATTCACAAATCAACACTCCGTGGTAAAGTTACACAAGAAACGAGGCCCAGACTCTACCACCCCAGGAACTATCTGTTCTCAAGACTATCTCCACGATCAGCGTAGGTAAACCGAACCAAGCATTCAGCGTCGAAAGTGAATATGAGCATAAAACTAAGAGGCAAAGAACAATTACCGTTATTATATCCAGTTGATTGCTGATTCTGTCCCCCTTGGCGCTGCAGTAGAAGATACATTTACTCAGTGACAACTCGATAAGAATGGAGTAAAACAATATAACACAAAATAGATCCAGACCAGAAACTAACATGAACTTGATTCCAGCTCGATTTCCAGCGCTTTATTTCGTAAGATAATACGGTCGGAACTTCGACAAGAGTCAATCTCAAAGTCCTAACTACCTATTATCTGGCCGATCTTATGATAAACTCAACTAGGAGCAGGCACTCTCGCTGGCATGCAAGATATTCTTTCCAGGATACCTTGGTAAGGAAACTATTTACTGCAATGTGCAAAAAGAAATAAGTAATGTAAGAGAGATAGGCACCTGGTCTCGATTCCTGTCACCACCGCCACCACCACCACCACCTTTTTCATTCTCAGCAAAGTCAACTCGAAGCTGCCGGCCATTGATTTCGTAACCTTGAAGGTTCCGACGAGCACTCAGTGCAGTTTCCTCGTCTCTAAACTCGCAGAAGCCATACCCTTTAGGCTTACCAGTTTCTCTGTCTAGTACCAACCTGATTCACGAAAAACTTGAATCAGAAAACTTTGCCGAAGATAAACAATGCAGTTAGAAATCCTCATCAAGCAGGATGCCCCTCGAAGAGTTGAAAACAGTTCATGGACATGCCGGTAACAGAAGTACAATATTTTCGTGCCTACACTACTTTAATACATCAATCCACCGTTTAAGCACGAAAGCTACTAGAGAGAGAATTTGTAAAAAGCAACGGAGAATGTGCACGCTGCAGATTAATAACTCAATGTAAGTTCATGTTTCTTGATTTCTCAAACGTAAGGGTTTGATTCAACTCGTGTGACCAGATGTCTTACCGAAAATTCACAACAGGGCCTACTTCCTCGCAAATATGTACCAGCTGATCCTCCGTTGCGTCATAAGGTATATTTCCAACTGGCACAGTGTCAAGCAATTGTTTCGTCAGAACATTGTTCGCCAATATTCAAATTTGAAACAACACAGCCTATACATAAAAATTGAATAGAGGGAAGAATTGGGAAAAGCGACCACTAGAACTCTTAACACAGAAAAAGCAGGGCACTACCGATTTTTTTTGTCTTGATATACTTCAGAATCAGATTACCGAAATCAGAGAAACTCACCGAAGACACACCGCGAGGCACGGTGCTGAGTGTTGCTCATCGCGAAAGAAGAATACAACCTCCCTTCCGCACAACGATGAGAGGACTACGAAAGCATAATCGATTGAAAGAACACCAAATCAAAAAGCAGACGAGTCGATCGACGCCAGAATCTCAAAATCAGAGCAATTAGGGTTTACTGTGAAGTAGACGCTCGGAACATGCGTCAAAAGTTCATCCACCCTGAAGCTCGTTTATCATTCATCCGTTCATGCCAAAGAAATTAGTGGGCATCTTTTCATTTTGTTTTGGTCGTGACTTTACAGATAAATTTGTATCTTTATTGAGTTATCTGTAAAGTCATGGCCAATTTGCATGAATTTGAAACTCCAAAATTAGCTAAACAAGACAAGGTTATGATGACTTTATCAAAGATTATCTTTGAAACAACATGCATTGTAGTCTTTGAAGAGCTTGGGACAAGAGCATGCACGCCTAGAGGAGTTCCACTTCGATATGGGCAAATAATTGGAGAATAATACGATTAGATCATTATCAACTACGGCTAATAAAAATGACAAGTTAGCATAATGATTTTCTAAATCAATGGCAAAAAGCCAATGGAAATCATAAGAAAACTCATGCTCTATAATAAAGTGTGAAAATTAGTTGAACATGAAAGAGTAAAGTGCTATGAAAAAATTCTATTGTTATATGTCTATTATTTGTATATCATAAGATTTCAAAGTTGATGCAAAATCTCCGAAACATGATTCAAATTTGAACTAAATATTACGTTTTTTGCAACCAAGTTAGAACCTCTAGTTCAAAATTAAAATATCAAATGTAAATATTATTTTCCTACTTTTTATAAAAATTAGAGAATTTACTGTAAAAATTATCAAAACGTGCCATAATAAATATTCAAAAACAATATATTAATAACATATATGATATTTTTTGAATCATAACATTACTTTTGGTGTCTTTGAAGTTCACAATTGGTTAATCCATTTCTACAACTTCTCCTGAATAACCAATATAAATTTATTCAAACATGTACTTATATAATGATCATTAATATTGTGTATAAAAATCAATATAATTTTGAATATGATACATCAGTTGTATACAGTAGGAACCATGATTATTTAGTAAAATAATGTAGTGTAGGAATGAAATTTAAAGAGATGATTTGAAGAGTATCAATCAAGTGTAAAAATTGTCAATTTTTGGTGAATATGTTTGTGCATTATTACATAACTTAGGGTGAAAATCCTCAATTCCGTTAAAATGGCATTATGCTGCAAAAACCATGTGATATAACAAAATTTGAAGGTGGTATTATCGAAAATGAGTGACAATGTATATGAAAGAGTGATATTATTTAAAAAATTGTGATATAACAGAATACACCATGTTATGGGAGCACATATGTAAGATTTGGTGTGACAAAATAGCACATAGCATAGTGCCGTTTTAACAGAATTGAGGTTGGAATAAGAGTTTTTAGAAACACCTTTAGTAGAAAACTTTATCAACCTAAAATTATTGCTAAATTATAGTTTCTATTAAATAGCTAAAAGATCCACTAATAGATTATGAACATTGTCATTTTATTTTTGATGATGTGCATATTGTTTATTTGTTTTGTGATATTATCAGCAAAGTTACATAATATATATTGTGAACATTGAGTTTAAGTTTCATAAATCATTGAAAAACTAAAAAAAATTATACAACTTTTATAAATATTTTGGTCGTTTTGTGGATTCTCTTTTAGTTGTCTTTTCTTCTCTATAATGAAGGTTTTCATTGTCTATTTGCTCTTCCAACTTTTGATAATTTTTTTTTTGTCTTTCTCATTTCATTTGCCTTAGGAATTTCATTTCATATCTTATTTTCTAATTTTGATGAATGTTAATGTATATTTTCATTGCACTTGCAATTTATATTTGCACTGTTTTTAGCTTTCATAAAATTTTCATTACATCGTACATGTTGCTATTGTAAAAACTAACAAAAATTACATGCCCATATGCCATGAAAAAATTTAAAACAATTATTACATCACACTTAATGCCAAAAGAAATATTGTAATTTTTACTAAAACTTATAATATACTTTATGTATCATGAAACATACATATTGAAAAACCAAAATTAGTAAGATATTTTGCATACATTCAAAAATTTATACATACATTATGTAAAAATGATGAATCTCTTTATCCATGTGAATTCATTGATTCATTTGCCAGCAATATATTATATGTATAAAAATATCATTTTTTCTTTTTTCTTGTATTATACTTATCAAGTTCATTTGTATTAAAAAATTTCAGAGTGATGTGTCTTAATATGATTAAGTTAAAAAAATAAATATCATTACTTAGTTGAAAAAAATAATAAACATCAAGAGGTTAGAAATAATTTATGAGAAAAATGAAATAAAAAGAAATTAATAATAATTGCTCATTACAACAAATGGAATGTTACAAATAACTTTGAAGAATCTTATTGGAGAAGCTTATATCAAGTGTATATAAATAATAGTTTTTACAATTGTTAAAGAAGTGATTTAATTGTTTTTCAACATTTAATATACATTATTGGAACGTCATGCATTTATAAGTAAGATACCAAATTAATATATTGTACAATATATCTCAAATTTAATCCATATCTAGTATCAATACTATACTTCTTATGTCTTAGGTTATAATGATCTAATAAAAAACATGACCAATTAAATACAATTTTAATGTTTGTCTTTGTGGTATCCAAGAAAGATAAACTTGGTATATTTGGATCCCACAGTTAGATGTACAATTTAAGCATCGCATATACTTGCAATTTTAATTATTAGATATGCAGTTTAAATCGTTTTAATTTTCTTGAATTTCATGAATTTTTATGATGATGTAAGATAATTATACATAAGATTGATTTGAGAATCAGAAGATATCTTAAATGTATGATCATGCTAAAATTAAACTTTATAACGATAAGTAGATATCTAAAATAAATCAAATAAAACTCATAAAAAGAACGTTTCATATATTCCTAATTTTTATTTTTATAACTTCATATTAATAAATTTTTTTGCATCAAAATCATCAAATTCTAAATTAATTTTTTGTTCATAACAGTAAATGGAAGTAATATTTAAATTTAAGTAGTTTAATAGAGTGTCAATCTCTACAAAAAATATCAAACATATGGTAATTTTAATAACATCAAATGTTGACATGTTTAACAAAACTTTTAATCAGGGAAAATGGCCATCTTGAGCAATTATATTACAAAGACACAATTTTTACAATATACATAATTTGAATGCTAATATGTATTGTACAAATCAGATTTAATACTAACCAATGGAACAAAGAAAATTCTTTTTATTAAATGCATGTGTAGCAGAATCAAGTGTGTCAATAGCCTTGTCAATTTCATAAAAGGATTGATGTTGATAATAGCTTATTATTGTGATCATGATCAAATATTTTCCTTTTTGCTTTGTAAGGGTTTTCATAACATTATTGTTGTCTACAACAATGTCATCACCCATGAAATATCTATATCTCCTAATACACAACCATCGTGAATGATTATAAAAGCTCCATATGTTGTATCTTATTTTGATAAATGATGCCTTAAATAAGTTCACGCTACATTAAGAAGCTTGTTGATATGAATTGTCTTTTGAACAAACTATTACAAAAATATGAATATCATATATATTGTATTATATACATATATAAATTCAAATACGTGTTTTATATTATTTATTAATATTATTTATACATGTTATTACAAATGCAAATATATGATGTATGATATATTGATATATTATACATAACCTAACATTATATTTATTGATAAGGTATTATGATAAAATAAAATTATCGTTTTTTAAAATTGATTTTATTATTATTATTAAGAAATTTAATATTAAAAAACATTAGTCCAAACAAATATCTATAAGGCATGTGCTTAAATTTAAAGAATGTCTAATCAACAAGATTTAAAAAGTTGAACTCATAATTATATTTATAGATAATGGGTTCTAGTTTATCATCATGTTGGTTGATGAACCAGACTAGGAGATACTGAGAATAAGAATTGAAGAAAACATAAGCAACCTATGAAAGTAGCACATTTCAATCAGAGTGTGACCATAAAACTCTGCATAAACTGACAATGACTTGAATACAAATGTTGACAAACCAGTTGTAGCCGACGACGCAACGCAATGCGTGTGTGTGTGAGAAGCTTGCTGAAAAAGATACTATCGGAAGCTCGTAGTTCTGCAATCATGGTAGCCATATTACATGTGCTCCATTTCAATCTCGCATCGCATGTGACTTTCTGTTCGCTTTGCAGCAAATAAAACTTCACATTCCCTTCATTGGCTTCTGAGGCCAACTTCGTCATTATCCAACTTTAGACTCTTTGTTTGATGTCACAACTTTCAAAATCTCTTCAAAACTAGATTTCTTCTCTAAATCTGTGTTACCTTTCTTTTGCAATTCAAGAAGCCCTCTACTAGTATGTTGCCTTCTTCTTTCTAAGTTCATCAAAAGTACATAGACAACTCCTTCTCATGATAGTGAGGCTCACTTAAAATTCTGGTCACTTAAGTATCTAATACAGAAATAACAAATTAAAATGAAATATGGTATTATACAATCGTAAACTTTTGTCTTAATGTAAAAAACTTGATTTAAAGCGCAAAGAAGATAGTGGTGTATCGTTGATATGCCGAGGACAAAATTTATATTAAATCTTAGTTAATAGAATTTTTCTTTGTCTGTTTTGGCCTATGAATTGCATATTAATTAAGTTAGAAGAATATTCAACACAAGTGCATGGATTGATTCTTTCATCGAACTACATATCAATGAAATAAATTTTGAATGTTTTTTTATATGTGAATTTGCTGGAAAAACTTTCCAAGTAATATGAGAGATTTTGAAATTTTTTAACATTGTACAAAATTTCACAATATTGATGCTTCTGCTAAATTATATTGACCAATTTATCAGAAGCATCAATATTGTGAAATTTTGAAAAATGAGATTTTTACAAGAGTAAACACAAGTATTAGGTTTGACACTCAATACTTAGAAAAATTATATTAATCATACAGAAAAAAAGATAGAGAAAAAACTTGTAGACCAAAAATTTAAAGCTTAATACGATTACTTCAATCAAATAAAAATAATATACTTTTCGCACATCTAAAAAATAGAGTTTTCAAGTCATACGTAGACCTATTTTCATTCAAACTTCATTAATGTACACATCATCACTTTAATTTACATGATTTTTTTCTAAATTTAATTGTCACAAATATATTTTAAATTGATTATCAATAAAAGCTACATCCTAACATAGTTACCTTGGCAAATATAAAGCATAGATTTAAATGAACAAAAAATGATAATCATCAACATCTATCCGATAATAAAATTTAAAGTCTTAATTTTATTTACATTGTATTGGACAAATTATAAATGTAAAGTGTAAAATTCAATAATATTAGTAACTACGCATGCTAATCATGTCTTTCTTCTCAACTTATTGCATAGATTTATATATTTGCATTAGCTTATATAATTTTGCATCATGAAAGCTCCAAAACTTTAATTTGAAGCTTTGATTTGCTTTCTGAATTTTGTTCAACCCCTGTTTTTCTACCTTATGCTATATTTACAATTTAAATAATTATAATAAAAGTGTAAGGTGAGTTTGTAATTTTGCATGCACGTATTTAACCTACTTATGTATACGGCAAAAAAAGAAAGAAAAAAAAAAAAAAAAAAAAAAAAAAAAAAAAAAAAAGAAGAAAGATTTATAAAGCTTTACAAATAGTAAGATCATCTTATATTTGTAGCAAGTTGTTGAACTCTATCCTGGTATGAATCAGACTCTGATAAAAACCCATTTAGGAAACAATTTTATTTCTAAGATATGAATTTTCTAAATCAACAAAATTATGGAGCAATAATTCTTAAAGATACAATAACAATTAGAAAAATATATATAGTTCCAGTTGTAGGTAGGAGATATAGAATGTTTTTTTAAACTTCACTTAAGCGTTTCATTTACTCAAATATATTTTTAAAATTGATCATTAAAGTTCAATCTCAAGAATTGAGAGTGATTTGTAGCTATGATTTGGTATACATGTACATATCTAGTTGTAAATATAGTGTAAAAAATATTTCTTTAATGACGCAATATTTATTATTTTAATTATGCAATAATGATATCAAAATAAATTAATGCAACCTCTACTTCATTTTGTTTGTAAATAATTAAACATCTAAAGATACAATTTTTAAAATTTTGTAACATATGTAATCCGAAACCTTTTCATATTACATGTGATTAAATCTAATTTCCTTTATAAAAATTGTGTTTCTTAACTTAAAATTCTTAAAATTTGAGGAGTAAAACTTGCAGGTCATTAAATTCCAAAAATACTATGATGAATTTATATTTGAGAGTTAATAATTTTTTTGTTTCCCAAAAGCAAAATCTCGAAGTGGCAAAGGTTTTTATAATTTTCACCCTACCTCCATTTTTCTAGTGTAATAAGCATCACAAAATTCTTCTACACAAGTAGGGTTTGGGGAAAAAAAAAACATCTCTGAATACTTAATTTTGATATCATTAGTAACACACATTAAGTGGGCACTTTTGCGTCATTGAAGACAAGTCATTCCTAGACATATTTTTATATCTCGTGATATGTGAATTAGATACAAGAATTTAAAATTACATTTTAAAAAATATATAAAAGTATTCACCTTGTAATGACATTGACCGATTCAAGAGAAAACCTTGTAAATGAATCCAATTCACTTTGGAGGTTATATACACCATAAAGTTCAGATCCATTTTCCACCAAAAGAATAGTAAACCTATTTCAAAGAATGTGTTACTCTCGTGTAAAGTACAACCCTCCAAATTTGGGCAACAACACAAGAGATTGAGCATTTTGGGATTCAGTAAACCGCCAATAGAATCCGTGTAAGGCTCCGTGGTAACGAGGATTGAGTTCAATGTGCGTGGCAGTGGCACTCAAAACCACTCGATCTCCAATTACGAAGTGCACAATTGGATTTTAGCATTATCATCCTTGGAACCGACACATTGAATCAGTCGGTCGATCACCTCACCAGCATCATTTTGAGCCCAAATTTGCAGCATTTGGTGCTGTATCGCAGCAGAACCCTCAAACCCTACCCCAGGCCTTCGACACTTTCCTTGAGTCTATTGCACATGTTAGCCTAGACGAGGGAGGGGCGGATTTGCAGTATAAGCAGCGATGGGAGGGGCTCCTCATGACCCGCATTACCCCGGCTACCCTACGCAGGTGTGGAGTCCCACGGGCGGATGGTGGTGTCACCCTAAGCTCTGGCGTCGCAACACCGTCTTCGCCTTTGCTGGAATATTCGCTGTGTGCATTCCTATTGCCATGACGTCTGCGCGATTGGAGGTAAGAAGCCGTTTGCTACTCTATATCTGTTGTGTTCGTGTTCGTGTTTGTGCACGGGATCAGGTCTTTCTCTCTTTCAAGAGCCAACTATGTTGATTGTTAGAAACACTAGAGTGATTAGTCGCTTAAACCCTGGGTTGCTGCAATCGGGCCGAATTAGATCATACATGATGGAGCTCAGGGACGAGCCAAGTTCAGAATTCAAGTAGTTTATGAGAAGAAGACTACTCAAAATCTGTGGGTAACCTTGTATTGAGTGAGCGAAGTTTTTGCAACCATTGCTGTTTTGTTTTTATTCTTCCAGCTAATTCCAAGGGTGTTGATGATTTATTAAACGATGTCTGATCACTTTGCTTGGTATGTGCAGCAACGGCCTCTGATGCCTGTTAGGCCGATACCATCTCAAATGTGGTGCAAGAACTTTGGAGACCCTCAGGCTGCCAAATCTGAGTGATTTGCACGAGTGTTTTTGTTTGCAGGCATGCATAGATATTTCATGTCGCTGTTGATAGGATGGATTGAAGTACTTCTGTGGCACTTTCTGAGGGGGTTCACAAGCATTGTACTAATGCTTGGCACTCTGCAGTTAGTGCGAGGTACACACGAATTGGTTCAAACGAAAGAATGAATTCTTTTTGCCACCCTTTCTTGCTCTGAATCTTGTTCCATGTTCAAACATTATCTGAGGAATCTCCTGTTATGTTTAATCTGCACTTACCGAGATCAAGCATACAAAGATTCACCGACTTCATGCATGCTTCGAAACAAGAATGAGAATCCTTTAGAAAAAATTAAATTATCCTCCCATGGGGGGACGGACAGTGTCACTCGCTTTATAAAAAAGGGTTTTCTGGACATAGTACAGCATGTAGGCTTGGGAAGCTCGAACATGTTCTTCACTAACACGAGTAATCCAAGCATCGTCACATTTGTACCAACACTTGTTTAACCGCAAAAACGACACGTAGTGTCCTGAATCTAGCTTTCCCGAATGAGTGACCACAGCAAAGAGCTCAAACTCAGGGGAGCTTTGCGAATGAGCATGTGGGAGAGTGCCAGAGTCACCACTCACACTCAAGAGCCGGTTGCCATGCCTCAATCTCACAATGGAGGACGACAGATAAGGTAACAAGTCAAGGAAAAGTGGGAACTGCACATAACGATCGACCTTACGAGAGGTGTTCCGCGTCGACGAGTGCTCAAAGCGCTTGATGTGAAAGCAGAGCACTAATGGCACTTTCCGGATCGACATTTGCTTCACTGATTCCTGCTGTATCTTACATCGCTGACAGTAGAACTTCTCGTTGGCCCCTAAACGCTCTGGCCTCGTGAACCTGTCCAGACATCCCAGCAATGTGGACGCCCCCAATGCACTGGATGCTGCCCTTGACGTCCGCCCACTGCCGTAATCGCCATTCATCACCGACTCCGTGAAGCCCTTGGCCTCTTTTGTTCCAAAATCGGGCTCCAGGTCCAAGGAGATGTCAACACACGGGTCGTATGTGGTGGAGGTGAAGCCACACACTGTACATGTTACGTCGGATCGCAGTAGTCCCGAGAATACTCGGTGCACTATGCACCGGCAATCCACATCTCCTGCCCTGCCACTTCAATACCACCTCTAAAGTCAGAACGTATGCTACACACGAAAGCGTTAAAGACTGTGTAGCTTTTACACGAAATAAAAGCTCACCTGACATCAGGGGAGCATCTAGCTCGAGGAGAGGTAGTGCCTGAATTCGCATGTATGCCATCAACTGTGGAAATGAAAAACTCGTGAGCATCCTGCTGCTCGTACCCTGCCAAGTTTGCGGCATGTCGCCACCAGCTGTAGTCAAGCACCACAAAGTTCAGCAACACCTTACAGACCCAACCTTTCAAGTATCACATGAAAAAAGTCCCAAAGTTCCAATTGCAAAAACACGAATGAATTGCGGACTGTATTCACGAGAGACACATAGCTACTAAAAGACATGTGAGAGCGTATATCAGAGAGCAAGATTAAAGAGTAAGGGTAAAGAGCAGAAATCCTAAGCATCATTACCATCAGAGCACTCGAGGGGGAGTACACTAGATTGAAGAGCAGAGGTTTTACATGCATTGATGAGTGAGTGCACAAGCACACTGCATAAAGCACAAAAAACATGGAAGACTTCTACCAAACAATATCTCCAGCACATTTAGAAGAGGAAGACCACGTTCATGTAATGTGTGAAGGATCTCAAAGAGCAACGTAACCCTTTCTACTGAGAACACATGGCTGAAATGTTCGAGCGGAGCATGCACAGGTTTTGGCGAGTGACAATTCGTAAAGGACACGCATCGCACTAGCAACTTAAACCCAAGCAATCTACAAAGAGATTTGAGGCTTAGGCGTCTACAGCAACCTACATGCGAGCAATTCAAGTACCTGTACAAGAATTGAGCTGGACTGTAAGGCGTGCGATCGCCTGAAAAGGCCGCAGTGAAGATGGTGTCCATATCACAGCCAAGGCAAAGGTGTGAAGCGCGCCGCTGACAAATGGCTTTGTTGTGGCGATCACTGAGGAAGTAATTTCGCAAGGGCGGTGTATGTAAAAGCGCTTGCAACACGGAGTTCATAAAACACGTATTGCCGAGATTATTGAGACCCCTCAAGCCCGCCGGAAGCTTCTTGTCTCCAGTAGTCAAGGGCGTAGATCCTTGTAGGCACGCGCCGGACGGCACCCACGGCTTGTAATCAATCCCCAGTCTCCTTCGCTTGCGCGCTGATCCATTACTAGAACTCGTCTCTCCGTTTATGTACTTCCCAGCGCCAATGATGGCTCGATCGAAATCCAAGTCATACACCTGATCGCTACAGAGGCAACAAAAGAGCTCTGCACGCTCAATGTCGATTGCTAAGCCGTGGCCATTATTGAACTCGGCGTGCGACCGCGCGTGAAAGGACGAATCCCAGCATCCGATGTTGGCGCACACCAGGCAAGCGTACAAGCGGCCGAAATTGCGCGCGCAGCTGGTGCACTGGGGAACCTCCTCGTCGCCCCGTTTGATGCACGCCCGCCCCGACATTGCCTCCGTTCTCACACATTTCTGTAAACCTCGAAAGCTCTCGGCGCCGTGGCGGCGCTTGTACTCTACCAGATGCTCACACGGCGTGTACCGAATCTCTGCTTCGTCCACCCATGGATTGTTGGCATGGCCCATGGCGAAAACAACAAACACATCCCGCCCCCTAAACCCTAATTTTCTCGGTTCTGCCGCGTTTCGGATCCAATTTCAGACAATGAAGGGTCGTTCGATTCGCTTCGGAATCGCGATTTCGATTAGCAATGCCACTGTCGCTGCTAGATGCGATCCAGGGCGCTGTTGCTTGTTCCAGCGATCGATCGGAACGCGAGGATGCAACGGAAGCGTCAGAAGGGTCTGTCTTTAGCGTCCGTGCCCCTGTGATTGCTGATACCCGGATGTCCGGATACCAAGGATGTCAACCACGGTATCTGTTGCAGGTTGCCGCATTTAATGTCAACATTGTCCCCCTTGGTGTTGAATTCCCACTTATTTTTCTAATGATTTTCCGAGCCATAATGATGATCTTCATTTTTATTTGGTGGTAGTATCACCCACTAAAATAAATGAACAATGAAACAAATTTTATTGTTTGTCATTTCATGAGTACCTCTATCCATTGAAGTCGTAAAGTAATTTCAATATTAATCTTGAAAGGAAGTTAGTGAACTTATATCACTTTTCATATGTCTTGTAAACATATTATTGATCAATCTGATGCAACAAGGATTTGGTGTTTATTAGTTTTAGTGTGGTGAAGATTCATAGGAGTCGGAGAGGTTTTTGTATGTTCAAATCTCCATGATAGTTTAACCCTTAAACGCCCAAGGTGACCCGAGGGGTCACCTTCCAACAGAATCTTCTCTGTAGCTCTCACTGTACTCAAATTTTCACTTATATTTTGATGTCAAATTGGTCACCTTCTTGTGATGCATTCAAAAAGTGAAATTTTAGAATTCAAATCACAATTTATATGAGTGATTTTGTGCTTTGAAAGAATTGTGGTAGCGAGGTTGGGGTTGTACATAACCTTGTAGGAAGTTGCAAGCTCATCATTGATTGGTCCATTCATGATGCCCAAGTTCAAAAAGCGCACTATTCATGATGCCCAAGTCCAAAAGATGTTGTGATCCAATTTTGGGCTGCCCGTTTTGGACCCCATGGGCATTTAAGGGTTAATGTTTATGAGTATAGTTTATGCAATCATGGAAAACATGTTAGTTTAATGTTTATGAGTATAGTTTATGCAATCATGGAAAAGGGCTACTCATCTATATAGTATGGGTATCCAAAAAGCCTATGTAGGATGATAAGTATTTTGTCACCTAATATGTAACTTGCATGCTCTCTTCTGCAGTGCAGTCACACCCCAAATAAAAACTTAGGTACTGGTAGTTCCTATCCCTTTGATTGTCTTGAACCTCATCCTTGTCTCTATTTCTTTTATTTGTATCAATGTCATTGTTTTTATTCTCATTTTGAACCTCGTCCCTATTTGTATTTCCGTCATATGTCGTAATCCATTTATGACCCTGTCACGAATCCAGAGCCTATTAGAAGTTCCATCTTTCTGTATGTCAGAACCTATCCCGAGACCCTTTTACAAATCATGTGTTTGTCCATGTCAAACCCTATCCGGTCCTTATCCATGTGATCGTTTGATCCCAAAGACGCCATGACAGATCAAAGGCAAGAAAGCTTTCCTATTCACTTTTTTACTTTCCGTAACTTTCAAAAATTATGTCTTCTTTGTAATTTTGGAAATTTTTGGGACCACAAGTACTTTGAAATTTCACATTCAGCTTAGCACATACAAAAATTTTGCACCGTTCCAACAATGCATCCAACATCCAAATTGGACGTTGATCCCCAAAATCTAATCGCCAACAAAAACAAACTGTATTTTAAATGCATAGTTTAATCGCCTGTCGACCTTTTACACATGTAAAGTTGAAAAGACACATATAATGACTTTGTCCATTTGTTTACCATCCTTTTTTAAATTTTTAAATTTTTAAATTTAGGGTTCCTTATTTTCAATGATTCTTGCTTTCATTACAAGTTATCAAATCAAATTGACTTTGCTTCATAACTTTCAAATTATTATCAAAATCAACTTTATCCAAACTTTGGAGTGACTTCAAATGCCTAATTTTTGTCATTTTGTTATATTGCACAAGACATAGATGTTGTTTCAATAAAACACAAAGCTCAACACAAATTCAAGGTAACCTATTTATTAATGCCTTAAAATTCACATCATTATGTTTATGAAGATTTAGCAATGCAACCAATTTGTGTGCATGGAAAAAGTAAGTAGAAAATTTAGCCTGTCAAAATCATAAATTTGGACCCATTATAGAAATTATTATGAATTCTGAAACTAAACTTATAAGTGTTTATGAGATGACTTAATTCAAAATATTTTTGGTAAATGCATTCAAAATTAACGTCAAAGCTATAAGATTTTTTTGTTAAAATTCACCCTCGAAGGCCATTTTTTGTAACATGCCAGTTTAACTACTCTACCATATCTCAAGATCTACTCGATTCACTATAATAAAACTTTGGCACGTGGAGTGATTGGATGGTTGACAAAAGCTGAGTTTGAAACTTGGCAGATAGACTTATTGAATGGTTCAAACAAGTTTACACATTTTATTGAAGTTCTTGAAACCCAAATATTTAAAAAAAAATCACGTACGTAACAAAATAAATCACTAGAGGCCATATGGGGTCACTTGACCATGGGGATTAAAATATGAACGAAGTCCAACTTATTTATACAAAAATTGGAATGCAGCTTATTTATTCATAAGATACTTGAATTCTTTCTAACTATCAACATGAAATGTCACTACTCAACCCATTCTTGCACTCAAAATTGCAAAATTTCATCATGTTGAATGTCACTTTCAATTTCAAAGAAAGCGCCAAATATCCACATCCATCCACATCAATATCCCTATCGTCACACATTCATCCACACTTCTACATCCATCGTCGTCTTCTCCATGTCTGCATACGAAGCCCTTTTGCCCCAAAGCACAATCGAGGAGGAACTGCCCACCATCGCCATCATCGAGCTCAATTGTGGAATCCTTGAACACTTGAACTGCAGTAACAAGCAGCAGTCATGGGCGGAATAGCAGCGCCATTACGATGCTACCATGCCTCCTCGCTCTTCGTGCCCACTCTCAAATCAACCCGGCCTCTTATCCAGTCTAACGTTACCAGGGTCTCGTCGCTCACTATCAAGTGCAGCGCTGGAGAGGGCAGCAGGCCCGCTCCTTCACGAATTTCGCGTCCCATTCTAGATATTAACGACAAGGGAGAGATTTACATTAGAGATGTGGGTGGGCCGGCTGTAACGGAACCCAGTCCGAAGAAAGCTGAGAACACAAGAATCAGTGTTGGCGTCAAGAAGACTACCGCAGTGCCTAGGTACTCCAAAGCAGCGCGTAGGTTTTACAATGAGACTTATCGGGCTGAGTCGGAGAGGTTGAGTAAGGTGTTGGCTGCTGCTGGAGGTAATTGCTTAACATTCTCGAATATTTGGGCTTCTTTGGATAGCGAATTTGAAGATGTTCTACACAGAACTGAATTTTTGTATCTTGATTATAGCGGCCTTTGGTTAAACTTTGTGCTGGAATCAAGACTGCGAATTATCTTGTCAGTCCAGGAGTTTTTGATTCTTTCAAAGTGTTTGGCAGACGTTTCGTTTCATGTTAGGGTTTTTTCCCACAAGTTGGCTAATTCTTAGCTAATTTTAACTGGAAATTAAGAAGATGATTATGTCTCGGGTGGGACAGAAGATTTAAGGTTTGTGTTCGTGCAGTTGCATCTCGGCGGAGTAGCGAGGATATCATTTTTGCCGGTCGGGTGAAGGTGAATGGCAAAGTTTGCACCGTTCCGCAGGTGAGGATATCACTTCAATTGTACCTCAAGTTTTTCAAGAGGAGCGTGCTTATTCAACAGAGATCAATTTTTTCTTCTTGGCAGTGCATACTGCATTCGCGCTATATGTGGTTATGATGCAGCATTTGAAAGCTGGGGTTTAAGCTAGATTCTTGCTTTTGAGGTCTTACTAGGGTATGGTACTACATCAGTAACTAAGTACCCTTCATGTGGCTCAAGTTTTGCTACTAAGGATCTATGGATTAGCACATATGGAAGACGAGTCGGTGTATCTTCTTGTCGATCGGAATATTGTACGTGGTTCTGATTCTGCTGTTGATGCGCTACAGACTCCAGTTAACCCCTTGAAGGACATCATATTCCTAGATGGACGTTCTATACCGAAGAAGGCACCTCCGAAGTATTACTTTGCCTTAAACAAGCCCAAAGGGTGAGTACTAGGGGCAGCTCTGTGGTCTCGAATAGCATGTCGCTAATTTTGGAGATTCTTGTAGTTGAAGTCTAATGCCGGGAGCACAAGATAGAGGTCTGTGTGCTGCAGTTGGAATCTCTCGTAAACCTTATTGTGAGAGCTGTGGGGAATGCAGGTATATCTGCTCGAATGCAAAAGATGCTCCGAAACCAGTTTTGTCACTCTTGGAGGAATATTGGAAAATTTGGGTAAGTGGTGTGCACCCTGTCCTTACTAAAACCTTTATTTATGATGGCAACTCTCATTGCTCTTAACTCTTGATTGGAGGCGATTTGGCAATTAACCTTTCTCTAACAGAAACTAATGGTCTGTGAGCTCCGTTGGCATCCAGGACAAGAAAAATCCTGGAGAAGCTAGACCTCGACTTTTTACTGTAGGAAGGCTCGACGTCGCCACCTCTGGGCTTCTGCTGATCACGAACGATGGTAAGTAGATATTGTCTTAGCATTGTTTGTGTTTGCCAGCACTTAGTCGCGTCCATGGTCGAGGCCAAATAGAATTGTGAGCAACAATAAAAACTGGTACCTTTGTGACCGTACTACATGCTGAAGTGTTCTGGGGTGTTTTGTGTGCAGGTGACTTTGCACAAAGAGTCTCACATCCATCTTCAGGACTGACAAAAGAGTAAGTTTAGTAACCATCTTGCAACAATTTAGTGTAGTGGTTTGTTATGTGATTGTACTTATCCGTGCATGAAGTTCATGGGACTAAATGAGTTGTTTGGCAGATACATTGCCACAGTAGCCGAGAGGGTTACTAGGCGACAGCTGCAGCTCATAGCAGACGGCACAAAGGTGCAGGATGTTCATGTTGTACCTACTGAGGTGGTGCTGTTACCCAACGAACCTGGTGACTCGCGGAACAGAATCCGCATCATTGTAAGTTCATCAGTATCTACCCAGGACTGTCTTGTAGTTTGTTGTCTATAGTGCTCATTGTATCAATTCGGTTCGTTATCCAACGCTAAATGCATTAAACTTGTGCAGGTTTGCGAAGGGCGAAATCGTGAAGTGCGAGAGCTTGTAGCAAACGCGGGTTTGGAGGTATGTCCGTTTCTGAAAAATCCTGTGCAGGGGCTTAACAATTTGAGTGCAAATCTGGTTCATGAGCAGTATTTCTCTATGTGGCAATCAAGTACAGATATCAACTTCCTTGTTTGATAATTTTTGTCACTGACAGGTCTTGGGGTTGAAGAGGGTTCGAATTGGAGGTCTGACGCTTTCAAGAAAGCTTGGGTAAGATGGATATCTTCTCATAATGCTACTGTTATGTTCCGTGATGATCACGTGTCTCTTTCATACATGAACCTCTTTCTTTAAAATATCCTGGCTTTTATGACATATTTGTGACCCAGTGAGCTGTGTCCTATGGTCAGTTATGGTTTTAATTGATCCCAGCATGCAAACCTGTGGTTCGTTTTGGTGCTTTGCAGGCCTGGGAAATATGAAGCCCTTTCAGAAACGCAGGTCAACACCGTCTTGAACCTGAAGTAGGGGAAGTGAAGCATTAAAAGATCACTGTGATTAACACAAGGAAGCTTTTAAACGCTTTATCAAATTTTTGACTCTTATAAATGCGGAATGCGGAATGCGGAAAGGATCCTCCTATGCTGGGACGAGAAGTACGAAGCGGACTTCAAATGCTAACAAACTTTCATCATCAGAAGTCGATTGTAGGTGATTCTAGATCTATCAACCTCAGGAAAGCAAGCTTGTAGGTCAGTTGAGTGTATTCATATTGTTTTCCATGTCATGTTCATCTTGATCAAAAGCCTGCAACCCTACAGCCCGAAGGCAAATCTGGAAATTCCCAGTCGGGAATGACGAAGTCTACATTAGGGGAGGAGAGAGATTTGATGAGGCAATAGTCGAGAGGTGAGGTATATTATGGTATTCTTACTACCAAAAATCTTTTAATTACTCTTTGAATCTGGTGTGTATTTTGCGAGGTTAGAACATTTCTCAGGCACATTGACTGCAGTAGTTTAAGTCAGGGTCTTTCAGCCCAACTCAAGTATTGAGCAGAATTATCGGGTAAATAACCCAACGAAAGAGAGAACTATACATCTGATTTACTTGAACCAGTGTAGACAGACAGTTTTTGCAATGTATTCTACAAGCTTCGTAATTTTCCTCTACTTGAAAAATGGGATCTGGAAGATTACACAAATCGTGTTTCGAGCATAGACTTGAAGATTGATTCAATCCATTCAATGAGGAATGTAAGTGAATCTCGAATGCAACGCAATATGCTGGTCTATCTTGCTTGAAACATGTATCAGTATGTTCATAAAATGTTTTAAGATCAGTCAAGTTCTCAATACTATGCTTGTAATATAAATCAATTTGACTTGTCAAATGTACAGTGATATTTAGAAGTAATCTGGTGAGATGGAACATACATTCAAAACATCAAATTTTTCTCATACAATTGCATCTTTTATTTTGTTTTGTTTGTAGGATAAATTGAAGAATCCATTTATCAATAACGTTAACCACTACTAAAAAAAGAAAACACTGTTTGAATAAAAACTTGTCAATTAGTTGTTTAGGCATAGTTTAGTGACTACAAAGTTGAAATTAGGTTCATAGGTTTTGTGATGGTGCAAAAAACTCTTCATAACTAACACATTAATTTGTCTTTCACACATTAATTAGACTTACTAGTCAGGTTTGCTTCTATGAGGGGTTTGCTTGTCATTTTTGCCATGATACATAAAGATTGTTTCTTGTACAATACATAGCCCAAGTGCCATGTTTGTATACCAATCGTGTAGTTTAGTTGAGCTGTCAATGTGTGGATGGTGTGATGTACAAAATTTTTGAATGCTCTTCTAGTCTCCTTGTTTACCATGGCCACGTCTCTCCATCATAATGTGGCCAACTTTGCAAAGAAGACACTTTTCACAATGGCCACGTTCGTGCGATTATAATGAAGGCCACGTTTATAATGAAGGCAAGGCCATGTAGACGAGCAGTCGTGTTTCACGACGGCCATGTTTGTACCATTAAAAGAGAGGTGAGATAGACAAAGTAGTTATCTTTTACCAAAGTGCACGAAGGGTTAAAACCATGTCTCAACAAACATGTCAATGCCGTAAAACCATGTCTCAGTGCCCTCAGTGCATTGAACTGGAATTTCTTAGTCACGAAGTTTAACATTTTTGAATTAGTAATCATGTCAACTTGGGCATACACATATTTCATCCACTCTAGAACTCAGAGCAAATACATAAAAATATGCAGAGAAATTGCTACCATCTGGGAAAAAGTAAAATCTTAAGGTTACTGAATTTTCTTCCTCGAAAATCCGTGCAAATTTTAGAGTTGTCTTAGATTGCAGTCAGTCTTCAAACCGGAGTCAGAAATGTGACCCATATTGCCAAGTGCGTTAAAGTGGCACGGAAGCAAAGATAATGCAAAAAAGGATCATTAGACAATACAAAAGAGGTCAGGCATAAGAATAAAAACCAATCACTCCTGAAGCTTCAGAGAAGATAAATTTCCGAATGGTCGAAAATAGTCCACTGGCACTCAATATGGAATTCAGCCAGATAGACCTAATTGCTTTCTCACTAAAGAACTAACAAAACTTTAATTCTACAATCATCTACTAGCTCTCTACATAATGAAACTACCTGGGTTCATCATCCCTTCTGTGGCTTACGACCCTTGCCGCCTCTAGCCGGAGCTTTACCTTTACTCTTACTCTTCTGAGCCTTGGCTTTAGCGCCATTAGGACCACCGCCTCTACCTTTGAAGCCTCGTCCAGGCTTGCCCGTGTTCTTCGCCCGGGAGTCTTTCCTGAGACGTCTATCAACCACGATTCTTCCTTTGCCTCCCTTGGCCCCCACGCCCTTCTTGGCCACCACCACGTCGATCTTGCCCTTCTTAGGTGTGGCCAACGCTTTCTTGTATACTCTCTCCATTGATTTCTGCTTCGACTTGTTGGAAATGTCCTCCTGGTCTGCGATCGCTGTTGCTTTTTGGCGTGCTTGCTCTAGTTTCTTTAGCACTCGCCTCTTCTTCCGTGCTTTCGCTTCTGCTACCTTCTTCACTGGCCGGGCATTGATCTCCCTGAACTGAGCCTGCACACGAATCGTAGCCAGAGAGCGTTAGGCTCCTCGACCTCCATAGAGAGTAAGCAAGTGTGGGATAGATCAAATAAGCAAGCGTAGAATCGATCGAATAATCAAGTGTAGGATTGATAAAATTAGCATGAGTAGGGTTGCTCAAATTGGCATGTGTGAAATGATCATAAAGCAAGTGTGGGATTGAACAGATAAACAGGCGTAGAATTGCCAAATTAGCAAGAGCAGGAATGATCAGCTAAGCATGTCTGATATTGATCAAATAAATAAGTGTATGAGTGATCATATAAGCAAATTTAGGAATGATCAGCTAAGCATGAGTAACACAGATCATTTAAGCAAGTGTAGGATTGATCAAATAAGCAAGTGAGGGTTGAACACATAAGCAGGTGTAATATGATCACATAAGCATCTGTAGGATAGATCAGATAAGCATGTGTGCGAAGGATTAAAAAAGTAAGTGTAGAATGACGGGGTAAGTACCTTCATGGCTTCGACCTCTTCCTTAGTGATAGGCTTCTCGGGCTTGTTATGCTTCTTCTCGTCTTCAGCGAACCACCTTGGCAAATCGTCGTCATTGAAAGTGTACCTGTTGTAAGCATCATCTAAGATTCCTTCTCTACTCTTCTTCTTCAACATCTTCTTAGCGTACGCCAATATTTCTGCTTTCCCGTTATCATCCTCACTTTCAGAATCACTATCACTGGAGCTTCCTCCTTCCAGGGGTGCGATTTCAAAATCATCCTTCTTAACTGAAGGTGTGGCTATGGCTGTGGCTGTCCCATTGCTGGTAACTGGGACGTCTACACCACCCATGTCTACATCGCCATCGACATCAATCTCAGCCTCTTCTGCTTTCCTCTTCTTCTTCCGCATCTTCTCAATTGCCTCCTCATCGTCACTAAGCTCCTCGCCCTCGTCCACCCCATCGAACACGTCTTGACTGAACCATTGCTTCGATAAGTGGTCTTTGGATAGGTTTGGAGCCTCAGCCAATGGCACCACCAATGGATTCGCTTCATCTTCATCTGATTGTTGTTGAGTCTCCTCATCCTCCTCCTCCTCGTCTCTAGCTTCGAAGTCTTCCTCCTCCCAGAGCTCACCGGCTTCGCCTAGTTTCGCTCGTTTACGTCGTTTTGTGCTTCCGTCTGTTGTTGAACAGTACTTGCTGTATGCTCGTTCGAAGTACTGATCGAGCTCATTGTCGTACCTGGACAGAAAAGAAAGAGTTTGAGCTCTTCGAACGGGAAGTTTATACAGAGACAACGTTGATGCGTTATGTAAATCCTTTACCTCTTACGATCTAGTTCAGGATCGAAATCGCTGTCATCCACGGGCTCCCCTGGCTGAGGACCAGCATTCAACATCTCGTCGACACTATCGTAACCATCTGCATCTGGGACATCCATCCTGGCCAAGTCCTTCTTACCCTGTTGCAAAGCAGTGGCAGCATGAGTTAGCTCAAACTCGTATCATTAACTAGAAAAACGATCAACCCAACAATTGAGATGTTCACCATGTATGTTTTGAGATTTCATTATGCAGAAAAGGAGCATACCTTAATGGCTTTCAGGTTAAAGAGGTCTGTATCAGCGACACCGTCTTCCATCACGTCAACTTGCATTCCTGTTGCCGTTCGAGATTTTGCCTGTAGGACAAGAAACAACCGGAGATTAGAAAAAGAAATACGAAGCGTAAAGACTCGTGAGAATTCCACTGGGCTCTAGAGTTTATACCTTCTCCTTTGCCTTGGCCTTCTTCTTCCGCTCTCGGCGTTTCTTTGCTTCCACATACTCCTTAAGCTCTTCCATAGTAGCCAGTTCTTCCTCTTCGTTGTCATCATCTTCGTCTGATCTTTTCTTTTTATCTCCAGCTTCTGCCTCTGCGTCACTGTCCGCAGCAGGCTGCAAGTCCTTTCGAATTTGCAAGCGCCACCTGCACAAGCGGTGATGAAATAATTACTCGAAGGTATTGATCAATAGTTCGACAACCACAGAGTGTAACTCAATACGTAAAGAGAAGCAAGAAGCATCGAGTGACAAACGGTAACTTACTTCAGGAGCTGTTTGAACTCGGTCTTTCCTAACACACGAAGATCTTCGCACAAAATTTTGATCTGTAAGACATTGAAAGAGGGTCAAAGATTGACGAGTAAGTCCTGAGATACATACATACACGCTTCGTTTGGCAGATATTCGTGTGACTTCCAACGAATCCAACAAGCTTGGATGTGTATGATAGATATACCTCATCAGTCGTCAAGTCATGATCCTTGATAGCCTTGCAATCGGGATCTTTAAATGACATCGACGTGATGGAGCCAAGCATATCCAATGGCTTCTCGGACCACACGAATTCGGAGGCTTTGACCTCATTCCGAAGAACAGTGGTACCTTCCGCATACCTGGAAAATCATCCAACCGTCACACCGTGTCCGTCTCTTCCAAGCAAAATATCGTAATGAATCCACAACAACAATGCCCCTGGCCGTAAGCACTTCAAGAGAATTCTTGAAATCAAAGTCGACTCACCCTTCACGATGCCGTTTCTGTTTGCTTGCTTTCATTACGTCGACCACCTAAACCAGATCATAACCGATGAGCCAAATTAGCATAACTGATGCTCAATAAGAATCACGTAGTCTAAATTCTTGCGGGCAAACTTGTCTTCAGCATATCAACTTCCAAACAGGCCACGACTGGAAGCAAACAAGCTTGTCGTTGACAAATTCCTACAGACTGATTCCAGGAATGCTGTAAAATTGAAACGCACCTTTGGAGCTTCGATCGTTTCTTTGAACAAGTGCTTAGCATCCAGGAGACGAGGGTCGATTTTGGCAGGCGCTCGGTACTTTTGGCAAATGACATAAATCTCAGCCGAAGTGGAACGACTGGCAACAGGCTTGGTGACCTCGACCTTTTCAAACAGTTGCTTGAACGCAAAAAGCAAGGCGTTGTAATCCTGCGACCTGAAAATCTGCCAAGACAACCAAAAAAACGCTAAACCCTAGATATCCAAAATCACAAAATTTTGAACCCTGATTCAGCAAAAACAATACCTTGGTGACGAAAGTGCCGCCGGGAGCCAAAACATCGGTAGCAAGCTTGAGAGAATCCAACACGAGCGCCGTCTGCGCCGACGACTCCGACGACCAAGCACCTCCGACATTAGGAGAGCCGTCGTGCAACACAACCTGGACCATGTCATGGTGCTTCTCCTTGAGGACCTTTCTGATGGCCGCTCGGCACTGCGGCGTGGTGATATCCTCCTGCAACGTGACGCACCCGCGAATTGGTCGAATAGGAACCAAGTCGATACCGATGATTAGACTTCCCACGGGCATGTTCTTCGAGCATACTTGCATCCATCCTCCTGGCGCCGCACAGAGATCGAGCACGGACCTCGCTGAGGACAGGAATTGGAACTTACGGTCGAGCTGTACGAGCTTGAAAGAAGCTCGAGAACGAAATCCTTGCTCCTTGGCAAGGTAATAGAAACGATCCAACCGTCCCTTTCCTGTCGTCTTAGACTTCCCCATTGCGAAGAATTTGACCTCCGAATGCAACTACTGATTTCTCGCAGTCTCTTGAGCCTCTATACCATCATCCTCCTGTATCGCAACCTCGCCCTCTCTGCTCGAAAGGGACGGTGCTTCTCACCTTCGCCCTCGCGTGGAAGGGACGAATTGCTGGGAGGATTTAGGGTTTAGGGTTTTAGGACAAGTAAAGCCCTAGGCGCTCCTGTTCACACCGCCGTGCAAAAGCGGTTAGCAAGTTGGGAAGCCAATGTATACTCTAACCCCTCTGTAATATCACATTGGGAGTGTGATATGGTCAATTAGGAATGCCCACTACAGTCTTAACACTAGGAATAGTTTCCAAGGGTGATAGCAAGGGGTTTAAAGTGAACTAGCAAACTATTAGGTAAAGTTTTATTTTTCACACAAGTGCTAAAATTGTGAAAGTCTCTTTTTAAAAATGATGATACTTTACTTGGAATGAAATAATCAAAAGAGATGTAAAAGTAAGATCGATAACAGTATTGTATTAGCTTAAAAGTAGAAATTGATGGGAGTAGTTTATTAGAGTAAAAGTGCAAATCTTCTCTTTGCATACAAAGATGTTGTGACTATTGTGGATAACAAGTAAGTAGAGGACAAAGTTGATTGTAGAAAAAACTTAGTTTTGAGTGTAAATTGAATTGCTTGTGAATTAACATCTAAAGGCCTTAAAGTCAAGGTCCAAAGAATTTATCCTCCAAAATGATTTTATGTTGTTTTTGTCTATTTGTTTCACGAGTTAGACTTTGATATTTTGGGTTACAATTTGGTGTACTAAGTATAGTATATACACTATGTGTATGTGGCAAGGTTTGTAATATCAAGCTTTGAAGTATGTAGGATGAGGGTTGGTTTTTATTACCTTTTTAGATTAATTATTCTGATATTATGTTATGTTCATAACCAAGTCCCTATCGAAAGTTCCAAGTGATCCAAGTTATTTTTTATTGTTTGTAAAGGCGCACTTGAAAGCTTGAATTAGGTCCAAATAAATGAGAGTCAGCGTCTTTAGTAATACTACATTTTTTTTTTAGAGACATTTTAAAACTCGTGATCTTGTAAGTTTTCAAAAACAATTACTTTGAAATTCACAAACCCAATTTAGGCACCTAATTGTTCAATTTTACCTAAACTGATGTTAAAATAAGATGCACATTTCACTATCTCCCCGAATCTCGGTAACGTCGTGGAGTGCGGGCCGCAAAGTGTGCCTAAAAATGCGGAGGGGGTATGAGAGGGGTCCAGCTGGAGGGTCTTGGGAGGGGGTCTTGGAGGGTCTTGGGGGGGGGTCTTGAGGGGGGGTCTTGAAGGGGGGTCTTGAGGGAGGGGTCTTGAGGGAGAGGTCTTGAGGGGAGGGTCTTGAGGGGGGGGTCTTGGAGGGGTCTTGGGGCAGGGGGTCTTGGGGGTCTTGAGAAGGGATTTATCCCATATCATTTGCAGCTACTTCCTCCCCTGAAAATGTACAAAAGGGTTGTGGCTCTCCTCAAAAGAAAAAAAATTAAAAAATAAAGAGCGTTCATGGGCCCATGTGGCACCCCCTTAAGGGGGTCCATGTGGCAAGAAATACCATTAGGTTAATTAATTAATGTTGTTGCATAGTGAATCTCACTATGCAGCAACATCTCACTATATTTGTTCGTGATCTTTGTTTTCATAACTCTCTTAGAAAGTAGCTAGCATGAAATCTGAAAAATCAATGACTCTCTAAAGTTTTGTTTGCATAAATTCATCTTAGTATACTTATTGAAAAAAAATGTTGGCAAGATGTTTGAGTTAACTATACAAAGTCTACCTATGCACAAAGTAGACTATATATTCTAAGGAATGCCAAAAATAAAACTTTGAACTTTGAAAGCATCAACTTTGAACGTTACAATCTTTAAACAAGGCTGGGGCTGGCCGGAGAGCGGGCCGGATTCAACGGCTAGAGCTCGGGCCTAAGTTGGGAAGTTCGGGTCAGGGTAAACCTTGTCCCAATTGCATCACTTGGGCCCGAACATTTTGGTGCCAAAACAGTGACACGTAGGATGCCACATGTATAGGATAAATTGAACTTTTGGTCGGGCCCTAGTATGAAGCCCTTGGGCCTGATTTGAAAGAATCGAGCCATCCTATTGGTTGAAGTTTGAAGAATTCGGGCTGGCCCTCAATCCGGCCCCAAGTATAAAGTGGCCTTAACGTGCATCCGATTGCTCAAACTTGTCTTAGTAAAAATTTGATACGAGTTGACTTCAAGAACTTATGGTTGAAATTTCTCAGAAGCTATAAAAGAATGATTTACCTCTATTTTTGAGAAGTCGTCAAATATCTTCTTAAAACACTCTTCTTAAAACAAATAAACATAACAAAAAATCAAAAATTAAAAAAAAAATCATTAGCAAAAGTTCTTTAGCTCAAATAGCACCCTTGAAAGTGAAAACTCCCCAAGATTTAGAGAGGAAAAGGAGCCAAAAACTAGACTCTTGGAACTAATATGGATGTAATCTCTTTTTGAAATCTTCAATCTAGCTAAGCTTTTATTATAGAGACAAATTTCAAATTCGAATCCAACTCAAAAAAATATTTATATCCAATAGTGGATGAAGGAGATACACCTCCTCAACCATGTTTGTTCAATTCTTTTAGTATAAATGCATCATTGCAAACTTAATATCATATGTATTCAGATAAAATACATTACAACTAGAAAGTTGTTGAACTTCATCTCAAACTTGTACTTTATATACATAACCCATGTTCTGAAATCCTTGAAATAAGAGCTCCCTCTAAAATACATGCCATAAACTCAAACCATATTGGATGAATCTATAATGTTGATTGCACTTGGTTAGGGGATCTAAGTCAACAACTCTTGTCAGAAAACAAACCTCAAATGAAGAATTTACAGCCTTTCAAAGTTTCAACTTATCATCTATTGTGTCAACCTTCAACATACGAGACATTCAAGGGTAATGGCCAACTTCGATGGGAGTTGGTGGCATTTGGTGGCAGTCGGTGAGTAGTGTATGGATGCCCTAGCTATTGCATTCTACGGGCAATAAGCTCGAGAGTGACCACTTTGCAAACAAAAAAGGTAAATAATCCCAAACCTATTTCAAAGCCGATGTCAATAAAGTATTTGTTTGACATATCCGTGTATGTACGCCTATAGGTAACATTGTAAATACATTAAAAGTCAGGACCCATACATCAATTTTACATTGAATGTAGGTGTTGTTGAAACACTTGAAGTTGCAAATTAGACTTCACATGGCGACATTGTTGTATGAGCAAGTTTTGCCAAGGAGGTTAATTACAAACAATAGAATAAGCTAAAACCCAAAAACTTCAAACGAGCTATCCACGCAATAAGAATCTACAACACATGTTGCATTTTGAGGCTCTGAACAAGAAAGAAATAAAACATAATAATAATGATAAAAAAAATAAAAATAGATTCTTGTATATATCTACACATTTACAAGCAGGTACGCATTATCCATGGGACAGTGGTGTAAAATGGAACAAGTCCCATCATGGAGCTCTAGTAAACTTCACTCATACGTACAGAGTAACTTCTCTATACAACAATACCATGTCCTCATTGCAAACTTACAGGGTGTCATTTCTAGACATCTTTTTAGAAACACCTATATATCCAACTTCAAAAATTCATAACTTATCGTAGAAGAGTCCAAAATGAATAATTCCACTTGCTCTATCTCTCTACTATTTATACCCACGCACGAGAATTACTTGCACTGGTAACTTCAACTTCCTTGTAGATCTCATGTGCTTAAATTTGAGCCATTATTGAGCACCTTACTACACGTTGAAGGTTACTTGTCGCTAAAGGTACGTTCCCACTTGGCCTTAGAGGTGGTGTTAGAAGGTGGTCTTATCTCCTTGAAAGAGTGTGTGTCCACACCTACATTCTTTAGTAATTACCAATCCTACATGGATGCCCACATGGCACACTCTAAAACTTGGAGGACAAAAAAAATATTAGCTAGTATTTGGGAGGACAAAAGATAGTTGAGCATTAGTAGGCAAGTGTTAAGGAAGCACCACAATTAGAAATATTCTCAAGTTTTGAAGACTTAAGAGTGGTCTTAGTTAATGGGGCCTTTGAGGAGCCATTATGTAAATGAGGCTACTTTTCAAAACACTTTTCCAAGCCTCATTGATGAGGCCTTCTCTGAGGAATTTCCCCAAAATTGTGGAGGTCTTAAGTTTTAATGTATGCTCTTATCAAAGGCCAGGTGGGAAGGGGCCTTAAGTACTCCAGGAAATATTTCCCACTATGAACTAGCCTATAAATTGATACCCAAGCAGTGTTTGACCTCATTGTAACAACCTTACTTGCTGATGATAAACAAGAGTGTCCATGGATCTGAAAGATTACAGTCTCTTAAAGAATGATTTACCTCCAATACTGTGACCTCGAAAGATTGCAACACTTCTGCTTTGCTTATCTTGTGGAGGACCTACTCTGGTTGCTATATATATTGTACTAGGCTGAAGTTGGATGCTTTCAGGTGATTGCATCGTAATGCACGAACCATATGGATTGATAGTGCCTTTTTCGCAAGGAATAGATACTCCTCTAGACATCTTCGCAATCAGAGGCAATGATATGAACTGAGCACTTCCGAAGGCAACCTGCTTCTCTTCAACTGATCTGCCGATGTTAACCTCGTGCTCCGTGAGCCTTTTTATACTTGACGTCCTAATGATCATGCACCTGTTCTCAAAACCTCGATATATTGTTCTTAGAACACATCCACCTCAATCCTTCACCACAAAATAAAGACATTTCTGAGTTTCGTAAGATCAATGGCATCTAGAACTGCATCTCGTTAAAACAGAAACGGTCGAACACCTACTGATTCGCCCGGAGCTTGTATATCTACGTGCTCACTCGTGAGTGAATCCAATCCGGGGAACCATACGGATTGACAGTGTCTTCTTCACAAGGTATAGCTACTGCTTTATGACGGCAGAACCAGAGGCGATGATATGAGCTGAGCACTTCCGAGGGCATCCTGCTTCTCTCAGTCTGACTTAAGAATGGAAATCTGCTGCTCATTGAGCCTTTTTCGAATCGATTCGTAATCTACGGAGCCCCTGTTTCGATTCACTTTGATTGGTGCTCCTGTTGTAAATACTGTGATAGGTCGCCATAGTGCCCGTAAACGATCAGACGCAAAAGTGCAAGTGAAGCAATAGCCAGAAAACGATTTTCGTTGTCCGCAAGCTAAGCTGGTTCTTACTTCCCAATGCAGGAATCATTTTTAGAAACGGGGCTTTGTATTTTAGCTTCTCACCATACCTCCATGTGAATGATCAAGCATTTCTTTAGGTTTCAGAGGTCCTATGAGGAAAAACATTATATAGACATATTCCTAGGCCACCTAGGAACGAGACTTGAAGCGCGTCAAGTTATATACACTTCGAAGGATGGTTCTTTAAGCCCTCAAAACATCGTTTTTTTCTTAGTGCATCTGTCTGGTGCTCCATAGTGCTACTACGGTAACCGATGACCATATTCGTTACATTGAGACAAATTGTGATGTCGGGACTTTGTCCGATAATGTTAACCAGTATTTTGAGCAAATGAGGATAATTTTTTTTAGCTCTCTAATAATATACTATCCTCAAGGAAAGCCTTCCTATCTTTTATCAAAAAGTCAAAATCCAAATATAGGATCGGCTAGGGTGGAATCCTCGAGTTGAGGATAAAATGAGACTGCGAAAAGACCCATTACAACGAACAATATTGCTGTTGCGATTCACATGCAACAAGCTTCAATTAGAAGCTCCACATTGCTTATATTGCATACACACACAAGGAAAGCAAGAGCCATAATTCAATCCTTATGTTGTAGGTAGGAGCTATTGAAAAGCATGTAGCTAGCTGCAAAGTAGCTACCATTGAGCTATATTGTTGCAATCATGGGCCAGTTTAGTCAGGCAGGTGACTACGGACAAAATTGAACTTACTACTCAAAATCTTCAAATGTGAGCTGCATGTAACAAAAACCTGAATCACAAGTTCTGTATCCAAGATCTGACAAGTAAGTTTATCTCCTTGAGACATCCACACATGACTGAATCACAAACAGATATTGTATTATCCTCATTGTGGAACATACTTGTATTCCAATGTGAACCAATCTAACTTATATAATCATCAACTGATACCCAAGCAAGTACCCTAACCATGCCTCACACTTAGAAACTATCAATTCCGGCACTACCGACAGAGGCTTCAGGTTAAGACCTGCAAAATCATCCCATTATCAGAGGCAAAATTCATTCTAAAGATGATCGATGAGAAAAATTGAGCAACGAAAAGAGTCATCAGCTTCCACACAATGTTGTTAAAAGAAACTCACAATTAGCGGCCACCGCCACCGCCGCCGCCACCACCCCCACCACCTCCTCCACCTCCTCCACCCCCGCCGCTGCCGCCTCCGCCTCCTCCACCGCTGCCCCTTCCGTTTCCGCGCCCAAACCAACCCCAACTTTGCATTCCAACGGATTTCTGGGACTCAACCGCCTACAAATAGAAAAACACACAACATCACATCAGCTTATGCTCCAATGTAACATAAGCCCTTAATAGCAAGTGTTAGTATCCACATTATTCATAAAAGGGTGCACACCAGGAGCTTCTTGGGGTGAAGAGTCCGCGCAAGAGTTGGCTCGACAAAGGCGTGGCACACTAGGAGTGCCACGAGAAAGAGAGAGAGGTATCTTGAAGACGCCATTGCGCGCTAACAAGATGAATGATGGATTTGAAATGAGGATGGCATGGGAATATATATACAGGTGAAATCGCGGGTGACATGATGTATGTCACCATGGCAGACTGAGTGGAAGTCAGTCGCGTTGACATTTGTGCACCATAACATGCAGCTTTTAATTTGTGATGATGGGTTGGCGAGTTTGTCATGGGGATGTAAGCTGATTTTACTCTCATTCACTGTTACTCTCTAAATAATATCAATTCTATGTGAATGATTTTATTTTTATTTTTTATTTGTGTGGTTTAACCCTTAAAGGTCTGAACAACCATATTTTGGTTGCTAGAATACAGCGTATTTTGGTTGTATTGGAATGAGTGCACACCTTTAATAGATTTGAGTTCAAAGAACAAGTTGACATATAAATCCATGCGGTTCTACTAAGCTTTTAAGATCACAATATAGAGTTTCTTGTTGGTAGCAAATCTCAATTATACGCCACCGTACATACTATCTCCAAGGGACCTTTAAGGGTTAATATATTGTGGTTTTGGAGCTTTCGCAACACCATGGTTGTTTGGGGGTTAATTTCCTTGCAAGTGTAAGTGAAAAAAGAAAGAAGTACGACAATGGGAGCATTGTTACTACTAGCTAGTGAGAGAGATGACTTGTCATTGTATTTCTACATCACAATACAAAAAAAAAAAACATTATCTTTACGGTTGGCCCTATTGCATGCTCTAAGACAGGGATCGGGATGAACCGTCATTCAGTTGTATATCAGCCCAACAAAGTTGTCAAATTACCGATTCAATTTGAAAAAAGTTAGGTTTTTTTCCAACTCATATTCTAAATATCATCAAAGTATCACATGGGTATTACCCAAGTATCATACAGGTATCAAATAGAATTACCGAATGATTTTATGAAGAAGGGGATAATAGGTGGATTGTGTTAAAAACTTCCTGAACAGTGCTCATAGGACTTTGTTGATGGAAACAAGAAGCCATATACAATGGGATCTTGAAAAATGTACCTGAAAGACTAATATTTCGTATCATAATTTGATTGGTTTCTGTTGTCAAGAATGACAGGTTTGAAGTTCACCTACCTTAGTTAACCCCTAAAGGTCTGAGCGTGCCGTGGCGACAAGTAGAATACGGTGTATTTTGGTTGTATTTGGAGTGAATGCACACCTTTAATGGGTTTGAGTTCAAAGAAGAAGTTGACATTTGAATTAATGCGGTTCTAGTGAGCTATTACAATTCTAGTTTAGAGTTTCTTGTTGGTAGCAATTCCTAATTATACGACAGCGTACATACTATCCCCAAGGGACTTTTAAGGGTTAATGCTCAATTCTCATTGCATTCCATAATCCATCAGAACCCAATTGACTTTGAAGAACATTCATTCAGAGTAATATCATTCAATGGATTTGAACAAAACAAGATCTATATTAGTGCGGGTCTTTGACTTTTGGTGGCTAAGGACAGTGATCACAAAAAGCTCGTGATTGTTTTCTGGATGTGCTTGAGACATGACCACACCATGTGCCATGCATTCAAGATTTTAACCCTAAAGTCGAAAAGAGCCCAAATCGGGTCGTTTGGGGTCTAGTCAGGTCCGCATTTACTATATTTAGCTCGTATGAATTTGAAACCTTTTGCAGGTTGAAGAGTTTTTCCAGACCTTTCCAAAAAGTCATTTCATGCTCCAAAATTCCTCATACTTTAGGAGATATTCAGGCTCAAAGCTTGAAAGCACTATTTGAAATCTGCCCAAAACTGCCCGAACTAAGGTATATGCTCGTTTATTCTCAAAATCTGCCCAAAATAAAGAAGTCGCAGGAACTTCAAAATTCACCAAAAATTGAGATTTTACTTTTTTTCAAGTTTTGTTTTTTGTACTTGGAAATAAGGTTTTAAGGCATAGTTTCACCGTTTGGATCTTTCATCCAATTCTTCTTCGCATGCCATTCTTATCGTCAAAGAGGGGCCTTTGAGGTTGAATTTCAGCATACCTCCATGTGAATAATCAAGCATTTCTTTAGGTTTTATGGGTTGCATGAGGGTAAAAATTGCATAGGCATGTTCCTAACTCACTAAGGAACAAGAATTTGAAGAGCCTCATTTCAAGTTTACTCTTGAAGTTGGTTTTTTGGGCTCACAAAAAACTTTGAACCCATTTTACAACAAGGGAAAAAAACTGTTTTTTTCGACTTTGAATGTTATGATCTCACAATCGGTAAGGAATTCTAAAATAAGTTTTGGTACACACATACATGGACAAGTTAGGTACAAGATCTTACGGTTACATACTTGAGTCAAACCTTTAATATTTTCATCTTGCATTGAAAGAGGGTGGTTTTGAGGAGTTGTGACAGTTTTGGGGGCTTTCGACTTTAGGGGTTAAGGCAACACATTTCCATCACTTTCTGTAGTCAAATAGCCTAACAACACGGCTTTTAGCAACAGTAATGACACCATAATGCAGAATTTTCTATATTGGCAATTTAACTCCTAAATTTCCTTGTTGCAAAACGGTCCAAGTCACAAAATTTGACCTACCTTTAGATTAAGCTCAAAATATCTCACTCTAAGCATTATTCATAATATTCAACCGTAAGATCTCAAAGTTCACTTGACATTCTTCTCACATACCAAATTTGAACCGTCCATTCTTCCTCATTTATGAGATTATAATGGTCAAAGTTGGTTGAGCCTCAAAAACCCGTTTCGTGTTTTCTGCGGTGGGAAGGCTCCAGGAGCTGTGAAGCTGGTCTCATGGTCGTATGTTTCTGATGTTCGAAATGGAAATGATTGGCTGATTGATTCATGGTGGAGAATGCTCAACCAGGTAACTGGCTTTTTGTGTGCTTTTTCGTCTAAAATAAAATATGATATCAACCTAGTTTAGTGGGAAATTCAACCTCATTTCAACCTCATTCAATGTGAGAGCTTTTCGAGTCCCCACGATACCTGTATGTTCATTCAAGTCGCCATGATACTTGTACATCCATTCAAGTCGTCACGATACTTGTTTGTCCATTCAGGTCGTCACGATACTTGTTTGTCCATTCAAGTCGTCACGATACTTGTTTGTCCATTCAAGTCGTCACGATACTTGTTTGTCCATTCAAGTCGTCACGATATTTGTCCATTCAAGTCGTCACGATACTTGTTTGTCCATTCAAGTCGTCACCATACTTGATTATCCATTCAAGCATTGTACGTCCATTGAGGTCGCCACTATGCGTGTACCTCCATTGAAGTCACCACAGTACCCGTACTTATGTCCGTTCAAGTCGCCATGATACCTGGTCGTCCATTGAAGTTGCCATTACGATACGCGTACGTCCATTCAACTCGCCACATTACGTGTATGTCTGTTCAAGTCGACACGATGCATGTACATTCATTCACGTCGACACGACACCCGTACATCCATTCAAGTTGCTACGCTACGTGTATGTCTGTTCACGATGCCCGTACATCCATTCAAGTCCCCACGTTACGTGTATGTCCGTTCAAGTCAATACGATGCCCATACATCCATTCAAGTCTGTACACTCTCAAAATCGCCAAAAGTCACCCTCTTTTTATGCAAAGTCAAAATTTTGACTTCTTTTTAGCTATGTCATGGTAAGATCTAGTACCTACCTTGTATATGTACATGTATAACAAACTCCTCACCAATTCTCAAATCATAATGTTCAAAGTTGGAGAAAAAACATTTACCTTGTTGTAGAGAGAGTAACTAGTTTTTTGAGGGCCAAGAATATCATTCATGGTAAGAAATTTGATATGAGGCTCTTCAATTTCTTTTTCCTAGGTGATTTAGAAACATTTTTATGCAATTTCAACCAACGTACAACTTGTGAACCCTAAAGAAATGTGCAACCCCCCCCCCCAAAAAAAAAAAAAAAAAAAAAAAAAAAAAAAAAAACAACATGAGTATAAAAACCATCTTCAACTTAGCTAACAAATTCACTTTTGTTTGCGGATCTCAAATTCGGTAGTCACATTCTACCAATCTTATGGTAGCAAATAGTACATAATCTAATTGTCAACCAATCTCAAACTCGGCAATCTGATTTTACCAACATCATACTCGCAGAGCATTATGAATATGACTACCATCCAATCTGTGATTGGTATTCAGATTCTACCAACCTTGCATTAGCATGTAATACATGAATCCGACTACCAACCAATCTCAGATTGGCAGCCAAGATTCTACTAACCTTGTATTAGCAAATTGCACATGAATGTTACTGCTAGCCCATTACAACTAGTAACCAATTATAAGTATTCTCGCTAAATTTGGATTGGCAATAACAATGACATCTCGTTTGCTTGTCGACCTCATATTAGCAAACTGCATATGAATCTGACTAGCAACCAATCTCTGATTAGTAGTTACATTTTACCAGTCTAGCACTAGCATAATGTACATAAATCAGACGGCCAACCAATCTCACATTGCCAATCAAGATTCTACCAACCTCGTAATAGCAAATCCCACATGAATGTGACTTCTAGCCCATCAAGACTAGTAAACCCGATTGCCTACCAATCTCAACCTTGCAATAGGATATTGTACATGAATAAGAGTGCCAACCAATTTCAGATTGGCAGTCCACATTCTACCAAACACGTATTAGCAAATTGACATGAATGTCACTACTAGACCACTAAGATTAGTAACCAATTATGAGTATGGTTGCCAAATTCGAATTGGCTATAACAATCACATATGGTTTGTTTGCCAACCTCGTATTAGCAAACTGCACATGAAACTAACTACCAACCAATCTCAGATTGGTAGTCAGATTCTACCAACCTCGCACTAGCAATATATGCATCAAACTGGCTACCCATCAATCTCAGGTTGGTAGTCAGATTCTACCAACCTTACACTAGCAATTTGCTCTTCAATCTGGCTACATACCGATCTCAGATTGGTAGTCATCTCTAATTGGTAGTCATACTCTACAGACCTCGCACTAGCAATCTATGTGTCAATCTGGCTACCTTCCAATCTTAGATTGGTAGTCATCTCGGATTGGCAGTCACATTCTACCAACCTCGCACTAGAAATTTGTGCTTCATACCAATCTTTGATTGATAGTCAAATTCTACCAACCTTGCACTAGCAATTTGTGCTTCAATCCCCCTACCTACCAACCTGAGATTGGTAGTCATCTCTAAATGGTAGTCATATTCTACTAACCTCGCACTAGCAATATGTGCTTTAAACCAATCTGTCATTAGTAGTCAGATTCTACCAACCCCGCATTAGCAATCTGTGCTTCAAACCAATCTCAAATTGGTAGGCACATTTTGCCAACCTCACATTAGCGATATGTGTTTGAATCTGACTGCCTACCACTTTCAATCTTGCACTAGCATTCCGTGCTTCAATTTGGTTGCCTACCAATCTAAGTCGCACAAGATATTGTACATGAATCATACTACCAACCAATCTTTGATTGGCAGTCGAGATTCTACCAACCTTGTGTTAGCAATTCTCAATTTTTGGTGAATTTTCAAAGTTTCCGTTACCTTAATCATTTTGGGCAAATTTTGAGAATAGATGAGCATTTACCCTTGTTTTAGGTAGATTTCAACATGTCCTAATAGTTTTTACAAACTTTGAATTTAAATATCTCCTAAAGTATGAAGCATTTTGAATCATGAATGGTCTTCTCGCGAAGATGTGGTAAAAGTCTACATCTTGTAAAAGGTCTTAACTTCATGTGAGCTAACTTTAGTAATCAGATGTTGACCAAAGTCAAATCAACCCAAAACAAGCTTTAGTCAACTTTGGAGGTTAACCATGTTTGTGATTGTAGTATCCCATTACTATCCCATTCAAATGTAGTACACCATTTTTATCCCATTCAAAAGTGCCTAAATATTGCAATGTCTATCATCATCACAATTAGCATCAACTTTTACACTTCAAACATTCAAATCGTTGAATATGATGTCAACAAGATTCAAACTTTTTAAATTCTCTTACGGATAGGATTCTATATTTATTGTAATTGTGGTAATTATTCATCGATTCAAATTTGCCTCTGGTTACCAAACATAGCTGTTTTCCACCAAAACCTTCTGGTTTTCTTTCTATAAGAAAATCTTACTTTTTGGTGAATTTGTGAATTTTCTGTGAGCTTATTGTTTCTTTGAGCAAGTTTTGGGAACATATGTGAACACGATGCACCTTTACGCCTATTTCAGCATGCTCTAATTACACTCTTTAGCTATCATAATAAAGTACCTCCTAAAGTATGAGGGATTTTGTAGCCAAATTGTTCTAGCTAAAAAATATGGAAAAACTCTACAATGTGCCAAAAAAAATAATTAAAAAATAATAATTACTTTCTAATGTAAAAATCAGGTTAATACGAGCCTACCCCAAGTCAAAATGACTGGTGTTGAATTCCCCGCAACTTTACAGGCCAACCAGACGAGGCCTATGTTTTTCTTCTTAGAGCATGCCCAGCCCAACTTGCCAACTCAGGCGACAAAAAGCCTGTAATGGCCTGCTGAAGGAAGCAGGGGGTGAGTTGATTCAACTAGCGGGGGGCTGGCGAGCAAGGCCACAAAAGCCTTCCAAGGGTGGCCTCGAGCCGCCACGAGGCACTCTTGCATTGGTTAAAGGGAATATCGAATGTGAGAGAAGAGACTAAAAAACTTGGAATTATATATGACGAGCTATAATCCACATAACGTCAACCTTCTTGGTTGAGATACAAGTTTGTTGCGCGGGCAGGGGTTCTTCCCACGGCAAAAGCGACTCCAACCTCCGGCTTGAGGAGAGGGTTGGGCATGCTCTTAAAGGAAGACAATAAGGAACCATTATATTACACACAATGCACACACGTGAATGGAATGCCACATTGACGTATGCAAAACACATGATGGAAGGACCACCCACCGAGCCACTTGCTTCTCAATCATCCCCGACCCACCTCCTCCCTTCTATTTATCCATACATGGTCCACTTCTTACTAATGGAGGAAAAAAGCAAATACAAAGAATAATAAGCCAAAAAATGAGTCTTCCCTTCAACCCTTTGCAACATACTTTTTACGATGTGGGTATATTACATTGAAGTTTCAAAGGGCTATCCTTTACCCCCATATGATCATCGTCTTTAAAAAGTACATGTAAAAAAAGTAACACTAGAAATGATATGGATGCAAAGTGCATTGAGTGTGGAAGTTACTTTTGTAACATCCACATCTTTACCCTTTCATGAGGAGAATGTCTTCATAAAAGGCAACATTCTCTTGGAATGTTTAAGCTTATTCTATTATAACATCAAGTGTGCACAATTTTGTCAACTTTGAGCCTCAATCATTTCCCTACTGCCAACTCAGAGCCTAGCTGGCAATAGGACCATGTTGAATTGCCACGTCACCCTGCCTTTCCAGCTGTATATGTTTTTGTAAGGCTTACGTGGGGTTGATTAGGTCTTATTTTTATTTTATTTTATTTTATTCGGATTTGAAACAATCAATGTATCAATTGGTTGACGTTTTAAACATTTTTATTGACAGCAGCTGACAAGTTGCTTTGTTGGATACACTTGTTCCATGTAAGGTAACTTGCTCAATAATGGCTTAAATTCAACATGGGAAATTTGTAGTGAAGTTAATATTGTAAGTAATTTTTGTGCATGGGCAAATTACGATGTGCCTTAAAGATGTAGAAAATCTTGAGCTCAACTAATGAATGATAGAGGTTGCTGTAAGGTACAAATCAATTGCATTCTCATTAAAGAGCATAAAAATGGTAACAAAGGCAAGGGCAACATTGATATTTAAAAATGCTTGAGGAAGTGCCGAAGATGCCCACTCTTCCAAAAGTTATAATTTCTCTTTGCTTTCAACAAGCCAACTTGCAATAGCAATTTATCACTTACATACCACAAACGGAATTCATCTTGGAAACAATACAGTCATATGGTAATATATTCAAAGGCCTATATTGCATCTTTTTTTTGGCACATATAAAATCATTGTAGATTGTCCAAAAATGAATTTGTGGGAAAAAAAAAAGTTCGAATCTTTAAAGGTTAACTAGGTGGACAATAGAATAGTTGATGTTTGTTTTATAAAAAAAAGTTAGTGCACTCTAACCCCCTTACTATCACACAGTGCCAAGCATGCCCTCTATGATATCACATTTTTAGAAAGTAGCATGTGGACACTGGCCATTTAGATATGCCCACCTTAGCCCAAATTTTTATTAGATACCCCATATATAAATTTTAGAATGTGACATAAAGGGAGTTTGAATGAACAAGTTAAAATTGACATGTCATTTGGATATACCAAGTCACTAAATTTTACCCTTGGTATTTATCAAATTTAAAATATTAATAAGCATAGAAATTTGTTTCTACATTGGTGTGTAGAGAGGGACATACTTTATGCTCTTCTTAAAATTCGTTTGAAGTGAATATAAAACCAACCAAAGATTAAGGGGGCACCAACCTAGAAGTAGAAGTCCATTTGAAACTTTAAAACCTATTCTAATCATAACTCTCAATCGCAGATTGGAAAAGAAGATAGAATGTAATTATTAATCTCACTTTGCAACCATACAAGAATTTGACTCCCAACACGAGGTTGGCAGAGCAATTATGAGCAATTATGAATTTGAGTGGAGATTGGCAAAGTAAACATCAATTAAACTATCAATTTATAATTCGCAAGGCAAACATTGATGTGATTGCCAATTCGACAAGAATCACATAAGAATCCAACTGCTAATCTCAGATGGGCAAGCCAAAGATGAGTAATCTTGGATGGGCAAGCCAGAGATGAGTAATCTCGGATGGGCAAGCCAAAGATGAGTAATGTCGGATAGGCAAGCCAAATATGAGTAATCTTGGATGGGCAAGCCAGAAATGAGTAATCCCAGATGGACAAGCTAGATATGAATTATCTCGGATGGGCAAGCCAGATATGAGTAATCTCGGATGGGCAAGCTAAAGATGAGTAATCTCCGATGGGCAAGTCAGAGATGCGTAATCCCGGATGGGCAAGCCAGAGATGAGTAATCTTGGATGGGCAAGCCAAATATAAGTAATCCCGGATGGACAAGCCAGATATGAGTAATCTCGGATGGGCGAGCTAGATATGAGTATGACTGCATATCCTACATTGAGAAGTGAACCTTAAGTGTGACTCACAATCAACTCTGTAAGTCACATTTGAATGTGATTGCTTATTCGAGAATAAAAAGCAAGACAATGAGCTAAATACCAAACTCAATCGTAAAAGCATAAGGAACTTGAATGTTAAGGTTGTTGAACAAAGCAAAGCAACATTACAAAACAAGTCATATTTGTCTACCAAAGGAAGTTGTGGTTTACACCCAATTCACATTGATTTTTTTCAGATAAACCAACTTGTTAAGATAAAACATCTAATTATACAAGCATCAAAGTCTGTATTAAAGTATTGGGAGACACTGAGCAATTTCTTCTTGTTGACATAAAGAGTTTCATGTAGTCATTTCATTGATCCCTATTGTAGCACTTTTGTTTTTGAAACTTTGGCTTTCACACCAAAATCTCATGTAACAAAAAACTACCCTACTTGGTAGACCATTTTGACACGAACTAGATTAAATTTGACATGCATGAAAATCTGAAAATTTCTATCAATAAAAAGAAAACAGAATAAGTAATACAAAAACTCAAGATCATCATGGAAATGAATCTTGATGACGATCTTTAACTCTTTCGTGTAAACCACAAAACTGAAGGAGATGAAAGATCATTCCAACACATAAGTACACATTTTCAGTACAGCATGCCGACCTTAGCCTTGATTCTTATAACCTACCTCATATATGAAATTTTAGGATGACCTGAAGGGAGTTTGAATAAACAAGTTCAAAAAATTGACATGACATTTGGATATACTAAGTCACTAAATTTTATACTTGGTATTTATCAACTTTAATAAGCATAGAAATTTGTTCTCACACTAGTGTGTAAGGAGGGGCATACTTTAGGCTCTTGTCATAATCTGTTTGAAGGAAATATTAATCCAACCAACATTAAAGGGGGCACCGATCAAGAACTAAAAGTCCATTTGAAATTTTATAACCTATTCTAGTCATAACTCACAATCAAAAATTAGAAAAGAAGATAGGATGTAATTGTTAGTATGAGTTCGCTACCAATTAAGAATTTGACTCCCACCACGAGGTTAGCAAGCAAACAAGAATCTAACTACCAATCTCAGATAGAGGCAAGCCAGAGGAATCTGACCACCAATCTCAGATGGGCAAGCTAGAGGAATCTGACACCAATCTCAGATAGAGGCAAGCCAGAGGAATCTGACCACCAATCTCAGATGGGCAAGCTAGAGGAATCTGACACCAATCTCAGATAGAGGCAAGCCAGAGGAATCTGACCACCAATCTCAGATGGGCAAGTCACACGAATATGACTACCAATCTCAGATAGGCATGTCAGATGAATCTGACTACCAATCTCCGATGGGCAAGCCAAACGAATCTGATTACCAATCTCGGATGGGCAAGCCACACAAATCTGACTACCATTCTCCGATGAGCAAGCTAGACGAATTTGACTACCAATCTTGGATGGGCAAGTCGGCAAGCCAGACGAATCTAACTACCAATCTCGGATGGGGCAAAGCAATCTCGGATGGGCAAGCCAGACGTCTGACTACCAATCTCGGATGGGGCAAGCAATCTCGCATGGGGCAAGCTAGACGAATCTCACTACCAATCCCAGATGGGCAAGCCAGACAAATCTGATTACCAATCTCTTATGGGCAAGCCACACTTGAGTATGACTGCTTATCTTTGAGTGTGATTGGCAATAAACTCAGTGAGTCACATTTGAATGAGATTGCTTATTTGAAAATAAAAAGAAAAAAGAAACAAGACATGAAGCTAAATACCAAACTTAAATCGTAAAATCATAAGGAACTTGAATGTTAACATTGTTGAACAAGACAAACTCACATTGAAAAACAAGTCATATTTGTCTACCAACCAAAGTTGTAGTCTACACCCAACTAAACACACCAAAATCTCATGTAACAGAAAACTACCCTACTTGATAGACCACTTTGACATGAACTAAATTAAATTAAATTTGCTATTAATAAAAATCTGAAAATCTCTATCCGTAAAAAAAGAACAGTATAAACAATAAAAAAACCTCAAGATCATCATGTAAATGAACCTTGATAACGATGTTTCAAGTAAACCAAAAAACTGAAGGAGATGAAAGATCATTCCAACACATAAGAACACATTTTCGCTGAAGCATGTTGAAAAGAACTTTATTTTCAGTGAAAACTCATGAAAGAATGTCATACTACATTTGTTGAGATTCATCTGTAACTAAGATTAATCTGTAACAGAGACATTTCTCTAAATTTTAAGTTCTTGTAATATCCAGATTCTTATAATTCCGTACACGATTTACATACTCAAGAATGAAGTTGCAAGTAACGAAGATAACTATAGGAATGTTCTAAAGAAAGAGAACCTGAACGATAAAGTCAATGATAAGTTGCACCACATATTGCACCTGTAACTAAACATTTAGAATGATAAGTCAATGGAATCTAGGGTTAATCGCTATACACATGGATCTACTAATCTAATAGTGCACTTTCGATTTCAGAACTGAATCACTACAGAAAATTCAACTAACAGCCGCAACTACCAAGGTTCCACAATAACATCAACTTCGAAATCAGCGTTCAATGGACAGGACAAAACGCATCATCTGAAACTCAACCATGGCATGAACCAATTGCAATCCTTAGTTTCAAGAGAAGACAAAATGTGTAATACCTCCGAAGTAAGTTTTCTATACATGGTAGTTATACAAAAGTGAGAGTTCCAGATAATGGTAGCCGATATTTACAGACTCCAAGCGACAAAAGGAATGTTTTGAGGACCAACAATTGCCAAATAGAGTACCTGTATATCTACATGACTACTTACTCTGGACTGCAAGATACTAAGTAATTATGTACAAGCGGATGGAAAAAAATAGAGGTCTGCGGATGTTTACCCGATCTTGCGCTGATCCCTGAGATACTAACAGGAAAGACGCATGGGCCTGTCCATCCAGACGAGAGTGAGCTTAGTTGTATGAGTGCATGCTGGAGCCGATCATCAAAACTTGCATGATCTTGTTGTCAGATAATCAAGAGTTTCTATGTGTGCTTACTTCTGTAAGCGTCTAATCATTGCCTTGCCTCCTAATTAGATGGTCGATGAGGAAAGACACAGTCCTCCGGTTTGATGTAGTCAAATGTGCTGGCCATGATAGTTCGATCGTGTTGCGGCGGACAGGTCGCACATCTCTTTACATGCTGTCAGGAGACCTTGCTCACAATCTATGCCGGGATTGCAAGATGGAACGAAAGGAGATAAGACTCTTCCGAGCGAGCCACCCACTCAGAATCATTGCCTTGTATGAGAATGACTGCTTTGTGTTTGCCTTGTATGAGGATGACTGCTTTGTGTGATAGAGGATGATAAATGTCTTCAAGAAAGTTTGTTACTTCAGCTCCTCCAGCCAAGCCCTTGGAGAATGCGCTCTGATGTTTTGATGAACTTAGAGAATGGTGACGCATCGAGTTGTTGACGAGGGGCAGATTCTGAAGCTTGAGGTACTGCGTGCACCCCCAAAAGCGGATTCTCTCTGCGGATAGCTTCCACTGTCTTGAGGTCGACAGGTCGACCGCTCACGTCGGTGACGTAGAAGGTGTTCACAGCTTTGTCATCTTGAGTGGAAACATCCGCTCTTGTAACAGAGAGACCGTTCTCACGAAAGATACGCGTCACATCAGTCAGAAGCCCTGCTCGGTCGCTTGTGCACAAATCCAATCGTAAGCCCTGCTAGTACCAATAAATGCCAGTTGGAAATTTCAGATAAGACTTCGAAGACAAGGATAAAAGTACCAACACCAAAACCAGGATTAAGAGTGATAGGTGCATCCTAAACCCAAAGCGTGTAAACAATGCGACTTGGTCCACAAGTAACATAAGAAGAGAATGATCCGTTCAATTCTTACTTCGGAACATCGACGCTCAATAGCTGCCTCCAGACATCTTTTGACCTTCTCCTTCGCTTCAGCGTCAAGAATCTGGCCGTCCATTCGACGTATGTGATACTCCTGCACGTACGCATCTTGCCCATTAACTTCAATGAAGTGAAAATCACTTTCCTATCATAAATATCTGAATTTCTCATGAATGTACTACCCTCGGAACCATTTTCTGAGATTCACAATGTGTACGAAATGTATAGTAGCAGAGTTACGAACTCAATAGTGAACAAAAAAGATTGCAATTGCTGAATTACCTGGACAGCCAGTGGACCGGAGGAGTCAATGGTGGCATGGAAGACCACATACTTCAAATCCGTCAAAGTGCAAACAGTATCGAACAGAAGCTTAGGTCGATCTGGACACCTCACATTAATCACTGAATAATTCTTCTCGCTCCCAATGTGAACTTCGATTTTTGTATCCTTCTTCTTCTCGTCCCCTAACGAGCTTCGTGAGTTTGCTAGGCCGAAATCGTTATCGGCAAGCATAAGTTGGTGCAGACGTCTCTCCACGTGAGTATGACTGTCTGCTACAACTGATCGGGCAGCTTTTTCGTTGTCATAACCTTGCATGATAGGCTTCAGTTTCTCCAGTATCCTTTCCAACTTTTTCACGTTCTCGATAGGCCCCAAAGTGTCCTCGTCCGTGACATATATGACACAAGCTACTCGACGATTGTGAGTCCAGACTTCAGCAGCATTTACGCGACAGTACATTTCAGCCAAAACAGCTGAGACCTCAGACAGCAAGCCAGGTCTGTCCGTCCCGGTAAGCTCAATCGCTGTGTGTTCTGCAATGGTCTGTGTGCCAATGCACCTCCCAGGACACTTCTGGAATTCAGCCGTCCACTTTTTTTTCTGCAAAGTGAGGGCCTGCACAAAATAGAAGTTGGTTAACAAGTTGGTTGCGAAATTAAAATTTCTAAAGAGACAAGCACGGAAATGATCGTAAGAAAATTAGTGATTTACTAAACGGTACCAAACGAAATCAAACCTAAAACGAAGACTAGAAAAGCTCTAAAAAGTAACGGTGAAAGCATAAGTTAAACAGTACAGAAATCATCTACACACAATGATCAACGACTCTGATCCTCACAAAAACCAAATCCTGAAGGTAATCTCTGATTCCGACCTTTTGGATGTTCCCGATAATTTTTTCATCACGGATCTTCCTGCCTCTTGCATCTGTGACATGGAACACTGCAAAACACAACAAGCGGACTGTTATTCAACAATTCTCGGAAGAAAGCCCAATGACTCCTTCACTAACTAATATAGTGGAACTGCTGAAGACCACGAATAAACTTGAGCGATGGCTCACCGTCCATGAACCAGCCTCCATCTGATGAAATGTACGCCTTTGTGATCGTTAGGTCCATATCCATGAGCTCTTGCACAACGTCGAGCAGAGTTCCGTGCTTGTTCTGACTGCTAACCTGCATCCACGTGGCGATGGTGCATAAACAAACAGAACTTCTAAATAACTAAATAATATTTCTTAGAGTCCCGCATCATAATCGAAAACTACTGAACAGCTACATCCCGACGAAAAATGGACTACGAGAAGCTTCGACTCGGCAAGATAGATACTGCGAGTTCGGGGGTAACCAATCGGTGCACATATCTCCCGACTGAAAGTAGTGAACTCTGGAAGAGTGATCTACACAACGATTTTTATAATTATACGGCCTCTAATCCGCTAAAGGATGGACAGACTCTCTCGCTGCAAGGGCCAGTCGAAAACCTGTAGCTCGAGCAAACGGGTGGCGGAGCGCTACTTACCGAGAGAAACTAAAATTTTCAACAATTCGAGAGCGTTCACCTCTCATCTAACCAAAACATCTACTCGCTCTAGTCATTTTCAGCCAAAACAATGCATGTGGTCTAAAAGAACTCTCAGCCCTTCCGAGCACCGTTACTGCACGCGCATGGTGAGTACCTTGACGAGGGTGGCATTCTTCTCGGCTTCATTGTCGATCACAACCCTGCAAAAACAACGCGGAATTTTTTTTAAAAAACTGAACAAATGACACAAACAATCTAAAAGCTACACTAGAACACACGCCCGAGTCGCTGCACAGCCGCATGCTTACTTTGGAGGATCGATGATTGAACTCATTGTGTCATACTCGGGATCGAAATACGGCCAGCTCTTGTTAAGAGTCATTGCCGGTCCACTATTAAGAGGCATCGGAGACGCCAACATGTTGATAGATTCCCTGCAGCAGACAAAACAGAAACGAAACAAAAAGTTACAAACCGACGCACACGCCGCAAGCAAAAACAAAAAAACAAACGCTTAAGAAAACGAAACACCAATCCGTTCCCTACAAGAGAAAAGAAGTTGTATGCGACAAACCTCCGGCCTAGAACGAAAACCGCAACCGCGCTAAGTACACCAAGAAAACTACAGAATTTTCTGGCTAAGGCTTGAGAGGCAAGAATCAACTAGTCGGCTCCGAGTCTTGACAGGAGAGGAGGAGATACAAACACCTCGCCACCTCCCTGAATCCGCCACTCACAGTTCGTTAGAACTGTCACCACACAGAACCACGAGCTACACAATCAACGTTTTCGCGCAACCGCTTCCCCGAGACACGCCATGCATTCAGCCACTCATAAAGCACAAGACAAAAAAGAATCTGCTGCCAGCCGCCTCTTTATAAAGCCAACACAAAGAGGAGAAGAAGAACGTTCCTCTCTCTCTTCTCGCCACAACTCTCTTCTCTCTCTCTCTCACAAGAAATTTTAAAAACGTACGGCTGTAAAACTCAACCTTCTCTCTCTCTCTCTAAGTAAGAAATCTCTACCGCGATACAACAAAATCTAGCGAAATCATGATACACCGACCGCTCACAATCACAGCATCAATGCCACCGCGCTCCGTAGCTTTTTTGCCAAAAATAACATAATCTCTCCAATGCGAGGCTAAGTACCTCACCACGGCACCTTGGTCTTATTAACCATGCCAGTTTGTCAATTACCGGGCCTACGACCACTGTTTTGCCCCTGCCAGCAAGCGCCACGCCTCTCTGACGAAGCAAACTAACACCGCAACCACTTCACACCAAATCCACACAACAAAACACACAGAAACACATCCTGTCACCGAACCTGCCAATTACACACGCACTATTTGCTCCGTCGCCGCAAATCCGATCCGTTTGCCGCAGCAAGATCCCCCATAGCCGGACCCGTCAAGCCCGCCATAGCCACACCCCTCCCTCCTTCCTGTTGCCTGTCCGCGCCGGGCAGCCCCTGCAAAATTTTCCAGATCCCGGGCAGGAATCTCTAATTCTGTTAAGCAAATTCCTCCTGGTCTGATAAAACCACTCATGTGTCGGAGAATCAAGAACTGTTCGTGTTTTTTAAAGGCTTATTCATATTACTGTGGGTGCCAAATAGTGTGATTTAGGGTCTGGGGTAAAAAGAAAACTAGGGTAGCGGGTAGCCGCAAGGTACCCTTCCCTTTTTTATTTGATACTGTCTGGGGCCTACCAGGGCCCGGATCTAGCTAGGCCCCCCTACCCTAGTGTACCTCCCCTTTGGAAAATTAGAAATTAACAATTTGGTATTTTTATTATTACTGTAGCCGACTACTGGCAGAAAGTACTTGTGGGAAAGTTTAAATATAGATGATATGATGGTGTGCTTTTTATAATTGAAAAGTAGTAGACTAAAAAAGAAGTTAAATTCTTGTAGGAATTTTGCAACTAAAAATTCTTCCCTAGTGAGATTCCTCCTAAAATATGATACAATATGATATATCATATCTAGAGACTTGTTTGAGTTGCATAATATTTCTCTCCTGGAGGTGACAAAGGAGATCCTTTCCTTCTTGTATACACTTTGTGTGGTTTATTGAAGAAGTTTACGGGCGTATGCAGAAGTCCTTTTAGGGAGGTGCTTACATCGCGACTCTATTATTCTATTGTTGTCATGCCTATGGAATTGACAAGTTGAATTGTATATATTATTTGTATATAAGAAGCAACTACAGTTTTGATTTGGTGAATGTTAATTTCATTGGCAGTCAGATTTACCAACCTCGCACTAAGATATTCAGATTCTATTAACCGCGTACCAGATATTGTAAATGGATCTTTGATTTACCGACAGCATACAGGATATTGTAAATGAATCTCGAGTTTACCAACCGCGTACTCAGATTGGCGGTCAGATTTACCAACCGCGTATTCAGATTGGCGGTCAGATTTACCAACCTCACACTAAGATATTCAGATTCTACTAAACACGTACCAGATATTGTAAATGGATCCTAGATTTACCGACAGCATACATGATATTGTAAATGAATCTCGAGTTTACTAACCGCGTACTCAGATTGGCGGTCAGATTTATCAACCTTGCACTAAAATATTCAGATTCTACTAACCGCGCACCTGATATTGTAAGTGAATATTTGATTTACGGACAACAATACATGATATTGTAAATGAATCTCGAGTTTACTAACCGCGTACTCAGATTGGTGGTCTGCTTTACCAACCTCTCACTAAGATATTCAGATTCTACCAACCCCGTACCAGATATTGTATCAGATTTACCAACCGCATACATGATATTGTAAATGAATCTCGAGTATACCAACCGCGTACTCAGATTGGTGGTCTGCTTTACCAACCTCGCACTAAGATATTCAGATTCTACCAACCGTGTACCAAATATTGTATCAGATTTACCAACCGCATACATGATATTGTAAATGAATCTCGGATTTACTAACCGCGTAGTCAGATTGGCGGTCAGATTTATCAACCTCGCACTAATATATTCAAATTCTACTAACGGCGTACCAGATATTGTAAATGAATCTCGGATTTACCAACCGCGTACTCATATTGGCAGTCAGATTTATCAACCTCGCACTAAGATATTGAGATTCTACCAACCGCGTACCAAATATTGTATCAGATTTACCAATTGCGTACATGATATTGTAAATGAATATCGGATTTACCAACCGCGTACTTAGATTGGCGGTCAGATTTACCAACCTTGCACTAAGATATTCAGATTCTACTAACCGCGTACTAGATATTGTAAATGAATCTTTGATTTACCAACAACAGACAAAATATTGTAAATGAATCTCGAGTTTACTAACCGCGTACTCAGATTGGTGGTCTGATTTACCAACCTCGCACTAAGATATTCAGATTTTACCAAACGCGTACCACATGTTGTAAATAAATCTTTGATTTATCGACAACATACATGATATTGTAAATGAATCTCTGATTTACCAACCGCGTACCAGATATTCTAAATGAATATGTGATTGGCAGTCAAGATTCTACCAACCTCCACTAGCAATGAGATTGGTAGTCACATTCTACAAATCACGTACTAGCATATTGTATACGATCGGAGTGTCGGCCAATCTCATATTGGTAGTCAAATTCTACCAACCGAGTACCAGAGATTGTAAATGAATCAAGCTGCCATCCAATCTCTGATTTGCAATCGAGATTCTACCAACCTCGCACTAGCAATCAGATTGGTAGTCACATTTTTCAAACCGCGTACTAGCATATTATATATGATCACAAGGCCGACCATTCTCAAATTGTTAGTTCGATTCTACCAACCGCGTACGAGATATTGTAAATGAATCGGGCTGCCAACCAATCTCTAATTGGCAGTTGAAATTTTACCTTCGCACTAGCAATCTGTGTTTCAATCTAGTTGCCTACCAATCTTAGATTGGTAATCAGATTCTACAAACTGCGTTCTAGCATATTGTATATGATCACATTGCCGACCAATCTCAAGTTGGTAGTCAGATTCTACCAACCGCATACTAGATAGTGTAAATGAATCAAACTGCCAACCAATCTCTGATTCGTAGTTAAGATTATACCAATCTCGTACTAGCAATTTGTGCTTCATTCTAGCTTCCTACCAATCTGACATTCAATCTCAGATTCAATCTGGCTTCCTACTAATCTAAGATTTGAATGCATTGTGAATCTAATGTGAACATGAAATCTGAGTACCAACCTGAAATTGGTAGAATTAAATTTTACAAACCTTGCACTAACAATTTGTGCATCGATCTGGCTGCGAACCAACCTCTGATTGGCAGTCAAAAATCTATTAACCTTGCACTAGCAATTTGTGCTTCAATCGGGCTCCATACCAATCTCAAATTGGTAGTCAGATTCTATCAACCTCGCACTAGCAATCCGTGTTTCAATCCGGCTCCCTACCAATCTCAAATTGGTTGTCAGATTCTACCAACCCCGTGCTGGCATATTGTACATCATCAAACTACCGACCAATCTCAGATGGCAGTCGTGATTCTGCCAACCTCGTATTAGCAAATTGCACAGGAATGTGACTGCTAGCCCATTTAGATTAGTACACCAATTACGAGTATAGTTGTCAAATATGGATTGGCAATAACAATCTCATCTAATTTGCTTTTCGACCTCATATTAGCAAACTGCACATGAATCTGACTACCAACTTGACATTGGCAAACCAAAATTGAATGTGAGTGCAAATCTCAAACTGTCAAGCCATACATGAGTAATTCAGTAAATCTCAATTTGAGAATTTTGGTTTGAAAGTGACTATTTGTAGCAATTTGCAAACTTCTGTTTGTAATTGACTATCAATTGGAGATTAAGTACCAAGCCACAAAGCCAATACCACTTTTAGATTATGAAAACATGAATGAATCTAGTGTAAATATTACTATAAAAGACCAACTAAAGTTGGGAAGCAATACATATTGTGTCAAGTTTGAACTTTGGATTGCCTCTACCAATGATTAATCATTGTATTAAATACTTCCTATGTATATGATGAAGATAACTTTCATATTATCTACACGTAACCAGTAGACAAAAAAAATTGGTACTCTTGTAAATAGTTTGAAATAACTTTGAATAGTTGATTATCCATAAGAAAATCTAGACGTTGTTTTACACACATTGATTCACCTTAGCCAAAGACATCTTCCTGATAGTTGTAACAATAAGTATTATGTGTGATAAAGTTGGTGCTATAACATCACTTTGTCATCTGGAAAAATTAATTGCCACTTCATCAAACTAATCATCATACAAGCCTTCCTTTCAAGAGTAAAATTTGTGTCTATTAGTCATTTTACATATGCATGCTCAAATAACATCCTCTAAAGATTGTTCTTATCTAGTTTTCTTTATAAAATTGTAATTATTGCAATAATCATTTTCATAGTGTGCACTACTTCACACAGTAGTAGTCCACCTATACATCTAAACGCTAAATAATAATGAAATTAAATTTTCTACGTATAGAACAAGGTACAAGACTTATTATGTAGCCACACTAATTTGAAATAATTGTGCCAATTTTAAATTAAGAATTCTAGGTACCCATAAAAATTTGATCATGGCTGTAAAGATGAAATGTGATTAGAGATTGTTGGCAACATGATAATAAACCAGTTGCTGCACTAATTCCCACTCACTAGCAATCATTCATTGTTAAGCAACTCACAATATAATGACCATAAGCATGTGTCATTGCTGAATCTCAAGTACACAAAGTGCCTTTCATTACTTGATCCTGTCTCAAATTTGAAATTATTGTGAATCCAATTTGAATGTATAGTGGATCCAATTTGAATTTATTTTTTATACTAATTTTAAAATATTTTTTACACTAATTTGAATGAATGCCAATGCCTCTTTACCTGTAAGGCAATTCTCACAGTTCTCACATTAGAGCGTCTCCAGCGGTGACTCTGGAAGGCCAGAAAAACGACCACGTGCTGCCAACCTCCGAAAGTGGAATCGCACCGTTCACTCTGCAACGGTAGCGTGGAAGTCAGGCTCGGCCAAGGAGGCCCAGGGCACGGCCAAATCTCACGATATACAGAGCTCTGTACACTGCACTTGAGAGCTGGTCAAAGCGAATCTTCTTGGCTTTTGTAGCTTTTTGGGAAGGATGGCGGGAAGTGGGAGAGCTTCGTCGCAGGCTGCACCTCTCATGTCGACCCTCACGAGAGCCACCGCTAGGTGTGGTGCCACTGGACCGACTTTTCTGCGCTCTGGCAGATTCCCCAAGCTCGCCCGAAGCCTCTGCCAGAGTCATTTGGCAGAGTCTCCATTGGAGATGCTCTTAAAAATATATTCCATGGTTCTACAGTTAGTCGTAAAAGACTGAAAAATGACTTGACACAGTTAAAAAAAAAAAAAAAAAAAAAAATCTTGATGTAAAATTGTCTAAATTACAAAAAATGATCCTCTTGTACTTCGGGTTAGAAATAACTTAATCGGAGTATTATGTAGAAGATTTGATTGTAATATCTTAAACTTATCTTACATTCTTCCTCACTTGAGAAATTTGAACCGTTTATTCTTCTTCATTTGTGAGATCATAATAGTCAAAGTTGAATGATTTTTTTAAATCCAAAAGTTTGTTCAAATTTCTTGGATCTTTTGGAAATACATACAATTTCTAATTCCTAGTTAGGGATGTTCCATACATATGCAATTGATTTTTTGATTTTGATCTTTAGATGTCACTCACTTGGTTTGCCAATCTTCTTGGTAATCACTTTCATGTTTGGTTGCTAATCTTTGATTGGTACTCGAATTCATGTGCACTTTGTTGACGTGACATTGGTAACAAGGTTCATATCTGGTTTGTCAATCTCAAGTTGGCAATCAAACTCATGTCTAGTTTTAGAACCTCACATTGGTAATCACATTTAACTGTGATTTTTGAAGTTGAAATTGGTAATTACTTAGAAACTTGACTTTAAGTTTGAAGAATTTGCATATATATTGATCTTCACCTTGCTAATTAGAGATCAAAACCCGTATCAACTTACGGTAGTTGGGTTCATATTAGATGTGACAATCTTTAAAATCCAATGGGAGTCTCGTTTGTCAGTCTCAAATTGGAGATTGTATTAAAACATTATTTGCAAATCTCAGATTTGCGGTCAAAATCATCTTCGGCTTGCCAATCTGAGATTGGCCATCCATCACATTCATGTTAAACTTAGCGGCCAGAATTCGGCGGTCACATTCTAATCTAAGATTGGTAGCAATTCCTTGCCATCTATCACATTCACATGAAACTTACCGACCACAATTTGGCGGTCACATTCTAATTTGAGATTAGCAATGGTTCCATGTACAAGTTCCCCCAAGATTTGTCTTGTTTGGATAAGTAGTCAGATTCAAGTTTTGTTTGCCAACCTCCCAATTGAAAGTCGGTTTTACCTCTTGTTACCCTATTTGTTATAGTCTACCTTGCTCAACAGTTTTTGATTTATAGTCAGAATTACACTTCATTTTCACATTTTTAATGAAGACATAGTCCTGGGCACTCTTGGTTAATCTCCTACCTACATCAAAGAAAATATGATTTCAACACAAAACAAGTTCCTAAGTACATACTAGTACAACACCAAATCTCTACACTTTTCAAGTTGACATTTACCAAATAAACAAGAGTCGCTTTCTATATGCAAATGGCATGTCAAACTAAACTCGTCAATAGGATTGGCAAATATGACAACAACAAAATAATAACACTTCTATGTAAGCACCTTCCTAAAAAGACTTTTACTTTTAATCTACCCTAAATGCTAATCAACAATCTAATAAACTAATATCTAATTATCGTAAATATCAATTACAACAAGAACGAAATTTTACAAGGCCTTCAATTCTATACAAGAATAATTTGTTAAAGAGCATACTAGTACTCAAAGTTTTCAAAAGAATTCCTCCAAGTTACCGATCTCCAAAGGAGTCTTCTTAATCATGCCCTATACCACAACACACAATATCCTGAAAACCCACTAGGGTTGCAACAATGTGTTTCTAAAGGTGAGGATATCTTGTGAAATGCAAAAAATGTCTCTTTGCCATGTAGGCGCTACTTTAGTTCATGATCATATTATTCTCAATTGATTTTAAATTTAAATTAATATATGAAAACTAAAAAATATACTACTTGCAAAGGAGTTTGTAGATTTTACTTATTATTCAAGCGGTTAATTAATTTATTATTAAAGAAGGGTACAATTAGGGTGACCTATCCAGTACTGTACCGATAAGGGCTAGTATTTATTGAGAAGAACTTCCCCTTTTTAATGAATTTAAGGAGAATTTTTCCTTTTTGAGAGTTGTCAGTCTTTAGAGCTCCTAACTTTATTCCATTTCAGAAAAAAAAAAACAGAGGCTCATTGCTTTATTAAAAAAACATTCAGATGGGTAGTAATGTATGGCCGTATAAATATAATTCTCACATGGGCATAAAGAAAAAGAAGAATGCCCAATTAGGAATTAATATTAATGCCTTTATTGCAAAGAAAGCTTTTCATGATGAGGCTCATCCCATGAACTTTTCCAAGTTGACCAACCCATGTGCTTGATGTCATAAAAGGTACCAAATTAAAAAATTGATTCATTAGACTTACATGTGGAGTCTAGGCTATAAAATCTCAAATACCAACTAAAGTATTGTGCCAAATGGCTTCAAGCCCACAATTTGAGTTTAGTCTTCCATGTGTAAAGGTTATTGTACACATTGCTACTTCCTTTAGTGATTTTATTTAATACGTACTAATGAAGATAAAAATTTAAATTGTGATAGAATCAAGAAATGAATTATGATAGTCCCAAACATTTAATACTCATACCAAGGTGAATGTTTATGTTTAAAGCATTGAGTTATCTCTAAAATATTACCTTCAACTTCTTACGTAATAACGTTAATAGATAGATAGAAACTTCGGTCCCTTTCCGAGGGGCAGGCGTGAATGAAGTGTTTCGTTCGTAATGCGAATTACCCGATCGGACAAGGGGAAATTGGGATACTACTACTTCCCCCTTTCAAGGGTAGACAATAACTACGCTAGTTTCAACGTTTATATTGTTTTTAAAAATGGATGAAACATAATGCAAGTAGAGTCAAAGCAAGCACGACTCCCTACTCGAAGCAAATCGTGATCCTTATTTGTGAACCCACAAAATTATTTATTGAATTTTTTTAGTATGGAGGCTCCGTAAGAACCCTAAGGGCCTAAATAACTTCCTTGGGGATATGGAGTGGAACCTTATAGAAAAAGCAAATACACTCAACAATAATTCCATCTACTATAGTCAAAAAAGGGTCTCATTCAAATCATATTCAAAACAACAACACTTCTTCTTTTCTTTAAAAGAAAAAAAAAGTATATATTTTGATTGAAAATATCTCAAGATCTATACAATCAAGTTGTACAAAACGTGATAGATAGACTAATCCCAAAGAAGATCCTCCCACCGTTAAGATTCTCAAAATCAAGCTTCAAAAATAAGATTACTCATTTGATTTGAAAAGGATTATTTGAAAGCAACTTCGCTCTCATATGCTAATCAAATGGAGATTTACCAAAAACCCACATCTGCAAATTGAAATTGGGCAAAAAAAAAGACAACCCAACAAAAAAAAGGGTCATATTCAAGGGGGTCGGACTCTTCCCCGTCGAGGAACGAACGAGGGGGCGGCTATTTTGCTGTCGCGAGAAGAAAGACTCGTGGATGAGGCTCATGTCGCGATCCAAGGACAGACAAACCAGACGCAGGGACGAGTTTTTTTCCCGCTCGCGGTTGGTCGGCCATTTAATCCGTCCGAGTAGATTCATGGCCATGATGGGTTCCAAATACCCTTCTATCGCATCCTTATGCATGGATGCTGACAAACCATTGCTGTTGTTGTCCTTGTATGTATGAGCGCATATACCGCGCCCATCATGTTGCCTGCCTGCCCGAAGCCTCCAAAGCAAAGCAAAGCAAAGCAAATCAAGTCTCCTCCTCATCATTCCCATTCATTTAAGTTACTGGATTTCTACATGCCCTTTGCTTCTTCATTCATCATGCTTGCTTTTTGCAGTAAGCAAACAGTATTAGAGACGTAAATTGTCTCTTTAGAGTATATCAAAGTGGTTACAAACATTTGTGAGTGAAAAAACAACAGCAACGTTTGTCACAAACGTTCCTTTGGAACGAAGCGCGACAAACGTTCCTTTGAAACGGAGCGCGACAAATGTTACGGAGCGCGACAAATGTTCCTTTCAAACGGAGCGTGACAAACGTTCCTTTGAAACGGAGCGCGGTGGTGTTGATGCTATGATTGTGAGCGGTCGGTGTATCATGAATTTGTTAGATTTGGTTGTATCGCGGTAGAGATTTCTTACTTAGAGAGAGAGAAGGTTGAGTTTTACAGCCGTACGTTTTTAAAATTTCTTGTGAGAGAGAGAGAGCGAGTGTGGTGAGAAGAGAGAGAGGAACGTTCTTCTTCTTGTTCTTCTTCTCTTTGTGTTGGCTTTATAAAGAGGCGGCTAGCAGCAGATTCTTTTTTGTCTTGTGCTTTATGAGTGACTTGAATGCATGGCGTGTCTTGGGGAAGCGGTTGAATTGCATTGCAAAGTTACTCCACAAAACTCATTACCGTATTTGTTTTCGGTTTTTCAAACACATGCATCGCTCATTTGAAGCGAACAAGTTTCGGTTTCCAAGCAAACAACGTTTTTGATTGAAGAGGAGTTTCTTTACTTAAGAAGTTTCAATAAGTTCCTTAGAAGTTTCACAAGTTGTTATTCTTCTAGAGTTTAAGAGTAATGAAGACTTGATTTGTGGAGTTTTGTAAATGTAGAATTTGTGAATTGTCGGTAACGTGCTTTGAGGCATTTAAGATCCCCGGGATTTTTGTGTAGTAGGTTCTATGATATGTTTATATGATAAAGATCTCAAAGACAATTTATTGCAATTTAAAAAGAAAATACAACTATAATTATCGGTTTCATATACAAACGTCACGCGCGTGAGTTTGACTATCAATCTTAGAATTAAAAACTAAAAGCCTGTGATTCCGACTATCAATCTTATAATTAAAAACTAAAAGCGCGTGAGTCTGACTACCAATCTAAGAATTAAAAACTATACATCGATCCAACTGCCAATCTAACATAGTATTGTACAAACAAAGTTGGTGATGTTATAAAATTCATGTAAGAAGTTCAAATAGTTGATTAAGGTAACGATATAGCAAGTTGTTGTTTATATAATTTCAATGCCCCTCATCTACAGGACGATGAAGTTTATTCCGATTGTACTACTGTATCTAATTAAATTGATGATGTAACATTATCTTGAAATTTGAGGTGATTGGTTGAAAATTCTTTGAGTTTATTACCATGTCAATCTTCTAAATAAGAATGAAGTTCTTTTCACCAAGCAAACACTTGTTATTTTGAAGGCTGAAAATAAGATATTCTCCCAATAAGGTGTTGAGTATTAGATTTACATTTGATCTTTCGGTACATAATTGATAAATGAATTTACGTTTACTATCGGAATATGAGAATCTAAGAACGGTAGCAACAGTAGAACCGACGGCTAGTGTATTAGCAGCGGATGAATTTAGCACATTGGCCATTCCATTCATGAAACCACGGGCTAAAACCGATGAAAATTACAAATAAATTTCTATTCTCAGTATAAAATAGCGCAATTGCTGGAAGAGATAGGTGAAAAACCGATTGGGTTTGTTAAATGCTACTTATTAGCTTGTAAAAGTCAAAAACTTCCCGAATTCTCATTGGTAGTAAATATTCATGTTTGGTGTCTCAATTTGAGAATCCAAGATAAGTAGTCAACTTCATGTATGGCATCCGTGTTGGAGAATTCAAATCTATTTGACGTCTCAATCTAAAGGTTTGAGATCTATAGCCATATTTACGTATGAGAATTGAGAATATTTGGTGTCCGAATCTCAAAATTTAAAAATAAGTAAATGAGATGTATGGCCTCCTAATTTAAGAATCTAAGATTGTTAGCTAGATTTATGTCTAAATTCCCAATTCAAGAATCTAAAATTGGTAGTAAAATTCATAGGTGACATTTCAATAAAGAAAATATAACACTTCAAGCCAAATCCTAAGAATTCAAGTTTAATAATCATATTCACATTTGGCAATATCCATCGCAGTATTCAAACATGGTAGGTTAATACATGTTTGACGTCCCAATGTATGAACCCGAGAATCCGTTGTCATATTCTTGTCTACAAATTCTTTCTTATAAAAAAAAGAGAATGAGATTTGTAGCTAGATTCAATTTTTTCATTCTACAACCTTGAACATTGTAATCTCACAAATTAGTGAGGACTCTAGATCTACTATTTAACAAGAATGTACACAAACAAGCTAGATATCGTAACCTAGATACAAGATACATCAAAATATGTGAAATTTGCACCTTACCTCTAAACATGACAAATTCAGTATTTTGAAGCCATTCCTTCTTTTGGAATGATCGTGTTGTGTCCAAATAGATGATTATCCTCCATATTCTCCCGTATCTAAATAAGGCTAATCTGATATTTTGAAGCCATTCCTCGTTTGGAACGATCGTGTTCCGTCCAAATAGATGATTATCCTCCATATCCTCCCGTACACTACAGATTTAGCCAAAGTTGATACCATTGGCACCTCTCCTACGCTTACAAGTTACAAACCAATATATTTGACTATAGATATTATTATTATTTTTTAGTAATTTTTTCCACCGACCCTGACACAAGTCATATACTGTTGCCCAATAACAGACAAATCCGAATAGACCCAAAAAATAAATTTTAAAAATTAAAAAAAAAAAAAAAAAACCCAAAAGAGAAAAAATCAAGGTGCAGAGGGGTCAGTGGCAGGGGAAATGATAAGAATCATGGCACCTTGGAATAAGCCCAGGCTGTCCGCTCAAAGCAGACCACCCCTTTCCTGTTTTCTGACCATCTTAGATTTTAACCTTTTTCCTATTCATTTTGGAAAAGGGAAAAACAATTGCATAGGACAATAGAGTAATCTTAACCCCTAAACGTTAAACGTTGCATGGGGATAAGTACGTACGGTACCGTATAAGTGGTATTCGCTACCAACAAGAAAAACTTTAACCCCTAAACGTCCAAGAAAGCGGAGAACGCTTTTTGGAATTTCGGCAGGGAGAAAATTCAGCCATCTTTGACCATTATAATCTCAAAATTGGAGAAAAATTAACGGTTCAAATTTAACATTCGAGAAAAGGGTCAAGTTAACTTCAAGATCCTACGGTTGGATCTTCTAATCAATTCTTAGATTGAGTTTCTTTGCACCTGAAGTAGAAGAAGATTCTTTTTGATAATTTAAACAATTTTGTATCAAGGACCTTCAGGGTTTAAATACTGGAATTTCAATAGCTCGTAAATTGATATTCCAACTTCTTTGTTGAGATTAGACCTAATAAAGGTGTGGATCCATTTCAAATACATTGTATTCTATTGACCACAAAGGTACTTTGAGACGTTTAGGGGTTGGAAGAGGCTTCATGTTTAGTTCCATTTTTTAAATACTTGGTGTAGACTTCATTAAAATATAAATGGGAAATTCCTATAACACGGAAGTAAGATTTTTAGAAGTTTTTAGAACTGAATACTCCTATGAGCTATGGAAGATTTAAGAGGGAGTTTTCATATATTAGGGGAAGTCTTCTAAAAAAATTATTCAACTAAGGGAACAATTGCAAAGAGGGGAACAAAATTATGATTTTATTCTTAATTCCTGCAGAAGATGACGTCTCAAAATTGTTTCACAATACGTCACAATATTTATACTTATTGTGTTTCTTTTTTTTTAGACTTGATTAATCACGAGATAGTTAGTCTTCATATACTTATTTATTCACATGTGGATGAACTATTCCTTCCCCTCTTTGCAGATATTTTGCAATCGTTCTCCTTTTTGAAAATATCTCACCAAAGTGTTCCCTTGTATGAAAATTATGTACACTAGTTAAGATTTGTGGTATGATATAACAAACAATGATTTTACTATCACATAGACTATATATATATATATATATATATATATATATATATATATATATATACACACACACACACATATACATGTGTATGCCTATTGATCATAGAATACAATGAAATCAATGGCTAAGTTTATATATAATGTGATACATTAACCAAATCTTTTGACTACCACACACTTTATTAGTTAGAAATCTTACATCAATAAGTGCATAACAGTCATTTTTGGTTCGTGCTGGATAAAGCATTTGATGAATTTTTACTTTTGTTCCTAACTAGGTGGTCTAATGGGATTTATTTTCAAACACTAAGTTTGAAAATAATAAAGTGAGTTTGTAAACAAATAAAACCTTGTCATTATGGTGTGAAAGGTTGAAAGACAATCACCTCAATGTGTTCTTTCAATCTCAATAATTACATATTTTTTCTTGATCACGGTGCCTTATTTACTTCATCATGGCGTGAATTTCTTTTCAATGTTGGTGCACCTCTCATTTTCAAATTACCATGTTTCAAGTCATACAAGCTGCCACCAGCAACCTAACTTACAAGTTAGAGGTAGAGGGACAGGGATCTGTCGACCATGTTTTCAATTTCAACATGGTCAATGCAAAGTGTGGCTACGCTTGTGTGATGTGTTTGGCCATGTTGTTATCAATATCAACACGGTCAATGCAAAGCGTGGGGTTCGGGCTACGCTTATTTGATGTCTTTCTCTTTTTAGCAACAACTGTTTCATATTGTCCCTTCAGAATTATTTTTGCTTTCATCTCATCGGCCTTTCAAGGATATCTTTGTATTCCACCCATACCATCTCAATCAAATTTTTTAGGAATGCTCAATACTGTAACTATTCATACTTTAAAGTATATACTAACATCCTATATGTTTACACTAACTAATAATCTTAGAATAAATTTCTCCTAGATAGCGAAAAGAAATTTATATTTGAGAGGTTATACATCTCAATTTCCTTGCAATTTTTTTTAGTTTTATTATGGTGTGCCTTTTATTGAAAAGTAGACAAGAATTTAAATCACAAAATCATCCTTTTGAAACTAAAAACTCTCTCATAAATAATGATTGAGATCCCTCTTAGATATGATTTGTAGATGGCATATCATAGTTTTAGACTTGTTTGAGTTACATAATCTTCTTGGAGGTGACAAAAGAGATCCTCTCCTTTATTTTTCTTATATATTGTGAGGTTTGATGTAAGTTTAACTCTTCGAGATTCAAGAAAGCTGAAATGGCTTTTTGAGGTTCACTCTCAAAATACTTCGCCAACGACCAATATAATCTCACAATAAAAAAGAACCAATTGTTCAAATTTGACATGCAAGTATGAAGGCAAGTTAACTTTAGGATCCTATGGTTGGATCCTCTAAATATAAAACTTAGAGTGACTTTTTCTAGGCCTCAAGTATACAAAGAATATTTTATAGTTTAGCAATTTTGCATCAAGTATAAGAATCGTTTTTAACACTAAAAGTCTTTTTAGTAGGGTATGTGTATAGGAGTTTTAGTATCTCATTGTTGTTATACTTGCGAAGTCTCTTGCCAAGTTTAATTTGGCATTTAACTTCTATATACTAAGGATCTAGTTTTACTCCAGTAAATGTCTACTTCAACTTACAAATCTGCAAAACATAGGAAATTGTTGCTGTACTAGTATTCGGTGAGGGATTTACTTTATGTTGTTATCAAATTTTGATTGTAGTTAATAGAAAACCAATCAACAATTTAGAGGGTGGCTACATAAGAATACGACTTTATTTAAGATTTGAAAATCATTTATGACTTTTATATGCAATCTGAGATTGAAAAACAAAACAAAACATAACTTTCACTCTTAGAGTGGGCAACCGAACATAATTCTTGGATTATCAACCCAAAGTTGGTAAACGAGACATGAATATAAGAGCTATTCTTAGATCGACCACCAACTTGACATCGTCAAAACAACATAGAATGTAACCATCACTCTCAAACTAAACAACCAAATATATAATTAACTTCAAACCAGAAGTTGGTGGACCTGAAATCTTAGATAAGCAAACATGGTTTTTGCTACCAACTGAGATTGACAAGGTGAATAGCTGTAACTATTGCTCTCAAAGTGGGTAACCAAACATAGATATCGTTGTCAACCTAAATTTTGGAAAGCAAACCCCAATCTAATCCCCAATCTTAGATTCTCGGAGACAAACTTGATTTTGTCTGCCACTCTCTAATTAGCAAATCATATGTAAATGTGATTGCCAATCTTAAATTGGCAAGCCAAACAAGAATGGGACATGAGTTTAACTGCAACTAAAATTCACTAAACTTAACTATCAATCAATATTTTAGAAGCTACAATTAAATCCAACTACCAATCTGCGATTCAGAAACTAAATACAAAACTAACTAACAATTCGAATAGGCAATCCATAAATGAAGTTTAGTTTTGAACCATACACTTTTTTAGTTGAAAATCTTACATAAACAAGTACATAATAGTCATTTTGGTTTGTGCTCAACAAAGCATTTGATGAATTTTTACTTTTGTCCCCAATTGGGTGGTCTGATGGGATTTCTTTTTTAGACACAAACTTTATGAATACAAAATAGAGTTTGTAAACAAAATAAACCTTTTCATTCTGGTGTGAAAGGTTTCAAGACAATGACCTCAATGTGTTCTTTCACTCTCAATAATTGCATTTCTAATTTTTTTATTTATCACAATGCCTTTATGAAGGGACTTATTTTTATTTCTCAATGAGGTGATTTTCAACGCTCGTGCTTGCACCTCTCACTTTCAACTTTCCATGTTTCAAGTTATACAAGCTGTCCCAAGCAACCTAACTTACAAGTTAGAGGGACAGTTGTTGCTCTATAGTACACCACGATACAAATTTAGATAAGGTCTGTGCCTCTGTCGCCCATGTTGTTTTCAATGAAAACATGGTCAATGCAAAGTGTGGCGTTCTTGCTACGCTAGTTTGATGTGTTTCTCTTTTGAGCAACACTTTTTTCTTATCGTCCTTTCGGATTTTTTTATGCTTTCATCTAAATGGAATTTCAATTTATTTATTTTTTATTCCAACCATACCATCTCAATCAAACATTTTAGAAATGCTCAATTCCATAACCATTCATATTTTAAAGTTTATACTAACATCCTTTATGTTTACACTAACTAATAATCTCTATATATAAAAGAACACGATTTGTCTAACGATCAGTGGCAATCCATACATGCATGGTCATTGGTCATGATCATCATTATTTGGTCATGTATACACGATATGAAGAGTTTTGAAGATTTTGAAGGGTTTGTGTATGTGGTATTTGTTCCTTATTGAGAGGTTATAGATCCCAATAATCTAGAAAGGAGTAAAAGGGACAAGGAATATAGAACATGAAAATGGGAGCAAAAAAGGAATGAATGAGAGATCAAGTGAACATCGGAGGGTAACTAGGAACCGGGAACAAAGGATCAGAACTCCGAACGAAGGATGGAAATCATGAAGAAATAATGAGAACTAGGAACGAATTATGGGAACTAGGAACAAATGATGCATATGGGAACCGGGAACAAATGATGGAAACCAAGAAGGGGAGTTGGGGGATTGGGAACTAGAAGAAAGGATGGAAACTGGGAATGAAAGTTTGAATATATGGAACTATTAACAGAAAAATAGAAAAAGGAAAATTGGAATAGAGGATGGAGAAGTAGGATTCCAGGAACAAGGGAAAGAGGGAACAATAGACATGCTAGAAGTCTTAAAAAGGAGGTAGAACCAAGAAGAAGGGAGCGGAGGACATGCCATATATATGAAAAATCAGAGGGTCCAACAACAAGGGAACCGAGAATAAATTATGGGGACCAAAAAGGAATGATGAAAATCAAGAAGGGGAGTTGGGAAACTAGAAACTGGGAACAAAGGATGGGAATTGGGAACAAGAGTTTGGAGATGTGGAACCATTAAAAAAAAAATAGAGAATGGGATACGAGAAGAGAAGAGGGGGAACAAGGGAACCAAAGAACGGAGGACATGTAATAAATCTTAAAAAGAAGGGAGGACCATCAACAAGGGAACGAAGAATAGGGGTAGTTTTTGAAGAGCACCAAATGTAAAACTCACCCATCGAGACTAGGGAGATCTTTCTTACATAATAATCATATACTCTTTGTTTTGCGTGTCCCAAGGACGGGTTGTACTGTCTTAGAGTAAATTTCTTTTATATAACCAAACAACATCATATTTGAGAGGTTATCTCAATTTCTTTGCAATTTTTTTGTTTATTATGGTGTGCCTTTTAATATAGAAAGTAAGTAAGAATTAAAATTCACAAAATCGTCCTTTTGGAACTGAAAATCCCTCTCCTAGATAATGATTGAGATCCCTCTTATATATGAGATGCAAATGGCATATCATATCTTAAGACTTGTTTCAGTTTTATAATTTTCTTGGAGGTGAAAATGAAACATTTTTATTTTTATTATTTTTAATTTTTTTTAAAATTATATATATATATATATATATAGTGAGGTGACAAATCTGCAAAACCTAGGAAATTGTTGCTACCCTAGTATCCGCTGAGGGACTTACTTTATTTTTTTATGAGAGTTTGATCGAAGTTATAAAGAAACCAGGCAACAATTTGGAAGGTGGGGACATAAGAATACAACTTCATTTTAGATTTGAAATCAATTTTAACTATAACATTCAATTTGAGATTGAAAAAAAAAAAACAAAACATAATCATCACTCTTAGAGTTGGCAACCAAACATCAATCTTGAACTATCAACACAAGGTTGGTAGACATAGACATGAATATGAGTACCAATCTTAGATTGGTACACTGAACATGCTTTTGACTTCCAACTTGAGATTGGCAGAATGACATAGAATGTAACATCACTCTCAAAGTCAACAACCAAACATAAAATTAGCTTTCAACTAGAAGTTGGTGGAGCGGACATGAATCTCAGTGGCAATCTTAGATAGGAAAATATGGTTTTGGCAACCAACTGAGATTGGCAAAGTGATAGAATGTAACTATTGCCTCAACATAGATAGGGCAACCAAACATAAATCTTATTGTCAACCCAATTCTCGCAAGTCAGACACCAATCCAACTGCCAATCTTAGATTCTAAGAGAGAAATTTGATTTTGTCTACCATTCTTAGATTAGCAAACGGAATGTAAATGTGATTGCCAATTTCAAATTGGCAAGCCAAACAAGAGTGGGACATAAGTTTGACTGCTACTCAGATTGACAAGATGTAAGTACGAATCAATATTTTAGAAGCTACAATTTAATGCAGTTGCCAATCTAAGATTGACAAACCAAACACAAAGCTACCTAACAATTCTAATAGGAAATCCATAAATCAAGTTGAGTTTCGATTTGGTGATTTATTAGACCGACTTTTATAAGGAATAGAAACATTTTAGACAATGGACTGCTTGCGCCAGTGGCAAAAATTGTCTTAAATGTTTTCAAAGTGAATGACAAAAACAATGGTTAGTTTACAATTGTAAGGCTTGAGTAGCATATCGTCCGCATTTTTTGGCAAATGTGCAACAAGGAGCTTCGGGTGTAAACATGAGGACTAATTTTCATTTGAAGTAGAGATTACATTTGAACTAGTCACGGTTCGGGAAGATTCTTGACTTTTACTGGCTAATAACCGACATTATCCACACCCAATCGGTTTTTCACAAATCTCTTCCGACAATTGCCATATTTTATACTGAGAATAGAAATTGATTTGTAAATTTCATGGGTTTCTAGCCAGTGATTTCATCAATGAAGAGGCCAGTGTGCTAAAATCCACCGGCTGATGATAAACTAGCCGACGGTTCTTCCCGATCATTGCATCTAATGTATACTTTTTAAAATAGTATTCAATTCAATAATTAACAGTAAGCATACGATTATACTTACGTGGAGTGACATATAATCAAAAATCGAAATTACATACATTATACTAACTTAGAATAAACTCATGTAAAAACAAGGATGCATTAATAATAAATTAATTAATCAATTTTTTTAAAAAAAACATTTTTACATACCACAACTAACACAATAGCAACAACTCCCTACATTAATGTGAGAAACTTGAGCGGAAATAAGTGCAGTTATCACAACCCCTAAATGTCCCAAGTGTTGAAAAACGATATTTTGAATAAAGGGCGAAAACTTCGAAGAGTTATAAATTCTTCATTCGGATCCTTTTGGACGAAATCACTTGCGTTGAGTCAGAAATCAATTCTAGTTTGTGTGGTATAATTTGCAGTCAGAGACAATAAAACATGAATAAATGGCATACATTTTAGCGAAGGCAACTTTTGTTTATGGGTATTCATACATGTTGCATGTTTCACCATCGCAAACCAATTATGTGAGATCAAAAATACTTTTTCATGAAACGTTTGTACATGAGCGTGATCTTTAGACGTATCCCACCAACTTTGTAAGTTGGAGAATTTTGATCGGAATAAGTTTGGTCTTAGATGTGCAATGATGTTTCTACGAAGGAAACGATGAATAAATGGATGATTGTCAAAGAGCTATATCTCCTTCATCCACCTTTACATTTTGACTTCATTTTTTGGGAGGGATTCAAATTATAATCTAGTTTTAGTGATAGAAGCCTTAACCCCATCACATATATTCTGAAGATAAGGCATGAAGTTGAGTGCACGGGGACTTGTTATGGATTTTTCCTTTGTGAAATGGGGAGTTTTCACCATTGCTATTTGAGTCAAGATATTTCTTTTGAAATTTTTTTGGTACACTAAAGTCTTCACGATGAAATTGAGCAACTTTCTAGTTGATGATTTTTTTATTGCAAATTTCATATTGGTAGTATTTGCACATGATATTTTTCTATAGCTTATGGGTTAAGATCATGACAGAATTTCACCACTGTTTCTAGCCCCAATTTCAAGGTTCAATCAATATATGGTAGAAAGATGCCTTTTGTGATAGTATTAAGCTAAACCTTTTTGGGGCCCCCAAGGTCTGAAATTCCTCCTACTATCAATCTCTACCTCTACTTTCAGCTGCACAAAAGCATCAGAATAATTGGATTATGTAACTTCACGGCATACCATATAAATAAATTTAAATTTAAATATTTTTTTGGAAGGAAGGTTTGAAAACAATGATTGCAGAAAAACATGGTAAGACATGCATCATGTTTTAAAAAATTGAGAAAAATTGAACAAAATTTGGTTATGAGAAATATCACCTTCATATTATAAGTGGCTCAAATCCCACACAACATCACAATCCACTTACTAGACCTACCCAAGTAGAAGATACATTATAGCCTCCAACTTTGACGTTCAATGTAATCATGATGTACATTTTAGATTGAGTGGTTTTGGGTACATCTATGGGTTCTTCTACTAAATTCGTTCAATATCAATCCAAAATTAGTGATTCCAATTCTTTTAGTCTCCTTCAGACATTGGACGTATCCAAAATTGATTCCATTTGCAACTTCCCAATGAGCTTGCCAATTTAGAATTTGAGTGGTTTCTGAGCCAATTTTACCATAATTAATGTGTTCAATGGAAGTTGTTCATTTTATTTTTATTTAAGTATTTTTATTATCATCATATCTTAGTGCTAGATGATGTAGTGGAAAAATTTAGAGACACTTGGAATGTTATATTCACACTAGATTCTTTTTTTTATCTTTCATTCCGTGAAAGGATGATGATTTTTTCAAAAAATTCTTGTATGTGAAGACACTTCCCACTAGAGACCACATTAAACATCTATGGATTACTTTCATGCTTTTCATCCAATACCTAGAATAATAAGAACATCATATATATAAGTTTATAACCAAAGTGATAAATTGTGGCTCAATGTTAGAGAATATACCAAAGAATAAAACTTGCTTAATCATGACAATTGTTGATTTTGATTTGTTTTCACTAACCAATAGTAAATAGACTTTGGGTGTATTATAGAAAGAGATTACTTAGAACCTTTAAGGGTTTGTAAAGTTTAGTTGGTAAAGTTAGTGTGTAAAAGATTGTACAAGAATATGCTTCATTCTATGTACATGAAAATGTTGATTTGACATCAAATCTATTATTAACTCTTATCCCTACAAATCAGTGTAGCAAATTTTACAAGGTGAGTAGGAATATGAATTGTTTACTATAATTTTAGAAAGATTCTCATTAAGTTTGTATAACTAGTTTTTATACGATCTGCGCACTAGATATTTATATTTTAGAATAGGATATAGTGGATTTTCGACATTGGTGTGATGTTTAGTCTCGTATGGATAATTATACTTGGTATTGACTTAAGGTATATATGTTGTTCTTGGAGGGATGCTACTATATTGGAGTATAGATTTTACAAGTTTTTGGAATCAAACATTGCTTGAGGAATGAAAGATTCTACATGCACTAATTAAAAATTGTGGTATTGTTGGAAAAAGAATAATGTACCAACCACATAGATAAATTTCATATATGCTTATTGATCATAATATGCAATGGCATATTGTATACAATAAAATTAATGGCTAATTCTAGATTTGATGTGATACATTAAACAGAGTTTTGAACTACCCCAAATTGTGCTTTGTTTGATTCTTGCATGAAATTTTTTAGTTGGTGCAAGATGCATGCGAGGTTGGTCAATTAATAAATTGTTACTAATTCTTTTAACTAACCACATAGGTAGGCTTTAAGGTGTATAGAATATTTTGAGCCAACCACCCCAATATGATTTCTCGATCTAAATAGTCAAATGTTTTTCTTGATGACAATGCCTTCATGACGGGATTTAATTTACAACTTTGTTATGGCCTGAAATGGTTCTCGATGTTTGTGCTTACTCCTCTCATTTTCCATTTGTCAAGTTCCAAGTAAGTCAAGTTGTCACAAGCAACATAACTGTATGGACAAAGAGACATTTGTCGCTCTACAATACATTAGGATGCATGAAAATCAATTTTCAATGACACTACAAAGTATTTTGTTGTGATTGAGAAAGATTCTAAATAAGCCTCTACAGCCATGTTTTTATGATTATATGATTATGAACATGGTCAACGCAAAACCTCCATTGGATTCTATCTATGCCGGTCTACAGTGTGTTTTTCTCAACAACACTTTCATCTTATTGTCCCTTCACATCTTTTTGCGCTTTTATCTTATATTCAACATCTGATCTTTTTTTCTTCATCTTATGTTCGTCACCCTGATCTTCTTTTCTTCATCTTATCTTGGTCACCCTGATATTTTTTTCTTCATCTTATCTTCGTCACCCTGATATTTTTTTCTTCATCTTATCTTCGTCACCCTGATATTTTTTTCTTCACCTTATCTTGGTCACCCTGATCTTTTTTTCTTCATCTTATCGTCCTTCACTTCGATTCAATTTTCGCTTTCACCTTATCGTCCTTCATGACAATCTAGTTTTTCTTTCACCTTATCGTCCTTCACCACGATCCTCTTTTCCCTTTCATCTTTTCGCCCTTCACGACTATCAGTTTTCGCTTTCATCATCCTTCACCATGAGTTTTCGCCCTTTACCACGATCAATTTTTGCTTTCATCATCTTTCACCACGATCAATTTTCGCCCTTCACCACGATCGGTATTCGCTTTCATCATCCTTCACCACGATCAGTTTCTGCCCTTCACCACGATCAGATTTTGCCCTTTACCACGATCAGTTTTCGCCCTTTACCACGATCAGTTTTCGCTTTCATCATCCTTCACCACGATCAGTTTTCGCTTTCATCATCCTTCACCACGATCAGTTTTCGCCCTTCACCACAATTAGTATTCGCTCTCAGTATTCTTCACCACAATCAGTTTTCGCCCTTCACCACGATCAGTTTTCGCCCTTCACCACAATCATTATTCGCTTTCATCATCCTTCACCACGATCAGTTTTTGCCCTTCACCACGATCAGTTTTTGCCCTTCACCACGATCAGTTTTCGCCCTTCACCACGATCAATTTTCGCCCTTTACCACGATCAATTTTCGCTTTCATCATCCTTCACCACGATCACTTTTCGCTTTCATTATCCTTCACCACAATCATTATTCGCCCTTCACCACGATCAGTTTTCGCTTTCATTATCCTTCACCACAATCATTATTCGCCCTTCACCACGATCAGTTTTTGCTTTCATCCTTTATCTTTTCTTCATTCCCCTCCCCCCTTATCTCATACAATTTTTTTTATTCTTTTATTTTTATTCTTTACACCATACCAGTCAAAACATTTCAAAAATACACACTTCCAAAACTATCCATATCTCGAAGAATATACCATAAATATCCTGAGAGTATATGTTTACAACAACTAATAATCCTAGAATAAATTGCTTCTAGATAATGGTTGGTTTGAAGCAAGTCCACCTCAAAGGAATATAACCCCATTTTTTAGCTCAAAATTTTCAAACTTAGAACCAATTCACACAACAAAGTAGAGGCTAAACCGTCAAGATTATCATTTTTTCAACCAATCACATTCCAAAAGTCTCATTTCCAACCAATCAATTTTGAAAATTTTCCTTCATTTTTGTGTATGTACATAACTACATTTGCCACTTCATTTTTTAATTTTTGAAATTATTCTTTAAACCAATCAATAGCACTTGCTATTGCAAAGGATTGATAGAAGCGTGTCCTTTTTTTGTACAATTTTTGGCCTTCACAAATGATGTGATATAATTTTTGTTCATGCATGGCCCCAGTGACAGTAAATGTTAATACATCAAAACATGGTCAATTACCTTTTCCTTTAAGAAAAAGTCCAACAAGAAGGTAAAACTTCACATTATGGGGTCTCTATCTGTACAAGATAAATGCAAAAAAAATAAAAAAAAGGGAGTAAAATGTGCAGATAGTGTACATAATGGGGTTAAAATGGGTTGAAAAAAAAGGGGAAAAAAGGAGTAAAATGTGCAGATAGTGTACATAATGGGGTTAAAATGGGGTTGAGAATGATAGTTGACAACAAAAGGGAGTATGAATTGATTGATGTTGTCAAAATAATTAAGACCCCCACCGACCATTATTTTCTTTTTCTTTTCTCTTTTTTTCCCATCAAGTAAATGTTTACAATTATGCTTTGTTGGACTGATGTGTGCATATTGACCCATAAAAGAAGTGTGATTTTGATTAATTTCATTTTTAAAGTGGTCAACTAAGGGTCGGTTTACACTACGGTGGATGAGGTCATCGTTCCAATAAGAATTTGAGATTATTCCTTGATTTCTTCACCGGTGGACTTCTCCACAGTAGTGTAAATTGGCCCTAAACTTTGGTTCAGGACATGGTGGAATGAAGTGTTTGTATCTTTATCTATGCATTGAAGAAAGTCCATTATTTGTGTCGAAAGAAAAAGAAATAAATTTTTCATAGTTTCCTCTTAGAGATTTTTCAAAATTGATTGCTTTCAATTTCTCAATCTAACTAAAGCGTCAACTTGTGTCACGAGGTGTAATATCTTGACGTTGACTTGATTCACTTATCACATACCTGGTCAATTTCTATAAACATGAGATTGTATTCATCAAAGTTTAGCTAAATTATTTTTATAGCCATCGTGGCAAACTTTTTTTTCAAACTTTTGAACCTTGCCATTGTGACTTACGTTGGTTGGCAGTAGAGTAGGAATTTGGTTAGAAAACAAATTACAACTATTATTAGCTACTTGATTAGGCCTTAAAACCAAAAAGAATTAAAATAAATATAGAACAAAAAATATGTATGATTCCTAAACTGTAAGTAGTTTTTTATGAACTTAATTTTTTTAGAAAATTTCTTGAGTTCTCTACATCAGCCAAATTTTTGTAAGGGAGAATTAAAATAACACTTTATTTGAGGTGACTAAATTTCCACAACCTCCAAGTTGTGTCAATTTTTTTTTTAAGAGATCAAATACTATGAATACAACTTTTGTAATGATGTATGTCAAAGTCTTTGTCCTAAAAGATTTAACTTTTAAAGGAGAAGCTCTATAGTGACCTTTGAGATGGTCATATTTCAAATCCGTGATCATTTTTTTCAAAGTTGATCTTGAAAAATTCATCCGTAGGGTCTTCCTTGAAGCTATCTAATTAGTGTACCCAACCAATTTTTACTAAAACAAAACAAACTTGTTATGGAATATGAAAGTTCTTGATATAATTTCTTTTTTCAAACCCAATATCTTCTTAATGACATCGCCTTTATTATAAAAAAAAATATGTTACTCCTTTATGCCATGACATGTAGAGATTATTGATGTTGGATCTTGCACCTCTTGATCTCCACTTGCAATTCTTGATTTGAGCTAAGTTGTCACTAATAACTTCTTATACGTGGCGATTGATTTCTAGGAAAAATACAATTACTAATAGCAATAGGAAACATAACTTGCTCTATTACATAGGAAACATATATTTAGCTTCATTGTTGTCTCCAAGAGTTGTCTCCAAATAATTATAGAAGACGGTAGCTAGTGGGCAGTGGGTAAGTCAACAAATTTTATCTTAACAGTCAATTCAAATTGCCATTTTCAAACAATCAAAGTAGCGTAACTTGTGGGCGGTGGGGGTTGGTGATGGGCGGTAGGCGGTTTGTGGTGGACGATAGGCGGTTGGCGGTGGGCGGTGGCAGGTCGGTGGTGGGCAGTGCAAAAGCAAACTTGGCATTGTCCATCACAATGCATAAATTTTATCTTCACTGTCGGCTAGAGGTGTTAATTTAGAAACAACCAACCAACATGGCTTATGAATTGTAGGTGAGTCAACTTGGTAGTGTACACCACGTTCCATAAATTTTATGTTCTCTCTTGGCCCCAATTGCCATCTTCAAATAGTGAAGAATTAGCTTGTCATTGTAAATCACAACGCACAAAGTTTATCCTTGATTTTAGTTGTAATCTTCCTTATCAAAGTGTAAAAGAGAATCTAACTGTTAAATAAGTCTTTCGGCTTCCATCAGCCATGTTTCCATAATTGTCTTCCTTATCATTACACGGAGATATTTGGAATTTTAGCTAAGCTAGTTTACCATATTTTTTCTAATCGGCAAAAAAATTATTCTATTCAACATCATCACTATCTCACACCATTAAGCATGTTGCATCTATAGAGATTGTGTCACTAGTATGATTAGAGTTAATAAATAGTCATTATCATTCATAAGTAGGATTTAAAAAGTGTGTGATTGCCTCAAAGAAAAAAGTACTTAGATTCAATTTCCATGCGCACCCACCAGAAATGTTTTCAGGAATTAGGCCACTTCCATGTTCACAAAATAATCCCTGCCCCGTTGTTATTTCGACGGAACATATGACTAGAAGAAGAAGAGAAACTCTAACCTTTTTAGAGGATGGTGTGAATGAAGTGATCGTTTGACCTATCCTTGGATGTATGCCTCAAGGTCATGACACCAATGGCAGGACTACTAATCCCTCTCGGAGTGAACACTATGCTAGTTCCTACCTAGCCACTAGTGCCTTGGAGATACCCGGCATGGTACTCCTCCAAAAGCGCTTTGTGATACCCCATACAATGAGGGCGAAGAACCCCCCCCCCCCCATAATTGGGTGGCCCACGGTGGTGAGCACCAAGCCGGCATGGGGCGTAGAACCCACGACCTCCTCATTGGGGGCCATACGCCCTAACCACCAAGCCATGACTTGTGGTGCCTTTGAGAGGAATACATATATGGACTGGAGTACATTGATAATGTTGATTAACCCTGAAACAACCATGGTGTTTTGTGAGCTCCACACTCCAAAATTGCAATTCCATACCACCTTGCAAACTTTGGAGTATAAGAATATTTTTTACACTTTTTTGAAACTTTCAACCGTATGATCTTGAAGAGATCTGCCATTAGAGGTAGTGGCTGAAATTTCAACCGCTGGATCTTTGCCATTTGTAAGATTATAACATTCAAAGGTGATGCAATCTTTTTTTCACTAAACATAGCCCACTTTGTGCAGAAGAAAACGTGATGCTTATTACCTGAAACATCTAGCTCATATTTTTTTCCAGGTATATAACTAAGTTGAGCATGCCCATGCAAAATTTTAGACACTCATTTTGCTTTTTGAACCTTCATGCAATTTATTTACTAAAAGAAGGTAGAAATCAAGGATTTGGTAAAACATGCACCACGATTATTGTATATGGTTTAGGGGGAAAATGAATGGTGAGTATATACTTTTTTGAGTTTGTGAATTTCAAGGCAAAAGAAATTTTTAAAAATTCCAAAATCTCAAATTTTGGCAAATTTTGAAAGAAATGATTGTAATATCACAAAAAACTTTGAGTCTAGCTTTTGTAATTTTTGAAGGGTGCCCTTGTAGGATTGGTGAAAGTTTCAACTTAGATCACTTGGAAACCTAAGTACAAAATCAATCAAGAAAAGATTTCAAAAAAAAAAAAAAAATCTTTAAAAAGGTAAAAATAGAAAAAATTATGCCGGCCCCAAGGCTCAAAACTAAAATTTGTGTTTAAAAACTTGAGAGGTGGAGTTTGACTTTGCAAGTTTCCCACATACACCTTGTAGTATAGGGAACATCCAATAAAAATCTTATGCAAAAATATTACTTTTAACATCTTCATTGAGGCTGCCAGAAATCACAAATCTCCTTAGAGGAGGCCTTGATCGTTTAGGGGTTAATGTTAGGTACACTAATATACATAAATATGCTATTAGTTTTTCTTGTTGACCAATATTTTTTAGCCTTTATACAACTCAAGATGGAGATCTAGTGTAGGCATTAATGCTTTTGGTAAAAATTCATGCAAGGAGTAAACACTTATAGCATTTTCAAATCTTAAAAAGAAACACACAACACTTATCAAGACTTATTAAAGAAGTGTCCCAATTTTTGCGTTTTACTGTAGGATCCTCACTGCAAACTAATATGAATATCCTTATACATAATGGCATCAAACCTTTTTTCAGAACCTCAAGCAAAGTCTCTAATTTTTTTTTCTAGACTTTGATTTGTCCTTGCACTATTTGGAAATACGAATAGAGGTTATTGTAGTATAAAATATTCTTGTATATGCAAATTTCAACTACGTACTTCTTCATGAGAATATACATATTTAACCCCTAAAAATCCAAGAAAACCGATTTGGTTTTCTAAGATTTCGGGTAGCTCATTTTAAGAGAATAAATTGATTTTTTTGCCTAAGATTTTTGCTAGGTGCTCCTCATACTGTAATGTGTATGTGGTAAAATTTGCAAACCCAAATTTCAATTTTATAACCTTCAACTATAAATTTTAGGTTTCAAGTCCAAAACGGGCAGTTTAAAATTAGCCTTTTTAATTTATTTTTTTATTTTATTTTTTGAAAATATGTTTATTACCAAATTATTATTCAAATTCTAAAGTGTCCGAAGTCAGAAAGTTTACCAATTTTACAAGGGCAGCCTCCAAAACTTTCAAAAACAATCTTCACAATTTCTAGTAATTTTACAATTTTTTCTTTCAAAAATGACCAAAATTTGGGATTTTGGATTTTTTTCAAGATTTTTTTTTTTTTTTTTTTTTTTTTTTCAAAATTCTCCTACTCATAAAGGCACCTACTCATAAAGGCACCTACTCACCGTCCAAATTTTTCTTAAACTAAAGATGTTATATGTGGTGCTTGTTTTGACTATATTGTTGTTTTTAGACCTTCTTTCATAAAATAATTTACATGAAGGTCAAAAAACGTGGTATGAGTCTCTAAAATTATGCATGAGCGTACCCAACTTGATTACCTACATGGAAAAAAATGAGGGAAAAATGTTTGGAGTAACAATCATCAAGTTGCCCTTGGCACCATTTAGATCAAACTGAAGTTATTGCACACCTTCTTCTACTTGCCCATGAAGCTGACAATGAGACATTTTCCCTTCCCCTCTTTGCAAATGAATGTTCCCCTATCCAGAAATATTTTACGAAAGTGTTCCCTTCTATGAAAGTTCCCCCTAAATTGTAAGAAAAATTCTACCAGAGAAGCGTGGACAATAATGACTGGTGCTGACAGTGGCATAGGAACAAGGTTGACCCCATGGGCAGCTATTTTTAATTTTTAAATTATGTAACCAATGCATGGGGGCAGCTATTTTTATTTAAGATTTATGGAACCAATGCATGGGGGCAGCTATTTTTATTTAAGATTTATGGAACCAATGCATGGGCAGCCATTCACACGTCCTTCCTGCCCAGCCCAGAAAAAGAAAAGGATGGTATATTTATAGAATACCTTTTATTACATTCTCTGCCTACGTGCAAGTGGCTCAACATTCTTTGGTTTCCTGCAGAGAATGTCATTGCCAACTTGGATTTGCTGCTTTGCTGGCACATTTTGACTGCATGGCCTCCCTATGATCATTGCTTGTTCAAAGGTAGCCCACCATACCGCATTTTCGGCGCTTGGACTACACTAAATAGGTAGATTAGTGTTATGGTAAGGTGTCCTACAATGGCGCAGTTTTCAGCACAGAAAATCTACAGGAATGTTGCTAGTGCAAGCAAGTTTTGTGCATGGGGAAAATTAGTAGAAAACTAGGGCAAGTGGAATCATCATTTTTCGACTCTTCTACAGTAAGTAATGAATTTTTAAATATGGAAATATAGGTGTTCTTAAAATGGTGTCCTAAAGTGACACCCTATAATCTTTGCAGTGTGTACATGGTACTGTTGTATGGAGAAGCTATTATGTACGTGACATTGAAGATTACTAGGGCTCCATTTTCAGCACTGCGTCAATTTTGGCTGCTCTACCATAGATATACTAATATACATAAATATGTTGTAAGTTTTTACTGTTGGTCAATATTTTTACCCTTTGTATTGGCCAAGATGGGCATCCTTTCATAGTACAGTAATCAATCCTCTTGGTTAATTCTTTTCTCAGTTATAGTATTTTCAAATCTTATAAAAATCTAACACTAATCTACCTATTTAGTGTAGCCCTCAAACACTGCCCTAAAGTCTCAAAATTGGCAAAAAATTACCCTCTTTTTATGCAAGGTGAGAGTTTTCAAGGTTTGAGAGTAGTAAGATGTAGAGTCTCTAAGCTTGTGTGCTATAGACGAGATGTATTGTTCCTCAATCAATAATACATTGAATGATTAAAAATAAATAAAAATTGAGCGTATATTTGGGTGTGTAACAGTAGGATAGTAGGATGTGTATATGTATATCAAATCTCTTATTCAAATTCCTTACCAATTTTTTAGATTACAATGTTCAAAGTTGGAGAAAAAGTATTCTTCACTTGTTGTAGAAAAAATAGATATGAGGCTCTCCACATTGATATGAGGCTCTTTATGCAAGGTGAGATTTTTCAAATTTTGACGAATTTTTGAGTGTGTAGGATCTGATCGTAGAAGTTGGAGAACAAGTATTATTTTTCTTGTTGTAGAAGAATTGATATGAGGCTCTTCCATTGATATAAGAATTTTTATGCATGGTGAGATTTTTCGAATTTTGACGTATTTTTGGGGGTGTAATCGTAGGATCCGGTACTTTTAACTCATATATGTATATGTATATCAAATCTCTGTCATTGTCCAATTTCAAAACCCCACTAAACATAATTTGATACTCACTTAGTTTTTTATTTCAATTTTATAATTATCAATCTCACCCTCTCAATTAATTAATGTCATAATTCATTTACAAGTTGACACTAATTACAAAGTTTTAAGACACGTAAAATCAGTACTCATATTCAACATATTTACTCATATATTCTTAGTTTTTCAAGTACTAACTTAGTGTATGGAAAGTTACTACTTTGGAGAATTAATAGTATAATTCTTGAGTAATTAGTGGCCTTTTGCTAATTTACCTTATAAGAGTTGATTTTAGCCAATTATTTTACATCCTAAATACTTATAATAAAAAAGTATAATTTCTATTGATTTCATAAATTTAGTCTCATTATTTCATTAGAATATCAATTTTTATTGTTATACGGAATTTAGCCGTTTTGATCTGATTTAAGGAATAAAGTGTGTATATTTGTTTGAGAGGATAGTTCTTAATAAGTAAGGGAACTTACATTTTTTATCAGATCTAAGTTTTATACATAAACATGTAAAAGTGTGAGTTACAAATAGAATTTTTACTTGTCCTTTGGTTGTGCGCCTTCAATTTATCTATTAATAAGTTTCAATCCAATTTTGTTTTTGTAAGTGATAAAGTTACTTTTAGTCAATGTAAGAGTAACTTCAAAACTAATATTTAAATAAAGTGGTAATGGAATACACTTTGGGAAATTACAATGACATTTACAATTATGACACATGAATTGATATAAAAGTAAATTAGTTTTTTATGCCATGGTTATAAACTATGTCAAGTTCTACTCAAGTTCAAGAGAATCACTCAAGTCTAAGTTGATACCATTTTACCCTATACTCATTATGGGCAATAAGGAAATTGAATAAAAAAGAACAAATTTACTGTTGTCGTGGGCTACTCGGCTACAATTACATTGTAAGGGCTAGAGTTAAGTGAGGTGTGATTACACTTTAAGTACTAAAATTTACAAGGCTAGACGGGCAACCCGCTTGCTCAAGCAGAGCTCGGTTGCTGGAGCGGCAGTTGAGCCGCTAACAGTCGGGGAGCATACTACACCTACTAATAGCTGGCCGAGTTGGGCGATGGCCGACGCCCCCATGCTCATGTGCGAGGGCCATGAATGTGCCTTATCAACTTAGTATGAACACATATGAAGTAAAAAAGTACACCATCGCTTTATGTAGAAAACTTTATAATGGAAGATTACAGGTTCTCCAAGGATAGATAAATTCATACAATGGCCTTAGGAGCCTTGACAAAATAGGTGCCTTCACCTTACTACATGTTGTAAATGTTTGAGCATGAAAGATAAGTATATAATAGAATGTAGGATCTGTGTCATGAACTTGCCAAGATATAATAAGCTCGCTTACTTTTTTAGAATATTAATAGAAAACTATTTCCATATATACAAAAGAAAATCTGAACAAATGAAAAATAGTGTTCCACTCTTGTTGTAGGGCACTAATATTTTAAAATACGACCATGGCTAATCTATGATTCCTAAAAGACAACACATGTCACAAATCAACAATATGGATTCTTCAAGTCCTCTTCACAAGTTGTATCATAGCTCAAGTCCACCAAATTGTAATGGGGTTGGGATTATTTTGTGAACATGGAAGTGACCTAATTCCCTCAAAAGATTCCTCGTGAGTACGCATGAAAACTAAATTTAAGTAGTTACTTCTTTGAGACAATTACACAACTTTAAAATCCTACTTATAAGTGATAATGACTATTCCGTAACTCAATAATCATATTAGACACACAATCTCTATAGATGCAATATGCTCAATATTGTGAGAAAGTGATCATATTCAACATACAATAAAATAAATTTTTTACCAATTAGAAAAAAATGTGATAAACTAGCTTAGCTAAAGGTACAAATATCTCCATGTAATGATCATAAAAAAAATTATGGGAACATGGTTCATGAAAGCCAAAAGACTTATCCAACATTTAGGTTTTTTTCTTTTTTTTTTTTTTTTTTTTTCTTTTCTTTCTTCACTCTGAATACGGAAAATTACAACTAAAATCAAAGATAAAATGTGGATATTGTCATATATAATGACAAGATAACTCTTCACTATTCACCAACCAGCATAACTTCAGGTGGGCGAGTAAAGTTGGCGTTGTACACCACGATTTATAAATATTTGTAAGAAAAACATTTATGAATCGTGGTGTACAACGCCAACTTTACTCGCCCACCTGAAGTTATGCTGGTTTGTTGTTTTTTATTTAACAAATATAGCCAATATTGGAGATAAAATTGACGCATTGTGATGTACAATGCTACCGTCCACCACCTACCTCCCGCCACCGTCCACCACCTACCTCCCGCCACCGTCCACCACCTACCTCCCGCCACCGTCCACCACCTACCTCCCGCCACCGTCCACCACCAACCTCCTGGCCCATGACTGATCGTCTACCGCCCACCACCAACCTCTTGCCATTGTTCACGACCAACCTCCCGCCACCACGACCAATCGCCTACCGCCTGCCACCACGACGCATCGCCTACCGCTTGCCACCACGACCGATCGCCTAACACCCCACTACGACTGATCGCCTACCACCCGCCAACACGACCGATCGCCTACCGCCCGCCAACACGACCGATCGCCTACCACACGCCACCACCACCAATAGCCTACCGCCGGCCACCACGACCGATCGCCGGCCACAACGACCGATCGCCTACCGCCCCCACTAACCGATCGCGCACGGCCCGCCACTACAACCGATCGCCTACCGCCCGCCACCACGACCAATCACCTACCGCCTCCACCAACCGATCGCGTACGGCCCGCCACCACGACCGATTGCCTAACGCCCGCCACCACGACCGATCGCCTACCACCTACCACCAACCTCCCGTCGCTGTTCACTATTTACACTCTTCCATAATCTTTTGTGGATAAGAACTGGAGACAACACTTAAGCTAAATACTTGCATTCGGGTATAACAGAGCAAGTTATCACTCCTATTGCAAATTTGCAATCAATATTTGTACATTTCTTAGAAATCAATTGCCCTCAAAAGAAATTATTAGTGCCAACTAAGCTAACATCAAGCATTGCAATTGAAGATGAAGAGGTGCAACTACCAACATCAATAATCTCTAAAAGTCATGGCAAAAAGGATTTATAGATTTTTAAAATAAAGGCGGTTGTCATCAAGAAGATGTCATTAAGAAAATATTGGGTTTGAGAAAAGAAATTGACGTGTTTGTACCAAAAACTTTCATATACTATAACAAGACTTTTTTGTTTACAAAATCTTATTTGTTGTTGGTAAGTTGGTTCTACAAAGACAATCCGTCAAACGAGCTATTTGTAAAAGTTATTAACAATTTATCAATTTCTTCTTTCTTTCTTTATGCCCTTTACATATGTGATCAAATACTACAAGATTGGTGAAGTGAAATTTAGGAGAAAAGAAACTAAAATTACATAAGTTAAACTGCTCCGTACTTACCCCTTAAAAAAATTTGAGAAGCCAAAATAACACCTTTTTGTTATGAGGCAACCTAGATGAAGAGTCAAACCTTAAGGCTATAATTTGGCCTGAGGTATCTGTGGTATTACATACAAGGTATCTGTGGTCAGATTTTCATAGTAAACTTTCAATATTGAATCTTCAACATACATTTTCTTTTTAACCCCTAAAGGTCTGAGCGTGTCGTGGCGACCAGTAGAATACGGTGTATTTTGGTTGTATTTGGAGTGAATGCACACCTTTAATGGGTTTGGGTTCAAAGAAGGAGTTGACATTTGAATTAATGCGGTTCTAGTGAGCTATTACGATTCTAGTTTAGAGTTTCTTGTTGGTAGCAAATCCTAATTATACGACAACGTACATACTATCCCCAAGGGACTTTTAAGGGTTAAGGCCCAACTCGGGTAGAATTTTATTTTACCACTAATGTTTTGTCAACTTCTACTTTTATAGCATGGACTTAACTAGCTTTTTTGATGACCCAAGTTGAACTTTTTATAAATCTCATAAGATCGGCCTCCAAAATCTACAAAAGCAAGACTATTTTCAAGATAATTTTACATTATGCATGTTTACTATATTGTTTCGTTTATATCCTCTTTTAGAACATAATTTGCATGGAGATACAAAAGCAATACGAGTCACCATATTTTGCATGGGCATACTCAACTTACTTATGTATAAGGGAGAGAATTTGAGCAAAATGTTCAAGGTAACACACTTTTGTACACAAGGGGGAGCATTATTCCTCATTAAAAGTACCACACTTTTGTACTACATTAGAAATGATATTTAGTGTTGCCACATTTCATGAGTAATATAATTGATATGTCCCATTATCAATGAGGAATCATGCTCCTCCTTGTAAGGGAGTTTAAGTCTTTCCCAAAAACATAGACAAGAAGACAAAAGCTCTAAATTTACAATACAAGTCCCCACTAAAAAAATGAAGGGCTTGCAACTTCCTCTTGGCAAGTCATTGATATCTTTTTGGATTTACCCTCAATTCCGTTGAAATGGCACTATACCATGTGCCATTTTGTCACACCAAATCTTACATATGTGCTCATATGGAATGGTGTAATATCACAAATTTTCTTATAGTATCTCTCCTTTATATACATTGTCATTCATTTTCCATGATATCACCTTAAAATTCTGTTATATCACTTGATTCTTGAACTACAGTTCAGAAAGTTGAGGTGTGTTATTTTAGCGGCATAACGCCATTTTAACGGAATTGAGGATATTCCTTAAAATTAATCATGGGTTGGGGATTGTGGAAGTAGAAGTTTTGTGTGGACGAGTCTCACATTAAAACGAGCCCTCAACAAAGTACAAAGAATTCTTTGTTTGGGAGGCAAGAATCTTTCACATTCATACATATTGTCTATACTTCTCATATATATTCGTTATATTTAGTACTTGTTAGTACATTACTTATTAAGTACGTATATTCACATGAAGAAGTACGTAGTTGAAATTTGCAAATACAAGAATATCCTACACTACGCTAGCCTTTGTTTGTACATCCAAATGGTGCAGGGATAAATCAAAGTCTAGGAAAAATAAGAGACTTTGCTTGAGGTCATGACAAAGGTTTGATGCCACTATGTATAGGAATATTCATATTAGTTGCACTAAGGATTCTATAGTAAAACACAAAAATAGGACACTACGCTAATAATGTTGATTAGTGTTTTTCTTTTTTCTTTTTTTTGAGATTTGAAAATGCTATAAGTTTCAACTCCTGACATAAATTTTTACTAGGAGCATTGATGCCTACACTATTAAAAGATCCCCATCTTGAGTTGTATAGAGGGTAAAATATTGGTCAACAGGAAAAACTCATACTGCATTGATGTAAATTAGTCTCCCTAACGTTGATCAACATTAGTGTACTCGGGTTCATGTATGTATTCCTCTCAAAGGCACCAAAAGAATTGGCTTGGTGGTTAGGGCTCATGGCCTTAAATGAGGAGGTAGTGGGTTCCACGCCCCATGCCGGCATAGTACTCATCACCATGGTCCACCCATCTGTGGAAGGGGGTTCTTGGACCTCATTGTATAGGTACCTCAAAGCCCTTATGGAGAGATACCATGTCGGGTATCTCCAAGGCACTAGTAACTAGGTAGGAACTAGCATAGTGTTCACCTCGAGAGGAGTTAGTAGTCCCGCCATTGGTGTGATGACCTCCTAGCATACATCCAAGGATAGGTCTAACTAACACTCTATCTACACCATCTTCTAAATAGATTGGAGTTTCTCTTCTTCTTCTAATCTTAAGTTCCATCAAAATAATATTGGGGCGGAGATTATTTTGTCAACATGGAAGTGGCCTTATTCCCTTAAAACATTTTAAGAGGATACGCATGGAAATTAAATCTAAGTAATTATTTCTTTGAAACAATCACACAACTTAGGAATCCTACTAATAAATGATAATGGCTATTTATCAACTCAGTAATCATACTAGTGACACAATCTCTAAAGATGCAACATGCTTAATGGTGTGAGAAAGAGATCATGTTGAACAGACAATAGAATAAAATTGTTGCCAATTAGATTTTTTTTTGGTATACTAGCTTAGCTAAAATTCCAAATATCTCCACAATATGAATATGAAGACAAATATGGGAGCATGGCTAATGGAAGCCAAAAGACTTATTCAACAATTAATTTTTTTTTTTACACTATGACAGGGAAGATTACAACTAAAATCAAAGTTAAATTTTGTGCATTGTGATTTACAATGACAAGGTGATTGTTCAGTGTTTGTAGATTGCAATTGGGGCCAACAGATAAGATCAAAGATATGGAATTTGTGTTCAATGCCAAGTTGACTCACCCACAACGCATAAGTCATGTTGGTTGGTTGTTTGTAAATTGACGCCTCCAGCCGACAGTGAAGATTATGTTTACGCATTGTGATGTACAATGCCAAGTTACCTTTCCCACCGCCCACCACCAATCTGCCACCGCCCATCACCAACTGCCTATTGTCCACCACGGACCGCCTACCGCCCTCTACCAACCCCCACCACCCACAAGTTACGCTACTTTGATTGTTTGAAATGACAATTAGAATTGACTCTTAAGATAAAATTTGTTGACTTATCTACTGCCCACTAGCTACACTCTTTTACAATTATTTGGAGATAACGCTAAAGCTAAATATATGCATTCACGTGTAACATGGCAAGTTATCTCTCCTACTCCTATCACCTGTAAGTATTTGAATTTTTTCTAAGAATCAATTGCTACTTTCTAAAACCAAAGTTATTGGTGACAATCTTAAGCATTGCAATTGGAAATTAACCCTTAAACGTCATATGCTGTCCTGATGCCACACCCAAAATCTCTTTTAAACTCCACTTTCAGCATTATTCTATTTTTAATTTGCGTGAGCTCTATTCTAAGAAAGTATAGATCTCTTTAAGGTGCTCAGTTTGGAATTTTAAAAATTCCATTTGGTATAATGGAGTGTAAGTTATGAGCAAGATTCTCTCAAAAAAACCCAACCCCTCGGGCTGGGTCTGACGTTTAAGGGTTAAGAGGTGCAAGTTCCAGCATCAAGAATCTCTACAAGTCATGGAAAAAACTCATAACATATCTTGAGTAGTACGGAGGGCAAAAAATGAGTTTTTCTCTCAATTGGTCAATACATAAATTGGTTTTTAAAAAACAAAAAATTAAAATAGATTAAAAAGATTGAAAAGAAAGCCACAAAAGCAGAATGCATCCACTTTTGGCGTGTGGCAGGCATGTGTGTGGCTAGTGATCACCAACAATGAGACACAAATTGATGACAAAACGACAACAAGCTTCCTTTGCACAGCAAGCCAATTATGCAATAGCTCCAAACCACATCAAAGTGGCCTTAAAATCTAGTAGCACCCAATTTGGGAAACTTGTCATTGCTATGTTTTGCAACATGGGAAACCAAAAATAAAGGCACCATTGTCAGCAAGCATCAATCATGGCCACTCTTTCTCACCTTTTTCCCTTTTATTTTCCTTTTTTCATTCTTGGGGCCATTGATGGGAATCTATGGATACTTGGCCAGGCGGCTCTCAGAATAGCATGCTCGCCACACTTTGCTTTACTTTTAGGGTTAGGGTTAGGGTCCGCTTTGCACCACCGAAAAAGTTTTTATCTTTAGTTCTAAGTTTTAGTTTTGAGTTTTAGGGTTTAGGAAGTTGAGAATCTATGGAGAAGTAAGAATTTAAATTTGGGTCTTTTGTAATTATTTATTATCCAATTGGGTTATTATGAATTGGGTTATAATTGTGTATACCTTTATGCAATTTTGCGTAAGCACAATATATAATCACCATTATAATTACAAAGATGTCTTACTAGCAACAACAAGACCTCACAAGAGGACTAAATAGCCGTTATTGCAATTACAAAGACGGCATGCCGCTACAACAAGAAGAACTCATATCTTGGTGTCGCCATACTTATAATTGCAAAGACGACTTCGCCATTGACAACAAAGAGACTTGGCGTGGCTATTCTTATTATTGCAAAGGAGGCTCAGCCCCTTACAACAATAACTCTTAGCGTGACCATCCTTATAATTGCAAAGACGGCTTAACCACTACAACAAGAGAACTTGGCGTGGTCCTTCTTATAATTGCAAAAACGGCTTGGCCACTAACAACAAGAAGACCTGGCAGAAATATCCTCCTAAATAAAAAGATGGCCTGGCCACTAACATTAAGAAGCCGTGTCGAATGGAATGCCCAACTATCATGAAAATCACAAAGACGTGGCTTTTAACCCTTAAACGCCCAAGCAAGCCCGAGGGGCATGATTCCAACAGAATCTTCCCTGTAGCTCTCACTGTACTCAACATTTCACTCATATTTTGATGTCAAACTGGTCACCTTCTTCTGATGCATTCAAAAAGTGAAATTTCACAATTCAAATCACAATTTGTATGAATGATTTTGTGCTTTGAAAGGATTGTGGTAGGTAGGTTGGGGTGGTACATAACCTTGTAGGAGGTTGCAAGCTCATCATTGATTGGCCTATTCATGATGCCCAAGTTCAAAAAGTGCACTATTCATGATGCCCAAGTCCAAAAGATGCTGTGATTCAATTTTGGGCTGCCCGTTTCAGACCCCATGGGCGTTTAAGGATCTGGGTGAGATGGAGTGCACAACCATTATGAAAATTACGAAGGCTTGGCTATTGACAACCTAAAGACATGAAGAACATTAAGAGCTTTTCTATACCTCGCATTGAGGCAAGAGGTTGTTGACATTAACAATATATTTCATGCACTACCACACATGGTGGCAGTAGAATTACGCATATCTCAAAAGAGACCATGGCATTTGGAAGACTACATGTGAAGGGACAAACCTTCATGTATAATCAAGAAGGTAACTAAGAACCTTATTTATAGCCTTCTCTATTTTGAAAAGGTCACTAAGTGCAAAAAGACATGCTAATGTATTTGGATTTTAAAACTTCCATTCACCTAATTTCCACTTCACTAAAGGATCATCTTTTGGTTGGTGTTATTCTTTGAGTAAATTATCTTGATACTAAAATTAAGTTTTATAGAAAAATGTACATCTATCTCTATATATAAAAGAATACAATTGCTTTGTCTCTCTGTCCTTGGAGATCCATACATGCATGGTCATAGCCATCATCATTTGGTCATGTATACACGGCTTGAAGAGTTTTTAAGATTTTGAAGAGTTTCCATTAGTAGCATTTGATTGTTATTGGAAGCTTATTAGATCCCAATAATATAAGCAGTAGAAGGGACAAGGAATATGGAACATGAAAATGGGAGCAAACGAGAAGGGAAGGGGAGATCAAGGGAACCTCGGAAGGAACTAGGAGCGCGGAACAAAGGATAAGAACTAAGAACAAAGGATGGGAACTAGAAACGGAGGATGGGAACCAAGAACAAATAATGATTACCATGAACAATATGATAAAAATGAGGAATGAATGATGGGAACTAGAAACAAATGATGAAAATTTCAAGAAGGGGAGTTGTAGGATGGAGAACTGGGAAGAGGAGTTTGGAGATAGAGACCAAAAACAAAAAATTGGAGAATGGAAAATCAGAACAAAATATGGGAAACTAGGGACACGGGAAGAAGGGAATGGAGGACATTTTATAAATCTCAAAAAGCTAGGGGAATTGAGAAGTAGGGAACGACAAAGATGTAATGAACCTTATAAAGCACGGGGATTTGGGAGGAAGTGTTTGGAGTATATGCTATAGATCTCAAAAAGAAGGGGGTCATTCAACAAGGGAACCGAGGATAGGGGTGTAGTTTTTGAAGAGCACCAAATAAAGACCTCATCCATCGAGGGGGACCTTACTCAGAAATTAATCAGATATATTTTATTTTATTTTTGTGTCATGAAAGACACAATATATACTAGTTCTTCAAAATATCAATAGTTTTGAATCGTATAGTTTTGAAAAGCTAGATTGGTATGGTGTGGAAAAAAAAAGATTATGCTGAAAGGACGATGAGATAAAAGAAGAAAGCGAAACATGGATCGTACAGGCAAGATGATAAGATGAAAGGGAAACCGAATTGTGGTGAAGGACAATAATGTGAAAGGGAAAACTGAATCGTGGTGAAGGACAATAAGGTGAAAGCAAAAAGTGGTTCGTGGTGAAGGAAGATAAGGTGAAAGCGAAATTGGATCGTGGTGAAGGTCAATAAGGTAAAAGTGAAAACTAGATTGTGGCGAAGGACGATAAGGGGAAAGGAAAAACTAGATTGTATACGAGGGCGATAAGATGAAGAAGAATAAAAGATGAGGGTGAGGAAGATAAGATCAAAGCGCAAAAAGATCGTACTGAAGGGACAACAAGATGAAATTTTTGTTAGAAAACAATCACCGTTGACCAGCGTAGGTGGAACGCGAAGAAGGTTGTGCGCTGACTATGTTGATGATGATAAAAACATAGCTACAGAGGCAAAAGACTTATTTAGAATCTTTCTAGATTAGAGCAAGATACTTTGGAGTGTCATTGTAAATTGAATTTCATGCATTGTAATGCATTGCAACAAATGTCCCTTTGTCTACTATGTTATGTTGCTTGTGACAACTTGAATCACTTCAAATTTGGCAATTGAGAACCATTTTACGACATGACAAAGTTTTAAATTGAATCCCTTGATAAACGCATTGTCATCAAAAAAACATGTGACTGTTGAGAGTGAGGGATCATATTGAGGTGGTTGTCTTAAAATCTTTTTACACCATAAAATGTATCAAAGTGGTCAGTTGAAAGAGTTAGTAACAATTTAGAAATTGACCAATCTTGCATGTATCTCTCACCAACTAAGAAATTCATGCAAGAATCAAACAATGAAAAATTTGGGGTAGTTTGAACATCCACTTGATGTATCACATTAAATTTGAATTTAGCCATTTATATCATTGTATACAATATGCCATTGCATATTATGATCGATAAGCATATATGAAATTTATCATTGTGACTCGTACATTATTCTTTTGGTATATCATACCACAATTCTTAATTAGTGTATGTAGAATTCTTCATAGCTCAAGCAATATTTGATTTCAAAAACTTATAATATTTATACTTCAATAGAGTAGCATTCCACCAAGTAGAACATATATGTTTTAAGTTTACACCAAGTATAAATATCCATACGAGACTAAATGTCACACCAATGTTGAAAATCCACTATATACTCTACTAACTTATAAATATCCATTGTGCAAATGACTAGTTATACATTCTTACTGAGAATTTTCTAAACTTCTAGTAAAGAATCCATATTTTTATTCATCTCGTATAATCAGCTACAATGATTTGTAGAGTTAAGAACCTTGTGATAGATTTGATGTCAACTCAACATTTTCATGTACATAGAGAAAAGCTATTTTTGTGTAATCTTTTGGACACTAACTATACCAACTAAACTTCACAAACCATTAAAAGTTTTGTGTGATCCTTTTCTCTAAATTAGTAGAGAATGGTGTCAAAAAATTTGTCTGTAATTGCATGTCTAGAATCACATTGAACCACTTGGTTTCTTCTATAACTTTGTGTCCTTCAATCAATTATTACAATTTCACTTTTCATCACAGTTTTATTGATTCAATACTAGTGTAGGTTGGTCTACTACACTAGTAAAAATCTACAAAATATTGGTGGTTGTGTTGATTGATTTGAGAATACAAAGTTGTAGGAAAAAGTAGGTGGCTCTACGTAATTCCAAACATGTAATAACAGACAAATTCTGGTCACTCTTTTCTACTTGTGATAATACACTCAAACTCTATTTACTAATGGTTTCCAAAAGCACATCAGAAATCAACTAATGTCATGATCAAGCAAGTTTTATTTATTCGGTAAATTCTGTGACATTGAGCCAACATTTATCACTTTGAGTTATATACTCATAAACTTGATGGTATAATTATTCTATGAAAAGTAGCAAGTTTTATTTATTCGGTAAATTATGTGGCATTGAGCCAACATTTATCACTTTGAGTTATATACTTATAAACTTGATGGTGTAATTATTCTAGGTATTGGATGAAAAGCATGAAAGTAATCCATGAATGTTTAATTTAGTCTCAAGTGGTAAGTGTCGTAATGTACAAGAAACAAATTGAAAAACTCATTCTCCTTCTACAATATGGACGATCCAAAAGATATTCTTGTTTGAATTGAAGTAAAGTGTCTCTAAAGTTTTCCACCACATCATCTAGCACTAAAATATGATAATAATAAAAATTAAATATAATCAATAACTTCCATTGAACACACTAATTATGGTAAGTGGCTCAGAAACTACTCAAATTTTAGATTGGCAAGCACATTGGGGAGTTGCAAACGGAATGAATTTTGGGGATGTGCAAAGTCTGGAGGAGACTAAAAGAATTACAATCATTGATTTTGAACTAATATTGAATCATTTTTGAAATTTGGTAGGAAACCTCTCCACAACAAAGAACAATGAATGTATTCGAAATACTCACAAACTCTATGTCACCAGTTAGTAAATAAACAAATAAGAGTACAGATACAATCAATATTTATAATTTGAGAATTAAAATCAACAAATCTGCAAGAGTTCTTAACACCTATTGTTATGTAGGTTGTGGGAATTTTTTTCTTTAACATTAGGTATCGAATATTGATGCCATTTAAGAGACCTAATATTGTTGACATTTAAGCTTGTAAACATCTCGAAGATCTGTACTTCGCTTAGTTAGGAATTTCGAAGCAAAACTTAAAATAACAGACCATCAATAATAACAAACCATCAGTATTTGCAGATTGCAGATTGTATTTTGATTTTGATGCTACACTTTGCACTCAATGTTATAAACATAATGAATGAAGTTATCAAGTCCAGCTCATATTGACCGACCTGATACTACAAGGAGAATCTAGTGCAACAAACGAGGTGTAAAGTGCATTCATGAATGTTTCAATAAGCACGAAATAATCTGTCCCCAGATTTCCTTGTTCAAATGACGGTCCCAAGCTACTGATACTGTCAACAAAAGATACTAAACCTGACACATACTAGTACAATCAAATCTGTGAATGAGTATTTAAATGATTAAATTCGATTTCATCACCACCAAGCTGCACATCGGGAGTTCAACCAATTCAGGTAAATGATGGCAGGACCATCTCTTACATTGACCTACATTCTTCATCCGCTTATTGCTTACTGTAAAAATATTTGACATAAGGAAATCATAAAAATTCAGAATCCCAATGACAATGATCCACTGAAGAATTCAACAGACTATCAAGCAGGGTTGGACAGACTTGGCATCGAAGAGGAACACACATATCAACGTGCATGACGATATTGCATTTCCAATTTTCACTTGCACAGGGCTGTAATTTGGTTACTTTTCAGGCCCATGGTGACAGCTGAAGATTCTCAAGTCTCTCTCGAGAGGGACTAGAGTGAGTTGAAACGAAGTGAGAACAAGAAGACTCTAGTCTGTCTATAATCACTTGCTTTGAGATCTCAACGTTAGAAAATTTCAACCACCGTCAACTGCTTGTGATGAGAGCAGAGCAAAACCTGATGATAGTATAGACCAACTCTCAAACACTAATCTTCCCATGCGTCATCTGCTGCCCCTTCGCCTTTCTTGGTGTCTGTTGATGAGGTGAGCATATGCTTGTACTTGTCATCCACGCGAACTGTGGTGGCACCGATTTGAGCCACTCCGAGAGGAGCAAGTCTCCCCTCTCTGAACGCTGCTGCTTGCTCCCTCTCCTTCCTCCTTGCAGCCTTTCCTGTGGCGAACGCCATCGTGTTCCCTGATTCTGCTTCTGTGATTGCCCTTCGAATTTGGGCTACCAGGAACACATCTCGCTCTGTGTAAAATGAGGTCGCTCGTCCTGATGCCCCTGCTCGACCTGTTCGCCCAATTCGGTGTACGTAATCCTCCATTGTCTTTGGTAGGTCCAAGTTGATCACATGTGCCACACCTGTCACCAAAGTTCCAATTCCATTAGGGTATGCAACAAGTCAAGAGGTTATTAAATCTAAAGACTCGTTCACGAAAAGAATGAAACGCAACCGACAGGCCTTCAATCTCAGCTCAAATGATACAATGGTTGAAACAATCATGGCGAGTCAATTTAGAATTTGACAATTATCTTTAACACAATCAGCAATACTTAAACCCTGGCTCCTTCCACTGTTTCCAGAACTTCGAAGACATTACAAGTTCTAAAAATACACAACGCTGTTCTAGAACACGATAAGCATATGCACGAACTGAAAATTTCCGATCACAACAGGAAAGAGCCAACGGAACTAGGTAAATACAATCCTCCTAAATGCCGTTAACTCGTGAGAAAGAGGATGTCGAATCTTAGAAGGAAAAAAAATGCAAATGACCACTCCCAACCCATGTTGCATGAACACTGGAGCAGTAAGAGAATTGGTACCTGTGACGTCTAATCCTCGCGATGCAACATCAGTTGCGACAAGAATGTTGGTCGTGCCCTTCCGAAAATCCCTGAGAGCAGCTTCTCGCTCGCTCTGGCTCCTTCCACCGTGAAGAGCTGTAGCTTTCAAGTCTTGCGCGATCAAGGCGTCGGTGACCTCATCACAACGCGCTTTACGTTCCACGAACACAATAGTGAGAGGAGGTGGTTGGTTGGAGTCAAGTGACTGAGAGTGTTCATCAACTAAAAGCGCAAGCAAGCTGTCGATCTTCTCTTTCTCCGTGATCTTTTCCAGGTTTTGCGTAACATTGGCAGTGGGACTACTAACTCTGCCCACTTTCACCCGAATAGGGTTGTTCAGATACTCTTGAGCCAGGGCTTCGATCTCCTCCGGCATAGTCGCACTAAAGAGTAGCGTTTGGTGCTTCTTCGGAAGGCTTTTCATCACCTCCCTAATCTGAGGCTCAAAACCCATGTCCAGCATCCTATCCGCCTCATCCAACACAACGTATGAAACTCTCGAGAGGGAGCTGTTCCCTTGCTGCAAATGATCGATGAACCTTCCAGGAGTGGCCACCACAATCTCAACACCAGCTCGAAGCTCGGAGCGCTGCTCGTGAATGTTTGTCCCACCTACCACGATCGAAGTCTTGAACCCCTCCGCAGATCGACTAAAAGCCTTCACCTCCTTCTCAATCTGCTGCGCAAGCTCACGAGTCGGAGCCAAAACGAGCGCCAGAGGACCATCGCCTCGCCGAATAGGAGGCTGCGCAAGGCAATGCTGGATCATGGGCAGGGAGAAAGCGGCTGTCTTACCGGAACCGGTCTCGGCACAGCCAAGCAAGTCACGGCCGGCGAGCGCCACGGGAAGTGCTTGCGCTTGAATAGGCGTCGGAGTGGTGTAATTGTGAAACGTGACATCTTTCATAATGCTTAAGTGAAGACACATATCTTCGAACGACTCGATAGGAGCTGGCGCAGGGTCGGTACCGGCCGTAATTTCCACGTCCACGTTGAGGCGCGCTCGCACCTCAGCAATCTGCTCCGGTTGGAGCTTCCGAACTCGCTCCGAGGGTTTCCATGCGGGCCACACTACCTCCGGGTGTCCTACTCCTCTCGTCGAGCTACTACTCTCCCGCCCATTCCCATAGCTGCCACTGCCGTTCCCGGACGCCACTTCCGATCTCCTCGCGCCAAAGCTGCTGTTGCCGCCATAACCTCCACGGCTGTTGCCTCCTGCTGCTGCTCCTCCTGCTGCTGCTGCTACCGGGGCGGCTCCCGCCCTAAGATGCGGAGGGACATAAGGCATGGCTGTGGTCTCTGCTGCTTACAAACCTTTCCTTTTCTCCACTCGCTTCTACCAAACGGGCACTTGAACTCTCATCTACTACGAATGCAATGGACCTAGATCTACCGCAATGCCGAAAAAGTAAAGACCTAATACGATGCCTGCCCCTAGGTTAGGGTTTGAGGGCTCTCCTGCGATACTGCACCAAATGCTGCAAAATTGGGCTTGAAATGATGTTGCTAAAGTGCGCTTTTCAAAAAATCGATGAGCGGTGCTCGATCCGAGAATTCGAGGGTGATTGTGCTGCTGTCTGCTACAGATTGTGCCGTCACTGTCTTCGTTTGCAGTGGAGCCGGCCGTTGGACGTGGGGTAGTGAGCCCCGCCCTTCTTCAGCCGCACTCTTGCTGGATGAATGTAGTTGGATGAAATAAGATACTGACGATGAATGTCGTTTTGATGACCTAAACTTGAAATGTTGGAGAATGTTATAATTCTTGCCCATGAAAGAATAGGTGTGTGCGGAGATTCTTACTTATAATTATGAAAAACCTTGACTTCACTCTATAGAATATTTCTAAGTACAAATAATTTTAATTATTTAATAAGAATTACTTTTAACTTTGAAGAATTTAATTGTTCATAACAAACCTGTAAGAACATAGATGTCAAAACAATCATATACAGAGGAAAATGATATTAATCCAAGAATTAAGTTTACAATGAGTAAGTTTACTTACAGTGTGTGGCAAAACTGAGTCAACCTTGTTGAAAGAGATTATTTGGCCGTCAATTCCTAACAACTCAATAAATGAAATGACCATTTTTAACATGGAGGACATATAATATGGAGTGTATTAGTTGACATAGCATCCATGGTGACATATAAAAAAGTTATAAGGAGATACATGTCTTCCAACACATACACTTGGCTTGACTCAGTTTTGCATGGCATGCCATAATAAATGCAATGAAGTGGTAAAAAATGGATGGAAGACTTTTATGACCAGATTGGCATGGGCACAAGGAGTGTCTATCTTGACATACTCCATGTCAACTTAGTGCACATTGTAAGCAGAGTGTGAGGACAGACCATGGTGCACTTAGATGAGCTTTGTGGTAGTGCTCGAAAAGACCTTGATAACTCCATTTTGGTGATGTTGCAAGCTGGTAGGACTACAAGAGATGTAGCACATGAGTTGCAGGTGTCTCAGAGCCATGTTGCAAGACTTAGAAAGAAGAGATTATGTGATTTGTCACTAGTAGTGGTGGTAGACCACAAGTGCTAAGTGATGCACAGAAGAGAGCATGTGTTCGTGCTGTCACATCAGGAGGTTTTGAAAATGCTACACAAGTTGCCCAACATGTACGCAAGGAATGCCATGTTACTGTGAGTGTTGATACAGTGCGAAGGACTTTACGTGCAGCAGGCTTGAGATCAAAAGTGAAGCAGAAGAAACCAAAATTGAACCAGAAACACATTAAGGATCGACTTGAATTTGCTAGGCGCCATCAACATTGGACCGTTGGTGACTGGAAGCATGTCATCTTTTCTGATGAGACCAAGGTAAATCGATTTTGCTCAGATGGTCGTAGTTGGTGTTGGATTCGCAATGAACAATCTTGTGATTCAAGACAAGTGCAAGAGACTGTGAAGTTTGGCGGTGGTTCAAATGATGGTATGGGGTTGCATGACATTCCATGGCCCTGGTATGTTATGTAGAATCGAAGGAAGAATGGATCAACATCAATATAAAGAAATCATGCAAAGAGATTTATTGTATACCATCTCGCATATGATCTTGATCCTTCAAATTTGATTTCTCAAATGACAACAATGATCCCAAACATACAGCAAAAAGTGTTCGGCAATGGTTGAGATCACAAAAGTTTGATGTTCTTAAGTGGCCTGCACAATCTCCTGACTTGAATCCAATTGAGCATCTTTGGGCTGGACTGAAACGTCGTCTTAACCAGTATGAAAGGGCTCCAACAGGAATTTCAGAATTGTGGGAGCGTATTGAGGAGTGTTGGGCTTCTTTAGCAATGGAGGAGTGTAGGAGGTTGTATGAAAGCATGTCAAGGCGGATCCAAGCAGTTTTAGCCGCTAAAGGCAAGTGGACAAAATATTGAGTTGCTTTTTGATAGTGGATGCAAAAGTGAGTCAAGGAACATAGTTTCCTTTAAATGTAATTTTCTTGTACATTTCAATGTAAGAAGGAACTTCTTCTCCATCAAATTGTAGCCCATTCAAATTGCTATATTGCACAATTTACACATTCTAAAAATCTATTGCCAAGTTTTCCACATTGCTAATCAAATTACGAATTTCAAGAGTTTGACTCGGTTTTGCCACACACTGTATATACTAATATCTTTTATTTTTTTACTTTTACCTTAATTGACTAATAGTTAACTTTTACATTAAGCTCTAAACTTCTATCTTTGAACTGAAGTTATTTTAGACTAGCGAGTGTACATCTCAACTTTCAACTGGGCTGTAGCCCATGAAAAACCTTCTTGATGAAAAACTTCTCCAAATGGGATTACCATTGTCTAAACAAGTTTGGTAAAAAAAAAGGGGGATTGCACTAAGTTTTGTCTAATAGATTTCATTGACATTGTAATTTAGACAATGCATTTAACAAACTAAAAATATAAATCAATTTTATTATACATAGTAAGGGTATCTAGTTATCTACATAAATTCATAGAGTTTTGTAAAATACAAATCAGGTTACTACAACTTTCAGTATGCCCTCGCGGCATTGCCATGACCACTTGAATACTTTGACCATGTCCCTCTTGTTATTGTGCCAGATTTAAAACTAGGTCACTTTTATAAATTTTGGTGATTTGAGGGTCATAATTAGTGGATATCCTGGAATATATCGGCCCAATTTGCAATCCAATTGTTGCCTCCATTTCTACCAAAAATCTCTACTAACAACACCTCATGCACCCTAATTTGACCTAAGGTTCCCATCATTATAATGTCACTCACAAGACAAAACAAACAATCTACCTTATATAATAGATGATCCTCACAATTTAACTACTTTTGGACTTTAACAAAGCAAATCTTTATTTCCTATAGATTCTTGAACCCCAAAATTGGTGTTTGGGAACTTGATCATCTTCGATGAAGCAAAAAATTCATTTTCTTAATCTTCAAACTTTTGTAATACATCCCAAGTTTGCAAGCAACCCATGTGAATATTTTACAAATTTTACAAGGGCATCAAAATTTACAAGAGCGAGCTTCTATGAATTTAGTAATTTTGGATATTTTCTTTGGTTGTTGTAAGAAAATAATTTCAACTAAATTTAACTCAAAATGATAAGAAAGTGTAATTCAAAGTTGGATAGTTGCAAGGTTGTCTTTATAGTTAAGGGGGATAGTTTGTTTTGATTTTTTTGGGAGGTATTATTTTGGGAACTTCTGGTCGGAACAGTCAGCATGAGGTGTCGCTGAAAGGGGGTATTTTGTAGGGGTGTGGGCTGCTACTAACTCGCTATTGACCATGTGAATCTCTATATATTGAACTTCAAAGTATTTAGAGGTTCAAAAATTTCCCAAAATTACAAAAAAGACATAATTTTTGATGGAGCAGGAAAATAAAAACTATTCAATAGTGCAAAAATCACTTCATTTGAAACCCCAACAATCTCAAAGAAAGAAAATGTGGACCAACTAGCCTACGGACTTATCTTTTGAGAACAATAGCAAGGATGGGAACACAGTTAAGGTACTTATGTGGGCATGACAACGCTAGTGGCTATGCTAGTTAGTTACTATGATACAATATTGAATTAGGTATCAAATTGATCAAATTGTATTTTTTATTCTTTTCTTGTAATAGTATTTTTAGTATTATTTGAATTTTTGACAAGTATATAATAACCTTGACTTATCATAAAGTCATGTGAATGAATGCCTTTTGTCCAGACCTTAAGAAGCTTAATATTTGTAGCATGTTGTGAATGAACACACTACAAATCTCCCATAAATGCATTCTCATTACGAGTGCGAGTTGTTGTTGTCATTGTCGTAGCAACTTAAATGAACATACGACCATTGTGGCGACTTGAATGGATGTATGGGTATCATGGCGATCCAAATGGACGTGCACACATCGTATCGGCTTGAATGGACATACGACTCGAATGGATGTATGGGTATCGTGGGGAGTTTGGGGACTTAAATGAACGTGCGCACATCATATTGACTTGAATGAACATACACTTAGCATGGTGACTCGAATGGACATACACGTCTCATGGCGACTTGAATTGATGTATGCACGGGCATTATCATGACTTGAATGGACGTACACGTATTGTGGTGACTTGAATGAACGAACAAGTATCATGGCGAATTGAGTGAATAAACAAGTATCGTGACGACTTGAATGGCCATACAGGTGTTGTAGCAACTTGAATGGACGTAGAGGTATTATGGCGACTTGAATGGAATGGGTATTGTAGCGAGTTGAAAAGCTCTGACATTGTCATGAAATCTTTGCAAATTAACATCTTAACTCAAGTTATGATTAACTCAAGACATGCTAGAAGCAATGATGTTGAAATTCCCACTAAACTAGGTAGATATCATATTTTATTTCAGACGAAAAAGCACAAAAAGCCAGTTACCTGGTTGAGCATTCTCCACCATGAATCAATCAGCCAATCATTTACATTTCGAACATCAGAAACATACAACCATGAGACCAGCTTCACAGCTCCTGGAGCCTTCCCACCGCAGAACTAACACACATAGTTAGTGAACAGAATAGAACTCTCAATACCTGCAAAGGTAACAAAGCCAATATCAATGGGTTCTATGTCTGGTCAATCACAAACAGAACATGCAAGTGAATTACTTCGACCAAGCATGAGATGTATAATAGACGTTGCAGGTGCAGAGAGGAACAGCTCTAAATTCTAGTCTACATTGTTGATACTGCTCATCCTTTGTACTTGAAGCGTCACCTCTACACTGTAGTCCAGATTATTAAACTGCTCATCCTTTGAGATGGAGCCAGAGCCAATATAGAAAATTCTGCATCACGGCGTCAACACTATTGCTAAAAGCGGTTTCATAACCTACCAATTCGCATCTTTAAAGCTTAACGCAACCATGCCATCTGAGGAGATTATTCCTAGCCCAGCTGCCTTTGCATTCCTCAATCAGATTTCGCAGTCTGTGCATCTCCAAAATTCTTGCACCACATTTGAGATGGTATAGGCCTCACAGGCATCAAAGGCCGTTGCTGCGGACACAGTCAATAAAAAAACGGGATAAAGTAACAGAATTGACAACACTGAGATGATACTTAACAAATTTCGATCGAAAGAGCGCAGACTGAGAGAATCCAACGGGAGGTTTTGAAGGTGGAAAATTCTGCATAACCTGATGACAATGTGATTAAACATATCTGCTACAAAACTACCTTATTATTCAATCTAGTACCCTTCTGAATTTTTAAACAGGACAGTGAAACTAATGAAACCCTAGGACAAGGACAGTCATTGTTCATTCTAACCTCCAATTGCGCGGACTAGGAGAGGATATGGTCACAGAATTCACGACACTGATTTCATTTAATACTGAACACTATTCGATCTCTAAGCTGAAGACACAGCGCAAACTACACAGTGGATTACGAAGAAAAGCATCTGCGCCACGGTACTTCATACCCCGACGAGAATGTGAATACACAAATCCGTCACAAATATGAGTATAAGCCTTGTTATTCGTTCTAGTACCAAAAACTCTCGAAATGCATTGAACACCACAGTAACCCTAGGACAAGTACGGTCAATGACGAGCTGGTCATTCTTACCTTCAATTGCGCGGACTACGACAGGATATGGACATAGAATTCAGAAAACAGAATCCAATTAATACTAAACACCTTTACATCTGAAGAACTAGCGGAAGCTACAACGATCCGAAGGGAATTATCTGCATGACTAACACTAAGACAGGGTTCTTCATACCCCGATGAGGTTGTGAGTACAGAAGTCCGCTACAATCTTGAGAATATGCCTTGTTGATCGATCTAGTACCTGATACCATTGAAATGCTCTGAACAGGGCAGTAAAACATTATGAGACCCTGAGGCAAGGGCAGCTGTTGACTCTTACCTCCAATCGCGCAGACGTCATAGCAATAGGAATGCAGACAGCAAAGATTCCGGCAAAGGCGAAGACGGTGTTGCGACGCCAGAGCTTTGGGTGACACCACCACCCGCCCGTGGGACTCCACACCTGCGTAGGGTAGCCGGGGTAATGCGGGTCATGAGGAGCCCCTCCCATCGCTGCTGCAAACAGAATGCGTGATTCTTTCCCTCGCTTGGTGCGTGCGATGTCGTCTCTCTCGGCCTGGTCGCTGCAATTCTGGCTATGGCGGACAACATTAGGGCTACGCTTCGGAGGAGAACGGAACGTCGACGAAGCCGTTCGTCAACGAAATTGACATTCTCTCGTTCCTCAACCCCAAAGTGTCGTTGCCCCAAAAGTGCAGTTGTCCCCAAAGGGTCGTCATAGAGAAAGGTTTTCGCAAGTGCTCTTAACCCTTAAACGCCTAGCTATACGGATTTGGGCAGCCCAGTATTGGATCACAGCATCTTTTGCACTTGGGCATCATGAATAGTGCACTTTTTGAACTTGGGCATCATGGATGATCCAATCAATGATGTGCTTGCAACCTCCTACAAGTATTGTACAACCCCAACCTACCTACCACAATCCTTTCAAAGCACAAAATCACTCATACAAATTGTAATTTGAATTCTAAAATTTCACTTTTTGAATGCATCGCAGGAAGGTGACCAATTTGACATAAAAATATTGGTGAAAAGTTGAGTACATTGAGAGCTACAGAGGAGATTCTGTTGGAACATGACCCCTCGGGTCACCTTCGGCGTTTAAAGGACTCTTGTTGTTTGTTTTGAAGGAAGAACAAGTCGTGTGAACCTCAAATGCAATTGGGCTTATTCACTACCTCTTTGGTAATATTATTCGCATGCGATGTCCACCGCCATAGTAAAGACAACCACATTAGTTAGCTACTAATGCTCTTGGCGAATTCTAACTTCCAAAATTGGCATGAAAATCTTATAAATCAATGCCTCAGATTAAGTCAGAGTTCTTCATCGCCGAAGCTTAGAAAGTCGTAACATTTGATTTTCATCACTGACATGAAGTCCTCTCGCTATATTCAATATAGCTCAAGATGATCATAGTTTTTTACGTTGTTCACAAGAAGTTGATTTATCAGATTGGCATTGAATGACCATTTAGCTTCCTTAGAAATGTACAATAGCAAAGATCCAGCGCATGTATCAGTGAAAGACTTAAGGCAATCAATTTTGAAAACAATATGCGTAAAGGCCTCTAATAAGAAGTTGGAGCGTGTCCATCTAAAACTTATAGAACTCAAAAAGTCCTCACAACCGATAGTTTGTGAAATTAGGTCAGGAAAGGTTGTCGTATTACCAGGGTCAAGGTAGGCTGTTGTCGAGTAGGACCTCGAATGCAAATGGGCTTATTCACTACCTCTTTGGTAATGTTACATACGTTCTTGTTCTAGCAGCGCCTAGAGGCGTCACCAAAGAGAATACATGTCCCTCTGTCCGTCCAGGAGATCATTCAGGAAAGTAACAGTTAAGAGTGTAAACCATTAGTACATGTTATGAGAGCTAAAGTGATGGACAGTCAATCTTCAAAACCAGAGTTTTTGTTCTTAGGTTGGGCACCTACAGTTACATGTTTGCAAAAGAAAGACTACAAAAGGATGATCGTGAAGATGCAAAGCCCATCTGGAGACTCAAACTAATGAAATAACCACAACAACTCTATTTCAAAGTATAAAGAACGTACGTCTACATGACCAACGTGGAATAGATCAAATGCTCCATCTCTGTACACAATACATGCATCTGAGCTTGGTCCTTTCCTGTTGGAGAATTGCACAATGCGACAAGAGGTGGGTAAGAAATGTAACACTCGGGTACCAACGCTAGTGCCTTGAGTGCCGCCCATGGCTATGACTGAATTGTCGCTAGAGCGAAGCGCCTACTGCAGTTTCACCTAAGATGTTCAGGAAGGTCACACACAGTTTCACCTAAGACGTTTAGGAAGGTCTCACGTGCCAAATTCTATACTCACTAAGGGAGAAAGCACCTAAAACCAAACAATCGCTTCTTATGATGCAGATGTGCACTAGCGAATGAAGTTCTTCTGTTCATGCAAGCGCTTGAGCAACAGATCGAAGGACGAGCTAAAAAGTATTCTGACCCTGCACTGCAACACATATTTTTGATGAACAATCTGTGGTATATGACGACGCGTTCGAAGAGGTGTGAGCTAGGACCATTGCTAGGCCAGCAATGGTTGACTGGACAACGTCGAAAAGTGTGCGCAATTCTCCTCGTCTTTAGCTGCTAAATTCTCATACCACCATGACCAGTTCGTTAACTTTGAAGCATCTGTGCAGGTAGAATACCATGCAGTGAAATACGAGCAGGAGGTCTGGGGTCCCGTGTTGAAGTGCCTCAGTAAAGAAGGATTGAATCCAGGGGGAGGGAGGACTGCAATCCGTGAATTTGTTGTTAGGCGCCTGCGTGACTTTAGTGCTTCTTTTGACAGTGCTTGTCAAAGACATCACAGATGGATCATCGCTAATGAGGATTTGAGAACAGGGACTAGAGACGCTGTCCTCCATATAGTAGTCCCTACTTACAGAAAATTCCTCTCTAGCTTCGATCACGTCTTGGATTTGGAAACAAGAATTACTACAAATATACGCCTAAAAACATCAAGCATATGATCACGGAGTTGCTCAATAGGAGGCTGGAATCGACTCGGGCTGGATCCAATCAAGCGCATGGTAGACAAGCCCATGTCTCGTACACGGAACCACACACATAAGGTCGTCCTGCTCTTCCCCTCTTTTCAAGCCTCGTTTAGCACTTGGTCTGGTCTCTATGAAGATCATTCACACAAGTTCCTACTTCATCTGGTTGAATCACGCTCAAGTCTTGAGTCCCTCGCCATGGTGCTTAAGGCGATAGGAGAAGCAACATGATGGAGCTCTATACTTTGTTCCAGCTTTGTTCTAGTTGTTAGATGCATTCTTATTGAACCCATTTGATAGTAGATTCAGTGCAAAGGAATGCCATACATGGTAGCTCTGGTACATTCTTTTCAAAGGAATTCTCATACGGAGAACACTTTTGTGAAATATTTCATATTGAGGAACAACCTCTTAATACTTACAAGGGGGGGGAAGGAAGAGTGGGCATCATCTAGAGTCGATGTGCCAAGCAACAAGATATCAACTTCCGTAGCTCACCAGATAAACCACGGGCTTTGCAGACAGCAGCTGAAATGTATACAGGATCTCAATTTCAGTAGTCTTCCACTCACCAAGTCTGACATCCTTTCCTTCCTTTAACCAATCATAGACCTACTCTCCCTCCAATTACTAGCAAAAGATGTGAAAAACAACTCGCTTTGCTATATGACATGATTAAATCCAAAACCTGCTTCAAAAAGTGATTGATTCCATTACATCAACTAACCTTTTGGTAGCATTCCAGTTCCAACTTTGCCTCTTCTGCATTACTACGCTTCAGGAGCTTCTCGCAGTCATCAATCTTCTTCTCCATAAACTCAATGTCCTGCAAAATTAATCAAAAGTTCCTTTCACTGAGACTGATGACAAACGTTGTCCAAGAGCATGAACTTACGCAGTATCCATTGAAAGAAGAGAGTAGCAGATTCCGCTATTGACGTCCGCATACCTTGAGGCGCAACTCCTCAGGAATGATGTCCAAGTCCCGAAGAGGGTCGATTGAGTCCTCCACGTGTGTTATGTCCGGGTCATCAAAAGCTGCTGCAAGATAACATATCCAAAATCAGTGGAGGTTTCTAGAAACGCAAACTGAGAGCGAGAGAAAAATACAACATTTCATTCTCATACTAATTGATCAACTTACTTATAAGTTAAAACTTGGAAGATGCCATCAACTGCTCAAATATGTGACAAGAAAGCATTGCCCAAATCCTGCCCTTCATTGGCCCCCCAAACTAACCCGGCAATGTCATTGATCTCCATTAAGGCAGCCACCTGCATCACCGATCAGCTCTAATATTTAAAACCAAAAACCTTAATTCTTACATGTGTCTGATGTAGCTACAAAAGACACATGATTAGTATGGAACAATGATATGTGCTCATTGTGTCGATCGAGGAATGATTAATGATAGGGAAGATTATTCTCCCCTCCATAATAGCTTTCTAATACGATCAATACACATTTACATTCAAAGAAAGTTGTGTCTTTCATTAGTACCTTGCAGATCTAGGTTTACTTTTTAGTATTAAGTATTTTACGCTTCACTGGATTAAAATCATCAATCGTAAGTCTTCTAGGTAGCATAAGATATTTGCTTTCTATTACTCTTGATAACAGAATATATGTCAATCCCGATGTGAGTGCTTTGCGGACGTCAATAATTACTTTCGCAGCAACGGTGGCTCCTTGAGCTTTATGTCCAGTCATTGCATGTGCCAAAGCCAATGAAAATGTAGACTTGAAATATTTTTGTGTATAGGTGTAATTAAACTTTGTCTTTTCTTTCTTCAATTTTGTTCTGTACCCGGATTCCAGCATACATAAAAAGAGTGATGACATGTTTATGGTAAGTGGTGTGCGTAATCGTAAAGGTTTCTGGTGAATTAAGGTATGATATGTTTGTATTAGTAGTTGAAATTCTTCTATTGTATTTGAGAACTTGTAAATGAAAACAACATATGGTCTTTTACACGGGAACTTTTCATATATTTTAGTGTTGAATTAAATCTAATACCTTATGTTTACTAAAGATCTTAAATTTCTTCTGAAAGAATATGTAGATTGAAATATTTACACAAAATTTTTCAATGTTTATACCATAATTATTGAAGTAAAGAACACCATCATGATTCTATAATTACCACATTAGAAGGTTGAAATTTCCACTTAATTATTTTCTTGTCTCCAAGTTGTTTACCTTGATGCTTATAGTGCTATTTGGAAAAATTTTCTATTTCAAACTGTATACTGAAATATAAATTTAATAATGAAAACACCAAACACAAACAACAACATCAATTCTCAATTGGAAGTAAGATAGGATAATTTCAAATGCCAACACCACCAATTGTCAATAGTCAAAATTAACCAATTTAGGAAGTTGTCTTTTGAGATTTAACCTGCCTCTCAATTATGTTGACATCTAGTATGAGTTTTAACTTGCCTCTATATTATGTTGAATGACATCTACTGTTACATTCTTCAACAACCAGATGAGCACATGCATGGTTGTCATATCGAACAAATCATTACATGTGATGAATAGTAACTTAACTCTCCTATAGGACATGAAATCACTACATGTGATGAATAGTAACTTGTCCTATAGGACATGAAATGAATAGTGATTTTTCCAACATGAAAACCATGGACACAAGGTTGTCGTATTAGACAAAAATTCTATTCATTTGTCAAACAGAGTTAAGAAGAAATGTACATCTAAGATGTCTATATGTATCAAGTGTACATTTCATCTAAATTGTATCTTACAAATGTTTAATTTTTTTGTCTGATAAGACAACACCGATTGGACATCTTTACAAACACTCGAGACACCAATCCCCACTACATGACAATATATGTCCTTCAGTTGGACCAAAGTAAGATAAGTTAACCATATTGTCATTCACCACTGGACATACATTTTCAGTGTACTGACATTGATCAAACGTTAAATTACGTGCTCCATCCAGATCAAGTACATACGCCAAGTAACAATGCACCATGAAGGTCCTTCCCCTCTCAATTGACAGTCGTTATCCTCAAGCGCAATGCGATGAATTAAACAAGGAGCAGTAATGTATTGTAAAATAAGTAAAAAACAACATCAAGAGGCCCAGGAATGGAGTAGTGCAAGCAATCTCTCGGAGGCCCCATGTGTCCATCCGGTCGCAAACTAAGCATGGTGTCCACGTCCAGGAAAACGAAGTTCGCTCTGAACATGATCCTCTTCGCCATCTCATTCTGCCTCGCAAACTCACCCCAATGGTAAGGCAGAGTCCTTTTCTCCTGCGTCTCATTCAATGGACCATGCAGGTTTACACACCCCTTGTGACCTGCAATCAATCAGAGATCACTCAGAGCTTGCACTTTAGGAATGATGATTCTTGTGCATGCGCTGATAGCAGGAGGCAGAAGACTATGGTAGTACCCGGAGGTGTGTTCCGGTAGAACACCAGAAGGTGAGGGTAGCGCGCTTGCAGAATCTGGACAACATGACGAAGCTCAGTGACAAATGAAAAGTCCGACCGAAACCAAGCGCCCCGGTTCATGAGCAGGATGTCAATGCCCCATTCTTCGACATACTGTGTGACTTCAGTGGCATTCAACATGGGACTGCAAACCCATGCAAGATTAAAGCCTTCACCTCCCAACACATCCGCGCAAACCGGCTCATATCCTACTCCATGGAATGGATATTGCATTTCCGAAAGTTCAGATCGCAAAAAGTTCAGAAACGTGATGAACAGTTGATAGCTTATTGAGTCTCCGGAGATTAATAATCCACTTCCCCGACCTATCCGCCTGCCAACAAGCACACAATCATGAACCTGTTTATACTGTAGAATGTGATAGAAGCGATGTTTTGCGTACACTCACTTGCAAAAGTCTGCTCGGTCATAGGGAACCATGGGACACAACGGTGAAGTTTGCCAGAACCATTTCAGTTCGTTCCGTTCCTGTCCTGTTTGCCAAAGAGAACACCTGATTAATGAAAGGAAGAAGGCTATGAAGAATACGATAGTTGGATGATGGTGTACTTACAGTCCAGGGTTGATTTTGGGCGGCTAAAGAGGCAGGCAAGGGACTTGCATAAACGATGTTGGGAGTGGTTTCGTTGCAGAAGTGGTGGGTATAATCGCATCTGGTGAAGTTCGCAGTGTGATAAACTTTCACTTTGCAACACATGGCCCTTGGAGTTTCGTCCAGCACCCATCGCCCTGTTTGGCTGCAGAGAATAATCAGAACTCATCAAAATTAGGGTTGACCAGTACATTCCCGATTCGTCGGCATTGTTCTCAAAGTTGTTGTTTACGAACCTGAAACAATCCTGGTAAGACCAGAAGCGGCGGACCTCTTTGCTTCGCATGGAAGTGCCTTGAATGTACGACCTGATTCTGCTAATCCTTGGAGCCTGCGGGCAATTCCGTTGGCAGAATTACAAATCTCATTCCAAATTTTGTAACACTGGGAATATCATCACTACACTCTCTAATATCTGCAATGTTGCACGATTGAAGTTTTGGAACATTCCAGCCTCTACTCAAAATGGTCAAATTTTCCCTCACTTTATACTGATTTCTAACCACCCAGTGCAAAATAGCGCCACTTACGATGGAATTGACAAGTTCAATCAGTTTTATGAACCCTAATCTGCAAGTGGGTTTGCAACTTACATTATAACAGTAGCTAGCATGCATACCGTGGGCAAGGTCCGCTTTGGAGGATGATCGACGATTGGATCCTGAGGCGAAAAGAAGTAAGCCGAAACCCCGTATCGCTCCACAACGGGAGTGACAACAGATTCATAAATGGTAGCGGACGTGCTCCACAGGACGAGGAGGACTACGAGAGTGATCGAGCCGTAAAAGACAGAACGATTCCATCTGCAGCATGCATTCTTCTTCCACAATTGCATGCAACAGAAAACTCTCATGATTGATCAATGATCTCTGCCACGAGCTTCAGTAGCAGCGAAATGGAGTCTCATGAGCGAAACAAGCCCGTTTCAGATTGTTTGGCGGCCAAAATTGAGATGAATGAAGCGCAAACTTGTTAAACATGAATGCTTTCAAATGAGCTCAAGGGTAACATGCTCAGAAATCGCCGCAAATCTTGTTGTGGGAATCTCATCGTGAATTGGATGCAGGAAAATGGGCAAAGCTTTGTGGAAGAGTGGACCATTTGGATTCATGTTATTAGGACTTGTTTTGAAATAGTAATATAACTCTGAGAAGAATGTTGTAGGTGTAACTTTACCTGTACACCCTAAATTCTATCCGTAATTTAACTACAAGGTTCATTGAAGTTTCAAAATTAGGGTAAAAGTAATCTTCCAAGTGGTTAATTGCATCAATAGTGTGGTTCTTGATGTTGTGCGGAATTTGGCATGGCTACTGTAAGTCATTGAGGCAAATGAAAGAATTTGAACAAGTGCTTGTGACGAGTTTGTGTTACTCATGTAGTGGATTGCCTATTATTTACTATCAAAATTGGTTCATTTTTAACACAAGGTGAAGAATTTCTTGATATGATGTATTTTGACCTTTTAATAAGTTAGTAGCTCAATTTTTACTAAGAAAAATACAATTTTTATATACAAGTTGTAGATGAAAAGGAATGTTAGGTATCCAAAAGTCAATTCTATAATCATGTGAAGACTTATTGAAATTGATGTAAATCAAATTTGGATCATAAGGTCTTAGAGATTGCTATATCTTAAGTAACCCTAGTGCGTGTGATAGTGCCCTTGAGGCTTTTAGTGCGTGTGATGTCTCTCTAACATTACTTGATTTTAAATTTGCTTGAGATACAATGTTTCACTTAAAGCTTTGTTTTCGATTGGCTGAAGAAGTTAGATGGCTCTGGAATAAACTACCCCGACAACCTGAAGATTCACTATAATGTTTCTTGGGGCTGCTCGTCTTAGACACGAAGGGCGTTCAAGGGTTAATGTATGTGTACTCAAAATGATTCTAAAAATTGAGTAATATTATTTGAAGTGGAAATACTACCAATAAACCTGGAATTGCATTTACAACCAGTGCAGCTTGACTATCCGAGTTGGTCGTAAGTAACTACCCGTCTTTTGTGTTAATAGTGAGTACAAAAGGCTCATGTATAGTGAGTGCAAGGTTGGCCAACCACAACTCTTCAAAGGTTGATCAATCACCACCCTTCAAAGGTTGATCAATCACAATCCTCGGAAGTTCAACGATTCATGCCTCCGAAAAGAAGGTCACACATAGAGTGATTGTAATAGTCTTTTTGGTTTTAGCATGAAAGACCAAAATTACCCTCTAGTAAGATATTCACCTTCATCTCAAAGACACCCTTGTTGGAAATAGAACCAAGTGCTAAATTAATTTCATTTTAGCTCAATTGATAGCCTTGCAGAGGTGAGAATTGTTCAAAAGGATTGCATGATCAATTGACAGGAATACTTGTAGAAGATCAGAATCGGAGGGAGAGTGAGTGGAGATCGTGCTTTAACAAGTCCAGGAATATGATCGAAACGGACAAGACCATAAAGTGGACCGGTGCTTCAAAATTAGTATGTAAGAACGAGTATTTACATGCCATTGGCAAATTCTGTCAGGAATCGACAATCGAGGGGGTGTGGTATAATCCACTGATAAACTTATTGTTACAGCAACTGCAGTATTATGTACAAGCGAGGCGAGTTTGAGCTAATAAATGGAACTATTGATAGGTTGGAAGTAGAATTGAGGGCTGAGGTTAGCCTCCTTACATGCTGCATAGTTATGAACGAAGATGTTGACCAAATCAAGCAGGCAGAGATATTTAAACCCCTCGCCATCGCCTACTAAATGAGCGTAACAATGAAAGATACCGACATAGTAAAGCAAGCGCCAGTACAACTGCGGATGTGCTCTAAAAAAATAAATACAGACGAAGTAAAGCAAGCGCCAGTACACCTGCAGATGTGCTATAGCTCCGAAGTAGGGCATGAAGAGTAAGCCAATTCCAATGGTAGGAGTCATTTTACGATACCAGAGGAAGATGTCGAACCCACTGAGCAGAATAATCCTCCATGATCCCCACCTCAATAGAAACTCCAAGTATAGTAGATGGTACTCATCTACTTCGTATCTGAGCCGATGCTTTACGCAAACGAAAAACAGATGACGCTCCAAAGCCCACCTGTGCTTGTTGTCGCTCATATGCCGGATGATAGCCTCGCTTTCTCTATACACATTCTGCATCAACACCCCTCTTAGTAACTGAGACACCACAAAGTCTCGTAGCAGCGCCTTCTTCTGGTCGATGTGAAGCTCATCCGTCAGTGCGATTCGACACTGATGCGCCTTTTCTGCATAGAAGTTTGTACGCACTTCTGGCGCTCTCACCATCTCTCTGGAGAGCATCCAGTCTGCCTGTAAATTGCTTTCACTCGGTTCAAACGAAATACCTTCCGCACTCCAGCTGACCAGGAGGGTGACATCTAGGAACTTCTGTAACGGATGCAACTGATGAAGAAGGAAGAATAAAAGCTGGAATGTGAAGTCTAGCACGGTCACCATAAACTCCATGCCTGCAATCATGGGTGCCGGAATGTACATTCCATTGTTGTCAATCCTCTTCATATAACGTATGATGTCGAACGTCGTTGGTCGACGTTGTGGGTCTTCATGCCAACATCTCTCTATCATGATCCTCAAATCATCGGGGACTGTGCCTGGTGGAAGCTCTGGCCTGTGCCCCGACAACGCCATGCTGTAGCTGAACATATTATCACCAATTAGGGGAACTTCTCCAGTTAGAACCTCATAGCACATCATTCCAAAACTATAAACATCCGCTGCTGCCCACTCGTGTTTGGGAAGGCGTGATCTCTGTCGTATAACTTCTGGTGCTCGATAGAAGGTTGTACCTTTCACATGCTCTGAGGATTCGAAGTCAGAGATGAAAACATTGTACGAGTCCAAGCCCTTCCACTTCTTCTTCTCCACGAGGATGTTAGCAGCCTTGAGATCACGGTGATAGATTCCAACCTCGTGTAGACCTTTCAAGCCCATTGCAAGCTGCTTGATGATGTGGACTGCCACAGGATTTGGAAACGGTGGAGCCCTATGCAACTTCATTTGTTTATGCAACTTCATTCGTTTGTCAATGACCGTCCGCAAATCGCCACGGAGTCGTGGCATGACCAAGCACAACTGGCCGTTGTCGAAGAAAATGCCAGCAGGACGACAAACATTCACGCACTTCAATGACCTCAACCCCGGCGGATTGTGCCCTTGCGAAACGCCTTCGATTTTTCTGAACTTCTTCACAGCCACTTTAACACGCGGCATGTATCTGTTGTCCACAGTTAAAGGCTGCAAAGTTGCAGCGTAAATCTCTGCTTGACTCCCTTGTGCAAGTTTTCTGTTGAAGCACACCCACTCTCGCTTGTACACAAGCCAATCATCTCCCACAAGTCTCTCACACATATCCTTTTCGAACTGAGCTTGCTCTTGCTTCTGAGCCTTCTCCGTATTGGAGATTTCAGTCCACTGCGATTGGTCAGTCGATCCTGAAGCGTCGACTCCCGAATTAGCTTCAATTTCAGAAGTCATACTTGTTGACAGATCATCCTCCGATGAGCCAGTTCTCTCGTCCTGTGAAGTTAGGAACTGAATCTTAAATCGTAGCAAAAATAGGAATTTAAAGCATTACATGATTTTGATGTACACAAGTCGGAATACATCTGCAATATCAGATACACTTCGAGGACTTGTCTGCTCACTCCCAACATCTTATGCCTTCTTAATCATGTAATGAACTATTCCACTCTGCAACCTCTGGTTGTCTATTATCATGAAGCTGCCGCTTAGCATGTAGTCCCTCCGAAACAGCAACGAGCCTTGCAATTGGGGCTCGGAGCCGGATTGGAAAATCAATTGACAGGAGCTGGATGGAAATTGCAATCATATGACCCACGAACATCATGGTAATAGTGTGTTACGGAGGTTTTCATGGACTTCAGGGTGGAAGATACATGCGGTTTCCATGCAGCCCCATAGAGTGTGAGGTGGAAGAATCCAAATTTTTACCTCACGAACTCCTTGGTGTTTTGTGGGAGCTTGAAACCTCAAAACTGCAATTTCTTACCTCTATGCAATCTTGGGGTGTGAATCAATTTCTTCCTTTTCTTGAACTTCCAACTTACAGTACTTACGTCTACTATAATTAGTCATTGTTCCGTTGGATGATTATCATTTGAGGGATATAAGTTTGTCTTCCAAGTTTTATTGGGCATTGTGAAAATTGATTTTGAAATTTTTGGAGGGTGTCCTTGCAGATTTGGTAAACTTCTTGACGTGGGTCACTTTGGAACCAGCGTTGTCTTATCAGACACAATTTAGATAAGGTGTACATTTGATACATTGATGACATCTTAAATGTACACGTCATCTAAATTGTGTCTTACAAATGAATAGGAATTTTGTTTGATAAGACAACCTTCTTTGAAACTTAAGTAATGATATAGTAATAGAAGATATTTCTTAAAAAAAAAGTTCAAAAATATTACTTTCAAAAGGCGCCCCATTTTGCCTTGCAACCCAAGGAATGTCTTAGAAGACTTTAAAATATTGAAAGTTGATTTTCTAACTTTTACACTTTGGAGTATAAGTATCACCCAATGAAAATCTGAGGGAAAAATATTACTCTTAACCCCATCATCTAAGCTGCCTAAAATTACAAAATCCCATTTAGAGTCAAAACCCATGTAGAGAAGAATGTACCTCCTGACTCGGAACTTGTTCGGCAACAAGCTCCTCACTGAATGATAATGCTTTCTTCACCACCTTCATCCTCTTCATCCTCGTCATGCGTAGTAGCAAGTAAATGATCAAATGAAGTCCCCCTACCATAACAAGAGCTTCCGCTGATCCGTCCACGTTGAAATCAAAGATCAATCGAATCAGCATCAAGAATCTACTCCAGGAGCTGGCTACCAGTGTTTCCATCTGGGCAAACAGTAATCAAGGCATAGTAAGTACGCTGCAAGCAGGTCTGAATGATGAGACCTTGTCAGTACTAATTACTCATGTAGCGGTATTCAAGCATCAATATACTTGTAATTACGAAAGATGAAGACAGTGTCAACACAACTGCTCTAATGAAGAAACGGCCTACCTTGAGGAGATCGATGAGTGAAGAGAATCAATGAATTTGACGTCAGAGAAGAGATCGATCGTTTATCACCAATAAAAAAAAAACGTGGTTCATCGTTCTACTCAGCTACAGCTTATAAGGCTGGGGTCGTTATCAAGTCAAGATGTGTTCCTCTGAAATCGAGAGAATCTTCAAAACAGAACAAAGTAGGGAAGAAAATCTCGGTCGACCCTACCGAGAGTGGAAATCTGTGTCAACGTACAACCAGATGCGAGTGAGTGCAAGGATCGAGGTAGCAACAAATAGGCTTGCAAGGTTCCAGCACGCGATTTGTCGATTAACAATTTACACTTATATGCACTTGCCAGGATGCAACAATTTACATTTATATGCAGCCACGTTCATGTAATCTGTCTAGATTCTCTGTCAATTTGATTTATACAAATATCGGACGACTGTTTGCCTAAGCCACCAGATGTCAGTCCATCGAGAGCAGAAATGTGAAAAGATCCGGTACCAATGAATCATGTCAACGTGGTAACTAGGCGTAAATGCCAGCGAGTTCCTGACTTCTTGACACATACAGTATTACTTGTCGGTAAGGAAGTGGCTTGAAAGTGGCTCCCATGGACCACTGTTGGTCCTCCATTGCCGTACTACCGAAGTGACACTTCATATTACTTCATACTAGGAGGGACTGAGAGCATCCCAACAGACCAGCGATCGATGACGGGACTGCCTACATGATCCGGGTTCACGGGCTATTAACTCCTAATGTCGATTGAGATGAGATTCTCGTGAGTTAGGATTTGATCGGTCTCCAGTTTACTCAATTAAGCTCGTATGAAGTTGAAATCTTTTGCACGACGTTGTAGACCTTTTTATACATTTTCATGTTCTATACATTTTTCAAAGATTATTGATGCTTCAAAATTCCTTATACTATTCACGGTCAAAGTTTGAAACACTATTTGAGAATCTGCCCCATACTGTCGTATATGATTCTTCATTCTCAGAAGCTAGGGAACTTGGACCAAGTTAGACTCCATGCCAACAGATACACGGTCCGGCCGTGTGCCCGCTCGTCAAATCGAGCACAGATGGGCGCCGTGCTTCTGGATTCTAGCACTGAAGACGTTCAATCTCGGAAGCAAGCTTGCTTTCGATGGCTCTCGCTCGCCTTAAAGAGAAATTCCGTGAAAGATATCAGATGTTCACGCCATCGGCGCACAATTTCATGTAATCTTCTGAGATGGAACCCCCTTTAAACTATTTAACCACGAAGTGGTAGCACCCTTATATTATATCATGGACCCATAAGTTCTGATACTTTTTATAAATATTGAGATTTTATTTTAGTACATTACAGATATTAGAATTTTTATTATGGTTTTAGCAATTAAAGTGATTATTTTAGAAAAAATGACTATTTGACCACTCAGTACAGGTCAATAGGTCATAGATAAATTGACTTGAATTTTGATTAAATTACCATACATACATATACATTTTGAATTCTTTGTACAAAAAGACAATGGAAGAAGATATGGTTTTTTATCATGAATTGTCCTCATCATTTGATGAACTTGTCTTCACCGGTAGGCTTCCGCTAAAATTCTCCGCTAATCTTCTCCTTTAAGTGCTTAGATTACAATAGGTCAAGACCACTTAAAGGTTCAATGTTGAGGTCTTTTTGGAAAAAGATGCTTTTATGTTGAGGTCTTCTTGGAAAAAAATGCTTTGATGTTGAGGTCTTCTTGGAAAAAGATGCTTTAATGTTGAGGTCTTCTTGGAAAAAGATGCTTTGATGTTGAGGTCTTCTTGGAAAAAGATGCTTTAATGTTGAGGTCTTCTTGGAAAAAGATGCTTTTATGTTGAGGTCTTTTTGGAAAAAAATGCTTATAATTATGTTAAAGGTCTTTTTGGAAAAGATGCTTCTATGTTGAGGTCTTCTAGGAAAAATGTGCTTTTATTTCTACTAAAGCTTATAGGAGTGTTCTATTTACTTCTATGTGTCGTATGGTTCTATATTTAGTTGAATATTTTACTTTTTTAATTTTCCTTGTTCAACTCAATATAAATAGCTAAAGTTATGCATTAACTTGTTGTATTCCAAGTGTTTTTCTTGCGAAGTATATGTTTGAATATTAAAAATAGGAATATGTGTACTACTATAATTGTGATTGCATTATTATATATTCAGAGGCCTACAATATATCATTTCTTTATCGAAATTCGAAATTTGAATTTCATTACATTTGTTTATCTTATTTTCTGAGTGAAATATCTTAATTATCTCGTCTTGACAATTATCTTGATTTTAAATACGGATGTTAACAACAATCAAATGCTCCCACAGTGGGTGATATCCTCATTTCAGATAGAAAATAAAAATACTCGTTGTAAAGATCTCCTTCAAAATCAGAGAACAATTATTGTACAGATTGTTGTGTGCGAGTTTGTGGGGAATGCAAGAAAGAACATCACGTGGGGCATGAAGTACTTAATTTGCAATTGGTTACTTCTTCTTTAGCTTTTAATGGTAACGACTTCAGAAGATTGGGTATTTTATTGGAAGGTATACAACCATATAAATTTAATGGTTGCAATATTAATTATCATATCTTTTGTGGTTGAAGAAGACAACAGAAAAAAAACTCCAACGGTGCTAATTTCACATCAAGAGGTTCAAGAAAGAACATCGTGCAAGTGATACCAATGGTTTCCCACTTTGCAAAATATGTAGTCACAAACTAGTTCAAACAGTAAACGTCAATATTTGCTTGTTGGAATGTTACATGGTAGAGGTACAAAATCGAGCAGAAGTACAAAATCCAGCAGAAGTACAAAATTGAGCAGAAGTACAAAATCCATCAGAAGAACAAAATCTAGCACAAGTACAAAATCCACCAGAAGTACAAAATCAACAAGTTGAGGTTCAAGATTTATCCAAAGTGCAAAGAAGAAATCGGAGAAAACAAAGTCATCCAAAGTGCGCAACATTCTTTTGATTTAGCTTGGTTACTAGATTGTAAAGTAGCAAATTCAGTTCTAGGGATGCTTCGAATGGGGAGTCAAGCCGCATACAAGGCCAAAGAAGAGCATAAATCCTTTGAGTGTGATCGAAAAGGCAAGCACATACTTAGCATTATCATTTGCATTAAAACAAAGGTCTTTTGTTCCTTCTTTCTTTATTTCGTTCAAGGGTTGAATCATGAGTTTCTGTGCATAGAAAACATAGAAGTCAATAAGCTACTTCAGCATTTTCGAGGAGGGACATGATTTTCACCAGCTTGTCAACCATTAGAATGCTGTTGCTTCAGCCAAAGAGAGCTTCATCATTGATGAATTTTCAATGATCATCATTGACATGTTTAATTTAATTAAATTAAAATTTAGTTTAGTTGAATTGTATTTAATTATATTTAATTATAGTTTAAAATGTATGTATTTTTATTCTTTAATTGAAAACTCCAAGTAACTTCATCACTTTTGGGTCATATAGGACATAGAAGAGTATGCCAAAACGCCTTAAACCATTGTATGGGTACTTCTATGATCTCTCATTTTCAATGTCCCTTGGAGAACTCTCCGAGGACTCAAAGAGCCTACTTACAGAACCTAAAACCCTATAACAAAGTGTAATTTTCTATCTTTTTTTCTCACTCTGTGGATTCTCACTTCCATCAGCCAACACAACATGAAACAGTTCAGCAGGGTCAGCAATATAATTGAATCGGACGGGACCAGAGTGGACCGCTGCTTTAATATGGATATGCAAGAGTAAGGTTAAATTGGTCAAACCCTGCAGCAGGCATCGCCAGAAATGACAATCAACGGGGAAAAGTTCCATTGAAAAATGAATCATGACAAAAGATCCAGTTTCATGTACAAGCGAGGCGAGTACAAGTTAATAAACGGAACCATTGATAAAATGGAAGTAACAAGTGAGGGCTGATGCCTGCTTGCACACTCCATGGTCATGAGTAAATGAAACCACTGGAAGTATGGAAGTTATAACTAGTGAGGACTGAAACCAGCTTGCTCATGCTCTGCATAGTGACGAACGACCTTGTAGGCCAAATTAAGCAGACAGGGATAATTAAACCTCTGGGCATCGCCTACAAAGAAAGCGTAAGAAGCAGAAACACATACAAAGGAAAGCAAGCGGCTGTATAAGTGTGGCTCCGATGTACGTACGGCATGAGGAGTAAGCGAATTTCAATAGCAGGACTCTTGTCAAGACACCAGAAGAGGCTGCAAAACACCCGCACCCGAATGTAAGCCAAGAATAGCCAGCTGAATAGGAATGAAAGGTACTCCGTTTCGATACCTAGCCGATTCAGGACACAAAGAAAAAACAGATGACGCCTCAGAGCCCACCTGCGCTTCCTGTCGCTCGTCTGCCGGATGATCACCTCGCTCTTTGTACATACAGGCAGCATCCACACACCTGCTAGAAACAGAGGCTCCGCAAAAGCTCCAATCATGTTAATGAGAGCCCGCAGATCGCCATCAAGCCGTGACATGACCAGACAGAACTGACCATCATTGAGAAATACGCCAGTAGGACGACAAACATGTCACTTCAATAACTTTAACCCATGCGGGTAGTGCCCTTGCGAAATGGCATTGAAGGATTTAAACTTCTTCACTGCCACTTCAACAAATGGCCATACGTCGTCCACAGAGGGCTGATCCAAAGTTGCAGCGTAGATTTCCGCTTGACCTCCTTCTCAAAATAATTCACCCAAGCGCACCCACTCTCGTCTGTACACAGGCCAATCATCTCTCATAACTCTCTCACACATTGCCTTTTTCAATTCAGCTTCTCGGTGACGCATCTCTGTCTCAAAGTTTTCGTCGGTTTATGATCCTGGTTCGTGTCTTGGGCAAGGACTATAGCCTCTTCTGGTATCTTGACCTGAGTCCTGCTCTTGGATATCGCTTACTGCTCTTGCGGTACATCGGGGTTAGAGCATATCCACTTAGGTACTGGCGATTGCTTTACAATTATGTTGTAGGCAATGGCGAGGGCCTTAGATACATCTGCCTGTATGAAGTGGTCTGCGACATCGTTCAAGGCTATTTAGCTCTTACGCAGACCGACTTCAGCCCCCAACCTATAAGTAGTTCCACATATTGAACAATACTGACCTGTTACTATACATGAAAATAAAATTGTTTGTATATGAATCTTCTACCCCAATTCCAGAGACATCCAATGCACTGACATGCGTGTGATTTTATTGAATCGGAGATGACGAGGGTCCCATCTACAAACTTGAATAACCATGTGTAAATAGCATCACTTCCCATAGCATCTGTCGATGTACTTACATTAGATTTTGCACGCTACATTATAAGGAGTCATATGTACAGTTGATGCTCTCTAAGAAACAGTGTACAATCAATGCAATACTTTGTGAATTGGTCAACCTGTATTAGAGTGCTCAGATGTTGTAAAGCAAACAGACCAACACTGAGAATGCTCTCACATCATGACACCGAAAAGAATCTCTGCAGCATCCTGCAACTGGTAACCCTACAAAACAGCCGACCCGGTTCTATCTTCTCATTTCACTAATTCACTATTTTACTATCAGATTGAGTATCCTACCAGGCACGTAAATTGTTTTCTTGACATCTTTGCCTTGCAGGAACTTAGCGAAGTTAGCATCTTCAGTCACAGCTGCAAACGCCGCAGCTTGATCCGTTCCCACTGCGATCTGGATCGTTCCCCGTGTCTTGCCATTGAATTGCACTGGAAGTGTGATGCTATCCTCCTTTAAGTACTCGGGATTCGCCTGGATTGACCAGAGAATCACAAACATCACTCCGGCTTTCAATAAAGAATGCAACGTGACAAATATTCGATACAAATGAGCACATGAGCGGGTTCGTGTAATCAAAAAAGTGAATATGTAGTGCAAAAAAAGGACAGGGTATGAAGTAGTGGACACTAGTTCATACTCTGAACAATATTCGTTTCAGAAAATGCGATTCCAAATATCGTCATCAACTTTCAATAATGAGGAACACCCGTTTGTCACAGTGACTGGACCCAGCTGTCAAAAGGAGTTTACCTCAGGCCAAGCTTCGTATGCCAGGCTTTGAGAGTGGCCCAATCTGCACCAGAGCTCCTCAGCAATGTGCGGTGCGAGCGGCGATAACAACAACACGAATGGCTCCAGCACTTGCTTTGGTCGGTCATTCCACTGCAAGAGCAACATTGGTTAGTCACAAACCTAGACTATTTCATCTACAAAACAAGGTGGATGCACATTGTTATCAAACTATTAGACTGTAAACGGATGCTTGGTGTGGTCACAGTAATTGTGGTCCACATTACAGTATGGCTGTCACCCGATGAATTCAGAGAGCTAGCTTCTCATACCTTAGTTGCAGCATTGATGAACTCCATCATCGCGGATATCGCAGTGTTGAACCGCATGTTGTCGATCTCCTCAGTCACCTACAAATTGCAGAGAAATATGAGGACTAAAACGTGAGATTTATTGCAGGATGTTAGACTTCGTGAGAGGATACTGACCTTGTTGATACACTGGTGAAGAGTCCGGAGTTGCTCTCGTGTGGGTTCACTATCACTTGCAACACTTCCTTCTGGGAAAGCACCACCAGATAAGGGCAAACCCACAACGAGCCTCCACGCGCGTCCTAGAAACCTGTGCACTCCTTCAACGCCACTTGTGCTCCATATCTTCGTATCCCTGGTTAACAAAACATATACATAAATCTTCAAAACGGTCATCCAGGAGATGGTTAACTGCTGATCTGAAAACCTCTCGTAACTCTTGCCGATGTTAATGTCAAAAGAAAACCTTGACCTAAACCTTGACCTATAACCTCTTTGATGATTATGATGAAATTGGATATTGAAGATGAGGCTAAGGACCTGAGGCACTTGATTGCATTGGAAGGTGATTGGTTTCAGAGAGTTGAAATTGAATACCTTAGCGGGCCCATGAACATCTCATAGAGCCGCAGCGAATCCGCGCCATACTCTGTTACGATGTCGTCAGGGTTGACTACATTTCCACGACTCTTACTCATTTTGTGAGCCCTTGAGCTCACCCGAATCTTGGGATCATCCTTGAGCACGTAAGATTCTCCTTTCTTCACAACCTGGTTCAGTTATCATGAAATATGAGTCTCCAACCAAGTCTGAAGGCTCCATCATGATTTTTAGTCGGCGCTTCAGTAATTAATGCTACCACTAGGTGCTCTGTATTGATATAAAGGATTTAGAACACCAACCAAGAGTAAGCGGAGTTTGACGAAGAGACTAACTGGAAACCAGAAAGGCATGACCTCACGAGCTCGTATTACTTCGTGGCAACGTGGAATTGAGTATATTAATGGCGAGAGCTTCATATTAATAAGTGTGGATGGAGGAGGGGAACGGAGATCAGCAGAATCCGACTTACAAGAGTTTCCGATATCCTTTCATCCTTAAAATAATCACTTCCGTCCACCGCATCAGCAGAGACATAATTTCCACTTCTTGTGTCCCTAAAAACAGTGTACTCAACCTGTCACATATACGAATAAGAACCATGATGTAAGACTCCGCTCCGTAAATCAAATTGCTAAGGTCGAGTTAATGAGGGTGGGCATCTAATCCTTGACTTCGAACCAAGTTCTGAACGGAATACATAGATGCATCACATACAAATACTAAGTAATGCAGGTACCTCGCCAAGAATCATGCCCTGATTCACCAAACACTGAAACGGCTCTTTCGTAGAGACCGCACCGATGTCATAAAGAACCTTGTGCCAAAATCGAGCATAAAGAAGATGCAGAACCGAGTGCTCAGCGCCTCCCACGTACAAGTCTACCGAGCCCCAATATCTGCAATACAATAACAACAGAGAGTAAGAGCCGAGATATAGTATCGCCCACAAATTCAATCCAAAAATGATAAGAAGCATACCTCTCCTTCTCTGGATCAACAAGTGCATTAGCGTTTCTGGGATCCATAAATCTCAAATAGTACCTGCCCAAAACGAAAACCTCACATTACGTTATAAACTGCAAAGCAAGGCTCCACCCTGCACTAAGAAAAGGAACGCCGAATAGCCAACTGAGATACTCAAATCCAATCGATAGCTTGAAACTAAGTAACCTATTATGCGTGATATCTAAATGCGTAACCAGTGTTGCTAATTGATATATTAGCTTGATGAGCATTGAGATGATTACAGTTACTTTCTTGTCTAAAAGCTGAAAAGTGCATATTCAATACCAGCAGGAACCAGCCCATTGTGGCATTGTGTTCGTTTCACGAAGAGCTGGTTTCCCCGACTCCGGATCGATGGTGTTCACCTGTCAACGGTCCGCAGCAATCGCCAAATCAACAAGAGACCTCTACTCAAATTGGAGAAACAAGTAAAGGAGGACTAGATACTAGAAGCTTATTGCATGTAGCTGTCCTTACAGACAAGCATTATCGAAGAAATACTTACCCAAGAGGTGGCCTTCGCAAGAGGCGGTTCACCAGTTCCAGTTGGTGTAAACTCGTCGATTTCAGGCAAAGTTACAGGCAAGTCGCTCTCTGGCACTGCCTTAACTTCTCCATCCTCGAGTAAAAGCAACGGGAACGGTTCTCCCCAATATCGTTGTCTTGCAAATAGCCAATCCCGAAGCTTGTAGTTGACCTGTTGCGCAAAATGTGAGTTTCTTTCCCCCAAAAATGAAGCTCAAAAACTGTAGATTCGGATGCTTTAGAAGAGCCTTGTCTCACCTGTTTCTTCCCTGATCCACTCTGCTCCAACCACTGTATGACTTTGGTTGCAGCTTCGGTCGTAGAGAGTCCGTTGATATCAATCTCGTACGAGGAGTTCACCAGTGTTCCGTCTCCGGAATAAGCTTTCTCCTGATCCCACTCTTGGCCATCGTTGGGAGAAACTACTAGTCGCATGGGAAGGTCGAAAGTTTTGGCGAACTCGAAATCTCTGGCATCGTGCGCAGGAACGGCCATAATCGCTCCTGTGCCGTAGCTGCAAGACGATACAAAGTTTGACAACCTTATGCATGCATTCCGATGTAAAAGGCATCATGCGACAGGTTATCGATTCAGCTTGCTTGGAATGCGAACATTGAGAAAGACTACCATACTGCCATTTTGTTTCAGAAGACGAGCATTTTTATAGCAAAACAGCCTAAATGCGATGGAAACCTACCCGCCTAGAACGTAGTCGGCTACCCAAACTGGAATAGCTTCTGCCGTGGCTGGATTCCTGGCGTAAGTACCAGTGAACACACCCGTTTTCACTTTCTGAAGCTCGGTTCTCTCCAAGTCGCTCTTCCTGAGGGCTGCTTCCACATATTCCGATACCTGCAGAATACACATTGTGCATCACTTTCAGATCTAACATGTATTGGTGCATGATTTCACTAGCCCAATCTTTCAGCCACTATCAGTATGTGAGAATCTCCTATACAATATTAACGATAACGATCAGTAGAACAGTAGACAACATCCCCTTATTACTCAAATCAGTGATAGTAGATTTTCAGCTACACCATGCTTCAACTGCTTGCTAATAATCTGACTGGTGTATAGATAAATGGGCTGCTTCCGATATTGCTCAAAGAGAAGATAGACTATGAGACTAATACCATAAGTAGATGATTTGAGGTAAGACCAACAGGCATAAATAGGAGAGAGCTGATGTATCACGCAATCAAGTCGAGAACAGAAAGACGGACACCAACAAAGCTAGTCACCGCAGCATTTCAAATAAAAGCACTCGGCACACTTACAGCTTGTTTCTGATCCTCCGCAGTTAGCTGCTCCAGCAACGGGTGCTCAGGGCCTACCACAAGATACCTGTAGAATATCATTCCAATTGTTACCATAAGAAATAGTGACTTTAACATTACACTATTTCATAGACGAGTTTATGATAGAAATACAGTGAAAACATGACATCTACAGTAAAGCACCTAATAACGTAGGTTTTGTGATCTATTGGACTTACGTTGCCCCGCACAGAGTGTCAGGTCTGGTAGTGTAAACGCGCACGCTGAGACCATCTCGCGTTGCTCCACTACTATCCAAGATGGGAAACCCAAGCTCAGCACCTTCAGAGCGGCCAATCCAGTTCCGTTGCATATCTTTGATGCTCTCTGGCCAATCCAGATCGTCTAGATCTTCCACCAAACGGTCAGCATACTTCGTGATTCTCAGCATCCATTGCCGCATTGGCTGGAAAACCCCATCACAATCACAGATTAGTCTAAACTGGGAATAGAATGTAAGTCTCATCGATCCGTAAGCGAACTACAAAGTTCTGTATACATAATTGACACGGTTGTACGAAAAGACCACTGAATTCTATTACGATATGATTTGGCGTACGAACCTTGCGGATGACTGGGTGATTCCCTCGCTCGCTGAGGCCGTCAATCACTTCCTCGTTGGACAGGACTGTTCCAAGTGCTGGACACCAATTCACTGCCACCTCTGCCTGGCCCAAATAATCCAGGGTCAAACGTTTCGCAGTGTGCACTTGTTAAGAAACTGGAACGAGGTTCTAGAATCACACTTCGTGTAAGGAATTGCCAGGAGGATCTGCTGGAGTTTACCTCATATGCCAAGCCTCTCTTGAATAGTTGCAAAAATATCCACTGTGTCCACTTGTAGTAGTCCGGCTCAGTCGTTGAGATTTCTCGTTGCCAATCATATGAGAACCCAAGTGATTTGAGCTGCATATGAAATCACAAGAAGTTAGAATACTCTGATGCAAAAACAGATAATAAATTTGGCCTCATCATTCTAAGAACAAGGAAACAGGAGATAAAAGTGAAAGTAGAATTCATGTGAATCCTAACTATGCTAATATTTTACTAGCATGTTGACTTCAGGATTCAAAAACGAGTTCTGAGAGGTTCAACCTGTGTTCGGAACCGATCGATGTTTTTCAGCGTCGTGACTCGTGGATGAGTTCCTGTCTGCAAGAACAACCATATTTAGCTTCACCTCAACAAACAGAGGCCATTTTCTATTGATTTGAACTACGATCCAGTTGTGCTTAGCATAATCTGCGACTGCCTTTACAAACACACTTTCGGGTACATAGTCGAGCAGGCTCTGAAGAAAAGAGCTTCTCGATAACAAAGTGTCAGTAACCACTCAGAGATTCACTTAAAAGCCTTAAACCCTGTCGTTTATTACGCCATTCAGTCAGTTTCTAACACCCACACCGCCAGTGTAGACCTTCTAGAACATTGTTAGGAGAAAGATAAGCTGGGTTGTGGAGAAACCTCAATGGCGTACTGTTCGGCTGGTAATCCAAAAGCATCCCAGCCCATGGGATGCAACACATTGAAGCCTCGCATGCGCTTGTAGCGAGCCATGATATCAGTAGCAGTATAGCCTTCAGGGTGGCCAACATGTAACCCTGCACCACTGAAGGGTATAAATTCTTGTTAAAAAAAAGTACTCACCATCGAACTATCAACACTCTTTAGAAGCATGGCATGGCCGAATAATGTAAAGTGTAGCAGCAACATTAAACCAAATCATACCAACCACGAAGAGTCCAGGGATGTTTGTTCATGCCGAACTAAGAAGTGCTAAATTCATGACCTGAAAAGTACAAAAAGCCGGTACTTCAAATTTCGTACTGACACTAACCTGGGATAGGGGAACATGTCAAGGACATAATATTTGGGCTTGCTGGTGTCCACCGCATCGGGAGTCCGAAAAGTCTGATTTTCTTCCCAGAATTCCTGCCACCGTGCCTCTACTTCGGAAAATGGATAGCCCCTAATCTTTTGTGGCGTTTCAGGGCTCTTCTCTTGCTCCAGCTGCACAAACGGCAGTCAATCCTCTAGTGATTTGACAGATAAGATCACCTAGAGTCTAAACTTAAGTCTCCAAAACCGGCCATTCTCTCAATCACCAGAATCCGGACAGAGTGTTGCAGCTGTTTACTTCAAATTGGATATGATCGCTCACTAAGGAACCTCTATTCAAGCATTTCTGCATTGAGATTAATTGCTGTTGAAAATGGCAATAGTACCTCAGTGTTGGACTCGGTTACCAATAGGGTTTCCTTTCCAGCCAAAGTAGCATCGCTTCTAACAGTGAGGAATCTCGTATTGCAGCTGGTGGCAATTCTCGGGGCATTACGCAGAATGTGGAATCCATGGAATGCGCGCCCAGACCTGAAAGAAGAGACGGATCTCTGACTGGTGGGTAGAAAGGAGGCTCTCCGGTAGCTCGACGAGGTGACCGCAGCAGAGCTCGCGCACTGTCAAAAACCCCACTGATAAGCTCCACCGGAATCACCAGCAGTACTTGGCATTTTCGATTTCCAATTCAAAAAGTCTAGAGGGATAGCTCAACATTGTGCAAGGAATCCAGGTGCTCACCGCGTGCGATGCATTGGTTGCACAGATGCTGCGAGCGCCGGTCGTGGACGCCATGGCTCCACAAGCTGGCAGCGCCCTCATGGAACGGCGCATGAAACTAACTAGTCCCAATCCAGGCGACTGCCGACGATGACGCCCCTACAGCAACTGGAAAAAGCGCATGAAAGCTCAATTCAATCAATTCAGAGGTCCAGAAAGACGCACTCTCGTCGGAGGCTATCCGGCCACCACAAAGGTTTCCAACGGGCAGCATGACCCTGCCCCAGAAAAAACCAGAAAACCACCCCACTTTCAAGAGTTGCACTTGACTTGCAGTGCATCACTTTGAGGTGATTGTAATCGGCATTTCATTCGATTGAAATAGTGGGCACTTCGCGATTTGAAGCTTGATTGATCTGGATTAGGTCAGGGTTTAGGGTTTAAGAAACGTAATGGTAGCTGTCGCGGAAGGTTAAGTGTAAGAGTGGAGATTTCTTTCTACCTGGCTATCTAACTTGCTCTCTAGCAAAGAAATTAGAGATGTGTTTGATTGGAGCATGAACTTTGATTCTGGATTGGGGTTTAGCGTTACGATTGAGGGTGTTTGCACTTTTCCGAATGTGGTGGTTTCGACAAGGTTGAAGAGATGGCCATTCGCAATTGGATTGGCAGTCTCAGGTCTCTTCAAAGCGGCCGATGGCAATGGGACTCAGTCCGTGCTATGAGCACCATGCTTCAACCGAATTCATCGACGGCATTGACGTCCTCGGAAGGGGCATTGACACACGCCCATGCCTCCAAGGTGAAGTTTCTGGGCGTGTTCGTCGGCTTCGTGGACGATTCCAAACGGAGACGCCAGTACGACAAGGCACTAGAGAAGCGACGCCGCGTGATCCATCGACTGCGTCAGTTGCAGAAGCAGCGACAGGAGTCGTGGGCGAAGCAAGTCGAGCAGTTGGCGTACAATGCCTTCACGCGAGCTTATCGCAAAACTCTGAACACTCTCCGATCAGGTACTAAACCCTACCTCTTGCTTGCATTTATGGTCCAATCAAGCCAACCACTCACTCACTCACTCTCTCGATCACTGACAGGTTCGAAGGCGAAGCAGGCAATCTTTGACAAAGCCACGGAGCTCGGCACGAAGTCTGCATTAACCTTGACTGATAAGCAGCCTCTGATGACCAGCGACGATCTGAAGACGCTCCTGGAACAAGAGGAGGATCACTTTGGTAGGCTTGGCTGGGACTACCTACCCGTCAAAGTAAAAAGAGCCTACGAGAATCTCATCCTCTCCATCGAGGAAGCTTGCGAAGATGCTGAAGACTCTCGGCCACCCGCTGTAAAGCAGCAACAGCGAACTGCAAAGAATGTCCTTTGCGAGCAACCAGAAGTTGACCTCCCCATTGACTTAAGCACCTCGTATGAAGATGTGATGGAACGGCTCGCGGATGCAGAGACACTATCTGAGGCTTATGACCGAATCAAGTCGAAGCTGCAGGTACTAAGTGGGAAGAGCGACGAAGATTGGAACGATCTCAATCCGAGCTTCTTCGATCGCACAGCACATGCTCTTCGAACTGGAACGTACCAATTCTCACCTGTCTCTCAGATTCATGTGAGAAAGCCTGGGAAGCACGATGGTGCAAGAACGATATTGGTAGTGAGCCCGAGGGATCAGATTGTTGCAGAGGCTGTGAGGGCAGAGCTGGAGAAAATGTACGCACCTGTTTTTAACAAAATGGCGACCTCCAGCCACATGGCTTTGAAAGTGATCAAGAGCACTTGGAAGGGAACGACGTGGTTTTTGCATTACAAGGCTCCGATATCGTTCAAGAAAGTGCATCATGCGAACCTGCTGCGGATTCTGTCGGTGAGGATCAAGGACGACGAGTTTTTGTATCTGCTTCAGCGCATGTTTAAGACGAATGTGGTCAGTATGGGTGACCATGGTAGTCGATTGAGTGCTCTGTTGTGTAATATCTATTACCACGAGCTGGATATGGAGGTCACTCGCATGCAGAACGAGTTGAACTCCGGCTCGAATAAGCGTAATGAGCCTGTGGCAGAGCCGTTTGCGAGGGTGAGGTATGTCAGATACTCCGAGGAGTTCTTGTTCGGCATCACGGGTAGCAGGAACATGGCGGTCGAGGTTTTGGAGCGAGTGCAGACGTTTCTAGAACGTGACTTGAAGCAGCTTGCTTGAAAAAACCGCTTCAAGCCAATCGACAAAAGTGCAATATCCGTGATCATCAATGCTCCGAACTAAAGTACGACACACTCAGTGATCAAATTCATGTGATGTTTTCAATCGTATCGTGCAACACTCCTACTCCTGATCTGTAAGTTCATGAGTTGAAACTCATGGAATGGTTGCTGTTGCAGTAAGCAGGCTTTGGAGATTGCCCTTGCACATTGCTGAAGATCGATCATCACTCTCAAAGCCTGGCCTCCGAGGTAATCTTCATGTTACTTGACCAAAAAAATCCGTTCGTATTGTTCTTTGTTGATGAGAACATACATGTGATTTGGAGTACCAAAGAGAAGAAGAGTTCCATCCGAATGTTTTCAGCTTGTGTGGTTGTGATTCAGATGATCAAAAAGTGTTGGTTGATTCTGAAAATCGAAACTTCGACACTTTGCAGGTGAAGTTCGAGTACTTGAAGGAGCGTTTGCCTGGTCGGATACCGAATCTGCTAGCGGAAGTGGAGAAGGCTAACGAATCATCGGTCAACGAAGTGAAGAATGACTAAAAAGAGTGAGTTCGCTGCTTTGTCGGTGAAACAGTTCGAGGAATTTTGTCGGTGGCTCTGGTCAGGCTGAATTCTTGGTATTGAATGTTGAATACAGTAGCACCTTATATCAGAGTATTTATTCATCGATGAAGATGATATTGCAAAATGATGGTACCAATGTTCACTTGTAACAATTTCTTTGATCGTTGCATTTCATGCAATGAGTAATTGTTTAATCCAAGCTTACTCTGACCTTCAAACTGGGTACAATGTCTGGTCTTATTTAAGTGAGGTCTGTAGAACGTTTTATTTATATTGCATCTCTGGGATGCTATACTTTGTATATGTCGACATTTAATGTAGATTGATGATTTTTGGTGTTATGATGATGTTGAGAAATGGCATGAATCTGATTGTGAAGTCATAGCATGTGTTTGAGGCTCATGAAAGATAAACTGTCTCTGGACAAGTTGTTCTTATCATTTTTGCACTTTGATTGAAGGTAATCTACAATATTCACTTTCTTCCCTTTCATTTAATGTACCAACTATTTATTTCTTAATTCCCTTGCATGTAATGTACCAACTATTTATTTCTTAAGTCTTGTAAAAGTAGGAAAAGGAACTTGGATGTAATGAGTAGTAACATGTGCCTTATATACGTGCACTCCTACTTTAAAAGGAAATGTATTTGATTCGATTCAGGTACTACTTTATTCTAGTAACTACTTACAAACCTAGTGAGGAATACACCATACGATTTTTGAGTAATCAAAGCATCTCTAGTCCGTTGGTTATCTTTATGAATCCGGTTGAGTCTCAAATTCTGGAATTTGTACACATCAAATGAAATTCTCATATTGGCATCATTCCTAAACTACAATACTTTTGGATAGAAAAATTGAGTACTTGTACACATTCTTCCTTACATCACAAGTAATGAACTAGCATTACCGATCACTCAGAGTTGTACGCTAGAGTCTTCTTTACTGTTTATAATGGGAATTTTCTGAAAGTAGCACTCCATTACTTGAAAACATGTTGTGCCTTCACTTTCATTCAGCCTTTATATCAACCTATGAGGGGGTGAATAGTGAAGCCCCATGCTAAGCAAACACATGCAAGCTCCTACACCTCAATTCATTACCCTAGTGGTTTAGCCCAACAACAAGGCTAGAGATGCTTTACTGCACCACATCAATATGGTTGTTCGAATAGAATGGACCACAATACATAGATCAATTAAGACAAATGATGATATAAAAATGAAGTATAGATAATAGATAGACTCTAATAAAAAAATAGAGTATAGATAAACTCAAAAAGTCTAATTCACCATATTCTTACCCAAAATGCACTTGGAAAGAGGAATTTCGTAAGCATAAAAGACTTTATATTCTTTGGTAAGAACAAATTGGAAGGCCACACTATTTGTATACAGATGTTGATAACGACTATGATAACGACTTGTATACATGATCATTAGTTGTTGATAACGACTATGATGATACCCGTCAGATACCCGGCTCACCTTCACACGATCTTGTTCTGTTTTATTTCGTTCTTGCTATCATACAACGCGAAGCACACAACAATCACTTAATCGAGTCCTCCCGCAGAAATCCACAGGAATGCAATTGCAGCGCCGACAATGTCGAGAGTGAAGTTGAAGAGCGCCAAAGAGACGCAACCCAAATTCTACGCTGTGAAGAAGGGCCACAAACCCGGGATTTACACCACCTGGACTGACTGCAAACACCAGGTCACTCTCTCTCCCACTCTAATCCTCAATTCCAATCCTCTGTCAAGCATTCTGGTGTCAATCCTTCTTACGAAGATTGCACTTTATCGCGAATTCCAGCTCGAATGTGCACCTATTGCGATTTGGGTAAGAGCTCAGAGACCCTAGAAGCAATCTTTGGCGGTGGTGCACATTCTTATATTCAATATGGGGAAGGAGGGGGTTTCAGGTACACAGGTACAAAGGGCAAGAGTTCAAGTGTTTCGATTCTCTCAAAGATGCAGAGCAGTACATGAAGTGTGGCGAAAGCTCTTCTTCGACTATGGTTTTGATTAATCCGGGTACTCCTCCTAAATTGGTGAAGGTCAAGCGCATGAGCTCCACGTCGCCTCGACCTGAGCAACGTCCGTCCACTGCTGCTGAGGTTCTTGTAATCACACCATTGCTTGGTGCATAAATTCTTCTTGTATCTGCTTTTAGGGTTAAGTTGGACCACTTTCAAGGGTTTGATGTCTGAATGGCAGAATCTGGTTGTTCGCAGGCTGTAGATACGTCAGGAACTTCACAAGGCCAAGCGGTAATTCGAATCAGATTCTGTGTGAAGTTTGTTGTCTGTTGTACGAGGTCCAGCATTATGTTTTGAAGTACTTACACATTTTGAATTTATGTGTTTGAATGTGCGAATACAGCTATTCAATGTGAGAATGTGACATTTAAATAGGATTGTTGGAGTTTTAGTGGCTTGCCGACACGATGATTGCACTTATCAGTGTTCTGCCTTTTAGCAGGTACAGTGTCCTTGTGTCGGTATGTGTATATAGCTTCTCATTATCATAAGATAAATTTTCTTTCTTGCAGGGTGATGTATACCAAGTGGAATATGATGGTGCTTCGAAATCCAATCCAGGTCCAGCTGGTGCTGGGGCTTTGGTGCGGCGTCCTGATGGGTCTGTGGTACGTGGATGGTGTTGTTCTTTCATTATTTATCTGCATTTCTTTGTTCATACGAGTCGAGATTGAACACAACTTGCTTTGATTCTCAGGTTTGTGAACTTCGAGAAGGAATCGGGTGTGCAACAAACAATGTGGCCGAGTATCGAGCATTTATATTAGGTTTGAGGGGAGCCCTTGATAGAGGAATCTATCGTGTGAGAGTGCAAGGCGATTCTAAGCTTGTGTGTGAACAGGTATGCTTTATCTTCTCTGGCCTCGTTCAGATCCCTTCTTCTGTTAACAACTTGAAGCCTTAATTTCATGAATCCAATGTCCAATTCATATCAAGACCAACGCATGCAACGTTCGTATTTGTTGGCACAAACATGATAAATTGACCTGATCATCAATCCTCAGGCCTCTAGGATATAACTACCTCGATGCTGGTGTGATGTGCTTGCTCTTCAAAGAATAGAACTGTTATAAGAACCGCGGGGTGTTTGATGCAGGTCTTAGGCAGATGGAAAGTGAATCAGCCGAAGCTCGCCATTTTGTGTGAAGAGGCACAAAGATTGATCGAAAATTTCTCCGAGTTTTCTGTATTGCACGTCGACCGAGTATGTCCTCATCTCTAGCTTCATAAATCATCCAAACCTTATTTCATATCGCCATCATCAGAAGGATATCGATCCTACGTTGTCCATGTATTAAGTAGAGATTCGTAAGCTCTGAACTAGCAACTAGTTCTCACCTGATACTTAAATTCCTTCTACTCTATGCAGGAGTTTAACTCAGCGGCTGACCAGCTAGCAAACGAAGCCGTTTTGTTACCAGGTAAGGCAATCGCGCATTAAGAGTTTTCTTATATCGAGATCCCTTGGACGAAGCAGGCATTGATCAATCCTTCTTTTGCAGAGACGAAGTTTGTGAGCTCGTTTCGTGCCGGAAGTGCAGAGGCCACAATCATGTTGGGAGACTCCAACTGGCGACAAAGTAAAAAGACATACGGAGCTTTTGATTCTGTGCAAAGCTCCCAGTTGAGGCTGGCTTGCAAATCCTACTACTTGGGCTTCCGCCCTTCTCCTGTTGTTGGAGCTCAGTGGTTGCGAAACATTTTCGCTCCCTATAAGGCTAAAGAAGCCTCTCTTTTTGTAGCAAGACCTCGGGTAACATTCACTTGCCCTCCATTATACTTTCTGTATCAAAGTGGAGCTTGAATCCATACTTGTAACTCTATTCACAAAATCGGGTCATGTGAACCGATGCGCTTACCCTCATTTTACTATTCCATGTGGGGCTATGCAGGTTAGTTATTCAAGTTGGAGTCTGACAAGGAGGTGCTTTACGAACATGGCCGTGAGGTAAGAGCTCTTTCGACTACATTATTTTTCTTTGTTCTAAAACTTCCATCACGTTCACTTTTTTTCATTCATCTGTTCAGTAATTCAGATATATTGGAATCCATCAGTGTTTTTGTTATGTATTGACGTAGATGTGGTTGTGCAGGCTACTTCTATGATTCTGGCTCACCATGTATGAAATACTATAGTACACATTGGAGGCATTGATCAGCATACTCCAGTGACAAAAGGATAGGTAGCCTTCTTTATTGAAAAATTGTAATTTAATATTAATAAGGCTCAAAGTTGCAAGGAGCAGTTGTTTCCATTTCTCATTGAATGCATGAATGTGAGATTAACAGTGTGAGTCGTCTATGGCGATTGCTCACACGAAGAATGTGAAGTAAAGGAAATGTATGGGTTATGTGCATTTAGATATTTAGGTACTAAGGTAGAAATCTGTTGTTCCGCAAACATCAAATTTATTTTGTGGTTTCAACAACATCTACAATAGTAAAAATATTTGTGCTAGTTTCAGAAATTGAGTATTTTGCAATAAATGTTTTGTGTCATGAGTTGCGACCTTGGTTTTATCGATCACCAAACTCAAAAATTTCCATGTCATGAAGAACCATGTCATGAAGTTCAAGCCTGAATTTCAAGCCTGAATTTGAGGTTCAGAACGTTTGTTCCCTGCACACAATCAAGATAATTAAGTATTTACATAGTATGAAGAGTGATGTTTACTGATCTTAGGCACGCCAAAGTTCACTTCAACATCTAGAGTGTTCTAACAAAAAGTTCTGCAGTCCACTTTTACATGTATGTTTTAGTGATAGAAGGTTCTAGAGTTAGTTTGTCTCCATTTGGCAGTTTTAACCCCTAAACGCCCAAGCCTATTTTTAGCAGAAAAGCACATTTCCTTAAAAATCGTCATAGATGAAAATCAAGAGAAGGTATTAAGATCTTAACCGTACAAACTCGTAATAGACTTATCGAAGATCATGTGGACCAAAATTTGAGTCATGAGGCCTTATAGATCGGGAGATCATAACATATTAATATCAAAAACAAACTGCAAAATTTCATCATTTTCACTTTGAGGTAGAAATGCTACAATATACCTATTGCAATGAAAAAATCACCAACTAGAAAGATGTTCACCTTCATCTTAATAGGTCCTTTACCCAACAAAAATTAATCAAAAAAATTTCTTGGCTCAAATAAAAGCCATGCTATGGTAAAAACTACCGAACATTTTACAAAGGAAAAATAGTCCAAAACTAGACCCTTTGCATTCAATTTCATGCCTTATCTTCAAAACATCTTCGATCTTGTTAAGGTTTCTACCACTTAGACTAGACTCTAATTGGAGGCCATCCCAAAAAATTAAGTTGAAATCCAACGGTGGATGAGGGAGATACAGCTCCTCAAATATCATCCATTTTCTCACTTTTTCTGTTGACAAAACATCATTGCAAATCCAATAGCAAAATCATTTAGATCAAAAAACTTCTCACTACAAAGTTGTTAAGAATCACCTTAAGATCATGACCATGAAAAAAAAAATCATGAAAAACTATTTTTAATTTCACATAATTGGCTTGCAATGGTAATACATGCCCCATGCTTGAAATCCCAAAAACAAGAGCTGTCTTCACTAAAGTGCATTCCATTAATTCATACTTTATTGTATGGGCTTGCAAATTTTACAACACAAACTAGACTTGATTTGGAACCTAACCCAAGTGATTTCATCCAAAACGGACCTCGGATGAAGAAGATGTGGCTCTTCAAAGTTTCTGGATGTACATCCACAATGTCGTTTTTCGACATCGTGGGCGTTTAAGGGTTAAGAAGTGAATCAAATCTTACTACTACTAAGTACTGTATGCCACTCTTTTTGTAAAACTTCAATGCAATTATAACTTGAGGTAGGAATTGTACTTGGAACTTGTAAGAATAGTTAGAGGTTTTAGTCAACAACCAATATTCTAATCAAGTAGTTGAATTTACCTCTCTTTTGATGAGAATTCTATATATGAGTGAATCTAGGTTTTGCAGATTGTATCCAACTTGAAGAAAGGGCTAGTTTATAGGATGTGAGAAGGTGAACACTTCTTCAAACACTTCAATAGTCCTAATAGAGCGTGAGAAATGGGAGTTCGAAGTTGAGAACCCAAGAACTATTCAACATCAAAATTTCAGTGTAACATAGAAAGGATGCAACATGCCTATCATGAAAAGACATGACCATTGTTGTGTTCGAGTGCTTTCAACGCTCGGACTACCTTTTAATGGAATCTATCTTAATAACCATTGACTCAATTGAAGGTCTTCAATCAGCTATTATCCTCCTAGATACCCTATTCAAGTTTTCCAGAACCACATCCTTATAAGTGAAATGCTTGACCTGTTGGGTCCAAAATTAGTCGTCATGCTTCAACTACTTGAGTGGAATATTGGTTGTTGATGAGTAGTTATATGGATGTATATTGCTTCAACTACTTGAGTGGAATATTGGTTGTTGATGAGTAGTTATATGGATGTATATTGGAAGTGTTAAAATTTAATCAAATTTCTTAAAATTGTTGAGAATAATAGACAACTTAGGATGGAATTGATTTATTGTTTTGTATGTTATAACTTATATACATAATAAACAAGAAGTTACACCATTAATGAAATGAAGGTGAACTTAGTAATTTCTAAATTCAAACAATTGACGTTATTATGTGTCTTTTTTAATACTAAATGTAATGAATGTTAAATGTATAATTCTTTAATACAAGAATAAAGACAATACAACTTGCACTTCACATGTATTTACAAAAAACTTCTACGTACTCAGAAAAAAGTCCGCTAGCCTTGATTTGGTAGTTGAGGATCTTGGCCTTTTTGTAGCAATACTATAAAGTGCAAAGTTTAAGTGTTCAAATTTGAAGGTGAAGCTATTTCTCTTGAATCCATCAAAAGAAAATATGATAGATTGGTGATATTTGTGGAGTTTTAGTTGCTAAATATTTATTCACTACTATTGAAAAATTAAATAAAGACAAACCCTTGTTGATCCTCTAAATTTTCATGGTAACAAAAGACAATAATTAATTTCTCACCTCAAACAAAGCAACAAATGTAACCAATAAACCAATAAAAGTTGGAGAAATAACAGTTAAAATTAAAATTAATCAATTGAACGTTATGACTTCTATTTTATAATTGTAAATTTTGGCAGAACTCTTTACAGTTTCACAAAAAGACTACTCAATGAGTATGTGTATTATGATGGCATTCATGGACCTCGTTGTATAAGTACCTTCAAGGCCTTATTTTAGAAACTAGTGTGTACTGCGGCAATGCTTTGACCATGCCTTTCCTGTTTTCCGCTAAATCTATAATTAGGTCATTTTTGTAAAATCTAGTAATTATGGGGCCATGATTACTTAAAAATTCAAAATCGTGGCACTCGTCTACTCATTTTGCAATCTGAAAAAACAGCTTTCAACAACTCGTCAAGCGACTCCATCCGACCAACGGCTCCATCCGACCGACAGCCTGAGATCATAATGTCACAAAACAATTTACGTGACTCAACTAATAAACTATTATGACCCAAAGTGTTGCCGCGATTATTATATTTTTAGTATTAATAATGTAATTCCAAACGATGTGATTATTGCGTGGTTGGGTTCTCTTGCTTTTGTGGTAAATTTAAAATTAAGTAATCTTTGTAATTTCTTGGTGATGTGGGATCATAATTACTTGAAAATATAATATCTTAGGATCCGCACCCAAAACCTCCTCAAATTTTAGAACCCGCTAACAAAGGATATGCAGTCCCTTTTACCGGGTACGATACCGGCCTGTCAGAGTGCCAACATAAAGGCGACGACGGCGTAGCATGGACGAACGAAGAATTTGTTCGTCCATTTAGGGCTGGGTACCTTCTTCATTACGAATCTGTGGGAGAAATATCTGCCGAGGACACAGGAAGCCGCGTCTTAGATTGGTGGATCATTACAGCTGCGTTCTCCGCAGAGAATCAATCGCTTTCTTGTCATTACCAAGCTTATCGTGGTTCCACAGTGTAGTTTACTAGCTTGTTTTGAAGCTTCTAGTTTAAAATCGCAAGGAAAAGGACGGAGGGAAGCATGAGATGACTCGGTGGAGAACAGATGATGCGCTTGGCTGATTTTTAGACTGAGAAGTTGAAATATTGCGAGACGGTAGTGAGTGAGTGAGCACGATGAGCAGCAAGGAGTTGCAAATCCGGCGTAGGATACAGAACATATACAACAAGCGGCAGGATGATTTTCCAAGCTTGCGGGCGTACAATGACTATCTGGAGGAAGTGGAGGACATAATCTTCAACTTGATAGAGGGAGTGGACGTCGCCTCAATCGAGGAGAAGCTGATGAAGTACCAGGACGAGAATATGGAGGCGATTATCGCGTCGCGGGCACGGCGAGCGGAAGAGGAGGCCACGTTTTTGCGTAGTGGACAGAGCAACGCCGCACCGGCTGCGGCTGATCACGCTGGCGTCGGGATCGACTTGCAGAGTAGCTTGCCGCTGTCGTCTGCTGCCGCTGGCGGGACGTACGCTCCGGCGATGGTGAATCAACCTGGCAGAGCGCAGCAACCCGTGCCTGTCGGACCTCCGACTTCCTATAACCCTAATGGGGAGCCTGAAGATGAGCAGACGAGGCGGCAAAGGGAAGAGCGTGGCTTGCGAGCTGGAGGCTGGACCATCGACATCACTCGCCGGAGAGCTTGTGAGGAAGCTATCATGAGCATCTGGGTATCATAGCAATAAATTTTTTCGGCGGAGCCTCTAGGGTTTGGTGCTCAACGGGACATCTTGTTCCTCAAGTTAATGCTTCGATCTCGGAGTAGCATTCTGAATATCTCGGGGCCGATCGGACAGGAGCAGCAATCGTCAGGTGTGAAGCGTAGGTTTTCATAGTAGGATTTGCAAGCATATTTTTGAAGGGATTAATGTAGTGGATCTCAAGTCACGTTTGACTGCAATTTTGAGAGGTTCTTCTGTAAAGTAGTAGTACAGGTGTTGTATCAAATATTCTAGCGCGGAGATTTTACCGACAATTTGTCTGTAGCTAGACTTCCGGAATGAGGAATTATTGTGCAGAATCGATTTCAGGGCCGCAGTTGTCATTCATTTCTTTCACATTCTAATTTGGGGACTGGTTTTTGTGTGAGCCGATTGTTTGACAAGCCTTGACTCCATCTTCCTCTGATCATTTTGGCGTCTTCTCTGATGAGAGTGTTTTGGCATCATTGTGTATGAATCACATTGGCATCTTTGTGTATGAGAGTGCATTGGCATCTTTGAGTGATGATATGCATGAACATCCTTGTGCGATGAAATCGGGTTGGCATTGTTCTGTGATCAATTGTATTGGCATGTTCCTGTCATTGTGTATGCCATTCTTGAAGGCTTTGTAGGCTGCATTTATCGAAATGTGGATATTTATCCTCGATCAAAGACTTGTAAGAGAAAATCTGGAAAACGAGGGACGCTCATTGTGTGATGAATGATTTTGGCACTTTTCTGAGCTTTCATTTGACATGTGATATGTATGTCAAGAAGAGGTCTATAAGAACATATCCTAAATTGTAGCCTTAAGGTAAACTTTGTAAAACGATCAATCGTCTGGTGGATGCTTGTAGAACATAGAGTTATCTGAAGTTTCTACAAAGTTTTCCTCGGCATTCTTCTCTGCACCATTGCACCTAATTACCTAATTGCAGGAGGTCATCAGTTCGTGATACAGCAGTGAGTTGGGGCAGCCGCTGGTTCTTGCTCTTCCACCATCCGCATGTAAGCCTCCTGGTCATCAGATTTCAGCGCCTGCAATCGAAGCTGCTCTCTGTCTTTGCTTTGCATGCCATGCCTGCATTCCACTGTTGCGTTGATTCCTCCATTTAATCGCAGCTTGCGTTTGTTGTCTTTGCACTGCATGCCATGCCTGCATCCCGTCATTCCGTTGCTTCCTCCATCTAATCGCAGCTTGCGTTTGTAACTGGCACTGTCGCGACATGTTCAGCAGCTTGTTGAAGAATCTCCGCTTGCGCGTGTTCTCTCGTTTTCTCCTCTGCCGCTCATCTGCTTCTGGTGTCATGGCATGCCTAGGCTCGCCGTAGCCCATGTCTGATTCACATGAGCCATAGATTTGAGAGTCTGGTGTAACGGGAACGGGAAGGTCCTTCAGTCGCAACTCCTGCACCACTTCAGTCGCAATCCCTACACCACTTCAGATCTCACCTTCGTTTGCAAACTGCGAGGGTCTAACGACTACTGCTTCATGAAATTGAGCTGTTGCACTTATTCCTCCGAAACCGCCCGCAAGTCTTTGATACCTCGAACCCGGGACAAGAGCTTAAAGTTCATTCGATTTTGTGTGAGCATTCTTGGAGGACTAGATAATCAAAACCGCTTAAACAAATTGTTTGGGTTTAGGGTTTAAGGAACACCACCATGGTTTTCGATTTGCTCAGGGCTTCCAGATGCCTTCATCTCCTTTCAGCCCTAAATCTCTGCCATTGCGGTGTTTCACAGGCAGGGGATTCATTTGCAAACTTACAGGAGGGGGCATGTCTATCAACCATTTCTGCCCTCCGGTGCTAAGCTCTTTCCTGTTGTATTCGCAAAGTCAGGTATGGCAATCTCGCAGACATCCGCCAACGTTAGTCACACTTGATACATCTCATTGAGGTCCACACGAGTACAGTACTTGGCATTTAGGATTGGTGACAAGGCGATCGCCGTTTGTATGCCGCCGGATTCCTGTGCGGCGGAATTTGGCACGACGAGCATGCGATGATGCAACAGCCCAAGTATGAGATCCTACCACTGTCAAATTCTTACCAACTCCCTTGAGAATATTGGCAATGCTTGTGCTTGCTCATCCTGGTACCGAAATGTTAAAATAGGCACTCCTGACCGCTGCCGTATCAAATTAAGGTGCCGAACGTGCAAATGTATGGATATGATCGACAAAAGCTCAAAGTAGAATTACGGTAGCCACTCTCGCGCAGACAAGCACTCACGGGTCACGAGTTCGCGGTTTTCCTTGATTCCATCCTCTTTGCTTATAATGCCCTACAAATCTCTGAAGTTGGCTCCTCGCAAGTGGAAATTGCATATCAGAAGTGGGATGGAGAATGAAGGGCTACCATACTACAAAAGCAGACACATCTGTCTGCAGCAGAAATGCGATTCAATGAAGTGATCCTGCAGGTGCGAACCTTCTTCGGGATCTGCTTGACACGGAAGTGGTTGATGACTTGAAAGAATCTCTTTCTTCTTCTGCTGACCAAGAGTGCCAAAGCTGACAAGTTGAGAATGGCAAAACGATTTCCAAATTGTTAGAAATAGTCATGAAGACAAATATAGCTTGAGGATCTTAAAAAATTGCACCAAATCTTTGAACTTTAGTTTCAAGAGCCTTAACCCTTATTTGTCCTCAATGTCGGAAAACGACATTTTGGATGGAAGGCAAAAACTTTGAAGAGGCATGAATACTTTATCCATAGTCCGTATTCGATGAAATGACTCAAGTTAAATTCCAAATTAGGTACACTTTGTGTGGTAAAATTCAGAGACCCATACAATGAAGTATGAATTAATGGCATGCATTTTAGTAAAGGCAGCTCTTGTTTTTGGAATTTCAAACATTTGGCATTTTATGCAAAATTAGATTTAGTATCACAAGAAAAAAAAAAAAAAAATCATATTCATAATTTTAAGCAAAATTTTAACAACCTTTGTAGTCCAAATACTTTTAGTATTAGAATTGCAAAAATATTTCTACACTAGAAAAAAGTGAAAAAATAGATGATTTTTGAGAAGCTATATGTCCTTTATCCATCTTTGAATTTCAACTTTTCTTTTTGGGATGGATCTTGGGATTTATTAGATTGTAGTCATAGTAGTAAAAATCTTGACCCAATCAAAGAACTTTTGAAGGTGAAACGGATTTTAGTGCAAGAGGTATGGTTTTGGACCTTTTGTCCTATGCAAATATTTTGGCAGTTTACACCCTTGTATGGCTATCATTTAAAGCACAATACTTTTTGATGAATTTTTTGGCGCAAGAGTGCTTTTCAATTGAAAATCAACCCTTAAAAATCCGAGCGTTTTTTGGCCTTTCAAAACTAAAAACTGTGATCTTCTACCACGATGTTGGAAACTTGGAATTGAGGTACGGTCAAATTTTTTACTATTCTTTTGTACTTCCAACTATAAGATCTCAAACCTACCTATTCTAAGTACTACCATGTAAAATTTCAACCGTTTGATTTGCACCATTTGTGAGATCATACTATTCAAAGTTGGTGAAGAAGTTTTTTTGCGCATTGCTTGTGAGATATTGTCTCCATGGAGCAAAGGAAAACTTGAAGATTGCCATCCCAAACATATTTTTACCAAATTTCTTTTCTTGTAAGTAAATAAGTTGGGTATGAACATATTTGCAAAACAAGCTGTGCTTTTTTTTAAAAGTCTAAATTTAAATTACGTGTAATTAAAATTTGGCTTTACAAATTTTACCACATACATTTAGCAGTATAGAACGCGCAATTAAGCAATTATGCACCCGGCTATTTAAAAGTGCACTTGGGTACTACGATGGCCATTTCTTGCAAAAATGGAATTTTTTATTTTTAAACTTGATTTTTTCTGGAAAAAAAGGTGTTTTGCAAAGAATGTTGCGTATTGTCAGAAGTGGTAATATAAAAAGACTTCTAATGGCATTGTGAACATATTTTTGGTATAAATCCATGTGAATAATACAAATATTTTTGTCCAGGGATATTTGAAATGCTTAGTATATGCTACAAATTGTGTAGATTATAGTTAATATATTTTTGGTGAGCAAAATGACGCGAGCACCAAACTGTTAATAAAAGTAGGCACCAAATTGTTCCAATGGACATTTAATAAAAATATACTCCATATTGTACTTTGTATATATGTGGTAGAAAAGTATTTAAATACACAGATTCTAAATGTATACCAAGTTATGTTTATAATTGATAATACAACTAAATTCAACCCATATGTCCATCGCAACAACACGTCTGAAAATAATCCTTGCGATCTTGTACTATCTAGTACATATATACACTTAGAAACACCATGTGTACACAAAACACATGGACTACGTACTAATATCTAATGCGGCTTGCAACCGGTCATCGTCGATAGCTTGGGTTTGCATTGCGATATATTCTAATATGTGGGCCTTCGCAGATTGGATAATGCAAATGTTGTTTGGAACCTGCACTCCAAAGACATTGCGGTTTCTCCCCGACTATGACTGCAGGACATGATTCTTTCCTGTTCGTCCGCCCATGAAAAAATACATGCCTCTTTCTCTATCCAATCGTGATTCTCCCCAGATGGCTCCCACAATGAATCCAAACAGTTTGCATGCCGTTGTAAAGAGGAACTCGGTCCGTCAACAACTCCCCCTCGAATGATTGGCCAAATGGCCAATACCAACAAACTTTCATCTTGATTTTATTCCGGCCTTTTCCGTCTTCAATCACCTTCCCTAAATAAAATGGAACACCCTCGTCTACTTCTGCACGATCAACACTAAGGGCTACAAATTGTCCAGAACGGATATCGGATTGAGGATCAAATTGGGGAAAAGGATCGTCCAGCCTTGGCGCAGCGCGTGCACCTCGGCCGCAGGTCAGCCCGCCAGCAAGGCAGGGGCCAGGGGGTGTCCGGGCGAACACCTCTACCACCTCCTCTTTTGTTTTTCATCTGACCTCCCCGCTTCTGATCTTCTGGCACACTTGCCTTTTCTTCCTCCTCCGCTCTTGCTCGTGTTTTTGAAGGTCGTTGTTGTCATTTCTTCCTCCTCCGCTCTTGCTCGTGTTTTTGAAGGTCGTTGTTGTCATTTCTTCCTCCTCCGCTCTTGCTCGTGTTTCTGCAGGTTGCTATTGCCTTTTCTTCCTCCTCCGCTCCTGCTCGTGTTTCTGAAGGACGCTGCTAGGACGATCTGTAGAGCACTAGGAGAGTTTCGTGACTTGTTGCAACCAAAAATCTTTTTGCCGATTCTCCTTGCCGCTTGCTGCTGTACCGAATTGCTGCTTGCTCTAGTACCGAATCGCTGCTGCTGTTGTACCAGATCGCCGCCTGCTGTTGCTACCGAATCGATGCTTGCTACTTGCTGATCTTGTTGCTATTCCTCATTGCTATCATTGGTGTTGTTGCTACTGTTGCGGCGTGCATTTTGGGTTCTTGTTCGCTCTTGTACAAGTACGCTACTATTCAAGCTGTCCACTTTGTACTCGATATGTTAAAATCTTCGTCTTCCTCCCTTCATCCTCTTTGTGGTCTTTGTTGCAGCCATGCAACCGCCACCAAGGCCACCAAAATCCCAATCTTAAAACCTTAAACCCTAAAAAAATTTAAGAATCTTTAAAAAGTAGAAATAATAAAAAAATTATCAGAGATTGCAAGGGGTGTGCGCACGTACACCCCTTGAAACAATCAACCAAGTGAACTCCAATAAACATCCCATTTACTATATTAAAGCCATTTCAAACGTCTGATACCCGCCCATGAGGGATACCGGCCTATATTGATACCCGTCATACATTATAGTTACTTGCTTAAGAACAAGAAAAATGAAAACATTTAGCAACACATGATAGTAAAAATATTAATGTAGATATTGTAGAACTAACATCTTTCACATACAGTCGTTTGAGACTAAAGAATATTACCTTCTTTTACGATTCCAAATTTCTAAAATTGTCTTCACTGTAAAAAGAGCATTTAACCCCAGTCAAACATGTTCGCACATTTTGGTCAAGGGAGAGAAAAAAAACAGTATTTTCTACATAAAACCTATAGATCTTCATTTTTTTTAATTTTTTTTCTGGCGAAAAATTTATGTGATTAATAAATTCTTATCAATCATTTTGGATTTTCATTCTAAAGCATGTTGAGTTCACAAAAGAATAAAATGTGGCATAAAAGTTTGTCAAATAATTTCAATCTCGATCCTTTGCATATTTGTTTTGAATATGCTACACACCTTTTCCATGTCTAGAAATTGGTTTTAAGGTAACCAACATGATCATGCCAATCATGATTTTAAAGAAGTTAGACCTTGTATAGTGAATTTTTTTAAAGCCAAGTGAAATTAAAGTGCGCTAGACCACTGAATACAATTAAGCAAATGAATTATTCTTATGATTTCAAATGCTATAATATTTTAATCCTTCATGGAGGTTTCCATGGATCGGAGATCATTGTCATTGACGATAGCCGAGAAAGGCTAAACTTCTTGTATACAAAGTTGTTTGTCAACTTCCAAGGACAATTTCAGATCCCTGAGTATATGGTACACAAAATAATAAAATAGATGTTGGCAATATTTGAATATAATAATTTGGTAGTATTTACAAAGCAATAAAACATGATTTAGCAACAAATTTGTTATTAAAAAAATACTATTTCTCATTAGTTTAAGTTTAGTGCCTCCACATTTAAATTTTTTTTTTGTGTGGAATTTTTGTTGTTTTCTTTCATTTTGGAGGAAAATGTTGTTGTTTTGACATGCCATTGAGTGCACTTGGCAAAGTGCATAATTGCTTAATTGCGTGTTATAGGGAGCACCCAATAAAAAACTTAGGCAAAAATATTACTTTTAATCCCTTTCTCTAGGATGCCCTAAATAGAAAAACTCCATTTTGGTTGTTGTGGATCTTTAGGGATCAACAACTCTCCTGTTGGTGATGTTTTCATCACCAACAGAACTATTAGTAGTAAAGTAAGAAGGATGAAATCTTGTAGCATGACTTGTGCACTTATATGATAGGATTGCACAATCTATGAGTTGAAATAAATGATTAGATGAAAATTCAAATTTTGGTCCACATGACCTACAAGAAGTCTAGTATATGTTTGTACGCTTTAGATTTGAATAACTTATCTTCATTTTCATCTATCAACAATGTTATCTTGAAAATATTTTTGGCTAAAAATACCCCAGGGACGTATAGGAGTTAATAGGAGTTATCTTATCTTATGTGGATGATTTTCATCGAACTCTTCAAACAAGTTTAATCTACAAGAAAAATCTTCTAAGTTATGAATATATAAATATTAGCTGAGCCTACATGTAGAATATATGCAGGCACAAGTTATACACTAAAAAACTACACTATAATAATTACATCCTTAACCCCTAGACGCCCTAGTGTTGAAAAACGACATTTCGGATGAAAGGCAGAAACCCTGAAGAACCATAATGTCTTAATCTGGACTCTGATTTTGATGAAATCACTTGGTTTGGGTCAAAAATCAAGTTTGGTTTGTATCTTAAAGATTGCAGACCTCTAAAATAAGACATGTATAATTGGCATGCAATTTAGTGAAGGTAATTTTTGTTCTTGAGATTCCAAACATTTGGCATATTTTACCATTGCAAGCCAATTATGTGAAATCAAAAGTAGTTTTTCATGCATTTTTCTCACATAAGTCACATCTTTAGATGCACTTCAAGAGCTTTCTCGTTGGGAGCTTTTTGATCCAAACAACTTAGGTATCGGATTTGCAAGTGAAAACATGGATAATTTTTGAGGAGCTATATCCCCTTCATCCACTGTCAGATCTTGGCTTTAATTTTTGGGATGGATTCCAGTTATTGTCTAATTTTAGTGATAGAAACCTTGACCTAATAAAAAAAAAAAAAAACTGAAGATAAGACATGAATTTGAGTTCTAGGAGTTTAGTTTTGGACTATTTTTCCATTGTAGAATTTTGGAAGTTTTCACCACTACAAGGCTATTAATTGACCCAAGATATCCTTTTTATGAATTTTTTTGGTACAAGAGTGTTTTTGAGATGAAAATGAACAACTTTCTAGTTGGTGACTTTTTTATTACAAATCTCTTGTTGATAGTATTTTCACTTCAAAGTAAAAATGATGGTGTTTTGTGTTTGCTTTGCGCACTAATACGTTATGATCTTGCAATTTATGAGATCTCATAAGTCAAGTTTTGGTCCACATAATCCACAATAGTTCTAATACAAGTTAGTATGGTTGAAATCTAGATAGCTTATGACACTATGAAAATGAAGATTCATCTATGACACTTTTTTTGGAAATGAGTTTTTGGCTAAGAATACCTCAAGGACATCTAGGGGTTAAGAATCATTAATCAAAACACACCATGGAGGGAAGAGTTCCTCAAATGAATATCTCCATGATTTGATACTAGCAGTAAACCTTGGTTATTGTGTACTAAGAACTTCCCTAGAATTTTGTAACACTTTATGTCTCTAGAATTGAATCTTTGTTCAAGTTAGATGTTCTTTAAAACTTCAAAATATTTTTAATAATTTTTGTACATTTGTACTGCAAAAAAAGCTCCAAATTTCTTAGTAAAACTATTTTCATAAGCATCACATTACTTTTGGTACCGCCTACCAATCGAGAACCCACTTGAACAACATGATTTACTCTATACATACCACAAGGTTAATGTTTCCAACTCGAAGAAACTTTTTTAACATAACTTTATGTCCAACAAGACTTTCTAACATTTTGAGCATTATTCTTGCAACACACCAAATTCTAATCCCAAATAGACATGTTTGTTTTTCCTCCAGAATTCAAAGAAATTTTGCAAAAAAAGGTCATTTATGCTCCTCATCTTCCTTCTTACTCCAAGCAATATTCTCACTCATTGACTTTTGTGCATGCTTTTGCATTGTGATTGCTACATAACTCCTATTTTGTCTCAACGATATTGTCAACCTCACTCCATAGAATGAGTCATATATCTCTAAAGTGATTGTGTCTTGAGAATTTGTTCAAGGGATACACCTTTTTGTCCTCCATAGCAAATATAATGAAAAAGACAAACCTTGATATTAAACTAGAAATAAGGTTATTTCTAAGCTTTTAAAAGAAACTAGCTAATCTAGGTAGTAGGAGAGGTTGTTGATGGAGCTCGAGAAGCAACAAATGAGGAGAGGACAATGCCGTACATGTTGCCAATCTCCCCCTTTGACTTTAAATTATCCCAAAAAGAAAAGAACTTTGAGTATCTATTTAATGTGCTAATAATCTAAGATTGATCATAATATTTGTAAAGATACAAACTAAATATTCCACTAGGTTCCTCGTAAAAATTCAATAAACCACGCTCAATTTCTATGTTTGCAATAAACATTCCATCGAATGGATAGAAGTTTTTACGAAACCGCTCAATATGAAGATCCGTCAACATCCCAGGAGAAAGTGGAGGGATGGTGAAGGATGTGCCTCCCCAAATAGCCATGCCTTTCAAAGTCGTAAGCACTTCCTCTACCTCTAAGCTCTTACATTTCATCATAATGAAACTTGAGAGGCTATTGAGTTGTGCAAAGGAAGTTGGAAGCCTCGTCATGTTCTTGCATGATTCTAGATATACTCTCCTAAGTCTTGACAAGGAGCCTATTGAGCTTGGGAGCTTTTTAAGAAGACCACAATCACTTATCCATAAATCTCCCAAATTTGTGAGTACGCACAAATTCTTTGGCAATTTCTTCAAATTTGCACACCCACACAAGGAGAAGGATTGAAGACCTTGGAGATCACCAAGTGAGTTGGGGAGGCTTTCTAACATCTCACATTTAATATGAAGACTATGAAGTGATGGCAAGAGCCCAATAGAATCTGGAAACTCTTTGAGAGTCTTATTCTTGACGTAAAGGTAGTTTAGACATTTGAATGCTCCAAAATCAAGTTGGAATGGTAGTCCAGGAATATTTTCCAACTCCAGAATTTCTAAATCTGTCCAATGCCCCCCAATAGAGCTAGTAGAGCTTGCTTCGAGATCTGCACAAGAATTTATACCAAAAGATAATTCACCAAGGCTACTACAAAGCTGCAGAGATGGTGGGAATGTTTTCAAGGATGAGCACCCCAATGCCTGAAATCTTCTCAAACTTGAAAGAGCACCTATACTACTTGGCAGAGTTTCCAATCTTGAACAATAACGAATATTGAGATCATGGAGTTCTTTGAGCATTCCAATAGATTCTGGGAGCCATTCCAAACTTTCGCATAATCCTAGATACAACTCTCGTAATTGAGATACTTGTCCAATAGATTCTGGCAAAGTTTTCAACCTCCTACACCTAAAAAGGCTAAGTCTTTGTAGATGTTTGAGTTCTCCAATCGTATGTGGAAGGCTTTTCAACTCTGTACAATACTCAAGGTCTAAATCTTGAAGTCGTGAAGATTCTCCAATGCAATCTGGAAGTTCCATGATAGATGAACACTCGCTCAAATCAAGCCGAACAAGGTTTGGGAATCCCTGTAAAAAAGACAATTTCTTCAATTGCTACATCACCTTTTTGGATAAGTAATATTAATGGTGTAAATATCAAGAAAAATTAGATATTACATTAACAACCTCAAATCCAACACTTGATTAAAGTATGTCCAACATACCTTCAAGCTGCACCTTGACTTGCTCCACAAAGTCACCAATTTAGAACTTCTTGAAAAATCAAGGGTTGTTAACTGGGACAAATCAAGATCAAGCGGTACATGTGTCAAAGATGTGTTTCTCCATTGCAGCCATCGCAAATCTCTTGGCATGCATTTCCAATCTCCATCCAACTTGCCTCCATCAGGCAATTCAAGAAAATGCAAATTGGGCATATTTGAAAACTCCTCAACTTTGAACTTCTTTGTCCTACTTTCTCTCAAACTCAACGCCATTATCTCCGATGATCCCTGCAATGTCCCCACATTATCAATTCTTAAACCAATTCTATTGTACGCATTTAACTAATCTTGATTGATTTCAACTAATTCCAAACTCCTATAACCACATCCCAACCCGATTCCAACGACACTATATAATAAATGAACATACAATATACCAAATAAACACCTAAATTTATACTTTGCAAAAATAGAAACTCACATATTTCCTCTTGAGTGTCACTTCTCCAATGTTGCCCTTGGTAAGGTGTGTTTTGGTCAACTTTCCAATCTCTTCACCCAACTCCACTAGGAGGTCATGAACATGTAAAATATCTCCTTTCCAGGACACCAAATTTTTATTGATAAGATTTTGGAAGGAAGTATGAGGTGTGCTCATCCCACCACATAAAACACAATCCTCACAACTTTTCCAATACGATAAAGCCTCCGGAAAACTCTTTTTGTTGAAAAGACATGTTATGTCTACAAACATACGTTGGTCCGATTCTGGAAGCATATCATAACTCCACCTTAACACATCCATCACATCTCGGCTCCGCCTCATTGCACCTTTTGCCTCTACCCATATTGATTCTCTATCTCTTACAGACCTCTTGCCAAACAAGCTTGATCCAATCACCTTCAACGCCAATGCCAATCCACCACATACTTCCACAATATCCTTTATTAAATCTTTATAATCCTTTTGGACCTCCAAAGAGTGGAAAGCATGCCAATTGAACAACTTATTTGAGTTTTGTGAATCTAATGGGGCAACATCAAAGATGGAGTAATCAACTTCCGTAGTGTCCAAGATACTCCGATCACGAGATGTAACAATGATGCGACTGCCCGAGTGGAGAGCCATGGCAAATGGTACCAATGCTTTGAACTGATATAGGTTGTAAATGTTGTCAAGCACAATCAAAACTGGCCCTACACTTGAAACTTTCCGAAACCAGTTGTTGTAATCAGTCAAGCCACTTGTCTCTACATGTAGCAGATCCCACAACAGTTGCTTCCTTAGATCCATTGACCATGATGGACTAACCTGGACGGTAGAAGTTGATCCAAGATTATCTTGTTCAATCTCCAGAAAACTCATGTGCTTGAACTTGTTGTGACCCGCATAATAGTTGTATGTTTCTCTTGCAAGGGTGGATTTTCCAATTCCTCCCATTCCCACTATCCCCAATATGCCTATACCATCACCCATCTCCTCGAGTATTTGGACGCACCGACCAATAGAGTCCTCAAGCCCCACTCTGCAAGAGTCTACTTCAAGAGGGGTGTGGGAAGGTGTGAGACGTGATACTTGGTTGACCACATCTCGCTTTAGCTTTGATTCATCACTGTACACAAATCAATCATTGTAACGTAATCACACGATATTCAGAAAAAGTTCCCTTGGATTGAATTATTCAACAGTGAAGCATCTTTGAATACAGACAGACATGTATCATCAGATGTGGATATATAAGCATGCACCCACCTCTGTCAAGATATATAACAACACCAACATAAACGCACAATAACATATCAATCTCCGGAAGTTTCAAAATCATGGTTTCTAGACAAACTCACCTTCTGTAATCGGCCAAGCGGAACCCTGTTATTTCAGACAGCGCTGCAAGAGCGTCTCTCCATTCCTGCACTCTCTTCGGGCTTCTCCCCTTGGACTCGTGCCTCTGGAATGCCGTTGCGAATGGACCATTCTCCACCCACCGCAAGTCCACGGGCTCTACTCCGTAGAACACGGGGACCACCGGCTTGCCGCTCCTCATTATCGCCGCTAGCTCCTTCAGGCAGTACTTGGAGTCCGCATATCCTGTCGACACCACGGCCACGTGCACTTTGGCCATGGCCAGAGCCTGGTCGATGGACTGCAGGGCGAGGTTGCCCTTCATCAGCGAGCGAGCGTCCAGAAACGGACGATGGCCTGCAAATCGCAGGGCTTCCTCCAGATGCGCCACGAAGGTAGCCTTCACATCAGGCCCGCGGTGGTTGAGGAACACGTCGAAATCCTCCGTCACCACCGCACCTCTACTCGTTCCTGCCTCCCCGTCGTTCATGTCGAACTGGCTCGGTTGCAATGGAACGCCCACAGGTACCGAAAAGAACTCAGAGAATCCTCGCTAGTGATCCTGAAAGTCGTGGGCACACGAGGGTATCTGGACGCACACCTTCCACCAGCCTACGAGCCTTCCCGTAGCCTTCCCGTGTCAAGAGTGCTTCACCAACTCCACCAGCGATCGCCCTTCATCCGAGCATACACCAGCAACTTCGTCGAGAGCGTTGCACCCTTGCATTACTAAGTTGCCGTGTGTTAAAATGAGAAGGCAGTTTGCTTGTACTTGGGGTTTGAGCATGCAAGTGGCTTGCTTGCCGCCTAAGTTACAGTGTCTTCTTGGAACGCGGTAGAATGATGCCCTGGAATTATGGCAACTATTGTGCATGACTGTGTTGACTTACAACACACGAGTATAGACAATATACAGTGGTCGATGAAATTTTTGGCGCTAGAGAATACAGTAAATCGCTGTACCCTCGTCGTCGGGGGAACATGACGGAGGTCTCACAAGTGTCCAACTTTGGATCCTGTTGCCTGACCTTCCGATGAAGCGTCTAAGATATCTGAAGGCAATGTTGGCATATGAGGACGGTGATGTGTACTGATTGTCTTGAGAAGCTCAATCTCGGACTGAGTCAAGTGTCATGGGACACTTTGTTGTTAAATAAACTGGAAATTTGATTCGATTGTCATTATGCATGGGTTCTTAATTTAAAATGAAATTTACTTACCAGTGAGTAGTTATTGTAAGTTTAGCCCCTAATGTAGAAAAGTGTCCGAATCGGGTTGTTCAGGGTCTTATCAGCCCTTTTTTTACTATATTTAGCCCGTATGAAATTGAGACTTCTGCAGGTTGAAGAGTTTCTCCAAACCTTTCCGAAATTTCATTTCATGCTTCAAAATTCGTCATATTTTAGGAGATATTCATTGTCAAAGTTTGAAAACACTATTTGAAATCTGCCCAAATCTCGCAAAACTGCGGTATGTGCTCGTTTACTCTCAAAATCTGCCCAAAACAAATAAGATTGCAGGAACTTCAAAATTTCACCAAAAGTTGGGATTTTACTTTATTTCGAGTTTTGTTTTTTGTACTTGGAAAAAAGGTTTCAAGGCATGATCTCACCTTTTGAATCTTTCATAGAATTATTCTTCACATGTCATTTTTATTATCAAAGAGGGGCCTTTGAAGTTGAATTTCAGCATACCTCCATGTGAAAGTTCAAGCATTTCTTTAGGGTTTTATAGGTCGCATGATGGTAAATATTGCATGGGCATGTTTTCAACTCACCTAAATACAAGAATCTGAACAACCTCAGTTCAAATTGTACAATGTTTTGTAGTCATAGGAGAGGCACCACAGGCCTTGGTTTGGTGGTTCAGGCTCTAGCCCCCAATGAAGAGGTTGTGGGTTTTGTTCCCCGTGCCAATGTAGTGTTCACCCCCATAATCCGTTCAACTATGGTGGGGTCCTTGGACCTTGTTGTATGGGTACCTCGAAGGCCTTTGGGGGCATGGTTGTCATATTGGACAAATCACTATTCATTTCATGTACTAGAAAGGTACATTTGATAAATAGCAACTCGTCCTATAGGACATGAAATGAATAGTGATTTGTCCAATATGACAACCATGCTTTGGGGGGATACTATGTCAAGTATCTTCAAGGCACTAGTAACTAGCTAGAAACTAGCATACTTATAGTGTCCAAATTTCCCCTTGTCTAGTGGGCATCAAATTATTAGCAATACGAAGAGACACTTCATTCACACATGCCCCTTAAAAAGGGACAAAAGTTTCTATCTATCTAATCCTAGGAGAGTGTACTACAACATCAAAGCAAATAATCACTTCTTTTTGAAATATCATTCAGTAAGTTCTAATCACTATGTGGTTATCCTATCATTGACTACTTCATCCTTTTGTTTTAGTTAAAATGGTCATCAGATTCCAGCGCTTGTGAACGAAGCTGCAATCTGTCTTTGCTTTGCATACCACGCCTGCGTTCCGTTGATTCCTCCATTTGATCGCAGCTTGCGTCTGTAACTGGCACTGTCGTGACATGCTCAGGAGCTTGTTGACGAACCTCCGCTTGCGCGTGTTCTCTCGTTTTCTCCTCTGCCCCTCATCTGCTTCTGGCGTCATGGCATGCCCAGGATCGCCGTAGCCCATTCAGGATGTTTCACCACGCATGGGGCCCCAGTGATAGATCTGAGAGTCTTGTCGGAACTCTTGAACCACTTCAGATCTTACCTTCGTTTGTAAGTAGAGAAGGTCTAACGGGTGTTGCTCGATGAAATTGAGCCGTCGCATTTCCTTCTCCGAAAATGCCGGCAAGTCTTTGATCCGGGACGAGAGCTTTACAATTCATCCAATTCTGTGTAAGCATTGTTGGAGGACAAGATGATCAAAATCGGTGAATTAGGGTTTACGGTTTAAGGAATAGCGAACACCATCATGGTTTTTGATTTGCTCAAAGTTGCATCTGCGTAGTCAACGTTAGATGTGATGAAAAGTCTATCGTACTGGACGTGCAATCGGTCCTCGAGGTCATCGTGGCGGTAGATTGCAGAGTTGGATTTTGGCAGAAATCCGCAAAAGTATTGCTGATGCCCTTCGAGGAAGTGTTCGAAGGGCACCGAATGCCCTTACTTCCATTCAGCCCTAAATTTCTGCTATTGTGGTGTTTCACAGGCAGGGGATTAGTCTGCAAGCTAACAGGAGGAGGCTTGTCTAATGACCTCTTTCACTCTCCGGCGCTATGCTCTTTCCTTTTGTATTCGCAAAGTCAGGTATGGCGATCTTGCATCTACCAAAGTAAGTGACAATTTGATATATCTTATTGATTTACACACAAGTACTTGACATTATGGATTGGGGACAGGGCGATTTCCGTTTGTCTGCCGCCGGAATCTTGTGCGGCGGAGTTGGCACTACGAGAATACAATAATGCAACAGCGCAGGTAAGAGATTTTACCTCTTTCACATTCTTAGTCATCTTATCGCGTCCTGGTGTTTCCAAATCAGGAATGTAGAACGCAACGTTAATCTCCAATTTTTGATTTCGAACGAGGATACAGTCTTTCTACTGCGCACGGCACCTCAATTAGGTTACTTTGATGTCTGTGGATTGATAGAATGAAAATTCTAATTATTCCAGCTGGTGCTATTCTTCAAAATGGTGTTTTATATGGTGGAAATGCAGGGTAATGACGAGTGCACCTCTGGCTTCATTTGGACTGTACCCAAAGTGTCGGGATTGGGGAACTTCTCCAGGTGCGACTACTCAACCTAAGTTTGCAAATTAAGGTACTTGCTTTGTTAGCTGGAAGTAGCAGATCAAGATCTAATATTTCTGAAGCGTACTTGTCTTGCATAACCACTTGTGGTAAGAATGAGAAAGGTAGTCGATCCAGTAAGGCTTACTCCTTCTAATTGATTCCTTACCAGTATTTTATACAGTGACAAATCTCGGAAAAGGCTGGCATCGACATTGACTCGTTTGCGTTTGAGCAGATTTGTGCCGGATTCCTTGTTGCATGCAAGGCCAATTTCAAATGCCGTACAAGGTCGGATGTTCCCATCCATGACAGGTAGCAAATCTTCAAGACACGAGGAAGAGGAGGATCAAGACGTTGAGTACATTGGAGATTCCGATGCAGAAAGTGGCTCGGAGTTTGAAGAATTAGAGTGGGAAGACGATGGTGCTGCTCCCGAAGAAGAGTCCGAAGATCTTCAAAACTCAGACGAAGAAGAAGACATCGACGAAGAATTCACCGAGCCTCGTGAGCAGCAGCAGCAGCAGCCTCGCAAGTCGAATGGTCGAGAGCCCATCTACACAATGCGAATCGAAGCTCCCGTTGATGAGATCTACGCACTTCTACACTCACGTGGCTTCATAACTCCGAAGCAGAAGAGACCAACGCCGAATGACTCAGTGCTGGGTCAAGAGGATCATCGGATCGTGACTTGGTACCGAAGAGTGAGCACGGGGCTCCTGAATTACTACTCCTGCTGTGACAATTTCTTGAAGATTAAGGCTATTGTGAACTACCAGCTCAGGTGGTCACTTATTCATACGCTGTCCAAGAAGCACAAGTCAAGCTCACGGCAAGTCATCTTGAAGTATGGTAAGAACCTGGTGGTTACACGAGACTCGAGGCCGGTGGCGTCATTTCTTAGTGTTGAAGAGATCAAGAAGCACAAGAGGGGCTTCTTGGAGCTTGATCCTGTTCCTCCAGAGACTCTTATTGATGTCCTTTTTACGAGGATGAAACGACGATCTAGGGATGAGAAGAAAGGCAAGTAAGAGCATTGGTTTGAGGAGAGGCTCCATCAGAGACTGCATCAATGCTTGAAACTGCACTAATTGCAGGTAATCGCAAATCCTTGATCCTGGCTATTGTGTGCATCATCTGGTGATTTGTCTTTTTAATGACTGCAATGTGTTGGTCATGCCAGGATCACGATTAGCTAGGGAGCATTGAGCTTACTACTGTAAATTGAGAGTAAAGAGATCTTGGGAAAATGTCATTGACAGCACTTTGAGGCATCTTGACAGGTGATAGTTTTCCATACGAGCTGCTGCTACTCTTGTATGTACTGAAGGGCAGAAGCCTACATGGTGTTAGTGGAGTTAGAGGAGCCTTTGCTCAAGTTTTGATCACACACAATATGATCTTTGATCATAACTAGCACCTTGTTGCCTATTCATTTTATGTGATCGCAATCATCATAATTATGAGAGATTGAGACATTTGAGATCAGGAGCTTGTTATTTACATGGGCTGATTGTCAAAATACAACATTTTGGATGTCAAGCTTCAACTTTGAAGAGCCATAGCTTCTTCATCCGGAGCCCATTCTGAATGATATCACTTACGTTGGCTCTCGAATCATGTCTAGTTTGTGTCTAGTTTGTGTCTAGTTTGTGTCTAGTTTGTGTCTAGTTTTTGTCTAGTTTGTGTGGTAAAAATTGCATACCCATACATTGAAGTGTGAATGGATGGCATGCATTTTAGTGAAAGTAGCTCTTGTTTTTGAGTTTCAAACATAGGGCATCTTTTACCATCGTAAATCAATTATGTATTTTGCATAGGTTTGTAGTAGGAAGATTTTTGATTTAGATAGTTTAGGTGTTGGATTTGCAATGATGTTTCTATTTTTAAAAAATTGCAAAAAAATACATGGTTTTTGATTAGAAGATTCTTCTTCTTCCACTATTGGATTTTAATTTTGTTTGATGGGTTGGATTTAATTTCAATCTAGTTTTGTAATAGAAACCTTAATTCCATCCTAGATTTGAGGAAGTTATGACATTCATTTTTGTGGAGGGGGCCTAGTCTTGGACATTTTTTCCTTTGTAAAGTTTCAGGCAGTTTTCACCATTGTAAGGCCATTATTTGTGCGAGGAAAATCTTGTTCAAAGGTGATATTAAGACAAAGATAAACATCTTTGTAGTTGGTGATTTTTTCATCGCACTAAGTTAATTGGTAACATTTTAACTCAAAAGTGAAAACGTTGAGAAATTCTGGTGTTTTCCAAGCAATGATACGTTATGATCTTAAAATTCAGAAGGCCTAAGGCCTCATGACTCAAAGCTTGACTCACATGATGTATAATATGTGTACTGCAAGATTGTATGGTTGATAAACGAATAACTCATCTTCATTTCCATTTATGACACTTTTTTTGACAATGTGTTACTTTTGCTACAAATGAGTCAAAACATTTAGGAGTTAATGTGTGTTCGTGACAATAATAAGATACTGCAAGCTTTGAGTGAGTATAGAACATCCCACGACTTTTATAAATCTCATATGAACTAGTATTTGAGGAAGGGTACAGAGAGAGTGTTATAGAGAGTTTCTCATGCCATCAATAATAATTTGTCATTACATTTATCAAATTATGTTTGGAATTAGAATAAAAAAATTCACGAAGATGAATATGCCTTGCTATTCTTCATGAACATCGAACATTATTTATTCACCTTGATCTTCATATTGTACATTGAACAATGGCATTTCACATTTCTAATTCTCTTGTTATGAAATCTCATGTAATGTGGTTCTTGATGCATAAAATAATCCCAAAGTGGTTTTTTGGGGTGGCCACAGGGAATAATTTAGCCAATTCTGACCATTATAATCTCACAAATGAAAGAATTAATGATTCAATTCTAACATATGAGTGCATTGTCAAAGATCATACTGTTGGAACTTCTAAATAATGCTCAGATTGAGTTTTTTTGGACTTGAAGTGTGTGAAGGTCATTATTGGCAATTTAAACAATTCTCCATTAAGTATCTTTAGGGGTTAATAGGGGATGATGATAGGACACTTATTTCATATTATAATATCAAAGGTGACCTAGCATGTCAGTTCAACATGTATAAAGGCCTGTTCGCACTTGGCCTTAGAGGAGGTCTTAGGAGGGGGTCTTAACTCCATTAAAAAGTGTGTGTTCCCACTTACATTCATTAGTAATTACCAATCCTACATGGATGTCCACATGGCACACTTTAAAGAGTAGGGTATTAGCAAACATTTAGAGGACAAAAGAGCTTTGAGGAATAGTAGGCAATACTTAAGGGAGCACCAATATTGGAAAGATTCTCAAATTTTCCTCACTTAAGAGTGGTCTTATGTATTGTCCCACTTGAGGGGCCATTACGTAATCCCCTCACTATTGATTACACCTTTACGAACCTCATTGATGACACCTTTCCTCAAAAGAAGGTGATCCTCCCCAAATTGTGGGGGTGTTAAATTTTTAGCCATGCTCTTTGCAAAGGCCAAGTGCGAACGGGCCTTAAGTTGACAAGAAATGTTACTCTGAGCACCTAAATAGCATTATTAACCAATCATTCCAGCTTTTTGCAAGTGCTGCCCGCTGCCCGGGAGCACAGGGAGGTCGTTCCACTCAGAACAGTCTCCCTCTCACCAATAAGCACCTGTAAAACCCCAAACCCTAATTGGACACACATTCGCCATCTTCGAATGTTCTCCATCGCATCCCCTGTATCTCATCTCGATCCCGCCATTCAATTTCAAATTTTCATTCATCTCCTCGTGCTCATCGAGGTGAAGGAAATTTTCTCAACTCCGAAATCGATTGAAGCAATTTTTTGTGTAGAAATTTAGTTCGAATGGAGCAGCAGGGGAGAGGACGAGGAGGTCGTCGTGGAGGTGGTGGTGGGAAGCAAGGTGGGAGAGGACCAATCGCCGGTCGACGTCCTGTGGCTGAAGCTGATCGCATCAGTATTGTGGAAAGGCTTAACCAATTTAAGGCTAGCAATGATCAAGGTTCATTTTCTTCGACTGAATGTTTATGCAGTGTGTTGGAGGTGCTTGAGCTGAAAGATGAAATCTGATAGTGCGAAACATTATAACAAAATTTTACGATAATGTAATTAAATTGCGAGGTAATTTTAAAAACCGCACCGCTTACATGAGGTCTAAAAAGTTACAGGGCTGAACTAAGGTATCAATTTGAAGAGAGATTTGTAGTCTAGTTATCTTGAACGTTCTTCACTCTGTGAGGCTGGATAATATTGCTATATTTCTCCGGAAGTGCTACAACATTGCACATTTTATTGTCAGAGCAATGAAATTGGAAACAATGTGCGAGGTATTTTAAATACCGCACCGCTTACATGAGCTTTACAAAATCACGTAACCATTACAGAGCTGAACTATCAACTTGAATAGAGAGTTGTAATCTCATTATCTCGCCTTTGTGAGCTTGGAACAATGGCTCATCAACAGAGAGGGGAATCTCAATTCAGCACATACACAAAGTCGATGACTTCAACCTGCCTTCTCTGTTTTGAAACATTCAGAAACTTGAGATATATACTAGTCCTAGTTCACAGAGTGGTTTTGGCGCTTTGAAAACTGTCACGTCATCAAATACGAATTATGTCAATTTTCGAAAGTTGGAGTTATTTGGTGCTTTTCGCTAATGTTATTGACTTTTGTATTCAACTGTCATTGTCGCTTGCATGCTTGGTAGAGTTATTTCAGAATGGGATCTGGGAGCTAATTCTGTTTTTTTTGCATGTGCAGGTGAGTTTGCGCTTGCGGTGTTTGAAACTGTGAGATTTGTAATAAGCGGCAGACTGAACTTTATTGAGTTTCGTGTCTGGCATCAGCTGGATGAAGGATGAGGAACACTTCCACGGATGAACTTGGCATCAACTGAGTATCCAGGGGGCTATTGGCTACTAAGCTAGATTGTCTATATATTTTTATCATACATTCAATGTGGTGATATTGGTGGATACTTGTGAACGATGTGGTTCATTGGTGAAATTTTGGTACCGCAGAGCTAATTTTTGAAGCCGGTCTTAGCAATCATGACAGAGCCGTGGTGCACGACACTTGCAAAAAGTTGGGACTGAAGTCCAAGAGTCGAGGGTATGTATGTTTTCCTACTGAAGAATGTAGCTGAGTGATGCTTTAAAAGTCGTGAAAGAATACTCTTTTAACAGTAGATATGAGGTGGCGGGTCTCTCATTCCCAGCAACAGAATGTGTACTTCACGATCACTTCGGTTCGATGTTGTGCTGGTTCTCGATATCCCATGCATGCTCCAAGATCTCATTGATTTAGCTAAATCGTTGGCGCTGTGCAGGAAAGGAGATGACCGACGTGTTGCAGTTTTTAAGCCTGCTCAACCAAAGGGGAAGAAATATTCATCAGCCCCTTTGTCATTCTCCCAAGGCTCTCGGGACGTTTTAGGTAACCTTTTTTATCGATATCCTCCTTTTGAAGAGGAGCTAGTTGTGAAGAACTGGGGGGACACTCCAGCAAATATTCCAACCTCGGCCAGCGGCCCGAGGAGAAGACGTGGGAAGAATGGCAAACAATGGACGATGAGTGTTGATGAGGTTGAGAAACGAGCTGCTGCACTAGCTTCACGGTTAGAGAAAGTGCCGGCTCTTAGAAAGGTAATTATTCTTGAAATCCATCTGGAAACCAAAAGCTTCATTTGTCTATAGTATCTATCTTTCTTGTGACCTCAAACTTGCCTTATGGAACTTGCTTGTCCCATTCATGTTATTAGATGGCTGCAAAGAGGGCGACACTTCCCATCGCTTCCTTCAAGGATGAAATTACAGCAACTGTGGACAAGCACCAGGTCAGACGGTGTTTCCTTTTAAAGTCATCACAACTGTTTTGTGTGATGAGTACTGATCGGTGAATTCTTATAGGAAAGAGCCTATACTTCCATGTGAGGGGTAATCTGCTTGACTTAGTTTATTAATGCTTACAGTACCTTCAGTTTCTGAGAATATTTATGAAGCGTTATTCGTCTTTGATTCACCAGTTAGTTAACAAGCAAATTTCATTCAGGTGGTTCTTATTGCTGGAGAAACTGGCTGTGGGAAGACTACGCAGGTTAGGCATATCTTCAATCTGCTGTTAATCAGCAATTAAGTTTACAATGGAAATTTAAGTTTTTTTTTTTTTTTTTTTTTTTTTTTTTTTTTTTTTTTTTTTTTTGGGGGTGGGGTGGGGGCGGGTTCTTAAAATGTGATTTGTTCTATTTTGAGAACTTCTTCGAATGGAGCAGCAGGAAAAATATGAGGTACCTCATGTTGATGCCATTTGTTTGATTCGGTGGTCTTCAGGTTCCACAGTACATACTCGATCATATGTGGGCTCAAAAGCAGCCCTGCAGAATTATCTGCACTCAACCTAGGCGTATTTCTGCCACTTCAGGTTTGCCTTCTTGGACTCGATTGCCGTTTTACAATGGATTGGACCAGTTATAGTTGGATGTGCTGACCTCGTTTCAGAAGCACTTAGGATTCAACTTCAACGATGCAAAATATTGGATCGTTGCTTAAACGACTGGCATCAATCTGTTGCCAGCTTTAACATGCATTTCCTATTAGCCTCCACAAATATTGCTAACAAGTCTGTTCCTCGCAGTTGCTGAACGTATTGCTGCTGAGCGTGGGGAAAATATCGGTGATACAGTTGGTTACCAGGTTAACTTTCTAGAAACTTCTCGAAACATCCTTACAGTCGTGGGTCTTTGTAATGGGAGATATTCAATGTGGTTGAGTTGAAGTTTCTTAGTATGTCAGAGTTTCTCGATTTGGCTTTCATCTGAACTTGACCAGCATGTATCGGCAGTGTCTACTTGTATAAATGGAGAAATAATACTGAGAGAAGGTTGTGTAATGAACCTTGGAACTCGCAGATCCGTTTGGAGTCTAGAGGGGGCAGGCATTCGTCTCTAATGTTCTGTACAAATGGTGTGCTTTTACGAAAACTGGTTGGATCAGGACGTTCGGAGGATTCCGAGGAATTTAATGCGCTGGATGCCACTCATGTTATAGTGGTACGTTTTTTGTGGGGTTCCTGTATTTGTGATAGTGGCACTTGTCTACATTATAGATTGCTTCTATTAATTGGTTGACAATGGTTGCGTATTCATGAATTGTGACTAGATTGTGGGTTCGAGCAACGTCTTTTGGTGCTAATTCTCTGCGTGATCAATGATCTTCTGAAGCATCACATGATACCCATTCAATCCATTGGAGAACCACCATTCTTCTAGATGTATAGAATCATCTGCATAGCCATAATATAACCTGTGTATTTTCAACTGAACCTTCCCTTATTCTGAGATGTTTGAGATGTGATTTTACAGGATGAAATTCATGAGCGCGATCGAAATGCTGATTTTTTGCTGATTGTGCTCAGGTAAATGTCTTGTTTAGGATCACGTGCATAATTTCATACCAAGGACCTAATATGTAGTCCTGATGCTTTATGCATGTTAACTGTTAGTGTTCGGGTCGATAAGCTTGATTTCGACCCTTTATGAGCTTGAAGTGGTATTACTTTTAATGATGGATAAGCTCAAAGCAGATTCCAAGTATGCATCACCATGAGTGACTTAATTTAAATGAGAGCTGACAGTTTGTTATATGTTATGCAGGGATTTACTAGCTTCGAAACCAAACTTGCGCTTGGTGAGTTACTTTAAGGTTAATTCAATTCAGCGTTTTGAAAGCTCTGTATACTTATCAACTAACCCATTTTTTTCAGATATTAATGAGTGCTACGTTGGACGCTGCACTTTTCTCAAATTACTTCAACAACTGCCCTGTGGTTCGAGTACCAGGGTTCACATTTCCAGTAAGTTTCTTTCATGGTATATTACATTTGTCTGTTCTGCATCTGACATTTTGTTATACATAAATCTTCAAAAATTTAAAAGATTTGTTCAGGTCCTGTTTGGGCTACGATGTTTTATGTAATTATGCTGACTTGTGAGTCCTGTTTCTTTTTTTTAGAATGTGGTATTGATTGCCAATACCTGCTGTAGATCCTAAGAGCAGTTTTTGACATCTTCCTATTGCGTGTTTATGCAGGTGCAGACATACTATCTTGAAGATGTGTTAGCCCTTACGGAGAACCAACAAGTAGATAATGGAAAGTCTGTACGGAATAAACCAAAATTTATAACTCTTACTGAAGAAGACAAGAAGAGTATGGATGAAGCTCTTAAAGCAGCATGGTTAAATGATGATTTTGAGACGTTAATGGATACGATTGAGGAGTTTCCAAGATTGAATCTTTGCAATTATAAGCATACGCAAAGTGGAGCAACTCCATTAATGGTTGCTTCCGCGAAGGGGCGAGTTGAGGATGTCAAACATCTGCTTTCCCTTGGGGCGGACACATCTGTTATTGCAAATAATGGTGATGATGCAGTTCGATGGGCAGCAAAGAATGGTCAACAAGAAGTTGCTGCACTTTTGAACGAACATATGAAGAAGCAACATTCGCAAGATGATCATTCAAAGGAAGCAGAAACAGCACTGCTACATAATTATCAGATGTCAGTAGATCAGGTAAAGGCTATTCGAGTATGTATAGAGGGTTTTCCGCCAGTCCGAAGTTTCAGTTTCAGGATATTCAGGCTAGTCGCCTTCTGGCCTGTGACAAAAATCAGGGTATTAGTTCTTTTATGTTCTTTTAAGTCTTATTGGATCGTCTGCTTTTTGGGTTTTTGACAGGATGAAGTTGATGTAGCCTTGATTGAACGTTTGCTGCACAAAATACACTTGCAAGCAGGGGAAAGACTAGATCTCAAAGGTTCTGTGCTGATCTTTTTACCTGGGTGGGAAGATATTTCGAAACTTCGCGAGGTTCTACAGGCTAATCCTTTATTCGGCAACGCCTCCAGATTCATGTTACTGCCCCTGCACTCACTTGTACCCTCGAATGAACAGAAGAAAGTGTTCAATTCTCCACCCAGCGGAATATGCAAAATTGTACTGGCCACTAATATTGCTGAGACTGCGATTACCATCGACGATGTTGTGTATGTAATAGATAGTGGACGAATGAAGGAGAAGAGCTATGATCCTTACAGCAATGTCTCTACTTTACAGGTACTCATTTGTATATGTCACACATAACCGTTGTGACACTCGTACCTTTGTTGTTGAGTACTTTGTGTGTAGCAAACCTTGCAATGTATCCTCTTTTAGACCGAAGAGTTCTTAAATTAATATCTCTGAAGGTCGATCTTTCTTTGGACTCTTCTTTGGCAGACAGTTTGGACTTCAAAGGCCAGTGCCAAACAACGTGAAGGACGAGCTGGACGGTGTCAACCTGGCATCTGCTATCATTTGTTTTCTAAGTTAAGGATGGAGGCTCTACCGGAGTTTCAGCTTCCTGAAATCAAGCGAACTCCTCTTGAGGAACTTTGCCTCCAGGTCATTTTCAAATGAATGGCCCCGAGCACAACATTCATTATTTCATGCTTTACCGAGGCTACTCTTGCTCAAGTATATGAGCAACATGTTGAGGAATTTGCAGCTCTGTAGCATGTATCCCTTTTCTCTTGCAAGGTGCTCTAGATCCCCGTTACTTTGAAAAGTGGAGTAGTGTGTTTTTAAATTATTGAATTCTATTCATCTTTTCTAATGCACGCTTTGCATTGGCTCAGGTGAAACTTTATGAACCTCGAGGAAAGATTGCAGAATTTATTATGAAGGCACTCGACCCACCTCTAGAAATAGCGGTAAAAAATGCAGTAGCACTACTACAAGACATTGGGGCTCTCACATCAGATGAATTGCTTACGGACATGGGCAAACAGCTGGGATCTCTCCCAGTCCATCCCTCCACAAGCAGAATGATTCTCTTGTCCATTCTGCTCAACTGTCTCGATCCCGCTCTTACCGTTGCTTGTGCCGCTGGCTTCCGAGAGCCCTTTGTCCTCCCGCTTCATCCTTATCAAAAGAAGCAGGCTCAGAATGCACGGCAAGAGCTTGCTGGGAAGTACGGAGGCTATAGCGACCATTTGGCGATTGTGGCAGCCTTTGATGGATGGGAGATGGCACGAGCTAATCGCCAGGAGAATCAATTCTGCTCGAGGTACTTTGTGTCAGGTAAAGTTTTATATATTTGAAGTCGGTAGCTGTGGTTGCAGACTGGAATTGACTGAGGAATTATGGTCGTGTTCTTTAACAGTTGCATGTTCAAGCCAGAATTTGATGAGCTCAAATTTGTTGCTACAGGTGGTACTATGTCTCAGCTTGCTGGAATGAGGCAGCAGTTGCAAGCCGAACTTGCACAGAAAGGTTTCATCACATTGGAGCCTCATGCATGTAGTGCGAATGCTCGAGATCCTGGGATCGTGAGAGCAGTTTTGGCAGCTGGAATGTATCCGATGGTTGGGAATTTGTTACCTCCCCTGTCTGGTTCTACTAAGGCTATTGTGCAAACAGGAAGGGGCGAGAAGGTTCGGATTCACCCTCATTCAACAAGTATTCGGCCTGACGAGATCTCTCGCCTCGACCCGACCCTGTTGAGTCAGCTGCTCGTTGTTTTCGACGAGGTCACTCGCGGAGAATCTCAGGTCAGTAATTCTTGCACGGATGCTTTCTGCAGTCATTTGTGTAAAAATTCACGGACATGTCACTTGTCCTGCTTCTTTTTACACTATATTTCAACGTCGTCCAAGTGCAATCGACGATGGGGGTGCTTATTTCTTTTGGGTCATTTAATGTTGTGTTCAGGTTTACATTCGGAAGTGTACACTTGTGAATCCACACCCGTTGCTTCTTTTGTCCTCCGAGGTGGTCGTGGTTCCTCCCGAGGTTGAGGCCGAGGATACACTAATGGATAGTGATGAAGAAAGTGATGAAGATGAAGGAGGGGTATGTTTCCAGTCTCCACCCAAGTCAACTTTGCTTCTCTCCAATTTATGCGTGTATAGTTGCACTAATGAATTACTGACTTGTGATCATAGGTTTTTCATTCAGTCTTTGACACTGCTCACAATAATTCTTATGTTTCCCACTGTACAATCTGACATGCGTGGACTGGAACGTCGTTGACGACTCTGATGTTGTCTCTTACCCTCTTTCATCGTTGACAGTTAACGAAGCGGCCCAGAGAGGATCAAGCACAGCAAAATCTCATGTCTGATCCAAACGCGGTCGTTTCTGTTGTGGTTGATGGGCGTTTCTACTTCAGTGCTACAGCAATGGATGCGGCCCAGTTTTTTGTTTTACGGTCAAGAATGGCAGCAGCTCTGAATTCTAAGGTATCTGAAAAGAATCTCTAATCTATTGAATTGTACTTCTTTTGATCACGCTTTTTATGTTATTGATTTACTCATGGAGTGCATAGACTTTGTGGCCTAATACCTCTTCTTGTGTTTGTTTTATTGATAAAGGTTTGTCAACCACGATCATATCTGCCAGAGCTCCTGGCGGAGTCGGTGCAGGCTATCGGGTGTATACTATCTCACGATGGAATGCCTTCCATGTCTGTGGCATCTTCAAGTGATCGTCTTCCAAAGTCAAAGGGGACACACCGTCGGTTTTAGGGAATGATTGTGTAAATAAGGTGGAAGAAGGTGAGAGGGATGCTGTTTCTACAATCTTGTACAAGGTTTTCCATGTGCGAACAACGTACGGTACCATACCATAGGCTGCTTATCAGCTTGAACATGTAAACTCGTGTACAGCTTCGTCTAGAAGTTTTCGGCTTGAGTGGTGCATCAGATCACTCAGAAGTTTCCTTCATTGACCAATTAGTAGATTCGGTAGTATGATTCACGATATGCTAGTGGACATCTCGATCTCAGACGAAGTTCGGGACATGTGCTGCCGAGTCACTGTCCGGAGTATATCGTACCATTCTTAGTGAAGCTTTATTAGAGGAGGAAAGAGAAAACTACATCCGCAGTGATTGGGAGCACATGTCCGGAGTATATCGTACCATTCTTAGTGAAAATGTGCAGGCAAGCTTGCCGTGGGCTCGAAATGAGTGAGAATTGGGGTGACCTTTTGTTATTTACAACACTTCACCTCATAATGGACTTTTGAACTCTTGAAGTTAACAAAGGCCGGAAAGTGAAACATTGAAATTATGTTTTTGAGAATTTTGGCATTTATTTTGGGATTATTTTCCATGAACCATGCCGTTCTATACGTACAATGAAACCTCTAATTATTGAGCAAGGGAACTTTGTTTTCCAATATTTACTCCATTCAACAACTGGTATGGGATACTATTTGCACCGGCATTTGGGGTGCGGATATTCAAGTAGGTGACATTTAGGCGGGTCAGATTTGGGAATCCTTGGTTTCAAACCAGTTCTTCTAATACCCTAACTCGGTGGTCGTGTGTGCCCGCTGGTGTATCGTTGGTCCATGCACGTAGGGATGTGGGCAGCGAAATTGACGTTTGCCTCACGTTGGTGTACCGTTTGCCCATGCACGTCTGGATGATGGGGGACGACGGCAATTTTGATACTTTTTATGTGTAAGAAGGTCTTTCCTTTATGTTTCGTTCCAGAGGCACTGTTGTTAGTGGAGTTGGAAGCCCGGAATGGACGCCCTTGCACTCCTTGAGTTCGTCGATCGTGGACTGTGGAAAGGGGAAAAGTTTGTGCAAATTGCTGCGAATCTGGGTATGGGGCAGAACGCCCTCGGTCGCAAACTAGCAGATTCGGGATGAGTCGACGTGTATTCGAACGTGCATGTGGACAAGCTGAAGGCAATAATCCTCAGCAAAATCCCACTCGGTCGAGCAAACTTGAACTGGGGAATCCGGAGTGTACAGGCAACACTGAAGCTTTGGACACTACGAGTGCCTAGGTCGACAGTCCGTGATGCATTGAAGGAGCTGCAACCCGAGCATATGGACCGCGGCCAAGTCGGCCGCCTGTTTTGTGGCTAGTACATGATAACCGAGCCGATGTTCCTATGGCACATGGATTGTAAGTAAATAAAAAAAATCCTCTCTTGACATTCTGCGTGGATCTGCCAAGCAGAACACTCACCAAACTCACAGTGTTGTACGTCCCGCCATTATATGCATCGTACAATAAACTAGCGCCGTGGAAGATCAGAATTCATGCTTGCATCGACGGCGGCTCACACTGTGTTGTTTGGGCAAAGGTAGCAACTAACAAGCGTACGGAGACAATATTCATGGGCTATGAGGAGGCCGTGGGAAAGTATGGCCACCCCCTAAGAATCCGTTCTGATTTTGCAAGTGAGCACGTTCTCGTCGAGCAAGACATCACACGTGCATGACCTGGAGTTTACAAGGCATACTAAACCGCCATCGTTCACTTCCACGGACAATGAACGACGAACATCGAGAGTGAACGGAACAACGAGCGACTATGTTGCCTGAATGGCGCGTGCAAACGAGCTACCTAGGTATCTGGGCCACGGAAAACAACGTTCCCCATTTTGAACCCTACACCTATAAAACCCAAATCCACGGTCTTCAAATAGTGTTTGGCCACCACTCAAATCGCATGTAGCCATATAGGCCACACGTGCAAATAGTATTCCATAAATTAGTAGCCATTTTATTTTGATTAACCCCTAAACGTCCCCAATGTCGTTTTTCTACATTTTGGATGGAGGGCAGAAACTTTGAAGAGCCATAATGCCTTCATCCAAACTCTGTTTTGGATGAAATCACTTGGGTTGGGTCCCAAATCAAGTCTAGTGTGTTTGGTAAAACTTTCAGAGCCATAAAATCAACTATGAATTAATGGCATGCATTTTAGTGAAGGCAACTTTTGGTTTTGGGTTTTCAGATATTAGGCATGTTTTATCATTACAAGCCAATTATGTGAAACCAAAAGTAGTTTTTGATGAAATTTTCTTACACGAAAATGGTCTTTAGATGATTTCTGACAATTTTCTACTTGGAAGATTTTTGATCCAAATACTTTTGGTATTACATTTTCAATGATGTTTCCACAATGAAAAAAGTGAAAAAAATGGATGATTTTTGAACAGCCATATCTTTTTCAACCACCGTTAGATTTCAACTTTATTTTTCGGATGAATTCCAAATAGTGTCAACTCTGAGTAGTACAAAGCTTGACCAAATCGAAGATGTTTTGTAGATAAGGCGTAGATTTGAGTGCATAGGGACTAGTTTTGGACTATATTCCCTTTGTAAATTTTTGGGGAGTTTTTACCATTGCAAGGGTATTTTTTGAGCCAAGTAATTATTTTGATGATTTTTTTTTACACACGGGTACTATTGAGATGAAGATCAAGAACTTTCTAGTTGGAGATTTTTTCATTGGAGTAGCTTTGTTGGTAGATTTTCCACTCTAAAGTGAAAATGATGAAATTTTGTAGCTTATTTTGCACACTAATATGTTATGGTCTTGCAATCTATAAGGCCTCATGACTCAAATTTTGGTCCACATGACCTACAACAAGTCTATTACAAGTTTGTACGGTTGAGATCTAAATAGCTTATATTCATTTTCATCTATGACACTTTTTTTGAAAATGTGATTTTTGGCTAAAAATAGGCTGGGACGTTTTGGGGTTAAGTTGTTTTTGAAATTATAATTACATCTATCCAAAATTCATTTGCTTCACTTTATAGAATGAGATCAAATTGCTAAAAAAGTTACCTAGGTTGCCAATCCTAGAAAATTGTACAAAACTTGTGAGAAATTAGTTCAACTTGAATCATATCATCTTAACTCTATCAAAATATCGTAGTTGGCGTGATAGGGTTATCCTAAATAGTTTACCTAATTTTAATTATTCACCATGGATAATTTTAATTCTATACGAGAGACCCTCAATATACCTCATCAAGTTGATAAGAATCCAATTATGAACATGTACAGATTTTAACAACGCACGTAAGCTAAGGTTCTAAAGGACCATTGCAAGTAGAGTACCATGCTCATGCTATGACACCAACCGTGAGCAAGAAGTTCTCATCCACATCATATTTTCAGGATAATTTTCATCCGAAATGTGGATGATGTATTTGCTAAAACCTCAAGCAGGGTTTTAGGTGAGGTGGACACAGTAGCAGTGATTTCGGCAACTTCCCGAACTCACCGACACAAAGGGCTCCAATGCAGGAGCCTCGAAAGCCTCACCCATCGGATCGATGTCTGTCGCTAAAAAATTACTTCGATGGAATCCAAAGAAAATCCACCGACGCACCCACAAATCGCAAAAATCCGATGAGGCAGCTTCCGAGAGAAGCCAAACCAAGCCGCTAGATGCAGTCACCGCATCGCCCAATTCTCCGGCTCCAGCTTCACGAGCACGATTGCGAGTTCCAATTTGCGGATTAACCGACCACCTTGTATAGATTTTTATGCCCCTGGTCCAACATTTAAACCATTTCATACAATGCTTTTTGAGCGCACGGATTAGGGTTACGTAGTAAGAATTGGAGATGGCGATCGAGCGAACGCCACCGAGTCCTGCACTGAAGTCGATCAGCACGCCTGATGGAGTTGCTGCTGCACCCATGTTCAGCTTGCGCGTTGTTAATCTGGAATACTATTTGGCACCTCCAGTCCCTGGCATGGACGTTTGCTACTCCAAGTTTCAAGGTGAGCTTGCATCAATTTTCTTTTCGGGAAAATACAGCGATCTCTATTTTTTTTGTTGACTAGAGATTGTGATGTTTTCAGGTCGTACTGTGACTGAGGTGCCTGTCGTGCGGATTTATGGTGCAACTCCAGCTGGTCAGAAGGCTTGCTTACACTTACACCAGGTGACTGCCTCTTTCCTTAATGAATCCATCCCGAATTGTATCAGTTTTTGTATGATTTGAAGGGACAATGGAAGATTTAATTTTCATACAAGTGCTCATGCTGTTGAAATGGCAATCAGATGTATCGAACATATAGGTTGCTTTTGAGAACAGGGATCCGAAGTAGGTCCTGATCGGAATATGAATTTTGTTTCTCACGCCATATTGCTAAAAGCATTTACTTGTGCATACAGGTGTTTCCCTATTTTTATGTGCCATACGATGAGGACCTGCCACAAGACATTAGCGATGGTACGTGCCTCTGAAGCTTTGAGAATCAGAAGAAGCAGAATATGGTATTTGATTGATTAGCTCTTTTCAAATTTGCGTTGTCATTTGATTGCGTGGTCTGTGATTCTAGCTCTTGCGTATGTGCGGAGTCTGGCTTCGGCAATCGAGAGAGCTATGAAGGTATTGCAATCTTTCAAAATGCTTACCACTGATGCTTCGTTAATGGGCTTGATTTTTAGTGGGGTCACGCATATGTTCGTGTGTATTCCACTCATGGATATCGTAATTGACTCGAAAGTGAAAGTCTAGGGCTCCTGCATGTTGAGGTTCCGTGGCTAAAAGATTGATACTTGACTTAGATGAGTTTGTATGGGAATTAAATTGCTGTTGTTGCTTGTGCAGCTAGCTAGTAGCCACGCAGCAAAGAAGCAGCATGTGCACAGTTGTAGCTTGGTGAAAGCTCGCCGCTATTATGGCTACTACCCGTCTGAGCAGCTTTTTATCAAGATTGTATTGTATCCTCAAAATGCTTGACTGTAACGTGCTTTTAAACATTCTGGATTGCTTGATCTAGTATGAGGTCGTTGCCATTTTCCTTGACTACGAGCACAGATATCACCCCCAGGAAGTTGCTCGCATTAGTACGCTGTTGCTGGTAACAATTTCTGTCCATCCTTTTTGTGTTCACAACCATCAACCTGTTAGCTTCTCATTCTATTCAATACCGGCTCTGGTAAAAAAATTCAAAGGAGTAAATTGCATGAATCCATCTGCTAAATCATGTCATAGATTCACAAGTGCAGTAGATCTGACCATTATCGTAGTATGAACGCAGGGTGGAGGAATTATGAATCGCAAGTTCCAGCCACATGAATCGCACATTTCATACTTGCTCCAACTTCTGGTACGCGGGGTTCGACTTACTGCATGCTTGTCTTACTTTTTTACAGCATATGAAGCCGGGTAAGTTGCATAATAGGCTGAGTATTCATGGGTATGTGGCAGATTGACCAAAATTTGGCGGGCATGAGCCATATCCACCTCTCCAGTGTGAAGTTCCGACGACCTGTTCCTGAGCGGCCTTCTGACACCTTGCATGTAGTGCAACAACTGAGGGACGAGTTTGTTCCACCTCAAGGTGCAAATCACCAAACAGCGGCCTCGACGGAAGCAACTCCTCCGACTTCTGAGTACGCAGGGTCGGGCGCCGAGGGTAGAAGCCAAGCACATGCATGGGTGGAGTCTTCTATTCCTGCTCACTGGATCTGGCCCTCACATTACTCCACCGGTGGCCCTTTTGCAAGACAAAGCACTTGCGAGCTTGAAGTTGATGCATCCGTTGAAGGTGAACATCTCACTTTGCTCTTTCTGTTCTAGGATACATTTTTTTTGTCCATGTGCTTCTTGAGAGATGTATGGAGTACAAAAGCCAAGTTGGTGAGATAACTCGTTCATTCTCTTACGGGAGGTTGTCATCGATCTCCGACATCCCCGTTTCCATATAGCTCAGAAATAGCTGAGCATATTGAGACTTTTGACATTCTCGTGTTTAAATAATTGTACAGGAAGTGGTGAAAGTCTCTTTTTTGTTAGAAAGTATCGATGTTTCGAATAGATGACATCTAGCGAAGTTATGCTAATGAAGTCAACTTGCTATCGAAGTCAAGCGAGTAGTTGGAGCTGCTGTTGGTAGCAGAGATCGGTACTTTTGTTAAGAGTGCTGGTGCTTGGTTCGCAGATATTCTCAATCGGCAAGAATTGGTGTTCGTGCCACTTCATGAAGCAGGAGCTGCGATCAAATTGGTTCAGTCCTTGACGCCGATGTGGGAGGTAAGTTTTCACAATCTCAGTTTATTGGTTCAACCGATAGACATGGAACTTCATTTTCTTCTACTCGGCCATTCGATTCTGGCACCATTTTTGAGAGTGGTGATTGTTTTCAGGAGGAGAAGCTTAGGACTGGAGATAACGGTCCCGCTGGAGCTGCGGCGCTTAAACCCTCACCAGACCGTTTCCTTCCACCTCCATCAGCCTTGGAACACGCCCTTCGTGATTCGCTATTCCAGATTGCCCAGGAGGAAGAGAGGTCTCATCATATTGAGCTTCAGAACGAGCAGCTTCTTAAAAGTACCCAGGAGATGCTACTAGAGTGCTCACAAGCGGCTAATACTGCGAGGCCGGACGTTGGAGTGTTGGATACAAAGAGTATCGGTGTCCAAGGATGGCACAGTGACGAAGACGGGAACTCGAGTGGGGAGAAATCACGAAGCCAAGACGAGCTTGTTGATGAGCACGTCATTCGTAGCCAGCCTCCACGCTCCTCTCAGGTAAAGAATGTCATAAGCCCATGTAGTCTCTTTTCCAATTAATACCATATAAGGTTGTGCTTATTTGGATTGCTGGAAGCAGGAAGCAGAGCAAGAGGTAGCGGAGCTATTAGATTGGATGGGTGCTTCGCAAGAGCATGAATCAGGGGATGAGCTTGACGAAGAAGCGTTCGAGATTCGGCGAGGCTTGAGCCAACCGTGGGAGTCACCAAGTATGGAAGCCGCCATGCTGCAAGCACTCTCTAGATTTGAGCAAGCGACCCAAAAAGAATGTCGGGAGATTCTTGATTGTGTGAACCATGAGGAAGGCGAGGAAGATGAAGGTGATGAGGATCTTGAAGCTGCCCTTCTTGAGATCGATCTTGAAGATGTACAAAGAGGCAGAAGCATTCCACAAATGGATGGCGCAAGCGATTTGTGTGCTTCACATGGCAAAGATTTACTTCACCGATATACTCAACATTTAAATAGATTGGCAACTAAGCAGCCCCAGGTCCGTGACCCTATCAATACTGTACAGAATACTCAACTCTCGTCTCTACAAATACCTCAAAACGATGGTGCGGATGACGAAGAGGGTGATTTCGCGCCGGAGCCGAAGCGGGCTCGTCGAAGCAAAGGAGTGCTAGTTCATAGCAAAAAGGAGAGTCACAAGGAGAAGGAGGTTCCGAAACGACCTCAATGGGGTATGCTGCCTCTGATGGGGGTCTCCTCCCAGCCCACAATTGTAAAGCAAGAGAAACAGGTCAGTAAGCAGGATACTGTACCTCGAAGCAGGGACCTTCGACAACGAACAGATGTGCCCACGGACGAGAAGGCAAGAGGCTCAGAAGTCTCGTTACGAGCCTTGATGAGAAGGAAACGAGAGCGTTCGCGTTTGCGCAGTAAGGACTCCTCTCTCTCCGGCGGCAGTTCCATTCTAGGAAGTCAGAGCGAAGGGGAACAGTCATTCGGGGGAGTGGGGGTTGTCAAGAGTGAAGGCTCTTCATTTCCTGAGGATTCTGAATCTCAAGAGCAAGAGGTTATCAAACTTGGGAAAGTCAAGGTCGAGGTAGCTGCTCCAGATCGAGGCATTACAACAAGACCACGAGATTTGAATCTGCAGACTTCGAAGTCCCGGGTACTCAACAGAGATGCTGAGAAAATAGCCAGGAGTTCACAAATCGAATCAGGGTCTAGAGAGCAAGTTGTCACTGGCTCCATGTATCCTGTTGGTGATGTGGATGAATTGAGAGGGTTTAATCAAACGAAGCAATTACCTCCGAAGACTGAAAGCTTGTCAGTGAAGTGGGATGGCTTGCTTGAAACTGGCGATGATCGAGATTGCGGGGGTGGGGGGAGGAAGCCCCACGCTGAAATACCCGCAGTGCAGAATACTGAAGTTTCGAAGAGTATTCTAGTTGTTGAGGATGAAGTTTTGCTTGAAGAGCATGTTCCATTGACTCAAATGAATGAATCTAAAACTCTCATCCGTGAGAAAATAGTCATGTTGCAACATGGAGATATGGATGATGAGGATATAGAGCTCGTGGAGGGAGCAACACAAGCTTGTGCTGAGATTACGAAGCGCTCATCAGCTTTAGTGAATCTTTCACAAGAAGTTAATGATGCTACTCCACAGACGGATGCTTGTTTTCGCCATGAGGATGTCGTGCAGCTTTCGCAAAGACTGGATTTGGGTACAGAAGAAGCCGAGTGCCATGTTATCGAGACTCAGTTAGCAGATCATGAAATATTGTGGAGAATGGAACACGATAGTGAAGCTGCTGAAACCTTCGATGACGAATTCCTCGGAACAGTTCTTGTTCAAGAACGAGAAGATGTAGTTGGCAACCTCTCGCAAGCGCCGGGCAAGACTGAAAGATCTGGTGACGAAGAACCTCCTCCCAACCTTGACCATAAGAACGACTTGAATGAAAGTACCGAAGCTGCAGAATTGATATTCAATGACATGTCCGACATCAGCGAGGATAGTCTCGACACTAGAAGCGCCCACAAGTTGGATGATAGTGATGAAATTGCAGATGCGTCAGAGGAGGAAGAAGATGCACGGGCGAGGCTTAAGCCTGAAGGTGCTCCAATTCTCAGGGGTGAAGATATGTTACGCGTTAATGGAGTGCAAGTTCCTCTGGCAAGTGATGTAGGGTCTAGAATTTTGAAGGATGCTTCTCAGAAGCCTTTAGATAACATCGAAGTGCCTGAAGCACAACAAGCAGCAGAAGAATGTGGAGGAGATTTGAAGGATATTAAAGAAGCTGATGCTGTTTTGGGAGCTTCTACTTCTGGAAAACTCGAAGGCATGAAGGACTCTGCTTCTTGCAGCGCGCAGGATACCTTGATTCCCTTCAAATTTCACCAGAAACCGCCATCCAGAGACGCACTTATGGCAACTCTTAGCCAGTATAATCTCAGAGGCGTAGATTATGGGGGCGTGTTTTATGGAAATTCAAAAGATGTGCCCTCACGAGCCACAGTTTCTGCAGGCTTGATCTTTGATGGTGAGTAGATTGTTGCTTCATTCCTACTAAGTCGCTAGTGGCCAGCAGTGGCCGCCAATAGCTTTAGGATCCAGAGTAACGAATTTGAAGCTTCAAGGTGTGGAACGATCCAAAGAAGAAATAGTATACCTCATTGGGAGTCACTGTATACATAAATATAAGCTTTTCAGGCAGGTTTATGAATCTTGAATATTATGTTTGTTATATCTCCTTATCCTTTCATGTGTCGTTTACAGTGAAATCGAGAGATGCTCTTGACTTGCCCCAGTTCGTATTTGGAGCGGAGAACAAGGCGAGCAGATTCAGCACCAGTCGTGGAGAAGCGAAAGCCAAGCCTGCTGATCTTCGGCCAGGAATGGGAGTTCCCTGCCATTTTGAGAACGATGGATCCGTGTCCTACCTTCTGACTCCGGCGAGACCACCTCCCAGCCGGCTTGCAGTGCAACAGTGGCTAGCCGAGAATCCCATTTCAGGTGCCCAAAAGCATTCGAGCTCACGTGGAGAACGGGTGTTCACCATGGACGCCAACACAGGGAAACTGGTACCCATGGATGAGGCTGGAAGCAACAGCACCACGCAGGACAGCCTCCCAGGTGAAGAAGAGTTCTTTCGACCAGCTTCACCGAAATACGATGAAAAGCATGTACTAGCTACCCCAATGGCTAATGGATCTCAAGAGTATGTTGTCTCCAGCAAGAGGATCAATCGAAGAATCGGCGATGCCGATGCACAAAAAGCATCCGGCTCCCGATCTCTTTACTCCAATCCTCCAGTACCCGAAACACCCCCAGTGCAGAAGACTATGCCTGCTCCGGCACCAGTAGATCCTCGCATTGCCAAGGTTGGTCCACTTTTTTCTGGTTTTGTCAGTTGTCTGGAGGTCTTCTTCTTTCATTGTTGATGGAGCTCTTTCCATGCAGGTAAAGGACTCTGCAGGGACTGCAAAAAATGTTCCGAAAGCAGCATTACGCTGGCGTGATGTATCGCAGATTACAGCTCCTTCTCCACTGAAAGGGCAATTGACACCCCTCAGTCAATCTGGGTTTCGTGATCCCGCCAGCGTTGGGGCGGGTCAGCAAATCACATTGATGAGTATCGAGGTATGGTTTATGACGCTTTTTCATCTAGTAATTGCAGGAAGATGGGAAAAGGAGAGCTTTCTAACACTTGCTGCCTTGCTTGGCAGGTGCACTCAGAAACACGAGGAAATTTACGTCCAGACCCTCGTTATGATGCGATTGGAATGGTCGTTATCGACATTCAATACGATGATGAAACGCGAGGCCATCAAAACAATCAGACCCTAGTTTTACTAGTAGATGCGAATGCCGCCTCTTCTTCGAAGTAAGCTCTTGTCCTTAAAAAGCTATTGCCTTCCCAACTTCGAGATATTGGCTGCATACTCCATGATATGTTTATATCGTATACATGCTGTTCCTGCAGGACCATATAAACGAAGAACATTGCATTTAATAACGTGATAATGATTTAATTTGGGCTGAGGATGGTTCTATGCTGCTAATTAACTTGGGAGTCTAATTCGGGCTTGAGACCAACATGCTCATGGTTGCTGTCATGTTGCAGAAACGTCGATGGTGTTCCAGGTTGCATCCTTATCTACCTTCCGGACGAGCTGAGCCTATTCAAGTGCTTCATACGCCTGGTTCGCCTTTGCGACCCGGACATGCTAGTGGGTTGGGAGGTTCAAGGTTGCTCGTTAGGATTGCTGGCTGAAAGAGCAGCGAATCTGGGAGTAGGGCTGCTGAAGGAGCTTTCTCGTACCCCTCCAAAGGCACAAGCTCAAAGCTTCAAAACCGAAGCTGATGCTAATCCTGACGGGGATGGCAAAGCAAAGGCTCAAGAGCTTCGAAACTCTGTCTTTTCAGATATGGCACCGTTGGAGGCCGGAGTGCAAGACAGTGTGATTTCAGATGAGTGGGGTCGGACGAACGGAAGTGGTCTGTTTATCGGGGGTCGGATCGTGTTGAATTTGTGGAGGATCATGCGTGGAGAGGTGAAGCTGGGAATTTACACGCTGGAGGCAGTCGCTGAAGCTGTACTTCGCAGGAGGGTGCCGCGAATCCCTTGCCGCACTCTCACTCGGTGGTTTGCTCGTGGTCCTACCCAAGGCAGACATCGATGCATTTCTTTCTACATCGATAGAGCGAAACTCAATTTTGAGATCATGGACCAACTTGACCTGGTACTGCCCCTCTTGCCTGGACGGTTGACCCAGAGACTGTAGTTTCACCATTTTCAAAATCAATGCAATGTAATGAAGAACTTCGGATGTGTTGGTTATGAAGGAAGAAAGTTGAACAGAAGATATTATCTTCATAAGCCTTATGGAATGCTAAGAGAACATATCAAGGATCTGACATTAGTGTCTTCTTGCAGTTAAATCGAACTGCAGAGCTGGCACGGGTTTTCGGTATAGATTTCTACTCGGTGTTTTCTCGTGGTTCGCAGTATCGAGTGGAGTCGATGATGCTGCGGCTAGCTCACACTCAAAATTTCCTTCTTCTATCTCCAAGCAAGCAACAGGTGCTTTCAAATCCTGCTACTCTGTTAAAACTATTCTAAAATGTGGGAAGACTATGCTTAATATGCGTCGTTTTTGGTGGCAGGTCGCTGCCCAACCAGCAATGGAATGTCTGCCACTCGTGATGGAACCTGAGTCGAGATTCTACACGAGTCCAGTGGTGGTTCTGGATTTCCAGTCGCTGTACCCTTCTATGATCATCGCGTACAATCTCTGCTTCTCAACTTGCTTGGGTAAGATCGTCGCCAACAACCCCAAGGTCCTCGGGGTCACCAATCTGCCAATCCCACCGGGCTTATTGCAGGAACTCAAGGACCTCCTCACCATAACACCCAACGGTGTCATGTATACTCCTCCAGAGGTGAATTTTACAATGCCGTAGATTCAAGAGGTCATGTCTAATGCTCGATGATCTTTACTGATTCATCTCGAACGTGGCAGGTGCGTCAAGGAGTGGTGCCAAGACTACTTTCAGAGATTCTCTCGACACGAATAATGGTAAAGCAGGCGATGAAGAAGTTAGCTCCGGATCAAAAGGTTTTGCAAAGGGTACGACGTCATTCTCGTGCTCGATCATTCTCTTAAATAGATCGAAATGTGTGATCCTTGGACAATGCTCAATCCTCACTGATTTTACTTCTTGGTGCAGGTTCTGAATGCAAGGCAGTTCGCCCTGAAGTTGATAGCGAATGTTACTTACGGGTACACCGCAGCGGGGTTCAGTGGTCGAATGCCATGCGCCGAGCTTGCGGATAGTATTGTTCAATGTGGGCGTCTCACACTTGAACGCGCCATACACCTCGTTAATACTACGAAAAAATGGGATGCTCGGGTTGTTTATGGTGATACGGACAGGCAAGTGACCATCTTACCATCCAAAGCGTGCTCATAATTTTGCTTCTGTCATTTTAATAGGTGGAGGGATTCTTCTGTACCCAATAACCAATAAGAAACAATCAGAAGGTTATTTCAAGGTTCAGATACAAGTGCTTTTCTCTTAGACCATTCTCTGGAAGGAATAGTTCAATGATGAACCTTCACAGCTCCTGGGATTATCAGCTGTCCAGGTACAGTGTCACAAGTATGACAGATTATTCACTTTGTGTGGATTCCTGCAGCATGTTTGTGCACCTGGAGGGACGCACAAGAGAGGAAGCATTCAGAATAGGGCAGGAGATAGCGGCATCAGTGACGGCCATGAACCCCAACCCAGTGACGCTGAAGATGGAGAAAGTGTACCACCCCTGCGTCCTTCTCACGAAGAAGCGATACGTGGGTTACAGTTACGAAAGCCCCGGCCAGCTCAATCCAACTTTCGACGCCAAGGGCATCGAAACCATTCGTCGTGATAGCTGTGCAGCTGTTGCGAAAACATTGGAAAGATCGCTGCGCACCCTCTTCGAAACTCAAGATCTATCACAGGTCCGCAATCATGCAATGAGGGAGTATTTGGAAACAATCAATTTCCAAACCTCAATTTCGTTATGATAGCATTATTCCGCACTTTTAGGGAGGTTAGATTGCAGTACAATGTGTCCGAATACATGTGAAATTGGACCACTTTGGGCCAGAAGTGGGTGAGGCTATGATGTTTCTAGACTGCCATTCTGAATCATGGGTGATATTAGAGTGGTGGTGATATTCCAAATGATAGAGATTTTGGTACGCCAGAATGGCACTCGAAATATCGTCATTTGGAATTCTGCATTCCAACATGTAGCACTCAATGCACAGTGTTGTGATTGTGGTACAGGTGAAGGCGTACCTGCAGCGGCAGTGGGGGAAGATTGTCAGTGGTCGAGTCTCGCTCCGGGACTTCGTATTTGCAAAAGAAGTCCGACTGGGCACATACAGTGCCCGAGCCTCGGTGCTTCCAGCCGCGGTCATAGTGGCCTCGAAGGCGATGTCACTGGACCCTCGAGCCGAGCCCCGGTACGCAGAGAGGATTCCGTATGTGGTCGTGCACGGGGAGCCTGGAGCTCGTCTATCGGACGTGGTAGTCGATCCTCACGTGATGCTCGCCAACGGGTTACGACTCCATGATACGTATTACATCACCAAGCAGATCATTCCTGCGTTGCAGAGAGTTTTCGGACTTGTGGGCGCGGATCTGCGTCAGTGGTACGCGGAGTTACCCCGCGTGTACCGACCCCCGACTGCCAAGCGCGCTGGAAGAATCACCACTTTCAATGCTGGGAGCACAGAGGTCACAAAGGGTGGCACCATTGATCACTACTACTTGTCGCAGCATTGCTCTGTGTGTGGCGAGCTCATGCGTGGCTCTCAACTCATCTGCTCCTCGTGTGCTGCTAATCCGCAAGCCGTCGTCTCCGTTTTGACCACACAAACGGCCCAGTTGGAGAAGGAGTTCAAACACCTTGAGGCGGTATGACACTCTATTTTATGTGGAGATTGCTTGCCGCTTGTGTGACTTTCAGGGGTTTTGTTGGGCATTTACAGGAGTCCGTGTATCATGATTATTTTTGTTTCCAGTCTCGTTTGTGCTCAGGAGTTGTTTGTATATGACAGATCTGTCGGCATTGTGGTGGTGGTGATGGAGGTGCAGAGGGACACATTGCATGCGTGTCTCTCGATTGCCCTATTTTCTTCGAGCGGCTCAAAGTCCACAAGGAGTTTCAAGCTTTATCAACCATCTCTGCGAATTGTGGCTATTATCCAACATGCTTTCTAGATTTTGGCTCTGAATTATTTTAGATAAACGTCTTGTACCATTGTGTAAAAAAAGTACTCATACATCACCATGTACTAGTAATCTCTAAATTTGTGATAGTAGTGTAGGTTGATAGAAAGGGTTGTGCAGCCGAGTTCATGTTGCGGTGCTGAAACACACTCAAATAGAATCCATAAGAAAGATACCGTTCCCGTTAACAGATTCCCGATACTGACTTATGGAGGGTAGATCGATTCGTTGTTTAAAGTTTCGAGCTGACCGATCAATTCTGTAAACATATATGCAATCTCGGCAAGCACTTGATATAATAGCTTCACTCCCACAGAAGACTTCCAACAATGAGCCTGTGTGCAGAACGTCATCGAAGTGGACGCTTGTGCCAATAAGCGTCATAAAAGCCAACGGTTGACATATATGGCTAAGTGGACCAACGTCTGATTGCTGCATAAGATGCCGATTGAGACTTGTCATTAATTATCACATCTATAAGATTAATGAATCCATTTTGTACAAATAGGCTGCCAACAGTAAAGCAATCAATTAAAGAGAGGTATTCTACTCCTGATTCTCTTTCATAATTTTAGGAACTTTGAGGAATGGTCCATCTCGGTCTGGAGCAGCTGCCAGCATCGCCTCTCTGCACCACATACCATATCTTTCAGAAAACCCCCAAACTTGAACGTAATAGATTTCACATGAATCAGGAGAATGCATCACCGACACAGGTATATCTCCGAGTAAATTGCAAGATTGGGAACACAGCATCACCTGTCAGCAAATACTGTTGCTGTGTCTGGCCTGAGAGTCTTTGAAGGGTCGATCTCACCTGCCAAAATGCACAAACGGAGCAAGTAAAGCAGCAGCTTGTGATACCATTGCAAAATGCTCAGAAGCATGGAAGAAACATACCAACTCGAATGGCAGGTGGAACGTTGGTCAAGTCGATGTCTTGTAGTTGAGCAAACCTGTCAACAACAAAATCACCCGATCTGATCACTCTGCAGAAAACAGAAACCTTCGGGATAACACACAGAAAACAACAACAAGAACACCCAAACTGATCAATCGAAAACCTGTAGAAAGCACATAGGAATGGATGGTAATTGAAACTCCCAAAAGAAGGGATGCTCACCAATCAACGATGCGAACAATTTGAGGCTCGAAATCCTTGACCTGATGGAACAAAGTTTGCGTACCCATTAGTTTCCACATTACACCAGGACCATTGGAGCCTGATCCAATAGCAACTCTAAGCCTTCAAGAGTCCTTCAGAACGTAGGTGTTGTTGATTTTGCTACATTTTTAGAACCTCAAGTTTTCGAAATGAGAACTGGTTTGACAACAGTCGGACTCGTATCGGTCTTACATCATCTACCGTAAACCTTCTTCAAACCCCTGTAGTTCTGGCGAAGATACTGCACTCTTGGGTGCTTCAGTCTCTCCATTGATTTACTCTTATATGAATCGGGTGTATGGCTTGCAAGTGGAAGTGATGGAGCTCAACAAGGTAAGATTTGTCAAAGGGACTGTTACCTCTTCGGGAGTGAGGGTCAAGCGCGCCTTCTCGCAGAGGTGTGCAATGTTCGGGGGATCCACTTTAGACGCTGCAGTGCAGACAGAGGTTCGTCTGACAGAAAACCACATCGACGGCAACCGCATTGTGGACGGCAGTATTTTACACGAGCCCGCCATCGCCATCACCTTCACAATTCCAAAACCCTGCCAACGCAACCCCAATCAACAAAGCCCAATCTATCATCCTAAACTCACAACTCACTCACTCGAAAAAACAACTACGATTGCCGAAAAAAGTAGAAAAATAGACTAGGTTTGCTTACAACACACCTTGAAATGCACAGGCGATTGCACAACAGGAATCAATCGCTTCTGACCTAATGAAACGCAACAATTCGACTTCGGAGCCGGTGGACCCACAATAGGATAAGCTTATGAGCTTTCATCCAAAATTATAGATGATGTTTTGCTCCGTCTTTCTAATATTAGTAGACCTCTCTGCCACATGGCTTTCGCATTCGGCTTCATTTGTGGTCTAGGTTATAGATATGCAGCTGCTGAGTGTTCCGAGTACTGAACCTTCGTGCAAGCATTGATGATAAGGAAAAGGTCCCAATTCGAACATAATGCAGTTGCATGTCGTCTGAATCAATGATTAGCGCGCTCCTCGAAGATACTCATTCGTTGCGAGCAGCTGAATTCGTTTGATGGTCGCCCGAATGACGTGCGACATGGAATGTTGCTCAATTTTCGTCAGTGAGGCTTCTTCGTGAGTGGAAGAAGCGGGCAGCTATGGAAGCGCTTCTGAATCCCGCAAGAATCCCACCCACCTCATTGCGAAGACCCCCTCAGGCTAGCGGACGGAGGCTTGGCGCGGAATTTCTAAGACCGAAGGTTGCTAAATTTTCTGGAGGGTGGAAGGTTTTTCGAGCTTCTTCTCGGATATGGCCAATTAGGGCATCATATGGGCAATCACAGCAGGCCGGTGATGAAGAGCATTCTTTTAGTGAGGATCCAAGTAGCAGTAGTAGTAGTAGTGCGGGTGATGATGCAAAGGATGAATCGCTGCCCTCTTCGTCTACTTCGCAAGGCTCCATTGCCTCGTGGGTGGTCAGACTCTGGAAGGTTCGGTCCTAAAACCCTAAATCCACATGAAATTTCTTGAACAGCGCTGAAAGCTCACACCCTAACCATCAATGTGAACAGATGCTTTGACATTCATGCACACCACCAACAATGTAAGCATGAATTGTTAACGATGCTGTTTGGTTAGGGTCAGAGCTTAGAGTTTATACCACTAGTTTTGCGAATTGTGTGTTTTGCAGAAGCTAATTGTGTTGAGTGTTGGTTTTCCAGTTGGATTGGGCGAGGGTGATTTTTGGGCTTTCTCGCGAGGAGAAGCCATGGACAGTCCCCTGGACGGGTCAGACAATTTTTCAGGTATCTTCTCGCTTGATTCATCACCTGCATGTACAATGTTTGAGTCATGTGTCCAGAGTACCTGGTTAATCAACGCTCTGAAGTACCAAAGTTTGCACTTTTGAGTGGCTTCTCACAACGTGAATGATTAATTTGATAATGTTGGTCTTTGAGTTAGAGGTTTTACATCCTATCTGGGGTAGTATAGAGTGCTGGCATCGCGTACTTCGTGAAGAAACCTCCGTGTTCGAGGTTATGCAAAGCTCGAGAATCCTTGACTAAAGTGCTAAGTTGGGCTTCTTGTTTTCCGTCAGCACTTTTGAGTCGTGTTAAGCTCTTTAAACAGAGGTCATTGCATTTATCGATCTCTCATCTGGAGTAGTGCAGAACGCTGGCATCACGTACTTCGTGTAGAAACCTTGTCTATGCCTCAGGTGATGAAAAGGATGCCATTATCTAGGAACCTTCAATGAGGAGATGTTCATGCTTTCTAGCTGGTAACCATGTGAGTATGGCGTTTGTTTGCAGGTGATGTTTCTGTGGTTCGCAGCTTTCTGGTTGGTAGGCTCCTGGATAATACCGATAGCAGCGCAAGCAGCAGGGTTCAGCAAGCAGAGTCTAACCTACAGGGGACAAGCGCTCTACAGTCTGGTAACAGACATAGCGGAGGGAACAGTGGGGCTCGGAATCCTCTACAGATGCTTATCACGCTTCCATCCACTCCCCGGCGAGTGGTTTCCGGTCTCATGGAAGGGCACATGGTACGTGGAGGCTTGCTTAGGCTGCCTCATGTTCCCACTCGTGAACCGTCTCTCGCAGCTGAACCTCGACATCCTCCCGTTTCCGACTCCTTTTAACTCTTCCCATGTGGAGCAGAGCATTATGGCCAGGGACCCGATCGCCACGCTCTTGTACGCCGTCGTGGTCTCCGTGTGCGCTCCCATCTGGGAAGAGGTCATGTTCCGCGGCTTCCTCCTGCCGTCACTCACTCGCTACCTGCCCGTCTGGGGCTCCATCATCGTCAGTGCCATTGCCTTCGCTCTTGCGCATTTTAGCCTCCAGCGCATGCTCCCTCTCACGTTCTTAGGCTTGGTCATGGGTATCGTCTTTGTCCGGTCTCGCAACTTGCTTGCCTCCATGCTGTTGCACAGTCTCTGGAACGGTTTTGTATTCTTGGACCTTTTAAGATGACAAGGCTTTTTGCAGCTTTTTGTACAAGCTCGTGCTACGGTGACCGTCTCTCGTGACTGTGCTTCAATAGTATACTACATGGCTTTCTAGAATGTACGTAAAAAGGTCTGGTTCTACAAGGATGCGAATCGATTTGTTGAGAGAGGACGACTCAATGACGAGTATGAAGCCTTTGTGCTTTAGCATCGTTTTGCTCCTCTTCAGGTAAGCCATGTATTGTGTGGTTATATCTTGTGAGTGCTACGAACTGTGCTTTACTCTTTTGGTTCACTTTTATGTTATTGATATCTTCTTCTTCTTATTGGGTACCTCCGCCTTGGCTACATTTTAGCTTGAGGGCATGGTATCTTTTCCAAGGGCATGAACTTCGTGTGGTACTATTTGTGGTAACTGTGTGACTCTTTAGATCTACCAATGTAGATTCAAAGTTTGCATTGAGTAGTCTGTCTAGCTACTTTTTAGAAGAGCTCACCTGCAATGCTTTGCTCAATTTTCATCATACCGTGCAAGCCACTTGCATGCATGGGCAGGTGTGCATGCACATGGATACAAATTCTTTCATCCAGACTCCTCATCCCTCGTAAGATCATCAAATCTTATGTAAGATCACCGCAAATTCTTCACCATTTGTGAAATCGTGATGTTCAAAGTTGCCAAAAATAAGTTCTTTTGAGGGTTTGTAAGAGACTAAAGAGTAAATCTTGATCTTTTGGAAGTTTGGTAAGTTGAAAACCACATTTAATTTACAGAATCCACTTGAAATTGCATACTGTTGACACGAAGCCTTCAAACACAAATGGGGTAAGATTTTCTTAGTGTTAGAAAACTTACTATCAAAGAGAATCTTACCCCATTTGATAATCCATTCTACTACTTTGGGTCTTACTTACTTGCAAGGATCCTCATTCGCATGATTCTTGACTTTGCAAAAGAGAATATTTTAAGGATTCAATGTATACAACTACTAGAATCTGAGAAGTCCACCTTCTTAAATCTATGTAGATAAACTTCATTTGTTATTATTTTCCAAAAGAAAAAAATACTCTAGAATAAACCTTGAACACAAATAAATTGGGAAATTTCTTAGTACCTTATACAAGACCATCTGTGAAGGTATAATGCCTATTTTACCCTCCACTTCTTTTGTACATATGAGCTTGATCTTGTGTGCATTGTATGTGCATTTTACCACAAATGGAATATGTATACTAATTTAGATTGCTACAAGTGATGTGTTAACTTAGTTCCATGATTATAAAAAATTCCCAATTTATGGTATACAGTGTTCTAGTGATGAACTCATGACACATGTCACACTCCTCATTATAAAATATAAAACATATCTTTCATACAAATCTTTTAGACTAAGGGTTGACAAAGCTCACAAAAAGTTGGAGGTAAATGCCAAAACGTCAAAGTGTCCATCTTGAAAAGGCAAGGTTGACATGCAATGTAGACCACGCAGTACAGCTGCGTAGAATCCAAGGTTTGCGAAAACACTGTGTAGTCTAAAAACAATACATTAAACTTGTCGAGCTTCGAAGTACTTGAAGAAGTACATTAAACTATGCATATTGTTTCTTGAAAGCCTTGTACAGTCTACCTATTGAATTTTTGTGTAAAAAAAGGAAACACATGCAAAGGAAGCACTTGTCATCGTTGCTGAAAATTAACGCTCACTCCAGATCAATTGGGGTGAAAGAAATCCTGCCCAGGAGGAGCAAGCTGAAAAAGGAGCGTGTAGCACATTGTCAACACCCTTTTGACTCTACTGCTTGTCAATGAGATCATCTCCATTACGTACACATACCTTTGCAATTGCGTCACTCACAGCAAGACACTGATCTCGTAGAGTCAAAAAGAAGCTCTCGTTACCTATCTAACGCTAAACTTGATGATGTCTGAAGTGCATACTTACATCAGAATTGCCGTCGTACCAACCAGCCAACCTTCGAGATACATAAACAACTAATATCTTGCGATCGTACTCGAGTCCTTTATCGAGCTCCTGTCGATCGAGAAAGCCTCTCACCACATGATATAATATCACCAGATATTCGTCGCCTCACACAACTCAAGTGGTGGTGATTCGTAATCAAAAACCCGGAATCGAGATTAAGCAAACCGAAGAAACTGCACAAGACTCTCATCTGTAAGTTGGATTTGGGAACTGCCAAAGTTAGTGATATGAGAACCGGGATGCGAACGCTCCAGTGGTTTCTGCGATGAGGATACTTTACGATTGGCAGTTGATGACTGGAAGGGTTGGTAAAGTTGCTACTTAGGGCCCAACTTAAAGTTGGGCTTGAGCAGAGACACCCACGAGAGTTGTTGCAAGCGTGAGGTGGAGTTAGTGTATGTACACAGAAAGTGAAGTGTTTTAAAAAGAGTAAAAAAAGAGAATTGGGTAGCGTGATGACATTGGATTCGGTCACGTGGAGCTCGGCTGGAGTGGCCAAGCATGAATCCCAATCGGGCAATCCTTTGAATATTGTAAACCCTTGCACAGAGTTTTTATAACTTCTGGTTTCCACCTCTAACTTCCAAGTGCAACTGAAATCTCGTTTGCATCTGCAAATGCTCCAAAATTCTGTGTTACTCATGATTTCTTCAGCCTTACAAGATGAGAGGTTCAGTGCTTGCCATGAGCTTGATCTTCCTGCTTTCAATGGATTCAGTTGTTTCGACGACGACGACGACTCCGAGCAAGGATCATGTTAGCACCTTCGAGGTCAGTGACTGCTACTTTCGAACTATATATCAATGGAGCTGGAATGAATTGGAGATAGAGTTGATATGATATGAGCCAGGTTTTTTTGTATTGATGATTCGGTGATTGGTATTGCAGTCAGGGAGTTGGCAGTACTCACGGCGATTGTTGCAAGGCGGCGACAGAGACCGAGACCGACCTGCACCTCGGGGCTTTCCACCTCCCGATGGCAATGCTCTGTACCGTAGCCCGCAACGAGCACCTCCCGGCAGGCGACCTTGGATCCCTGATGATCCTCCGCCCTTGAAAATCCCACCTCCACACCACCCATAGCCTCGATCCGACAGTTTGTTTTCTCCGACTTGAGAAAAGAGTGTCGATCGAGTACAATCGTAAAGTGCCTGATGAAGCTGCATCAGATATTAGGGTGTAGAGGAGGGCAAGCAAGCTAGATCCATTTCGTGGAGGTAAATTTTGTCACAATTAGAAACCAATTAGCTCTTTCAGACTACAAACTTTGAGGATCCATTAGTGATTTAGCTTTTCCAGACTAGAAACTCTGAGAAAGCATCGTGTATCTTAGTGGATACTGAGGGTGGACTGTCGGTCACCACCCATGGAGAATGTTTGGACATAGCTCAATAGTTACAGTGAGAATAGTGGAGTATTTGATCACGGAATGTAAAGGTTTTGGTTACTGGTAAAACAGAATGGAGTTGTTTACCGAGAATGTAGTCAGGTTTGTGTGTTTGTGTGCTTGTGTGTTGTAAGAATGATGCGTGACAAGAAAGCACTGGAAACTGTGAAGTTTGGTGACAAACACAAGGACAAACAACCATTAATTTCAGATCTTCAACAAGGAAGGACCAGGATGTGTACACTCAACAATCACTCCTTTTTGTACCATCGATTACTACTTACACTATTGTAAGTACCGGACAAATTAAATGAACATTTCCGCATTCAAGTGGAAATCGGGGCGTCAATAAATCTACAGAACCTCTGCAAGTGCGAGAATTTATACGTTCTCGGTTTGAAGCTAGTGTTAACAAGAACAAGCGAACTTAACATGTCATGCTTTAGTTGATGGGAAGTAGTTGTCCTCAAGACTTTAGAAAATATTCCACTCATTCCAGGGGACTGACCAGGTGAGAATTTGGTGAGGAATGTAGCTACCCCTGCATTGATTAGAAGGGTAAGTTTAGTGCATGAAAAAGAAGATGTTACTGCAGAGTAGGTGTGAGGTGGATTTGCCAACTGCTCAACATGTGTGGCTCATCGCCCGTTCAGCAAGTCAACTCCGCCAGCTACTGTAAGTTACAAGCAAAGCACGATGTGATGATCATTTGATAACTTAGCCACACCCACAACACAAAGCGGAAGTCAACACAAACAAAGTAAGTTCAAAATGCTCCAGTGCTCACCAGCTAGAGATTTCATGCATGCATGTCTTAGTCATGTATTGCTGGGATGCAAGCACCGCACTGGCCAACTCAGATATCCAATCGAAAAGAGAAGCTTTAACATCGATTAGAAAGAGAGGCCAAAGGAGGTGAAAGGAATTTACCCAGGAGAGTGAGGACAGCTTCCTTCCAAGATCTGGACTGTGCTGAGGGGATCTGTACTTTGGCTAATATGGTTAGAGTCAGAGGAATGTTGTTTGTTATTCTAGAGGAAAGGTGGTGTGATCATTTATGAGAGTAGAAGATGTGGGAGGTCTTTGTAGAAGTCACCAAAGCAGCTTGGTTCCACACTACTTCTTTGATCCGTATCTATGGTGAGCACATTTTTAAAATTCCTAGATAGATTTGACTCCTATTGGTTGCCTTCCACAATGTTTACCACTAGTAAGAGTTGAGCTTTCCTGAACATGGCATCTCTCTCAACCAATTTCTCATAGAATCTCCACCTTTTCCCTCCCACATTCTCTGCTTCCTCTACAACATTCATCCTTCATAGACATGAGTGTGTAGCTGTTGTTTCTCCACGCAGGTTACTGCTATGGTCTAGATGTATTCTTTAATGAATAAACACATTGATTGATTCTTTTTTAAATATTTAAAAATAGAGATGGACAAAAGCCTAATAAGTCTAGAGTCAAATTTGCACCCGTGGAAATTTTCAGTAGTGGAAAAGTGTGCAACTTCTACCAATCTCTATATTAGATGTAATTCCACCAAATCCTAATTGGATGAGTTATTATTTAGCGTGATAAAAAATGCACTAACACTTTTCCATCACAGTAGTGTTTGTGCACCATGATCATTGGTCATCCGCAAGAGAGAAGTTATTTCTCTCCTAAAAAGAAAAAGTCAATTTCCTATACCACTAACATTGTATATATATGGTATTTCCACCAAGCCAAATTTCTCATTCCACCATGAATTTCACCAAGCTTGGTACAATGAGGCATTCTTGGTGAAAACACTTGTGGAGAGCTTGGTGGTAACACTAACACACTTTTGATTGCGAAATTTCATCGAAATGTTATTTGGTGTGTTTACTTCAAAATTCCTTGTATGACATGTTTGGAGAGATCTCAAGTGAAGATCACCACTTTTGATTTAGTTTCAAGTTTATGCACTCATTAGAGAGATCCGCTAAGTACAATGGACCAGGGACCAAAACACCTAGATCGGGGACCAAACGTCGAACTGGGCACCAAATTTTTACTATAAAATCGAACTCGGGACTAAACTCAAAATGCATGATTTTGATGGTTTTCTGAGTTTAGTCCCAGTTCAACTTGGTGCCCGATTTGCAACGTGTTGCGCGGAAGACCAAAGGAGCACGATTGTTGTCTATTTGTGTGTGAAGGTCCCTAGTTTACATCCGGTCCCCAGTTTGGTGCATTTGGTCCCTAGTCCGTTCTAGTTAGCGGATAACTGAAAATAGGGCACGAAATGACAGACTGGAGACCAATTGGGGTCCAAACTGGGGACTACTTAGCGGATTTCTCTATTATCTCAATAACCTCGATTACATGTTCTCATTCTAGAGCTTATACTGAAAATGTTACATACTCATACAGAAAGGTCAAAGGCCAGCACCGTCCTTCAGGGTAAAAAGAAGGTACACTCATATAAATGCACATGGCATGGTCGAGATGGAACCCACAAGGAAAGAATATAACCATAAAACAACAGTACCTAAGCCTTTAATGACCTTTTTCCACATCTGAGAAACGGGTCTGTCAACAAAAGATGACGGCTGTGCTAACAAGTGTCCCCTATTTCCAATACAAGTCACCCATCTTGTTCCAACACTCACATGCAACCAACATGCCTTATCCTTACGATTTTTCCTTAAAGGACTATTTTACCATTTTTTTGGGGGTGGTACAAGTGCACTCATAAGGTACTCAACAAGGCTTGGATTGTCGTGTAGCCAAAGACAAATGTTTGGTACTTTAGGTGCCTTATGCCCATGTCCCCTTCCAACACCTTTTGTGTAAGGGAAATCTCGCATGTTTTTATGCGGTGTGAAAACGTTAGTTAAATTGCGTATGCCGTGGGTATAGTGTGATAAAAGAAAACTATTGTGAGAAATTGGTTGTACAATGTGTTCCATATTTGACTTCTTCTTTACTATACCGAAAGCCCAAAGAATCTAACCACAAGATACAAATGATGTCATTCGTATATGGAACTCTTTACTCAATTTTTTTTTTTTTTTTTTTTTTTTTTTTTTTGGGGTGTGGGTCTTGAGGAAGTCATCTTTCTTTTTTTTTTTTCTTTTTTTTGTTATTGATTAAGTTTTTTGGAAATTTGAAATATATTGATTGAGCCATAGGCTTCAATGAAGACTCTTGAGAGTTTTGCAGATATCAACCATAGTTAATAGAGGGAACGATTTGATACACATCCTACAAAGTTCCCTTTATGAAAGTGGCTCATCTCTTATTATTCACATACATCTTACTTTGGAACAGACTTTGTGGGTTTGGGACTAAAACATTGTTATCTCTTCTTGCGCAAACAACAATAGGACTTCGAAATGATTTGCTAGATAAGCATGGGAAAATATTATCTCAAATGTATACCCTTTAATAAGTGGTCAACTTTTTCACTTTAATTTCCAAGTTTTGTGGATCTCTTTTTACTTTTACAATATTTTTGGTGACTCTATAAACCCTAATGCCTAAATGGAGGTCAAGAAGTGTCTAAGGTGGTCTTTGGTCAAATGTATTGCCCAATTTTTACGCCAAGAATCTTGAAATCTTTTGTCAATCTTTAGAAATTTTACTCCTTCTTTATGGAGACCATTTGCACTTCAAAATTCCTCATAATTTTCGATTGTTCATAACACTCTTGGACTTATAAAGTCAAGTCAAGGAACTGTCATATTTCCTTGCAATTACATGCTCCTATAAATTCTCAAAATCTGCCCAAAAACAACTAGCTAGAAGAAGCTGTAAAATTTCACCAAAGATTAACCTCGATAAGAGAGTGTAGTGCATTTCGGATCAATTTGACTTTGGTTAGGCTCCCAGTTACTAAATTTAGATGTATGGGACTCTTTGGAAATTATAGAGTTTTCCCATATCTTTCCAACAAGAGCATTCATGCTTCAAAACTTCTGACAATATAGGAGATATTCATTCTCAAAGTTTGAAAGCATTACTAGGACATACCAAATTTTGACCAAAAGAGCGTTATATGCTCATTATTCTCACAATCGACCCCATATCAATTAAATTGTAGACATTTTTAATATTGAGAAACTACTTTTCTCTTTACTCTCTTTCTTCTTCTTTCTTCTTTCTTCTTTTCTTCTCTTCTTCTTCTTTCTTTGTTTTTTTTTTTTTTTTTTTTTTTTTTTTTTTTTGCAGACTAGGAAATAAGGCATGTGCAGGCATTTAATTTAAGGTTTTTGAAGTCCTACAAAGGTAAAAATTATATTGACATGGTTTCTAGTACTCATCTAGAAACAAGAATTTGAAGAGCTCCAAGCCAAATATTCTACTATAATTGGTTTCTTTGCTCACAAAGTACTCCAAAATTTGTAATGGACCATAAAATGATTGATTGGGCTTTTAGAAGTTTATCCCTAACATCCATGTCTACTATTAGTCTAGCTTTACATTTTTGGCTAAAGTTTCATAAAGTTTTATAAGTACTCTATTCAAATCTCAAATATACAATCCCATACTAAACTTATCAAATATTATATTAGAAAAAAAAAGCCCAAGTGGAGGGATCGACATGCACTTATATAAACCATATGGTTTACTCGAAGCGCTACATTGACGACGCCTTTGGGCATCTCGACATGACCGGATGACCATTTGACAAACTAACTCAACGTTTACAATTTGTTCTATCCAAAGATTTGTATCACTCGTGTTATCAGTAAAAAGACATGCTAGACGCTTACTTCATCAAAAGCAGCAATTTCAGCACAACGCATCGTCTCTCTACCAAGTGCAACTAGAAGACTAGAACATGTACCAATACATGCCCTGGTCGTCTTGGCATCCACTACACCAGAAGAATGCTCTACTTGCATTTGAGTTTTAGAGATATGTTATGCCAGAGAGCTCCCTCGAGGGCTTCCTTTGACTTTGTCGTTCTTTTTACGAGGAGTTGAGATGGCGTGGCTTTTGACTTCATCATCAAGTGCTTCGACCTAGTCTCTTATGACATGCACACGGATGTTGTTAAACCTCCTCTTGCTCGAGACGTGGGTGATCTGCCTCTTTGTTTACAAGGTCGATTATTCTGGTTTTACACAAAAACTAGATGTGGTGTCCAATGTCAACCCTATTCTATTTAAGCAGTCAATTAAAGAGCTTGATGGTCTTTTTCTCACACGAACTTTTGTGTGTTGGCACAATCCAAAGAAACCTCAGGTCTTTTTTAGCTAAATCCAAGTTGTCCCTTGAAGCTTCTTTGAGAAGATTCGCAAGTACATAGCTTCCTTAAGAAGCTATGTGGTTGGTAGAGAGTTAGCAAATTGGTATTTTACCTTTTAGCTTTGGGGGTGGTGCGGCCCTTTGATGACCATGGTTTTTTGTCCTACAAAAAGTCAAGGGTCTGCTCATTTTTCATTCCACGAAAAGTCAAGGGTTTGCTCATTTAATTAGGGTTAGTTACTCTCGGGGTTAGACATTCATCCCACCCCCATAGTATATAAGGAGGGTGGAGGGCTGTAGGAAACTCTCTATGTTCTTCTCGTTGTTCTCAATTGATGAGCACGTTACTGCAAAACTAGTTTTGAGAATTAGCAATGCAAGATAAGCGCTTTTTAAACACATCCCCTCTTTACTATGTCCTCGCTTCCGCTTTCTCGTGTTTTTTTTGTTATAGTTCACTGTTCTGCCTCAACCCTTGCGTAGAGTTGTTTCCTACACCTTTCTTACGATTGCTTTTTTGCAAGACTCAGTTTTTTTCTTTTCTTTTGGCTTGATCATTATATTACTTGATCTTTGACTTCTTGTTAATCGGTTGTGTCTTACCGCACCTTCAAAACCAAAGAAGTAAGATAAATCAACCCTTGGGGGACCCTAAACCCTAAAATTAGCCAAAATCCTAAATCCTAGATTAGCCAAAATCCAAAATCCTATATTAGCCAAAATCCTAAACCATAGGACTTTTTTCGTCACCACCCCAAGCCTTATTGTTTCTAACACACCCTGAACCCTAGTTATGGCGGAATATGGTGGAGATGAACGCCCTACCATTGAGGAGGCTCTTTCTCATCTTAAGATTGAACATACTTTTTGCACTCCTGAGACTGGTGTCCCTTGTACGCATAGTGTTCATGTTGGTCAAACGTCAGGTTATCACGGTGAGTCCTCGGTTCCTTCGACCCTATGTCCGCGCCCACGTCTAGACGATGAAGTCCCTCCTGAACTAGTTTTGAAAGACTACATTAGGCCAACGCCCCCTTATTTCAAGGATTTTCTTGAAAAGTCTGTGGAGGAAGCTAAGAGAGTTCGTCTTTGAATCTCTAAGCTTACGAAGCAACTAGAAAGTTTTAACGAGCAGCTTATTGACAATGTGATCCTTCAATCTCTTCGAATAGCTCCCCCCAATTTTCATTTGGCAGGGCCCGAAGAGGATCTTCATTGCAGGCGTCTCTTAATGGAGCTTACTCCAAGACACTCAAGATTTGTCACAAGGCTTTATTGAAGGACACCATTGTTATACAAAAGTTGCGGATCACGACTGCCGAAGCAGAGGCAGACCGAGTGTTGATTGTTTTCTATGCCAGACTCAAGGAATTGGTCCAGGAGGTGCGCAATGTTTACCCTCATGGAGCTAATTTAGACCCTAGTTTGATTCACAAGGAGGAGAAGGTTGCCAAGTTGTGGCAGGCCCAAATCATTTCCTCCTACCATGGGCAAGTCATCGTTGCGCAAATCGATGACGCACACGAAAGGAACGTCAAGGCTAACACTTTGAAGTAGCGCAAGAGAGCTCAAGAACATGCCATGGAAGATGCCACCATACTTCCATTAGAGCTTAGAGTCGGAAAAATTTGTGCTCAAGGTGCTCGAGCGGGAGCTCAATAGAAGGAATATTTCCCTGGAGCAATCACAGCAGCAACAGCGGAAGAAGCAGAAGCAGCAACTGCAACAACAACCACAATAGCAACCGGAGCAGCAAGAGCGGCAGCAGATGCAAGAGCAGCAGAGGAGGCAACAGGGGAGGCAACAAGTGCCAGATAACAACAATCGATTGAAAAACAAATTCACCTTCCAATGAGTGTCTCCCAAAAATCTGAGATTCATTTAAAGATTTTTAAGCTCCTACCGTCTTCCTAGTAAGACCTTATTTTGTTTATATAAAGCCTCATTTTCATAAGTGAATTTATACCGGATTTGTTGGTCAGACTTTGTTTATCATACTTCAACTCCTGTAAATTTACACCAGATTTGTTGGTTCGGCTTTGTTTATCATACTTCAACTGAAGTGAATTTATACCGGATCTGTTAGCTCGGCTTTGTTTATCATACTCCAACTTCTGTGTATCTATATCGGATTTGTTGGTTCGGCTTTGTTTATCATACTTCAACTCCTTGACTAGAATATTGGTTGTTAAATACTTATCAAAAAACATTGTGAGTTGAGTTAGCACCTAAATTTCCTTGTTGTTTTAGGAGCAAGAAGTCTCAAAATTGCCTTCTTAGATCCTATGCGCTCTTGGCCATGTGAATCACTTTTTTTCTCTATGTTTCCAAAAAGGTCTAAATCTAAATTGCCACCCATTCTAGACTTGAAATCTAAATTTCTAGATGAAAATTTTAATATTAGAATTTGGCTTTGCAAATTTTACCACATACACTTTGCAGTATAGGAAGCATTGAGTAAAAATCTTGGGAAAATATATTAATTATAACCCCTTCAAATGGGCTCTCGAAGTCCCCAAAACCCATTTTAGAATTTAAGAATACTTAGGAGTTAATAGAATTTGAGAATTCTATTTCTCTTTTTAAGTTGATGTTTATTACATAAAGCATATTCGATATTTGATTCTTAGCAAAACTAAAGGTTGTATCAAACTAAACATTAGTGCACTAAAAATATTGATTTTCTAGAATATATTCTACAAAATTAAACCTGTGAAGTAGAGTAAGTTTTATGTTTTATGCTATACAATTAATCAAAAGTTTTGGATAATATGAACATCTTGAGATATGTGCATCTGGCTGGAGTTGAAAGACTTTCAAACACTCACAAATCAACCTCCTTATCACTAATTTTTAGCATGCTCGGTTACCTCTCCATTTTCACCAAAAGAAAAAAGAACCATTCATCCGCTTCAAAATCTACCCACCAAGGAATTTCATTAGCAAAATTAACTGTTCATCCCCATCCAAAAAGCCACATCATGTCCCAAAAGGGCTATTACATACATGTCTACGTTAAATGTTCGTGTTGCATTCTGATGGTGGAAACAACACTTCACAAAGTATGCACAAGTATGTTTTCCACTTCACCTGATCAACAGTTTAAATTGCAACGAAAGAAGAGTGCTCAAATATGGCTCAAAATTTAGATTTTCTAATCTATACTATAAGTAAAAGTGTGAGTAATTTTTGTGTATGGGGATAATAAGTGGAAGGATAGTCAAAATGGATTCATAACTTTTGAACTCTTATACAATTTGTTATGAATGTTTGAAGATGGACTTGTAGATATTTCTAAAATGGTGCATTAGTTTGACACCCTATATTGTTTGGGAGGGGTACATGATATTGTCGAAGTTTGAAGCTATTATGTATCTCTGGATTGAGAAGCTTAGCGCTCCATTATTGGTACTGCTCCATTCCTTAGGGTTCAGGGTTTAAGGTTACAAGCGGTAGACGGAATTAGGATCACTAGGATCGCCGCCGTGAGGGGATCGATGCTTCTTCGACTTCGACAACCATTTCTTGGACGGAGTCACATACTTGGGCGTGACGAAGGAGCTCGTGAAAGTTCCCGACACATTCTGGTTCTGGAGTCCCAGGGATTTGACAGCCTCAGGCTTGGCAGGAAGCTTCGGCACAGTCTCCTCGTTGTTGAGCATGGCGGCGATCCGGGACATGGACGGTCGTGCCACCACCGAGTCTTGCGTCGCGCAGAGCGCAATGCAAAACACTTTCTTCACTTGCCCTTCGTCACAGCCACTGTCTCGTAGCCGCTGGTCTAGCATATCCAGTTGCTGCCTCTTGCTCTGGAGCGACCAGGCCTGGCACACGACTCCCATTGTCACCAACATGCGCATTACGAGAAAAGCAAAGAAAAGAAAGAAAAGGAGCTGATGGCACATACCCAGCTGAGCAGAGTTTGCATCTCGGTGCCGAGATAGTTGATGTCGGTGTTCTGGCGTCCACTGATGATTTCCAGGCACAGGATGCCGAATGAAAACACGTCTGACTTGGCTGACAACTGCCCTTCCAGAGCCAACTCCGGAGACATGTAACCCCTGATCAATACATCGATCAAACTATTAGCCGCACGATTCTCGACAGGGGTCGGAAGAGCTACAAGATGTGGGGACTCACACTGAGATCATGTTGCGGGGCTTGACTTCGCCTTGGTCATTGCGGAAGAGTGCAGCCAGTCCCCAGTCGGCGATCTTGGGCTTCATGATCTTGTCCAGCATGATGTTTCCAGCTTTGATGTCACCGTGAGCGAAGATGGAGTCCGGCTCTTCGTGCAAGTAGGCAAGACCGTTTGCCACGCCCAACAGTATCTCATACCTGCTACGCCATTCGAACCGCTTATTCCGATCTGCATTGACACAGAGAGAATGCACATGAGAAAGTTTGAGTACTCGAAATGCCAGACAGGGACATAGTCTTTCGAACAATGTGCGTACCGAATAGGATTTGAGCGAGGTTGCCATTAGAAAGATACTCGTAGACAAGCAATCGAGAGCTGGTGTAGCTGCATCCGACGAGGCGGACAACGTTTCGGTGATGCGCTTCCATCATATTCTTCACGCCTTTCGCGAACTCACGCTTGCCCTGTCGGGAGTTTAAAGGAAGGCGACGCACTGCCACTTCTGTCCCATCTGGCAGCTCTCCCTGCACAGACCTAGCTATCAGATCTTGTACACGCACAAACATTATACGAGGTTTGATATGATTAATCGATGTACCTGGAAGACAGGGCCAAAGCGTCCGTCGCCCACTTTTAGTCTCAGATCGAAGTCATTGGTGGCCTGAGCAATTGTTTCATAAGGGATGACTTTTGCTTGTTGACCTGATCCGCCTAAAACCTCTGTATCAACTCCAAAGCATGAGAACATTTGAGTTTGTTTCTTTGATTTCGTCGTTCCGCTCAAGAAGAGGAATTGTGATTACCTGATACTGACGCTTCGTGGAATGGTACTGGTTTTCCCTTCGGTCGATTCTCTCTTTTCACTTTGTAGCAGCGCCAACAGCAGCAAGCGGCGATCACGACGACTACTGCACTAAATACTGAGATGACGATGTACAACCACACGAGATTTCTAGCAGTACCTGCCACACAATCTCCATGTTAATCTGTGCACTGTGCATTGAAAGGATAGTGTGTGTATCCAAGTGCGAATGGAGATATTACTTGCAGGTGGTGATGCTGCTTGCAACAGAGCTCGACGAGGAAGCGATACAACGTCCATGATTCTGCGGCAGCAAGCACAATTTAAGCATCAGATTCGTAACTTAGAAATGAATAGTCAGGTGCTTGCGGAAAACCTAAAAATGCAAATGAAGCTGACGAGGTGATTCGAAGTTTGACAGAGTCCAGGCAATGTGGACAGAATATGCCGAACTTTAGTGGATTATTAAAAACGACGAAGGAGTTAAAGCCATGTGCGTAGGATCACACTAATCACTCTAAATTTGAAGTTCCAGTATTCATGTACAAGTCAACCCATCTTGTAATCCACAAACCATAGTCTGAGAGTGGCAGTTAAGTTTCAGAAGATTAACATTGACTAAACAACTGTAACGGAGAACGAGTACAAATCAGAGGGAAGATTGAGCGATTGGTATGATCTTACAAAGATATAGTCGGTCCGTCTGTTTTCGGAGTAGACTCACGCTGAAATACATGCAAAATCAGCACTTAGGTTTAGGAGAACACCACTTTTGACAGCCTTGACCAATTCATTCGCAATATTTCTCAAAAGAGGGATCTAGTTCGGCACAACTACCTGAAATTTTGTCCAACAGCAAAACCCTGGCTCAATGTTAGCCTTGTCCGCGGTCCTCGAAGAACTGATACACTTGGAGACTAGAATGCCCGTGCTTGCTCGTCTCCAAAATCTGGAACACAAAGTTGAGGGACGGCTACCACCACGACTGGCTGAAGAACCAGAACCTAAACTGGAAATTGCGGCAGAAACCTACCATTTGCAGTGATCGATGGGGGCAAGAGGTCCATCGGAAGCTAGAAAGGAGCTGCTTACGTCATCCAGGTGGCTGCTCAGAGCAGATACCTCCTGTCGTGGTATACCTGCAGCGCTTAAGTTCTCCACCAAAGGCGGGAATTGACAAACATGCGCATCCCCTTCTGCAGCAGCTAGCAAGTTGAGAACAAATCGATGACTGTCTGTCTGTCTAGCCTTTGGGTCCGCCGGCAACCACACCACCGAATGAGTCCTTCGAGGATGCGAGAGTTGGCGTGAGAGTAGAAGTAGTTGTTGTACTAGAGTGTACGAGGGGCTGTACCTGGAAGTGTACCGCGTGAAGACGCTATGGCGGTGGCCCACCCTCCCGCCTAGCAAAAATGCGACTGCTTCTAACCTTCCGAGGCACAAGTGAGCTGCGGCCGGGCGGAGTTGACAACGGAGATTCTGCACATTAAACTGCCTGATCCTTGCATTTACTTACCGGACGGAATCTATCGTCGTGATACAGTAGATTCAGTTCCGGATGAGCTGCAGTTTGATTCAACCACGAAAGTAGCGGGATGCAGAGCAACTTGACCGAAAGTTACTGCAGTTTGAACCTGCATTTGAACAGCACTGTATCGTTTTCTCCACTTTTGAACTCTGAAGTTGGATGTTTGTAACCTTTTCCGTCAGTGCCGGAATGGCATCGAAAGTAGGTCTACTATTAATAAAATTCGGTGTCTTCATCCTTAACTGATTGCAGAGCTTCACACCAAAGTCAACTGAAACGCTGTTTCTAAATATCACAAAGGTTGGTGGTATACAAGAATCAACATCTTGATTGATTTGTGTTAGGTCGTACTATGTCTTGATTAACCCCTAACTCTCCTTGTTGCAAAACGGTCTAAGTCACAAAATTTGACCTTCCTTTAGAATAAGCTCAAAAAATCTCAATCCAAGCATTATTTAAAAGATTCAACCGTAGGATCTCAAAGTTGACTTGACATTCTTTTCACATACCAAATTTGAACCGTTCATTCTTCCTCATTTGTGAGATTATAATGGTCAAAGTTGGCTGAGTTTTTCTCCTACAGGAACCTCCAAAACCCGTTTCGGGTTTTAAGGAGACTTAGGGGTTAATTGTATCATTTTCTTCATGAAAGTATATGTTATGACTAATTGATACTTACTAAGAGCATTCCCACCCATGATGCCCTGAACTGAAAAAAGGATGAATAGTAGTTCAGTTCAGGGTGGAAATGCCCCACCAACCCGCAAATCCCCCGAACTGAACTACTATTCATCCTTTATTTCCAGTTCAACCTGCAAATTGCAAGCCTTTTGCAGGGACGTTCGCGAACCTGAAAACAGGAAACGACAAATCTGAAATTTCTTCGGAGGTTTTGACGGAGCCTGGTTTTTACCGGCCGGTGTTCGTGCGCGAGATGGAGCACATTTGACGGAGCCTGGTTTTGACGGAGCCTGGTTTTTACGAGCATGGTTTCTCACCCACCCTAACCTCAATCATGAGGTCATGGGTGGGGCTCCTCCCCCGCCCTTGAGATTCAGGTGACAGAATTCAGGCTTTTCAGTTATGGGTTTCAGGTCAGGGGGGCATCATGGGTGGGCATGCCCTAATCGATACTTTATGTGGAGCCACTGTTTCAAATTCGTACACCCACCGTAGTGGAAGCTTGAATGTCGGAGTCATATGGCATGAGTTAGTAATGGAGCATTTGCCCTGGTATGCATTCCGAGGTCTGTTGAATTGGCTAACCTGATCTGCCCTGCAAGGAAGTTACTGCAATGTGAATATGCCACCTACCGTTAGTTGTTGGATCAGGGGAGAATCTACGTGGCAATTTTTGAACTAAACGCTGACCCCTAGTAGGTGTTTTATCACTTTTATGGGGAATTTACAAAGTGCTTATCCTCTAAAGGAGAAGCTCTACAACGATCTTCAAGACGGCCATATCTGAAATTTGTGAACAAAGTTTTTGAATTTGATTTTGGGAAATCCAATTGTAGAATCTTGTTTATAACTAATTAGTCTATCCAACAAATTTCAATCAAAGTTTATGTGTTTGGAACGACAATGCGGTGGATTTCGGCTTTAGGAGTTATATGTGCAAGCCTCCAAGGTTGAAAAGATGGATGGAGGGTGGAGGGTGTCAAGCGACAAAGGGTGGGCGTGTATCGCAAGGAAAAATATATGTTGTTTTAGACAAGGGAATTGCATTTCTTGTAACTTCACATTGTCAATAACTCTATCTCATGAAGGTCGAAGTCTATGTTATGGTCATTACTTAGCCCCTAGAGCTATAAGGCTTGATTTCAATACTTTGCCCACAAAACTGCTCACTTCAATGTAAGCCAAGACTTTTCACTTCGTTATGTATTTTGAGGATCGTAACCATAGAGTATAGAACTTAAATTGTAAATGGATATATATACCAAATTTCAAACTAAAATTCCTCACCATTTGTGAGATCATACTCATCAGAGCTAAAAAGTTTTTGTGCCTTGTTGTCAAAAAGGAAATCAATGCTTCAAAATCCCAAAAAACCCCATTTTAGGCAAGTTAGCTACAAAGTCATAAAGATTTACCCTCATGCGACATACAAACCTAAAGAAAAGCTTGATACTTCTCATGGGGTATGCTCAAAAATTAAAATACGGAGATTATTTTTTACGGTTAAAAAGCCAAGTGAAGCATAGTCATATTAAAAATCTAAATAAAGAGAACATGACTTGATACACAAAAAATAATAATATAATAATAATAATAATAATATAATAATGATAATAATAAAAAGAAATAAAATCTCAAATTCCAGTGAATTTTATTGGGATCTGATTATTTTGGGGCACAGTTTTGAGAATGCATGAGAATATACTGCAGTTTTAGAAGATTTCAACATGCCCCAATAGTGTCAGCAAACTTCGATAGTGAATATGTCCTAAGATATAGGGAATTTTGAAGCATGAATGATATCGTTGGAAAGGTATGGGAAAACTCTACGGCGAAAGGTTTGAGCATCACACAATCTAAATATAGTAAACCACACTTTGACCAAAGCCTAAACAATTCTCGCCTTTTGCAACCTTTGGCAAACTAGCTAAGTAAAAGTATCATTTGAAAATAGTCTTCTTAACCCCTAATCATCTGTGCGTTTTTGGGAGTCTAAAAGTAGGAAACAAAGATTTTCAACCACTATGCACTCTTAGAGGTGTGGTCCAAATTCATTTTCTTTTCTTAAATTTCCAACGGTAGGATCTTCTAGCCAACCCTATTTGAAAGTGTTGATCCAAACTTCAACTGTTGGATCTTTTTTTATTTGTAAGATCATAACGTTCAAAGTTGAATCTAAACTTTTTATTGCCCTTGCCCGGGATGCATACTCTACATGGTTCTAAGGAAAAGTTGATGATTATTACCCCATTTTTTTTTGCTCATACCGGCTTTTTTCCATGTGAATAATCAAGTTGCATAAAGCATGCAAAATTTTAGACGCTCATTGAAGTTTTTGAATCTTCATCTAAATTATTTCCTATGTGGAGGTCTAATATGGCACTTTGTCTTTTCAAAGGGCCAAATTCACATAGCATATTGAGATTTTGAGAAATTCAAAAATAAGATGGTGAAATTGTGCCCTTATGAGTGGAGGAATTTTAGGCACAATTGTTTTTCAAATTCAAAAATCTCAAATTTTAAAGGAATTACCAAAGTATTAGTGCAAAGAATTGGCTAGATTCTAAAATCGGCAGCCATGGTATACTAGAACTCATGTTCTTTGGCCCGGATCCATTGCAACAACTATGAATTGACATGACTGTAGTAATAACTACAACTCTAATTTAGTGAGTGGTGGTTAGGAATACATTGAATGCCTATACCAAAAATGCTAAGAGAAAATTTGCCAATGAATTAGTTGTGTTGGTGTTAGGTCAATTAGTCCAAGGATCAAGTGCAAGCACGTATACCTGCTAAGAGAGGCCCTGCGTTCCCATACCTTCTTGTGAAGTTCCAAAGTCTGCTGAGACCTGTTGCTAAGAACCTCCTGCGGCAATCGGCTCGGCAATTTAGCAAGCTACCTACCGCTGTGGAGCCGGCTAGACCCACCTTTCCTCCATTGGTCCGTTGCCATGTCCGATCTCCTTTCCTCTCCCCCCCTCCTCCTAATGCCTCTCCAAATTGGTTTTGCCAACACTCTGGAGCTCTAAATTGGAGCTCAGTTTCAGCCAAAGATCAAAACCAAAACAATCTGTATTGTTGAATTGTACCACAGCCTGCACTAAACCCGAAGGTATTGCTAAGGATTACAAATTTGACTACATTCCTTGAAAAATCCATTCATGCCTATAACATTTTAGAAATTTAGATGCATTTAAAATGTTAGAAATTTAGATGCCTACAACGATTGAAAGCTTGTTAATAGAAAATGATTTTATTGTTTCCAAGCGGTGTGTCTGGGGCCCCCAAGCAATGCGCCTTGGAGCCTACAAAATGTTGAATAGTTGAAAGTTAGCAAAATTGTAAGGATGTTAGAAAATTCAATGCTTGTAAAAATGCAAAGACTTCATTATTCTTAAAATGTTAAACGAACTGCTTAGCGGCCCCAGCCGCACTCCTTGGGGGCCCTAGACACACCGCTAAGGAGCCCCACATGCACGGCTTGGGCCCACGTACCCATTGCATAGGGCGGACATTTGAAAGCTTGTAAAGTTGTAAGGATGTAAGAAAATTGAAATCTTTCAAAAATACGAAGACTTCATTGTTACAAAATGCTATAAACTTGGAGCGTACAAAATTTAAGATAATTAGTCGAAAGCTTGTAAAGTTGTAAGGATGTTGAAGAATGTTGATTGTATAAACAATTTCCACAAAGGTTGGAATCAACCGTTGTTGAAAGAATGATGAATTTCATATTGTTGATGAAGAAGAACAAGTCTCAGTGAACGGAGCTTGAATTCAAATGCTTGCGACCGTTTCATGCTCATGGTGGTTTCCAGGTTAGTCTTGGAATTTGTATTGTCATAGTAAGTAGAATGACCTTAAATCGCACGGCCCCCCAGAAGCGCAGGGTAGACCGCCCCTGCAGCCGCCCATAGTGTGGACCTTATTGCACGCACAGCAGTTGTGAAATCTGAGGGTGCATAGTGACTCGATATGGAATTGTGTAGGAAGGTGATTGGTTCATGGTTCATTAACTCTATTTTGCACGGTTTTAGTTACATGCGTGAGCGTCTCAAAGTACTGGTCTGCCGGATAAAAAGGAGAGTCTACTGATCACTTTAAGGTCATGTACACTTTTGACTTCAAAAATTTGTAGTAAATTCAATTTTTGCTATTTTATTTTCAAAATTTTTGCATTCACTCTCCCTCCTGTTTTCCTATCCAAGAAAAATTACAAACAGTACACACGAGGTCCACAACCATGCTGAATCTCTTATTTGCGTGGTTTAAGGTCATTCTACCTTACATTTAGTCAGGAGAGCCGTCGTTCTACTCTTCTAAGATCATGGGTTACCCAAAACCCCACTTTAAATCCACCAACCCTAACCAACTATTCTCACTTACCTAAACCTCTGCTCCAAATTCGCCCCAAATTTTAGCTTAGCTCTCGTTGATGCACAGGCATCCGAGGTGTTAAATTTATAATTTTTTGCTCATTTTTTTACAATGGGTGCATGATCCTATTATCTAACACTTAGGTGTTAAATATAGAAATAAATTCTTCCGACTTGTAGGCAGCTTCTTCAACTCGAGGTTCTTTCATTTCCTATTGAGTCTACCACACTGAGCTCGAAAGCTCCAGTTGAACCACCAGCTATGGGTATGTGATTTATATTAATGCTTGATTTCCTCGTAATGGACTTCCCTTTGGCCATGCATGCCTACCAGTCAGTCATGCATTTTCGAACTGGTGGACAAAATAGTTTTATAATCTCAGTAAAGTGAGTCAATGACTGATTAATCTAATGCATATGTTCAGGTAAGGTACCACAAGTCTTGGTTTGGTGGTTAGGGCTCATGGTCCACAATGAGGAATTATGGTAGGCAGTCCTAAAAGCGCCACAGGACCCAGAAGCGATCTACCCTCATTTGTAGATTGTGAAGATACAGATGTACCTCGTTTGTATATAACGCAATTGGGTCAAATCTTACTTAGCACTTTGGAATTTTGTATAAAATTCACAAATGCGAATTACATGTTGCAAATTTTTGCAATCCTCCCGAAAACCTATTTCGAATGTCGTCATAATTTTATTTTGAATTTACTAGTGCTAAAAATAGGTCAGATCTCTTAAGGTGGCGCTTTTAGGACACTCTACCTTAGTGGGTTCTATTCATCATGCCTACACATGGTGCTCACCACCATAGTCCACCCAAAGATGATGGGGGTTCTTGTATCTCATTGCATGGGTACCTCAAAGCCCAAAGTGGAGTAAACACTACTTCAACCATTACCGTTTTGGTGTGGCCCTCTATAAAGTGGTCGCCATTTGAATGAGGTTCCTACAGTTTAACCCTTAAACGTCAGACCCAGCCCGAGGGGTTGGGTTTTTTTTTTAGAGAATCTTGCTCATAACTTACACTCCATTATACCAAATGGAATTTTTAAAATTCCAAACTGAGCACCTTAAAGAGATCTATACTTTCTTAGAATAGAGCTCACGCAAATTAAAAATAGAATAATGCTAAAAGTGGAGTTTAAAAGAGATTTCGGGTGTGGTATCAGGACAGCATATGACGTTTAAGGGTTAAGCTGAATGTTGGGATGGTAAACAATAACAATGTGGTCCAAATATCAGACGCCAGTTGGATCTTTGAGTTTCAACTGGAGCCTTATCTTAAAATTCTGAAGAAACCTTGTTTACCTAGAGCAATACACTAAATTTGATAATTAATGTTAGATACACTAATTTACATAAACATGCTATAAGTTTTTACTGTTGTTCAATAATTTTACCCACTATATTGGCCAAAATGGGGGTCCTTATATAGTATCAGAATCAATGCTCTTGATAAATTTTTTTAAACAAAAGTCAAAACTTATAGCGTTTTCAAATCTTATAATTATCTAACACTAATTATCAAATTTAGTGTAGTGTCTTAGAATTTTTCTGTTGATAAAATACACCAAACATGATGCATGCTTTTCCAGATCGTTGTTTGGATACCTACTAAAAAGAGTAAAATAAATAATAAATGCATGAAGCTTTATTGAGCCGATGGAGTCTCTACAATTTTGCATGGGCCTTCTCAACTTCGTTATTTACATGGATAAAAATATGAGCAAATTATTTGGGGCAAGAATTATCAAGGATTCTATGCACAAAGTAGACTCCATCTCTCGGACCATGCAAAAAAAAGCTTCGTATCAACTTTGAATGTTATGATCTCATATATGATGTAGAGCCAACGCTTGAAATTTACACATGGTATATTTGATAGTACTTTGCTTTAAGATTTTATGATTCAAAGTTCCTAAAATTGGTAAAAATTTCAACCTTGCTTCAATCTCCACAGGGTGGTAAAATATTGCAGTTTTTGAGTTCAGAGATCTTAAAAGTCCTTGGTCCTATAGGAATTAAGCAATTTCCAAAAAAACTTTTGAGCAACTTTCAAATGTTGTAATCTTACAAATGACAAACATCCAATGATCAATTTTTGAAAGAGTAACAAAAATTGGGCTTAGGTACAGGAACTTACGGTTGGGTGTCTTAAAAAGAAAAGTTGTTTGCTCAAGGGAGTGCAAAGAGGTAGAAAATTGCAAGAAACTTGAGTTCCAAGCTCTAAAAAACACAAGGAAATCTCGGGGTTTAGAGTGAGTTTTAAAAATAGAGAATTTTAAGAGCAATAAGAGTTTTGAATTTGGGATTGGCAAACCACCAAGTGCATGAAAAAACAAGGATATCACTTAACCCCCTACAGTTGGAGGATGCCAAAATATAGTTTTTTTAACTATGGCCAACCTTTGCCTTATTGAGTGAAGTTCAAACCTTTAGCATGTGTGAAGTTCAAACCTTTTGCAAATGGTAGAGTTTTCTCATGTTCCTTTCGAGCAAGGCCATTAATGTTTCAAAATTCCCCATGCTTAACGAGGTATTCACTCCCAAAGTTGAAAACACTATTGAGGCATGCTCAAATTTGCCCATAAGTGTAACAAATTTGCCCATAAGTGTAACAAATTTGCCCATAAGTGTAACAAATTTGCCCATAAGTGTAACAAGTTTGCCCATAAGTGTAACAAATTTGCCCATAAGTGTAACAAGTTTGCCCATAAGTGTAACAAATTTGCCCATAAGGGCAATATTTCTAAATGGCCGTTCAGAAACATTGTTGTTTTTGAACGGCCGTTAAGAAATATTTACCCTATCATGTCAAAACTCGACAAAAACCAACATCATTTTTTTCATTTTAAGCACCCCAAAAAGGGCCATTTTACCGGAATAACGCCATTTTAACGGAATTGAGGTTATATTCTTACGGTTTGGTTATTTTATATGGTAATTTTTCACATGCCTTTTATACTCTAAAAAAATATGCCTTGGTTTCTGAATTTCACCATACCTCTATGTAAAATTCAAGCTTTTCTCTAGGTTTTATAAATTTGCATTAGGATAAAAATTATATGAATATGTAACAAATTTTGAAGAGCCTCATATTAAATTTACTTCTAAATTGATTTTTTTTGGGCTCCGAGGCACTCCTATCCCATTCTACATGTGTTCTAGGGTGGTTGGTTCTAGAAATTGCTACGCTCTACCCTTCAAATCTCATAACTAGATCAAAAAGACTTCAAAATTATGATTCTTTATCAATGGTCTCCAACAATCTCTGCACATTTGCCTTAAGAATTCCCTTGACCACTCTACAAAGAACATGCTGATATGAAATTTGTTCCTTTATATTACCATGAGTGGGCTTGGATGGAGCCTTTTTAGGCCCAGGCAAGCCCATCGTACCATGGCATAGGTGGAAGACCTTGCACACATTATTCTTCAACAACACTATGATAGATTCAAGATTTTATGACTATGGGCGTAGTCATATTATTCCGAGCGATTAAGAGTAAATAACCAAAAACTGTAGTTATCTTATAATCATGTTTTGACGATTGTAGTCACATGACAATACAAACCGTCATAATATGTGATGATATGTGATTTGTAGTCACATGACATTACAAACACTCATAATATGTGATAATACAGTGGTACCTGGATAAGATCAACTTCGTTAACATCAACATTTAATTAAGAACGTTGTCCCTGTCCCTTTATTATGCAAAGAGGCATTGTTTTGTTATGGTCAACGCTTGGTTAAGATCAACATTTTTGTCTGTCCAAAAACGTTTATTTAATCCAAGCACCATTGTATGTGATTTGTAGTCACATATCATTACAAACAGTCATAATATGTGATGCGTGACCACAAACTATCATAACGTAAAATGGTTACAAATAGTCATATTCTCAATCACTTACTCTGAGTCGCTTCGGACAACATGACTATACCCATAGTCATAAAACCTCGAATATGTTGTAATGCAAATTTTAATCCAATTATACGTGCAAGGTAATACAAATTCTAATCAAAAAGAATTATATGTGCAAGGTCTTTGTCTTAGCAACGACGACGGACTATTCTTGCAATCTTAAGTAGCAAAATTGAACAGCTTCAAAAGCAAAAACTAAAAATACAACATGTAGTAGTAATGCCTTCACACCCACAACTATTTGAGCTAGATTCAAAATTAAACTACAACAAAATTCATCTCCTCTTAGTACTCTTACCTTCTGCAGTACCTATGGGGCAGACATTTTCTTCACATGTGCAGCAACTTGTTCATTAAACATGGTGAACAAAGTATTGATATGGCAGTTCGGCACCAAGTAAGACTATCATCGATCGAACGTCAAACGATTATTCTTGAGCCTGGGTAAGGAGCTGATTTTTCAAAAAAGTATTAGTAGGTTAGTTTTGTGATGGAACAAGCACAGGAACCTGTGTGATCCGAGATCCTTCCAGAAGGTAAAGGTTCAGACTGAACTCTCACTGGAGAAGTCGATTGAGGATTTCATGATTCCTGAGAAAATTTTGCAGTATGGCGGTGGCAGATACCCATTTTTTACCCATTTAAGGATCCGTCTGATGACAAGAACCTCAATCCATGTGCACTGTCTTTCAACATTTGGTATTGTGTAATGAGTGCTCGTAGTATGGGAGATCATTGGAAGGACTAGATACCACACAGGTCTGCGAATACTCACTCTTTGCACTCTTAAATATACCCTGTTTGCTTCTTTCAACCAGCCCATCTAATCTTCCATCTCATGTTCAGGAATTTGATTGACACTCCGTTCTCGTGAGACAATCTCATCCTCGAGACCTCAACCCAGCCTGAGGCCTTCACGTATTGTTGGACCATGGAGCCTTCCACCTCAATATCAATAAATCGGTGCTTTATTGTGGAGATTGGCGATTTGCGCATTTTCGAGCTTCGCAATTTGGTATGTGTTCACAACGCATCATAGTTGTCATTTCCTTTCTCCCTGAAGCCTATCATCATCATTCCCGTCTCCATAGTGCCGACTAAATTTTTGAGCTCCAACAGTGGCGATATTACTCATACTCCCTCTCTTACTTGTGTGAACATAAGAATGGAGAGTGGTCATGATAATCGTTCACCAGATTGGAATGCAGTCACAGGACATGGCTACATCATGATATTCGAGGTCTGACTTGATGAAATTGTACCGCTTTTACAATTCGGGTTCTGAGATGGGACTTAATCTCGGAATGGTGATTGCACTTCGAAAAGAGTAAGTGTATGACTTTTTTAGCAATTCTACAATTCCATAGACGAATGTTACTCCTCGGAATACTATTACGCTTGCATGGGCACTCACGGCAGACAACAATGGAAAGCAGAATTGCAATGGTGCGCAGGTTTGGACCAAAATCGGCGAGGTAGTATCCCTGCCATGAATAATGTGCATTATTGATTCGACGTTGGACAAAGGAAGTTGACAGTAACCTACTCTACATACGCTTCTCACTCCTTCCTACAGAACCGAAATGGTACAATCACATACACAAGGAATGCAATCAACAAACCGCTAAGAGAAACTAAAATGCTAGGCCTTTTACAACAATCTCAAGAGCGAGAAGACAGCAGCAATGCCAACCGTCCATGAGACGGCGAGCATTGACGCGGCACTAGCGCCAGGAGGAGGTGCAGGTCCAGTGGGCACCGCAGAGCCTGGGGGCGTGGGCGTCTCACCGCCGGGAACAGGTCCTCCTGCTGTTGGGCCGTTCGCGGGCGGGGTGGGTGGCAAAATCACACCCGAAGGAGGAGTAGCCGTTCCTGGAGGAGTAGCCACACCTGGTGGAGTAGCCGCACCTGGTGGAGTAGCTCCCATGGGAGGTGAGGCTCCCATCGGAGGTGGAGTTCCCGATCCTGGAGGCGAAGGGCCCATAGGAGGAGTCATCATCGGGGGAGACGGACCCATGGACGGTCCCATGGACGGTCCCATCGATGGTGGAGTTCCCTGCCCTGGAGGCGAGGGGCCCATGGATGGTGGGGTTCCCTGGCCTGGAGGAGTGCCCTGTCCTGGAGGCGAAGGACCCATGGATGGTGGAGTTCCCTGGCCTGGAGGAGTTCCCTGGCCTGGAGGTGAAGGACCCATGGCTGGTGGAGTTCCCTGGCCTGGAGGCGAAGGACCCATGGATGGTGGGGTTCCCTGGCCTGGAGGAGTTCCCTGGCCTGGAGGGGTTCCCTGTCCTGGAGGCGAAGGACCCATGGATGGTGGGGTTCCCTGGCCTGGAGGAGTTCCCTGGCCTGGAGGCGAAGGACCCATGGATGGTGGAGTTCCCTGGCCTGGAGGGGTTCCCTGTCCTGGAGGAGTTCCCTGGCCTGGAGGCGAAGGACCCATGGATGGTGGAGTCCCCTGGCCTGGAGGCGAAGGACCCGTCGGTGGTGGAGTTCCCTGGCCTGGAGGCGAAGGGCCCATGGATGGTGGAGTTCCCTGGCCTGGAGGAGTTCCTTGACCTGGAGGAGTTCCCTGGCCTGGAGGCGAAGGACCCGTTGGTGGTGGAGCTCCCTGCCCTGGAGGCGAAGGGCCCATAGGAGGAGACATCATTGGGGGAGAAGGTGGCGAAGTACTGGGAGGAGATGGTCCTCCGAAAGCAGGGCAGCTGGAAGTGTCAACCGCGACATTGCAATCACGGGGCAACGCAGCAGCCTTGGTGACATTCACAGACGCACCCTGGAGCTGCGAGACAGCGGCGCACAAGCACTGCGGCTGGGCGGCATTCAATGTAGCAATCCCAGAGCAGCAAGATGCAGGCGGCGTGGTCTCAGGTCCAAGGACATAGCTGTAGCACGGCGCCAGAAGCGTATATGCCGAAGTACAATCATTTTGCTGCGCGCTCACTCCTGCAAGCAACACCGCAAGCAACACAAGATACATACACACGCTTCTCGCCATTACTGCAGCTCTATTCAACCCCTGCAGTCCCTGCGCATTGGTGTCTGAATACTTACTGCAATCATAGAGTCCAATCCTTAAGTACCAAAAGAGGAAGAGAACCGACGCGGGAAGGTCGGTTGCGACCTGCACGAACGAGTCCAACGATAATATAGCTGTTCCGAATATTGTGATCCGAATAGACCGCTGAGAATTGGATTGGACTGGGCATGATCAGTACCGCGTTCGAAAAGCACCACCACTTGCCCGCGGGACTCGCTGGGATAGAAAACGGGCATACGTCGATGATGAAAATTGGTACAGTAACATCGATATCTACACTGCGATGATCAGATATGTGCGGGCTGTCGGTACCAGCGTGAACGGTTCTCGTTTTTACTGGGAAAAGACGGGTACAATGAGAGTTAAAATGTCGGTGACCCAATCAACGTCGAGGACGGTCGATGAGCAGAACTCGAACGGACGATCCCTGAGAAGATACCGTTGCGAATATCCGTTGCATTCGTGACTGTTGATGAAGACCTTTGCGGTTAATCTTTTCCTGCGTGATCTTAGGCATTTCAACATCTTTGTTACTTCGCGCATTGATAGTGAAATGAAACGGCGCTGCGACTCCTTCAAAGCTAGCACCTGGAAGAGGATAAGAGAATGGCCAGTGCGCGTAGGGGTCTGACAATCGACCTACTCCATGTTTACCTCTGAATGAATGTGTCCCCGGTTGTCAATTCAGAAGATAAGGTAACCTACTCAATAATGGCTCAAAATTCAGCATGGAAAATCTGTAGTGCAAGTAGCCATGAGAGTAATTTGTGTGCATGGATAAAGTAAGGACTTATCGAAATCATCCCTCTCTGGTCATACTTTATGAATATTTGAACTTGGACTTATTTCAAAGTAGGTGTGCTAAAAATGACACGGTCAAGAATCACTAGTAGAAAAGGGGTGCAACTACACCCAGATGTACACCAAAAACACACCTAATTTGGGCTTTTCGAAATGGTGTAGTTGAGATTCATTTTGGTGTAATCCGCACCGACACTCTTATTTGCGGATTGTCCGACACTCTTATTTGCGATCTGTCTAGTGGGGTCCCCATCATGTGGTGCGCATTTGTCTTCGAGGGTAAAAGAACATATTTTACCTTGGTCGCAGAAGTGCAGTTGTTTTGCATATTACTTGACTCCCATGTTTATTTTCATATAATTTACTCTCTTATTTATAGCATACCCGGGTGATTGAAGTGACATGGTCCATTGAGGGCAAAGGGACCAGTATGCGCTGCGACCATCATCAAATTACGTGAGTACATGGTTGGGACTGAGTTTCTATACTAGATGAGTGGGAGATCCCCCAATGCATATGGGATTTTCTCGCTCAATCTTGGACCGCCATGGGGGACACACCCATGCCAGGTGGTCGCATTTGATGATGATTTGTTCACTGCTTACACCAAAAACGCCTTCCACCATAAACATTGTTCATTTGTTTACACCAAAAAGTGCCTTCCACCAAATGAAAATCACTTACTAAACATTATGAACACCAAAGTCTGTTTTCGGTGTAGTTGCCCGGTGTAGTTGCACCCCTTTTCTACTAGTGAATGTTCATACTGTGTACGCTGAAAAAATTTCTTCAGAGGCTCTACAATGTACCTCCTCCAAAGGTCACCCTTAAGGACCAATTTGGGTGTTGTGCCATTGTTGGGCGCATTACCTTACTAAACTTGTAATTGAGCGGGTTACCTTACTAAACTTGTAGAAGACAAGTTTATTTTTTGTACGATTATTCACTAGTAGAAGATGGAATTTTGAATCCAAGAGAACGATACAACAATACAAATGGAAACACACAAGTTTGTCTTATATGAAGAAAAATGCTTCTAATCTACATACGGTAAGCATGTCAACCCGCAACTAGTTCATCATTTACAAGTGAATATGTGAGAATGTGAATAATGCATGATATATGTGGAGCTGTAGATTGAAGTATAAGATAAATGTCCAAGCTATACACAACCAAGCCAATTCAACGAGTATGATATCAATTTTGTCATTTTCGTACCATTTTTTGTACATGAATATCTGAAATATCATGCACAAATCTGCTACCTAACAGTTCTACCATATACTTTTTCCAGTATTATTGAGACCTCTTACTGTACTTCCAACTTGAACCGAAGCCATTTTATAGACCTATGGTAGCTCTGCCGGAAACAATCAAAAAATCACCAAAAGCATCTTGTAAGCATCTTTGAAGGAAATCTGAATCAGGACGGGCACTACATGAGAAGTGCCTCCAAGCTGGAAGATCGTAAATGTACTAGACATGAGAAGTGCCTCCAAGCTGGAAGATCGTAAATGTACTAGACATGAGAAGTGCCTCCAAGCTGGAAGGTCGTAAATGTACTGGACATGAGAAGTGCCTCCAAGTTGGAAGGTCGTAAATGTACTGGACTAGAGACAGTCGGAATGAAGACGCTCGTGGAAGTCACGTGGGAGCTCATGTCGGTGCAAGCACGATAGAGTGCTAAATCCGGACGCATCTGAAAGTTCATGCGAAATAGTGTGGAGCCAAGTTGGGGGAGGAACTACGGAACAGGTGTCCTCATTTCCTGCTCGCATTATTGAGCATCGCCCTCACCTGCATTGCAAAAGCGTGGTACTAAATACAAAACGAGTGGGGGCAGCAGCCAGCAGGCTCCGTTCCGTTTCCAGCTGATTGGTATCCGGCATCTTTGCCACTTTGGATCGGATCGGGCCTATTGGAATGTATCCTATCATGACGCCGACAGCCACTCTGCTGGTTTTAGGGTTTAGGGTACCCCTACTGCAGAAATACCATGAACCGACCAAGTAGTGAATTCTCATGATTTGTTCAGGTTGGTTCCAATTCAAATGAGAGGTCGGTTCATGATAATTTTATGTTACCACAATTTGAAAAATAAATTTTAATTTAGATGAAATTGCAAGCTACGTTAACCCCTAGCCAGTTTCAGGAGGCTGAATATGGCCGGTTTGACTTTGGTCAGCCTCCTCACGTACTATATCAGTTCGTTTGAGTTTCAAATTATAGAGTTTTTGCATATCTTTTCAACAATACCATTCATGCTTCAAAATTCCTCATACTCTAGGAGACATTCACTCCCAGAGGTTGAAAACACTATTAAAGTATGCTGAAATTTGCCTAAAGTGTAGTATATCCCCATGCATTCTCAAAATGTTGCCCAAAAACAATTAGATTGTGGAAACTTCAAGAATTCACTAAAATCTGTGATTTTACTTTTTTCAATTTTTTTTTTTTTTGAATGGGTAATGAACATACCAAGGTATGTTCTCACCATTCGAATTATCTGTATGATAATTCTTCATGTGTTTTCTCAATTGTCAAAAATAGGCCTTTGTATATGAATTTTTTTCTTCATATGCCTAGAGCAAATCAAGCTTTTCTTTAGGTTTTTTGTGTCGCATGAGGGTAAAATATGTATGAACATGTACCAAACTTGCCTGGGAACAAGAATTTAGAAAGGCTCGAACCAAATTTACTTTTAAAGCATTCATTTCCCTTTCAACAACAAGGCAAAAAAACTTTTTGTTCAACTTTGAACTTTTCCATCTCACAAAGGTGAGGAGTTTAAGGTTGGGATTTGGTCTACATCATCATGTACAAGTAAGGGTACTAGATCCTACTGTTACAAACCCCTAAATACATTATAGAGTGAAAAATCTTGGTTTGGGACCAAAAAGGGCAATTTTGAGGATACAATAACTGAAGAATATTATTTATTAATCTCTAAACAGAATTCTACACAAGTAAATCTCTTGAATCACACTACAAAATAAGAAATTAGGGTGTCAATTGATTCCCTAGGCCTGCCATCAACTATGGCTATACAAAAGACAATTGAAACTCAAAAACTATGTATACTCTTCTCCAAAGAGCAAAAACCAATAACTGTAATCCTCAAAGGAAACAACCATTCAGATTTGCTAAATAATTGAACGGCATATATAACCAAATGGAATTGAACGACTGAAACGGGCAACTACAAAAACAAATACTGACCAAAATTGCAATACACTTGAAATATAACTCATCGTGTCCGTCTGACTTGAGTTCTATAAAGCTTCCTCGAACGAATTCAGAAGAACACAACGAAACCAAAAATGACCTTTACTAATGAATTGGATTTACGTACTGCAGAACTTAGACTAATAGTGACACCATTTGATCCCGTTCTCTTAGCCAATGAAATAGAAAATAAGTGACAAAAACGGAGTTTTATAAGAATGTAAAAAATCACATTCTACATACGAACTACACACAATCTGATTCCAAAAATTATTAAAGATTATAAATCACCAAAGTTGTAAGTGCAAGAAGGAGCACTCAAGAAAAACACTTGACTTGTGACCAAATCCTACTCCACTCATGCACGTATTTCTCTCGATATTTTAAAAAATTATTGGTACAATTAGTTTATTTTTCAAGGAAAGAGCCCAAAGAAGTATTTTCCATGGTCAGCTCTCTTGTCCACCTAGGGATATTTGTTTTCTGTTGCACATGGTCACTATCTAGGTTATATGTGAGATATTCTTGTCCAGTCACTCGTGGTTGTCCAACAACTATTACCGTTCACTACGTCAGTCAAACCTTACGCCCAGATTGGGAGTAAAAACATTTAAAGAATAGGACCAAATCAGATGACTATCATTGCCACTATGGTCACTACCATATTAAAACACGTCATATCCTTACCGATTACAGCCTGCCACAAACCGAGACGTAAGAATCTCTTCACAGGGGAAAGAAATAAAAGAAAAATAAAATAAAATATGGCACTCCGGAGCATGATCAGGAAAAAGTGAATACTATACAAAGAATTTTTACAATAGCGGCTAAATCTAGTAGCTTCCCCCTGCAGCTCTACCCTCTTTGCTATTTCAGGCCATGGATCGCATTAATCGAACATCAAAGGTCCTTTTCGATCGGGATCCCATTAAGCCGGACATCAATCCAAGTCTAGAGCATTCTATCTACAGAATGCTCTCGCTACTTTCAGAGGCACATGATGTATGCTGATCGATGAACTGATTAAAGAAGAGTTACGTTCATTTTCATTGCTGCAAAGGTGGCACTTTTGGATGAACAGAGCCTTCAATGGTTTAGTCTACGGTAGTAGCCTTATGTGGGGGAGGGAGGTCTGGAAGCTCGATCGATCACCATGTTCTGAGTGTGGTGCCTCGGAGATTGGAGTTGTTGGGATCAGTCACACCCAACCCCAGAAATGCTGGTCTTTGAGGGATGTCCGGAACGTCGGCGTCGCCAGACAGCAACGACACCACTCGCACCATGTGGGGTCGCAATGACGCTTCCCCTTGCGCGCACAGAAGGGCCACTTTGATCAGTAACAGCGCCTCCTCCTCGTTGCAGCCGTCCCTCACTTTGGGATCGATCAGATCCATCACCCGTCTCTGCTCATACAGATTCCATGCCTGGCACATGCTCATTTCGTGTAGAGGTCAGCATACACTCGATTTCAAACGAGGTTTGCATCAACCGAGGTTTTGAGGGCGGGCGAGAGCTTGTGGAAGGTGGGGCTTACCCAAGAGAGAAGGTACTGTTCCTCAACGGGGAGCCTCTTGCTCATGCTTTCTCGACCGGATACAAGCTCAAGAGCGATGATTCCGAAGCTAAAGACATCCGTCTTCGGCGTAAGTTGACCGTAACGAGCATATTCGGGCGCCACATAGCCTCTACATTCAGCAAAATACACGTTTCCTTCAGAATGATACACAGCTTCCAAGAGCACAAAATTGAATGTTCCCAGGTATTCACGATGAAATGTATGCTATCATCACAACTAGTATGAGAAAATGTGATACTGCTCTTAATCGGTTCATACCTCGATATCATACTACCACTCAGCAGCATCCTCAGCTACACTATAAAAGAGAGTGAATTAGAATCAGCAGTTCATTCGAGATCCACAACTGTTCATGAATGCACAACATCCAAGAGCATTTACTTGACACAATTGAGTCTTCGCGGAGACACATGCGAATCGCATAGAAATGAGATGATATTGATACCTCTTTCCCTCGATGCGAGTGAGCACTTTGCGTTCGTTGTTTTGGCACATTCTAGCCAATCCGAAGTCAGCAATCTTGGGCTCCATGTTGCGGTCCAAGAGGATGTTGCTAGCTTTGAGGTCACCATGGGCGAGGCGAGTGGGACCTCGAGAGTGCAAGAATGCAAGTCCCTTGGCCATGCCTAGAGCGATGTTGTATCGAATTGGCCACTCCAATTGTAGAGCCTTCTGCCCTGCGAGGTGGAAAAACACACATCAAAACTTAAGAGAGGTGAAAAAAAACACATTAAAAGTCAAGAGAGGTGAAAAAGGATGAGAGACTTTGGTTACCAAATAAAGATTGGCCGAGGCATTTGTTTTCTACATATTCGTACACAAGCAGTCTGCTGTTGTGACGAATCCCACACCCTCGAAGCTTTACAAGATTCTTGTGTTGTAGGACTGTAATTACTTCGACTTCGTCGATGAAGTCTTGGTTGCATGTCTTCACATTCGATGGAAGCTCCTTTACTGCTACTTCACTGCCGTCCCGCATTGTGCCCTGCACATAGAAGCAAGAATTCTCGTCAAAATACTGCAAATTCAAATGTAGGATTAAACACAAAGCCAAGCTTGATAGATTGGTGAGTTCAAATTCATGCAACAGCTTGGTGCATATCACCATAGTCCAACCAATTACGGTGAGCTTCAAGGATCTTGTTGTATGAGTACTCAAAGCCTTCAAAGAAATGATTCCCGTAACAAATTGGAGGTAGAAATGGCGTTCCTTCTTCGTTTATCCTTCATATTTTTCTTCTTGAACGACAATTACATCAGTTCCTCATGCTATCCAAACCGAGCTTGGCATCGATAGTTCGAAACTTGGACATACCTTGTAAACTGGACCAAAGGTTCCTTCCCCAATCTTGTTGCCTCTATGGAAGTTCCTCGTTGATGATTTCAGCTCATCGTATGAAAACAAACAAGCCGGGACATCCGACAAATTGAGATCAAATATCTCTGTCAAAAGTACCACCACTCAGAATTCAAAAACTCAAAACATCCCAAACAGCAAAAGACAGCTTCCTAATATAAGAAACCGCGCACAAACCTGAGGCATTATCAAGGAGATTGTCGGGAAGTCTTCGGCGCTTAATGAAGCAAAGCACAAGACCGACAAGTGACACAACAGCAACAAATCCTCCAATCACGCCAGCAACAATAGGCATAGACTGATGGTTGCCCTTCCCGGCACCACTTCTTGCAGCAACAGGAGCAGCAGCGCCATCGTCTAGTATCGCCGCTCGAAGGTTCGATGAAACAAGCGAGTAAGGCGAGTAAACACCGAGATCGAGCGACTGATTAACAAGGCGAGCTTCGATAGAGGTTATCTCCGACCTCAACCAGAGCTGCGATGATGAGCCTGGTGGATAGAAAAGAGCCTTGGCTGCTAACTGCTGCTTTGTTGTCAATGAGGCCTCCTCTATCCACAGATTCTCGAGTGATACGTTTAGTGCGGTGGCTAATGTGGTTCGTAAGTTTCCGATTCTTGCGCCCTCGACACCGAACGTTGGGCTCCAAGTGAAGAGCATGTTGCAGATGTAAGGGTAGCTGCAGTTGCATCTTGTGGGGTGGAGTACTAGACTTTGGTTGCATTGGTTTGTGCATGACGTTGGTTGTTGCCATTCTGTGGGTCCGAGTAGGTTTCCTGAGTAATCACATAAGTTGGGATACGGAAACTCCTGATCGGCACAAACCGGATTGCCCCCGAGCCTGCAGAAATATCAACACTTTCATGTTTGAGAATGTAACCTTCTTTCACCGAACGCCAAAATATGCGTTCACAACGACGGGGTTTGATGAGATTAGGGATTTGAGGAGAGAAAAGTGAAAAACATACTTTGGATTCATGAAAGGGCTGGGCAAGTTGATCACGTCGGTGATGTTGTTATCGATCAAATTCACATTCACAAATCCGGATGTGCGCACACCGCCATCAAGAATGCCAGAAAATTGGTTCAGACTTAAGTTCCTGAGCAGCATAATCAAAACAAGGTCAGATTAACGCTCAAGAGATTGTAATCCTCTACAAACCAGTCTCTGAGATGAATCCAGTCTATAGTACTTACAGTGCACTGACCGTTGGAAGTCTCAGGAAAAAGTCCGGAGGAGGTCCCTCAAACGAGTTCCAGCTCAAGTCACTGCAGGAAGTCAAAAGCCCATCAAAACGAAACACTAGCAACTGAATTCATATCAATACGCTGGCTTACTGGAATCTGAACCATTTGCTGCACTTATAAATCGCGACCAGGGACATTAAAATGTGGCATTTTGGACTATGAATCAAATGAAACAACAGAAACAGGGTTGCTTAGATTTCTAGGTTCCTAAATTGTTGTCCCTATCAACATAATGTCAAAGAAAGGAAAACAGTATGAGATACAATATTCGAGGTCTCCTTACTTACATTGAAACAAGTTCGGTGAGATTGTTGAGTCCAAAATTGGCTCCATTCGAAACAGCACACGACAAGCATCCACTGAAACGGTTGCGCCGGAGGAGCAATGTGGTCAGCTGCTGCAGCTGGCCCAGCAACGAGGGCACATCCCCGCTCAGATTGTTGTATTGCAAATCTCTGCAAATTATTTCACCATCCAAATAATGACCTCAACAACATATAAAGGAACGTGTTGCAATCACTAGACAGAGTGTTTGTTCAGCTAAACTTTACAGTGCAACTAGAAACAGTCTGTGAGCCCAATCATGAAGGCTCCAAGTGTGCATTGTTGCCACTCACAAGCTTATCAACGACGTTAAGTTGTTGAAACCGACAGGAAACCCCGATGGTGACGAGACGGGTATACTGCCAGAGAGATTGTTTCGACTTAAGCCGATCTCAAACACGTTTGATAAGTAACCCATCGTGTAGGGTAATTCCCCACTTAGCTGGTTCCTATTCAGATATCTGTCAAGCAATGCAACTCACGAATGAGACCAATGTACACAGAACAGCTACTTAACTCGTGGAACTCTCGTTGAGCTCAAACCATCTGTATGAGATCCTACTTCCTGTTAGTTTCTTCTCACTCTGTGTGACTCTTGTAAATATATCCACATATTTCCATTTAAGAGGTGAATATAATCATAAAGGAACCTTCATCTGAAAGGTATTTCCTCACTGATTCGGGGCATTTTGAAGTCTGTGTCATAATTGAAAGTATAAAACAAGAGCTTAACCAACTTATTGGAAGATCTACTGATGCTTTAGCGCTACTTCAATACGGTGGAAGGGGTGAACGCACATATAGGTAGCATTTCTTATATTACCCAGGTCTGGTGGTATCACCCCAGTGAAGCTACAATTCGAGAAGTCCCTGCAAGAAGCACAACAGAATCAAAATCTTAAAAACCCCCTGCGATGATTTTGAATTATGAAAAAGTGTCACTAGTGAAATACAGAACTCATTGGCAGGGTGTGCAACTCACAATGCATACAACCGGGTCAAGTTGCCGATCTCAGCAGGTATTTGTCCGCGCAGTCCGGGATTGTTCTGCAAGCTCCTGCAGGAACGTAAAAAAATGGACAGATTTATGAGTTGAATCACCATACCTGAACCGAAAGTGCTATCATTCATCAGGAAATACTTACAAGTACAAGAGATTCTTGAGCTGGCCGATAGACGGCGACAATGTTCCATTGATCCCATACGCACCCAACTTCCTTCAAAACATGAACAACAGGGCGCAAATCAGGGTGCTATTTCTCTCATGCAGAGATCGGAAGGAGTCAATGAGCTTCTGAAACACAAGGTGGGAGCACCGAACTAAACTAAAATCGTTTGCTATCACGTACTAAATGACCACTTACTGTTGTAAGTTTAGGTCAATTACCAATGAGACGTTGACTATTCAATAAGTTGATATGTACACAACTAGTGCATTCTTTGATGCATTGCAATCCTCTTGAACTTGCCATGGTTGCAAATAGGGGAGCTTTTCGATGAGAAGAGGTGGGCTTACAGGGAAATGACAGTCTCTTGCAGGCACGAGACGCCGATCCAGTGATCCCAACAGGGATCCGACCCCCACGTCCAATTCTGAGGCAGTCCCGGTGTTGCATTCCACGCATTCACCAGGTCATGCAACGCATTCACTGCCGACCAACATTCGTTTCCACCGACACATTTCGTCAAAAACAGGATAACACGCCGACAGCCCTAATCGGCATCTTTGCCGATGCTGCTCTCAGATTTCACTCAATGCATTGTAAGGCTCTCGTTGCCGATCCTTCAAGGTTCACGCCTCATTAAACCTCTAAAGTGGGAACCCTCTCAAACCTATTTGAGAGATCGATACTGGCAAGATTGAAGCCATTCTTCTTTCCGAAAAATTCACAAAGTCCTTTGGGTACCCCGGGATGGATTCACTATCTCGTAGTCTATGCGATGATGTGCTCCATTCTGTGGCTCAATTGAAAACCAGGCATCTGAAAGCCATTCGGTGACCACACTTGAATGCTACATTCAAACAGTAAATCTGCGATGATTCGATCCTACTTAGTACCCTAATGAATGAGTTTCCACTTCTGTATCATGACGTTTCTTCAGTATCACCTCTGGCCACATAGTCACAGCGGCTAGTACTTCACTCTCCGCTCACGCTCTGTGCAAGCCAATGGTTTTTTCCTCGTTTGTTCTTGAATAACCCCCAGAAGGAAATTAAGACAGGTACCTACTTATGACATTGTTCGAGCTTGACCGAGGTTCTCTAGTATGCCATATCCACTCTGTAATTGCTTGTCGCAGACCGACATTGGGCAGTACGGGTATGAAACCGAGCATCTGTCGTCGTGCAAGTTACGAAGTAGATAGTCTGACATAGTTTCCACCTCGAGGGTTCTGACGATTTTCTGACATATTTAAGACAGGAAGGAAGGAAATGGAGGTGACGTACCGTCAGACCACAGAGTGGCGCCCAAGGTAGACGGTGGAGCCAGAACCAGGCAGAAAAACAAGATTCGGATGCAGCGCCAGAGAGCCATGGCAGCCACCGCAGGCTACTATGACACTTTCCTACAACCACTTCTGGATTGTTACTCCCCGCCATTGTCGCCCTGGAACCTCCCTCATCGTCTCGAATCCTCGCACCAATTTGAACAATCACACTGGGAGCAACCTTCCTTGTGTCAAACTTTCGTTTGATTGCTAGCTTCCTCGTAATCTTGCTTGTGTGAGCTCCGAGAAACCTAGTACTGTAGCTCGCTACACCTGAATCCCATCACTTCTATTCTGGATGCTGTCGCTGCCGACCTCCACAACCCCATCGCCGACCTGGAAGATTGCTGAGGTCGCAAGCGAGCTGGAAGGGCGGGAGGAGGCATGTGCACACTCGAGTAAGTGGGTGGCGAAGAAGCAGACGACAGTGAGCAATTTCATCTTTCACTGGCATTGCACCTCACCTCGAGGTTGACTTCCTTTTTATACACTTTCATGATTTTCCAATTCTTAAGTGACACTCCTCAGCTTTTTTCAAGCCGCTTCATCCATCTTTGATTCCTGTCGACCTGAAAAGTTACACCTTTTAATTGTCACTCATCCCGCATCGGGCTCGTGTGGTAGTTCTGTTCACATTCGATTTGTAGATCGTGGCCGTCGATTACTTCATCCGGTAAGGTTCACGAATACAGTCAGTTTGTTTTCACCTTGGATGATTAGGACCAAGACGGGGATGGTTGCGAGATTAGTGGAGTGACCCATGCTACTAGCAATAATGAGCTCGCGGATGCCGTTGTCACCTACAATAACTGCGTGGCGTTAGAATAGCAAGTGCCGCTCGGCTTGCATCGCAATGCTATCAACCCGTGCTACATGAAGTTAAGCAAGCGGTTCTTCAGGTGGGGCCGTGGGGGATGATGATGAAGCTACATGCTCACTGACAGTCCAATGCCGGCACTGTGGCAAGGCAATAAATTTGACACCCTGGGGATGTATTTTGCCTCCAAGAGTGTCCTAAGTTAAGGGCCAGTTTACACTATGGTGGAGAAGGCGTCTGGTCGGTCAAGAATGCTTGGCCAAGACATGGTTAGGGGCGCTTCACACTATGGCCGTCCAAGTCGAGAGGCCGTGGAAATGAGGATCCAAACTTTGTTGAGAGTTCAAAGGAATTTACTGAAAATAACCAATAAAATATTGTAATTGGAGCCTTTGGCCGGGCACAGTGTGAAGCCTCCAAAGGCCATGCCCAAAGGCCAAAGCTTTGGCCATGAACTCCGATGGCCTCTCAACTTGGACGGCCGTAATATGAAGCCTCCAAAGGCCAAGCCCAAAGTCCAAACCCATATCACTATATTCCTCGTCCAAGGCATCCTTTTGATCTAACAGCCAAGATCTTGTCAGTTTTTGAATTTTTTATAAAAAAAATTGTGACGGCCTCTCGACCATAGTTTGGGTCTTGCAAAATGCAGTACCCAAACAAACGTCGAGAGGCCATCGCCTTAGTCAAAAAGTGCTGCCACGTAGGCCATTTGGAGAGTGACGGCCGGTGGACTTTGGCTTCTAGTGTGAAGGCTCGAGAGGCCGAAACTAGGGTTTCCTGCAATTTCATTGGCTGAAATCGTCGGCCTCTCGACCTTCGGCCATAGTGTGAAGTGCCCCTTATATGAGGCAAATGGTGGACGTGCCGGAGAAGAACTAAAGGCAATAAAAAATTTCTTAAGGAGTCTTGACCGGTTGTAGTCTAAACACCTAAAGGAGAAGTTTAACCGGAGAAGTCCACCGGTGAAGAGAAGTTTACTAAATGGTGAAGATTAGCTATGATAAGAAAAATTATATTTCCTTACATGTATCGTTTAAAAAAGATTCATTAAGAATTGTGTTCATGAAAAATTGAATTGTATATGAATGACAAATTTATTTAACTTTGTTTCCATTGACATATCAAATCTTGCAGCAAATAATAAATTTTTGATACATCTTCACTTTCAAATACTAAAATGAACATCACATGGTAATTTTGTGTTCAAGTTTATACAGTATTTTAGAAAAATACCAGACGATTTGTCAAATTTGAACCCCTGTAGAAAACAATTGTTTTCTTGGATGTTAACCCCTAAATGGTTTGACTCGTTTGTAGCAAAAAGAACATATTCTTAAAAAAAGGAGCATGAATGAAAACAAAATTTAAGTTTCTCAAGTATCAACCATACAATTTTGTAGTAGACATATTGTACATCACGTGGGTTAGATTTTGAGTCATGAGGCCTCACATATTGCAAGCTCAAGATGTATTAGTGAAAAATCCATGAGAAAATTTTGGTTGCAAAAATAATGACTTTACAATGATGAACATTGCTTAAAATTTTATAAAGGAAAAAATGTTCACAACTAGGCCCCTTGCACAAAAATGAATGCTATAACTTCCTTACATCTTGGATGATATTAAGGTTTCTACTACAAAAACTAAATTCAATTTGGAATCCAACCCAACCAAAAAAATTAAAATCCAAGAGTGAATTAAATAAAAACTTTGCCTCAAAAACCATAAATTTTTTAAGAATGAAACAAAATCATATCAATTAGAAATTCAAATGCACATTGGTAATTTATTAGAAAGCTTAAAATTTCAAAACTGCATATTGGTACTTCAAAACCATGAGGTGAAGTAAAATATACAGGTTTGAATCAAACCCCATCCTTTTTACTGACAAAATTACATTCCATGTATCATGAATATAACCACATGATTTACTACTTTCACCTATTCCACATGATTGAAATTCATAGAGACGAAAACAGAAATGATTATATACTGATCATATGGTTCAACCCAAATGACATGTGGTCATGAAGTGCAACCAGGGCATTATGAGGGAAAAAAGTGAATAAAATTACAAACTGTCATGCAGAAATGTGGTATCTTTAATACTCTCAAAATAGTGATGTCTTGAAATCCGACTATAGTTTGTTTTTTTTTTTTTTTTTTTTTTTTTTGAAACATATTGACGAGAATCAATAGCAAGAAAAAAGTTACGTAACGGTGACCCCCAGCCGGCATCGGCCAGGGCAGACCACACAACAACTAGACTAGATTGAGACTGCTTTCAAATTCGTTCAGATTCTATCTAGAAAGGAGGGGAGGTCAAGTAAGAAGCTATAGCTGAGATACCCGGAACCGAGGACTGTATGAGTCAAGGGGTGCAGTTAGCACCCACTTAACCTTGTCCTCAAGGGGTGAAAGGGACGCTAGGTAGTTGTAGCTACACCACGTCTCACTAAACGAGGCTCGAAGCTGAGTGGCGAGTTGTGGGCGTTGTGTTGATTGTCTCACCAAGCGGTGCCATGCAACTCTCCCATAATCTATTACTCCAAACCAGATTTTCTGGTAAAGCTTCACGTCCGGTTACATGATTCCATTAAACACCGTGTCGTTGCGGCTTATCCATAACGTCCAAAGCACCACTCCTCGGAGGCCCAGATGAAGCTCACTCGTCTATACCGTCGAGGGAGGCGAGCGCTGAATATCTTCTGCTTCCAGTTGACAGGCTGCCATGGGCCGTTTACTTCGGGGCTGACAAGGCGGTTGATGATGTGATCCGACTATAGTTTCTTTCGACACTGTTGATTTTCCAAAACTGACTCTGCATTCTATAGTGCATGTGCTTTAAATATATTTTTTTGAATTTCAATTTGTGTTCTCCGAAATAGTGATTTCTTGTCCGGCCTCTTGAGGCCGGACAAGATCTTCCTCCGGAGAATTCTTTCTTCAAAAAGTGTTGCTACGTAAGTGGCCATGTCATTTTATCATCCATGAGAAATCTTCACCACCATTGCTTTCTTCACCTAGTGTAAACACCCACCGGTCAAGAAGCACTTTTTCAACCAATCACAATTGAGAAATTCCCTTTTTTTCATGACCGGTGGAGCTCTTTACCGTAGTGTAAACCGGCCCTAAGACATCCAGTTTTCAAACTAGGTGTCTTGCGGGGACACCCCATAATTTTACAAGGTGTCCTTTTTACACCCAACAAAAAAAATTTAGGGTGTGCCTTGTACCTACATACTTTCTCAAGTTTACATGATGAGAATAATCAAATGGAATTGCACCAATGCACCACCCGAAGTAATAATGAACACAAAATAATTTTTGTGGACCTCTACAAGCTTGGTTCAATCTTCCAATTTGTCTAACTTGGAAGCTAATCTTACATGATTGATAAATGGCAAGTTGTATCACCTTCTTGTGAGAGAGAATTCTTCACTCAAAATTGTATCTCAACAACTTTAGTGAAAGTTGTGTGCCCATGAAATCCCTAAAGGAAAAGTGTCCATTACAATTATGTTTTGACTATTTGAGGCACTACGGACAAGTCAAACAGTTTTTCTACTAATCATTGTAATTGTAATTTTACTAGTAGGGTCGTTGCTTCAAGACATGTATAATTTTAATTTTAAACATCAAATATTATATGATCCATAATTTGTTTTTAATAATTATGTGTCACTTGATTTGTGACGATTTTGAGAATACTAAAAGTTCAAGTGCGATTGTATGGAGACACCTAAAAATTGGAGTTGAGTGTCATTTTGACATCCAAAATTGGCAAAGGGTGTCCACTCAGTTTTTACCTAAGGTGTCAAGTTTATGCCATACACTATGCTCTCTTGATGGTTTGAAAAACACGATTCTTATATAAGAAGCGAGGAGCTAACACTTTCATATCCATATTTGTATGCGCCACATACTCCGCCAATCTCCCACTTTTGAAATTTCTTGTTATGTGCCAATCACAAGTCGAATGTTTGATTTGACTTGATAATTTTGTTGAATGTTTGATATGACTCAATAATTTTAGATTCTCGTTACGTAATGAGATGCTAAAATTTTGCATGCTTACACTTTACTTGGTATACTTCTTGGAAAAGAAAATTTGTAAGATGTTCATACTAACAATTTCAAAGTTTCCCTTTGGTCAGTTTGTTAGGTTGGAAGAGGGCTTTGAGTTTAAGCACATCAAAAGATATGAAACTCCTCCACGAAGTAGCTTTGCTACTCTCGTTCATGCTTGTATTTTTCTCAATTTATCAATCCATTGATTGGCTCAAAAACAAAAAAAGACAAAAAATAAAAAATAAAAAAAGTGAGAAAAGAAAAGAAAAAAATATTCTTTGCACAAAATAGACAATGTCTCCCAAGTAATGCCAGAAAACACTTAGCATCAACTTTGAACAGATGATGCACATCCAATGGTTGAAATGTGATACAATACCTCTAATAGTAGTCAACTTTAAGATCCTACGATCCATAGTCAAAAAAATCTAGAGCTTAAAATGTGATCGTGCCCCTATTTCTCCAGAGTGGTGGAAAATTGCAACCTTGGGTTTTAAACTCCCACAAACAAAAGGATTATAAGGTTAATTTCTTACGTGGATCGATGATTTTCTTGGTTGGTGTTTGATGACTCAATTGATGAATTGTTACTTGTTTTTCCAACTTATTAGCTAGTTTGTTGGACTCACTTTGTTTTGAACAACTAAGTTACCAACAACACTAAGTGGATTTTGTAAGCAGAATAAACATTCATCATGGTGTATAAATAGTTTTAAAACAACCACCTCATTGTATTCTTTCACGCCCAATAGCCACATGTTACATGAATGACAACGTTTCGATTTGTTTTTCATTTTGCTTAAAGTTCAGAGATTTGCAGCAATACAACCCTTTGCACCTCTCATTCTCTAATTGCCATTTTTCATGTGAGTCAAGTTCTCACTAAGAGCATACACTGATCTATGGAACAAATGGAAACTTGTTACTATACTTCACAATACTACAAGAGTTTTATCTTTAGTGACAGTGATATGTACATTCTGTTGTTATGTAGGAAGATTCCTGATGTTGACATTGTTCCGCTTCTCTCGACCATATCTTAATCATTCTCATCATAGACATTGACAAAATTTGGTGTTCCATTCATCCTAGTTTACCATCTTTTTTCTTTTTGGTAATGCTTTCATCTTATTGTCCTTTCAAGACGAGCTTATTTTCACAATATGTCAATAGAACTAGGCAAACACTTGAAAAATACTCAATTGTGACCTTTATTTATCTTGAGGATTATGAAAAATCTATGTGTTTATAATTAATTGTCTTAGAAGAAATTGCTTCTAGAAGAGCAGTTGGGTTGAAGCATGTCTGCCTAGGTGCCTGTATGTACGTAAATATCTCAAAAATGGAAGGATCTTAGAGCACAATTATTAATAATAGATCACTTAACCCTTAAACGCCCACGATGTCGAAAAACGACATTTTGGATGTACATCAGAAACTTTGAAGAGCCATATCTTCTTCATCCGAGGTCCGGTTTGGATGAAATCACTTGGATTAGGTTCCAAATCAAGTCTAGTTTGTGTTGTAAACTTTTCAAGCCCATATAGTAAATTATGAATTAATGGAATGCACTTTAGTGAAGACAACTCTTGTTTTTGGGTTTCCAAGCATGGGGCATGTATTACCATTGCAAGCCAATTATGTGAAATTAAAAATAGTTTTTCATGATTTTTTTTTTCATGGTCATGATCTTAAGGTAATTCTTAACAACTTTGTAGTGAGAAGTTTTTTGATCCAAATGATTTTGCTATTGAATTTGCAATGATGTTTTGTCAACAATAAAAGTGAGAAAATGGATGATATTTGAGGAGCTATATCTCCCTCATCCACCGTTGGATTTCAGCTTAGTTTTTTGGGATGGCCTCCAATTAGAGTCTAGTCTAAGTGGTAGAAACCTTAAGAAGATCGAAGGTGTTTTGAAGATAAGGCATGAAATTGAATGCAAAGGATCTAGTCGTGGACTATTTTTCCTTTGTAAAATATTCGGTAGTTTTTACCATTGCATGGCTTTTATTTGAGCCAAGAATTTTTTTTGATGAATTTTTGTTGGGTAAAGGACTTATTTAGATGAAGGTGAACATCTTTTTAGTTGGTGATTTTTTCATTGCAATAGGTATATTGGTAGCATTTCCACCTCAAAGTGAAAATGATGAAATTTTGCAGTTTGTTTTTCATATTAATATGTTATGATCTCCCTATCTATAAGGCCTCATGACTCAAATTTTGGTCCACATGATCTTTGATAAGTCTATTACAAGTTTGTACGGTTGAGATCTTAATAACTTCTCTTGATTTTCATCTATGACGATTTATATGGAAATGTGCTTTTCTGCTAAAAATAGGCTCGCGCGTTTAGGGGTTGATAAGAGGATCCTTATGACCAAATTTGATAAAATACTCATTAAGAGTAAAAAGCTATAACATCTATAAGCTAATTATTACACTTGATTCCTAGACTTAGACGAGAAATTTTGGTCATATTTCTTTCCATATAGCTAACTTGCCCATAAATGTTCTTGTTGTTTTCAGAGCAATAAGTCCCAAAACTACTATTTTTAAGTCCTTACACTCGTAACCATGTGATATATATATATATATGTCACACACTTCTTTTTCATTTTGAGTCTATCTTTTGACTTTTCGCATGAGTAAAAGTTCATTTTCGTCTGCCTTTTCCATTTTAAGTGTGAATAAGAGTTCAAATGAGATTGGAATGGAGAATAAGCCAAAAGGTAGCTAATGAAAAGGCATGAGCAAATGAAAGGTTGTAAGTCTAAAATTTGAGAATCATAAGTAGGGAGAGAAGTGGTTATTTTCCTTTGAACACATAAGAGTGAAATGTGTATCCCGCACTCAGAAGAAGTGTGAGTTTGTGAATTGTGAAGATTGAGTTTCGAGTTGTGAAGTAGTTTGTAAAACAAATTGTTGTTTTAACAACAAAGTATGTAATATATATATGATACTTGACGAAGAAACAATTAATATTAAAATACAAAATTGAAACCATGAATGTTGAATGAATTGGAAAACAAGTTCGAAAATTGTAAACATTGAAATTGCAAACCAATTGTTTGTATAGAAATTGGAAGTATACTTGTGTATAGGCTTTGGATTATTTTGAGCATATGAATTGTGAAGACAATAAACTTTGAATAATGGAACACATGAATACTTGAAGCCGGAAATATACATTGAGTTGAAAGAAAGTGGTAATGAATATAGAATGAGTTCTTGTAATTATTTCTAAATCATTGTTGATTTATCTTCTATTCGTGACCATAATTGCATAACTTTGACCGACTTAGACTCTCCCGACAAAGAACTCCCCTATCTACATTCTTTGGGTTTCTTTTAACCCATTGAAAAACGCTTTACATTTTTGGCGCCGCTGCCGGGGAGAGTCCTAGTTGAAGGTGATTATGAAATAGAAGAAGAAATAATGAGAATTAAATTATTCCCAAAGTTTGAATAATTGAAATTATTCAATTTTGACTTCAAATTATCAAAAGAAATTTTGAATGAGAAACTATGAAGTATGTGTTTCCATGGGAAACTCCAGAAGTAATTGAAGATAATTTTTCTGGACCATATTTATTTTTAGCGTTACATAGATTATACCGAAACGCATACTTTGGAAAAGGTTTCCAAATAACTGGAAATAATAAAGTTCATCAAGAATTGAAAGAAAGGATTGAGCAATTGCCCATTGACATCAAAAGAGTTATTTTGAGCAAAGTTTGGGAAGGAGGAAAATATTATAAGACCTTCTTTGCAAAAGGGGAAGACTTGTTGGTGGAATTACCATTATTATATTTGCTCAGCCAATACGGCAAATTAAAAGTTGTAACAGATCAAAGTCTTCCTATATATTACGGAGGTTGGCACGGAACTCGAATTGCGAGGAAGTTGTATGCATTTACATACGATCAAATCGATCCAAGGGCAACACCTCTTATTCCCGACTTTGAATGCAGAGATGAAAAACACCCTATGTGTATATCATTTGGACTAGTATGTCCTTAACAAGAAATTATAAAACTACAAGAAGCTTGAAGACAAAATCAATAATGAATTCAAGAAACAAATTTAATGTCGCAAGATAGAAATGAAGCCATTCTAAAACGGGCATTGCAGAAAATCCAGAGAGAAGATCGAGTGAAATCTAGAAGTCGAAAGACAATACCAAACACTCCAAGACTATCGGGGATTGCAAGACCTTCTAGCCCCGAACTTGGAACTTTGACGGAACTACATTCTTTTGATCAAGAATCAAGATCAAAGAAAAAATCAGTTGAAATTAATAGACCAAGCGTACTACGTGAAAAAAGCGAAGACGTATCCTTACCTGAAGTAACCTTTGAACAAGGGCAAGCTTCGAGCAGTTCTTTGACAAACACATCACCGGTTGAATATCTATTTTCACAACCCAAGGAAATTCATTTTAGTAATCCGGTTGTAGAATACTTAGAGGAGAATTGGAGTCAACAAAGCCAAACCGTTCGTGAAAGGTTGGAACAATTGTTAAAATCAGGAGATTCCGATTTGGAGAATCCTATTTCTCCACCACACATAGAAATTTCTACCGGCCAATTCTTTCCTAGTTTCAACGAGGATCAAATCGAAACTTCATCAAATTTAGAAGAAGAAGAAGAAGAAGAACTCGAAGTTGAAGAGTTAATTAGTACAACCAAGCAAAGAGAAATTAAGAACAATACAATGGCGAATCCAAGACCATGGAATATTGCACAATTCCCACTTTTTAATGGAAGACCGGGATTAGATCCCGATTTACATGTTGCAAGTTTTATAGCCGTATGCGTGGCTAATAAATTGCCCGAAGAAGATTACGTGACTACTTTTCCCATATCATTGGATGGAGCGGCATTTGCTTGGTATGGACGACAAGCAGATTTGGATACATGGGAAGCTTTACGAGACGCTTTCGTAAATCAATATAGGCCATTGGGATTCACAGAAAGCTTAAGGGAACGGTTAAAGAATATAAAAATGGGACTTGGAGAAAGTGTGGATTCTTTTCATGGAAGAATGGACGACCTTTTGACAAGGTGGACCAACCATAATATGCCAGATTCATTTCTAACAAGTATATTTGTTGGAGGATTATACCCGCCAGAATTAAAAATGTTTGTGAAGGAAAGAAGACCAGCAAATTTAGCAACAGCTTATAATACGGCTAAGTCATGGGAAGAAGCAAGAGTAGATGAAGATTATCTACCATATGTAGATACACCTTTGATTCCCACCAGCAAACCGCAACCGAGAATAACACCGGCGATGGCTCAATATGGCACAAGGCCATCAGTTGAATCAATTGCGGTGAAAACAACTACCTCGGTAGCCAATGCGCCACCTATGAATAGAACGGAAGAAATGGTAATGAACTTAGCTAAACAACTCACAGAGTTGAAAGTGAATATGACTTCAAATAAAAAAAAGAAGACGATTCCGACGGATGTAAGATCAAATGTGTGGTGTACAAATTGCAATGGTTATGGACATAGGAAAGATGAATGTCCTTCACCATCAAATCAAGCACCAAGATGCGGTCATTGTGGAGGAAAGCATCCCATAGACCAATGTTGGCATCTCCATGGGAAACCTGTAAATCAAGTAAATGATAATAGACCTTGGATTAATAACCCAAATAAAAGGCCATTCACACGACCGAATGTGGGACCGCCGTATAAACCAAATGACAATAGACCAAGGTGGAACGACACCTATAATCAACCACCGGTTTGGAACGGACCACCCTCCAATCCACAAACACATAGATATGGACCACCGCAAAAAGGCAAACATTTGATATGTTTTCGTTGTGGTGAATTTGGTCATTATGCCAATGAATGTCCAAATGCAAAGAAAGAAGAAGGTTATGTTCCTCAATGCGGAAGGTGTCGAAAATCTGGCCATCGAGCAGAAGAGTGCATGGCACCAACTCCCATATTTGCTCCTTCGGAAAGAAATTGGGTGAAAGGAAGCACGGTGAAACTTACAGAGATTAATGAACCATCAAAAGAAGTCAATCATATAACACAAGAAATATGTGTTAATCGAGTAGGAACAAGAAGTACAATTAAACTTCCGGAGAAAAACCCTTTGGAAACAAAATCGGACAGTCCGGATGAAGATCAAGAAAATATGATACCAAATGTTGTGGTACCAAGCCCAACAACTACATCTCTACCCAAAGATGTGCCGGACCAAATATCATTACCTATGGAACTTCCACAAACTTTACCTATACAATTACCACCTCCAAAAGTCACCTTTGCTAAAACTAATATAAAATATTCTAAGGCAAATACAAAGAGGCGAAACCGGACAATGAGATTAGTTATAGGTTTGAAACCATATAGCCTATTGGAAAATTTGGATAAAATACAACCAATCATTTCAATGCGCCAATTATTAGCTATATCTCCTAAGTGCCGGCGAATTAAGTCATTCATTAATTCGCAAACAAATCATAGAAGGAGAAGTGCATGATATTTCCTTAGATCCGGGGCACCAACTATAGACGTAATGATAGACGATCATTTATTGAAAATGTACAAATTGATGGAGGATCTAGTGTTAACCTCATGAGCAAAGAGACTATGAACGAAATTGGGTTAACAACTATGGTACCAACTCCTATTATGTTGCGTATGGCCGACCAAAGTCGAGTAAAACCTTTGGGAGTTTTAAAACAAATCTTGACTATCATTGGCGGCATGTCGTTTAAAATCGATTATATCATATTTAAAATAATCGATACGATTTCATCTTACCCAATATTGTTGGGAAGACCTTGGCTATATTTAGCAAAGGCAAAAGACGATTGGGGAAAAGGAACCATTACAATTGGCAAGGGCAAAGAGAAGATTACTTTGCCTATGTATCCTACTATTTATAGAGGAGAAACTCAAACAAATGAAAGTGAATTCACTTCGGAAATAGAAGACTCTTCAGGCTATGAGATTGATGCACCCATCTCTAAAATCTCAAGGAAAAATATGTCATATAAAAATATAGGAATGGGTGAATATTTCACTCCATTTCAAGATTCTGATGATTCCGATGAAGCCATTTTATCATGGGAAAATTCACCTGTGTTTAATATACAAACGCAATTCGAATCCATAAGTGAATCTAATTCCACTTCGGATTTTGAAGAAGGTGAAGAGATTTCAAGTGGAACAGATCAAGTTCCTACTCAACTTGGCTCGTTGAAATTAAATTGCCAAGATATGAATTTAGGAACCGAGGAAGAACCCCAAGTAATAAAAGTATATGAAGAATTAACTTCACAAGAATTTACAACTTGGCACAAATTCTTCATCGAAAACAAAAAGAGCTTTGCATGGACATACAAAGATCTTAGAGGTATTCCACCAGAAATTTGTGAGCATAGAATAATTTTAGAAGAAAATACAAAGCCAATTCGACAAAGGCAATATCGTATGAATCCAAAATATTCACTCATGGTCAAAGAAGAGATAGACAAATTATTGGAATGTGGATTTATATATCCGGTTCCATATAGTGAATGGGTTTCACCGATAGTCGTGGTTCCAAAGAAAAATGGGAAACTACGAATTTGCCAGGAATATTGCACAATTCCCACTTTTTAATGGAAGACCGGATTAGATCCCGATTTACATGTTGCAAGTTTTATAGCCGTATGCGTGGCTAATAAATTGCCCGAAGAAGATTACGTGACTACTTTTCCCATATCATTGGATGGAGCGGCATTTGCTTGGTATGGACGACAAGCAGATTTGGATACATGGGAAGCTTTACGAGACGCTTTCGTAAATCAATATAGGCCATTGGGATTCACAGAAAGCTTAAGGGAACGGTTAAAGAATATAAAAATGGGACTTGGAGAAAGTGTGGATTCTTTTCATGGAAGAATGGACGACCTTTTGACAAGGTGGACCAACCATAATATGCCAGATTCATTTCTAACAAGTATATTTGTTGGAGGATTATACCCGCCAGAATTAAAAATGTTTGTGAAGGAAAGAAGACCAGCAAATTTAGCAACAGCTTATAATACGGCTAAGTCATGGGAAGAAGCAAGAGTAGATGAAGATTATCTACCATATGTAGATACACCTTTGATTCCCACCAGCAAACCGCAACCGAGAATAACACCGGCGATGGCTCAATATGGCACAAGGCCATCAGTTGAATCAATTGCGGTGAAAACAACTACCTCGGTAGCCAATGCGCCACCTATGAATAGAACGGAAGAAATGGTAATGAACTTAGCTAAACAACTCACAGAGTTGAAAGTGAATATGACTTCAAATAAAAAAAAGAAGACGATTCCGACGGATGTAAGATCAAATGTGTGGTGTACAAATTGCAATGGTTATGGACATAGGAAAGATGAATGTCCTTCACCATCAAATCAAGCACCAAGATGCGGTCATTGTGGAGGAAAGCATCCCATAGACCAATGTTGGCATCTCCATGGGAAACCTCAGAAATCAAGTAAATGATAATAGACCTTGGATTAATAACCCAAATAAAAGGCCATTCACACGACCGAATGTGGGACCGCCGTATAAACCAAATGACAATAGACCAAGGTGGAACGACACCTATAATCAACCACCGGTTTGGAACGGACCACCCTCCAATCCACAAACACATAGATATGGACCACCGCAAAAAGGCAAACATTTGATATGTTTTCGTTGTGGTGAATTTGGTCATTATGCCAATGAATGTCCAAATGCAAAGAAAGAAGAAGGTTATGTTCCTCAATGCGGAAGGTGTCGAAAATCTGGCCATCGAGCAGAAGAGTGCATGGCACCAACTCCCATATTTGCTCCTTCGGAAAGAAATTGGGTGAAAGGAAGCACGGTGAAACTTACAGAGATTAATGAACCATCAAAAGAAGTCAATCATATAACACAAGAAATATGTGTTAATCGAGTAGGAACAAGAAGTACAATTAAACTTCCGGAGAAAAACCCTTTGGAAACAAAATCGGACAGTCCGGATGAAGATCAAGAAAATATGATACCAAATGTTGTGGTACCAAGCCCAACAACTACATCTCTACCCAAAGATGTGCCGGACCAAATATCATTACCTATGGAACTTCCACAAACTTTACCTATACAATTACCACCTCCAAAAGTCACCTTTGCTAAAACTAATATAAAATATTCTAAGGCAAATACAAAGAGGCGAAACCGGACAATGAGATTAGTTATAGGTTTGAAACCATATAGCCTATTGGAAAATTTGGATAAAATACAACCAATCATTTCAATGCGCCAATTATTAGCTATATCTCCTAAGTGCCGAAGCGAATTAAGTCATTCATTAATTCGCAAACAAATCATAGAAGGAGAAGTGCATGATATTTCCTTAGATCCGGGGGCACCAACTATAGACGTAATGATAGACAGATCATTTATTGAAAATGTACAAATTGATGGAGGATCTAGTGTTAACCTCATGAGCAAAGAGACTATGAACGAAATTGGGTTAACAACTATGGTACCAACTCCTATTATGTTGCGTATGGCCGACCAAAGTCGAGTAAAACCTTTGGGAGTTTTAAAACAAATCTTGACTATCATTGGCGGCATGTCGTTTAAAATCGATTATATCATATTTAAAATAATCGATACGATTTCATCTTACCCAATATTGTTGGGAAGACCTTGGCTATATTTAGCAAAGGCAAAAGACGATTGGGGAAAAGGAACCATTACAATTGGCAAGGGCAAAGAGAAGATTACTTTGCCTATGTATCCTACTATTTATAGAGGAGAAACTCAAACAAATGAAAGTGAATTCACTTCGGAAATAGAAGACTCTTCAGGCTATGAGATTGATGCACCCATCTCTAAAATCTCAAGGAAAAATATGTCATATAAAAATATAGGAATGGGTGAATATTTCACTCCATTTCAAGATTCTCGATGATTCCGATGAAGCCATTTTATCATGGGAAAATTCACCGTGTTTAATATACAAACGCAATTCGAATCCATAAGTGAATCTAATTCCACTTCGGATTTTGAAGAAGGTGAAGAGATTTCAAGTGGAATGCATCAAGTTCCTACTCAACTTGGCTCGTTGAAATTAAATTGCCAAGATATGAATTTAGGAACCGAGGAAGAACCCCAAGTAATAAAAGTATATGAAGAATTAACTTCACAAGAATTTACAACTTGGCACAAATTCTTCATCGAAAACAAAAAGAGCTTTGCATGGACATACAAAGATCTTAGAGGTATTCCACCAGAAATTTGTGAGCATAGAATAATTTTAGAAGAAAATACAAAGCCAATTCGACAAAGGCAATATCGTATGAATCCAAAATATTCACTCATGGTCAAAGAAGAGATAGACAAATTATTGGAATGTGGATTTATATATCCGGTTCCATATAGTGAATGGGTTTCACCGATAGTCGTGGTTCCAAAGAAAAATGGGAAACTACGAATTTGCCAGGAATATTGCACAATTCCCACTTTTTAATGGAAGACCGGGATTAGATCCCGATTTACATGTTGCAAGTTTTATAGCCGTATGCGTGGCTAATAAATTGCCCGAAGAAGATTACGTGACTACTTTTCCCATATCATTGGATGGAGCGGCATTTGCTTGGTATGGACGACAAGCAGATTTGGATACATGGGAAGCTTTACGAGACGCTTTCGTAAATCAATATAGGCCATTGGGATTCACAGAAAGCTTAAGGGAACGGTTAAAGAATATAAAAATGGGACTTGGAGAAAGTGTGGATTCTTTTCATGGAAGAATGGACGACCTTTTGACAAGGTGGACCAACCATAATATGCCAGATTCATTTCTAACAAGTATATTTGTTGGAGGATTATACCCGCTGAAATTAAAAATGTTTGTGAAGGAAAGAAGACCAAAGAAATTTAGCAAATGTACTTATAATACGGCTAAGTCATGGGAAGAAGCAAGAGTAGATGAAGATTATCTACCATATGTAGATACACCTTTGATTCCCACCAGCAAACCGCAACCGAGAATAACACCGGCGATGGCTCAATATGGCACAAGGCCATCAGTTGAATCAATTGCGGTGAAAACAACTACCTCGGTAGCCAATGCGCCACCTATGAATAGAACGGAAGAAATGGTAATGAACTTAGCTAAACAACTCACAGAGTTGAAAGTGAATATGACTTCAAATAAAAAAAAGAAGACGATTCCGACGGATGTAAGATCAAATGTGTGGTGTACAAATTGCAATGGTTATGGACATAGGAAAGATGAATGTCCTTCACCATCAAATCAAGCACCAAGATGCGGTCATTGTGGAGGAAAGCATCCCATAGACCAATGTTGGCATCTCCATGGGAAACCTGTAAATCAAGTAAATGATAATAGACCTTGGATTAATAACCCAAATAAAAGGCCATTCACACGACCGAATGTGGGACCGCCGTATAAACCAAATGACAATAGACCAAGGTGGAACGACACCTATAATCAACCACCGGTTTGGAACGGACCACCCTCCAATCCACAAACACATAGATATGGACCACCGCAAAAAGGCAAACATTTGATATGTTTTCGTTGTGGTGAATTTGGTCATTATGCCAATGAATGTCCAAATGCAAAGAAAGAAGAAGGTTATGTTCCTCAATGCGGAAGGTGTCGAAAATCTGGCCATCGAGCAGAAGAGTGCATGGCACCAACTCCCATATTTGCTCCTTCGGAAAGAAATTGGGTGAAAGGAAGCACGGTGAAACTTACAGAGATTAATGAACCATCAAAAGAAGTCAATCATATAACACAAGAAATATGTGTTAATCGAGTAGGAACAAGAAGTACAATTAAACTTCCGAGAAAAACCCTTTGGAAACAAAATCGGACAAATCCGGATGAAGATCAAGAAAATATGATACCAAATGTTGTGGTACCAAGCCCAACAACTACATCTCTACCCAAAGATGTGCCGGACCAAATATCATTACCTATGGAACTTCCACAAACTTTACCTATACAATTACCACCTCCAAAAGTCACCTTTGCTAAAACTAATATAAAATATTCTAAGGCAAATACAAAGAGGCGAAACCGGACAATGAGATTAGTTATAGGTTTGAAACCATATAGCCTATTGGAAAATTTGGATAAAATACAACCAATCATTTCAATGCGCCAATTATTAGCTATATCTCCTAAGTGCCGGGCGAATTAAGTCATTCATTAATTCGCAAACAAATCATAGAAGGAGAAGTGCATGATATTTCCTTAGATCCGGGGGCACCAACTATAGACGTAATGATAGACAGATCATTTATTGAAAATGTACAAATTGATGGAGGATCTAGTGTTAACCTCATGAGCAAAGAGACTATGAACGAAATTGGGTTAACAACTATGGTACCAACTCCTATTATGTTGCGTATGGCCGACCAAAGTCGAGTAAAACCTTTGGGAGTTTTAAAACAAATCTTGACTATCATTGGCGGCATGTCGTTTAAAATCGATTATATCATATTTAAAATAATCGATACGATTTCATCTTACCCAATATTGTTGGGAAGACCTTGGCTATATTTAGCAAAGGCAAAAGACGATTGGGGAAAAGGAACCATTACAATTGGCAAGGGCAAAGAGAAGATTACTTTGCCTATGTATCCTACTATTTATAGAGGAGAAACTCAAACAAATGAAAGTGAATTCACTTCGGAAATAGAAGACTCTTCAGGCTATGAGATTGATGCACCCATCTCTAAAATCTCAAGGAAAAATATGTCATATAAAAATATAGGAATGGGTGAATATTTCACTCCATTTCAAGATTCTCGATGATTCCGATGAAGCCATTTTATCATGGGAAAATTCACCGTGTTTAATATACAAACGCAATTGAATCCATAAGTGAATCTAATTCCACTTCGGATTTTGAAGAAGGTGAAGAGATTTCAAGTGGAATGTATCAAGTTCCTACTCAACTTGGCTCGTTGAAATTAAATTGCCAAGATATGAATTTAGGAACCGAGGAAGAACCCCAAGTAATAAAAGTATATGAAGAATTAACTTCACAAGAATTTACAACTTGGCACAAATTCTTCATCGAAAACAAAAAGAGCTTTGCATGGACATACAAAGATCTTAGAGGTATTCCACCAGAAATTTGTGAGCATAGAATAATTTTAGAAGAAAATACAAAGCCAATTCGACAAAGGCAATATCGTATGAATCCAAAATATTCACTCATGGTCAAAGAAGAGATAGACAAATTATTGGAATGTGGATTTATATATCCGGTTCCATATAGTGAATGGGTTTCACCGATAGTCGTGGTTCCAAAGAAAAATGGGAAACTACGAATTTGCCAGGATTTCCGAAAATTAAATGCTGCAACAAAGAAGGACCATTTTCCTTTACCATTTACGGATACATTGTTGGATAGTGTGGCCGGACATGAGACGTATTCATTCCTTGATGGATTTTCTGGATACAATCAAGTCCAAATTGCCAAAGAACATAGACCACTTACAACTTTTACAACAGATTGGGGTACGTTTGCATATAATAAAATGCCATTTGGCTTATGCAATGCGCCAGCCACATTTCAAAGGGCTATGACTACAGCCTTCCAAAAGTACTTAAGAAAATTCATGGAAATTTTCCTTGACGATTTTTGTGTGTTTAGTTCAAAAGAAGATCATGCAGATCGACTATCCAAGTGTTTTCAACAATGCAACATATATGGTATATCTATAAATGCGGCGAAATCCCAATTCATAGTTCCATTTGGAAAATTACTTGGCCATATTGTATCCAAGGAAGGCATGGCAACCGACCCAGATAAAGTAGCAATAATTGCTAATTTACCACCACCAAATACGGTTTCGGAAGTCAAAGGTTTTCTAGGCCATGTTGGCTATTATAGACGATACATTTATAAGTACGCCGATATTGCCTTGCCATTAACGCACCTCTTGAGGAAAAGCGAAACCACTCCGGTATGGACACCAACTTGCGTAAAAGCATTTAATACTTTGAAACAAAAATTAATAAGTGCACCAATTTTAGTCTCCCCAAATTGGGACAAAGACTTTGAAGTGTACGTGGATGCTTCCAACATGGCTATTGGAAGTATATTAAGTCAAAAGGACGAAAAGGGAAGAGACCACCCAATATACTTCGCAAGTAGACAATTAAATGCGGCGGAACGAAATTATTCGGTCACCGAAAGAGAAGCATTGGGAATGATATTCTCCGTACAAAAATATAGACATTATTTATTGGGTTACAAATTTACCTTTCATGTTGATCATGATGCGCTTAAATACATGATAAATAAACCACAACTTAGTGGTCGAATTGCAAGATGGGTACTCTTATTACAAGAATTTAATTTTGTTATACAAGTGCGACCCGGAAAATGCCACTTAAATGCTGATCATTTATCACGTATGTCCAATGAAGTGAATTTGGAACCAATAAATGATGAGCTACCGGATGCGCAACTATTTGAAGTAGATGTGATCCCTTTTGAATATGCCGAAATTATTCATTATTTGCAAAATGGAAGTATTCCAATAGAATATACTTCTAAACAAAGAGATAGATTAATTTACAAAGCGGCTCCTTATACCATGATAGGAGAAGTGTTGTATAAGAAAGGAAAAGATGGCATTTTAAGGCGATGCATAAATCCAAGTGAAGTTCCATCAATTTTGGAAGCATGCCATGATTCAAACTGCGGAGGCCATTTTGCAGGATTTGTAACTGCAACAAAAGCCTTAAATTCGGGCTATTGGTGGCCAACTTTATTCAAAGATGCAGCAGAATACGTGAAGAAATGTGATCCATGTCAACGAGTTGGTAAACCAACAACTAGTTCGGCTATGCCCTTACATCCAATCTTGGCACAAATTCCCTTTGAAAAGTGGGGAATTGACTTTGTAGGACCAATCAAACCTCCAAGTAGACAGGGAAGATGTCGATATATATTGATTGCTACGGAGTATGTAACTAAGTGGGCGGAAGCCATGCCAACAAAAACAGATGATGCGGAAACCGTTGCTAAATTTCTCTATGAAAATATAATTATTCGCTTTGGATGCCCCAAAGAACTTGTAAGTGATAGAGGCACCCATTTTGTGAACATGATCATTGAGAATTTATTAAATAAATATTTCATCAAACATAGGAAGTCAACACCATATCACCCAAGAGCCAATGGACAGACCGAGAAGACTAATGGTATTTTGTGTAAAATAATTACTAAAACCGTTCAAGGATCCAATATGGATTGGGATGAAAGGGTTTTTGATGCCTTATGGGCTTATCGCACGGCATACAAAGTAACCACAAAACATACTCCATTTCAACTTGTTTATGGTCAAGAGGCCATTCTGCCGATTGAATTCGAAATTCAATCATTACGTATAGCGATTGACAATAGATTGGACGATGTCGAATCCTTAAAACACAGGTGTTACGAGTTAGAACAATTGGACGAAAAAAGAGCCCAAGCTTATTTACATATGGCATCAATCCAAAATAGGCGCAAAAGCTATTACGATAGCAAACTTAAACCCAAAGAACTCAAAGTTGGAGATTTGGTATTATTATATGATAGTCGTTTTCAAAAATTTCCAGGGAAATTCGTAATGCGGTGGTTTGGTCCATACAAAATTTATAAAGATTATGCAAATGGTTCTATGGACCTGCAAGATTTACAAGGCAATATTCACCCCACACGCTACAATGGAAATCGCCTTAAGTTATATCAAACTTGAGGACAAGTTTTAGGCTAAATGGGGGGGAGGCATGCAATTTAAAAATAAATATATTCACTTAGATTCAAGAAATATATACTTAATATATAATTCAAATTAATATGGATTAGAGGAACAAGTGTCATACAATATCCAAATTACTTCATGAATCCATGAAAATATACATAAAAGCGGAAAATCTTTAATCTAGAATTTTAAAAGAAAGCTAGAAGATATGATTGAAAACACTAAGAGAAATTGGCAAAAACAGTGAATTATCAACCTTTTTGCAAGGCTTATATTAAATTCTAAATCAAAACATACAAGCATAACAATACTAAATTCTAGTATTCTATACTATATTCTATCAGATTAGTAAGATTAGAATGAATAAAAATTCCTACTTCTAAATTATCGAAGGGATTAAAAATGACAAATCAGTACAGTTAATCATTATTAACCAAGGGGGTGGAAGCCTTTAAAAATCGACTATAGTCTTAAAAAAATGGATAACGAATCTGCATGGCCATCATGAGTAGGCATGGCATTAGTGAAATGACTATAGTCTGTCTGGTGAGGGGACACCATGGGAAAGCAGTTGCAGGCGGTTATGGCACTTCTTGCAACCAGCAGCTCCACCTTCTCACATTTCCTGTTTTCACAAGCTCATTTCCTTCGAGCATTGAGACGTAGTGACTGAGGATCCGTGGAGAGAGAGAGCAGACTATAGTCGTGAGTAGAGATTGGAGGTCTTTGAAGCAAAGACTATAGTCAGCATTGTGGTACACAGAGCCACTTCGGACAAGCTGATCAGGAGGTGACGAGGACTCAGTCAAGACGTAGTCGCAGAAGTGAAAACGTGGAAGACTATAGTCCGGTGGTGGAGGAGATCGAATCATTGAAGCTGCAGAAGGGAGCATGCAACAAACGGCCAAGAGCAGGAGCATCAGGTTCTGCACCAGTTGAAGAAATTCAGTTTGTAAGACAGGAACTCTCTTTGCTTTCAAAACCCGATCATGAATGTTCTGAAGATTGATTAACCTAAAAGCAACATGATATATGGAAAACGATGAAGGAAATCAGAGTTGCAATTAAGGAAGTAAAGGAACCTGAGTAGTGAAGCAGAATTAGGTCACAGCGGATACGAGGTCTCACCGTTAAAAACGCTGGTGAGGGTTATCAACAGAAGTAGAGTATAACAATCAATCCATAGTCAGAAGACAGGCCAGATCAATGACTATAGTCGTTCTTGTGATGTCTGAAACGAACTGGATATGTGAAGGAAAAATTATGAGAACCGAAAATAAGCAGAAAGCAAGAAGGAACCTGTGCAAAATGAATATCAAGAAGATAAGACTATAGTCATGCTCTGCTGACTTTGATGATGTAATCTTCATTCAAACTTGCTGGTGATTACGTGCAGAGGCAATTTCGAAAAAAGACTATAGTCTAGAATTGCCGGTCAATCCAGGCAGCCTGAAGACGAACAGAAACGGCTGAAAGAGAGAACTCAACAAGACCTGCACCAAGATCCCGAATAAGCTAAGTATGTATCAAACCGATATCTGGATGATTTACTTTTCTTTCAAGGACGATACACATAAGTATGAAAAATCCAGACTTGCAACGAACCTCGTATGTGGATTAAGATCAATGCAAGACTATAGTCTGTACATACGATCTGCTGGGAGGAACCGGAGATTATAGCACACCAATAAAATGAAAGACTATAGACAAACAAGCTTGCTCCTGATTTCCTTGCTAGATCTGCACGATACTAAAAGACTATAGTCGAATCACAAGCAGATCGGAGGAATTGCAGAGGAAAGACCATAGTCCGGATTGAGATCGCCAGATAAGATGCCGCCTCGAGCAAAGAAGGGGGTGAACCCACCCATAACACCGGCAAAGTCAGCACCACCATTGGTTGCCCCGACACCACCACCTGCACCTCCGGTATGATCTGAATTTAGTTAACAACAAAGAAGAATTCCGGGACAGATGATGAAAATTAAAAACTGGAATTTGTTGTCATTGTAAACATGAGCACCTACCGGATTAATGGAAGGAACCAGAGACTATAGTCTGAACATGTGAAGGAATGAAAAAAAAAATATAAATGATGAAATAAGGCACCAGTTAAGATCCCGAAGCCTGACTATAGTCTGTAATGAAGAACCGAGCAGGGCCAGCCTTAACCATCACCGAAACAGCCAAGACTATAGACTGCAATGATAAAGGCAAGAAGACAGTCATGCCGAAGGACGCCAAGGGGACCACCTTATGGCGACATAACATGGAGAATTTGAGGAAAGCAGGGCTATGGACCTTCATCGAAGAAGTGAGTTCAAGACCATGGCCGAATGAGAGCTATCTGCTGCCGTTCATCATGACCATAGTCAACCGAGGCAGGCTGAGCGGCTCGATCGAAGGACGCCCTGTGCTGATCACATCCGAGGTTATCAGCAGGGCGTTGCACATTCCAGGACCTGAAGGAGGAATGCAAGCCAGCATGATCAAACAGATGACTCGAGATGAAGCAAAGGTCATCTTCAAGAGAGGTTTCTCCTCATATGATGGGAGCGCATGGTGCATAGAAGAAGCTGTCCAGCCTTGGCAAGATTGGTTAATCTTCATCAACACCATATTTGCATTTGAAGAAAATCCGATTGCCTTGAAACCGGAGCTTACCCGTATGGCTGTAGCAGCATGGGGAGGTGCTCGACTGGATTGGACCAAGGTGATTGAAGAAGGGATGAAACGCTTGATCTGGGCAAAACCTGGCACATTGCCTCAGAATCACATATTTCAAGTGTATCTCAGCATGATGTGCACAGAAGCCTTGAGGCATCCACCACCAAACCCGCTTCCACCACCGGAGGTAGCGGCGGGACCACCCCGGCACCCAAACGGCGGCAGCCACCGTCACCGAGCCTATAGTCATGCGTGCGAGCCAAAAGCAAACCATCGAAGAAGAAGAGAGAGCCATACCTCGGGAGGCCAAAGCTAACCGATCGGGAGAGGAGGAGCTTGAAAACAGGGTTGCCACCGAGGCTTGAAGGTGACCGAGTTGGAAGATAGACTCGGGACATTCTTGCCCAAGCCGATCGTGGCGGAGATGATAAATGCGCAAAGAACAGAGGATTCTTGGCCTGAGAAAGACTATAGTCGACAACGAGGTTGTGCGTGATGGAATGACAAAGGCAGCCCAGCGGAAGGACGAAATGTTAGATGAGGCTCGAGCCAGGACAGCAAGACTCCACGAAGAACAGCAGAGTTTGATAAAAACCACCGCAATCGCGGAGTAGCACGATGGGAGAATGAGCTACAGAGTGAAAAGACAAGCAACAGGGCGATGATCGAGCAGTTGAGGAACGAGGTTGGGGGAGTACGGCAAGAGAAGCAGGATGCGGTGGAGGCCCTCCACGGATTAAAAGAGAAGCTGAGCCATCAGAAGATCGACCACGCCGCTCTGTTGGAGAAGTATCGCAGTCAACAGCAGACTATAGTCCGGCTCGAGGTTGAGCTGGCCCAGGCTCAGCAACGCAATCCATCACAGACTATAGTCTTGCAACCTCAGTTGGAGGAGGTCAATCGGGAGTTGCAGAGGACTATAGACCAACTTCAAGCAGACCTCGCAAATACTCAGCGTCAGCTTGTGGACAATCGGCATCAGCAAAAGACTATAGACGAGTTGCGTAGCGACCTCGGTGAAGCCCGCCGCGTGATTGCGGAGCTGCAACGCCAGATTGAGGACAGCCAGGCACCGATTAGGGTTCCGGATGCCACCAGCGAACTTCAGCGGCTGAGGGCTGAACTGCAGAAGAGCCAACGGCAAGTCGAGGTGGCTCAACGACAATTGGCAGCGGAGCAACAGACCATCTTCGAATTGCAATTCGAACTGCAGCAGCAACAGACTATAGTCCAGGAAGACATTCATCCTCCTGCTCCGAATTCTCCGCCCCACAGCTTGCCTGCGTATCAGGGAAATTATGAGGCCTTGTTCAATCACGCCGGTGAGCAGCCCATACCAACATGGGAGGCAATTGCATGGATCCTCCAAGACTATGGTCAATCCCGAGTGGAGCTCACCCCCGCCGACATCGTCTATAGACAGGAGTCGCAGTATTGGACTCGAAGCCCACCAGCAGCTGTGAGGGAAGATCCTCGATTTTGTAACTGTCCAAGGAGGAACAGATGGAATCCCAGTGCTACTCTCAACTCCATTGAGTACAACTGGCCTTTGATTCCGGGATTGAAAAGAACTCCTCAAGAGTGTTATGATTCCTATTCAGCATTTTGGGCTCAACACCAACATTGCCAGGATCCGGTATGCTACAGAGCTGCTATATTTTGCAAAATCCTTGCCAAATGGTGCATTGATTTTGGAGTGTGGATGGATGTGGACGTTCGCAATGATGGAGTTATACCCCATACAGTTGATCACCCAGAGTTTTGGCTAACTCTCAAGCTTCAGTACCAGTGTACTCGGGTTAACCGAGTTTTGGAGGCTATGTGCTTGACTCACTTTATCATTGGTGCACATCTCACCATGATAAATGAGTTTGGCAACCTCCGGATGCGGCCCATTCAGCGGTTCTTGCAGCAGCAGCGTCGTGACAACCCCCAGCTCGTGGCTACAGATTCAGCGATCAGTGGAGCATTGGAGCGCATGGATCGTAGGAGTGGAGCATCTTCTAGTGATAGGCGCCATCGTTAGATTTTTTTTAGCTTTCTATGTGTTCATGTTTGCGGGGACGCAAACACATAGAGGAGAGGGCTATGTCACACACTTCTTTTTCATTTTGAGTCTATCTTTTGACTTTTCGCATGAGTAAAAGTTCATTTTCGTCTGCCTTTTCCATTTTAAGTGTGAATAAGAGTTCAAATGAGATTGGAATGGAGAATAAGCCAAAAGGTAGCTAATGAAAAGGCATGAGCAAATGAAAGGTTGTAAGTCTAAAATTTGAGAATCATAAGTAGGGAGAGAAGTGGTTATTTTCCTTTGAACACATAAGAGTGAAATGTGTATCCCGCACTCAGAAGAAGTGTGAGTTTGTGAATTGTGAAGATTGAGTTTCGAGTTGTGAAGTAGTTTGTAAAACAAATTGTTGTTTTAACAACAAAGTATGTAATATATATATGATACTTGACGAAGAAACAATTAATATTAAAATACAAAATTGAAACCATGAATGTTGAATGAATTGGAAAACAAGTTCGAAAATTGTAAACATTGAAATTGCAAACCAATTGTTTGTATAGAAATTGGAAGTATACTTGTGTATAGGCTTTGGATTATTTTGAGCATATGAATTGTGAAGACAATAAACTTTGAATAATGGAACACATGAATACTTGAAGCCGGAAATATACATTGAGTTGAAAGAAAGTGGTAATGAATATAGAATGAGTTCTTGTAATTATTTCTAAATCATTGTTGATTTATCTTCTATTCGTGACCATAATTGCATAACTTTGACCGACTTAGACTCTCCCGACAAAGAACTCCCCTATCTACATTCTTTGGGTTTCTTTTAACCCATTGAAAAACGCTTTACAATATATATATATATATATATATAATTTTATTAAAAGAAAACGTTTTTAGACTTTCAACCGAAGGATCTCGTACCTTACTAGGATATTATTAAAAAATTCAATTGTTGGATCTACTCTATTTGTAAACTCATAAGATTCAAGGTTGATGTAAAAGTTTTCTTGGTCATTGCTAGGGACACATAGTATACATGGTACCAAGGGCAAGTTAAAGTTTGTAATCCCGAACATTCTGGTCAGATTTTATTCCATGTAGGTAGTCAAGTTGGATACCCTCATGCAAAGTTCTAGAGACTCATTGCGCTTTTTTGAACTTCATGCAAGTTATTTTCTAGAAAAGGTATTTAAATAGCAATCTAGTAAAACAAGCACTATGAAAAATATTCTCGGCCTAGGGGAAATGTGAACAGTGAGTATATTCCTTTCTAAACTTTTATTTTCAAAGGATTTTTTAAAAAATAAAATAAAAATAAATAAATAGATTAAGAATATAAATAATATAATAATGATAATGATAATAAATTCAAAAATCATGAAAATTGAAAAATTTTGAAAGAAATAATTCAAAAATTACTAAAACATCTGACGATTATTACTATAATTTTGGAGGGTGCCCTTGTAAAATTGGTAGATGTCTTAACTTGAGTCAATTTAGTTATGACCAAATTCTTTTCTGATCAAAATTTTAAAAATAAAATAAAATGTTTAAACCGCCCTTTTTGGACTTGAGAACTAAAGATTCCAATATAAGGGTCAAAAATTGGGAATTCTGCTCTTGTTACATACACTGTACAGTGTAGGGAGCATGTAGTAAAATGTCAAGGTATAATATTACATTTCACCCTTGAACCAGATAGATAGAGAGATAGATAGAAACTCTGGTCCTCTCTAAGGGGCCAACGTGAATGAAGTGTCTGTTCATAATGCTAATATCCCGATGGCCACCGGACAAGGGGAAATTAGAACAATACTACTTCCCCCTCTCGAGGGTAAACACTATAACTACGCTAGTTTCTAGCACCTTGAAGATACTTGACATGGTATCTTCCCAAAGGGCTTTGAGGTACCCATACAACAAGGTCCAAGGACCTCCCACAATAGTTGGGTGGACTATAGTGGTGAGCACCACGCCGACATGGGGAATAAAACCCACGACCTCCTCATTGGGGGCCTAAGCCCTAACCACCAAGCCGAGGCTTGTGTTGCCTTCCCCTGAACGAAGGTTGCTTGTAATGGCAAAGACATATTGTGGGTTTTATGGAATTTTAGGGGTTAACGCTAACTCTTTGTATGAGAGTACCAAGTTTAAAGTTTAGACAACAATATATTTACCTCAAAAGTACCCCTAACACAATGTATACAACCTCTCTTTCACCCAAAGAGAGCATGCTAGAGGATAACTCATGTTCCTTAGTAATGATACCAAGAGCATGAGATCCAAAGTACAATTGCAAGTGAGGATGACTTCACTCTCTGTGTGTGTTTTGAAGCAAGTAGCATCCAAATGAATCAACAAATCAGTTATAAGTGACATAGTATTATTTTTTGTATTGGTGCCATCTCCTACTAAGATACTTTTATAAATTAGTTTTTCATGACTGATGATAGTTTTTATAAATGAATATTACATACTAGTCTTATAACATAAACATTTCCCATTTATTATCATTATAATACTAACTATATAACAACTCATTTCACTTGCATAGTTCGCCTTGAATCAAGAACATGCAAACATAATTTAGGAAGTAAATAACAATAGTATCATCAATTTCAATAAGGTTAATTGCCATCACCTTAGAATATACAAGATATTTATATTCATTCAAGACAACTTGACTCAATACAATGCTAAATTTCTCTTTGTTGTCATGCTCATCACATTAAAAAAATGCTAAATTTTCTCTTCATTGTAATGCTCATCACATATATCTCTTCCCTCCTAGGGATTGCAATCTTGTTACACTCATAAATCATGAGAAGTGATTTTATAATTATTCCTCAAGGAATGAATACCTAGTGTGTGTATGTACATTGATAAAAGTGATTCTTGGTACAAGTGATTTGGATCAATGGCCAACATCATCCATCTCCATGTTTCTATTGGCGACATATATTGATCTTGAAGGCTTCGGTTGGAAGGGGATCTCACATGGTGTATTAGGCATATGCAAGAAGATGTCATTTCGTGTCTTCCGAGTAGACATGTATCGACAGCAACAAAAGATAAGAATCACAACGAATATGGATCCCAAACAAGCTACAGCAATGTAGGTGTAAAACAACGGCCTTCGAATTCCTGCCATCAAATCAACTTTCTGATTAGTTTATCCAAATTTTCAACACAAACAAAACTTAGTTGAATATTACTTTCACAACAAGCAACCAAACAACCTCTTCAAAAATGATAAAAAGTTGCCAATGTCATCAAATGAACTCATTTCTTACCACTACTACTGGAGCTTTGCAACAAAGATCGATGGTGAAGTAAATGACGGCGACTCAAATAAAGAGGCTCCGCTTGCTTCTCACTGCCATTGGTGGCAGAATAGAACGTTGGTTATCCAATTCATCGAATCTTTCAATGGGCTAGGATGTCAACCTTTTTTCTCTTAATACAAGCATCTTGTTAAGAGAGCACATGCAATATACTGCCAATTTAACGAGATTGAGGTTTCTATGCCATATTTAACTAAATTCGGACTCATTCACGAATGCTGCACTACAGCAGATTCTGGAAATTTCAATTTGGATATATGACATCTATGTTGAATGCAAATTTACTTCGGAAAATTTGAATGTCTTTATGATCTCTGCAGATCCCCAGATTTACATTTTCATATTCAGAATATATCTTCTTCACATGGCCATGGGGGAGCCTCGATATGTTACTTCTGAACTGCTTTCAATCTAGAAATAGTACAATGTGTCATTTCTCACTCCATCGCATGTCATTGCAATTCAACAGATTTGCTGTTGAAATGGCTTGGATTCATCCAGGTTATATCGAAAGAACATCAACAAGAGATCTTCGTAAGTTCTGAACTTACAGGCTTCGAAGCGGCTGAGCATCCAGGTCAACCACCAGATGTGGAGAATTCGATGAGTACCTGGATTCTCAAAACATCCAACAAGAATACAATGTTATGTTTCAAATCAGGAACCATAAAGCTCATCCCATTCGGTTGTTACCTGTACCAAGAAGTCAACGGACAGTTTGATTGACAAGATTGTAAACCAAGAACATGTCATCTTCTTCGAGGTTTTCAGGTATTCATCGAAGCAGGAGATCCAAGTTCAGTTCAACTCTGAAATGTTCACCTACTGAGAATCTTACAGCTATGTCACCTTTCATGGATTGCATTTTCTGAACTAGCCAGTAATCAGAGGGCCCTCCGATTACTGTAAAGAGATAGAGAGTGATTGCTGAGAGTCTACTTACAGATGAGTGATGAGTCGGTATAGGTAACTTCTTTGCTTTGGAAGAATGGATGTCGACATGGTGTTTCCAGACACATCCCTGCGCCGAGACAGCAACGAATTCTCATCAGATATGTTGCATTTGTCCACTCATGAACTAAGAGGTATTCATACATCTCTCATTTTGCGATATGACATCCTCTCAGAATGTTTACATGGTACATGAAATCAGTGTGACCTAATTTTTCTCTCGTCTTATCCAGCCTCTCTCTTACATAAGTCTCCCTGTGCATCCTAAACAATATAATGATATATGACGGTCCTCACTTACAGAACTTACTGATCTCTTATTGCAGTCGGGGTGGCGCCGCTCAAATCTCGTCTGCATTCGACAAAAACCGAAAATTCAAAATGGTCATTCAGTTTGTGCGTGTTTCCAAGCTTGACGGTCAAATGGCCAGAGTAGTTAAAAACATGACGGGCTACATAGATCTGAGGTTTTTAACTGCCATTGAAGCATGCACTATCGTGAAGTAATCTGGTGCAGGCTAGCTTACACAAAGGTCGAGGAAGGGTCCCCTCCATTGTTCAAACTCCAGGGCGTTCCTCGCCATTCCCCTGGAAATGCGGCAACTGCAACTCATCTGCATCAGCTTAAGCTCTCTCCACTTCGTACATGCAGTCTAGCTATTATCATTTGCAGAGGCGACCGAATCCAGTATCTAGCTAAACGCGAGTAGAGGTGCCAGAAAACAAGCTCAAAGGGAGTAGTCGGTGTACCATGGTTTGCAAAGGCGCACGCCGAGCAAACGAGCAATATGAGAAGAGAGGGAAGCGCCATCGCCAAGATCGGGAATGCTTTTTGGACCATTCTAAGACTGCAAAGCGCGCATTGCCAGAGTCATTGTTGAGGAGTTGGACGAGACTAGGGGAGCTGCAGAAAGCCTGCAGAATAAGTGACAGTAGCTTGCGAGTAGCCGCACTTGAATCTGAGCCTCGTGGATCTTTTGGAGATTCAGGATTCGAGAATATTCATGTCAGATCCAGATTGGGAAATGCACTTCATGAAAGCCTTTCGAAGGAATAAATGTGTTTCTTGTTTTAATTTTTTGAGGAATCTCTGCTGTCCATCTGTTTGCCTCTCATTGACTTGGATTGCTTGGTATTTTGAATAACAAGATGATGATTCCATTCTTTACAGTAGAATGTAAGAAAATGGGAAACTCCAGTCTTATTTTGAGGGTACTTATTTTGAGGGTGTTGTGAGCATACTGTTTGTTCAACCTATTCTTGGATATTTGTGTCTATTGGTCATTACATGTGTCGTGAGATCAGTAGATAGATAAGGTACAGGCACCTACAACGGAGAACTTAAGCATTTGAGCATGGAGTGGCTGTGATTATGAAGGGGCAGTTATTTCTCCTTTGTAGGGAAATAAGGTTCATGAAGAATGGAAATTTTTAATTTTTTTTTCAAGGAAATCTGAAATTACTACAAATTTTTGAGTCAAAAAGTAGCCCAGACACACAACCGCCATATAGCTTCACCCATTTCGGATAGGAATGAAAGCAGTGAAGGAAAATCCATTGCTGAGAAACCATAACAGACATCATGCAAATGGAGCATGGAGAGAACCTAAAACGGACAAGTCTGGACCACAAAGCTAACTTAGAAGCCCCCAATTCTAGCCATAGCCATATTTCTGTATTTGGTAATTAGCAATTTCTGTATTTGAGTGCACCAGTTTCGGCTACCTCCCCTCCACTATGAGATCATGCACCGCACTCTTGACGGATAAAATTATCTCTTTTTGGTTCAGCCATGCACGGCAAAGAGAAAACCTACTTACCGGTCATGGGGGTGCTAACTGGTATGGGTGTCTGTACCTTAGATAGATAGAAACTCGGGTCCCTTTCTAAGGGGCCGGCGTGAATGAAGTGTCCGTTTGTAATGCTAATATCCCGATGGCCACCGGATAAGGGGAACTTGGAACAATACTACTTCCCCCTCTCGAGGGTGAACACTATAACTACGCTAGTTTCTAACCTAGTTACTAATGCCTTGGAGATACTAGACATAGTATCCCCCCAAAGGGCTTTGAGGTACCCATACAACAAGGTCCAAAGACCCCCCACAATAGTTGGGTGGACTATAGTGGTGAGCACCACGCCGGCGTGGGGAATAGAACCCACGACCTCCTCATTGGGGCCTAAGCCCTAACCACCAAACCAAGCCTTGTGGTGCCTCATGTGATCAATAATTAGTATTGTGGTTAGTTCCAACCTAGCTACTAGTGACCATGAGATGACAAACATGTAATTTCCTTCTCCTTCCCAAATTAGATATTTTGCTAAGAAAATGGTACAATAGGCTTGTACACATGAATGGGAGTGCGATAGCTAGCATACACCACGATTCTCTAAAATTCTTTCTTGGCACTTCATAACTTACGCTTTTCTACAGACCTGTTCGATTACTCATGAATTTTATGAGCCTTTGGGTAAGGGTAAATTCTTGCATCCATGAGGTGAGCACAAACAGTGACAATGAGATTTATACGTTAGTAAAGGAAACATTGATGAAGTTGGCACGCGCCTGTTAAGAAGGTTCATGTATGCGGGCCTAGTATTATTAGAATCTCTAGTCATACATACACAACTACAATGAGCTAGAGGCATTCAATTTGGTTTTAAGCATAGTAGTAAATAAGACTTATACAATATCAATAAGTGCCAATGACGTGAAAGTTTATGAGTTGTCTCATATAAGAATTTGACTCTTGATGACTCTTGCACACATTCTTAAAATCAAACTGATTTAACCCCTAAATGTCCACAAAATCCAAAAATTAATATGAATAAGTGCCGATGACGTGAAACTTTCCAATAAACAAGGCTTGGTTTGGTGGTAAAATTTTCAAAGCAAAATTCCAATATTAGAACATTCATCTAAAAAAACTAGGTTTCAAGTCCAAAATGGAGAGTTTAAAATTTTTCTTCAAATATATGTATATATATATGTTCATTACCAAATCACCACCCAAGTTCCAAAGTAACCCAAGTCAAAAAGTTTACCAATTTTACAAGGGCAGCCTTCAGAAAATACAAAACAATCTTCAAGATTTCTTGTAGTTTCTAATTATTTTGTCAAAATTGGAGATTTTGGATTTTTTTGAAAAAATATCACTTCAAAAATCATAAACTATTAGAGCTACCTACTTATTGTTTACTTTTTCTATAAATAAAATAGATTAAACTTGATGCTTGCTTTCTCGAACTATTGATATTATACCTTCTAGAAAGGAAATTGCATGAAGGTTTGAAAAGCATAATGATTTTCGAAAATTTTGCATGGGCATTCTCAACTTAGTTAGATGTATGAAAAAAAATAAAATAAAAAAATAAAATGAGCAAAATGTTTGGGGCAACAACCAGCAAGTCTCCCTTCGCTTAAAGTAGACTACATCTCCTGGACAATGCCAAATTATTATATATATATATATATATATATATATATATATATATATATATATATATATATATATATATATATATATATATATATATATATATATATATATAAAAAGATCGCATCAACTTTAAATGTCACGATCTCACAATTGGTGCAGATCCAACGTTTGATATTTCACATGGTGTTTCTAATACTACTTTTCTATAACATTTAGAGTTTAAAATCCCTTAAAAAAGGGTAGAAATTTCAACCTCACCCCAATTTCTACAAGGTGGTCAAAAATCGCAATTTTGGAGATTGAGATCCAATAAACGTTTGGATCTTTGTACCAATTTAAGTGCCCTCTCCCTTACATACTAAAATGACCCATAAATAGATGGAAAAAATGAGTAAAGTGTTTTTCTAAAGTGTCTCGTATGGTAAACAAATGTGTCACAGAAAAAAAACAGTTCTGAACTCTAATACAAGATCAATTTTCAAAAAGGTTGCTGAAATACTCTGCAATCACCACAATCATCCAGGAATCACTGAAAAGTCATTCTCAAATTGGCAGAAAAGCTACAATGTACTGTGCATTATTGCAATGAAAAAATCATCAATGTCTGCATTTTGGTGAGGAAGCACCTCACTCAAGTCTTTTAGAAGAGGTCAAGAGTACCAATTATGGGCTTAAATGAAGGAAACCTCTAAGGACTATATATATATATATATTATGCATACTTGATGAAACAATTTTTTTGTCTAGAGTCATCTCTGTATATATAACTCCTAAAAATCTAAGAAAACCGATGTGGCTTTTTGAGATTTCGGGCAGCTCATTTTAAGGTGTTGAAATTGATATTTTTGCATAAAATTTTTACTGGGTTCTCCCCACACTCTAATGTGTATGTGATAAAATTTGCAAAGCCAAATTTCAATTTTAAGAGCTTCAACTCGAAATTTTAGATTTCAAGTCCAAAATGGGCAGTTTAAATTTTGCTTTTTTGAAGTATTCTTTTTGGGAAAAATGTTCACTACCAAATGACATTTCAAATTTCAAATTGACTGAAGTCAAAACGGTTACCAATTTTACAAGGGCAACTTCCAAAACTTTCAAATACAATCTTCACAATTTTCAGTAATTTTACGATTATTTCTTTCAAAAAATTGCCAAAATTTGAAATTTTGGATTTTTTTCAAAATTCGCATACTCATGAAGGCACCTCAAATCTTTCTAGAACTAAATATATCATATGTGGTGCTTGTTTTACTATATTGTTGTTTTTAGACCTTCTTTCATAATATAATTTACATGAAGGCCAAAAAATATGGAATGAGTCTTTAATGTTTTTGCATGAGCGTACCCAACTTAATTACCTACATTGAAAAAATGAGGGACATATGTTTGGAGTAACAATCATCATGATGCCCTTGGCACCATTTAGACAATGCCTCTCAAATAGCGACAAAAAAAAGTGTTGTACAAACTTTGATCGTTATGATCTCACAAATGACAAACATCCAACGGTTGAAGTTCTGACCAATCTTTACAAGTTAGACCCGTACAAGATCTTACGGTCCGAAGTCTAAAACTAAAAAAAAAAAAAAAAATCTCCATTTCCCCAATTTCCAACGGAGGTAAAAAATGGCAGTTTTTGGTTTTGGAGGTCAAGGAAACACTAGGATTTTCACGGGTTAATCAATTAATAAAGTAGGGGCCAATTAGAGTTGAAATATTGAAACGGCCTTTAGGCCATGAATTGGCCTTTCATTCTTATATCTTCCAACTTTTGAAGCACGGGCCGTGTCATAACTTGTCCCCCACCCATTATAATATAATTTCAGAAAATTGGCCTTCACTCCCAAGTCCCAATGTAAAGCCCTTCGTGCCAATTTCAAGAATTCGACCAATCACAAGAGAGATTTAGTCATGAATTGGTCCCATCAATGGCTTGGCCCCTCGTGTAAAGCGGCCCTAAGAATCAATGTATTCTATGAATGATGCAACCAGTTTAAGTTTAAGGCTACTTTATACGTAGGGCCGAATTAAGAGCCGGCCCAAATTCTTCAAATTCCACCAATAGGATGGCACATTTCTTTCAAATCGGGCCCAAGCGCTTTATACTAAGGCCTGACCAAAACTTCAAGTTATTCTATGTGGCATCCTATGTGGCACTCTTTTGGCGCCAAGAGTGTTTGTTTTGAGAGGTGCACCTGAAGTGTGTAACAAAGTGAGGCATGGCGTGTACACGAGAGTCATGTATTAACCCTTAAACGTCTTATCTTTCCTGATACCACACCCAAAATCTCTTTTAAACTCCATTTTTAGCATTATTCTATTTTTAATTTGCTTGAGCTCTATTCTAAGAAAGTATAGATCTCTTTAAGGTGCTCAGTTTGGAATTCTAAAAATTCCGTTTGGTATAATGGAGTGTAAGTTATGAGCAAGATTCTCTCAAAAAAAATACCCAACCCCTCGGGCTGGGTCTGACGTTTAAGGGTTAATACCACTCCACGCGTTGCCCTGCACAACAGTCTTTGCAATTTCTGTGCCAAGCAGTAGCGCAATAGTATATCAATCAACGTCCGCGGGTGCAATGTTGGGGCACACACAAAATTATGCAGTCGGTAACCTATCGCCGGAGAATGGGTCGAATGAATGTGATGCAGTGCCGTGTCCGATGAGTACCGAAGGCATGAAAGGCAGCAGGAAAAGGAGAAGGGACTGGACAAAGGAGGAGACTGGCCACTTTATATTAGGGCCCATTTCTTGGGCCCGTTTCCAAACCCTAGGCATCAACCAATGAGAATGCTTAAATTGCCCAAATGGGCCCTATGAGGCTTTATATTAGGAGTCGACCCACTTCTCCATAGCTTATGTGGCAGGTGACATGGCAGCTTTTTGGAGGAAAAGTTTTGGGCCCAAGTCAAAGAATTGGGTCTACAACATTTGGAGACCCACTTCACTTCTTCGGCCCATTTGGGCAATCTAAGCATTCTCACTGGTTGATGCCTAGGGTTTAGAAACAGGCCCTAGAATATAAAGTGGCCCTAGAATATAAAGTGGCCCTAGAATATAAAGTGGCCCTAGAATATAAAGTGGCCCTAGAATATATAGGGTCAGGGTAAACCTTGTCCCAATTGCATTGCTTGGGCCCAAACATTTTGGCGCCAAAACCGTGCCACATAGGATGCCACATAGGATAAATTGAAGTTCCGGTCGGGCCCTAGTGTAAAGCCCTTGGGCCCAATTTGAAAGAATTGAGCCATCTTATTGGTCGAAATTTGAAGAATTCGGGCCGGCCCTCAATCCGGCCCCAAGTATAAAGTGGCCATCAGTGACCTCTAAACATTCCCAATGTTGTTTTTCTACATTATGGATGAAGGGCAAAAACTTTGAAGAGCCATAGTTTCTTCATCCAAATTCCATTTTTTAACGAAATCAATTATGTTTGGTCCCAAATGAAGTCTTGTTCGTATGGAAGAAATTCAACCCCATACATTGAAGTTTGAATCGATGGCATGCATTTTGGTGAAGGAGATGTCTAGTTCCTTTTAGAATCTTCTGGAAACTCCTAGTAGTTGGTGATGTTTTGATTGCAATAAGTATATTGATAGCAATTTCACTTCAAAGTGAAAATGTTGAGATTTTGTGATCTTATTTGCTTTTAAGATCTTATTTGCTTTTGTCTTCTACTAAAGAGCCATACCATTTAGGGGTTGAAATGGGTGTTTCGAAACTAGAATAGCAAGATGGTTTTGCAGGTGAAGAAAATAAAAGTTGCTCTTGTATTTGTATAGCTTTTACATTTTTATATTAGGTAAAAGCTCAAGTAGTTCATATAAAATTTCTTGTTTTTCTCAATCATTTTGGTATGGTTGGAATCTATAGACTTTATTTGCAAATTGTATTTAGATGATAGTTGATAGTATATCACAACAAACTATAGAGTTTTGATTTTTGAAAGACGTCCATATAGTCAAAAGTTTTTTATTAATGTTTTAAAGAGTAAAATATAATCTTTGTGATTACCTTGCCACGTACATTCCAAATCATGGCAACCTGATTTAGTTTACCAAATAATAGCTTTTGGAGTACATATAGACTACACACTTTTTTGTAGGTATATCTCTTTTATAAGCATTTATTTATTGTTGGATTATAGCTCATAAAGAGCTCATCTTATTTTTAGCCCAAAACACATTTTCAAATAAAGTGTCGTAGATAAAAATAAAGATAAGCTATTCAGGTCCCAACCGTACAAGTTGTAAGAGAGTTGTTGTAGGTCATGTGTACCAAAAATTGAGTCATTAGGACTCATAGATTGCAAGATTGTAACTTATAAATGTGCAAAATAGGCTACAACATTTCATCATTTTCACTTTTGGGTCATAATCCTACCAACAAAGCTACTCCAATAAAAAACTATACAACTAGAAAGTTATTTACGTTTATCTTAATATATTCCCTTTTTACCAAAAAAATCTTCATCAAAACTTCATGGCTCAAAATGAAGCGTTGCAATGGTGAAAACTGCCAAGAAAATTACAAAGAAAAAATAGTTTAAACCTTAGAAGGTTTACTTTTCATTGTGATAACATCATTGCAAATCTTACACCAAAAGTATTTGGATCCAAAATCTTCAACTAGAAAGTTGATAAATTTCATCTTAAGATTATTATCATGTAAAAATCAATTCATCAAAAACTACTTTTTGTTTCACATAAATTGGCTCGCAATGGTAAAACATGCCTAACGTTTGAAAACCCAAAACCAATTTAAGCTGCCTTCACCAAAGGAAGGAGGACTGATTGACATCATGAACGTTCAAGTCGATTAGAGTGCAAGCAATCCCAACAGTGAAAAGATAAAGGAAGAAGTAGTCATCACCGTCAAGCATCGACAAACAGGGACCCAGTAACTCGACACAGTCCCAAAGCTGCAATTGTGCTGAAGAAGAATCCGAATAGAATTGATATGGAACGTGACTGAAGAGTGCAGGGCCGAAATTGCACGGTGGGGAAAAAGTGCCGAAACTGGAATGTGCAAGATTATTTGGGATTGAAGTACAGCCAACGGTTGGTTGTGTGAAGCTGAGGCTGGAACGAAGTGCATGAAATTAGCAGATTGACGGAACCTAGAGAGTGAGCATTGGTCATCGAGAATCGAGTGAAGATGGTTATCAGAAGATGTGATCGAAGCTGCTGATTGGATGTCATGCTCGGGTGCCAAAATTGAAGTGGCGTTTGCTAATCAAAGCGAGCAACAGCTGCAGCAGGAACGAACGAGGAAAGGGGTCGAGCTGTTTGGAGGAGTTTGTGCCTGCAGATCAAACTGAGCAGGATTGATCAAGAGTTAAGTGATTTCCTCAAGGTCGCAGATTCGGTGGGTGTTGTGAGCAATTGAACAAGACCGGGTATTCATTCTTCTCATCAGCAGTGCTGGAGTATCGATTGATTGCGAAGCAGGTGCAGGTTGGAGTTACATGCTGTAGATGGATTAGAAGTTTGAAATCTTTTTGTATAAACTTGATCATAAGCTGTATAGCTTGAGTATTGCATTGCATCTGATTGTACATGGATTGGGTAAGAAATGAATCAAATTGGGTCGGAATTTGAAAGAGTTTCACTCGTCGAAGTATTTCGGTGAAATTAGGGATTCCTGTCTGCGACTGCTGAAAATCGCACGGCCATAGGGCCTCCTTCGGACGGCAGTAGGGTCTGCTTGTCCACGGCTTTAGGACTTATTTGCATGGCAATAGGTCACAGTGCACGGCCATAGGGTCTGGAGTCCGCAGCTTTGGGTTAAATCGCGTGGTAATAGACTGCCGGTTTAAATGCAGATTCAAATTCTTTTTATACTTTGATTGAGTATAAATCAAAATCCGTACGGTCAAAAATTGTGAAAGTCAACATACAAACTAATTGGACAGCTCTAAGCAAGATCTTACGGTTGGATTTTCCAAATGCAACTCTAAAATTGGAAGATCAATTTCCAAAATACCCCAATTAGACAAGTTTGTTCGAAATTTGTTTGAAAACTAAGTGTTGAGTTTTGAGTTTGCCTTTGGTTTTGGAGTAAGTAATAGGATTATTTAAAGAATTTGAATAATAAGACCGAAATTTGAAGTTGAGTGAGACCTATTGACATAAATTTTAGGGTAAGTCCCTGGGTTTGGGGTTGACATTTTTGATTTTGATATTCTTGGAATTTTAAATTGTTATTGAGTGTTTGAACAGGAGATTGAGCGGAGTGTGTGTTTGTGCAGGGCATAATTGCATACATACTGCATGTGTACAAGACCTATTGACCTGAGCGGATTGGCGAGTTGCACAGAGGTAGGCAGATTCTATATCATACCTTGCATCTGGATCTATTGACAAAACTGTTCGCTAGGCATTGTGTAAATAGTATCGGATGTAATATACTGGGACTGGACCTATTGACTAAATATTTATGTGTATTATTTCAAAGTATTATATCGGCATTTTGACTAGGTGATAGTCTGCATTTGGGTCTATTGACATAACCTGAACTATTGACCAGAACTATTGACCTCCCATAGAATCCTAGATAGGACTGGGACAACATCGTGTCTAGTGCATTGGTAACGGACTGGCAACCAAATTGAGTGATCCCTGGGTTTAAGAGTGAATCGTCGCGAGACGAGCCCTCAGGTACGTTTATACATAGTTACACTTATACCGCGAATACATGTGACCTTAGTCACAATACGACAGACTACTTTGTTTTTCCACCGTTGAACCACACTATACTGTAAGTAGTTTAGATTAGGGTAAAACCCCTACCACATGGCGGGTACCGCGGGGGTAGGGCGGGTACCGCGGGGGTAGGGCGGATACCGGGGGGTAGGGCGGGTACCGGGGGGGTAGGGCGGATACCGGGGGGTAGGGCGGGTACTGGGGGGTAGGGCGGGTACCGGGAGGGTAGGGCGGAGATGGTAAGGGGGAATGAGGGGAGTGAGGGTGAGAGAGGTGAGGGGGTGAAGATGAGGGGGGTGGGGTGAGGGGGGGTGGTATGAGGGGGAGTAAAGATGAGGGGGGGTGGTGTGAGGGGGGGTAAAGATGAGGGGGGGTGAGGTTGAGGGGGGGGTGAGGATGAGGGGGCGGGTGAGGAGGGAGGAGAAAAGAAGAAAGGGAGGAGTGGGGAGAGAAGGAGAGAGAAGGGGAGGAAGTGGAAGAGGAGTAGAATGATGGTCAATCCAATCATTGGAAATCCAAACATTCCCTCACTTTATCCGGGATACTCCAAATCCCGGCTTTAATGAGGGAATGTTTAAATTTGTTTGTCCCATTAATGATGCTTGTTTGCAAAACACAAGATTGGTAAGAGAGATGGCAAATGTTTTTCAAAACTACGTGGGGTGGGTGAGAGGAAGGGGCGGGTTACGGTGGGGGGGCGGATTACGGGGGAGGGGCGGATTACGGGGGCGGATTACGGGGGCGGATTACGGGGAGGGGCGGATTACGGGGCGGATTACGGGAGGGCGGATTACGGTGGGGAAGGCGGGTACCATGGGGGAGGTGGGACGGGTACCATGGGGGTAGGGCGGGTACCATGGGGAGTAGGGCGGGTGCCGGGAGGGGGTAGGGTGGAGTGCCGGAGGGGGGTATGGCGGGTACCGGGAGGGGGGGTAGGGCGGGTACCACGGGGGGTAGTGAGGAGATGGTAAGGGGGAATGAGGGGAGTGAGGGTGAGGGGGTGAGGGAAGTGAGGAGGGGTGAGGATGAGGGTGGGGTGGGGTGAGGGGGGGGGGTAAAGATGAGGGGGGGTAAAGATGAGGGGGGGGGGTGAAGATGAGGGGGGGTGTGAGGATGAGGGGGGGATGAGGATGAGGGGGGGTGAGGTTGAGGGGGGGGTGAGGATGAGGGGGTGGTGAGGATGAGGGGGGGGGGTGAGGTTGAGGGGGGTGAGGGAATAGAAGAGGAGGGAAGGGAAGGCATACTCAATACAATCGTAGAAAAGTCAAACATTCCCCCCACTATATCCGGGAAAGTCCAAATCTCGACTTTAGTGAGGAATGTTTGGACTTCATTACCTTAAAAATACCCGATAGGTGAAAGAAGGAGCCAAGGGGGATCCAAGGAAAGAGAGAAATGAAGTTTCCGTATTTCCCCCTCTTATTCAAAATTGCCCCACTACAAACCAATTCCCGCCTCTATTTCAAAGTCGAGCTACCACATCCCAAAAAAAATGATATTCTTAAACTGTGTGCTATTTTTCTCCAATCCCACCTTCTATTATGTTTAATTCATTCTTTTTCCCAATGCTATATTACAAATAAATTTATCATCCTAATGGTTTAATCATATATTTGATTTTACGCTCACAATTTATATTAAGACTAAAGAATGTACTGGTGGGTAGTATTATGTTTATTTCATTCGTTTTCCCAATATTATATTACAAATAAGTTTATCATCCTAATGGTTTAATCATATATTTGATTTTACGATCACAATTTATATTAGGACTAAAGAATGTACTGGTGGATAGTATTATGTTTATTTGATTCTTCTTCCCAATATTATATTACAAATAAATTTATCATCGTAATGGTTTAATCATATATTTGATTTTACGATCACAATTTATATTAAGACTAGAGAATATACAATTTATATTAAGACTAGAAAATATACTGGTGGGTAGTGTTATGTTTATGTTTATGTTCAATCTTCCTCCTTAATATTATATTACAAATAAGTTTATCATCCTAATGGTTTAATCATATATTTGATTTTACGATCACAATTTATATTAGGACTAAAGAATGTACTGGTGGATAGTATTATGTTTATTTGATTCTTCTTCCCAATATTATATTACAAATAAATTTATCATCGTAATGGTTTAATCATATATTTGATTTTACGATCACAATTTATATTAAGACTAGAGAATATACAATTTATATTAAGACTAGAAAATATACTGGTGGGTAGTGTTATGTTTATGTTTATGTTCAATCTTCCTCCTTAATATTATATTACAAATAAGTTTATCATCCTAATGGTTTAATCATATATTTGATTTTACGATCACAATTTATATTAGGACTAAAGAATGTACTGGTGGGTAGTATTATGTTTATTTGATTCTTCTTCCCAATATTATATTACAAATAAATTTATCATCGTAATGGTTTAATCATATATTTGATTTTACGATCACAATTTATATTAAGACTAGAGAATATACAATTTATATTAAGACTATAAAATATACTGGTGGGTAGTGTTATGTTTATTTCAATCTTCTTCCCAATATTATATTACAAATAAATTTATCATCCTAATGGTTTTATCATATATTTGATTTTACGATCATAATTTATATTAGGACTAGAAAATATACTAGGTAGTGTTATGTTTATTTCATTCTTCTTCAAATAACATTTTATTTAAAAAAATTTAAAAAATTTAAACAACATTTAAAAAACGCATCACGTGTCCTTACTCCCTCTTCTATCCCACCTCCCACCCCCTTTCCCCCTCCCCTACCCCCCGTTTCCCCCCTCCTCCCCCCTTATACCTCCCTATACCCCCCTATCCCTCCCCCTTACCCCCCCTAACCCACCTTACCTCCTTACCCCCCCCCTAACCCTCCTTACCCCCCCTAACCCCCCTTCCCAACCCCTAACTCCCCCGTACCCCCCCGTACCCCACCCTACCCCCCCGTACCCCGCCCTACCCCCCGTACCCCGTCCTACCCCCCCATACCCCGTCCTACCCCCGTACCCGTCCTACCCCCGTGCCCCGTCCTAGCCCCCCTCCCTCCCTACTACCCCTCCTCCGCCCCCCTCCTCCGCCCCCGCCCCTTCGACCCCTCACTCGCCCCGCACCTCGCCACCCGCCCTCCCGCCCCGCCACCAAATGTAATCCGCCCCCTCAAAAGTTCACCTGCTCTAACAAAAGTTCACCCGCCATGGCAAAATTTCACCCGCCCCGACACCACGATGGACTTACACGTCACATCCTACGTGGCTTTTTACTACAAAGTTTTTTACCCATGAAAAAATTACACGCCCCCTTCAAACAAGGTGGGCGGGCATGCCCGTCCGTCCGGGACAACTCGTACGTCCGTTTTGTCCGCCCGATTGCCTCAACACGCCCGATATGACAACCTTGTCTGTACCTCATTTGTAGATTGTGAAAATACAGATGTACCTCATTTGTATATAACGCATTTGGGTCAAATCTTACTTAGCACTTTGGAATTTTGTATAAAATTCACAAATGCGAATCACATGTTGCAAATTTTTGCAATCCTCCCGAAAACCTATTTCGAATGTGGTCATAATTTTATTTTGAATTTACTAGTGCTAAAAATAGGTCACATCTCTTAAGTTGGTGCTTTTAGGATAGTCTACCTTATTTGTATTCATAGCACTCATGGATGATACACAAAATCGACACATGTACCGAGAGCGACTCATAGGCCCTTTTCAACCCAAAAGGTCTTGGGTGTTTCTTGGAAGCTTGAAACCTTAGGACTTAAGTTTTATGTCTCTATTTACTCCCGTGGGTGTGAACCATTCATTTTTCTTTATTCTTAGGGCTTCTAACCGTAAGATTTTGTACCTGAGACTATCTTGGTTACTGTTTCCAAAATTGACTGTTGGATATTTACCTTTTGAGAAATCATCACTTCCAAAGTTTGTCTCTCGAGTTTTTTTGGGCTTTTAGAAAATTGGTTTAAAGATTTTTAGTTGAGTGGCAGCCCTTGTAGATTAAGGAAACTTTTTGACTTAGGTCACTTTGAAAATTTAGTAGTGATTTAGTATTTAGTGAACATATTTCTAAAAGAATTAAAATAATCACTTTAGTAAGCTGTTCCATTTCGAATCCCAACCCAAGGATTGTCCTAAAAGATTCAAATATTGGAATTTGACTTTGCGGATTTTACCACATACACTTTGCATTATAAGAAGAATACAATAAAAATCTTAGGCAAAAAACATTATTTCTAACCCCTTCATCTAAGCTGCCCGAAATTGCACAGACAAATTGTGTTTTTCATGGAGCTTTAGGGGTTAACTCAAAGGTACATAGAAGCTTTGAAGTTTGATGCCCTATAAGTTCAACTTCAAACAAAAGTTCATAACAAATTGTGAAAAGTCCAAAATTGATTATTAAATTCGGACTAAAATGAAATTGCGACTTGCAATACTTGATAACTAACCGCTATACCTTTCTAGGTTAATAAACGAATAAGCTAACAATGTTCACACGTTTATCCTCCTTTAAATATTATAAGTAAGTTGATTAACTTGCTCAGCACAAAAAATCACCGGAAGTGTAAGTTGCAGCAAACCCTACTCATGCCATGTGATTATGCTGATACTTATATTTAAGGCATGTTCGCACCTGGCCTTAGAGGAGGTCTTAGGAGGGAGTCTTAACTCTATTCAAAAGTGTCAGTGTGTTTCTTTCTACATTCATTAGTAATTACCAATCCTACATGGATGTCCACATGGCACGCTTTAAAGAGTAGGGTATTAGTAAACATTTAGGAGGACAAAAGAGATTTGAGCAATAGTAGGCAATACTTAAGGGAGCACCAATATTGGAAAGATTCTCAAATTTTCCTCACTTAAGAGTGGTCTTATGTATTGTCCCACTTGAGGAGCCATTACGTAATTCCCTCACTATTGATATCACCTTTACGAACCTCATTGATGACAGCTTTCCTCAAAAGAATGTATTCCTCTCCAAATTGTGGGGGTGCTAAATTTTTATCCACGCTTTTTGCAAAAGCCAGGTGCGAACAAGCCTTTAGTGTACTCTACCACTTACCACTAAAATGCACAGACACTACTTGCACTCTTGACCCCATGGCAGACTTGTCACGCCATTGTTGCTCGGTCCACCTTATTGTGCCCGATACGTGCTCCAGGTCAGCTACTTCACGCTCTAGGAACGCGGCCAAGGCTATCGGCTCCGATCTTGGAAAACCATAAATTCCAATGATGTGATGATGTTTGTACAACGAAAGAAGTGAATAAATGGATGGAATTTGAGAAACTATATCTCCTTTATCCACAGTTAGATTTCAACTTTATTTTTTGGAATGGAATCCAATTAGAGTTTAGTTTTGGTGATAGAAACTTAAAGTACGTCAAAGATTTTTTAAAGCATAGGTTTGAGTGCAAAGGGTTTGAGTGCAATACTTCTGGATTACTCTTCTTCGGTAAATGTTTTGGCGGTTTCCCCTAGTGCAAGGCTACTATATGAGTTCGGTGATTTTTTTGATAACTGTATGTATTTCGTGCAATGGTGTTCTTAAAATGAAGGTAAACAACTTTTTAGTTAGTAAAATGTTTATTGCAATTGGTTTGTTGGTAGAATTTGCCTACTAAAGTGAAAGTGATGTAATTTTGCGGTTTGTTTTTTGTACTAATATGTTATGATCTCGCAATGTATGAGGCTTCATGAACCAAATTTTGGTCTAAGTGACGTACAACAAGTACAATGAGATTATACGGATGAGATTTGAATAAGTATCCTTCAATTTCATCCATAGCTCTTTTTTTGACAATGTACTTTTTTGTTAAAAATGGGCTATAACTTTTAGGAATAAAAACAATTCTTATGGCCCTTCATCATATACGGTTGAGAACAAGCTACAAGAACCCTACCCTCAAAATTGACAGAAGATCTTACTTGATTTGGAGTGAATCAATTTGCATGGCAAACAACATTGGAGAAAGTTTTCCAATGTCTAAGCTCATAGAAATTTTCAATTATAGGTTCATAGTAATTCCAAATTTACAATAAGAAAGTGGTAAATTTTCAAAAATTACATGACCCTTAAATGCCCCGATTTGGCAGGATATCCCCCACGCTGGGACTTACCAGGCGTGGGGTCTTGGATGAATCTTGTCCGGGCCCGCAAGGGTGAGGGGTAAAAACCCCCTATTTTTTTGTTGTTGATTGGAAAAATGAGACTCCTTGAACTAATGTGGGGTCTCTGATTCCAAATATAAACTCAGAAAAAATAAAATAGGGCCGCAGGCTCTTTTTTTAAAAAGTAGGGAAAGAAGGCTTGAGGCATGGCAAGGTCCCAACTTGGGGGATGTCCTGTCCACGCCTAAATGCCCAAGGGGGGTTGAAGCCTAGGAACACAAGTTCTTCTCAAAGTGTTATGGATGAAAATAAAGGTGAGAGTGCAAAATAGGCAACTTGTCTCTCTCGTAAGTAGGTAGGTAGACATAGTAACTTCATTATTTTGAACTTTTTACAATTGCTATGAATCTTTGAAGGGAGACTTATAAGTGCTGCTGAAAATGTGCCCTGATCTGACACCTTGTAAACTTTGCAATGGGTGCATAGTATTGTTGAATTTTGAAGTTATTACACACATGTGGGTGTAGAAACCTAGAGCACCGTTATTGGTATTGCTCCATTAGGCACCACAAGCCTTGGCTTGGTGGTTAGGGCTTAGGCCCCCAATGAGGAGGTCGTGGGTTCTATTCCCCATGCCGGCGTGGTGCTCACCACTATAGTCCACTCAACTATTGTGGGAGGTCCTTGGACCTTATTGTATGGGTACATCAAAGCCCTTTGGGTATACTATGTCAAATATCTTCAAGGCACTAGTAACTAGGCTAAAAACTAGCGTAGTTATAGTGTTCACCCTCGAGAGGGGAAGTAGTATTGTTCTAATTTCCCCTTGTCCGGTGGCCATCGGGATATTAGCATTATGAACGGACACTTCATTCACGCCGGCCCCTTAGAAAGAACCCTTAGAAAGAACTGGAGTTTCTATCTATTATCTATTGCTCCATTTCACTCCATTTTAGAGCACTCTCCGTTGCACACACTGTTGACTCTGTCACGGATTGGTCGCCATTCTCGATCTATCTTACCCGATACGTATTCCAGCTCCGCTACCACGCGCTCTCAGGACGCGGCCATGGCTATCTGCTCCGATCCTGGACTACACCCAATCCACTGCCGCGAAGGAACGATACGATTGTCGGTATTAATGTTGAATAAAAGAAGCAGCATTGTCCCTAAACGCTTGAGCCACTCAATTCAACCTCCATCTCTTGCCTGTCTGTGCCTTGATCCAACTCATCTCGCGCTTGCACTCAGCTGGGGAATCGCTTCATCGCCCTTCCTCTGAGGTGGGATTCTCTAAACACGCTCTCACTGGATTTTCATTGCTCCTTCGATGGCCCTGCTACCACCCCTTTCTGCTAGTCGATCGTCACTATCAACAGTGTAGGGTTTCAACCGCGCGTGGATTAGAATTTGTGGAAGTTGTCAGGTCCAGGATGCTCTGTAACTCACGCCGTAGTTAAATTGCACACGAGATGTAACCGATCTCTAGAACGGATGGAAGAACCGCTCTAGCAGTCAAAACGTATATGTTGAATAGACTATGTATTCATACTGTCGTTGAAGTTTGATGTTTTGGTGATGCCCTGGCTCCTCGTACTTGATCCTGAGCCAACGAACATGGAGCTCCTTCTTGGAATTGCGATGTCAAAGGCTGAGATTGATGTGGTTGTTTTGCAGCTTTGACGATGGCACACACAGACTCATGGACGGGTTCTTCTTAAACGCCAAATGCAGCAGGCCCGCATAGACTGGTTTGGGAGGGCGGGCCAGCGTTGGGTACAGGGAGTATCCCAGCAGCACCAGGGTGTCCTGGAATGTCTGAGCCCGAACTCGAGGTAAGGTTTTGGCTGGGAATGGACGTGGGTAGGTTGACTTTGAAGTGGTTGTGCAGGACTGAGACTCTGTTGAGATTGTAACGGACAACAGCTTGTTTGTTTACATAATTGAAATAAGGAGGGCAGTTGCAGGGCTGATGGTAGGTAATCGGACCGATCATTCAGGAGAGCAGTATTCATTATTATAAGTAGCATGGTTGGCTTCTGTTCCGAAGAACTGTTGGTCCATGAGTAGCGTGCAGGAATGTAGGATAAGCGACAGTGGTGTCCAATTTTGATATCGTGTGGTGTTTACATGTGTGGGGTGCAGGCTGTACAAAGATTCCGGTCGCTGGGTCCTCAATTGAGATCCACACTGATTCATCTAATCCTGTCTGAAAGTTGTCTATCAATCGACATAAGGTTGGAAAGCCTTCCTCAGACATGTGAATGGCTCGCAGTTGTCCAGGGTCGACCGCGCTCGGATGTTTATCACGATGTGAGTCATGCCAGCCGCCGAGTCTTCACGTAGTTAATGTAGTGTATGGAATGTGTACTGTTGTTTTCATGTGATGGGGATGTGTGCTGACATCAAGTGGTAGTATTGGCAGCACGTTCTTGAATATTTGTTGATTAGCAGTGGGGATGATCCCGCAGAGTGGTGCACTTACTGGTGATGTCATGTGTCCGCAGGTGAGCATATTGATGCAAGTGAAATTAGTGCACGTCAAATCACTTCCATCTACCAGCAAAGGAAGGAAAGACTCGGTGGGAATTGATTATTTATGCTTTCGTGTGTTTGGAAAATTTGTGGGGGAGTTGATACGAAAATATCCTGTTTTGGACACTCACAGATCTCTTGTGTTAAAAGACAACAGGAAGCTTTTTGTAGGGAGAGAGTTGATGACCCCGCATCAAGTAAGGGTACTCAATTTGTGTTTTTGCGAGAAGTTGGAGAGCATTGATGTGAGGGGTTTAGTGAAGCTGCGGTCGCTTATTGTCTGCGGATGTTCAAAGCTGAAGGAAATAGTAGGGTGGGAAGACCTTAGGGAGCTTGGATGGCTTGAGATTCTTTGTTGCGTTAAATATGTTGGGTATCCGGATTTCAGTCACCTTCCGTCTCTGAGAGTGTGTATCCTACGTCGGTCCGGTAGAGATGGACCCGTAAGGCAGAAATTTGACATCAGCCACTGCGTGCGACTACATAGAGTGGTGATCTAAGCTCGTTGAAGTGCTTGGAAGAATTGAATCTTTCAGGATGTTCCGCCCTATTGGCCGTTACTGGCTTGAGTAGTTTGCATTCTTTGAGTAGGCTCGACCTTAGTGGGTGCAGTGGCTTGGGTAGTTTACCTGACATAGGTCACATGAAGGAACTGGTTTACATTGATATATCTGGGAGTTGTGTGGAAGAGATTCTAGGCATTGGGAAACTAGTGAGCCTCAAGACTTTGAACTGTCATTGCTCAAAGCTAAAGCGTCTTCCTTATCTTCATCACCTACCTCAGTTGCAAAAGGTTTTGCTTGGGGGGACACCATTGGTAAAGGAGGACCCATCATCCTTTTACTTTGATAAACTAGCGGTGTTCTTCAATCAGGAGGACAAGAGTGCGCTTGTAGATCTTAAGTTGTAGTGATAGTGAGTGTTCTGGTGATGAAGATGAACATTTTGAATATCTAGAACGAAATGTTCTGATAGGAGTACTCGTTGTAGGGTGTATAAAGATTTGATTTCCTATGTTAGAATCACATTACAATGTGGGTATGCATGAAGGCTTTCTTCTTTCTTGGTGAGAGAGTCTCCAACTTTCCACTTCCAATTCATAGAAATCTTTTTCAAGGAAGTTTTGCGGTTCGAGAACTGGCACTCCACTTCAACTTTCTTTGCTCCCCGAGCCTTGTTATATTAGCAGTTTGAATGCGTGCGGACCAGGGGTGAGACAGGCCGAAGGTGCACCTGTTGGTTTGTTTTGCATTGTCTGTAATATAAATTGCTGAACTCGCATCACTGGCACTGATCTTCCCACTTTCACCTAAAAATGGCACACGGAAATAGTAAGATGAATGCACCGTGGTATCAATCGACGGTACTTACTCAATCTAAATATAGTATTTACCTGGAGAGCAGGAAAGCACAGAGATTCAGTGAGAGCTGGTTTGTGGAGTCCTAATCGAGGCGCATCATATGTTGTCATTCTGAACTAGGGCTTCTGCTAAGTACCAAGGATGGAAAAGCAACTTATGAAGAGAGTAGATGTTACAGTGAACTAAATATATTATTCAGGGTTGATGAGTGAGATGAACTTGGTTGATAGCGCAGGCTAGGGAATTAGACATCTAAGTATATCCTTCGATTGCTTCGAATCTCCAAACAAGTGCGGATACGAAGTTGGAAACGATAGAGCAGCCTGCAGTTTGTACACGAATGAGAATGATTGCTTCAAAAGAAAAAGAAAATGGGAATAGAGATCAGAATCAGTATGCAGTTCACCGTCTTACTTGAACAGGTGGGAACATGGCATTCCCACCGTGATCCTCGCCACAAATCCAAGAATGCCTCTCACCTGCAATCACATTTTGAGCTTAATTGGACATAGGTCAGTGAATGTGACTGTCATCATACGTAATGCTTAGCCTGGAAGTTAGTAAGTTACTGAAACTATGACTGTCATTCAAGTGTTTACATCGCATCGATTTTTACAATTTGGACAAACTATTTTAGAGATCTACATACGGGCAAAGTGTCTCCGCAATCGATGGTAAGATCATAAAGTTTGCACGATTCTGATGATGGAGAAACTCATAGAACTTGCGTCGTACATCGATTGCAACACTCTAGTAGTACATGAAGGTGATTGTTAAGTGCCACAACACTCAAACTCAAACTTGTAGTTTCTTTGTTAACCTCTAAACATTCCCAATGTTGTTTTTCAACATTTTGGATGAAGGGCAGAAACTTTGAAGAGCCATAGTTCCTTCACCCAAATTCCGTTTGTGACAAAATTACTTATGTTGGGTTACAAATGAAGTCTTGTTTGTGTGATAGAAATTAAACCCCATATGATGGGTTTGTATTGATTGCATGCATTTTGGTGAAGGAGATGTCTCGTTCCTTTTAGGAACTTCAAAATACTCCTAGTAGTTGGTGATGTTTGGATTGCAATAAGTACATTGGTAGCATTTTCACTTCAAAGTGAAAATGGTGGGATTTTGCTATCTTATTTGCTTTTGTCTTCTACTAAAGAGTCATACTATTTAGGGGTTAAACTGGGTGTTTCCAAAACTAGAATAGCAATATGGTTTCGCGGTTCAAGAAAATAAAAGTGTCTTTTGTATTTATTTAGCTTTTACATTTTTATATTAGGTTAAAGCTCAAGTAGTTAGTATAAAAAATGCTTCTTTTCCTCAATCATTTTGGTATTGTTGGAATGTATAGACTTTATTTGCAAATTGTATTCAGATGATAATTGATAGCATATCACAACAAACTATAGAGTTTTGATCTTTGAAAGACGTTCATACATTCTGATAATTTTTTGTTAATGTTTTATGGAGTAGAATATGATTTTCATAATTACCTTGCCACATACATACCAAAACATGGCAATCTTATTTGGTATACCAAATAATAGCTTTTGAAGTACATATAGACTACAACATTTTTTTTGAGTATATCTATTTTAGAAGCATTTATTTCTTATTTGATTATAGCTCATAAACATCTCATCCTATATTTGACCCAAAATGCATTTTCGAAAAGAGCGTCATAGAGGAAAACAAAGATATGCTATTTGGGTCCCAACCATACAAACTTGTAATAGACTTGTTGTAGGTCATCTGAATCAAAAAATGAGTTATCACGCTTCATAGATTACAAGATTGTAAATTATGAGTATGCAAAATAGGCTACAACATTTCATCACATTCACTCTTGGGTGATAATCCTATCAAAAAATTTACTCTAGTGAAAAAATATCTGGCTAGAAAGTTATTAACCTTCATATTAATATTACCTTTGTACAAAAAAATCATCATCAAAACTTCTTGGCTCAAAAATAAGCCTTGCAACCGTGAAAACCACCCATTGATCATTCTACTCCATATACAATAAAATTGCTACCTACATTACTTGATATATAACAACTATACCTTTCTAAAGGAAATGACAAAGAAATTGGCTAACTATGTTCACACATTTGCCCTCCTTTAAATATTATACGTAGTTGTTTAATTTGCTCAATCCAAAAAATCATCAGAAGTGTAAAGCTGCAGTAAATCCTACTCATGCCCTGTGGCTATACTAATAATTACATTCAGTGTAGTCTAAGGCACCACAAGCCTTGGCTTGGTGGTTAGGGCTTAGGCCCTCAATGCGGAGGTCGTGGGTTCTATTCTCCATGCCGGCGTGGTGCTCACCACTAAAGTCCACCCAACTATTGTGGGGGGTCTTTGGACCTTGTAGTATGGGTACCTCAAAGCCCTTTGGGGAAATACTATGTCAAGTATCTTCAAGGCATTAGTAACTAGGCTAGAAACTAGCGTAGTTATAGTGTCCACCCTCGAGAGGGGGAAGTAGTATTGTTCCAATTTCCCCTTGTCTGGTGGCCATCAGGATATTAGCATTACGAAAGGACACTTCATTCACGCCGGCCTGTGAACCCAAAAACCACCATGAGGTGGCATTTGGTCACAAGGGGTTTTGAAGAGCAAGATTAGATGAGAAAAGAAGAGGGGAAGAAGGAAGGCAAGAAGAAGACAAGGAAATAGGAAAGAAGAAGAAGAGAACCACCGGCCGGATGGCTTGGAAGTGGTCTCTACTCTTTTGATTGCCATTCCTTCGTCTTGGGTCCAAATGGGGCGTGCCATAGCTTTTTGGAAAGCTAAGCTCAATGTGCACCCGCCCCTAAAATCTCAAAGGCAGAAGATCAACGAGCTAAGACTGATTGCTGTTTGACTGTGGCGGTTTTTGCCACTGCCGGGGGGAAAACTTTTTCAACACCACAACTTTGGAAGCTCATATCTCCCTCTCTACAACTCGGAATTGAGCATGCTTTATACCATTGGAAAGCTCTACTGGAGCTCTATCTAGTGTAGAAATCTCAGAGGAGTTAAAGAAAAATCGAGTGAGTTATGGGGGAAACAATCTGGCTAGCTTCCATAGGGCAAGAACAAGCTCTTATCTAAATAACAAAGGAACTCAATAAGGAGGAGGAAGATGAGTGAGGCAAGACAAACATTTTGAGAAGGCTCTCCTTCTCCTAACTACTAACACTTCAAAAGCAAGATCATTTTCAGAAGGGCTCTCCTTTTCCTAACTACTAATAATTCAAGAAAGATGATCAAGGTGAACAAAGAGGAAAAGGAGGCCCATGGCCTTCCTCCTCCTAACTACATAGATGGATAGGTAGGTGAACAAAATGGAGGAGAAGGGGGCCCAAGGCCTCCCTTCTCCTACTCTAACCTAAACTAAGAGGAAATGGAAGAGGTGAAGATAGCTTGGAAACAAGCTATTAAGTACCAAATGGGAGCCGCCAAAGAGGCGGCTCACCATAACCCTAACTAAGGCCTAAGCCCTAACTAAGGCATGGATGAATGACCGCCACTCCACGCGCTCCGTCCTTGAAGCCCAATCCTATCAACGACTTCATCAATGGATGTAGCTCCCACATGCTACCACAAGGTTAGATGAATAAATCTCTTAACAACCAAATTTCAAACACAACAAGGACATCAAAGACTACTTGTACAAGGCCCATGGTAAATTTCTAACCCAACTCCAAGTCCCTAATTCTTACGCTAATCAAACCAAGGATCCACTAGGGGGCTTTTTACCTCCTCTAGTCCTTCCTTATCGAACCAAGGATCCACTAGGGGGCTTTTTACCTCCTCTAGTCCTTCCTTATCGAACCAATCACTCCTAATCTAAACTAAGCTCAAAATTCATGCTAAATAATCTAGCAAAGGCCTTGCGACAACTAATCTTTAATATACCTATTGCATTCAAAACTCAATTATCATAAATTCATCAAATTACCTCAAGATGTCATGGTTTGCAGACAATTCATTAATAAAAATCCATTATTAGTAACACTTAAGCAAAAGAGAGCTTACACGCTCTCACACGGCCCCTTAGAAAGGGACCGGAGTTTCTATCTATCTTTCTATCTATCTAGTGTAGTCTACCACTTACCTCCAGAACACACAGACAATACAAGCACTGTTGACCTTCTCGCAGATTTGCCACGCCATTCTTTGATCGATCCACCTTATCGTGCCCGATACGTGCTCCAGGTCCGCTACTTCCCGCTCTCGGAACGCGACCAAGGCTATCGGCTCCGATCCTAGAATACCCCCAAATTTCCGACACTGCGGCAAAGGAACGATACTCGGTACTGATGTCACATAAGAATCAGTGTTTTCTATGAACGCTGCAGCCACTTCAATTCAACCTCCATCTCCTGCCTGTCTGTGCCTTGATCCAACTCATTTCGCGCTTGCACTCAGCTGGGAAAACGCTTCATCGCCCTTCCTCTGAGGTGGGATTGTCTAAGCACGCTCTCTTACTCGCTCACTGGATTTTCATTGCTCCTTCGATGGCCCTGCTACCACTTCTTTCTGCTAGTCGACTTCCGCGATCCTCAATTTCAATAGTTTCGGGTTTCAACCGCGCCTGGATGAGAATTCGCCATGGTCTCTACCCGTACCTACTCCTCGGATCCACTCAAGGGGTGTGAAATATTTCGGGGTTTGGAAGGCGTGGAACACAGTTCGCTTGGTTCTATTTGCTAGAATGGTGGCGTTTGTGATTGCACTGACAGAACCTGCGTAAGCTCTCAGCTCCAGGATGCTCTGTAACTCACGCCATAACTGAATTGCAGCTGATTTCCAGAACGGGTGGACGAGCCGCTCTCGCAGTCGAAACGTATTTGTTAAATTGACTGTGTATTCATACTGTCGTTAAAGTTTGATGTTTTGGTGATGCCCTGGCTCTTATTTGATCCTGAGCCAACGAACGTGGAGCTCCTTCTGGAACTGCGATGTCAAAGGCTGAGATTGATGTGGTTTTACTGCAGCTTTGACGATGGCACACAGAGACCCATGGATGGATTCTTCTCAAACGCCAAATGCAACGTACCAGCCATGGGCACACAACCCTGGCGCTTTCCAACTCTATCAGGTTCCGAACAGCAATTACTCCGCCCAAAATCCACCTGGAGGTGAGTTCCACTCCATGAGCTAGAGCCAGACATGTGAGGTGATCATGAGTGGTGTGGGACAAAGTTCAAGCTGCATACATTTTCAGTTTCGTCAAGTGTTGTTTCGAGAGGAGCACCTGTAATGTGTGACAGAGTGGGGCATGGCGTGTGCACGAGAGTCATGAATTAATACCCCTTCGTGAGTTGCCCTGCACAACAGTCTTTGCGGGTTCTATGTCAAGCGCTGGCGCGATAGTGGATTAATCAATGTACACAGAAGTAATAACGGAGCATGCACAGCCTGGTGCAGTCGATGAAGAGCCACTGGAGTATGGGTCGAATGAATGTGAAGCAGTGCCGTGTCCGATGAGTACCGAAGGCAGGAAAGGCAGCAGGAAAAGGAGCAGGGATTGGACAGAGGAGGAGACGATGGTTCTGGTTGAGTGTAAGAGGGCATGGTTCGAGGACGTAGGAAGTCGGTATCGCAAGCAGAAGTCGAGTGCTACGAACTGGGACGCTATCGCTGAAGAAGTGACGGACAGTCTTGGCAATTCGAGGACAGGGGAGCAGTGTAGGCTACGATGGGACACGCTGGTGAAGTCCCACCGACTGATCAAAGAGCGATGTGTGGAGAGTGGGAAGGAATACGCCGAGGTGCTGGAGGAAGACAAGAGGAGTCTGAAGCTGGCTACATCGTTGAAGCCGGAATGGTATGAGGTGATTGACAATATCTCCGGCAAAGCCCGGTCTCAGAAGCAGGGCAACCCGGGCGCCCGCAAGTCTCAGAATGGTGGAGCAGGTGATGGTCCGGCCAGTGCAGGTACTGCAAGAACTGAAGCAGGCCCGCATAGACTGGTTCTGGAGGGCGGGCCAGCGTTGGGTACAGGGAGTATCCCAGCAGCACCAGGGTGTCGTGGAAAGTGTAAGGGCAGACGTGAGGTAAGGTTTTGGCTGGGAATGGACGTGGGTAGGTTGAATTTGAAGTGGGTGTGCATGAATGAGATTCTGTTGAGATTGTAATGGGCAAGAGCTTGTTTGTTTATATGATTGAAACAAGGAGGGCAGTTGCAGGGCTGATGGTAGGTAATCGGACCGATCATTCAGGAGAGCAGTGTTTATTCTCATGAGTAGCATGGTTGGGTTCGGTTCTGTTCCGGAGAACTGTTGGTGCATGAATAGCGTGCAGGAATGTACGAGAGCGATAGTGGTGTCCTATTTTGATATCGTGTGGTGTTACATGTGTGGGGTGCAGGCTGTACAAAGATTCCGGTCGCTGGGTCCTCAGTTGAGATCCACATTTATTGATCTAATCCAGTCTGAAAGTCGTCCATTATCCGACATGAGGTTGGAAAGCCTTTCTCGGGACATGTAAATGGCTCGCAGTTGTGCAGGGTCGACGGCGCTCGGATGTTTATCACGATGTAAGTCATGCCAGCCGCTGAGTCTTCACGGAGTTAATGTAGTGTATGGAATGTATACCGTTGATTTCATGTGATGGGGATGTGTGCTGTCTTGAAGTGGTATTATTGGCAGCATGCTCTTGAATATTTGTTGATTAGCAGTGGGGATGATACCGCAGAGTGGTGCACTTACTGGTGATGTCATGTGTCCGCAGGTGAGCATATTGATTCAAGTGAAATTAGTGCACGTCAAATTACTTCCACCTGCCGATGATGAAGTCGAAGACAAGGTGGAAATTGACTATTCATGCTTTGATGTGTTTGGCAACTTTGTGGAGAAGTTGATAAAAAATAATCATGTTTTGGACACTCACAGATCTTTTGAGTTTGAAGACAACAGGAAGCTTCTTGTAGGGAGAGAGTTGATGACCCCGCATCAAGTTAGGGTACTCAATTTGTTTTGGTGCGAGGAATTGGAGAGCATTGATGTGAGGGGTTTAGTGAAGCTGCGGTCGCTGATTGTCCGCGGATGTTCAAAGCTGAAGGAAATAGTAGGGTGGAAATACCTTAGAGAGCTTGGATGGCTTGAGATCTTTGAATGCATCGAATACGTTGAGTATCCGGATTTAAGAGACCTTCCGTCTCTGAGATTGTGTTTCTTAGACCGGAAGGTCCGGAGCGACATCTATGATGAACCGGTAGCGTACGACTTTGACATCAGCCATTGTGTGCGACTACATAGACTGGATATATGGGACGACGGACTACTGGAAGAGAGTGGGGATCTAAGCTCGTTGAAGTGCTTGGAAGAATTGAATCTACGGGGATGTTCTGCCCTAATGGCCGTTACTGGCTTGAGTAGTTTGCATTCTTTGAGTAGGCTCGACCTTAGTGGGTGCAGAGCCTTGGGTAGTTTACCCGACATAGGTCACATGAAAGAACTGGTTTACATTGATATATCTGTGAGTTGTGTGGAAGAGATTCTCGGCATTGAGAAACTAGTGAGCCTCAAGACTTTACATTGCATTGAGTCAAAGCTAAAGCATCTCCCTGACCTCCATCACCTACCTCAGTTGCAGCAGGTTTGGCTTCGGGGGACACCATTGATAGAGGAGGACCCATCATCCTTTTACTTTGATAAATCTGTGGTGGTCTTCAATCGTGAGGACAAGAGCGTACTTGTAGATTTTACCTTTAGTAGTGACATTGAGTGTTCAGGTGATGAGGATGAACATATTGAATAAAACATAATGTTCTGAAAGGAGTACTCGGTGTAGGGTGTATAATGATTTGATTTCCTATGTTAGAATCATATTGCAATGTGGGTATGCATAAAGGCTTTCTTCTTGCTTGGTGAGAGTGTCTCCAACTTTTCACTTCCAATTCATAGAAATCTTTGTCAAGCAAGTTTTGCGGTTCTAGAACTGCCACTCACTTCAACTTTCTTTGCTCCCTGAGCCTTGGTATACTAGCAGTTTGAATGCGTGCGGACCACGGGTGATACAGGCTGAAGGTGCACGTGTTGGTTTGTTTTGCATTGTCTGTAATATAAATTGCTAAACTCGCATCACTGGCACTGATCTTCCCACTTTCACCTCAAAAAGGCACACGAAGTAGTATGATAAATGCACCGTGGTATCAATTAACAGTATTCAATCTCAAACTAGATCACGCTGTAGAGCAGGGAAGAGCAGAGATTCAATGAGAGCTGGTTTGTGGAAACCACATCGAGGCGCTTCATATCTTGTCATTCTGAACTAGGGGTTCTGCAAAATAGCAAGGATGGAAAAGCATCTTATGAAGAAAATAGATGTTACAGTCAACTGAAAATATTATTCAGGGTTGATAAGTGAGATGAACCTGGTCCATAGCGCAGGGAATCAGACATCTAATATCCTCCGATTGCTTCGAATCTTAAAACAAGTGCGGATACGAAGTTGGGAACGATAGAGCAGCCTTCTGTATGTACACGAATGAGAATGATTGCCTAAAAACAAGAAAAATGGGAATAGAGATCAGAATCAGTATGCAGTTCACAGTCTTGAACAGGTGGGAACATCACATTCCCAATGTGATCCTCGCCCACAAATCCAAAAATGCCTCTCACCTGCAATTAAAATTTTGAGCTTATTTGGACCTATGTCAATGAATGTGATTGTCATCATATTCAATGCTAAGCCTGGATGTCAGTAAGTTACTGAAACTATGACTGTCATTCAAGTGTTTACACCGCATCGACTTTTACAGTTTGGAAAAAACTTTTTTAAAGAACTACATACGGGCACAGTGTCTTCACAATTGATAGTAAGATCATCAGTGAGTTTGCACGATTCTGATAATGGAGAAACTCACACAACCTGCGTCAGACATCGATTGCAACACTCCACAGTTCATGAACGTGATTGTTTAATAAGTGCCCCAAACACTCAAACTCCAACTTTTAGTTTTTGTTAACCTCTCAACATTCCCAATGTCGTGTTTCTACATTTTGGATGAAGGGTAGAAACTTTAAAGAGACATAGTTTCTTCATCCAAATTCCATTTCAGACAAAATTATTTATGTTGGGTCAAAAATGAAGTCTTGTTTGTGTGGTAGAAATTAAACCCCATTTGATGAAGTTTGAATTGATGTCGTGCACTCTAGTGAAGGAAACTCCTGGTTGTTTCTAGAAACTTCTGGAAACGTCTAGTAATTGGTGGTGTTTTTATTGCAATATGTATATTGATAGAGTTTTCACTTCAAAGCGAGAATGTTGAGATTTTGATATGTTATTTGAGTACTGACATGTTTATAACTTGTAATTTATGTGGCCTCATGACTCAAAATTTGACCCACATGTGGTACAACATGTCTACTTCAAGAATGTGTGATTGATATCCGAGTAACTTTCCTTCTTTTCTATTCATGACACTTTTTTTGAGAATATGCTCTTTTCTCTTTTTAAGAGTCATACCATTTAGGGGGTAAAGTGGGTGTTTCGAAAACTATAAAAATTAGAATAGCAAGGTGCTTCGGCTCTTGAAGAAAATAATAGATCCTTATGTAATTGTAAAGCTTTTGACATTTTTTACATTAAGTAAAAGCTCAAGGAGTTAGTATATGAATGCTTGGAACATATAGACCTCATTAGATGGTAATTGATAACATATCACAACAAGCTAAAGAGTAATGATTTTTAAAAGACGTCCATATAGTCAAATGACATCTTATTGATATTTAACCCCTAAAAATCCAAGCGTTTCCTCACCCTCCAAAACCAAAAACTGCCATTTTTCACCTCTGCTCGGAAATGGGGAAATGGAGAAGTTTTTTTCTTTTTTTAAATTCAAACCGTAAGATCTTGTCCCTAACTTGTATAGAAAGAATTGGTTAGAATTTCAACCGTTGGATGTTTGTCATTTGTGAGATCATAACATTCAAAGTTTGTGCAACACTTTTTTTTGCCGTTGTTCGAGAGGCATTGTCTAAATGGTGCCAAGGGCAACTTGATAATTGTTACTCCAAACATCTTTCCCTCATTTTTTTCCATGTAGGTAATCGAGTTGGGTACGCTCATGCAAAATTTTAAAGACTCATTCCACTTTTTGACCTTAATGGGCATTATTTTATGAAAGAAGGTCTAAAAACAACAATATAGTAAAACAAGCACCACATATGATGTATTAAGTTTAAGAAAATTTTGGACGGTGAGTAGGTGCCTTCATGAGTATGTGAATTTTGAAAAAATAATCTTGGACAAAATCCAAAATCCCAAATTTTGGCAATTTTTGAAAGAAAAAATTGTAAAATTACCAGAAATTGTGAAGATTGTTTTTGAAAGTTTTGGAGGGTGCCCTTGTAAAATTGGTACACTTTGTGACTTGAGGCCCTTTGGAACTTAAGTAGTGATTTGGTCATGAACATATTTCCAAAAAAAAATCTCAAAAAAACACTAAATTTAAACTACCCTAGTTCGGCTTGCAAACCAAGAATTGTCGTAGAAGACTCAAAAATTCGAATTTGGCTTTGCAAATTTTACCACATACATTTTGCAGTATAGGGAGCACCAATTAAAAACTTTAGGCAAAAATATTACTTTTAACCCATTCATCTAGGCTGCCCAAAATAGCAAAAGCCCGATTTGGTCCTCTTGGATCTTTAGGGGTTAAAAAAATATATATATAATTTTTGTATTTACCTTGCTTAGGACATACAAAAACATGGCAATGTGATTTAGTTTACCAAATAATAGCTTTTGAAGTACATAAAGACTACAAAGTTTTTTGTAAGTATATCTATCTCAGAGCCTTTATTTATGTTTGATTAGAGCTCTCAAACATCTCATTCTACTTTTAGCCAAAAACACATTTTTCAAGAAAGTGTCATAAATAAAAATGAAGATAAGCTATTGAGGTCCCAACCTTACAAACTTGAAATAGACTAATTGTAGGTGTTGTGAACCAAAGATTGAGTCATTAGGTCTTCCACATTGCGAGATTGTAACGTACTAATATACAAAGTAGGCTAAAAAATTTCATCATTTTCACTTTTGGGTGAAAAATCTACCAACAAAGCTATTCCAATAAAAAAATGTCCAATTAGAAATCTATGTACCTTCATCTTAATATCACCTTTGTACCAAAAGAAATCATCACAAAAACTTCTCGGCTCAGAAATAAGCCTTGCAATGGTGAAAATTGCCAAGAAAATTACAACTGAAAAATAGTCCAAAAGTAAACTTCAAAGGGTGACCCTGCACTGACCTACAAAACATCTTTGATCTCGATAAGATCTCTACTACTAAGACTAGACTCTAAATAAAATCCACTCCAATAAACAATGTCGAAATCTAGGAGTGTATGAAGGAGATATTGCTCGTCAAAAACCATCCATTTATTATTCACTATTTTCATTGTAGAAACATCATTGCAAATCTTACACGTGAAGTATTTGGATAAAAATTATTCAACTAGAGAGTTGTTAAATTTCATCTTGAGATTATCATCATGTAGAAAAGAAAAAATTCATCAAGAACTTCTTTTGGTTTTACAAAAATTGGCTTGCAATGGTAAAACATGCCTAAGGTTTGACAACTTGAAACCAAAAGATGCCTTCACTAGAGTGCATGCCGTTAATTCATACATCAATACATAAGTGTGCAAATTTTACCACACAAACTAGACTTTATATAAAACCCAAGCCAAGTGATTTTGTCCAAAATTAACCTCAATGAAGAAATTATGGCTCTTCGAAGTTTATGCCCTTCTTTCAAAATGTAGTTATTCAACATTCTCTTCAAAGTTTATGCCCTTCTTTCAAAATGTAGTTATTCAACATTCGACACGTTCAAGGGTGAAGTTCAAGAAAGTTGAAAGAAAGAAATGCAATTAATTATTTTGATAGAATCCAATTTTGAATAAGTCAATTTGAATATTTGTAATCATATTTTAAGTGTTTTCCTAGTAGCCGAGGGCGATAGCCCGACGCGGAGGGTATCTCCTCGAGCTGAATACCCTCCGGTCAGGGCTCTTGCTATACATACCATTGCATGATGATACCCAAAATTCATACAGATACCAAGGGTGGATTATAGGCCCTTTTAAACCTAGAAGGTCTTGGGTATTTTTTGGAAGCTTGAAACCTCCAAACTATGGTTTCATCCCTCCATGCACTCCCGTGGGTGTGAACCATTCAGTTTTATTCTTTTTAACTTCCAACCAAAAGATTTTGTGCCTAACCTACATTTAGTTAGTATTCCAAATGATGACGGTTGGATGTTTACCTTTTGAGAAAGCATAACATCCAAAGATTGTCTCTCAAGTTTATTTGGGCTTTGAGAAAATTGGGTTGGAGAGTTTTGGAGGCTGCCCTTGAAAACTGGTTCCAAGCTTTATGGGTTAGTTCAAAGGTACATAGAAGCTCTAAAGTTTGATGCTCCAAAAACCAAGAGTGAAGATATTAAGGTGTCATTTTAACGAACCCTATAAGCTCAACTACAAAATATCATAAAATTTGTGAGAGAGTAAAAATTTTATGATTCACTCCGTATACAATAAAATTGCTACCGACATTAATAGATATATAACCCATTTACATTTCTTGGTTGATAAAGAAATTAGCTAACTATGTTCACACATTTTCCCCCTTTAAATACTATAAGCAGTTGTTTAATTTGCTCAGCACAAAAAACCATCAAAAAATCATCAGAAGTGTAAAGTTGCAGCAAACCCTACTCATGGCCTGTGGCTATACTGATCATTATATTTTGTGTACCGGTAGTCTACCACTTCCCTCTAAAACGCACAGGCAGACAGTACTAGCACTGTTGACCTTATCGCTGCTTTGTCACGCCATTCTTTGATCGGTCCACCTTATCGTGCCCGATACTTACTCCAGGTCCGTTACTTCCCGCTCTCGGAACGCGACCATGGCTATCGGCTCCGCTCTTGGAAAATCCTAAATTTCCAACACTACCGCAAAGGAACGATAGTCGGTACTGATGTCACATACGATTCAGTGTTTTCTGTAATCGCTGCAGCCAGTTCAATTCAACCTCCATCTCTTCCCTGTCTGTGCCTTGATCCAACTTATCTCGCGCTTGCACTCAGATTAAAAATCGCTTCATCGCCCTTCCTCCAAGGTGGGATTGTCTAAGCACGCTCACTTACTCGCTCACTGGATTTTCATTGCTCCTTCGATGGCCCTGCTACCACTTCTTTCTGCTAGTCGAATTCCGCGATTCTCAATTTCAATAGTCTAGGGTTTCAACCGCGCGTGGATGAGAATTCGCCATAGTCTCTACCCGTACATTCTCCTCGGAACCACTTAAGGGGTGTGAATTATTTCGGAGTTTGAAAGGCGTGGAACACAGTTTGGCTTGGTTCTACTTGCTAGTTGGGTGGCGTTTGTGATTGCACCGGCAGAAACTGCGTAAGCTCTTAGCTCCAGGATGCTTTGTAACTCACGCCATAACTGAAATGCAGCTGATTTCCAGAACGGGTGGACCAGCCGCTCTCGCAGTCGAAACGTACATGTCAAATTCATACTGTCGTTGAAGTTTGATGTTTTGGTGATGCCCTGGCTCTTATTTGATCCTGAGCCAACGATAACTTGGAGCTCCTTTCTTGGAGTTGCGGTTTCAAACGCTGAGGTTGTTGTGGTTTTTTCGCAGCCTCGACGATGGAACACACAGACCCAAGGATAAATTCTCTTCAAATGCCAAATGCAACGTACCAGCCATGGGCACACAACCCTGGCGCTTTCCAACTCTATCAGGTTCCAAACAGCAATTACTCCGCCCAAAGTCCACCTGGAGGTGAGTTCCACTCCATCAGCCAGAGCCAGACATGTGAGGTGATCATGAGTGGTGTGGGACAAAGTTCAAGCTACATACATTTTCAGTTTCGTCAAGTGTTGTTTCGAGAGGAGCACCTGTAATGTGTGACAGAGTAGGGCATGGCGTGTGCACGAGAGTCATGAATTAATACCCCTTCGTGAGTTGCCCTGCACAACAGTCTTTGCGGGTTCTATGTCAAGCGCTGGCGCGATAGTGGATCAATCAATGTACACAGAAGTAATAACGGAGCATGCACAGCCTGGTGCAGTCGATGAAGAACCACTGGAGTATGGGTCGAATGAATGTGAAGCAGTGCCGTGTCCGATGAGTACCGAAGGCAGGAAAGGCAGCAGGAAAAGGAGCAGGGATTGGACAGAGGAGGAGACGTCGGTTCTGGTTGAGTGCAAGAGGGCATGGTTCGAGGACGTAGGAAGTCGGTATCGCAAGCAGAAGTCGAGTGCTACGAACTGGGACGCTATCGCTGAAGAAGTGACGGACAGTCTTGGCAATTCGAGGACAGGGGAGCAGTGTAGGCTACGATGGGACACGCTGGTGAAGTCCCACCGACTGATCAAAGAGCGATGTGTGGAGAGTGGGAAGGAATACGCCGAGGTGCTGGAGGAAGACAAGAGGAGTTTGAAGCTGGCCACATCGTTGAAGCCGGAATGGTATGAGGTGATTGACAGGATCTCCGGCAAAGCCCGGCTTCGGAAGCAGGGCAACCCGGGCGCCCGCAAGTCTCAGAATGGTGGAGCAGGTGATGGTCCGGCCAGTGCAGGTACGGCAAGAACTGAAGCAGGCCCGCATAGACTGGTTCTGGAGGGCGGGCCAGCGTTGGGTACAGGGAGTATCCCAGCAGCACCAGGGTGTCGTGGAATGTCTAAGGGCAGACGTGAGGTAAGGTTTTGGCTGGGAATGGACGTGGGTAGGTTGAATTCGAAGTGGGTGTGCATGGATGAGATTCTGTTGAGATTGTAATGGGCAAGAGCTTGTTTGTTTATATGATTGAAACAAGGAGGGCAGTTGCGGGGCTGATGGTAGGTAATCGGACCGATCATTCAGGAGAGCAGTGTTCATTCTCATGAGTAGCATGGTTGGGTTGGGTTCTGTTCCGGAGAACTGTTGGTGCATGAGTAGCGTGCAGGAATGTACGAGAGCGACAGTGGTGCCCTATTTTGATATCGTGTGGTGTATACATGTGTGGGGTGCAGGCTGTACAAAGATTCCGGTTGCTGGGTCCTCAGTTGAGATCCACATTTATTGATCTAATCCAGTCTGAAAGTCGTCTATTAATCGAAATAAGGTTGGAAAGCCTTTCTCAGACATGTGAATGGCTCGCAGTTGTCCAGGGTCGACGGCGCTCGGATGTTTATCACGATGTAAGTCATGCCAGCCGCTGGGTCTTCACGGAGTTAATGTAGTGTATGGAATGTATACCGTTGTTTTCATGTGATGGGGATGTGTGCTGTCTTGAAGTGGTATTATTGGCAGCACATTCTTGAATATTTGTTGATTAGCAGTGGGGATGATCCCGTAGAGTGGTGCACTTACTGGCGATGTCATGTGTCCGCAGGTGAGCATATTGATTCAAGTGAAATTAGTGCACGTCAATTTACTTCCACCTGCCCATCATGAAGTCGAAGACAGGGTGGAAATTGACTATTCATGCTTTGATGTGTTTGGCAACTTTGTGGAGAAGTTGATAAAATGTAATCATGTTCTGGACACTCACAGATCTTTTGAGTATGAAGACAACAGGAAGCTTTTTGTAGGGAGAGAGTTGATGACCCCGCATCAAGTTAGGGTACTCAATTTGTTTTGGTGCGAGGAATTGGAGAGCATTGATGTGAGGGGTTTAGTGAAGCTGCGGTCGCTGATTGTCTGCGGATGTTCAAAGCTGAAGGAAATAGTAGGGTGGAAATACCTTAGAGAGCTTGGATGGCTTGAGATTCTCGATTGCAAGGAATACGTTGAGTATCCGGATCTAGGAGACCTTCCGTCTCTGAGAGTGTGTCTTTTAGAGCGGGGCGACATCTGGGATAAACCCAAAGGGCACAAATTTGACCTCGGCCATAGCGTGCGACTACATAGACTGGAGATATGGGATGACAAACTACTGGAGGAGATTGGGGATCTAAGCTCGTTGAAGTGCTTGGAGGAATTGAATCTTACAGGATGTTCTGCCCTGTTGGCCGTTAATGGCTTGAGTAGTTTGCATTCTTTGAGTAGGCTCAACATTGGTGGGTGCACGGCCTTGGGCAGTTTACCCGACATAGGTCACATGAAAGAACTGGTTCACATTGTTATATCTTGGAGTAGTGTGGAGGAGATTCTAGGCATTGAGAAACTAGTGAGCCTCAAGGCTTTAGAGAGCGAAGGCTCAAAGCTGAAGCATCTCCCTCACCTACATCATCTACCTCACTTGCAGATGGTATGTCTTAAAGGGACACCATTGATAGAGGAGGACCCATCGTCCTTTTACTTCGATAAATCGGAGGTGTTCTTCAATCATGAGGACAAGAGTGCGCTTGTAGATGTAACTTGTAGTAGTGACAGTGAGTGTTCTGGTGATGAACATGAACATGTTGAATAGAACGAAATGTTCTGATAGGAGTACTTGTAGTAGGGTGTAAAAAGTTTTGATTTCCCATGTGAGAGACACATTCCAATGTGGGTATGCATAAAGGGTATGTCCTTTCGTGATAAGAGTGTCTCCAACTTCCCAAATTTATTTCATGCAGATCTTTTTCTAGCAAGTTTTGCGTTTCTAGAACTGCCACTCCACTTCAACTTTCTTTGCTCCCCGAGCCTTGTTACGATAGCATCACTGGCACTCATCTTCCCACTTCCACCTGGTTCGTACGAACCAGGTGGGAGACATGCCGGAGGTACACCTGTTGATTTGTCTTGCATTGTCTGTAACATAAATTGCTGAACTCGCATCACTGGCACTCATCTTCCCACTTCCACCTAAAACAGGCACACGATATAAATGCACAGTGATACCAATCAGCATTTTTCAATCTAAAACCAGTATCTACCTGTAAAGCAGGAAAGAACAGAGATTCAATGAGAGCTGGTTCTGTGGAAACCAAATCGAGGCGCATCATATGTTGTCATTCTGAACTAGGGTTCTGCAAAATACCACGGATGGATAAGCAACTTATGAAGAAAATAGATGTTACAGTCAATTGAATATATTATTCAGGGTTGATAAGTGAGATGAACCTGGTCGATAGCGCAGGGAATCAGACATGTAATATCCTTCGATTGCTCCGAATCTCCAAACAAGTGCGGAAACTAGTCAAAGTGCAATGATTCAAAGCTAAAACATCTCCCTGACCTTCATCATCTACCTGAGTTGCAGTTGGTATCTCTTTGGGGGACACCATTGATAGAGAAGGACCTGTCATCCTTTTACTTTGATAAACTCAAGGTGCTCTTCAATGGTGAGGACAAGAGCGTACTCGTAGATGTTATTCGTAGTAGTGACACTGAAGGTTCTGACGATGAAGATGAGTATCTTGGATAGAACAAAATATTCTAATATCACAGGTTAGTGCAGTGTCTCTGACTTCCCACTTCCATTTCGTGCAATTCATTTTCTAGCAAGTTTTGCGGTTCTAGAACCGCGACTGCACTTCAGCTTTCTCTGCTTCCTGAGCTTGATTGTAACAGCAAGTTTTGTGTGTGTGTAGTAGTGTAGAGATTTGCCTGTTAACCAATATCGGGACTGGCATCCAAATTGCTCGTCTTTCCGCAGTTTTGCATGCATGCTTGGGGCCTTGAAGGCCTGCAGATTTGATCCTCCATTTGAAGTGAATGTACGCGTAACCAAACCAAAGTTGATAACCAGTTTCGATTTGCATTGGACTACGGTCAAGCTGCCTATAAGCGGGCACCTACCTAAAGGCGTGCACCTAAGATTCTTTCTTTCATAAAGATCTAACCTCCCTTGCATGTACCTCATGCACTCATGCAAACATAATTAGGGTGCCCACCTTTAGGCTATTGCTTCTAAAAATTGTATTTAATTATGTGTGTTTTTTTAAGAACCACAAAAATAGGGAAAGTGAGTCTTTTCCTATTCCTCATTCCCGAAAAATAGTAACCGACTCATTTCTCTTTCCAATTATATAGATTCCCTCAATTTTCCTTAAGTGCAAGGCAATAGGTGGTTTCACCTTACCTCTAATTATTTATGGTATGACCTTATGTTTGAGATTTGTGACATTTGAGATTTGAGATGTTGATAAGTTGGTAGAATGTTAGTTTTGTAGGTGCAATCGTTTACAACACTCAACATTATTCGATTTGGATGTAAATCAGTTGGAAGATTTCTGATAGACTAAACTCGAAGAGAATCGATGGACTCAGGAAGATCATGAGAATACTGGTGGGATCGAGTGACCCAAATAGCAATCGTATGGTGTTCTCATACGCTATCCAATTTCTTGGCTCAATGATGGATGACAGAACTTGGTAGGATTGTGGAAATCGATTCCAATTCAGGACCCAAATAATGTGGCCCAAAGGGCACTTAAGATTATAAATGTTACCTAACAACAATCGTAACATACTGAAACTCTCCAATTCCAATGCGACGCCAATTTCCATGCTCCTAGCTACCCGAACATGTACGGCAATGGCCTTGCAGCCATAAAGACGTCCACCATCTGCAATATCAAACATATGCATTAGAATCTCATTGCTGAATCGAACCATGTAGGCTTCAGTCATTCATACAAAAAACATAAAGCAGGCTCTGGTTTGCTTTGAAGGTGTACCTCCTCGGTAACTGCAGCACGAGCCCTACGATGTCGTTCTACCATGGCGACCAGTACATCGATCAGAATCTTCTTCACTTCTCCAGTCAACAATTTCCCCGTTCTATATTCCTGCAGAGCAAAAATTCCCATGTTAAGAGCTTGATACAATATTCCAAGTGATAATTAGCTTCGAGGAGTATTGCACTCTTACTTCTTTGATTCGCTCCAGCTCCTTGTCGTCATCTAAAAAGAAACCCAGGTACTTAACTGCAACGTCAACCTGCAAGGTTTCATATAAGCTTCTCAGTCTACTTTTCCAATAACTTTACTGGATTTCCAGATAATGGAAAATGTGTTTAAAGAATAACTGACTATATGAGAAGGGGATAGATTCTCACCTCAATATTGGCACCATACTTTCTTTGTTCCTCGGCAGTGTCCCTTCCTCCAGAAAATGACTTGTTGATCTGATCAGTTACCAAACTTGAGGTCAGAAACAGCGCATTTGATGTATGCAACTTTCGAATTGATATAACTGAGACATACCTTTGTCTTGATCTGTTTTGCATTGTCCGTAACGTAAATTGCTGAACTCGCATCGCTGGCACTCATCTTCCCGCTTTCACCCTATAACAGCCCCAAGACATAGTAAGATACAGTCGAATCGATACGGTATTCAATCAACTACGATCTCGAATTAGTGCTTACCTGTAAAGCAGGGAAGAACAGAGATTCAATGAGGGCTGGTTTGTGGAAACCAATTCGGGGAGCAACATCTCTCGTCATTCTGAAGTAGGGGTCCTGCAAAATATCAAGAATATATAAGCAACTAATGAAAAAAACCTTTGTTGAGATACCTGCTCAGCGATGATGAAAGAACACACACCTGGTCGATAGCGCATGGAATCAGACATCTAATATCCTTCGATTGCTTCGCATCTCCAAACAAGTGCGGAAACGAAGTTGGAAAAGATGGGGCAGCCTGCAGCATTTACACAAATGAGAACGAGAGCCTCATTCTAAAAAGAGAAAGAAAAATGGGAATACAAATTAGAATCGGTAGGCAGTTGAAAGTCTTACTTGAACAGGTGGGAACATAACTTTCCCAATGTGATCCTCGCCGACAAATCCAAAGATGCCTCTGACCTGCAATCGCTTTCTGTACTAGTTAATCATAGGTCAATGAATGTAATGTTATTTAAACTATTACTTTCATACTATAGTTCACATCCAAGATGAATCTCATCAATTCTTACTCTTTGGAAAACTTCTAAGTGATCTACATACGTGAATCTTTACATTTGATATTGATATCATTGAGTTGATACAATTATGGTGATGAAGAAACTCACAGCACCTGTATCATCCATCAACTCCCATAGTTCATGAACGTGATTATTAAATGCCCCAGCACTAAACTAAAACTGTAAGTTCCATGTTGATAACAGTACTTATGGCCCTTCATCATACAGTTTTGACAACTAGCCACGAAACCCTAATATCAAGATTCGAAATAAATCTTACTTGATTTAAAGTGACACACTTTGCGATGCGAACCATATTTCGGTAAAACTCCCTGTCACAATAAAATTTACCAGTAAGTTATCCAACTTGCTCGCTGAAAATGAAGAAATTGTAGCTCTCTCATGGCTGTAATTAACGATCTTACAAATTGTGTCGAGAAACTACCCTACCCTCCAACATATTCGAAGTCGGAGAAGATGAAAGTGCGGCTGATGTCGAAGCCACAAGCAATGATATCTTTAGCATTCTCACGAGCAAGACGTCTAGCCTCATCGAGCTTCAAATCTTTCCACATGAACTTCTCATCGTCTGTGAGCTGAATGACAAGAGGAACCTTGAATGCATCCTGCAAGTATCTGACCAAAAAAATAAAATAAAACAGGAGGTTCAGGGTCCAAAACCTTAAACCCTAGCTCAAGTACGTACAAAAATTGTGTAATCCATTGGGCTCAAAATTGTTTAGAAACAAGCCTTGATGAGAAGATGCTTACTTGGTGAACATGAAGGGGACGAGGTGTCCGAGATGCAGAGACTCTGAAGAAGGTCCTCGACCGGTGTAAAGGTAAAATTTCTCCCCCTTTTCGTACGAGTCGAGGATTTTGTCGAAGTCGCGGTGTGCGAAGAAGACGTTGCGGCGAAGAAAAGGATGAGCCGGGCGACCCGTGAGACGCTCCACGCGAGAAACCATGGCTGTGTCCATCTTGCTGCACCCGAAGTCCACTATGAGCTTGTCGTAGTTGATCTTGCCGCCGTCTTTGGCCTCTACTTCCCATGGCGTCACCACCTGCGCTTCTGCTTCCTCCATAGCTCCATTCGCTACTTCGTCCGGCAATGAAGCCATTGCCACAAACCCTTAAACCCTATACCCCTGAACTCTACACGGTGAAAATTCCAAACGAGTCAAGCCCCTGCTTGCATAACTGAAGCGGAAAATTACAGAAACAGATAAGCATCGTTTAATCGAAACCCTAAACCAGCACGATTCTCGAATCAGCAGCCAGACTTTCGTTGGATTTGATAAGAAAAAAGTGCCATTGTTGATTCCGATGCAAGAAAATTCCGCAACAGTCTCATCAGTAAGAAACAACGTAATTGGAATGCGATTATTGCAATCCACGGAGAAAATACACCCAAACTTGGAAGGGAGGAAGAAAACAGGGGAATGGAAGCGTCTTCAGGTAGACATACCTGTTAATCCGCTTTTCGAGATGATTGATGATTCAATAGAATGCGATCTGGGAAGGGAAAGAGTTCAAGATTGAAGGAGGGAGGTCCCGGGTGAGCACCCTGCGGACACCATCAGGGCCTTGTGCTAACAGAGTCTTCGTCTACTGATAGCTACTTTAGGTTGACATACCTATAGGAAATGTGTGAGCTTGAATGAATATGTATAGATGTGCAGGATACCAGTCTAATTGAAAATAGCATTTGATCTAGTAATTGTAATAGACACTAGTATGCCCCCACGGCGTTGTCATGCTCATACAAATAATTCCCATTATTTTTGGGGCCAATAATATTATGAGATTCAATATCTCAGGATCAGTCGACCCTTTTCCAACCTTTTTCCGATCGTTTCCACAATTCTACAAAAAAAAAAAAAAAAAAAAAAAAAAAAAAAAAAAAAAACTCGCTTCTAAGGACACCTCATGCGCCCCGATTCAATTCGAGGTTCCCGAGATCATAATGTCACAACACAAAAGAAACTACGTGCTTTGAATAGTAGACTAGTATGGTCAACGGCGTTGTCACAGATATACTGTCAAATTTTGTATACTAAGGCAAGTTACTGTAATTATAATAAAAAGAATTAAAATAATAATAAAGTTTCAATAACCCAAAATAAATGACAATTAATGTTAGAACATCAAATATGTTCTTACATGTCAATGTATTTGTAAATTTTGTCTATTAGTCTATCAACACCTCCGGATACACTATGTTGACAATATTTTCTAATTTGCAAAGTTGGACAATAAATTTCAATAATCACTCCTCTTTGTTGAAAGTTTTTATCTGACATTGAAACCAAAAGTATGATATTGAGTAAAAGTAACCTTACACTTTTGCCATTCTTTGTTTCTAGATCTTAATATTATCTTCAACAAAACAAAAATTTGGCCCAAGTTTTTAATTAAAATTCATTATATAGTTTCAAAAAATAAAACATAACAAAACAACCCACCTTAAATAATAGATGTAATTTCAATTAATTAGAAAAGTTGGTTGCTCGTCTGCTTGCTCATTGCAGCTCTCTCGTTGCTCCGCACTCTATGGATTATTTCTGGAGCTTATATTTGTTGCTAGAACCAAGGCGACATTTAGGATTTCTATTGCTAATCGATTATGGTACTTTTGACAAGATTTAGAGAATTGAGCGAGGTAGAAGAGGGATATCTCAAGGTCCTAAGGTGACACCTACGGCATTGGTCAGCTTGTCGATTATCAATTCTTGCTTGTAGAGTTGATCGCAATGCTTGATCAAAAATCATCAGCTCTTACTAGCTCTCACTATCCATTTACATTCCTTTCTCCTTTGTTTCCTAATATTACTCTCCCTGACAAGGAGCAAATGTGCAGCAAATATGGAGTATCGAACAATATCACAGTATCAACTTGTTTACAAAGTTGATCCCATTAATGACTAGCGCTCACAATATATTGCCTTCTAGCATTATGATTATCAATGCCTTGGTTTATAATGAACATGCTTCAAGTACAATCATTATACCTCTTATTATGCTCTCTAGTGGTTCATTTGAGCAAAAAAAAAGGTATTGCATGGTGTTGCCTTTTTTTGCTAAATTCTACTTCTCAGAATTTGTATTTTTCTATAAGGTGCTTCTTAAATTTTTGTTTGGGATTTAAGTTAGTGAGACCCTAACCCTTTCTTAACAAACAAACAAATCGAAGAAGTAAATCTCCCATTGGTTTTCAAAAGCTTTCCTTTCTTTATCCCAAACCTATATTATATACAAATCCCATCTTAAAAACAAATGTAATGATTTCACAAAAAAATGAATTTGTTGAGATAGGACATCTTGAATTGATTTGACTAAACAAGTAAACTAATAAAATAATTTGGGATAAGATATTGCAGTTGTCTTTTTCTCAAATGAATAAATGGCAATGGGTTTCTAAAATTGAAAATAAATAAAAACACACCTCCTTCTCCATTGAACTTCTCCTTGCTCTCCTCGCTTGTATTATGAATATCTTCTATAAATGTCTTAGAGTCTTTCACTAGAAGACCTTTCCCTTTGTTCACAACAAGAGTCTCTTGAGCGTGTTTCTTTTTCTTTACTTGTTCTGCCTTACAAAGCCTCTCAATCATGAGAGCTTGAAATTGGGAGAAATCCTCACTAATTACATAAGGATCACTATCTTACCCCTTCATTTTGAAAACCGTGCACATAGAAACATTAAGAAAAAAAAAAAAACTTAGCAATTTACATCGAAACACTAAAGAAGAAGAATTAAATAGCAAAAACTCATCAACCTTGAGTTGCATGCATAAAAAATTAAAAATCTCATAGTTGCAAGGTTTGTTAACTTCAACTAAACTCTAAGTTATATACTTTTTCATCAAACCCTATTTTTCTCAATACCCTACCCATAGTCACCTTTTTACTTCTAAAAACTCATATAGTTAAGTCCATTACAGATTTGTTGACTTGAATTTCATGCCAATATTGAGTACTCCACCTTACATTACTGCACTTCTTATTAGCATAGAACTCAGTTCTGCTTGCACCAATATATATATCGCATCTAGTTGTTGCTATCAGTTTGCCTCTCCAGCGTAAATAGAGTGTTTGTTCGACGTATCCTTGGATGTATGCCCAGATGTCATCACACCAATGGCAGGATTACAGGATAACTAACCCCTCTGAGGGTGAACACTATGCTAGTTTCTACCTAGCCACCTAGTGTCTTAGAGATAACCGACATGGTATTCTCCCAAAGGAATTCGCAAGAGCATAAGTACATGGTGTTGGTTTTTAAGCTCAAACAAAGATGAGCGCAGGAAATAATCGACAAAGTGAGGCGCGACGAGAGAGTTGTGACAAGCGACCAGCTTCGGAACCGAGGCTCGTAGAGTTGGATGAACCTCGCTCGGACTAGAAGGCGGAGGATTTTGTCAGCTTGGTAGCCGCTACAAACCCTTACCCCAAGGTGGTGACCCTCATGCCATGATCCCACTAATTGTCCACATTACAAAATAATAACCGCCAAGGTGGAAACCAATACTTCATCTACATTTGGATGGAACCATTTTTAACGAATGAAGCGTCGAATGGACCACTGTATAAGTCTAGTAAGTGGATAAAAATGTGTTAGATGACTTCGATTTGGTCTTTACCTTATACTTCCTTTGTTTTACGTTGGTCTAAAATTCGGAGCATAAATGGAAGGCTTGTTAGTGTGGTTGGCACAATATTGCTTTTCACCAACAGTGGCTTGCATGCCAACTTAGGCCATATGCCAAAGTGTGGATGACATTAGAAGCCAATGCTAAGGGAACTCATGTTCAACGTATTGGAGGCCAAAATCTCACATGGCATTCATGCCCTCTAGAAGTTGTATGTGACAAGAAAGCAATGTTTCTCAAAACAACTATCTTGAATGTTGAAGTTTATTATAAATTTTCTAAAGCATTGCGCAAGAACAAATTGCTATGAAGAGAATCAATATGTTTGAATGATGAGTATTACAATCTTGAGCATATGAAGGTTTTTACGTATCAATTAGTTGGGCAGTCAAAGAATGTAGAAGGTTAAGTACATAGTCTTGAAGATCTAAAACTCCAAGGGTATGTTAGTTTTAGTGTGAAACTCAAACACTTGGCATTGTATGTGGTTTCGTTTACAGAATTGTAGATAATATGCAACCTTCATTGTCACAAATTGTAATTTATTATGATACTAGATTCGTAACTAATCGAATGGTGTGATTGGCTGAAATATAACATATGTCTCTATTGAAATTTTATTAATGTACAAGACGTGTTGGAGTGTTAGTGCATAATATCTTGCAATTGTTGATCTAGGAGTGCTTTTTCATATTTTTGATTATCAATATGATTTCAATATCAGACAACACATATCAATTGGTCATAAGGTAGAGGAACCCATAGTCGATAAGTTAAGGCCATTTGCATAGTAGAAGTTGTATTACTCATGGGGAGAAATTTTTCTCGTATAAGGAAATAAGGTTTAGGTAGAATGCACATTTTTCCAATTTTTTTTTCTCAAAATTGAAATTACTACAAATTAAAAAGGTGAAAAGTTGATCCGGACTAGTTACCAATATGTAGCTTCACCTGTAACCGATAACTATGAGACTAGTTCACAAACAGAAATTCACTAATTCCCGTGATGGAAATTGATGTAATTGAGCTAACCACATAACTAATAGTTGATACCGTCGTTCAGTAGAGGCCGGTCATGCTTAAAGCGGAGCACAAGGCTAACAATAACCAAGGAGTCCGAAGTATGAGACTAGTTCAGAAACACAAATTCACTAATTCCCGTGATGGAAATTGATGTAATTGAGCTAACCACATAACTAATAGTTGATACCGTCGTTCAGTAGAGGCCGGTCATGCTTAAAGCGGAGCACAAGGCTAACAATAACCAAGGAGTCCGAAGTTGGAAAACCAGCACACCATGGCACCTAATCTTGCTACTTAATTTAGTGCAGCCATTCTAAACCAGGAAACCACCATGCACAATCACAGAAAGTTGCCATGTTTTTCAGTATTTACCAAAACCAAATGTCGACAATTGGTCAATCAGGCCGTGGCAATTGGGGAGTCTACAACTTGGGCATGGGGACCATATCGACTATGGGTTCCTCTACCTTAGTGTACAAATATGAGGAATAAACAAATTCACAAGACTCATTGAAGTTGGGTCATCTCAAACATCTAAGGGTCTCCTTCAAAGGTTCATACCACTAAGGCCATTGTGAATGTTTCATTTAATTTGTAGTTTTCATGATTTATTATGTTTTCGTTACATTTCATACTTTACTTGCATTATAGACATACATTTATTCTCCTTCAAACTTCCTAAATTGTCGCATGTGATTGATATGCTTCATGCTTTCAACATATTTAACATGTTCTCTGCATATCTTTATAAATACGAAAAAAAGTTTAGAGGTACATATTTCCTGCAAAATTGAAAATTGAGGTACGAAAAGCATCCTTGTACTCTGGTAGGTGTAAGTTGCAGCAATGGAGGGATCACGAGCCATTGGTCCAAAAATGAATCGACCCCCAGAATAAAAGTACTTCATCAATGAGGAATCACGCCTTCGAAAGTTAGAAGAAGGAAAAAGGAAACAGAAAAAAGAGAGAAAAACATCTATACAAACAAACTAGCCTCGGAAAGAGGGAAGAACAAGAACACACAAAAAACTTGAATATAAACAAAGTAGTGGATCAAAGTTGATGCCCTCAAATTGCTTATTATTAAATTCTAGTAGGGTGACCAGCTGACATAGTTTACAAAGAGTTTTGTAGGGTACAAAATTGGCCCTTCATCCGAGTCCGCAATGCGCTACCTCCAATGTAGGAAAAGAATTCTCCTTTTCTGACAAGGAGAACCACAACATTCGAACTGACAGTTGCAGGCCAACTCCAAAATCATCATCGAGGGTTCTACCATCATCATCATCTGTGTCTGTAATGAACCTTTTCAAGAGATCTGCCAGAGGTCCCAATTGCTTCTTGTCCCAATAAATTACACAGAGTTGTATTCGGGCATACAACCTGGCCATGAAGGAAATCCACTGCTCATCCCTTACGACATCACTTGCAACGCTTCTCTCGTCTTTCCAAGTACATTCAACGCTGTGGCTGCAATGTGACCTGCTGTTAACCCTGCTTCCGCATACTGATCCTTCGGAGCTCCATGCTCAATGTAGCGGTCTGGCAGCACCAGTGGCCTCCACTGCAAAAACAAACAACAAATGTGAGACCACACTCTTGGAAACTAGAAAAGGCATAAACACAACAAACGTAAGCACAATCTTGGAAACTAGAAAAGAATCTGAGCAGAAAAGAATCTGAGCATGATATGGACGTGCCTTGAGCTTGCCGTCGAGGAGTCCATCTAGAGCCATGAACTGCACAACGTGGGAACCGAAGCCTCCGATTGCGCCCTCTTCCACGGTGATGAGCACTTGGTGGTTCCTCGCAAGCCTTCGAATGAGGTCACGGTCCAGGGGCTTGCAGAATCGAGCATCGGCGACAGTTGCAGAGACTCCCAGATCGGCGAGGAGAGCGTGAGCAGCCAGGCAGTTCTGAACCATGGTACCGTAACCCAGAAGTGCCACTTCCGTCCCTTCCAACAAGATTCGTCCCTTTCCGACCTGCACTCACAACAATCTTTTCAGTATCATAAAAACTTCTTACATGATGATAGTATGATGTCTGTATTTGAGACATACCTCGATTGGGATGCCCTTGTTGTTTGCAGGGAGTTCGACGCCGATTCCATTGCCTCTTGGGTATCTGAAACAACTGGGTCGGTCGTCGATAGCAGCTGCAGTTGCTACAATGTGGAAAAGCTCGGCTTCGTCGGCAGGTGCCATGACAACCATGTTCGGCAAGCAGGCCATGTAGGTCACGTCGAATGCACCGCAGTGTGTTGGTCCATCGGCTCCGACGAGACCAGCACGGTCCATTGCAAAGCGAACAGGCAGTTTCTGCAGATCCACATCGTGGACAACCTGCGCATGCATCATCACGAACGTTAGTAAAGGTTGTGAATATTCCGAGTTACGGTGGGTTTCGAAGTGGTGTGGGTTGCTGACCTGATCGTATCCTCGCTGAAGGAAGGAGGAGTAAATGCTGCAGAAGGGCTTCAAGCCTTCGCAGGCAAGACCCGCAGCGAAAGTGACAGCGTGCTGCTCTGCAATGCCCACATCAAAGCATCTCTCTGGAAACCGTTTTGCAAACATGTTCATGCCTGTGCCGCCTCCCATCGCTGCGTGGATTCCAATCACAGACTTGTCAACCTCTGCCTCGGCTATCAGTGCCTCGGCGAAGTACGTTGTATACGCTTGCGTTGCGGTTTTCACCTTCTTCTGCTTCCCCGTTGCAGGATCGAACTTCACCACACCTGCACACACCACATCCAAACTAAGTCCACGTCCAACAAACCTCCATAATCAAATTCACGATGATTGTAGAAAAGAGTGCTAACCATGGTACTTGTCCGCTGCTCTCTCAGCGTAGGGATAGCCTCGCCCCTTCTCAGTGACAAGATGAATCAGCACTGGTCCAGTCGTCGAGGTGTTCTTCACCTCCCGCAAGATTGTCACCAAATCATCTAGGTTGTGGCCATCAACAGGACCAATGTAGTAGAGACCAAGCTCCTCGAAGAGTGTGGATCCCGAGCCACTGATCATACCTCGGGCATACTCATCAACCTTCGAGGCTAAAGCATGAGCCGAGCCTCCAATTTGCTTCGTTACACCCTGAAAACACAAAATCCGTCTCAGAAACATTCTCTCAAAACCCGAAACAAAAACCATTTTCGAAGCAAGCTCACCTTTGCAACTTCACGAAGCTCACGAAGTGGCCTGCTAGATTGAAGCCGACTGAGTGCACTGCTCAGAGCACCGACGGGAGGAGCAGGGCCATCGAGAGTAGCGGTAGGTAGCGACACTTGTTTGTTATCATTCAAGATCACGATCATATTGCAATCCAAATACCCGGCATTGTTCATCGCCTCGTAGGCCTGCCCGGCTGTCATTGCTCCATCGCCGATCACCGCAATCACGTTGTTCTTGTTGCCTTTCAAGTCTCTTCCAACGGCCATTCCTGAATAGAAATACAACACGCTCATAATCCGCTTCGAACACAAACGATCAGGAGCTCTAAAAAGCAAAGAATCATTCGCTCACCTAATCCCGCGGATATGCTGGTTGAACTATGACCAGCTCCGAATGCATCGTATTCACTCTCAGCCCTCCTGACGAATCCTGACAGTCCATCAGTTTGCCTCAGTGTGTGCATCTTTCCCCTTCGCCCGGTCAGAATCTTGTGAGGATACGCCTGGCTCCATCACAGCAAACAATCAGGTGATCGATCCCAACAGATAAACCTGAAATAGAGGTGACCCAATTAAGAAAAGCCACGATCGTAGTATATTACTCCGGAACTTGATGGATTACTGTTGCGAAACTACTGGTGTCGATTTAGGTAGGACAAAGATTCTTCTCGGAAAACTACACCATGAACGAGGAAGGTGCCGTCAGAGTGAACAGCATTTACTGAGGTATCAATCTATAAAAAGAATCGGCCACCCGGAATTGTGTGCATCGAAGAATGTGCACAGAAGTGCGAACTGTGTGACCCACCTGATGGCCAACGTCCCACAAGAATTTGTCCTCGGGGCAATTGAAGACATGATGCAAGGCGACCGTAAGCTCCACGACGCCCAAACTGGAGCCCAAGTGACCACCGGTCTTCGAAACCGTGAAAATCGTCTCGGCACGAACCTCATCCGCCAGTTGCTTGAGCTCCTGCAATAAGCAAAAAGACCGATTAACACCAATGAAAAAAGAACGGCAAAGGTAACAACAATTGTGCGGCGGACATACCCGCACGGTGAGGTTCTTCATGTGAATGGGGTAGTTGATGGTATCCAGAAGCGGCGTCGGGGGCTTCTCATCGAAATACTCCGCAGCGTTGTCCGGCACCGCGGCCACAATCTTGCTGCTCTTCCCCTGCAAACCCAGAACCCAGTCAATGGCTATGGATACGAGGAAGAAACTGGTCAAAAGCAAAGAGTGGGATGAGTGCGTACATTTGCGCGCAAGCGTGACGACCCAATCGAGAGATTGTTGGGCTTGGTGAGGAGACGAGTACTATCGGCTCGGAGTCCAGTCGCCGGTGCGACGAGCTTGTTAAGCGCCACAGCTTGAGCGGCAGCCATGGTAGCCATGGTCAACACACACACACACCCTAGAACCGATTTCAATTCTGCTGCAACAATTGAGGAGAAACGAGAGGGTGGAGCATGGATATCCCGACTCGTCAGGCCAGGGAAGTGCGAGCGCGCTTTGCCTTTCCAATCGCCTTGTACTTCTGGTAATACAGGATCACTGGATAGGGCTGCTCTTGTGCAACACGAGATGAGCCTCGACGATCGTCCTCCCAGCCGACGAGAGTACGGTCGGAACGATGACGTTGGGGCGGCGGGGATTCCGTGGATGAACGAAGGTTAGAAAGTCGTTCGTTCGCTGGGGTGGTGGATGAACAGAGGGGATGATTGCGGAGATTGGATGGATGGATTATTATGCGAATTTAGATATTTACGATAAAGGGACTCCTTTCTCTTGCTGTTGAGGTATTGCCGAGTGGCGCTTTTGGGGGAGCTTTGTGCAGAAAGTGTAATACGTTTAGTACAAGCCGAGTGATTTGTAAAGCAAACATTGTCATTGACGTATGTGGCTAGAATATAAAAGTTTGTGTCTCAAGTCTTTTTTGTAAAAAAGTTGTGAAGGAACCGTGTGTGGATGCGCATTGTTGTAATTGGGTTGTTTACGAATAAATGGTTACCAATAAATTTGAAGATATTCATGAATTTAATTAATAGGATGGTACACATGTGTATCTAATATGGTGACAATGCCCGAGGTGAAAGAATTTTTGAGTGAAACTGAAACTCTTTCATTGTGGAAATATTTCTCAATAGTTTCCATAAGAAGTGTTGAACATTCTCATTGCGAGATTGCTCTTCAAAACTTGACATTTAATGAGAGGTGTCATGACGAGTGGTTGGTGTAAAGCAACAATCCCTCAATTTAAGTGGTACTCTTGATGCAATTTATTTTTTATATTTTAAATTTATTGTTCTTACTTAAATCTCTTTCACAAAAGGTGTAACATGCAATCAATTAACGCAATTGATATTTAACGCAAGTAGTTTGATTTGTTTTGTTTTGTTTTGAACATGACATTATGATCTCCGGCATGGCCGTTTGGATTAGGGTGCATGAGGTGATTTTGGAAGCAAGTCATTTTATAGAGTTGTGGAAAAGGATCGGATCTCAATTTCGATAGACAGATCTTGATATATTAAATTCCCGAGTCTTTATGGCCCCATAAATATTGGAAGTTATTTGTATGAGCGTGTAGCAACACCGCGGGGCATACTAATGTATTATTTGAGACAAGTAGTTTGTTTTGTTTTGCGATGTGATTTAAATGAGCCACAATGTTGAAATAAGAGATTTTAGAAAAAAGTGGAAAAATAGGCACATCAATAAAGCTCCAATAGTTTAGCTTGAAGTTAGCCAATTAAATGATTGGGTTAAGTATAATTCTAGTACCATTTGGGATTGCAACTTGTGACCATAAAGGTTTACAATCTATAAAAGGAACCACATACAAAACACCAAGTGCTTAAGTTTCACACTAAAACTAACATATCCTTGTAATTTTAGATCTACAAGACTAGGTACTTTATCTTCTACCTTCTTCGATTTCCCAACTAATGGATATTAAGTGAATATCTTCATATGCTCAGGGTTGTCGTGCTCATCACTCAAACGCACCAATGCTCCTCCTAGAAGTTTGTTCTTGCGGGATGCTCGAGAGGATTTATGATAGATTTTAACGTTAAAGATGGCCGTTTTTGAAAGCATTGCTTGCTTGTCACATACAACTTCTACAGGGCCATAGTGCCATGTGGGATTCCGGCCTCCAATACGTTGAACATGAGTTCCCTTAGCATCGGCTTTTGATGTCATCCATACTTTGGCATATGGTCTGAGTTGGCATGCAAGCCACTTATGGTTTGGCAAATTTTGTGCAGAGACAAGATAGATAGAAACTCCGGTCCCTTTCTAAGAGGCCGGCGTGAATGAAGTGTCCGTTCGTAATGCTAATATCCCGATGGCTACCGGACAAGGGGAAATTGGAACAATACTACTTCCCCCTCTCGAGGGTGGACACTATAACTACGCTAGTTTCTAGCCTTGAAGATACTTGACATAGTATCCCCCAAAGGGCTTTGAGGTACCCATACAACAAGGTCAAAGACCCCCCACAATAGTTGGGTGGACTATAGTGGTGAGCACCACGCCGGCATGGGGAATAGAACCCACGACCTCCTCATTGGAGGCCTAAGCCCTAACCACCAAGCCAAGGCTTGTGGTGCCTTTTTTAAATGGATGCAACACCAGGACTTCCCGGGAGGTCACCCATCCCAGTACTATTCCGGCCCAAAGGCGCTTAACTTCAGAGTTCTGATGGGATCTGGTGTAGTAGCCTTGGTATGACCGCATCACGTGCAGAGACAACATTCACTTCAACAACAACAAATTTGTCGAAAGCCTCAACAGTCTCATTTATCAACTTTTCCCGATTATACTCTGTTGCAAACTCACCGACTTTTTCCACAGCAAGCTCGGATACAAACTCACTGGATTTAGTCCCAACATTCTCGTTTACATAGCCACTGAGTTTTTCTTCAACACTCCCTTTGATCCATTCATCAGCTTCATCACTATCTCTTTCAAAATCATTGAACTTACCGTAAATAGTTCCCGTTACAAAGTCATCGGATTCAGTGGTGACCTCCATTTTGATACTCACACAACACTTTGCAAAGAGTGAAATGCAATAATGTGCCGATCACACTAACGAGCCCTCCATTTATACTCTAGTTCCTCTACCATCGTAAAAGGTAAACACCGAACAAAAGAACAGTAAAAAGTAACCAGAAACGTAGAAATGACTGTGTAACTTCGAAAGTATAAGTATCATGCGAATTCAGACACCACGAAATCATCAAGTGTTGGACTGACTTATGGCCACTCATGATTTTCTTAACTGATTGTTCGTCGAACTTGATTAGTATTGGCAGTCACTGTATATGCCGCTTGAAACTACGTGGGTAGATGCAAAATGGCTCGCAATTGACTGATTCTGAGCACGTTGCTGAGTTGCAGGTAAGTCGTGCTCGTGCATCAGGAACAGTCAACCACAGCTCTTTAGAATCCTAGTGCATAAACATTCACAAGTGCGAAGAATTGCCAAGATGCATCATGATACAGTTTCAAATTTTTGCCTCATTCAACGCATCGATGTTCAATCGTGTGTCATCCCGAAATGGATGAAGTCTCGATTGCCACCTCGCCGGTAAACTTTTGTACAGGAAAACAATGAGTGGGACCATGGCAGGAGGGTCTTCACTCTGGCTTCAATCGCTGCGACCACGCCATCCAGAATCCCCATCAACCAATCATGTATCAAATGATTCTGCGAGACCAAGTGTTCCTGGCACCTTTCTAGGTCAGCATGAAATCAAATACTGAAAAAGTTACGCCGTCAAGGTCACGCAGAGCGTCACCAGGTTCGACATGCAGAAAATTTTCACGGGTGATGCAGGCAGGTCGATTAGGGTTTCTTTACACTATGGACCAGGACCAAGAGCCTTGACCAAGAAAATTAAAGTCATTTTCATCGTCAAGAGCTGTGACCATGATAAACTAACCCTTAGACGCCCAAGCAAGCCGTGACCATGATAAACTAACCCTTAAATGCCCAAGCAAGCCCGAGGGGCTTGATTCCAGCAGAATCTTCCTTGTAGCTCTCATTGTACTCAACTTTTCACTTATATTTTGATGTCAAACTCGTCACCTTCTTTTGATGCATCCAAAAAGTGAAATTTCACATCACAAATCACAATTCATATGAATGATTTTGTGCTTTGAGAGGATTGTGGTAGGTAGGTTGGAGTTGTACATAACCTTGTAAAAGGTTGCAAGCTCATCATTGATTGGTCTATTCATGATGCCCAAGTTCAAAAAGTGCATTATTCATGATGCCCATGTCCAAAAGATGTTGTGATCCAATTTTGGGCTGCCCGTTTCAAACCTCATGGGCATTTAACCCCTAACTTTCCTTGAAGCCCGAAATGGGTTTTTGCAATTCCGGGCAACCTAGATGAAGGGGTTAGAAGTAATACTTTTGCCTAAGAATTTTATCGGGTCCTCCTTATACTGCAAAGTGTATGTAGTAAAATTTGCAAAGTCAAATTCCAATTTTTGAGTCTTCTAGGACGATCCTTGGGTTGCGAGCTGAGATGGGGCAGCTCAAAAATGTAACTTTTTTGAATTTTTTTTTGAAACATGATCATTACTAAATCACTACTCAAATTCCAAAGTGACTCAAGTCAAAAAGTTTACCAATTTTACAAGGGCAACCTCCAAAAAACTTGGGAACAATCTTCGCAATACCCAAAAAAACTTGTGAGACAAACTTTGGATGTTACGATCCCTCAAATGGTAAACATCCAACGGTCAATTTTTTAAAGAGTAATCAGGCATATTCTTAGGTACAAGATCTTACGGTTGAAAGTTTTAAAAAAAGAAAAGAAATTGGTTTACACCTCCACGAGTGCTTAGAGGTAGAGAATTGCAATTTTGAGGTTTCAATCTCCCAAATTCTTTTTGGAGGCTGCCCATGTAAAATTGGTAAACATTTTGACTTGAGTCACTTTGAAATTTGAGTAGTGATTTAGTAATGATCATGTTTCAAAAAAAAAATTCAAAAAAGTTACATTTTTTAGCTGCCCCATCTCGGCTCGCAACCCAAGGATCGTCCTAGAAGACTCAAAAATTGGAATTTGACTTTGCAAATTTTATCACATACACTTTGCAGTATAAGGAGGACTCAATAAAATTCTTAGGCAAAAATATTACTTCTAACCCCTTCATCTAGGCTGCTCGGAATTGCAAAAACCCATTTCGGGCTTCAAGGAAAGTTAGGGGTTAAGGATTAAAAATGGATTTTTCAATGTCTTGGTCTTGATCACTCTTATAGTGTAAAGTGAATTTAGACGGAGACAAGTTTAAACTCACTTTCCTAATATAAATCCTCATCATTTTACCCTCCCCCTTTTCTTTTGAAGTAATTGAACTATAGCCAATCGATGATCTTTGTGCCTCATCGTCTCTTTGATTGCAGTTGAGTCGAGGCGTTTGCTTCAACTCAACTAATCAAGGAGACCATGAAAACATTATTCACTATGATAATCTTAGCATACTTTGGGGACCTCAAAGTTAGCGGTCATTCTCCTTTCTTCATGACAGTGTCAAGCCAAATGGGATCAAGAGCGCTTTATATTCAAATCACATACTTTAGAAGGCCATGGTCAAACTTCATGGTCTATAACGTAAAGCGACTCTTAGTTGTACTCTACAATGAAGGATTTTGATTCAATGACCTTTATAGCAAAGGCTAATACACCCATGAAAATGACACGCCTTTAACCTTAATATCTTTTGCGTAAAACTTAGATTATGCATTTTGGTTGCATTAAATTTGGATGACTTCTTTGTACAATAGCAACTGAAGAAAGATCCATAACAAAAACAACTCTAGTTGTTAAATTTAAATGGACTTTGATCTTGATTGTGGATCTATTGCTATTGTGGCTTCTCTATTCAGCCCCATGGGCTTCAACTTTGGGGAAACACAACCTTGTATAGAGCCTTGTATGAAGGGAAGGGTAGTCTCATACGGTGTGGAGTGGATTTCTTAGTGTTCACCCTTATACCTTAGAGGACCAGGAGGTAGTAGCTCTCTCGCTGCTTCATTCAAATTTTGTTACCCATGGCACATTCTATTTGGTTCACTTTTCTCTTAACCCTTAAACGCCCGAGCGGCCCCGAGGGGGCCGTTTCCAACAGAATCTCCTCTATAGCTCTCAAACACAAGAACTTTTCACTTATATTTTGATGTCAAACTGGTCACCATCTTATGATGCATTCAAAAAGTGAATTGTTACAATTCAAATCACAATTTGTATGAAGGATTTTGTGTTTTGAAAGGATTGTGGTAGGTAGGTTGGGGTGGTACATAACCTTGTAGGAGGTTGCAAGTTCATCATTGATTGGTTCATTCATGATGCCCAAGTTCAAAAAGTGCACTATTCATGATGCCCAAGTCCAAAAGATGCTGTGATCCAATTTTGGGCTGCCCGTTTTAGACCCCAAGGGCGTTTAAGGGTTAACCTGGAGATCTATCAAATCCAAAACAAAAATATTGAATTATTATTTTGAGTGCACTAACAGGGATGAATCAGTATTGACACAAACCATCACAAAACCTTCAAATAAAATATAAAAACAACAACATTGGGTCTTTCACATGAAATTTAATAAACTCTGGCAATTTCACATCAAAGAGTCTGTGATGCGGATACAAACTAAACAAGAGTGGTATGAAATGAGGGATGCATGCATGGCTGTGTCCATTATGCTTTGTACGACCAGCCATACTCCCAATCTTAGAATCTTTTCTCTGTGTTGTTGCAATCTAATCTACATTGATCATAGCATGACTATCTAGTGGTAGCGAGGCAAGGGCGGCAACCGCTGAGCTCCCCTGATTTTATTTTGTCCGAACTTGCGGAAGAGGCAGAACACCGCCACTGAAACGAACACCAAAATGCATGCTCCGATACCAATCCACATGAGATACGTCCGCACTGCACAATTGAATACGTTCTAGAAGTCAGCAAATCTGATATATACCTCCACTACATGCATTCAAGCCCTAACTAAGAACTCATTGCTGACTTTAACTAAAAAGAAAAACTCCACAATGAGTATCTGGTCAACCTATTCTTGAATGTTCATGCTTAGACGTGGTGGGACAAGTGAACCACTCTAAGTTTAGAATGCAACCATACTATGATTGTAACACAATTCCTAATATGAATAACACAGTTTAGTATGTTGATAAGGAGAGAAAGAGCTTGTTGATTTTGGGGTTTATGCACTGCAGAGGCATGGGGTGTTTTTCAGCAGAATAAAAGCCTTCCAGTCTACCTCTTTCAAAAAGCAAGGTGGATAAAGGGAATCCAAAGCACATGTTGTGCACACGTAAAGAATGTGAAGTAGCATGCTTGAAATGGTTTGGTGGCAATCAACCGTTTAGGGCTAGTTCTAGAGTTGCATACGAATAGAATGGGTGGAAAGAAAGAGGAGAAAATGTGAAACGCACCTGGTGTGGGTGGAGCAGGAGGTGCAAGTGGAGGAGGACTTGGAGGCAAAATGGGAGCAATACGGGGAGCAACAGTTGGTGTTGTTGCTGGAGGTGGTGTCGATGGAGGTGGTGTTGTTGCTGGTGGTGTTGCTGGAGGTGGTGTCGATGGAGGTGGTGTTGTTGTAGGTGGTGTTGCTGGAGGTGGTGTCGTTGGTGGTGTTGCTGGAGGTGGTGTCGCTGGAGGTGGTGTCGCTGGAGGTGGTGTCGCTGGAGGTGGTGTTGCTGGAGGTGGTGTCGCTGGTGGTGTTGCTGGAGGTGTAGCTGGAACCACAACATAAACTTAAAGTTAGACTCCTCTCAAAACTTCGGTTGAGGGGATTATGGTAGTATGGTATTCCCTTAGTCTCTAGTCAAATTTGATTTTGACACTAGTCTCACAAAGAATCCAAGACTTGATTTTAATAAACAAGTCCAAATGATATTTTAAGACACACTTTCTGAAAGCCTCATACTCATTGGACAAAGAAAATCCAACCACTTTTGATAAATCATGGGGAGTAATTATTATGATCATTCGATGCCGACAGATTTTACACCACTTATTTGCATGACGTGCATTGAATGTATGACCTAAAGTTCAGTATTTCGTGGAGCAGATAGAACTGAAAAAACGTAAAAAATGCGGCTGATTGATGGCTTCGTGTCAGTGTTAAGCAACTTCAGATTCCTGACTAAGTGAATATGGAGTCAACATGATTGGACACTATTTTCAGTAAGATAAGTTATCCACATCCGGTGCTTGCAAAAATGGGTTAAAAGATCACCTTGCAGTAATGATCGTTGACGGTGCCGAAGATGTCCACTACTAAAATCTCGGAAGTTTTCATTCAACCCTGCCAACAAACAAGCAAGCAAGCATGTGACGTTAGTAAAGCAAATGTCCTAACAAAGTCTTGGCCGTCTCTGATCCGAACGCCAAAAACCAGAACTTGTATCAACCTAAATTTGACACCTTCAGTATCCAAACCACCCTGAATGCAAGTCGAGCGACCACAGAGCTAGTTTCTTTCAAGAAATTGAACCTGATAAAAGTATGGAACCCGGAAACTCGTTCCGACAGACTTTCTAGCCATGTATTCTTGCGTGCTACCGTGCAGATACTATGACCACAAGCCTAGACCTCCGATCAGTGCCTCAAAGTAACACCGTCCTTCACTTACAAGCTCAAAGTCGAAGTGCATGAAAGAGCCCGGAATTAGTGGCTTACCATCACTAGCAAGAGTACTCGTGAAATACACTCCAAACAGAAGCAACAACAACGTCAAAGCTCGCACCACCGCCATAGCTCCAAGTGATCGAGTAATCGATGATGCAGACTTCCGCTTGCACTGCTACCTCAATCGTTAAGCCAATTTCAGGTTTAGAACTCTTCTGAGCAAGGGCTCACATCAATGACATTTTCTTGCGGCAGTGAAAAATTCAAGCTCGGAACCCAATTGTTTTATTTGATCAAAGAAAGTGCAGACAGGGGGGTGTGAGAACACGCCAACGTGTGCGGGGAGAAGAGATGGGGGGAGGGGGAGGCTAGACTGGACCGTGTCAAGCCGAAGCTCGCGGAGAGCAACCAGTCTTTTTCTTCGTCTAGTATATTGTGACCCCATTCCGTCAACAACTGGAGTAGCTCTAAATTTACATTGTGGAGAGAGTTGTGGATTCGAGTGCATTTTCTTCGCCACTTGCACCAGATCAGTCGGTAACTCGGGCATGCGAACTAGTCAAAGGCGTCGTAGTAGGAGCTGAGCGTGCCAGGCCCGAATCCGGGGTTCGTGTAACCGGTGGATTAGAGTGATCGGACGGTGCCAATGAGGCGCTTAGGTTCGATGCATTACGCGGTTTTAAGGATTGAATCTGGGCGGAGTCAACCGGGCGTGAATGATGGGTGACTCGAAAAGTCTCACATCTATGAAAATTAGTACTTTTGGTAGATAGACGACTTTGAAGATTTAGAGTTACGTGCTCAATAATTGCTCGAAAACTATTTAGATGTAATCAGTGGAAGCAATTTTTGTGCATGGGGAAAATTAGTAGAAAGGTAGAGCAAGTGGAATCATCATATTTGGACTCTTTTACAATAAGTTATGAATTTTAGAAGTTGAAATATAGGTGTTTCTAAAATGGTGCGCCAAAGATGGACCCTGTAATGTTTGCATTTTTTCTTGGAGGGAGTCAATCTATACAAAGTTTTGAATTTTCTTGGATGGACCAAATACATGAGAGGATATTAACGCTCCTTAAGCCTCTTGAACGACTTGACTCCCCGTGCAAAGAGTCCTGAACTATTATTATCAAGCAATATGGTATGAACACCCATACTTGAGTGCCCCTTGTATAAGCGTTCCCTATGGATGTTTCACTCCCATACAAAGCCTCACCTATCATTGTGCAAACATGAAAAAAATTTCAATAAAAATTTCAATATAAGGCAATCATTCATTGATATAAGCCACAAAAAGTTGACTTGTCATTGTATACATATATAGGGTCCAACTTACTAAAGTTTGAATATTTATGATCTATTCATATACAATGATACAATTATAATTCCACATGGCTTCACTTCTTTTTCAATTAAATTGTTGATAATGCGCTATAAAAAATTGGCCCGAAATAGGCTTTTTCTTAAATGCACAATAATAGGTGTTCATACCAATAGTGAGGGGTGAGACATGCCACATATTTGAAAATCTCAAAAATTGCTTTCACTAAACTGAATGCTTTTAATACATACTTTATTGTGTAAGTCTGAAATTTTCACCACACAAACTAGACTCAATTGAGGACCCAACTCAAGTGATTTAGTTTAAAATGAGGTCTGATGAAGAAATTATGGCTTCTTGTAGTTTATGCCTTTCATCCAGAATTTTGGGCTTGTAAGGGCTAAATGAGCAGAGTTTTTTAGGCAATCATTGTTGAGGATACTAAAACATGTCAATTAGTGGTGGAGGTTTTGTCAAAGATTCAACTTGATTTAAATGGCTTATGATAGAATTTATTGAGTTTATTTATACTAAACACTACTAGGAGAATAGTCGAGTTATGACAAGAAGTGTCCAATATGTCTTATCTAATATGTTTAGACTTTATCATAATTTTGACTTAGCTTAGTCACAATGACTAATTTCAATCAAGGTTGAGTTAAATAAGTGACATTTTGCTAAAATTTATCACAAATTCTAATAAAACTGGGTCATATTCAACATATATATACTTATATAAATTGTTATCTAAGTAGTGAAAAACCAATCAAGTTGTCGTTGTTGTTATTTGCCCCACTAGGTAGCCCTATTTTCCGGCTACTGAGCTCAAAGCCACTCAAAGCCACTTACTGAAGATCTTCCCCTTTCATTATTACAGAACATATAATGTTTTCTAAAGTCTTTCATTCGCAAACCAATGAAAGCCTATTAACGTTCAAGATATTTTAGATTGTATATTGCTATTATTGAACATAGAGAATTTGTACCTCGAATTAGTATATCTCATTTAGATCGCATATCAATTTAGTGAAGAACATAATATTCAAATAAGTAGAGGTTCTACAAAAGGACATGATAATTAAGTAATTCAGAGAACTTTTTGAACTTTAAAATATTTGTGGAGAGCCCAATTACAACTTGGCTGGTTTGTTAGCAAGGATATATATTTCAATTTGAATTCAATAAAAAATTCTGAAAATATTGAGTTAATTACTTTTATTGGTTGTCCAAAGGTAGCTCATTGGGTTAGGCTAATCATGTATGTGTATACTTGTTAGTAGGGCCATTTGCCACTGAATGCCTTTGTTTGCATGAAATAGGCAACCTCAGACTTTAAATTTGTGGTTTTTTTTTTTTTTTAGTGCATTCCAAATTTGATATATTCATTTGTGTATTGTGGGAAACTGTAAGTAAGGGACCACAATACTACTTTATTTACTATGGAGTATGCTTAAAGATATGTGGTCAAATGTAGGAATAAGTTATCAATAATTTGATGGTGATGGGAAGATAATGCTTTTTCCAACCTTCTGTTTTTAACAATTTGTGTTGGAGACAATGGGTAAGAGGAACCTACATGCATATCCAACTCGTATAGATGTCATTTCATTTGAACAAATCTAGTGGAATTTCAATTGTTTTCCTAGTAGTGAAGATATTTGTAGGCAAAAATTTAACTTGCTTTTTCTCTATCTCAAACCTTCTGTCGTTGAACTTGATCTTGATCATGAACGAGTGGATGCCCAAATGGACAAAGCTTGCTCGAGTGAGTGGACGGGGGATCTTGAAGATTGGACTTGTCCCCTTAAACAACTTTGTCATATGTGTGGTCTTGTGTTTCACAAGTTTCAGAACAAGAATCAGACACACTCTTTATGATTCATTGGATGGTTGTAGTTGAGTACCTCGATCAAAATGACAATATTGATGTACCTTGATATGATTCTCTATATACCTAGTGCACCAACTTAATTCTCCATTGTTGAATTTTACAAATTGAAGACATAGAAATTTGGGTACTTAACACATATGAAGTAGCATGGTTGTTCGTTTTTTTACACGTCAAGTATATGTACCACTCAAAATTTAATACAAGAATGCAAAACTTACTTTATACCTTAGCTCCTAAAGTAATCCTTCTAGCTATCTACACACATTTTTGTTGTTTTTGCACCTAAATTCCTCCAATATTTCATCCACCAACAAGTATTGTAAGGATGCACTTTATTTGTTTGAATTTGCTCAAATCAGAAAATATTTGCTTATATCAGAAAATATTTGCTCAAATCAAAAACTATTTGCTTAAAGAAATAATTTTGCACAATACTAATGAACAAATCTACAAATTAAATGCGACAAACCTATTTTCATATTAATAACAGTTCTAATAGGTGATGATTATTCTGAAGTGAAAACAAGAAAGTGCTCTTGAACTTACCTATACACTACATCCAGAAAAAATAGACAAACCACTAAATTTGAGGTCCCCAAAGTAAACATGTTTTTTGGAAGATTTAATGTTCCTTGGTCCTATGTCATTTCTTTTTTATCAAGGCAAGTATATTGACTCAATCAGAATCTTCTTTTCAAGTGTTTTAGACAGAGGTAGACAAAGGGGAGGATAAGAGAGCAAACAATGAGATCTGTTTAAGACAATTTTGCTTAACCCTTAAAAGTCCCTTGGGGATAGTATGTACGCTGTCGTATAGATAGGATTTGCTACCAACAAGAAACTCTAAACTGGAATCGTACTAGCTCACTAGAACCGCATTAATTTAAATGTCAACTTCTTCTTTGAACTTAAACCCATTAAAGGTGTGCATTCACTCCAAATACAACCAAAATACACCGTATTCTACTGGTCGCCACGACACGCTCAGACCTTTAGGGGTTAAACTTGTATAGTCCAAATCCACTTTGCACTTGTAGAAGTAACAAGTTGTAGTAGTAACTTCTAGAAATACTTTTCAAGTACGTACGTTTTGAGGTGTAAATACGTATTTCAGATTTGAAAATACGAGAATGTTTCGTACTCCGGTAACCAATGTACGGCGCCCCTTATTTCAAATTTGGCTTCACCACTGTAGCCCCTAGAATGCCAGTACAGAGCGATGGCGGGAGAGGTGCTGTAGCCGTTTCGAAGGGAGAGGGTTTGCAATCGCAGGCAGATCGTCGGCGATGGATTGCAATGGAGGTTTTAAAATCGAGGAGTGGAGCTAATGAGAGGTTTTGAGCGATGAGTCGAAGGGCGTCGGCGTCAGTAGCGCCGTTGAGAGTGTTAGGCAAGACAGGCAGCAGGTTGTCATTTGCAGGTCCATCGTCGTCGCATTTACCGCCGGGGTTGCCGAACGGGAGCAACAAGGCTGCTTTGTTGCAGAGACGCACGAGCGTTCACGGTGGCAAAAGTTCACAGGCGCGAACCGATCCTCGCCCGCTCACTGACCGCGGTTTCCAACAAGAATGTATTCGCACTCTAACAAACTACCTGATAACTCACCATTACAATGGCGCCATTTCCACCAAGCTTCTGGTGTCGCCCGCGAGCAAGGACATTGTCAATATCGTGCAATTTCTGTTTCAACAGATGGATCCAAACATGAAGCTCACGGGGAAAGTGGAGGAGGACGTCCCTGTTGTTTTCAAGAGGATAGGGTATCCGTTTCAGATTAGTAAGAGTGCCTTGTATGCGGCAGGGAGTCCGCATACATGGCCCGGATTGCTTGCCGCTCTCGTTTGGCTTGTTCAGCTTCTTTTGCATCAAGAAGCGACCGAAAATGGTCAGACATTTGACGACTCAGGTGATTCTTTCGAAAATCTTCTTCAGTCTTACCATTCGTTCATGTCGGGAGATGACGAGGAGACAGAGCGATTGGATGCCGCGTATCGTAAACAGTTCGAGGATTATAATGCTGAGCTCAAGGACAAGATTGCGAAGCTGAATGTCGCGGAAGTGGAGGAACAGTTGCAGAAGCTGTCCACGGACGGTGGTGCTCTCGTGAGCTTAGAGGAGAAGAAAGCTGAATTGCTTAGCGATAAGGAGAAGTTTATCAAGATTAATACTAGTTTGCAATGGCACAAGCAAGGGGCAGAGAAGAAATTGAAGGAGCGCAGAGAGGATATTCTTGCGATGAAGGCTGAGAAGAAGGCCATTGAAGCTGATATCGAGGAGTTGCGTACTCGCGTTGGAGCTCAGGAAATTAACCTCGCTGAAGTGGAGCGTATGCAGAACGAGGAGAATTTTCTTTTAGCCAACATCCAGCCTACGTTGGCGAAGGAGCAGGAGCTGCGGAAGGAAGCTTGGGACCTTGAGCTTGCATCCTCTGAAAAGGCGAAGGAATTGGAGGCTCTTTGTGCCAATTACAATGAGCGTCGTCAAAGATTGAGGCCGATTTTGGCAGATGGGCAGGCACTTTCAGGAGATCAGCTGCAAATTTCACTGCAATTGGAACGAGCTCTACCACAGGAGATTCTTGTAACTTCTGCACCTGGTAGTTTGAAGCAAGCCATCTTGGAGGTCATGGAGAGTTGCAATCGGTACACGAAGCAGGAGAGAGAGGAATTACTTGCTTGCGAACAGGAAGTGTATGCAGTCAAAGCTGTTCGTCAGGAGAAGCTGGATCTCATTTCTCGGAATAAAGCCAGCATCAAAAAACTCGATGCTCACTATAAGGCTGCCAAGGAGAAGTGGGATACAGCTCTTGCGGCAGTGGTCCGTGAGAGGGAGGAGCTCGAGGCGAAAGTGATTGCGAAAGAGCTTGCTTCGAAGAAATCAGATGCAAATGCCGAAGGAATGGTGAAGCATTGGGAACAAAAGTATGAGGCAGCAGCCGTAAGAATTGCCGAGAAGGTAGCCGCAGCGAAGAAGGAGTGGCTGGAGGTTGTGGATATCATCTTGAGTGCCAAAGAGCAGATGCGCGAGCTTCTGAATAACGTGAAGACTAAGACTTATGCAGAGGTGGACGGATCGAAGCAGCTCCTCTCGGAGACTCTCTCATCGATCATGGCTCTGCAAGTGTAAGATTGCCCCGACTGAGTTTTCTTTCTGGGTACGTTGAGTAGAAGGGTATGGTATTTACATGCCTGTGAAATCCTAGCATCCACTTTCATGATGGTCTTAACCAGATGTATATACCTCAGCATGGTCTTATACAGACCCCAGCATTCATTGTCCGAAGCATTTTGGCTTTCCCTGAAGGCATGAACTTGCTCGTTTTAAAGGGTTTCAAACGTGACCATAATTTCTATCCTACAGGTTATAGATCAAATCGCACTTCCGTGGCAATTTCAGTAGTTATCTGAAAGGCCGGATATGAATAAAGTACTCGAGTCTTCACCATTTGTGACGACCGTAAGTTCATCCCCATCACCTTCGTCGTGTGCTGCTCTGTGTGTTTATAATGCTTGTGCTACTTCAATTTAATCAGAAATCTGATGTCCGTGTTCTCAGAAGCAGAATTCGTTGTGATAATTCTCAGCTTTTATGTTGAATACCTCAAGAGGTATGGACTCTACCAAACTGGACATCAATGGAGTGTACTGCTCTTGCCGACCCGGAAATTTCTGTGGACCTTTTAAATGTGATCTGCAAATCGCATTCTGATCACCGACAACCTGAGACATGTACAGTACGGTACAACAGAGAACATGGCTACGAGGAAGATGTCAGCACGAAGTGAAAGAGGAAGATTTCAGGGACTGTCTACATCGTTCGCATTTCCTTCGAAAAATGATGGATGCCAACAGTTGAGATGTTTCCATCTGCATCTATTCCTTCGGAGGCTTCGTTATACTTCTGATTGAATCACCTTCAGCTCCTAACGGCAAGGAAATGCTTACAGTCAATTCTGGAAGGCCCCCAACGATGAATAGAATTGAAAGTCTTTCTTTGAAATATCATAATTTGAATTATGATGTATAAAGTATTGATGAGTTAATAAATATCATATACGATACTTTAGTTCGAAATACTGGAAATCAACAATGCTAATTAATTCTGTTGTAAGTATGATTGTGTTGCGTTGCAAAAGGTTAATAGGGAGTGTTTATATTTGTACCACCGAGTCAAAGCCTCATCGTGAACTTTGAATAGAGTTAAGCATGAATCAAGAACACTCAAGGGCACTTACAAAAGTGGTATGAGGTAAAATGGTACATAACATCATATAGTTCATTTACAAAAATTTAGTACTTCCATCAATTATTGAGCAATTCCATGTATTTCATGCCAAATCTTTACTACTCTATCTATCCAACCAAACTCACAAGAAATTATACAGAAGATTAAATTCGATAATTCAATTTACAGCTTTGGTAGAGTTGAAAGAACTCAGTATGACCTTCCAAGAAAATAAAGGTCACCCATTGGAAATAAGAAATTCGACTAGAAAGTAACACTAGATATTACTAGTTTATTATAATTGTACATCACCAACAAAAATTGCAAGACTTCCATGCTTTTGTACAAGGGCAAATGTAGAGGAGACTTCTAATTTCAATTGATATATCAATCAAGATAACATGTTTCAACCATTAATGTTGTAATTTTTACAAAATTACACTCTATAAAAGGAACCGCATTCAAACACCAAGTGCTTGAGTTTCACACTAAAACTAACATACCCTTGTAGTTTCAAATCCTCAAAACTAGGTACTTTATCCGCTACATTCTTAGATTTCCCAACTAATGGATACGTGAAAATCTTCATATGCTCAGAGTTGTAATGCTCATCACTCAAACAGACCGATGCTCTTCCAAGAAGTTTGTTCTTGCGAGATGCTCGAGAGGATTTATGATAGATTTCAATATTCAAGATGGCCGTCCTTGAAAGCATTGCTTGCTTGTCACATACAACTTCCAAAGGACTGGAGTACCATGTTGGATTTTGGCCTCCAATACGTTGAACATGAGTTCCCGTAGCATCGGCTTCTGATGTGATCCACACTTTGGCATATGGCCTGAGTTGACATGCAAACCACTTATGGTTTGGCAGATTTTGTGCAGAGACAACATTCACTTCAACAACAACAAATTTGTCGAAGGCCTCAACAGTCTCGTTTACAAACTGGATGCATTTATCCTCCTCTGTTGCAAAGTCCTCCGCAACATTCTCTTCGATCCATTCTTCATCGTCGTCATCACTCTCGGTATCAAAATCAGTGAACATATCATATATAGTATCCTCAACATTCTCTTTTACATAGCCACTGAGTTTTTCTTCAACAATTCCTTTGATCCATTCGTCATCTTCATCAGTGTCTCTTTCAAAATCATTGAACATATCGTAAACAGTTCCTGTTACAAAGTCATCGGATTTGGTGGTGGTCTCCATTTTTGATACTCACAGAAAGACTTGCAAAGAGTTTGATGTAATAATGTGCCTACCATGCTAACGAGCCCTCCATTTATACTTTAGTTCTTGGGCCAACGTAAAAGGTGGAAAGTAAAAGTCAGCGCAAAAGGTGGAAAGTAAAAGGTCAGCGTAAAAGGTGGAAAGTAAAAGGTCGACGGATAAGTATAATGTGAGCGAGATGTAAAGTGAAAGGCTGATACGGGACGTGGAGAGGGGTAAAAGTAAAAGGAAAAAAGTAAAAGTAAGAGGGGTGGTTGTCCATCTAGACTTCAAGCTTCAATTTCGAGTGGTACTGAGGGCCTTGCCACACCATCGGTAGGCCGCCCCTGCCTGTTGCCGCTGCTACAGTGATTCTCTACTTTTCTCCTGAAATTTCTCCACTTTTCTCCAATTGTCGGTCGACTCCCAGGCAGGCACTAGTGCCTGGTAGTTTTCAAGTGCCTCCCATGTGCCATGTCATTGCCATGTAGATCCCAAAGCAACATCCAAAGCAAACCCCAAAGCTACAAAGTTGCTCCATGTCACTCTGGCCACTCTCCCTACTTCCTCTCATGTGGCAACCACTTGCTAATTAGAACCAATACGAATCTTCCATCTCACTGCCTTTCCTCCCATGTGGTATGGCCCTGATTGGTCCGGTCCATTTTGATTAACCCTTAAACGCCTGAGCGGCCCCGAGGGGGCCGTTTCCAACATAATCTCCTCTGTAGCTCTCAAACACAATAACTTTTCACTTATATTTTGATGTCAAACTGGTCACCTTCTTCTGATGCATTCAAAAAGTGAAATTGTAGAATTCAAATCATAGTTTGTATGAGTGATTTTGTGCTTTGAAAGAATTGTGGTAGGTAGGTTGGGGTTGTACAATACTTGTAGGAGGTTGCAAGCTCATCATTGATTGGATCATTCATGATGCCCAAGTTCAAAAAGTGCACTATTCATGATGCCCAAGTGCAAAAGATGCTGTGATCCAATACTGGGCTGCCCAAATCCGTATAGCTAGGCGTTTAAGGGTTAAAGTCATGAACTAATCTGTTGTTGGGAAGGGTAGAGCAAATCCATAACTTGTCACTTTTTGTTGATCATGATTGTTATTATTTTTGCAATTTTAGTAGAATTTTTGTAGTCGTTCACTTGTGAATTTACAAATGAGTGCACTTGTTAACCCCTAGATGCCGGAGCAAGGGGTAATTGCTCCAAAAGTGCATCGTAAATGCTTGAAAGTGTATGAAATGATTGTTTTTGTGTAGTACGAGTAATGAAGAAATGAACCTGTTGGCAAGACCTAGGTTCCCATAGGAATAATCCAATTTGGTAAATGTCATCTCTTTGTCACTATTTAAAGGATTTAGAAAAAAAGTAAAAATAAAATAGAATTTGCTTTTAAAATCTCCTCGTTGAGATGTATTTAGAAATATAATTTTTTTTGGTCATAGAGCATTTGAAGATGTGCAATATAATTTTGAGGCTGCTATTGGGAATTTTCGGGAATTTTTGGGACCCGGGGAGTCCCACCATATGATTTACATATAGAAGTATTTTAATGAAAATTTAATCATACAGATGTTTTAGGAGTGTGCACTTTATTTGATAATAATTTGTGTGGTCGGGATGTTGAGCTTATAAGGAAAAGAAAGTCACATTTCCTAATTTCAACGTGCAAATTTTTGAGGAGCACTCATATATTAGATTGAAATTCTTCGCAAATATTCCACAAAGGAACTTTGCATTTCTTCATACATTATAATTATTTGCAAGTATTTGGGACATAATGCAAAAATTGGATAAATTTAAGAGTTTAAGATATCGGGTTTGCATGCAATCTAGGTGCATGAAGAAAACAAGACTTTTAAAGATCAATGCGATTGATTGGACAATACTCCACCTTGAGTGATTTGTGTGACAATTTGAAGTTCACATGAATCTAAAAAGTGTCCAGATAAAATACTTCTTCTTATTTTGACAAGTCCTTGAAGTGGATTAATAGTACAAATTGGTTTTTTGCCAATTCAAAGGTGAAGAGTATTACAAAATTGAATATATAGGTTATAGACCCTTGATTGCCTAGGCTCGTCTTAATCACTTAAAAGTTTATTAAAACCACGTCCTACACAGTTGAAGCTACTCATAAGAAAAATTTATGATTTTAAAGTTGCAAGTTATAAGATTTTGAAGTTGGTTCACCTACATGTAATTCAATTGCTAAATTTACAAAGTGATAGTATTTAGCAAAATCATATTAATTGAATACGTAATTTTGAATGATGAGTAGGGAAGGCAATAAGGGTTGTGAAACTTTGAGGCTCAAAACAAGTGCATAGAGGTTCTTAAGAAAAGACGTGCTTAAAACATGAATCATAGAGGTTGATTAGGATTTCTATGGTTAAATTCTTACCAACAAGTTATTGACAATTTTGCAAATCAAAATGTCTCAAAATTACAACGTATTATAAGCTCTTAGGCAACCAAAAGTGCTCACTTTTCTATGACATGATGTCTTTTGGCGTTCAACAAGTCAACTTGCGATGGCAACTTCATCTTGAGTTCATTTATGGCAACAAGTGGATTTTTGAGTTATAACCATTGCATATGATAAAATACTCAACGACCTATGCCAATTTTTTTGTTCTTGCCAATGAAGGAGGACACTCGAGGGTCAGATATTGACTTTACAAAGATTCATATGCTATTTGTAAAAGATTTTGTACGAAAATCAATCTACACTCTTCACAAAACTTTTCATAAGATCAAAACAATTTTACCTTATCAATACATCACAATGGAATTAATTTTTTTTTTTGTAATTTTTTTATTTGAAAAGATGCATTGTACTTGGGGAAACATATAAGGTATGAGGTGTATTCTGTATAAGTTCTATATGTTTGTCCAACTAAAAAAAATTACAACCTCTATATTTGGGCCCAAGTATTTTTTATGGTGTAAATGCGGATAATTTATAATGACATGATAAATTTGTGATAATTTCTTACGGATGCAATTGATATAAGAATCAAAATGCATGATGTGCATTTTCTCATAATTGTTGAATACTCTCAAATGAAGAGTCATTTTTGTGAGAGTGAAATCTTCCAGAAAATTGACCTTTAAAAAAACTTATTGCACAAATTCGAGATTTGTAACCCCTAGCTTATTTTTGTCTTTCTTTTTTGTGCCACAACCCCTTCCTTCTTTTTGTCTTTCATATCTCATGCACGTTGTCTAACTCCAATACCCTCTTGAGGTTGTTCTCCCCCTTCTTCATGTCATATTTTTTAAATGGTTATAACATTGTAAGCACAAATTTTATGATGCTTTTTCCATGTTGATGTGGTTATGTGATTTTTCATAATTGTTTTTCGTTCTTTTTCAACTTTTCATATTACTTTGTTTCATCATCCACTTTTGCATTGGATTGATATTGTCTTATATGCACTTCTCATAAGACATAGTCTCAAGTGCTTTCGCCTGATTAACACACCATGTTGTTTTGATAGACCTCTTAGAAGTGGTTCTCCAAAACCACACTTTATGGACAATGTCTACAATAAGGTGAAGTTCTATACTTCTTTCTAGAATCTCATTCGCTTTTGGTGATGTTTGGTAAATTTTCTCTTTGAGCTTTCAATTATCATGCTAAGTAAGTATATCATAGTTTTCTTTGATATCAATATGGCACCTAGCTTATAAGATGTAAAATTAATACAAATTTCTAAATCTCTCTAAGAAGAATGCTTTAACCTACTATTGCACTTTCTTTTGAAACAAACCTGTAAGAATTTATAAATCTTTTTTTGTTTGAAGATGTAGCCTCAAAACATAAAAAATCTAAAAAACAGATTATCATATGAATACTTCCCTTTGTATCATAAGAACTAAAGAGAGTTTCTCTTAATTATTACAGAATAATAATATATATCACCATTCTGGTGATCATGGTAGTCGCAATCTATCACTTTGTTCAATTCGTAAATGGAGCTACTAGGAGGACATAAGGACAACAAAGTTGCAAGAGGAAGGTGAAAATTCAAGCTATGTTGCAATTTACAACTTGGTGTGTAAGGATGCTAGAGTCCTCCTCTCCTCATTGTTAACTCTCCAATACACCAAACCTTGAAATCCAACATTTGGAATGACAAGGTGAAACTTAAAATGCAATAATTTTCTCAACAAAAGTGTTTTTGATAAAAAGACTTAAAAATTGGATTTCAAATCAAGAGTACCTCACATCCTTATCTACATTTGCATAGATCACTACTCTTAAGATCCCTTCTCATGTTGATTACAACATGAAAAGTCACCAATACACCCAAGTCTCCAAGTCTCCAAGAGGGAGATCTACCACAACTTGGAAAACCATGAGCTGTAGAAATCTAGCTCACTACGTGCAAACTAGACATTCACATAGATCACTCCAAGTACATTCACAAATTACTTAAATTCAACAAAACCGAAACATACCAAATTCTCCAATTAGCTCGGAGGAGTTTTGGATTTCAGATTTAACTTGAATGACCAATTCAACAAAACACAAGCACGAATAGAATGAAATGGGGAACCTGATGCTTGGAAGGAGGTTGTTATTTATAACTCACAGATAGACTGCAAAAGGTAGCTGTACACACACACACAACGAGTCATAGGTATTCACACAATCCGAGCGATCTACTGTGAAAAGAGTTGGTTGGGGGCAGTATGGATATTTGAGAAATTCTTCTTGAGATCAATGTGCTTCGCATGTCGTCCATCCATCACTTCTTTGATCGATTCCGCACATTTGAGAACCAACACATCTGAGTTGCACTCCGTCGCTGTGTTCAAAAGCTTGATCCACATGTCTAGCACAACAACAAAAGGAAAAAGAATCACCAACAATCATCAGCAATGGCTCCCAATCCAGTTTCTAGTTTCATGCAGCGAAATAGAATTGAGGCACGAACCTTGTTTTACAGGAACTTTATCCTCGCAAACCCACTTCAAGCTCTTAATTCCATACTGCCATGCAGACAACAACAACATTAGTATGTGCCCAGACTATTGCCACACTCAAACATGTGGTTACTGCTGGCATTAGCACTGAATAACATGAACCTGGGGTGCAAGCATTGCAACTTAAATTGTCGACTACAACACTACTGCCAATAATATTGTTGAGAAATCATACGTAAAATCTCGATGAAAACTTCTATTTGTATACTGTATCAAACTTTCTAAACTTCCAGAAAGGGGCAAAAGTCAAATTTGGACAAGAGCATGAGGCAACGGATAAGTGATCACTCCACATCTCAAGAATCTAGCTGCATCAGCTTCCAACCCTCATACCAAAACTTCCTTTATACCTGGGGTGGGATACTATGTGGTCTCAACTCAATTTACTTGCTAAGTGCTTATCAAAGTGAGAATCAATAATAATGTCACCAATTGCTATTGAATTCTGTCTGTAACACACTTGGTAGGTGCAATACTACTTGACTAATAGTGCTATGAACCGAACTGGGGTGACTGCAGTGATTGTTACCCAACACCAAACCTACATTCATTTTAGTGGAGCGGAGCTGATGCTAACCTTGTGAGCGGCAGAAAGGAGATCAAGGCCTCGGTTCTCGAGGAAGTCGGCGTCAACACTCCCAGTATACAGGAACTTCACCATAGCCTTAGTGATATTGAAGGAGGCTTCCTTGATATCCAACCTGTTCGAGTATTTCACTTCGGGACTCTCCAGATTGAGCTTCAGAATCTGGAAACATCGCTTACCAGTCAGCCTTACTTCGGGTATCTCTAATCTGATGAGAAAAACATGAATATGGGAGAAAGAATTACATGAGATCCGCCAGCAAGGAGGAGCCTGAGCACAGTGATGCTCTTGTCTTCTGCCCACACTTCGACTGTCTCGTGCTTTCCACTGTCGAAGACCGCTGCCCAGTTCTTCTGGATCACCGCGTAAGGTTGCCTCTCCGACTTCACTTGTGAGCTCACACCGTCGCTTGTGTGCTTGGCGATGATGGCTTCCGCTAGCACGAGCAGAATATCATCCCAGTGACGGTACTCCCAACCTGCACAGACACAGAAATGGGCTATAAGCGAAGTAACCAAGCTTTAAAACGATGACCACCTTCGACAGAAGAAGAGATTCTTGGCTTTGATTGGCGATGCAAGGAATGGTTATCATTTGAAAAGCGGTTGTGAGCATTGCTATTACCTCGTTGGTAGAGCGTGGATTTGAGCTCCAGAGCGACCTGAAGTGGAGTCTTCTGGTCGAGAGTCACCTTCTTGGTTTCCATTGGAGTACCGAACTGAGCATGGCGGATGATAGAGATCTTGTGTGCAGATGGCAACACGGCTGCCTTGAGTGATATGTTGGCGCCGTGCGCCAGCAGAAACTTGACCATCTCCAGATTTCGTGTCTCCTCATACTTGTACACCGCCAAGTGCAGCGATGTCACGCCCTGCACCAAATCCCCCAACAATACACTCATTCGCATCACACTCACCCTCTCAAAGAAAAAACAGAAACCCAATTCAATTTACTGTTCCGAACCCCGACCTGGCCTAGAAAATCGACCAACGACATAAACAAACCCTAGAAGCTCCGATGGCAAGCTTATAAGCACAAAAATGAAAATCAAACTAGCGTGCATTTCTGATCGGACCTGTAAACTAGCAGGAGACGATGAGAAGGCGGTAAATGCAGATTGCTACAATCGAGCGCAAGAAAGGCTCAAACCTTGCCGTTGTGTGTACCATTTTAGTGCTCTTAGCTTTTGGGGTTGCGAATGAGTGTGAACTAGCAGGAGAAAAATAGAAGGCGGCGTGTGCACGATCTCGACTAGACCGTTAGCAAGTAAGCTACAAACCTCGACTATCTTGATACACTGCGTTGTAAGATTGCAAAAGAGCCACCGACAGAGTCTGTTTCTTGAAAATCTTCGGGCTCCTGCATGTAAGGCTGATCGGAGCAAGGAGTGATCGGAGCATTTACCTCGTCGTTGTAGGCGTTGATATCCACCCTTTTGTGTTTAAGCAAACCAGCGAGTGCCGACACGTTGCCGTTCTCCACACAGCGGAAGAATGTGGCTTGGTCCAGTTTCAAGTTCTGCCCTGCGTCCTCGGCGAGTCCCACGGCTTCCACCTCCGCCGTGACCTCTTCTACGCTGTGGCTCTTCTCGGCCGCCATAACTTGATTCTCAGCAACAACTGCAACCCCAGTGACTCGACTTTGCTACGGATCGATCTTGCTTGACAGTCTTACGATCTAAGTAATTCTCTTGCCAATCCTGAGTCAGCAACTTCTGCCTTGTACCCCACTCTCTACCCTGACTCTGTCTATTGATACTGTACTCTATGTACCAAAACGTATGTCCAGGTGTGACTGTGCATGTGATTTGAAAAAGTCCAAAGTATCGTTCAGGTGCATGTACTACGTGCAAATTTTTTCATGCACATTCATTCTGGATGCCTCGATCTCTTTTTCAGTTCGTCTGGAAATCCTCGAGATAGGATCAATAGAGAGGGAAAAGCGAGGCGTTCACATGTTTTATACCGACTTCTGGATTTAGGAGTTCGTCATTTTCTGCAAAGCTATTGCTGAGGGAGCCTGTCTGAAGTTGCCTCCTTTGGTGGGTGGGCGAACAAAGTATATGCTTTTGTGGAAAAGCATCTACGAAATATCAGGGACTGCTTCTGGAAGTTAGCATCAAAACTGCATACAGTACGTATGATGGCCATCAAGCAGACAAAAGGAGTGACGATTGACGTATGAGCTTTGGAAGCAAAGGTATCGATCTTCACATAAATTACAAGTTGATCTCAGCATGTAAACCGCACTGTTTCTACATAAGGTTGAGCTAAACTAAACTGGATGATTAGATGAGCTGCGCTTTCTTAAGATCCGCAGCGATACTTCGCTTTTCGTCTCCATCTCCGTACAGAACCTTGTCGATGATGCCGTAATCAACAGCTTCATCTGGTTTGAAGTACTTGGGCCTTCTGATATCCTCATTGATCTTCTCCACGGACTGGCCAGTGTGTCTCGAGATCAAACTCACGAGCTCCTCCTTCACATTCCGAACCTCCTTGCGGGCGATGTCGATATCCGTGGCTTGGCCTCGGAACTGGGCGATCGGCTGCTTGAGCATGATGGTAGCGGAGGGCAAGCAAGCGCGGTTGCCTTTGGAGCCAGCGGAGAGGAGGAGAGCGGCTTCGCCCCACGCGTTTCCAACACACAGAGTAAATATCGGAGGTTTCACGTAACGCATGGTATCGTAGATGGCGAATGCTTCCGTCTCGTAGCCCAGTTTCTCCCCGTCTTTCGTGGTGCCCGTGGAGTTGATGTACATGTAGATGGATTTCTCAGGGTCATCGTACTGGAGGTAGAGCAGCTCGGCCATGATGAGCTCGGTGACGGCCGGGACGAGTGACATGCCGAGGAAGACGATACGGTTGTTAAATAGGTAGGAGGGGAGGTCGGGTGGTGGTTGTTGCCTTGCATCTCCCCGTTGGAATGGGATTACCATTGTGACTATGCCGCCCCGTGTTTGTCCTAGTGACCTCCAGACGGAGTAAATCCCCTCCCCGGCTATGGAGCTCTGTAAGCTGCTGCCCACGAAGGAGCATGTTAAGTCGCTGTGAAGGCGCGTGGATTTGGATTGCCTACTCATTGGAATGGAGGAAGTCGTGCGCAATGGCGTTGATGATGTTGCGGAGTGCCATTGCTCAGCTCGAGAAAGTGATGTGGTAGCTCTCGCCCATTCCACCGCGGCCATAACGCCCTCAAACCCGTCTCAGAATACTCGGAGACGCCCTACACCCTGCAGGAAAACTTCATAAATAGAACACCCCGCAAATTCTCCACTGACGCAAGACAATCAATCACGTCCACGAGAAATGCCCATGATCGAAATCCTCAAATTCTCGATTGAGTATGAAAGGATCTCCAATTTAGCAAACCCTAATCCTGAACTCAACTCTCAGGTTGACGAATTAACTTCATGAGGTCTCCAATTCAGCAAGCCAAATCAGTTCCAATGCAGCAACACCAATCAGTTCCAATTAAGCGAACTCTCTCAAGGAAACGCATCCGATAAATGCGAACTTGATAGGAAGACTCTGAATTGATAGAAAAACCTTTGAGAGCCTGTTCGTTTCAAATCGTTACCTTTCCGATAACCCCTCATCTTGACTTTAGACACTAACCGAGCTTCTACAACTCAATGGTCCAGAATATCGACAATAATCACATGCCATCGGGAGTTGATAAACCCTAAACTGATCAAAATTCTCCAATCCGATTCAATGAAGCAATGATTATCCAATGATACGAGAGGAATTAATGGCGAAGATCTCTCAGTAGGAGATGACGAGGGAGCGGCCGACAATTGAGCTCCCAAAGAGATATTATTCGGTCAATCACGAACCGATTGCTGCAGCGAGAAAATGGTTAAATGTGGGAAATTCAAGCTGTGGGTCGTGCTGATACTCACCACTGAATGGAGCGGAAGGCGCGATCGAATGCCGACGGGAATCGCAGCACTTCAGAATCAGTAGGCAATTCCGTGGGCGGTGGTTGCCTATCCACTCCTAAGCCTGAGGTTTCTGGGGGCAGGTTCTCGGGCAGGCGTTCGGGCACCTTCATGACTTGGAGTTATGACGTCACTGTACATTCGACTTAAGCCGGACACGTCTGATTTCTGTGAAGTCGTCCTTCCGACCTCTATAATATCACACCTCCAACCTCTATTTTCTTGCTTCTTCTTCCTTACGAAACACTCATCCCTCCAAATTTTATAATGTTATATCTATTACTAGTATATACTTGCGTTCTCTGGACACGCAAAATAAAAATAAATTTTTAAAAAAAATGATTGATGAGCAAGGTCCCTCTCGTCCCAATGGATGAGCTCTTTATTTGGTGTTCTTCAAAAACTACCCCCTATCTTTAGTTCCCTCATCGATGGTCCCTCTGCTATCTAAGATTTATAGTGTGCACTCCGTTCCCGTCTTCTCAGTTCCCCATGCTTTTTAAGATTTATAGCATGTCCTTCGATGCCTCGTTCCCTTCTTTCCACTTCTGATGTGTTGCGCAATTTGATTGTTTTCTACATCTCTACAAAATAATTTGCTTCCAATAACACCCCATGGGCCGTGATCTAACTAGCAGTTCCCAAAATCATAATTAGACTCGCAAAACAAAACAAAATAAAAGAAACAAACTACCTCTTTTAAAAAAAGACAAGGCTAGCCTTCAAAATTTACATGGGCAAGCTCCAAAAAAACTCTACTATTTGTGAAGTCATAAAGTCTAAAGTCGACGTGTGAACATCCAACAATTGAAATTTGACATGGTTTTAGTGCAAGTGGTCAAGTTGAAGATATTACGGATGGAAATACCAAATAAGTAAAAATAATGAATAATACCTTAATTTACAAAAAGTGGTCGAAAATTGCAAAATTTTTTTGTATAAAAGCTCAAATACATGCATAGGGCTTTGGGGGTTGATTTAGTCATATACATGAAAAAAAAAAAAAAAAAAGCAAAATGAGCAAAATAAGCAAAAAAAAATCAAATCCCCCTTTCCACAAAGTAAATTATATTTCCCATACAATGCCTAGAAAAAGAGTTTGCAACAATTTTAAAAAATATGATCTCATAAATGGTGTAGATCTAATGATTAAAATGTGACACAATATTCCTAATATAAGATTTCTTTAAGATCTTAATGTCCCACAAAACAATTAATAATTCATTCTTACATAAATCTCATCAAGATGGTTAAAACTCACAATTTTTGGATTTGGAGATCAAAAAACACTTGGTTCTTGAAGGGTTAAGATCTAAAAGAGCAGATTTGCTACATTTAGAGTGATAAGGGTCATTTTCCTTTCCTTACCAACTAATTACTTGACTCACCTTTGGTAACCCGTTAAAGAGAGGCCCAAGACTCACCAAAAGCAAGTAACCTCAATTCCGTTAAATGGCACTATTCCACGTGCCATTTTAGCGGAGCTAAAGTGCCATATTGTGCAAACGTGCCATTTTACAAGCATATTTTTTGAACTGAAGTTCAGAAGTACTTATGCTTACAAAATGGCATGTTTAGTAATATCACACAGTCACGTACTCCGTAATATCACCAAAATTCTGTAATATCACTAAAATTTCCATAATATCACACATTTCTTTGGTTTTTGACCTTTAGACACAGTAAAAGGCCAATATTTCGAAATATTTACCCTATCATGTCAAAACTCGACAAAAACCAACATTATTTTTTTCATTTTAAGCACCCCAAAAAAGCGCCATTTTAGCGGAATAAAGCCATTTTAACGTAATTGAGGTTAAGTGCCTCTTTAAGTCCTACTACTTCCCTTCCTACCCACCTAACTATAATTCAAATCGGTCTTTGCTTCATTAATCTTTACTTTTGTTAGAAATTATCCCGGCTTTTGGAACAACCTTAATACTTCTAAACTTTCCGACTCTAAAGACTTTTGGACTTTTGGACTTCAAACATTCGAAATTATGGCATGTTACGGGACACTTAATATAGAATGGACATTTGATATTCTCAAAAATTAATTCTAAATGGATACACCTACTTCCTAGCTACATTTTAGCCAACCTCATTGCTACTCTATTAAAAAATCAAAATGCTATGGAGTTGTTTTTAACAAATAAGTATCTAAGCTAAGCTAAGATAAAATAAGATAAGATGAGATAAACTAAGATAAGATAAGCTGAACGACAAGATTGCATACATTTAGCTTCCTAGAAGTCATTTATGTTCCTTAACGAACTTGCTATTTGACCGGCTACCTTTAGTAGCCAACCAAAGACAGGCCCGCTCCTCACCGGCCAAAGAAAGCGTCTATCCAAATCCTTCCTAGTTCTGCCATTTTCCTTCCTAGTCACTCACTAACACTCAAACATAGCACTTACTTCTATTAACTTGAGTTCATCTTCTTCTTTGCCTTCCTATATGAAGTGACCTCACCTCTCTATTGGCATCATTATTCCATTTTATTCTCAAGTACATGACATCACAAGGTATTTAATGCCAGCTCTTGTTTCCCTTGGTTGTTAGTGTTTTATTAATTCAGTTTATTTTTTATAGGACAGTTTATTGTTTGCTTACCACATTAGTATAGACTTGAACTTGAAACCTTTCAAGTCTCACAATTGGTTTTATGTGGTGCCATCAGTTTGTACAGCGAATCAAGATGGCAAAAATCGAGAGGATCTCAAGGCATTTTTGTCTTCTTGTGTTGTTGATGGGGATTTCTTCTTACTCGGGAGAAGCCATAACCGTTGTAAACAATATGGCAACAGACTCTTTCTAAGTTTTTGTATCAGATTGTCAAACTTGCTTCATCATAGCTTATCATCCGGGAGACAAGTATACAATAGACACTACAATACGTGATTATCCTCTAATACCCATAAAGATCAACCTTTTGAGTGGAAGCCATTATTGCTTAGCGGATCCATACTTGACTCCTTCAACCACTATTTATGTTGGCCCTACCTTTTGTAACGGAGGCCTACAATTGTCATTTGACAACAACGTACTTCTTTGCGCACAAAAGTGCGCTTAGTTTTCAAGAAGATTGCAAGATTATGAGAAGACTTGTTGCCCTAGTTTCAATTGAGCTCGCATCGTATCTTCTTATCTAGATGATTACATGGAAATAATAGGAGCCAATTGACTTATTTGTCGAAGTGTTTGTACTTCATAATGAAGTTGCATCTTCTTTTGGCCGATGAATTTGCAATAATCTTGTATCTTATACAGTCAATTAAGATGATGCTTGATTTCCAAAAGGTGTATATCAATGTATCTTTGTGCAATGGTTGATTTCAAATGGTTTCGCTTTGTGAGTAAACTTTGGATTTAAAAAAAAAAAAAAACAAACCTACAAATCTTATACTCTACATGGAATAACTATTTATCACTTAAGTCTCCTTGTGTTTATGGAGCTTGAAACCTTATAATTGTGATATCACACAATAGTTGGAATTAAAATAGTAGTTATGGATGGTCACATCATGCATATCATATCCATATCCCAAAGCTCTAAGTCACCTTACTCCACTCCAAATTATTGATGAAGGTAATTCCTGACCAATTTCATATTGCCATCAACATGAACTTTCAGTTTAATCTTACGGAAGACTACATTTAGAGAATTGTTAAATTACTATTTCCAAGATGTTTTATTTTGCTCGTGCTCATAGGATTCGAGCATAGAGTATTAGCATTTGGACATTCTCATAGCTACTCATAGACCTTCAAGGACGGAAAGCGACCTTTAAAAGCTTCAGTGAGATTCAAGCTCACTCTTGATAATGTTGATTAAAAATTAGTTAATATGCGCCGTGTATTGTATGATATGCCCTCAAATGATAGGAAAATGCATAGTTAAGGTCAGTCTCACTTTGTTAATTTGACTGACACATTGTCTTAATTTTTTATCAACCTCTCCGCTCTACCCAAAAAACTTGTGTAATAAGTGTATATGAGCTTGCCCCATTGCGACAAGATAATACGTATAAAAACAACCTCCACCCCATCAATACATGAAGCCAATTCACTAGCTCCCACGACAAGATAGATAGGTAGATAGAAACTCCGGTCCTTTCTAAGGGCCGGCGTGAATGAAGTGTCCGTTCGTAATGCTAATCTCCCGATGCCCACCGGACAAGGAAATATTAGAACAATACAACCCACGACAAGACAATATGTAAATGATAAGGAATAGTGTAGAAGGCGGAAGAAGAAAAAAAAAAAAAAAAAAAAAAAAAAAAAAAAAAAAAAAACTCATGGGCTCATTTAGAAGAGTTTGCTTTGCAATTAGTATGATATCTCAAACTCTTCCACGAGTGGTCTGTCTTAGTGCTCTTCGATTAGAGACGTATGTAGTTCATTTTAATATACAAGCTTTTTTGCCATGATCGCCATCACAAATCCCTAGTTGCACATTCCAAGGCATTTACATTCTTAACTTTCTACAATGGCACTTCAAAACCACTTAGTAGCCTGAGCCGAATTTTTTCGACAAATCTTGCAAAGTGTCATGACTGCTCTGAGATCGATATCCCGAACCCGATCGAACACAGACAGACGGACTGCTAGAAAAACTCAAGCGACCATATGCATGGAGGGGAGCCATAGTGATCAAGTGATGAAGTGGGAGCTCTTGAACCTTGGGGTGGAGTATAATTAATAGGCCGTGCACCGGTCCGACCTACTATGCAAAATTGCTTCGGTTAGTGGTCGTGTGGGAGGTGGCAAGATTGAAGCTTGAGGAGAATTTCCTCGTTTTCGTTTCTGATTCCCTCGAGGAGCGCTTGACTCGCACAGTAAGTTATGGTTGGTCATGTCTGCTCTGCATGGCTGGGCCCTCGTGGAGCTACAGGCAATCGTACATGAATGTCTAAATTTGGTGAAAGGAACGTCCTGATGATAAATCGGTTGTCGTTTTGGCGCTAAGATTGTATTATTGCAATATGTACAAGCAAGATACATTAAGCCAAATACACATATGAACCCATCATATGCATACTCTTAAAAATTTGCATTGCCACAGGGAAGGTGTTTCAAGAGTATCTTTTTTATTATCAAGAGTATCTTAATATGCTTACATGAGGAAATTTCCTCTTGTATGCATGCCAATGTTTCCGAGAGACCCCGTTTGCTTCAACTTGTGTCTAAAAGCTAGTACTAAGAATGAATTAGTGCGTTGTGGCGGGTTCATCAAGATTGTGCACTGCAGCTGTTCTGTAACTCTATATCCTCCACAAAGGTATTCATAAACCATGGACCGCCATCTGAAAGCTGCACAAGCACAGAGAAATGTCGATGAAGTTGAAGCTCTGCTGCGGAGAACGTCAATGAGAGAAAGTGTCCAGACATGATTGTGGAGAATGCGTAGATATGACGAAGATGGTTTCACCTGCGGCGTTTACGGATCCGCTGCTCCATATCTATCGCTGTTAAATGGCACAGGATTACTAGGACGGGATGGCACAGGGCTGGGACGAGATGGCGGAGGAACGAGACGTTTAACTCTCCAGACCGTGTTGTGGCGGGTTCCGCAGCCATGACGTGCACAAGTACTTTTCCTCGAAACCTCCTGCACAGACAGACACAATCACAGACTTAGCCGGGGCCTGAATGAAACGCAGACAGGGACAATTGATGGAGCTTGCATGATCGAGTGAATGGTTCGAGCTTTCGTACCTTAGCTGCTGCTCTTGGGACCCTGTTTTCTTTGAGCTTCCGTGCCACTGTGGGCTGAACTAGACATATCTGGCAGATCAGTAACACCGCTAGCAGAAGCGAGATTGCTCGGTAGGAAGCCATGGTGCATTGAGATGACGGACCAGGTGCACCGATGAGCGCTTTATATGCAAATGAATTACAGACAGCATGGTGAGAGAAAGCGTTGACGTAGTAACACTCAAAGAAAAGGGAGCACAACCGGCCAGCTTCGATCGTGGAGTTGGCAAATTGGAGTTCGAAAATGTTACATGCTGCAGAAACAACGTGGGTGGAAAGGAAAAGGCGCTCTCGTGCAATTATTCTTACCATTAAAACTCTCTTACCAAGTTTGTATCGACAATGAAGAAATAGTTCGAAAAACATATTTCTGAGTATTTTTTTCAAGTCTCCTGCCTTTGGAGGTAGCTCAAGAGCTGTCTTCATGAAACAATACTTCCAGTTGCTGCTATGTGCACGTTAAGTTAGGTGAACTCACCCACTTTCAAACCCTGGCCCCAATTCTCTTGTCAATGCACTTCAAACTTATCGGCATATAAATACAGGTTTTGGTGTGATATTAATGACGCTAAGTGTAATACTATCATATCATTTTAGTATAATTATCAATACTCTGTTGATACTCTAATATGACTATGGGGGCATATACCACGATTGTGGTGCAAAGGTCTTGAAGTGCCTTGAGCTTAAACACACTCGTGCAAAGGTTTAGTGAAACTTTTGAGGTCGAGGAAGATGTTGACTTTGAGCAATATGAGATTCACTAGGGAAGTAGTGGAGGGAGGGTACTGTTGCACGGTGCAGGCGAGGAGTATGGTCGGGCATTCATACTAATCCTACCTTCAGTATCTAAGAAGAGCTCAATTATTGATGTTAAAATTTGCATGCATAAAAACAAACAAAGTGTAAGATAAACCCAAGAGTGCAAAGTGCTCAATAAGTGGAGTTAGACTGAACTTGCATGCATGGGCACAAGTGTGAGATGAATTCAAGTATTTGCAAAGTGCGCTGTAAATGTCACTAGAATTTGCATACATAATAATCCTACGCAATGAATTGATTTGGAGGTTTTAGGAGTTCTTATAGTGCCAGACTCTAAGAGCCAATGTACTTTCTTTGTGAAAGTAAGTTTCTTTACTCTATGAAAATTATGTCTTCAATGAAGCCTCCACTCATTTTGGAGTAACATATGAATTTTGAACAAGTGAGAGTCTAAAATTAAGTCCCACATCAACTCCTCAAATGTCCACGTCACTATGTCACTTTTGAGTTTTGACCAATGACAAATGGCACTTACCACATTAATCTGGACCAAGAATGTCCGAGAGATTGCAAAATGTCTTAGGCGTGCAAGATGTAAGCCAATCACAAAATGACATTTGTCACAAAGTCATGTAAAAATTTGAGTTCTAAGGACATACACTAGTAGAAACACTGTCTAAAACTTTTACTAGAATGATGTGTCGAAGGACCAAAGAGATTTATGTTTAAATTGAGATAATTGTGTCATTCAAGACATATAATTATAATGACAAATAAATGTATGTCATTTTGGACATAAACGTCTTATGTCATTTTCGGCATGTTTTTCTTGTCAACATTTTTGACCCTTAAATGATTTCACTCATTTGTACCAAAAGTGGCACATTCTCAAAAAAGTGCCATAAATGAATACAAATGTAAGTTTTTAAATATCAAGTGTACAATTCCGTAGTGGACATATTGTACATTATGTGGGGTCAAATTTTGAGTCATGAGGCCACATAGATTGCAAGATCACAACGTATTAGTACTCAAAAAAACATCACAAAATATCAACATTTTCACTTTGAATCTTTGATTGGTGAAAATACTAGTTACCAATTGATAGACTTATTGCAGTGAAAAAATCACCAAGTACAAAGATGTTCACTTTCATCTTAATAATACCTTTGCTCAAAAAAAGTTTATCAAAAATAATTCCTCGCTCAAATAAGAGCCTTGCAAAGTTGCAATGGTAAATACCAAATATATCATTTTTGTCCAAGTACTATGGTCACCGTTTTCACCAAAGTGGGTATCAGAAGTACTTGGACATTCTTAGAACAAGTATGGACTGGGGTCTGGGGATGTTGTCACAGTGGGGATGTTATCACAGTGAAAGTGACTCCAAATATGGGTATGAACAAGAACTTCTGATACCCATATTTGGAGTCCGAATGTTGCCACAGTGAGAGTGACTTGCAAGAGAAAAACACCTTCTTATTATCAAGAGTATCGAATGATTACACAATGGCATAACTTTCTCTTGCCAATGTTCCGGACTTACTTCAACTTCTTAACCTCTGTTAGGAAGCTACTTTTAGGGATGAACTTGTGTGTTGACCGAGACCTTCAAGGTTGTGCACTGCAGCTGTTCAGTAAGTTTGAATTCTCTTCAAATTCATGGCTTCGAAAGCTTGGTCGACTGCCATGTGTTCCTGCACCAGCCTGAAACTGCAAAAGCACAAAAGCAATCAGACAGAAACTTCGATGAAGTTGAAGCTATGGCATTCGATCCTTAGAGATGAATCTGAATGAGAGAAAGTGGACATGTGGAGAATGCAAAGATACGATGAGGATGATCTCACCTGCGGCGTCTACGGCGACTTTCCTGGACAACTTGTTGCATAACCTTCGCCAAAACAGCGTTTCAGGCTGTTTGCCTTGACAGTGGCGTGGCTAGTTCCGCAGCCATGACCTGCACAAGCTCGGTTCTCCTGCATAGACACAAGCACAGACTTAGCCTGATCGAAAACAGAAAGTGACAATTGAAGTGACGGTGATCGAGCCTTGCATGCTAGAGTGAACGGTTCATGCTCACCTTAGCTGCCGGAACCCTGTCGTTCGTGAGCTTTCGTGCCACTGTGGGCTGAACTAGACATATCTGGCAGATCAGTAACACCGCTAGCAGAAGCGAGATTGCTCGATAGGAAGCCATGGTGCAGGGAAATGGCGAAACAGGAGCACTCTGAGCGCATAATATGCAGCTACAGACCGCTTGGTGAAAGAAAAAGTCGACATAGTATTAACACTAAAAGAGCAGCTTCGATCGTGGAGCTGTCGAAATGGAGCACTCTAAGCGCTCGGAAATGTTATATGGGCTCAAGTGATCGACCTCCACATATGCAGCAGAAACCACGTGGGTAGCTAAAACCTCGAGAAAGTAAAAGTGCATACCAGCTTCGATCGTGCAGTTGATCAGCTTCGATCGATCATGAGCCTTTCACCCCACCCTAGTTACTGCAGGCAATAGTCTTCCTACTGTTGCTCATTGCAATCACGAGAGTTTCCATGTTCAATTATCTTCGTATGCGAATTTTATATTGACCGTGTCAGATCGAAGTTGACGTTGACTACAGTCACCGCTCTTGGTGTCCACATGCAACCCAAGTTCTTGCTAGCTGGCCTGTCAGGCTCTGTACTGCCTCATCCATTTATGATCCACCCATCACGGTGGACTTTCAGTGCCCCGCAATCATGCATACTCTGCATAATGTCATACGATACGCTCAGTGGAGTAGAATCGATTTACTGAGCACCGCAAATTACACTGACAAAGAAACTTAATAACATCACCGCAAGTTTACACTGACAAGTTAAGAGCATCACGAGGAGCGAGACGGTTATGGTTTCGATCCCCAGCGGATTCATGGTCGGTGGGTTCACAAAGCATGCTTTTGTCCCATGTATGATTCAGCATGGGTAAGCACGCTCAAATCATGAGACTGTCGCGACAAAGAAGCGGGTGAGGGTCATTTAATTCGGTGCCGGTTTTTTCTTTGTGACGCGGTTTCGGATCGACAACGTCCCACTGTATATTATGAGCTCCATGAGCTCTCATTCTCATCATCCAGTGCTGTGAGCTTGTGAGCTTCCATCGATCACCATGACTACCTACAGGGCAGTCCCGTTCCTTCTTGCGATCCTGTTGATCTGCCAGATATGTCTTGTTCAGCCCACCTTGGCTCGCAAGCTCACTGAGAAGAAGAGCCCAGCCGCAGCTGAGGTGCTCAGACCATCCATCACCATCTCTGCATTGAGTTTGTGTATCGATACATGCAGTAACTGATCGGTGTTTTTGCTTTGAACGCACAGTGACTTATTGGTGTTCGAGTTTTGGTTTGAGCATGCAGTGACTGATTTCTGTTCGTTTCATGCAGGCGAACACTGAGAAAGCGAAAACTGAAGATTACGGTGGCTACGGAAATGGGAACGGATACGGAAATGGCAATGGTTACGGCAACGGAAATGGGTACGGGAACGGGAATGGCTATGGCAATGGAAACGGCTACGGGAATGGCAATGGCTACGGAAACGGGAATGGCTATGGGAATGGGAATGGATACGGAAGGGGGCGAGGTAACGGAAGCGGTCGCGGCAGAGGATCAGGCGGTGGTGGAGGTGGTGGTGGAGGCGGCGGTGGCGGCGGAGGTGGTGGCGGTGGAGGTGGCGGAGGTGGTGGTGGCGGCGGCGGTGGAGGTGGAGGTGGAGGTGGTGGTGGCGGTGGCGGAGGCGGTGGTGGCCGCAAGTAAACGCTCCTGCAGGTATCGATCCATGCCATTATCCACATTCCTTGTATACATTTTCACATTCTCAAGCTTCCAGTATATACAGCACTGAAACCTTGAAGGTCCTCAACTGTTCTTGAAGTTGCTCAGGAATCTCCACATTCGTTGCATGTGTCTCCATTCCAGTACTTGCAGCACTGAGACTTCAAGGTGCTCAGCTGGTGCTTAGGAATCTATTGGGGCTTCTAGAGCTTGCATTCTGAGATGCATTGTTGTTGCGTGTGCAGTTTCGGATTGAGATCGATGGGAGCTTTATCGACAGAACGATATTTTTGCCAGATTTTGCGAAACATATGCGCTACATTTATCATTTGTTATTGATTGATCTAAGTCTCGTATCGTGAGTAAGTTAAGTCGGTGGGTTGAATAGTAAGTCGGTGATAAATTCGATCACGTCCTGACATTCACGTGCTGGATGTTGAGACTGTATGATTGTTCACTTGGTTGTTTTGGAGATAAAAGCAACAGCAAGTGTTGCGATTCTTTCATTCCTGGCAAAGTGAGATTCTCGGCTGTATGTTTGTGATCCCTCATTGTCAATTTTGCAACTGAAGTGAAAATCTTCCGTATGTTTAGGGATTCTATCTCTTTCTGTTTGTTGGACAGTACTTCCACAGAGAGTTTCCAAAACAATGTGTACCGAACCAAGAGATTTTGTGGTTGTGCATTTCGGTAGTTTCATTGCAGCCATCTTTCTTGCAACCAGACGAATCCCTAGCTATAAACTTGGATGATTGCTACTCTTGAATTTTTGCTGCTGTCGAATTGCAATATCTTGAGTTGCTGTGGCTCCAATTTCAAAAGAGATCCAATCTGTCGGGTGTAAAGCTTATTCATCACTATTGAAGAAAGAAGGATCGCTGAAGCTGTTTTCCTTTCTAAAGCAGTTGCAGTTCGAACAATTTGCTGATAATTTGAGTATCTGGTAGAATTTACGAATGGTATCTATTTCATGTAAGTTCGCCTTATGAGCTCCCATTTGGTGTCGAGAATTCTAGAGAGAAATCACGCCGAAGAGATCAGCGTGGATAGTCTGTTGAGCTGATTAACTGCACCTCAAACTTGCCACTGTAAGCAATTTAGTCGTGTGGAAATGAAAAAAATTATCAACGTTTCATTCCTTCCTAGGCAGAAGCTAAGGTTGGTCAAATCGTGCGAAACCTGCTTGTTTGTTCACCAGAAATACAACTAGGTACACTTTTTCAAGTGATGTTGTTTTTACCTTCATGAATGCTACTAAGATAAGTATATGGGCGCGTCTCACAAAAACCATATTCACATAAAACTTCACTATTATAAAATCTTTGTTATCAAGTCTTGCGTACACAAGATACGCCATGAGTGCTTTTACAGTTTTTGATTGTTGGCACTCATGGACAAGTGGCAAGTGGCAAGTTTGAGGTGCTTTACCTACCTTATGAACATGATTGCTTGGAAGCTCATAAGATGAGACAAATTTCTCACAAGTTGCCTTCTTTTCCAGAGGGGTATGTTCTATGATAGAACTCTTTGTCCTTTTGCTGTAAGGATTGAAATCAAAAAGCAAATCAACCCGCACTTGATAATGTAAGGATAAAATGAAACATTCCGTTATTCAGTTAGTCCCGGGTGGGAACACTTTCATGAGGACTTGAAGTAGCCTGTTTTTTATGATAGAATAAAGGAGGACCCTACAATTGGCAGACCAATCTCAACCTCTTACATGGGATACTGGTATAATACTTATTTCTGCCATGAGATTGCATACAGAGTGTGCGGTACGACTTACAGGGATGTAAGCACTTTGATGAATATGTCTCCTGTCATGTCCACTTGGTGATCCTATGATGACAATCATGCTTCTCATTAAAAGATTCAAAAGTATTTTGGAAATTTTCCAGGAGCATATCGTAGCCTCCACCACTACTCATTCCGATGATAATCTTTGGGAACAAATAGTTTATATCTCTAAATAATATGGAAAATTTTCTGAGATTATACAACAAGAAATAATCTACAATGGTGGTATGAACATTGGCGATTAAGATCAAAAGTTTGGAACTTAATACCCACGGAAAGGTAACAAAAGTTTGGCTTAACAATGAATGTTTGAGAACGTTTTAGGAAGCGCCCAACATTGCTGACCTTTTCAAAAAACATATTTATTTTATTTTATTTTGCTTCTAAAGAGCCAATAACAAGTTATCATCTGCATCACACAATTGATATTTGAATTGTAACCATTGCATGTGGCACTATAGTCAGAGATGGATTTCATTCTTTTTTGAGCACATGAAAAATAGTTGTATGAAGAAACAATAATGCAAATCGTTATTTGTCAAGAGATCAATTTCATTCTTTTTTGAGCACATGAAAAATAGTTGTATAAAGAAACATTAATGCAAATTGTTTTTTGTCAAAAGAAGAAAGTCTTGCCTACTTCAAGGCTTACAACAAGAAAAACTTGGAACATGCTTGTTTTTGATAATTTTTTGACCTATCTTGGATGTTTAGGGTCTCACATTGTAACACCATTGTTGGGACTACTAATACACTAGAAAATCCTTACAATCAACAAATGTGAAAATCCTAAGTGTAAAAACTGAATCAAACTAACAAGTTACATCTTGCACAAGCTTGATAAAAACCTCGATTCTATTAAAACGAGAATGTATAGTCTACAAAAATAACTTTCACTCTTGTTAGAATTTTGCGAAAAGGAGGGTTCACTAGAAAACAATGGGTGATCCGTAATGACATTGAAGTACCATTTTTGGAAGCATAACAAACTACAATTATCATCAAAATGACACTTTGTAACAATTAGAATGACAATTTTGATATGTCAAAATGGCACTTGTAAAGTATCCCTTTTTATAATCCCTACTCTTACAACTTTCAAAGGTCATAACACTTTAATATTTGTATTACGATGTGGAGATTAGGGCTTTTCAAGCATGTCTAGAAGTTCACTTTCGAGACAGATCCAAATTGCATCGACAAGCTTCGTTGTCGGTGTTGCACAGAGCATCGAATATCCACGGATGGAGCTTTGAACGCTCTTTACAATAATGTCCAGGGTTTGGTGCAATAGTAGATCACCGTAGTGGTAGAGTCACAGGGAAAAATCTGTAGAGAATGCGCACGACTTTGGTGATCTGAGCCCTGATAGAGTAGCGATGGTGGCGGAGGATGCGAGCACGGCGGTGCCGTCGGCAGAGCCGATGGAGAACATGCTGGAGAAGATCAAGCAACTCACAGATGTGGGAGAAATGACACGAATGCTTCACGAGTGCATCGCTTACGAGCGCTCCATCGACAGCGAGCTGGAAGCTCTCCTCGCCGAGCGCCACACCCTCGAACGAAAACTCGCCGGACTACACCAATCCGCTGAAGTTTTAGAGTTTGTAGCATCCGATGCGGATGCTATGCTGCGGAGCGTTTCTTCCACTTGCGATCTCGCGGATCACGTAAGCGGGAAAGTTCGGGAGCTTGATCTGGCGCAGTCGCGTGTGCAGGCCACGCTCTCAAGAATCGATGCCATTGTGGATCGCACCAATTGTATCGATGGCGTGAAACAAGCCTTGGAGGTCGAGGATTACGAGACGGCCGCGAAGTATGTGGAGACTTTCTTGCAGCTGGATTCCGAGATTAATGAGTCTCCGAACCCTGACTTAGGGTTTAGTGCTTCGGGACCGGATACCGGAAGCGAGCAGCGGAAGCAGATGTTCGAGAGCAAGGAGAAGCTCGAGGGCATTATAAAGAAGAAGCTCTCAGCGGCCATTGATGCGAAAGATCACGCTAATGTCGTCCGGTTTGTGAAGCTGTTTCTTCCTCTGAGGCTTCAAGAGGAGGGGCTCAAGTCTTTCGTTGCTTACTTGCGAAAGATTGTTGCAATGCGTGCTCTTAGTGAGTACGATGGCCTTGTCTCGGCTCTTGGAGCTCTTGACGGGGGCGGTTCAGCGGATTTTGTTGGAATCTTGAACAACATTTTCAAGGATGTAGCGTTTGCGATTGAGGAGAATGAGGATCTTTTGTTTGACTTGGCTGGAGAGGACGGCATTGCATTGGCGATGCTAGAGCTTCAAGCAGAGTGCAACGCCAGGGGTACTTTGATTGTGAAGAAGTATATTGAGCAGAGAAAGCTTGTGAAGCTGACAAAAGAGATTGCTCTCCATAACAAGAATGATATGTCTTTGTTGGCTGTTGGAAGTGCTCCTGATGGGCCGGACCCTCGAGAAGTGGAGATTTATTTGGAGGAGATGATGTTGTTGAGTCAGACGAGTGAAGATTACTTCCACTTCATGGACACGAAGATGAGGGAGACAGGAGCTGTCGCTGGGGAATTGAGTCCAAGGGATACGAATACCTTCAAGACAGGAAGCTTTGGCCAGTCAGTGCAGGAGCTAGTTGGATACTACATTGTATTGGAGGAGTACTTTATGAGCGAGAACGTGAAGAAGGCGATTAGAATTGACGAGCTTGTGGCAGATGGAATGACCACTTCCATGGTAGATGACGTTTTCTACGTCCTGCAAAGCTGCACGAGGCGAGCTATTTCGACCTCCAACTTACAATCTGTTTTGCGGATTATTAATCACACCGCTGCACTTCTGAATAACGATTTCAGTGAGGCCTTGGAACGAAAGATTCGGGAACCGAGTTTGTTCTTGAAGATCTTTTCTGGAGGTGTAGCTGTGCTGAAGGCTGGCACGGAGGCCTCGACTGCTCTTAACAACGTTGATGTGAGTGCAGAGTACATTGGAAAGCTTAAGCACGACATTGAAGAGCATTCGTTTGAGGTGAGCTCTCCATTTCCTACTTCCACTACCTCTAAATGTCATGCGTGGCTTTAAGAGAAACTGATTCTCATATCTTGCCACCGTTTACCTCCGGCGTTGTCCTGGTTTGTGAGAATTGATGTAGACCGAGATAAGTGAGACTAGATATCAGTAAGACAGGGGAGGTGATTGCAGTGCTTTTTCTAAGTCTCACTGAATGTCTCATCTCAAGAGAACTGAAACAGATGCATCTCTGTTATGACTTGGGATGAACTAGATGCGGCTTACAGTTTCAATGCATCTTGCTGAGGTTTCAATGCACCTTGCTGAGGTTTCAATGAAGGACTGGTGTATATAACAAGGATTGCATGAGTGGTTGGTACTAAAGATGTAGCGTTTGTTTCATCCCGACCTTCACTGTTGGCAGACATTCTTCGGGCTTGGAGAAAGGGAGAAGGTGAAATCCGCTCTACGAGAACTTGAGGAAATAGGCAACCGCTACAAACATATTGGAAACCAAGGATTGGAGCAACTGACGAATAGCATCACTCCAAGATTGCGAAACCTCCTGGATGTGGTAAGCATCTTGAACACAGTTTGTGTAGAGTTTCATGTCAATGTTGTAGTGGGTCGGTTTTCGACTGCGCTTATCATCACACAACTACAATAAACTTGAGAATTAGTGTTAGATACACTGTATGATCTAAAACTGCTATAACTTCGTACCTTCGAGGATTTTTTTTACAAAGCTTACAACCATCTCACTACTGAAAGGGGGATATCCTGTATACATAATTAGGAAGCTCTCATTTAAAAGTAGAGACTTACAGCATTCTTATATATTAGTGTATCCAATACTCTTTTTCGAGTTTATTATATTGCATCACCTGCCTGGCATGTGTGCAGAAGCGGCATCTTCGTCGTTTTAGATCCTCGCTAACAATGAGAGCAGGTGCTAAGACTTGCATGATTCTGTTTATTGGTTGACAGGTTGGCTCAGTAAGCTATGAGCTGACAGAAGCGCAGTACGCTGAGAACGAGGTAAGTGATCCGTGGGTACAGAAGCTGCTCCACGCCGTGGACGTCAATGTCTCATGGTTACAACCTCTCCTGACAACAAACAATTACGACTCACTGGTGCATCTTATCATCGACACATTGGTGAAACGGCTGGAGGTCCTAATGACGCAGAAACGATTCAATCAACTTGGAGGTCTCCAGTTGGATCGGGATGCTCGAACTCTGGTCGGTCACTTCTCGGCTATGACTCAACGAACAGTTCGTGACAAGTTTGCTCGACTTACACAGATGGCCACAATCCTGAACTTAGAGAGAGTCTCGGAGATTTTAGACTACTGGGGTGATAACTCTGGACCCATGACATGGCGCCTTACTCCTGCTGAAGTCCGCCGCGTTCTTGGACTCCGGATTGACTTCAAGCCTGAATCAATTGCCGCTCTCAAGCTGTAATATGCATAATTTCTTCCTATCATTGAGACCATTTCTCATACCTCTTGCATATAGTGACATGACTTAATATTCTTCGATATGTGCTCAGAGCTTATGCCATATTTTCGTTCTTAGAAACAAATTGCTGAAGATCATCTCCTACTCTAGCGTCTGAAAGTTGCAGATGTAAAGATATAATTGACAAATTGAGTGGAATTCCTAATAAAGTGCATGTTTTCTTGATCAAGTACCCAACTCCGAAGGTACTTGTGACATGGCTCGAATTGATGTTCAAGTTCGCTTCATAAAAGAGAGTGCAGAGCTTTGTATAACACTTACTACAAAACCTTATTTTCAGGTTACAAAAGCTGTAATGGAATCAATCTTTCATCCATTGGGTTTGAAGAAAAACTGAGATGTGTTATGAAATATGGATTCCGTTACTTTTATTATGCAGCCCTCCAAAAGATTGTACAAAGACCTAAAACTCTAAATATGATCAATAGGATAAATTTGTCTTATAATGAATTAAAAAGACAAACTTTGAAAATCAATATAAAGTGTACTCTCTTTTATCAGTAGTTAGAAATTGATATGTACGACTAAAATCTCATGTTATAAAATAAAATGGAGAGAGGCCACCGGTAACCTATGAAGAACCTCATTAGTTTCCCAAAATAGTAAAGTCTCTTGCACTAAGAAAACCTTGCTTGTTTGATTTTGTATCAAGGTTAGTGGATAGAGTTTATTGGTGTGTTCCAAAGGTTGGGGTCTTCTTTTTTTTCTTTTGGATGGATTTGGAGGTGAAGAGTTTTGTTCGAGTTGACAAAGTAAACTTGGTTTTTGTGTTGGTGTCTATAAGGGTGGTTTGTGTTTGAAGATGTTGAGTGGCGTGTGCGAAGGATTGTGTATGATGCCGTGGCGGGTGATAGTGAAAAGATGTGTCTTGTGCAAGCGATGTTTTCTATGTGTATGTGTTTGCGTGGTTTTAAAAATAAAAAATAATGGTGATTTGGTTGACTATGGTCGACAAGTGGATAGGTGTGAGTTGTAGAGGGTGGATAAGTTTTTGTGAGGTGATTAAGGTCTTGACAAATGTGTTAATATGTATATGTGATGTGAGTATGAAGTTGAGGTACATAGTGGGTTGTATTCAGTGTGTGAAGAGAATTATAGCATGGTGGTCAAAGAGGTGTAAATAGTAGTGTGCAACAAAAGACTTGTGATTTGATATCGAGTTGGTATGGAGTATAAGTTGTGAGTAGTCTCTGGAAGCGGTCGTAAGGAGTTGTAGTTGCTGGAGGAGGTGAGCATGGGCTGTTGTAGCTGTCTCAACTCTGAGGGTGGTATCGTAATTGACCTCTGAGCTTAGTGTAGAGAGGCGTCTCTCCAAGTTGTCAATTCCAGACATGATGGAGTCGTAGAGTTGCGCCAATGATGGACCTTGATGGGTCTCATTCTTTAGGCCATAATTGCTTCGTGGATGTACTCTCTTGTAGGCCTTTGTGAGAGCGTGTAAGCGCTCTTTTATTTAAGTGTTGTTTATATTGGCTTTTATTATTGAAGCGTTAACCCCTTGACGTCCCCAATGTTGTTTTTCTACATTTTGGATGAAGGAGAGAAACTTTGAAGAGCCATAACGCCTTCATCCAAACTCCGTTTTGGATGAAATCACATGGGTTGGGTCCCAAATCAAGTCTAGTGTGTATGGTAAAACGTTCAGAGCCATACAATCAACTATGAATTAATGGCATGCATTTTAATGAAGGCAGCTTTTGGTTTTGGGTTTTCAGATATTAGGCATGTTTTATCATTACAAGCCAATTATTTGAAACCAAAAATAGTTTTTGATGAATTTTTTTACATGGACATGGTCTTTAGATGAAATCTAACAATTTTCTACTTGGAAGATTTTTGATCCAAATACTATGGTATTATATTTTCAATGATGTTTCCACAATGAAAAAGGTGAAAAAATGGATGGTTTTTGAACAGCTATATCTTTTTCATCCACCGTTAGATTTCAACTTTATTTTTTTGAATGGATTCTAATTAGAGTCTACTCTTAGTAGTACAAATCTTGACCAAATCGAAGATGTTTCGTAGATAAGGCGTAGATTTGAGTGCATAGGGACTAGTTTTGGACTATTTTCCCTTTGTAAATTTTTGGGCAGCTTTCACCATTGCAAGGGTATCCTTTGAGCCAAGTAATTATTTTGATTAATTTTTTTTACAGAGGGGTACTATTGAGATGAAGATGAATAACTTTCTAGTTGAAGATTTTTTCATTGGAGTAGCTTTGTTGGTAGATTTTCCACTCTAAAGTGAAAATGATGAAATTTTGCTGCTTGTTTTGCGCACTAATATGTTATGGTCTTGCAATCTATAAGGCTCATGACTCAAATTTTGGTCCACATGACCTACAAGTCTATTACAAGTTTGTACGGTTGAGATTTAAATAGCTTATACTCATTTTCATCTATGACAATTTTTTTGAAAATGTGATTTTTGGCTAAAAATAGGCTGGGATGTTTAGGGGTTAATAAACCATGTTATTATGAAGTAATGTGAGGAAACTTAAATAATTTAGTTACAAATGCAATGTGCACATTAGGGGTGAGTTGTTGGAAGGTCTTTGGTAGAATGTTTGGCGTGAATTTAAGCTTTAGATTAGAATTAGGTCCAAAAGACTAGAGGAGGAAAGATCACGCCTAGTGAATGCAAAATGTTATAATTGGCTAGTTGCTTGAATTAGAGTCGGACGTTTCACCATTGGCCTTGCACATCTAACTTTTGATTTCCATGTTTGCATTTGTAATTGATTTGTCTTGGTTTCGTTTACTTCACTTTGAGACGATATGTGTAAGCTACGTCCATTGGTAGAGCCGGTGATGGATGGGATGTTTCAAGAACGGAGCACCACGAAGTATTAGTGACAATTATTCAAAAAGACTTTAATTAGGGCTTTGAGATTTAATTAGGGTTAGGATGAGCCGACTCTTTGGCGGCTTCATAGTTTGTACTTAAGAGCTTGTGTTCAAACTTAGAAGTATTTTTTCCTAGTGGCTCTTTCTTGAGATGATTAGAGGGTAGGAGAAGGTAAACGGGTGACCTCCTTCTTGTGATGGTTAGTCGTGAGGAGAAAGAAAGTCAGGGGCCTTCTTCTCACTCTTCTTTGATGTCATTTTTCATGTTAAAGCCTCTCAATGTATCTTGATGCATTGTCTTGTCTTCTTTCTCATCTACTTGTATAATGTGTGGATTTTTCTATCAGTCTGTCGTGCTTTGTTCAAAAAGAGTGATCTTTGGTAAATACAAAGATCTTAAGTAGGGCTTTCCATTGATATATAGCACGCCCCATTCCGAGTTATAGGAAGTGAGAAATAACCCTTCAAAGTTGGGGGTGTTGAAGGGTTTTGCCGCCGACCGCTAAAAGAAGTAGGCCCTAGTTTTCTCGCAATCAGTCCTAAAATTTTGATCTTATGCTTATGAGATTTTAGGGGTGAGTGCAAAGTTGACTTAGCTTTTCAAGAAGCTATGGCACGCTCCATTCGGAGCTATATATAATGAAGAAATGGCAAGCCAAAACCCGGAAAAGGGTTAAAAAGAGGCCGGGCCAAAGGGTACTCTTCCGTCACTATCTTTGTCTGGTGCGAGCAAGGCGAGGTTGGGCACGATTCCGTTATGTTGAAGAAGATGGTTGCATCGGCAGTGAGTTTGGGCCTTGGGAATCTAAGTGCGCATGGGGAAGTCTTGAACTGCAATTGGTGAGGTGCCGATGGTGTGTGCAATTGGTGAGGTGCCGATGGTGTGTGCAATTGGTGAGGTGCCGATGGTGTGTGCGGCAGGGTACTCATTGCGCAGTCGGGCCATCTTGATCACTAATTTTCAACGACTACTCCCAACGGAGGTGGAGGGTTTGCTCTTCGACTTCACAATGCCTGAGCTTAAGTTTGCCTTTGGTATTGTGTACAAAAGTGATTACAAAGGAGGAGATGGAGGATGCTGCAAGCAAAAGGGGAGTTGCGGTGTGATTGTATGAAGGAGTCTTTGATGTGTTTTATAATTTGCAGGGAGGAGCGGAAGGTTGACAATTTCGATTGTAAGTGGTTGGTAGGGTTTCTTGCTCGCAATAAGATTCTCGGATTGTTATCATGTGGTGGTTTGTGTTTGAGGTGCGTAGGGGTTGTGTGCGATAGTATGACAAGGGCATCAATTGTGGAGCATGGCAAGAGGCTTGAAGGTATCGCATTGTGTTTTGAATTGGAGCGGGAGAGTGATGGAGATACAAGAGGTGTGGAGGGTTTGTAGGAAGCGTAAGTTTTGCATTTGTGATTAGGTTGCATGATTCTTGGTGATATATTAGGTTTGTGTGATGTGTCGAAAAGATTGAGGTTTTGCTGTCGTGACGACTCTTGTGTTTTGCTGCTTCATATGATTCGAGATTTGAAGGTTTTGTTTTTGGATGTGTGGTAGTTTTTATCCTGATTGACATGTTTTGTGTGTTTGAAATGGTCCTTGCAGGTGGAGGAGGCCGCAAGTCTTCATTTGTATGCGGGTTTCTAATATCTTTCACTGTGGTGAAAAAAAAGACAATGTGGTAACTTGTGTGTTTTTCGATAGTCATTGGTGGTACCTGTAATGGTGTGTTATGTTTTTGTATTTAAGAGTGATAACATGAGGTATTAGTTGGTGAGAGTGTTTCAAGGATGTGTGGTATGTGAGGTAGAAGCAGGTGTGGTCTTCGGAGGTGATGTGCGTGGTTTTGTGTGTACAAAAGATATGTGTGAGTGTGGTAGTGATAATATGATCTGTCAAAGGAGGTTGAATAGGTAGTTCTGCAAGAGCGCAATTTGAGCTTAATTGAGTGTGTGCGTATGGATGCTTCTTGATGTTGTGAGCAAAGGTGGTGACCGTTGTCGTGAATCATTCTCAAGAAGGTGCTTAGTGTTATAAAACACTGTAAAGGGTTTATCAACGTCGAGTGTTGAGTGCGGGCCATTGGAGAGCTTTGTTGGGGTGGCGCTTAAGCTTCTCTTGTGTTTCACGAGTTGGAGTAGAAGGTGAAGTAACATGAAGTAGGCAACGAGTTTGAATAGCATTCATTCGAATAAAGGTTGCAGGCGGCGAGGATGCAAGGTAGTGCGGCTAGGTTGGGGAGCCGGAAATGGGAGGGCTCCATCTTCTCACATCTCTTCATGTTCCTTGTGTAGAGGGCGTGCACTGCAATTCTCTGTACTCCACTGTATTGTCGATCACCGTAGCGCCATCGCTTGACATCCGTCGTGCGGACACTTCCAGCTTCGAGGCTCCAAAGCTCCACTCAGGTATCATCAACCTTTTCATACCAATTGGAAGCCATAATTTACCTTTTGCTTTTGCTTGAAGGGGTCTAGTGAGCAACTTGAGGTGTTGCGTGGGTTTTGAGCGACCTACCATACTGTGAAAATGCCAAAAACAAAGTGAAGTTGATTAAGGGTTGTAACGAAAATCTCAGAACCATGTAATGATCAAAGGTCAAGAATCTTGAATCTTTAACCTAAAATTTTATAGTTGGCATTTGGAAAGTGTGAAAAAGCGAGCGTAATCAAACTAGTAAATCTCCAATATATTTAAGTTATGAAGATGAGTCCATTTTATTTGAATAATTCTTTTTTACAATTAGTTGAATTCAAACCTCTTAAATCATAAAATATTTCACATAAGAACGTGCCTAAAAGATCATCTTCGAAGTATATACCATATGTGCATAATATTATAAAACTAGGATTTATTAAATAAAATTTTCAAAACCTTAGTCTGATAATGAATTTTTCCAGTGAGGGATCAGATTTCTCCACCCATAGAATGTGGCATACTATGTGAAAGACCTATCTTAAATCCATCAAGTTTGTAATGTGTCTCAAACGTTAGTGATTTACAAAAACAATTCCAAGTGTTGCAAAATTTAAAAAGTCTTGTAAGGGCATCGTTATAACCTTCATAAGGTTTAGAAATTCTTGAACCAACATACCAAACTCACTATTTAGTGAGCTAACTTGGAATAGTGGGTAGATGATTGAAATATTGAAGCAATCATTTCCAATATGATCATGAGGAGGAGGCTTTTGGAGAGCTTTCTAATGATTGAGGGGTGAAAGCATAAGAGAAATCACAACGATTTTAGACATTCTAAAATATGAAAATCACTTATGCCCTATTAGTATTTTCATCACTTGCGATTGCTAAGGTTTGTAGACTCAAAAAGTTAAAAATGTAATCTAATTTGAAGCATTTGTAGGTTATGAGAAGGATCATGGCTACCTTTTGATATAAATAATTTACAATTGCTTCAAAGATATTGTTAAATTACTATTACTCTCACCAATTTGAAAATATCAACCGGTTTTGAACTTGCGAGAATAATTTAAATTTTCATGTATTTTTGCATAGGAAAATGACTATGATAATTACATTTTTACAAGAGGACTCTGTAAATTTTGACACTTTAATCATCACCATAGAAACCACCTTAGAAACATTTCCAAGAATTTGCTCAACTTTATAAATATAGAGCACACAACCATCTATTGTTTGGAGGAATACTGACATGGAATATTCTCTTGAAAGAAGGGTCCCGGATCATTGACGGTTTGAGGAGCTTCTACCTTTCCAATCAGAACCCTAATTTCGCGGGGACGCTTTTACCCGTCGTCGTCGTCATCATCGTAACTCGATCACCTGATTATGGAATTAGTAACAGAATTTTCATACAAAACGCATGAATCTTGTCAATAGATATAATTACACAGTCAGCTGCGGCTAGGATCGATTCTCTTAGATTCGGATTTCCAAGATTTATTATCTTTCACACAAGTGTCGGAGTTGCCGCATTGAAAGCTCGATCTCCACCTCAAGAGATTGCTTAATCCTGTCTTTTAGCCGCTGGCATCTGAGTCGGCAACTGACCAATTATCTGAAGTGCGCGATTCCAAAAATTTCGATGGATCAAAACTTTTTGATTCTGCGAGAAATTTGAGAGTAAACTCAGCTCGGGCGATCAGCAGAGTTTTGGATTTGCAGGAGGATGTGGTGGATGAGAGCTCGGCATCGGCTTTCGGATTTGGGAGGTTTAGATGGTCCAGGGTTTAAGATTTTGAGTGATTGATTGTAGGCAGCATCATGGCGCCTGTGAAATGGAAGAAATTGAGCGATGTCGCTGCGGGAGTGGCGAATTGTCACGGCCGACTAGGAATTGGTGCTGTAGGCTTGGTATGGAGCACGGGCAGAGCTCCTTCTCCACCGCCGAATAGCTCAGCTTCCATTCCCAGCCATGTTCATGGTTTTCTTGCCTCTTTGCCTTCTGCCACTATGTTACGAGGTTCAAACAGTACGGGGCAGGTGATGGGATTTCACGATGGCGGGGCAGGGCGAGGGCGACGATCGGAGCTTGGATCGCAGTCGAAGGGTTTGCCGCTGGCCATTTGCGCGAGCTGCAGCACACCGTTCGCGGCGTCCGTGGCGTCCATTTACCCAATCTCCGACTCCGTGATCACGTGTGCGAATTGCGGAGCCATCGATACGCTTGTGATTGTGAGACCTGAGCCCGAGAGCGCGGGGCAGTTGCGCGATACAGTGCAGCGTGTTTCGGGATGGCAATCGAGGGGTAGGCCGAGTCTTGGAAGTGTAAGCTTGCCCCGGCATTGGCAGCATCAAAGTTTAGCAAATTCCTCTTCTTTACCGCCATTAAATCCTCCTGTTGCTGTGCAATCGCCTCCTGGTCCTCCTTACGCTCCGAATACGAATCTCGTCCGAGCTCATCCTGCTGGAGGCGGTGGTGACTTCGGTGGATCTCGCGGCGACTCTTGGGGCGGAGCTTCGCTGGGAAAAGAGCTTCCTACTCCTCGAGAAATCTCTCAAGCTCTGGACAAGTTTGTTATCGGCCAGGAACGAGCGAAAAAGGCAAGTCTTTTCTTTCAAGTTTTGAACTATTTGCTTGTGGATTTATGTGCTGCTTCCTTTCAGTGTATCTGCAATTCCTTCAAGCCTGAAGTAGCATGGGGATTACTGCGCTTGCTTAACAAACGAGTTCATCTCTGACTCAGAATGTGCTATATTGGGAGGAGTGCCAGCTTTATATCATTGTAAAATACATGTACGTCTGTACAGCGTCTTTTTAAGGCTGCCGGATCGATCAACTAATGACTTGATTTGGCATATGCAGATATTGTCGGTAGCAGTCTACAACCACTACAAGCGCATCTATTATGAGTCCCTGCAGAAGGGCAATGTGAAGTCTACTGATGGGTATGCACTTTCGCTCTGAGACTACGACATCTGTTCTAGTGTGGTATGTTTAGCAGTCTTGAAGTTATACATTGAAAGATATCGTGGTTCATCATATCTCATAGTGGTTTCTTTAAGAGTTTTTGTGTTAAGGGCCTTGTATTTTGTTTGCATGTGCAATTCCGAGACTGAAATGAAGCTGGATGCGCAGGTTTTCTGGCCTCAGTTTCGATTTTTCTGAAGGTGAAGAAAGTGATGGTGTGGAGTTGGAGAAGAGCAATGTCCTTCTCATTGGTCCCACTGGATCCGGTTAGTGCAAAAATCCTAAATTGAACATGGTTCTTTCGTCATTATCCTCTCTGCGCTTACAGCATTGACATTAAGAGATCTTGTGTTCGTCTGTCTTTCTTTTGCAGGCAAAACGTTGCTCGCCAAGACCTTGGCGAGATTTGTAAATGTCCCTTTTGTGATTGCCGATGCCACAACACTGACCCAGGTTATTCACGGGAGCTTATTAGTTTTAAGTGAGGTCTTTTGGTAACTTGTTTTTTCTGACAGGATCTATGAGTAGTAGCTTACTGGAGCAGAACCAGAGTTGGTTTACCTTATTACGAGGAGACATTTATTTGGGACTCGGTTTTGTACAGGCGGGCTACGTGGGAGAAGATGTGGAATCTATATTATACAAACTATTAATGGTAAGTATCTAAAGTGGCTTTTAGTCTAAGCTGATTCTAGTTCTGCATCTACGGTGAGCTTTTAAGACTGATGTAGGTTGGTTACTCAACAGGCAGCAGAATTCAATGTCAATGCCGCTCAGGAGGGAATTGTTTATATTGACGAAGTTGACAAAATCACAAAGAAGGTATGCTTGTGAGCATTAGTCTCCAGCTGCAATATATGTTAGTGTCGAAGATCGATCAGTGCCTTCAAAATTGTTGATAGAATGCAGAGTCCATACTCGTCATCTGTAGATGCCCTTTGGTTGTTACTAGTCCTGCTGGTCTGTGCAATGTGATTGATTTGGGCGCTTCGGTTTCAGGCAGAAAATATGACCATCAGCAGGGATGTATCTGGTGAAGGAGTACAACAAGCACTTTTGAAGATGCTAGAGGGAACTGTATGTTCCTATTCCCTTCTTGAAATCTTCACGTTTCTGTAGCTTAGTTTATCCTTGTAAATCAAAGTTGTATCTGCAACTCCCTCTTTTGCTCAGTAAAGCGCGGTTTATTTGCAGATTGTGAACGTGCCAGAAAAAGGAGCTCGCAAACATCCGCGTGGAGATCATATTCAGGTGTCACATGCCTCTAGTTTGTATGTTATCCTTGTTTTCTGACATCCTCCTCATTAGGTCTACCGTCGAGACTGGTATCGGTAAATAAATGTCTGAAGTCTCACTTAACCCTTTTTGTGTCTATCAGCTTGTGTTTTTACCAACGTACATGATTTACATGGAGCATTTTGTTTCATTGCTTTGACAAGGCTACAGAAACCTAATATTGACTCTGGATTCTGTGGCAGATCGACACCAAGGACATCTTGTTCATATGTGGTGGTGCATTTGTAGAGCTTGAGAAAACTATTGCAGAGAGGTACGAGCTCTCGATACATCCTAAGTGTACTTTTCATTGTCTTTCCCTGTAAGTAATACGCGTTTGTATAACGAACTTTTTCGGATGTATGGAAAGAAACTTGAACAAATCAATGGTCTGACGTATGAATAGAAACATCTCAATACATCTGAGGCACTTTTCACGCCAATGTCCTGACTCGGCTCCTGAACTCGCAGGCGTCAGGACTCATCTATTGGATTTGGAGCATCTGTTCGTGCTAATATGAGAGGAAATAAATTGGTTGAGGCTACCATCACCTCTTCACTGTTAGAGACGGTAAGTCATCAACAATTTCCTTGTTTGAATCCATCCTCGCTCCTTGAGAGTCTATACGTACTCAACCGTCTCATAATCTATTGTGGATAGTCCACATGTATATCTGTTGAGATTCGCCCCAAGTACCTTCTGCATATAGGGGACATGGTTGATTTTCCAGTATTGTCGAAGAAACAGTAGGAGCTAAACATTATGATAATATAGTGCGACAAGTCCGTGACAAGTCGACAGAGTCTCTGATGTACAGGTGGAGAGTAGTGACTTGATATCTTATGGACTCATCCCGGAGTTCATTGGGCGTTTTCCCGTTCTTGTCAGTCTTGCTGCCTTGAATGAAGACCAACTTGTCCAGGTTCTATACACATTGAAGCGCACTTCCGGTTCTGGGCATTTTCAGTTCTTACCATATTTGCACTGAAACTCAAATCAGTGGTCATTACCCAACAAATGTAATCGTGCTTTCTGAAGTTAACGTTCTTACTTTTCTGAAATGTTGGTTACACACAGGTGCTCACGGAGCCTCGAAATGCTCTGGGCAAGCAGTACAAGAAAATGTTCGCCATGAATAACGTAATCCTTTTACTCAAAAGCCCTTCGTCAATCATCATTTTATGTAAGCAAGTTGGTCCTTATTGCGCTATTATGGATAACCTCAGAATTTGACACTACTTCGATTTCGTATTCTGACAGGTGAAGTTGCATTACACTAGAGAAGCTTTGCAAAGGATTGCTCAAAAAGCAATGATCAAGAACACTGGAGCTCGAGGCTTGAGATCCATAATGGAGACCCTCTTGACAGATGCTATGTACCAGGTATAGCTTCTACATCTCCTCGAACCTAAATATTAGTGGGTGATCGAAAAGCGAATTGCTGACCTGTAACTGATGGCACTAAGTGCAGCAAGCAGATTTTTGACTCACGTGCTGACTTTAATGTGTACAGGTTCCAGATTCAGTAGTGGAGACAGATGAGAAGATAGATGCAGTTGTTCTTGATGAAGAAGCGGTTGGTGCTCCTGATGGCACTGGATCCGGTGCTAAAATTCTTCGTGGCGAAGGTGCTCTAGAGATCTTTTTAAAAAAGACTTCCGGGAAGGTAATCTAGCCTCATTTTGTGGTTGATAGCTGGTATTCTCATTGATGTGTCGTGTACTGAACTTTTTCGGGCATGCTGCAGACTAGCACACAACGATCATCTGAAGAGGAGGAAGTCGAAATTGACCCTGATATGCCTGCAAGGGCGGCGAACTTGTAATATATTGGTTATATTTGTACAGCTTGAATGAGTAATGGTGAGATTTTCTGGCCATCTGGGAACCTTAAAAGTGTCCAGATGTGGCTCCTGTGTGGTTGTAATAGAAACCCGCTGCTATGGAGCCTTTCATAGTAGAAGGTGGATTTCCTGTAAAGATTGTGTGCTGCTCAAGGTGAGCACACCTGATAATGACGAAAATATTTAATTCCGCTCCTATGCGCCACTTTTACTAAGAATTTGCCATCCTAATGAATATGAGGTCGCTGACAATAGATCTCTCCCGAGCAATACCGCTTGTTTCAAGGTAGGTTCACTAACGATGTTTTTCAGAAGCCGAAAATTTTGGAGACTTTGAAGTCTTCAAAAAACCTGGATGACTGTACCATCTATTAATCACTGTACAATTCTTTGTTGTTACATCAAGTCTTGTATGATATTTCATTGTTTCTGCAGTGTGTGGTTTCATATCAAATATTAAATGATCCTATAGACAATTCGGCGCTATAATGTCACTGTGGCTCTCCGTGTTTGAGTATAGGGCTTTGTCATGGTCTATCTTTTGAGGTTTTGGGCTTTTGCCGTGAAGTAAACTCATTTTTTACGTCGAAACTGGGCAAGTATTCTATGATGGCATATACAGATTAGAGCGTTAACTCCGCTCGGACGAATTTCAAATTCAGAGAGATACCTTCAGATCACGAAGAACGGCGGCCGCATTGATCATAATAACTATGTTCAGAGCCTACGACGTCAACTCTGCTTTCTTGATGATTACAGTTTTATAATGATGTTGTCCTTTGCATGCTCAGGGTCAGTCCTTTAGAAAAAACTGGACTTGGTGTCGCGTATGGTTGATGGATGCAGGGGAATGAGTTTACGAAGCTTGAGAACGCGCGCGCTGCTGCAGTAAATTGCGCAACTGGTGAGCATCACTTTTCGAACCGAAAAGAATGGAACTATGTGAACTTGAAACTGTCCTTGAAGTTACGAAATTGTGAGATTCCTTCTCGAAAATTGGGTCAGTCTTTTAGAAAAAACTGGACTTGGTGTCGCGTATGGTTGATGGATGCAGGGGAAGGATTTTACGAAGCTTGAGAACGCGCGCTCTGCTGCAGTAAATTGCGCAACTGGTGAGCATCACTTTTCGAACCGAAAAGAATGGAACTATGTGAACTTGAAATTGTCCTTGAAGTTACGAAATTGTGAGATTCCTTCTCGAAAATTGGGTCAGTCTTTTAGAAAAAACTGGACTTGGTGTCGCGTATGGTTGATGGATGCAGGGGAAGGATTTTACGAAGCTTGAGAACGCGCGCTCTGCTGCAGTAAATTGCGCAACTGGTGAGCATCACTTTGCAAACCGAAAGGAATGGAACTATGTGAACTCGAAATTGTCCTTGAAGTTACGAAATTGTGAGATTCCTTCTCGAAAATTGGGTCAGTCTTTTAGAAAAAACTGGACTTGGTGTCGCGCATGGTTGATGGATGCAGGGGAAGGAGTTTACGAAGCTTGAGAACGCGCGCGCTGCTGCAGTAAATTGCGCAACTGGTGAGCATCACTTTTCGAACCGAAAAGAATGGAACTATGTGAACTTGAAACTGTCCTTGAAGTTACGAAATTGTGAGATTCCTTCTCGAAAATTGCTCGTTGTGCTGAATGGTCTGTGATGCTTGTTGTGACAGAAGCCATGTGTCAAGGAGCGGAAGCACTTGCTATGGAGAATAGCTCTCCGGTGGGCGATAAGGTCATCTTCTGTCCCCCTTGCAAGCTCAAGTTTTGTTTTTGCTAATAATAATAATCCAACTCCACATACTTTCTCTTTGAAGATGACAATATCAAATTCGCGTTGCTATTGGGGCCGAAAATAGTTCAGTTAGCCGTTTATGAATGCAGGAAGGAAGCATGTCGAGCGACGAGGGAAGAGTACCGCGAAGCTTTGACGAATGGAACGGCCCCTCCTTCACAAAGATACTGACTATCCCCATGCTGCGAAGCTGTGAGCGACTGGTGAGCCCCTTCGACTTAAAGCTTCTGCTCATGAAACTGTATTAATACCTGTGTGGATTTTCTCAACCAGGAGATACCCAAGCAATTTATGGTAGCTCACGGTGACAGCATCGACAAGGTGATCCGCTTGACAGGGCCAAACGGCCACACACGAACTATATCGTATACAAGGCGAATTACCGTCTCTCGACCCCGTGAGGGTCCCCGATTCTTCCTCAGTCAAGGATGGAAACCTTTTGCTATCGAGAACGGATTTCAAACAGGTGATGAGGTCAAATTCTGTCTCGTTGGAAGCTCAGAGTTTCATGTTCTCCACTGTGCCATAGGGCCTCGCCGAGTCCCAACCGCTCCAGCACGAGTACGTAAAGCCTCATCAACGCCACGCTCGCCTTATCAGCGGCATTGTAGTCATGTTCGTGAGGAGGAGTATAGCAACTACCCGGGGCTGGAGGCCGCGACCATTGCAAATTCCAAGTTTCCACAGTTCGTGAAGAAGCTGATTATCAACAGCAAAAATTCCTTGGTAAGATATATCCTCGTCTTTTACATGTTCTTTGTCACTTTTTAATTGTAATTGAAGCTGATTTACAATTGTGGTTTGCCGTGAGTGCTGAATTGGTTTGCCGTGAGTGCTGAATTTGGTGCAATGTGATGGTGGCAGGAGTTGCCGTGGGGATTCGTGAGTGAGCATGGGGGTGATTTGACAGAGCATGTCTCATTGCTGGGAGCGAATGGGCATTTGCGTGTGCTGAAGCTCAAAATTACGGCGTTTGACGGAATAGGCAGGGTGCATCTGAGCAAGGGCTGGAAAGATTTTATCGATGAGAATGGGTTGAACGATGGAGACGCGCTTCTCTTTTCTCTTGTGGGGCAGTCTACGTTTGTTGTGAAGGAGTTTCCCAAAGGCGGCGAGTGAGCGGATCTCTCGACTTGGAAGCCAATTTTGAGTTTTTCTCATTACGAAGCCTCATATTTGAAGGTTCTCAACCCGGTTATTTTACATATTCTATAGAAGCCACTCCATGAGGACTGAACTTGAAATTGGGAGGACAGCAATGTTCATGTTATGTAGTGTATTTGATCTCTTTTTTCTCAAGACCTTCTGGCTGAATCAAATATGCACAGATTTCCAGCTATGCCAATTGAGAAGACTTCTCGATATCTCTGAAAAAGGTATGGTTTCTATATTTTCTCCCATGTTGCAACTTGTATCATGTTTTCAGTTTGTGTCTGCTTAAAGATCATCGCCAGGCAGACTTGGAATGTTTAATCACTGCCAAGTTTGGAGAGTGCTCACAGTCCGAGAAGCTTGTCAATGGACATGGTCAGTGCGGTTTGTGAGTGTGAGTGTTGCGTATAAATATCAAGTCGAAGTTTGGATTTTGGAAGATCCAAGGGAGCTGGTAGATTTTTGCTTAACCTAAAGAATCTGTAGAAGTTTTCGTGCACCTGTGTATGAGAATTCGTATATGGTCAACATGGTGTAGATGAATGTATGTAGTAAACAAATAGTTTACTGATGGATTCATCTCCTCCAATGAATTGACCATGCTCTGAATTTGATAGCCCCCGTCCAATTGCCATGAACATGTGATATTCACCGTGGTCATTTGTAGAATGTGAAGATGGAATCCGAGTCATGTGAGGCGTAGAAGCGTACTTACCATCATAGAAACGTACTTTGCATGTTTTTCTTCATGATTTTTTTTGTACAAGTTTTTGGTAACTTCTTTTGAAGCTTTGTAACACAATCTGAACCTTGGAATGTAATCTAAGCTGTGGTTTTTTGTATTCAAAAACCTTACTCAAAAAAGAACATTCAGGTCTGGTGATTTAAGTGTATTCTTGGTGATAATCTTTTAACATAGATAATAGTAAAATAAGTCACCTTAGTTAACTACCGTACCGTATGTCATAGGCTAGTTCAGTGGATAGTAAATCAAAATCGAAAATTCCAAAATTTCGGTACTCAAAAGAACCGGAATTGGTACAGAAATTCAATAATAGTAGATTTGAAAATCTCAGGAAAGGATCAATAATTCAAAAGGAGGGTGTCGATCTGGCTTATAACATACAGTATTAGGTACTGAGAGATATCTGAAACATGGATTTTATCTACCAGTCTCATACCTTGGTTCGTGATGAATTGCTCAAATGCTTGATACACTGTTTGGTTAAAAAAAAGAAACATGGATTTTAACATGAATTATGAAAGAGATCAAAATTTGCACTGGATGTTGCCATAGTATGGAATTCTTATCTTTGGGGGCAATGGATCATATTCTTTGGATTGTGTGTACACCGTATAGTCGTATAACGATGTTCACTGAAGCTGCAACAATGGGGTACTTACAATTTGAGAAATTTATTGATAGTTGGTAAAGTACACATACCTTGCTTCCATGGCCGGTTTGGTAGAATTCAGTTGCCTCGGTAATCCCTAATTCTCCTTGGTATTTCTTTGGAGCCTCAAAACTGCTATGCTCTACCTATATGCACTCACGGGGATCTGAAACATTTTTATTTGTTTTTTTTTTACCTTCCAACCATAAGATCTTGTAGCTAAGATTACTTTTAATTATTGTTCAAAAAATTGTCTCCTGGATGTCAACCATTTGAGAGATCATAATGCCCAGATCTTGTAGCTAAGATTACTTGCAATTGTTGTTCGAAAGATTGTCTCTTGGATGTCAACCATTGAGAGATCATAATATCCAAAGTTGGACTCTCAAGCTTTTCAGGGCAGTGTGAATTGTTTCTGAGATCTTTAATTTTGATAATGATAAAAAATATAATCATAACTGTAGAATGGCGTTGCAGTGATTTAAATTATTATTCAGCACTTACGTGTTGAAATGGCCATGCGGATACAGTATTGTAGTCCACTCCCTACTGTTGGGTTGGCATGGAACTTATCATCTGAATGGGTAGCACGCTGAGCCCAGAGCTGAAGGGGAATTGACACCCAACACTAGGATCCCACTTTTTGAGGAGTTCATGCGCTATGCACGAAAGGGGGCACAACACATGAACATTCACAGATATTCTTAAAAGGTTTCTTAATGGAAATAAAGATTGACAACGTTTGAGGGTACGAGGGAGTCTCACTGGCACCTCCATTTGTAGGTGAAACTGCTCCTCAGAGTGTGGTGGGGTTTAGGTTTAGCTTGCGGTTACACTTGTGTGCCACTCACAGTTCGCCCGACTTTGTAAAGAGTCATAGTTTGCCCCACTTTGTCAAGAGTCCACCTATTTTGATTGCTGGCTTCATGTTTGTGAAGTACGTACAGTATATGTAGGTTGTGAATTATTAATCGTGAATTTTGCTACTCTTCATGTTGTTGTTACTCACTAGCACGGTGGTCAGTTTTGCAGCGGTGCAAAACATGGTTATGTTCTAGTCAGTATGTATTGATTTGTAAGAGTGTGTGTTTGGATTACTTGGTAGGGGTTTGCAAATGTTTTCTTTGATTGCTTTCAACCTTGTTTTCCGCCCTTTCTCCTCTCGATTGAGATTGATTTATGAAATGTGTTTCTGTGAAGGATGTGGCAAATGTCAATTGGAAAAATCGATGACAAGCTTTCATTCACGGTTTCAAGAAAGGTAAGACTGTTGAAATGCTTGATATCAGCGTCATTCATTGCATTATATATAGTTTGTTTCTCCCATGCTTAAGTATAGTACATTCTTGATCAAAGTGCAAATCATAAAATATTAGTTTGAGCATCAAAATAAAAGGATTAGCAGATGTTGAGCTTGAAGAGTCAAAACTGTTGTACCATTCCACATTCAGTGCATCGTTCTTTAATTCAAACAACGTTTTGAATGTCCACTCCACAGATCAAAAAGCTTGCTTACAAATATGCATTCCAGCAATTATTTATCTCAAAATATGTGCACAAGAAGAATAGTACTAGATGCTAATGATATTTGTAAGTTTAGTTATAAGGATCATACATGCTTCACCTTCAAGTAATGTGCTCGATTTTGAACTACTTCACGTTCAATCTTTTGTAGATTTCCTTTCATGCGTTCTTGTAATTTGTATTGAGCTCGTTGATTACGGAGTACACAGACATGAATATTGAAAATTGACTATTTTTCCTATTCTTGAATTCATATTGTTAATCAAATAACGACGCGAAGTGAGTGTACAATTTTGTATTTGAAAAATCAATTGAGTTTATTACTTTTAGACATTCCGGTGTTACAGTTGAGGCTTCTGCCTTAAACAATCAGAAACATCATGTGTGTGTACTTTTTTATTTTGTGTTTGCTAATGAAATTGTTGCACATTAATCACTTGTAGTGTTTAAGAAGCGGAATAGTTGTGACATCACACCTTGTTCTGTAAGAGTATGTTATGTTTTGCTGATTGCCATATTCTAATCAGGTTTAAGTTTACAGGATCATGGATCTCAGCTTATCTTCAACCCATTGGTGTTGATTGATGCTCATTAGAGCCAATACAACCCTCCAAGTCAAGACGAAGAAGACAAGGATATTGAACCCATTGTAGCTTTCATGGAAGGATCTGCTCTTAGCGACGAAAATTTGACTGCAACCATACTACATCAAGCGCATCTCAATTGGGTATTGTCCTACTTTGACCTCAAAGTAGAATATTGAGTGAAGCCAAGGAGTACAACATCGTTCAGTGGTTTAGTCATTGAGCAATATGACAACCCTCGTTGGCTTCAATTCTTTCGCATGTCCAAGTTTGTTGTTTACACATTGGCCGACCTTTTGAAGCCACACATTGTGAAGTAGAATAGTCACTATAGGCTTGCTATCCCTCATTAATCCGTCTTTCAATTTCTTTGTTCAAGCTTACGCATGGAGCTACTTTCTTTTATGTAGTGAAATGTTTATTGTTGAGGAGAGTAGAGTTTCTGATATTCTTAGAGAGATTGTCCAAGCTATTAACATAGTGTTGAGGTATGAGTTTGAATGGCCCTTTAATGCTCGAATAGTAAGGGTTTAGACAATTGTGTCGGTTGTCTGCTTTTATGGGCTCCAAAGATGGAATCCACATTGCAATAAGCAAGCCTACAGTGGGTCCCGAGGACGGCTACTACTTTAAGAGTGGTGGATATAGTTTGAATTGTTAAGCAATAGTACCCAGCAAAAGAAAAAATACTCTAGATTTGTATCTAAGAATGTCCGGAAGTACTAATGATGCTTGTGTCCTTAGGAGGTCTTCCTTGTATCATCAAACTAGTCACAGATCATTATTTGACCCCGCTATTCCATGGATGGATTGAGGCCCTATCTTCTAGGAGACAATGGGTATCCTCTATTTCTATCGCTCACGGTCCCCATCACCGAGTGCATCACTTGAGTGTGATAGAGGTACTATTTAATCAACGTTTGGAACAAGGTAGATGTGTAGTTGAGAATGCATTTGGCTTTCTCAGACAAACTTTCCACGAGTTGTTGCATAGAACAGAGTTGGCTATCACATTTTTACCTGATGAGATTCTTTGTTGTGTCCTACTTTACAAGTTGTTGATGGCGCAACAACTTGACAATGTAGTAGCGCTTATCAAAGTTCTTAGGGAGGAAGGTCTGCATGGGGGAGGTACAGGAGGAAGAAATGCAACATGTGGACTTCAAAGAAGGCGAGGGCAGATTGGAAAAGCATGGGGGCATTGACAAGAAGACAATGTTTGCTAGATATTTGGCATGCAATGAGCACATGAACAGAGTCTTTCCTTAATCATAAGGTATGTAGTTTGAAGTCTCTTATGCACAATTGTTCGTGCAAAATTGACTTCTAATACAAAGCGATAGTTTGTTAATCTTATTGTTTGATGGAATTTGAATAGAAACAATGCATACATACATTCATGTACGGACTTTGTGGACGCATTGGCGTATGTAGTCCTAACAACCATGTGAAGTTTTATAAGTCCTTTCTTCATTAAATCTCACACATCCTGTGAAAGATATTCAATTAGTGAGCATGTCCTGTGCTTATTCCTCAAGCATGTTGGCTGTTTTTATTCCTGCTACCGAGAGGATGTGGTGTTTTGCTTATTCATATTACCTCTTGTCGGTTGTGTTCAAACATGTTCGGCTTTTACTTTGTACATGATAGTGTATTGATAGTTGTTAGTCTCACCTTGAAGGAATATATTTGTTGCCCATTGGTTTTTAATCTAACTTGCTTTTGATGTTTTTTTAAGTCATTTGACTTGCATTCATTACTAAATGCTAATCATTTGGCATTGACACTTCTGAGAATATTTCATTAGTATGAATACAAAAGATGTCATGGGTGCTATTGCAATAGAATTTCATTGTTTGCTATTAAAAACATCATCGAACATAGAATGAGAAAACTTCACACTAATCAAATCAACTGTAGTGCTATAAATCAGGGAATTACGGAATTACGGATGGCGATGTAGGATGTTCCATAAGACTCGCGCTTGCAGAAGGGGGTGTGGTTTCAGGGATTGGAACGCGAATGCTTGATGTAGTATCCATCTTCATTTTCTAAAGACATTTGATAGTTGGGAGAAGCATTGCACGACCTCACCTTGCTTTTGTATTGCTAAGCATGCATTTCCATCGGCAATGAAAGAATTCTCGTACAAGCTCCTAATCTTCTCCCTCACGTACGCCATTTGCACTGCAAACAACTTTAATTGTACTTCTATACATCTCCTTGACACGATTGTTGGGAAGAGGGTTGTCTTAAGGCGTGCTAAGTAAGGGATATGGCACACTTGACTTTTCTAAAGGGTTGAGATGGTCATCTTTACTACAAATGACTCCATGGCCTCCTCATCGTCAAGTCAAAGAAACCCTTGTTTCTCGTGGCATCGCTCAAGTTAGCGTCGTTCATCGGTTCAAGAGGTCTCTTACGTGTGGAGGGTGGATGTTGGGGCGTTCTCTGCTCCACTCGTCCAACTGGTTGAAGATGTTGTAAGGCCCCGCGCTCGGTGGAAGTCATATTCCAACGCGTTAGTCCCTTTTTGGTCGTGATAGTCGGAGATGCTCTTCTACTTAGGCATGATTTGATTCCACTTTGTCTTGGATTAATAAGCATTTCTTACACACAGTGAAAACCTTGCATTCATCACAAAAGTAGACACACGCATCGACTTGTTGTAATGAGATGTCATGTTATCTTGTTCGTCAATGATTGTAAAGGTGCTCGTGGAAGAGCATTCTTTTTGCAGCAACTAAAGCATAAACTTCTTGCAGGTTCAAGCTAGGCTGCTTGTTCTTGTTAGGCTGCTTGTTCTTGTGTGCACGTTGAGCTTGTGCAAGTTGGCAGCGCGGGCATAGATGTAGAACAAATAAACGACCGCGGCTCATTGGTGCACTCGATCCTAGGCATAAAACAATGAACTAAAATAACAAGTAGTTGTTATTTATGTGGTGCACATTTGATTTTGTTTTGTCTATTGACTTCACGTTGGAGCTATGGAATTTGTAGGTGCAGGATGGTGAGCTAACCTTGTGTAATTGGAGGAGTTTGGGTGGATGCCTGCCAAAGTCTCCACGATCCTTGTTCTTGAGACATCATGGCTGCAAACAACAAGCGCCCTATTTATGTTAGAGGAATCACTTTTTCAAAGGTTGCAAAAACAAGTCTCATCTCGTAGTAGTAGAACCACTATGATTGTTTATGTGAAGTACAATGTGATTGATTGACCTTGCAAGAAATTGAGCATGACTCATTGACATTAACTTCTAGATTAAGAGCACACATTTAGGCGATATACGTGCATTACGGCGATGAAGAACACCAAATTTGAAAACATTGACTACGATGGAGTGCAAACTTCTCACAGGGCAATGAAGAACACCAAATTTGAAAAAGCGGACTTCGAACAAGATACGAGTATGCGCAAGGTACTATTGAAACTCAACAAATGTAACAACTATGTTGTGAATTTGTCAAAGGCTTTAAGGCTTGAGAGCACAACAAATGTAACATGCAAAGGTTTTGATACCATGGAGAGCATCAGTTGTTGGCTAGGTGATGAAGAGTTGTACGTGTACAAAACAGTGCACTATAGTCTTGAGGTCACAACAAAATGATTTTCATGTAATGCAAAACAATATTCAACATGGATGTGGAAAGGTATAATCATGTACCCAACGAAACTTGGAGAAGAAACTATTGAAGTTGTTAAAGGCGCAAGTGACTTTATTGGAGGAGTTCTGCAGTAGGTGGCCAAGGAGCGGCGACATGATAGCGGAAGAAGAGGGTTCTAAATCCTCAAATCATGCGAGCACTTCTTCTATGTAATTGGAGTGTCCAAGCCTTGCTACAAGATATCAATATTAAAGAGTGTAATTAGTTCTACATTAGTGCCTAAATTCATGCGGTAGTAAAGTTTTTGCTAGAGTGGCTTGGTGATGAACCGCTTTTTTAGGTAACATGACTAGCCTCGGTGGATAGGAAGTCTTTGTGGATAGGAAGGAGCGGTGATGTGGCCACTACACATAGGCGGTCCATCTAGGAGCGGTCTCAAAGACCGTAAAACATTAGATGTGAACATACCTTAAGCTTGATATCATGCCTCAAACTAGGCAGACTAGGCTAGGATGGTTGGCTCGGGTCCATTCAAGCCTTTATGCGCCCCCATTTCAAATTTTGTATCATTTATATTTTGTAATATAAAGTAATATTCTTTGGATTTCTTACTATAAAATTTATAAATTAAGATTACATAGGAGTCACAAATGAATATCTTAGTTTCAAGATTTCATTCACGATAATCCATTCGTTGGTGGTTAGGATTCAAAGAGATTTTTTTTTTTTTTTTTTTCACCCATTATTCTCCTTTGCCGCATCCACTATTAGATTAATTCTCTTTTTAATTTCATTGCATTGTGGATTTTTTTCGAAATAGTTTGTTTGGTGATGTTTTATGAGTACTAGTCTACATCCCCTTGTCCGGTGGCCATCGGGATATTAGCATTACGAACGGACACTTCATTCACACCGGCCCCTTAGAAAGGGACCGGAGTTTCTATCTATCTATCTACTAATCTACATTTTTACCATTCGGACTTTTAAAGAAATCTAAATATATTTGAGAATTTTGTGTCAAAGATTAGTCTTTGTATTTCAAGAATTTCTTACTAATGTTTGTTGATATCAGCTTTTCATACTCTGAGAGAGCTCATAAAAAATCTATAATTTGAGAGATTACTCCTTAATCCATGAGATATAAGATTTAAAGAGACTCAATTCTCCAAAATAAAACAAATGAAAAATGATTTGAGCCTCCAAAATACTATTGGCGCCCTCGGGCAATAGCGTGTTTTTATTTATTATTATTTTTATTCAACTTCGAGAGTTATGATCTTAGAATAGCAAAGTAAGATTTGTTATGCATGTGCACACACAAGTTAGCTTCAAGATCTTATAGATACATATTTAGAATTTTAAAGAAAATTGGAAAATTGCATCTTGCATCTAAAGGGTGTAGTTTTGAGGGTTTTTGGCATATGTGAGGGTGAAATTTTGAGGGTTTTGGCAGTTCTGAGACTACTCTAAATTTGGAGTTAATGTTGCATGAGATAAAGATAAAGAACAATATCATAATTTGATGGCACAGGGGGTTGGGTTTGAAAGAAAAAAACAAAAAAAAAAGTTTGAGTTAGAACTGAGTTCAACACGCGGCCGCACAAGGAGATGAGTTTTAAATTTTGAGAAAATCAGTGCAAGTAGTCCTCCAATCCTACTGTGGTCCCTACATTAGGTTGACAATTTAATACTAGTTTGCCCAATTAAACCTAACAGTGGAATTGTCATCGTTGAGCTTATTTCGGCAATTTAGATTGAAATATCAATTTCAACGGGAATAAAATCTCAAACTCAATTTAAACTCAACCCAAGCCAACCGCAAACACTTGGGCGGCCTACAAAAAATTGGCTTGACACACTTAACCTTTAAAGGCGCCTGTCAGCCCCTCTAGCTGTTTTCCAACAGAATCTTGTCTGTAGCTCTTTTTATTCTCAATTTTTCACTTATTTTTTTATATCATTCTAGTCACCTTTTTGTGATGCATCTACAAAGTGAAATCCTTCAATTCAAATCGCACCTTTTTGTGATGCATCTACAAAGTGAATTCCTACAATTCAAATCGCAATTTGGATGAGTGATTTGTGCTTTGAAAGAATTTTGGTAGGTAGGTTGGGATTGCACAAAACCTTGTAGGAGGTTGCAAACTCATCATTGATTGGTTCATTCATGATGCCCAAGTTCAAAAAGGTGCACTATTCATGTTGCCCAAGTCCAAAAGATGTTGAGATCCAATTTTGGGCTGCCCATTGAGGAGTGGAAGGACCTTTAAGGGTTAAACAAGTTAGAAATTCAACTCAAACCCAACCGAATGTGGAGACCTATGATGAGGGCCGATTTACATTATGGTGAAGAAGTCCAATGGTCATGAAATATAGGAGAGTTTCCAATTGTGATTGTCACGGGTGTTCATATTAGGTGAGGAATATACTTGTGGTGAACTCTTCTCATGGATGATAAAATGATTTGATAATCTATGTGGCAACACATTTAAAAAAAGGAATTCTCCAAATGAGAATCTTGTCCAATCTTAGGAGGCCGAAAAAGAAACTCCTCCTCATGAGAACTTACAGTGATATAATATGCACTATAAGAATAGCTTGAAAAAATAATAAATAAATAAAATTAAAGTTTTTAGTGGCTTGGCAATGATGGAATATTGTAAAAATCAAGCATGCATTTCCAAAATTTGTGAGGCTTTTAGAGTACTACATCATGACTTCCATGTTTATGGGCACCCCATTCGCTTTATACATTATGGTCACCAATTCCTAACTTGTACTAAATTTTTTGATTTTTGATTTTTTAGTTTTTTTATGTTTTGTTGTTGGTGAACCAATCAGTGTGTATTGATTTTAAGCTCCTAGTGATCTTGTGGATTTTACGATTCAAGTTATTGCACATATGTATTTTCTAGGTCAGTTTTCATCTAAATCTCCTCATTGATTTTTAAAAAATGTACAAAGATTTCTGCGAATAAGTAGTGAAAATGAATCAGAATTATTCAACACTATGACATAATTTAGTAGGCACAATTTGATTTGGAGTCTATTCATTTTGTCCTACATAGGAAGTCCGCTTTTTGATAAATGCAATTCTTCGTTAAAAATGTGATAGAATGTACATGTCGGAAATTATGGTTTTTTGCATCACAACAAATACTCACCATTTAGTGCACTTCCTTTCACTAGTGGGCTTCTACGGTAGAATTCTCCTTTAGGTGAATAGATTGCAACTGGTGAGAAGTTCTTAGGAATAATTTATTACCTCTATTTCTTCTCCAGCACATGCACCATTTACCTCATATGACGATGTTTTGGCCAAACATTCTTAACCGACTGTAGGTCTTCTCCACCGTAGTATAAACGAGCCTTAAGGTACGTTCCCACTTGGCCTTAGAGGTGGTGTTAGAAGGTGGTCTTATCTCCTTAAAAGAGTGTGTGTCCACACCTACATTCTTTAGTAATTACCAATCCTACATGGATGCCCACATGGCACACTCTAAAACTTGGAGGACAAAAAAAATATTAGCTAGTATTTGGGAGGACAAAAGATAGTTGAGCATTAGTAGGCAAGTGTTAAGGAAGCACCACAATTAGAAATATTCTCAAGTTTTGAAGACTTAAGAGTGGTCTTAGTTAATGGGGCCTTTGAGGAGCCATTATGTAATTGAGGCTACTTTTAAAAACACTTTTCCAAGCCTCATTGATGAGGCCTTCCCTAAGAATAAGGAATTTCCCCAAAATTGTGGAGGTCTTAAGTTTTAATGTATGCTCTTATCAAAGGCCAGGTGGGAAGGGGCCTTTAGGCTAACATGAGTTATTAAATCCAAGGCTCGAAGATGGAGGCCACATCAGGTGCATGTTAGCAAACGGCGAGAGGAAGAAGGGTCTTGATGCACAAGTGTCGACAACCCTCGAACAAGGATCTTCACTCTTGTCTTCTTCCTTTCCGCGACAGCTCCTCGCTTCTCATCAATCGACCTTCATCGCCATCAACAGGTAACTAACCATTTCGACCTCCTCAACCGTTGCCTTTGCCCGCTTCCTTTCCTTTCAAGCCATTACCTACATTCCCCCATCCCACATTCCTTGCTGCAGGGTCGAACAAGGGAGGTGCCATGGCGATGGCGATGGGAGTGCACCACCAAGTGGGCTTGCAACCCGAGAAAGCAGTGCTGGGACTCCCTGCACACTTCTCTGCTTCCTCCTCTGCTTTCTGTGGCCGCCTCCACCAACAAGTGGCGGCTGTGCACTCCAAGGCTGCGACTAGAGTGAGTTCTGTGCTCGTTCGTTGTGGAGCTGCCGCTACGACCGCGGATGGCGCTACGGCGGCGGCTGGTACCATTCTCGTTCCCAGGGTTTAAGTGTTTATGGTTTTGAGCATTTTCAGGGTTTAGGGTTTAAGGATCCCTGGTGCATATAACTTGAACCTTCGCCAGCAAATTTAGGGTGACTGCTTGAATTCCGTTCCAGACTAGGGTGTATCAGAACTGGATTTCCTTCCGAGTGTGGCTGTGGCAGTGGGAATTAGGCTTCTCTTTCTCCTTCCTCGAAATGTTGCTGAAGATTCATAAAGGATCTCAAAATGGCTGGACGAGTTCTTTTCGAGGGTTTTAGCGCCTTCCTTCAAATGTTGCTGAAGATTCATGAAGGATTTTTGAATGGCTAGTGGATTTGTGTTTTAGCGCTTGAATCTGGAGAATAGGTGATTACTTGGGGATGTATAGTTGATTTTCATTTTCAAATATGGCTGGGTGGCAGCTCCGCGGCCGTGGAAAACTTCTGATTGCCGACTGGTGCTGGAGGATGGGTCCGTGTGGCAAGGGAAGAGTTTCGGAGCCAAGGGTACCCAAGTGGGTGAAGTGGTTTTCAACACTTCTTTGACTGGGTATGTGTACTAATTGCCTTCCTCGTTCTGTATTAGAATGTTCAATTAGGTGGATCAGACCTTTAGTTGCTTTTTCTCGAACGAACTTCAAATTTAGAATTTCTCACCATACTACGAGGAAATTGAAGTCAGTCGTATTCCTGCTCCGTTTGTGATCGTAACATCTAGAAAACTCCTGAATCCTTGTCATTGAGGATTTCAGAGCCCTTAATCTTCTCTACTTAGCATAACTCTCAGGTGCTTTACAAATGTTGATCAAAACGGAAACTTCTTAGTTTAGTGAAGCAGCAGGATCGACTGGTAAGTGGCAGTTGAATTCTGAATCTTGATGTCCTTGTGAATGCGCAGGTATCAAGAAATTTTGACAGATCCAAGCTACGCTGGCCAATTTGTGCTCATGACGCAACCTCATATCGGCAACACGGGGATCAACCTTGGTACAATCTCCAAGTCCCTTCTCGCACTTTGTAATGAAGATTCACCTATAAATTACCTGCTATGACAAAAGTTTTTGCTTTTGCGCTCTCACACCGTTGTCACATTGTGATGCTCGATTTCACACTACAATGTTGTCTTAAACAGGTGACGAGGAGTCAGGCCAATGCTTCATGGGCGGCTTGGTTATCCGCAGCCTTAGCAACATGTGCGTGCATTTCCTCTTTGTCTTTCCTTTCTGCAACTACACTTTAGAATCCCACAGGTCAACTGAATATATAAATGTTGAGTTTCTGTTCATCAAATTGAACGCATGTGGCACTTGTATGTTATCAAAAGGTTTGATAGTGAGAACTAGTATGAGTGAAGATTTTGATGTTTAATGGCATTCTCTGAAAAGTGATGAATTTTGGGAAAGTGATTCCCGTAGTATGGAGAAAGGTTGCCTCTTTTTTTTCGGTTCTAACCCCGCTGTTACCGCAGAGTGTCAAACTGGAGGTCGTCAGAAACTCTTCCTGAGTATCTCGAGAAGAGAAATGTCATGGGCATTTGTAAGTTTTCAGAAGCTTCGTTGTCAATATAACGATGCTTTCATTTTGAAACTTTCTCTTGCCTGATCATATCCTCTTTCTGGAATTCTATCATCCTCATATGCTTGTTCTTTATTGCAGCTGATATCGACACGCGAGCTATCACTAGACGGTTGCGAGAAGAAGGTAGCTTGATTGGAGTTTTGACGACAGACAAATCTAAAACCGACGATGAGCTTATTGAGATGTCGAAGACCTGGAGTATTGTGGGTGAGGCATCGTGCCATTCTCATTCAATGTGGTCATTGTCCGCTTAGTTTCAGGTCATTAGTATCTGGTCATGATATTCGATTTCATGTGTAAAATTGAAGCCTTGATGCTTCGATTGATGATCCCACGATTTCAACAACTAGACGATTTAGCTGTATCCAACGATTTTTGTGTTGTGCTATGTTAATGGTACAGTTGGGATGGTGCAGGTAAGGACTTGATCACCGATGTGAGCTGCAGCGAGCCTTACGAATGGAAAGACAAAACTGACGGCGAGTGGGAATTTAGTGAAACCGTTCCCGCTGCCGACGCTGAGAAGTACCACGTAAGTTTACTCAACATATCTCGAAATTCCAAATTACCCTCAATTTCTTAGAACAAAATCATATGCAGGAATGCCACTTTTACGGGGGATAGAATTTAGTAACAAGAGTGTGATATAACAAGGATACTGATGGCACGGAATGGTATCGAAGTTGCCATTTTGGAAGCATACCCAAATATGCTCTCAAAATGTAACTTTGTGACGGAGTGGCAGTTTTGGTATGTCAAAATGGCACTTGGAATGTTGCCATTCCAACAGAATTGCCCATATAAAAGTTCACGTCAGAATATTCAAGTCTATCATTTGATAATGTAGGACCTGATCTCCTTTATCATGGATCTTCCGTGTGATTTTGGAGAGTGCTCAATGCAGCCACTGACATCTATGATCACTGCACACGTTTCTTGATTGGCTCGTTTTCTGAAATGGCTAAAGATTGTGTGCAAGACTCATGGAACTACATTTCTTGTTCGCAGGTGATAGCATACGATTTTGGCGTGAAGCATAACATATTGAGGAGACTGACCTCATACGGATGCAAGATCACAGTGGTGCCATCCACATATCCAGCTGAAGAAGTGTTGAAGCTAAACCCGGATGGAATCCTGTTCAGCAATGGACCGGGTGACCCGTCGGCAGTTCCCTACGCCGTGAAGAGTGTCCAGGATTTGGTCGGCAAGGTTCCAGTGTTTGGAATCTGCATGGGTCATCAGCTGCTGGGGCAGGCTCTTGGTGGCACCACTTTCAAAATGAAATTCGGTCACCATGGTGGCAACCATCCCGTGCGTCACTTGTCCACTGGCCGCGTGGAAATCAGCGCTCAGGTGAATGTTTCTTCAACCAGTATGTTCGAGTGGGCTATTGCCTTGGTCGAGAATCTCAAAGATCATTGAATCATACAATTGTGGAAAGGATCCTTGAATCGAGTCACTGATGCTAACTCCACCCAGTTCTTCAGTAACTCATTTTAGGATGCTCTTAGAAGTTCAATTCCTGGCAGGGGTGGTAACCTACACAATTCAGTCATCAGAAGACAAAATATGCATTCGCACCTAAGATTTTCGACTTCCCTCAACATAGTAATGAATTGTTTAAGCAGTGATCTAAAGATACCATTCTAAAATTGGATGGTGCAAGTTAATGGTGGGATACATCCTCTATAAAACATGATCGTCAATTGACGGTTTTGATATTGGTCAATGTTAGACGTGCTCTTTGCTGTATTTACAGTTGTTGACATAGAATGTTTGTCTTCTACGCAAACGGAAGATATATTTTCTTCCAAAAACATCGACATAGAAAGGTTGAAAAAGTAATAAAATGCTTAATATATTGACACTTGAAAGTAAAGCACAATTATGAATATCTCGTATTTTAGTTGGTCTGAATATCATATATTGAGATTTGTCAATATTCAAGCATCTACGTACATGGATGCTCGATTCGTAAGGGCTTAACTTTTGTGCAAGTATGAGACCGAGCAATGAACCTTGCTCTGGTTGTTTAAGTTGTTTCCATTCCACTATATGCAAGGTTACTCAAACTGATCATTGAAGAGCTCGTACGAATCACCGTAATTTTCCCATTCTAGTTTGAACTTCTGAAATGGTAATCTGATCGATCTCTCGGTGGCTTTGTTCACAGAATCATAATTATGCAGTTGACCCCGACACGCTGCCGGAGGGAGTGCAAGTGAGCCACATCAACTTGAATGATGGAACGTGTGCAGGTTTGGTGTTTCCAGCCATGAAGGCAATGAGCATCCAGTATCATCCTGAGGCGTCTCCTGGACCTCATGATTCCGATCAAGGTACAACACAATTTCCAAATTATTTTTCGAACTTTTTCTTTCTAGGTTGCATACAATTCAGTCATGTGTCTCGCTGCATACATACCCCCTTCTCTTTCTTTGTCTCTCCTAAAGAAAGAAAGAATCTGCCACAGTTTCGGATCATGTACTTTGTTGCACTTTGTTTGACCCTCCTGATAGGTACATGGTATCTTCCCTTACCGCTTTGCTTCCATTCATGTCCTGACATTATTCGATTTATCCTCTTCTGTGTGCAGCGTTTTTTGACTTTGTGGAAATGATGAAGTCGAATAAGACGAAGGCCTGAAACAATCCAACTCCACTTTTGGAATATCCACGTCCCTCTCAAGCTAAAAGCAGCGGTGTAACTTTGACGCTCGTAACTTTTTCCTCCCCGGGTGGGGTAGTATTTTAGGAAGATTGCAATAAGAGAAAGGTGCGTATAGCTATAGCCCTCCAATTTTTGGAACTCTATGGAACCGGCTCTGGCTACCGTAGAATAGAATCTGAGGTTTACCTTCCTTCTGTACCACACTTTTCATGAGTTATATATATATAAAATATCATATTGCTCTATCGTAGAAATCCATCCTTTGGGATTCGATCTGCTTCCCTTCAATTATATGCGTTCTGCTTTGATTAGTTTCTTCTTCGTTGATTAAATATCTGTTTCGATATGAGCGTTACTCAAGAGTATATTAGTATGTGCGAGTTGCTGACAGGATCAAATGCCGTGGGATGAATCCATTTTGTTTGTCAGAGAGGATTACTATGATTGATTTTCTTGCAGGAGAGGTTCAGCTATGGAAAAATGGGCCCATTTCGAAGAGTGTTATATGTTATGATATATTTGCATAGGGATGTGTTATGGCTCCTCATGCTTTTTCACCTGTATTTACCATGATGAGCCATGAGCTGCAGGTACAGAGGGCAAGCTAAAAATTGAGTTATCTATCAATCATGGTGCTCTATGTTTGTAGATTGGAGTCATATTATTATTATTATTGTAATTATTGGGGTTGTATCATAATTATTTGAAAAAGTGGTAAATATGAGTGGGGGGAGAGATTTTACATGAGTGCGGCCTGCGTGCATGGAGGATAAATCGTTCCCACATGTTAAGACAAAATTTGAATCATGTAAGAGTGGGCCTTTTTATGACACAGATGCACTAGTGGGGTGGAGGCAAGTGTCCTTTGCAATCATCATCCTCATCATTGTCACTTGCACCCTCTCTCTTGCTCTTTTCTGTCATTAAGCAGCAGCTGCGAGAAATAGTGTTCATCAAAAACCCTGCTGCTGTTGATGAACACATGTGCTTGGAACTCGGTATAAAGCGATAAGGTATGATGCTCAAAAACCACACGTATTCTAGATCGGTAAGCTCATTGGACGAATTCTAGAGCTTGGAACTTAGTATAAAGTGATAAGGTATGATGCTCAAAAACCACACGTATTCTAGATTGGTAAGCTCACTGGACGAAGACTAGATTGGCAAGCTCATTGGACAAATTCTAGATTGGCAAGCTCATTGGACGAATTCGAGATTGGCAACTAATTGGACAAGCTCATTGGACGAATTGTAGATTGGCAAGCTCGTCTGAGAGTGGCCAAAAGAATCAACGGTGCAGAGTAACTATGTAGAAGATTGTACGAAGTGAAATAATGTATTTTATTATTTACGTTGGATTAGTTATGAATTTTGGAAGTGAGAATGGTAGGTGTACCAAAAGCCACACTATAGAATGTAGACTGTGGGTACATGGAATTTTGAAGTTGGAAGCTATAACATACCTCGCGTTTGGATGCCTTTAGTGTGCGGTCTTTAATTCAGTGGCTAGTTGTTGAGTATCAGGGTTGCTCTAAACTATGGACCATGAAGGTAACATACCTCCCGTTTGGATGCCCTTAGTAAGTGGTCTTTGATTTAGTCGGTGCTTTAAACTAAGGACCATGAAGATTGACCACGGTCTTCTAAAACTTGTGATTGGAGAGTAAAGTGCTCTTGGTCCCATTTATCTTCACACTACCTTCAAAAAAGGAGAATGATCATTAACTTTGAGGTCCCCAAAGTATGTTAAATTTCCCATTATAATGGATAACTATAGTTGAGTCGAAGTAAATGCCTCGACTCAACTACAATCAAGAAGACCATGAGGCTCAAAAATCATTGATCGGCTAGTGTTCAACTATTTAACGAGAAAGGGTTGGTTGGTCGCTCTGTGCTTGGTAATCAGAAAATAGGATAGTACCCGAAAGAGCTTGAGGAGATTTTTACTCAACGAGACACCCCAAATTGTGCGGTGGCTGAGCTCAAGGCGCAATACTAAGCCGACAATAGCTCGGCACGACGAATCTATGAGTTTGTCAACAAAGGTAACCGCACAATACATTGTGGTGTATTTTTGAGTTTTTTAAGAGTGACCAAGCCACGCAAAAATTCATTTGTGATATATCATGGTCATGGCTCTTGACCAAGAGCCATGACCATGAGAATGATTTTAATTTTCCTAGTCATGGCTCTCAGTCCATAGTGTAAGGGACCCTCTATGTTAGAAACAATGATAGAAACAACATATTGGAAAGAAGAAGAGAAACATTGTCAGAAGTGGAGGTGCAGAATTTTTGTGATATCTTGACAATAAAAACATATTCAGAAAGGGAAGGGAAACTTTGCTTGGGGTAGAAGTGTAGAAATTTAAGTAGGCTATAATTGACCCCTTTAAAGAGGTTCATTTCGGGTGAACCCAATTCTAGATTGGCATCTCTACAATTGACATCTTTACAATTTGAACTTCAAAGGTTCATAAATAACTCAAGAACAGTGATGAAGTTATGATTCCAATTAAACTGATCTCTTGTAAGCTCTATAAATAAGTCTAGGATGATTCACTAAGTCACTCTACAAAAAACTAACTAACCTAGAGAATTTGGATGGTTCATGAATACTCTATGCTATAACTAAGTTTATGTTCTCATAGTCCAATGGTTAAATCAAAGAAAGTGGATGTTCTTGTTCCTCCCTCCCACTATGAGGTTTTTGTTGCAATGAGTAATCTTTTTATAATAATATGTAACTGTATTCTCTCAACACAAGCAATTTCTATAACATCATTCCCCAATCTTCAAAATATCACGCCTCAAACATATGACCTTATGTCTTTGGAATCGTGTCATTGCGATACACTATCATCATAGGACCAAGTTGCCTTGCACCACCTCAACCACCATGCCTCTACTAGCATGCCCCTACTACCATCTCTACACAAGAGTTGTTAATTGGTGTTATATGAATATTAGTATTATTTACCAAAAGTTACCCATTACTTATCTCTCAATTCTCTTGAGATTAGTATTTGGGCCGTTATTGCAACCAATGCTCCTTGTCATTTCTTCAAATCACAATTGCACTACTTCCCATGACTTTCTCCCCTTCCAAGGAAATTTCCATGCTCTCACATTCAGTATTATGTTTTGAAAATTAGTATTGTAACACTATCATGATGTGTGACAATTAGTTTTATAGTTGGCAATTAACGTTAGTAATACTAATTAACAACTCTTGTGTAGTAGAGAAATAGTGTTCATAATTTGTCCAAAAACACGTATACATAGAATCACTTATTATATTCTATAACCTTCTACCCTTCAATCAATCATCACAACTATCAAAACTTCTCAAAAAAATAATAAGTATAAGAGCATTGGCCGCCATGCACACCAAAAGGTCTCGGTGAGGGTTGGGCAGGCCTTAGAGAAATAGCAAAAAGTGCCACAACAACGTAAAGGAGGGCTTTGCAAATGAACTCGTTTTTACACCAATTTGATGCCGCTTGAGGGGTCGCGGCTAAGCCACAAAGAGCACATGCTAAATATCCGCGTGCTTGCTTGACCAATCACCTGTGAAGTTGGCAAAGTTCACAAAGTTGCAAGACTACAAGTGAGGAAAATGGCTACGAAGGGGCGCACGCCACCCAAGAGACCCCACACCCTCATAGCTGGAAGCGACACAACACCAACCTCTTACCGGGACCATTTCCTACCTCAAGGCTGTGAATACTCTAAGAGCATGCCGAGCCGTGTGCTTCAGGCCGGGCCGCTCGGCTGCACAAAAAGCTTGCAGGCGCCACTCGAAAGGGCGTCGCAACCCCACCCCCAAGCCAACAGACAGGGCAGAGGAAAAAGCCGCTCACCAATGACATTTGGTGACAAGGCGATTATAATAGAAATCATTTTCTACCAATAGAGTCTTTGCCACTTGGCACTCTTCCATTGGTTAATGAGGACGCTAAAATGTGAATGAAAGCACATGATAACTTGGAGTTGTGGTGTTTTAAAATTTCGAAGACCTCAACCCTCTTGACGGAGTTACAGGGATAGTGTATGGGTCAGGATTCCTCACACTCCAAACAAGGCTCCACTCTCCGACCCACAGGCTGGGCATGCACTAAGCTAAACACAAAGAAGGAATTTGACAATACCGGGAGCTCACTACAATGACACGCAATAATGGAGGAAGTGGAGCCGGGCAAGTCCACCAGGGATGCTCTCCCACTGCACTAAAATGAGGGGGCTGGTAATATGGTTAACCAAAGCAGTTAACTCTTTTCTCACAAACAAACCAGAATACACAAGTCAATAATATAAAGCCAAGTGGAAGACCAATTGAGGAGTCAGTTAAGCAAAGAAAGGGTCAGAAAACGAAGATACCTTAAATGACTCCCCAAATAACAGAAAGAGCATGTTTTTTTAAAAAGAAAGCAATTGTCTAATTTAATACTGCCCACAACGGCCCCAGGTTAAGATCCTCCTAACTGTATTCTATTCTTCTTTTTTTATTTTTTCCCCGGTCAGCCCTGCCCGATTTTTATTTCCCAACATCTACGAACTGGGTACTTTTCTGCAATGGACACCTTGAGCGCACGATGTTGGCTGTCTGTTGGGATTGGAATGAAGCCTACTAAATTAAGCTGAGGTGGACCGCCACGTGGATTAGTTATAATATATGGAAACTCCAAGCCAAGGGGGTTTTATTTGGAGCCTGGTTTCTGGGAGCGGATAATGGAAGTGAGTGTGGGTTGATTAGTTAGAAAAAGGTTGTTTTGAGAGATTTTGGGAGGAATATGCACACACTTCTAGAAAAGGTGGTCAACACCACAATCTTTGTATTGGCCCCTTAGCCTTTTGTTCTCCCCAAAGGATGAGATTACTAGCTATGGCTTTGGAAGTTTTATTTTCCAACGAGAAGATTGTTTTGACTCTAGCATCATGGTTGATGCACCCGATAATTTTTTTGAGGGTATACTCTAGTCCACCCCCAAATTTTTTTTGAGGATTCACTTGGTACACTCAAATTTTTTTGAAGATTTACCTTTCAGGAAAAGGGGGTTCTAGACCTCACGAGTGAGTGCAATTTTTTTTTTAAAGCTCTTGAAGTTCTCCAAAAGCCAAGACTTAATACATTTTATGTTATATTTAAACCCATCTTATGAAAACATCATCTACACTACTTTAAAGATGGTCATTCATAAGGGTTTACTTCATCCAATTTTTATAAACATTTTTATAACAATGTGTAAAGCAAACTACTTAAAGTTGGTGCAATACCCACAATGGCCCTCTAGGTTAAAACTTGTTTTTCAATGTACTCAAAGTGAACATTCTAGATAACACGTTCAATTTCAAAAATTCTTAAAGATATCTAGAAGGGTCCAAAAGTTACGATTCCAACATGTTCAATATTCTACTTACTTTGTCCATGCACACAAATTACTCGCATGCCATGCCTAAACTTATTGAGCACCATACCGCACAAGTTTGGCAAAATAGTACAAGACCATCACGCTCATAGTATGGCATTCAGACACAAAAATAACGAACTATTGCTGTAGTCCTAAATCAAAGCTGCTATAGGTCTATTTGATGTAAAAATTAACTTAATAAGTGGGGCGCCCCCATAAAAATTCCTAAACCGAAGCTCCTTCATGCATGGGTGAATGGGGGTACTCTAGAGTAATCATGCGAAGACATGGCACCCATAAAAAACCATCATATGTTTTAATATAGCCAAAAAAACACAATAATCCAAGGGCCCAAGTGGGAATTGGGTAAAATTGGGGGTACCCTCCTTCCCTGCGGCGTTTAGCTCCAAATATTAATACCTCAAAACTGTTATTGTGGAGAACATTCTTTGTTTTTTTGTGCATTAGGGGCAATTTGGGGTGCAGTATTGGAGTGAAGAGACAATTGGCCTTTTTAGTTGGTTGCATTACGGCTTGATATTTATGATTTTTTATATATATTTGGAGTTTTAAGGGCATGATGTTGTTTTCCAGGCAAAGTGATGTTAGAAACACCTGGTTTTTAACGAATTATCCAACAGGGACGCCTTAGAAGAAAAGTGTATGTCGGTGATAAATAATGCAATGGATTTTGAGAATGAATTTTTGTAGTAATTTCCTTTTGAGAAATTTGTGTTTTGATTGGTAAGCAATTGCATCCTTACCTATCGTCTCAACCGTCTACTCCAGATTCTAGTTTTCTTTTTTGTGTTGTCAATCCCTTTGGAGCATAATCCCTTGTCTTCGTTAGGGGGTAATTGTCGCTTTATCACCAATGTGTATTCAAATCTCATCCTAGTGTCTCAACTAGTCAGAGTGCAAAGGAAATGTGAATTTCGTTCACACCAAGATTGTTGTTTTAAAGCACGCACACACATCAATTTTTGCGTTGCAAGAGCTGCAATGGCCCTCCCTCCGACGCCTAAGTGCACAACTATTCCCATTTTTTGGATTCAGTGGCGAAGCTCTAAGCAGTCAAGAAGTAAGATAGGTATCTCTAAAAGCAGCCATATACAAAGAGACATCTACCTTCGATCGACCACCAAGAATATACTTATTCTTTAGCTTCTCAAGTATCTCTTCGCAAGACAAAAATCCTCCCACCTTCATTCGCTACGATTTCACAACTTCTGAAAAGTGAAAGTCTACAAACTATCTTAGATCTCACAATCTAAAGCGCCAAATCCTTATCGCGAATGTGCAAAGTCGAAATACACCAATAGTTGAAGTTGATACAAATCTCTACGAGCTCCCATTCGTTGCAAACATGGATAAATGTGCAACCTTTTGTCCGTTAGCCTGACAAACAAGGTCAACTACAGAATCCCAATTTTTAAAAATTTTAAAAAAATCAACAAGCTCCAAGCAAAATTGGTTGAGCTTACTTACACAAATCTTTGCAATGCTTGGGAATGATACTGCACTTTCAAGCTCACATGTGCGCGGAGGGCTCAAACTTTAGTGTGATAAGTAAACTCTCTCAACCCTGGCAAGGTGATCTCTGACTAAGGTGAGGGATCGATACCCTGACAGTCAGTCATCTCCCTTGAATGCACTCTAGTCAGAAATTGATTCTTCTATTTTAAATAGATGATTATATTGAATGAATGATTTTGGGGCTTTTAATGTAAAAATGATTGTTGGATATTACCGGTAACCTTGATGTTTTCGTGGCAGCTTGATTTCTGCTGCTGCTACACTAAATTCGATAATTAGTGTTAGATTATTATAAGATTTGAAAATGCTATAAGTTTTTACTTTGGTTTAAAAAAATTTACCAAGAGCATTGATTCTGATACGATATAAGGACCCCCATCTTGGCAAATATAGTGGGTAAAATTATTGAACAACAGTAAAAACTCATAACATGTTTATGTAAATTAGTGTATCTAACACTAATTATCAAATTTAGTGTACTGCTCAGTCCTTTTTCGAAGTGCTCTTCATTACCCAAGCCTCGTTTCCATCAAAGGTGAGGCCCTGACGCGAAAGTGAAAATTTTCGGGTTTTGAAGTATGTGATGGTAGGTTCTAGTACTTTGATTTTGTATTAGAACATGTATAGTAGAACAATAAAAAATGGCGCAATGTCGATAATGGAGTTATAGTAATTTAGACTTAGAGGTATATTATAGCTCCTTTTGCAACAATACCATGTACTTGCTGCATATATGGTCACTTTAAGGTACCATTTTAGGAACACCTACTTTGAGAATTCATAACTCATTGTAGAAGAGTCCAAAATTGATGATTCCACTTGCTTTAGCTTTCTACTAATTTTCCCCATGCACGAAAATTGCTTTCACTGTTAGCATCCTTGTGGGTTTCCCATGCTAAAATTATTGGCCACCTTACTATATGTTGAATCTTAGCTTCAAACTCCTCACTCTCTATGAGATCATGACATTTAAAACTAAGTTAGAAGTTCTTTTTTCTTTTCTTTTCTTTTGCTTCTTCTTTTCCTTCTTCGAAAGTACCATTTTGGAGACCAAACAAACCATTTGTATAAGTGGATATATCTTGAGACTCTCTAGAGTTTATGTTCTTATATGAGCACCTATATGAGACCTTATGACACTTACTTTAACCCCTAACTTTCCTTAACCCCTAAAGATCCAAGAAAGCCGAAATGGCTTTTTGGGGTTTCCGCAGGGAAAAAAGTCAGCCAACTTTGACCATTATAATCTCAAAATCAGAAAAAAATTAACGGTTCAAATTTGACATATGAGTATAGGGTCAAGTTCACTTCAAGATCCTATGGTTGGATCTTCTAATTACTGCTTAGATTGAGTTTTTTCGGGCCTGAAGTAGAAGAGGGTCTTTTGTGACAATTTAGACAATTTTGTATCAAGGATCTTTAGGGGTTAAAACCCGAAACGGGTTTTGGAGGTTCCCGCAGGAGAAAAAATCAGTCAACTTTGACCATTATAATCTCACAAATGAGGAAGAGTAAACGGTTCAAATTCGGTATGTGAGAAGAATGTCAAGTGAACTTTGAGATCTTACGGTTGAATCTTCTAAATAATGCTTAGATTGAGATATTTTGAGCTTAATCTAGAGGAAGGTGAGATTTTGTGACTTAGACCGTTTTGCAACAAGGAAATTTAGGGGTTAATACCCGCGGGCTGGGATCCTATTCAAATGCCGGGATCTCACATGCATGAGGACGTTCCAATTAATCTCACAAGGATGCCACTGAGGGTCCATGGAAGGTTCCTAAAGCGTGTTAATTTTAACCATTCGTTTGTGTTTTCGAGAAACTTGGAACCTCAAAAGTATGATTTCTTACCTTGTGTACTCCCCGGGTGTGAACCATTCTTTTTGTTCTTTTTTTAGACTTCCAACTCTAAAATCTTGCACTTGAGTCTATTTAAGTTGTTTCAAAAATTGACTAGTGGATGGCCACCATTTGTGAGATCATAAATTCCACTTGTTTCATTTCATTTGGTAAGTACATTTTAACCCACTTGTTTCATCACATTTGGTTAGTACAATTTATAATGCTAGAGCTTATAATGTAATTTGGGCAATCACAAATCACTTGATGTGCACTTAAATGCTATAAAACCGAAGTGTCACACCATGAGTACACTTAGTACAAGACACACACAATGTTTGAGATCATATTATCAACAAAAAGAAAATATCAACTTTGAAACATCCTTTGCACCATACACAAATTTATATTCGAAAATGCAACATCAAAAGTACTAGAATACACCGTAGAGACAATAACAGGGTGATTGAAATACACATTATTTTTATTATTTGTTTTTTCTTCACTTTTATTTATTTTTACTGGGAAGGTACATAAAGAAAAGGGTTAAAGTGGGTGTTGGGGATGCAGTTAAAGGAAAGGAGAGTGCAGAAGAGTTGGAGGCAGGTTGGAATATTTGATGTCCTGCACAGTGATGGGCTATCAATGCCAATGATTGACGCCCTCATTCTAAACTGATTTTGTGACTGCCGCCCGTCCTGCCCTGCTCTGGACGAGTGGACATCCTAGTCTTATTGTTCCTTAGCCCCCTAAAAACCTTCAAATAAGAAAAATAAAAATAAAAAAATAAAATAAAAAAATTATGAAGATTTGCTTTAAAAAAGAAAATGAGGTTATTAAAAAGGTATAGATGATATTAATACTTTCATGATTCTAAAATTAGTAACTAAAAGAATTCATAAAGACTCAAAGTATAAATATTATCAAGTTTTAATTGACATTGATATGATTTTTTAGATTCACATATTATATTATGGATGGAAAAGGGCAGGGAAAGTATGAGTTTCGAAGAAAAGGAAACTCATCCTTTATCACAAAAAATTTTGAGTAATTAAAGTACTATTTAAATTAGGTTTCCAAAGAGGTCCAGTACTTGTCTTTGTGACCTTTGTGCATACATTCAAGGATAGGTAGAATGAACACTTTATGTATGAAAATAGGTTTGGAGTTCTAAAAACTTGATTCACACTTTAGTGTACTTACTACCTCATTTTTTTTGTAGTTACCAAAAAAAATGCTCAATTGATTCAACATCCTCCAAGATAGACACCCATAATCAATCATCACTCAGGTTTATATTTTAATGGTTTAGTTCCTTACGACGTTTTTGAGCCTCCATACCAAGAACTACAAACTCCTACCACCTCGTTGGAATTGAGATATGGTCAAATGTTTGACGTGGGCTTTGTAGTTTCAATTGCACGATCTAAAATCCACCTATCATCACAACTACCATACAAATTTACGAGATCATAACATTCAAAGTTGATACAAATAAAATTTGGACATTGTAAACTAACCTTCTTTGTACAAAGGAAAAATTAATGTCAAGACTCTTATTTATCAAAAACTCTCATTATCACTAGTACAAACTACTCATAAAAACTAACGACAAATGCAATAAATTGATGACAACTTGTAATTTGGTGGGTGCATATAAAAAGTACCCATTTTCCTTGTACCATATTTTTCATGTATTTGAAAGTAGTGGCCTTAGGTTGATGAGGTTATCATGGTTGAAGGGGATCTACAATTGACAAATAGACCATGGTACCATGTACCCCCAGTTGGGGAGTTTCCAATTATTTCAAGGCAAGCATTGATTTTAACATCCAAGCTCAAGGACTATTTGATGCCCCAGTCATTTTACACACATGTAAAACCATTAGCCAACTCATTTCACAATCATGTAAAAGCATTAGCCAACTTTCGTCATGATCATACTAGCTTTGCACCTACACTATTACTTTGGCTATTTTGGTTACATGACTAGTTTTTTAGTATTCTAGAGATTGGTTAGTTGGGGCCTCATGGGTACTTGAGATGTTAGAGATACTTATGAGGTTGGCTACTTGGTACTTGGCTCCAATTTCTTTGGAGTTAGAGGATTGAGTTTGCTAGCGGAGGAAGTATGGTAGTTTCTAGTGTGACCTTGTCTTAGATTGTAAATAATACCTAATACTTTCCCGGATGAAGCAAAACAATTACCTTGGTTCTTGATGTATTGCCCAAATGATTGATAAATTGTGCGTTAAAAAAATAAAATAAAAAATAAATCACTTACAATTCAACACAAGAAACCAACCTTTAACACGGAACGAAGGTATCAACTTGATATAAACACACAAAGTCTCACATGAATGTGAATATGCTATACCAAAATCACATCCTTATGAATACCATATTCATTATAATGGAAAAATTGCATGATTTTCAGATATTTCATTTTAGCTGGAGTCGAGCTAAATTGTCCTAGAATGGGGAGGTTGAAAATCTCCCAAAATATAGAATATCGTGTTTATGTTGTTCATATGCTAATAGGCAACTTTGTACATTGACTTGAGGGGTCACTTGGAAATGAATAATTCCTACTTTATCTTTAGAACTATAACCCCTCATTTCCCCCTTTTTTTCAAAAGACTTGGTATTCAAGAGCACCATGTCAACTAATTTTTAAAATTCTTTAATTAACCAAAGACAGGTCACACTTACTCTAGTTAAAGTTGTGGTGTGAGAAGGTTGGTCTTATCTGAATCTACCTTAGATCCAAGATAAAAGAGAACAATGAGGTTTTCCAGCATAATTCCTGCAGGATAGAACTACCGTTTGCTCTGGATAGAATAGCCAGCTAATACTTCCTCATACAAGAGTTATCTCTTCTCCAACTACCAAACATTCCCACCTATAGCTTAAATTTATTTTGATTAGAATGATTTTATTCATAAAGATTCACTCCCGCCTAAACAGTTATTTTTCTTGGGAATGTTGCCATTTCAAAAGCGAGGGCAAGATATGAATATTCATATTAAAATGTGTGCTTTTAGTCCTAAGATCTTGGAAATTCTGCATTGAAAACCCCCTTTTGGGGAAGATCAAGGAATATGTATGCGTTGAACAAACCCTCATCAAGTCGCACGAAAAAAAAATTTATCACAAGAATTATTTTACTTTGTTTTGTGATTATCAGAATGTTGGGCATTAGTTATCAGAACTACTGACATGTTGTATCAGAGACAAAATGTTTGAAGAACTCCAACTGGGGTGAATAGAGTGACTGTTTGTTCGACTTATTCTTGGATGTATGTCTGGAGGTCATCAGAGTAATGGTGGGCATTGTGCACACTATGATATCTCAACAAAAGAGAGGTGTGAATAGCTTTGTTGTAGTCTATTTGAAATAAGAGGCAGTAAATTGAGATGGGGGGTATTGGTGTAGAGCCAAATTCAATGACACTACATAGCATGGCTATAATCTCAGAGGTACCATTTCTTGCTAAGTGAATGTATGAACAACTCTAGATATAAGGATAGACGTCATACGAACACTCTGTTTAGGCTAGCCTCAAAATGGTTTTGAAGTTTTTCATCTACTCCACATGTTATGCGGCTTGTGGAGTACTTACTATTGTCAACACATGTATTTGCCATTTTGGTGTAAGTTACTCAAATTGAGAACTAGGACATTTTGAAACAAAACCAATCCTCAAACATTCAAAAGCCAAAGGATGATGTTGAAAAGTTGACAAGGTTGAGAACACCGTTTGTATTTCTTTGCATCGACCATCTCCAATGCGATGCGGCAAGTAAGAAATGTTAAAGAACAGTTAACCATTGTCCGCTAGCAAGCACTATTATCTTATCAGACAAAATTCCTCTTCAGTTTGTCAGACTCCATTACGATAAGATGTACATTTGATACATTGAAGACGTCTTAGATGTACATCTCATCTAGATTGTGGTTAACAAATGAATAGGAATTTTGTGTGATAAGACAATCCTGCATTGGAGAAATGTACAAACGTTCACTTCTTGGACAATTCTCGACCATATTCCATACGAGAACGAGAACTTTAGGATCATCACAGGCCCTTTAGGATCACCACAGGCCCTGATGCTGAATATCCCTGGGATGTACAAAGGAAAATTTGATCTCAGAGGAAATGGCGTCTGATCTTAATGCACAACATCCTGGAGATAATAAATCAAGGGATTGCCAAAGACTACTGCAGTTCATTGTGTTACGGCCTTGCAGCCTTGAGGCCAGGGATCCCACCAAATAGAGGAAGCAGGGACATTATTATAGCTGCAAATCCCACTATCTCATCCACCCCTGCCCTTCTTTAAGAGCCTGCTAAGGCACCTCCTTAGCAATCACACCTCCCACTAAATATAGGAGTTCGGTAACATAATTATTATTATTATTGTCATCATCCTTAACCCCCTTTAATGTCACTGTAGTTGGCCCCTCATCAACTCCATAGTTTCATCAAAACAATCAGGCAATTATCAGGGTTTGAAATTATTTACTTGTACGATAGTCATCATTTTCATTTATGGTATTTGAGAATTGAGGTCATATCCCACATAATTGGCTGATTTGCTCATATGAATGTTAGCAGGTGTCACTCTTGAGGTTTGGAAATGACACCATGTCACCAGGGGCGCTCAAACACAATGCATATCATTGCTAGTAACTTCAAATTCAATGTACTAATGGTGTATAGTTTTATTTAATCACTTCTAGTGTTCATAATACAAAACAAATTGGTCTTATGAATTCAACTGCTCCTACTGTTTATACTCTTCTGTTTCAAGTAGTATTGCGCCGATTTCCCCTTGTCCGGTGGGCATCAGGATATTAGCATTGCGAACATACACTTTATTCACGCTGACCCCTTAGAATGGGACTGGAGTTTCTATCTATGTATCTAGTTACGGTGGTTACAAAGAGGCACCACATTCCTTACCAGAAATTAGCCGATCGTACACACGCCTAGTGATCATTGGGAACGTTCGTTCCCCAACCCCGGCTGGCTGCGGCAGGCCGAGACTGCCCTGGAGAGCCTGGAGGTCTGGAGGGGAGGGAGGAGGGAGACTGGGGGGGGGGGTGTCAATTCCGGAGCAGCGTCGGGCGGGCGGCGGCCATCGGAACGCCCTAACTATAAAGCCACAAAAGGTGGCCACATATAATTAAAACCGCCACCAGCTTGTGCAGTCATTCCTTTTTCTAGTTCTCTGCGCCGAACTTCTCAATCACCCAAGCCAGCTCTCTCTCCTGCGCTCCATCCCACCCATCAATCGCTCCTCCATCACTTTCTTAAGATAGTTGCACTTTCACATCGATCCATCGAATGTGTCTAGAGCAGTCGAATCCGCACCGTCTCATGTTACTGTTAAGTTAGCCGAGGATTAGCATGGATTGACCTGAGTGTTTGGATTGCTGCGATCAGAAGATGGGGCAGACTGAAAGTTTGCTATCTAGCTAGCTGCAGGTCTGTGATATCAATGTGTGAGTGGTGGTGCATGTGGGTCTAGCAAGTTTTTGTGGCCTGAGTTTTTGATTGTGGAGCTCCCTTCGGTCACCAAATTCATGCAATATGCCGCCTCATGTTAAAGCGTTGACAGGAGGGGAAGGTGCGTATTGGTGCGAGCCGACGTATTTTCCTAGTGCCATTGTGGTGGGTGCCGGGCCTTCCGGGTTAGCCGTCGCCGCTTGCCTGCAAGCGCGAGGTGTGCCGTGCTTGATTTTGGAAAAAGCGTCCTGCATCGCCTCGTTGTGGCAGCTGAAGACGTACGACAGGCTGCACCTGCACATTCCCAAGCAGTTTTGCGAGTTGCCTTTGTTTCCTTTTCCCGCCGACTTCCCCACGTACCCTGGCAAAGACCAGTTCGTGAAGTACCTGCAGGATTACGCGCGCAACTTCGACATCCGGCCGAGGTTCAATCACGCGGTATCCCACGCGCAGTATGATGCAAGGACGAAGCTTTGGCATGTGCATACGGCGGACACGGAGTTCCGAGCGCGCTGGCTCGTCGTCGCGTCCGGCGAAAACGCCGAGCCCGTGGTGCCCTCTTTCCCGGGCGCGCTCAACTTCCGCGGCCAGCTAATGCATTCTAGCTCGTACAGGAATGGTGAGGAGTTTCAGGGGAAGAAAGTGCTTGTTGTGGGTTGTGGTAACACTGGCATGGAGATTGCTCTCGACTTGGCCAATTACGGCGCTTCTCCCTCCCTCGTCGTCCGCAGTCCGGTTAGTCCCCCCACCTCTGTTGATGCCGAAAGGTCTAGCTCTCGAGATTCATTAAACTGTAGATAATCTCTGATTACCACCCTGGAGCTTGCTCCAACTTGATCAGTGCACAATCTGTTTCAAACGACTCCCACAGAGCATTGCCTGTAGGATTGACACCTGCACAAGTTTCGACTTTTTGAGGCTCAGGATTGATCGTAGTTCGACCAGTGAAACTTCAGCGCGATATCCTCAGAGTCAGACAATGTATTTGATGTCAAGGTCCGAGTATTGTCATTGTATCAAGGTCTAATGATGAGCGCTTCGGTTTCATGCAGACGCACATTTTGCCGAGGGAGATATGCGGCAAGTCGACGTTTCTAGTGGCGATGATGTTGATGAAGAATCTGCCCGTCTGGTTAGCAGACCGGTTGCTTGTTGCCTATACGTACGTAACGCTGGGCGACACCGCTAGCATCGGCATCCCGAGACCCAAAGTCGGCCCAATGCAGCTCAAGGAAAGCACCGGCAAGACACCCATCCTCGACGTCGGCACTTTCGCTGCCATCAAAAGTGGCCAAATCAAGGTACCACACCACCTCCTCTTACATCTACAAATCCTTCAACACCACGCTTCCATATCTATACTCCATTTTCATCGATAAACTCACCGACATTACTTTCATGGATCAGGTGAAACCGGCCGTAAACTGCTTCTCAGCAACTGGCGCCCAATTTGACGACGGTCAGTACGAAGATTACGACGCCGTCATCCTCGCAACAGGCTACCGAAGCAACGTGCCCAAATGGCTCAAGGTACTTCAATCCTGCCATGAAGTATACTTTACAATCCTGCTCTGTTTCAAAAAAATGGAAGCCGATGAGGTTGCATGCTCTGTGCAGGATGATAGCAAGTTCTTCTCGGAAGAGGGGTTGCCGAAACAGCCATTTCCGCACGGGTGGAAAGCGGAATGCGGCCTATACGTCGCAGGATTAGGCCGGAAAGGCTTGCTGGGAGCATCCAACGACGCTCGCCGCATTGCGGCCGACATCGCCGCGGAGTTCAACACCGACATGCCGAGTATGAGACTGGTGCCTTACAAGCAAAGTCGACTGTTGCAACTCACCGATCACTAGTCTCTCTAGAAAATCTAAGAACCAAGACCATCCACCCGCATGCTCCTCACCTCCAGTTTTGCTGATTTTTGGAGGATCATACACTGACACTTCGTACTCTTGCTTTTAGAGTCCAAAAACGTTTTGGTTGCGGAGCTAAGGATTCTTTCTCACATGAGTTTGGGCGTACTCGCCCTTTTGTATCATAAACAAACATCACCCACATTTTTCCACTGAATGAATTTGTAGCATACTTTCAACAAATCGGTCTCGTCTTTGATCTTACATGATCACTCGCAGTATGAATGTGTAACTGCCTGTCGGTAATGTACTGGCGGCCAGTTATTGAATGTGAAACATGCGAGTACTATTCGGCGACTGTAGTTTTCCAGCCTTGCGAGGTGTTTCTTTAAAAAAGGGAGAAAATCTCACTTCTGTTTATAATTCTGTTAGTGGTTTGTTGTGCTGGTACTACCTCCAAAAAGGAAGTTAACAGCACAACAAACGGACTTTATATATCACCAGGCTTTAATACTCTATGGCCCTTTTTAACGCTGTTTCCATTATTCATTCCATCATGATGGGGAGTGGCTCTTATATTGCAACTGTTTTTCGGCCACTGTTTCGTGAAGCAGTTCAATCTCTACCGGCAAATAGCCTCAGTTTTCCATCTTTTGCTCTCCTATTCCGGTTTTTGTCTTAGCTTATACTTGGAATAGATACTTCCCTGTAATTTTCGTTGGCTTTTGTACGGTAGAACCAATTGACTATCTGGCCGCAATGTGCACATGTTGATTTTCTTCGATGAGAATTTACCCCCATTCTCAATTTCTAAATTTCTAAATTGAATGTTTAGTACTCTTTGAATTGATTTTCAAAGTAAAAATATCTTGAATTTATCACAGTTAAGTCAACACAATTGATCGTATTTTCAAGCACAAAGGTTGTCATGCTGTCTTTCAAGCAAGAACCTCATGAGAGTTACGGGATGTAAATCTAAGTTTCTCTCTAAACCCCTTAGGCTATTTGGGGTGAACAAAAGTAAGTAAACCCCTTAGGCTATTTGGGGTGAACAAAAGTAAGTGATAGTTGTGCGTGTCAATAAATATGGAATGCTTGCTTGATGTGAATCGTGAATGGAAAAATAAATAGATTTATGAGCGGAATGTTGTTTGTGCTTTCTTGTGGTGGAAAAAGTGTTGTTTTCAAGGTTTTTGTTTGCTTTTTAACTTGTTTTTGCATGTCAAAAATAAACTTGAATATGCATTCACATTGAATTATATGTATTTTGATTAATAGGTAAATCTATGAAAGTTTACCATTTAGAATTCTACTTTATGAAGTGAATGCTTATTAGCTAGAGGAGTTGAAATCTACGACTTGGTTATAAAGAAATCTGATAGATCACATTAGTGCAAAGGTGGTATGAGTATACTATCCACTACACCACACTACACCATACTAGAAACTTACACCTACTGTAGGTGTGAATTGCCACTATGGGGGGTATTTTGTGTATTTTACTTAAACCACAATTCGAATAGTGTCAATCAGTATCACTATGCATGTCACTAGCAGAAACCAAGGTTTATTAGGTTGCTCGAGTACACCAAATTTAGTCCTTAGTGTACTCACTTGAATAATGGAAATAAAAGCCTCAATGCAATGGCCCTCTATGTATTCCCTACTAGAGTTCAGCCCTCCATTTACTCACGCTCTATACATTACTATACCCCCTCCATGCATTATTACACCCTCTTCTCTCTATATGTAATATGAATGGCAAGGAGTTGTTAGTCTAATTGCTTGTGAGGCAATCCTATTGCTTGTAGTGGATGGTAAGGCAATCCAACCAGTCTGTCGAGACCGCAATGCATGCCAATGCGCCTCGTAGTGCCATGTGAAGGGTGAACACTAGGGTTCACAGTGCCATGTTAATGCATATATGGGAATTCCACTTTTTTCCAATCTCTAATGCTACTTCACGTGGCCACTCCTCTTTTGATGCATTAATGATCCCGGTGGCGTTTTACACCAGGTTGTGTACGGAATACACGGTGATATGCTCATCACTTTCCCTCTAATAGGGCGTGTAAAACCTGCTCCCCACTAACCATGTGTATACTACTGTACATGAACTTCCTCATATTACTATGAGGTAGTCAAGAGGAGGCTTCAAACATCAATTTATTCTTTGTTAACTAGGCACACAAATAGAAACTTCAATACATTTAATTTGTTTCAAATTCAATGGACTACGCTCCAAGATTGAGATTGGAATAAAAGTGGGTACAATTGAAACATAAAAAAATTGCAGTGGTGCATGTGTTGAAATTACTCACATAGGCAATCATGGGCATGGACTGTACTGCGACACATTCTACTCAGTTTTGTGGTGGGGGTGGGCTAGTGGGGACCAGAACCGCACCAAACAAAATCTCCCGAGAAAGGGCAAAGGCTTAGGTGGATGGGAACCCAAGGTACTCGCCATCGGCTATGACCGATGCGCACTTGCCACACGGCATGCGTTGCAATTCACATCCCAAGGACATCCCATGCCCGTGCAAAGCGAAGATGACCGAAGAAGAACATTTTGAAGCCAGTTGGGTCGTCCACCGCTGGATTTTGCAAATGTTATGATAGTCCACTCTACATGATGGACCACCATCATGCATTTTTTTGGTCCTACATAGTGTGGGCCACACTATTGTTACAAGACAAAAGAAGGACCCAAACCTATTCTTATTATGAGGCGTGTATAGATAGTTGTTCATTTAACCTATGTTTATGTTCAGAGGTCATAACACCAATGGTTGAATTGCTAATCCCATGTGAGGGGAAAGACAGAGAAACTCCAACCTACTTAAAGGCCGGCGTGAATAGAGTGTTCGTTCAACCTATCCTTGGATGGTCATCACACCAATGGCCGGACTACTAACCCCTCTGAGGATGAACACTATGCTAGATCCTACCTAGCCACTAGTGCCTTAGAGATACCCGACATGGTATCCGCTTGGGGTACCCATACAACGAGGTTCAAGAACCCCCCACCGTAGTTGGGCGGACTATGGTGGTGTGCACCACGCCAACATGGGGAATAAAACCCACGACCTCCTCATTGGGAGCCATGAGCCCTAACCACCAAGTGAAGGCTTGTGGTGCCTTTCATGTGAGGTGAATACCATACTAGTAACTTATGCTTTAGAAATTACCATCATGTTATCCTCTAAGGGCTAGTGTTTTCACACAATATATTAGACTTTTGAAAGAACATTACTAATTGATCAAATATGATCATATTGTCAAGGTATTGCACCGCTACATATGAATTTATTGGTACATATGAATATTAGCGGCTAGATTGGATTGTGATTGAATCTTAAAGTCATCATATATAATCTCCGTATGGGGATTTGCTTGTGCGTGTTGAATAGCATACTTCACAAAACTCAAGTACCGCACAGCTATACATTGTAGGCTACTTAATCATGTAATTTGGAGGCTGCCAGATCTGTCGGATTTTTGATGATGATGATGATGAAAGTCAATTAAGATCTTGGAAATACGCATGATCATGCTACAAATTCTCGACATGCCCTAAAGCCCCATTAATCTACAAAACCATTAGTGAGACTTCCAAAAATTAAAAATAAAATATGAACCTTCATAATTAACCCCTAAAAATCCAGGAAAACCGATTCGGTTTTCTGAGATTTCGGGCAGCTCATTTTAAGCATTTAAATTGATATTTTTGCCTAAGATTTTTATTGGGTGCTCCCCATAATGTAGTAATGTGTATGTGTATGTAGGCAGTAATGTGTATGTGGTAAAATTTTCAAAGTCAAATTTTAATTTTATAACCTTCACCTAGAAATTTTAGGTTTCAAGTCCTAAACGGGCAGTTTAAAATAATTTTTTTAATTTTTTTTTTTTTTAGAAATATGTTCATTACCAAATTACTATTTAAATTCCAAAGTATCCGAAGTCAAAAAGTTTACCAATTCTACAAGGGCAGCCTCCAAAACTTTCAAAAACAATCTTCACAATTTCTAGTAATTTTACAATTTTTTCTTTCAAAAATTGCCAAAATTCGAGATTTTGGATTTTTTCCAAGATTTTTTTTTTCAAAATTCACATTATCATAAATGCACCTTCTCACCGTCGAGATTTTTCTCAAACTAAATATATCATACGTAGTGCTTGTTTTACTATATGGTTGTTTTTAGACCTTTCATAAAATATTTTACGATAAGGTCAAAAAGTGGAATTGGTCTCTAAAATTTGCATGAGCATACCCAACTTGATTACATACATGAAAAAAAATGAGGGAAAAATATTTGGAATAACAATCATCAAGTTGCCCTTGGCACCATTTAGACAATGCCTCTCACGCAGCGGCAAAAAAAAGTGTTGGTCAAACTTTGATTGTTATAATCTCACAAATGACAAACATCCAACGGTTGAAATTTTGACCAGTCCTTTGTATACAAGTTAGGTACAAGATCTTACGGTTCAAAGTCTAAAACCGGAAAAAAAAGTTTCTCCATTTCCCCATTTCCCAACGAAGGTGAAAAATGGCAGTTTTTGGTTCTGGAGGTCGAGGAAACCCCTGGATTTTTAGGGGTTAACTTTGACAAAAAAATGCCCAGATAACATGTTTTTTTTTAGTTGTTGTATTGACATACTATTGGGTTTTTGTGTGAATTTTTTCCCTTTTTCAAAAATGAGAAGAATAAGTGACATGGCCATAGTACAATGCAAATTCTTATTGCACCTGGTATTCTGACAGTATTCAGTTATGCTTATTCCATATGATTGCAGTAGTGATAAAAGGGAGGTATGTTTTGGTGCTCAGGAATGATGTCCTTGAAAAGCTGTTAGAAGAAACAGTGCCTTATAGTTATGAAACTTTGCCATATCATACCCATATTTATTTACGTATGTTACTTTTTACCAATTTTTTACTGAAGTGTGTAATTATATATGTTGGTAATTAACGAGGGCGTTCCATGCAGGAAAAAAAAGTAATCTTAGATTGATGGTTGCATGGGCTGAGTTTATTTTTATTTTTTCGAAACAATCAGTGTATTGATCAATTGAGAGAATATCTATCATGAACCAAAGTAGTGAAGTACTTGGTGAGGGGTTGTGTTTTTTATTTTGGTTCTTTTACTAGAGAGGCGGGCGCAAACTTCTATCAACAAGCAAATCAGGCGGGCGCACACCTCCATTGAATGGGCGTATCGGGTTCTTGGGCGAGCCGGACGGTCCGCTTACTATGACAACCATGACCCGGTTATGGCCTTCAACTTAGACACAAAAGAAGTATCATAAGATTATTTAGTCCAAACATTAATAATTTGAGCACTGGCCTCAGCTAACCAAGTAACAATTATTTTTCATCTAAAGCGTCTAGAAGAGCCATTACCTATCCGGATCTAGGCATCGATTGGTTTGTGGTCCGACCATGCTTTGTCAACTCTCACCTTATAGTTAAAGATATTAATCTTGAGGTCACCATCTTGTCTCTTAGGAGGATGAAGCTTATGAAGCATGGCAAGGATCTTGTTGTTATTGCTCGCCGAGTTGCACTACGAATATTTGAGGCTGCTGTTAGTTCTCATAGTTTGATGCAAATTGAGATGCTTCTTCATTTTGTCAAGATTGCATCTCCTTGTGTGATTGAATTTCGGCCTTTGGTTTTAGTGTGAAAGCTCAAGTGCCAAGTTTAAGCTCTAAACCGATCAACTCAAAAGAATACTAAGCATCTTAGTTTTGGTCTTTATTGTCAGACGCTTCCATATGCAAACTTGGAAGATGTATAATATACTTGTTTGCAGCTCTAACTCACTTTATCAGATAGCATTTAACATTTGAAACAATAAAAGTTTGTAACAATCTTGAACTTCATGTTGTTGGGGGAACTCTACATTGTAGGCATTTTAGGACTTGTGTAACATGCTTGTTCGTGAATCCACAATGTGAACATTGTGGGGACATTTCGGACAATAAATTCTTTTTTATTTTTTTATTTTTCCCTTTACTTTTGAAATGATTCAAAGCACATAAAGAACTAGAGCAAAGACAACATCACCAATTGAGCCAATTTTTTCTTATTCTTTTTCGAAACAGAAAAATACCAAAGCAATAATAAATGTGCTTCTGGACAAGGGAATTCACTGCGAACCAATGTGAAAAGAATTTGCCCAATGACATGATGATAATAGAAAAGCAAATGGATAAGAACAATTTGATAGCATATATACAAAAATATTTCTTCACCTTCAGAAAAAAACATAATGTTAAAAGACAAGAAATAGATGACAAAAGAGTCCAACAATGCCTTTGATCATAGCAAATCTAAACCCAATGATAGCATATATACTCCTTTTATCATACCGAATATGATTCATTGCTTATAGCCTAGGTCTAGTCAATATGCACTTTCAAGTGGGGTGTTGGGTCACAAACTTACACACTATATATTTGATGACCCTACCAACAAAAGAAAAAAATCAATGGAATGTGATATTGGTGATACCATCTTAGACATGGATGTAATTGGAGGTCTTGAAAAACTAGTTTTTAGTGTGTTGTATTTCTCTAAAATATTTGAGTGTCACTAATGGTTCTAACCAAGTAACTAGAAGGCTAAGTGAGACAAAACATTGGGCGATTAGGAGCAAGACAATGATGTGAGAACCCTTAGTCCAACAAGTCAAGAGGAAGAAAAGTTTTTGGTATATGGTGGTGGCAGTCTAGGGCATGCAATTTTTTGTTTGTGGTAGCTAGTGGCGATGCTCGTAAGTGGTTGTAAAAAGTAAATTCCATTAGATGGGTTGTATTTTGATACTACCTTCATTGTATAGCAAGGTTGTCTTATGCGACACTATCAAAACGCCATAGCTTTGACATGATAGTAGACATACATTCTACTATGGAGGAGGCAGATGACATCCAAGAGGCACTGTTTCTTGTTTTTACTATGCATTTTCTAGTATAGTCAGACATTCCCGCTCGAATTCGACGTCAGACACACATGTTGAATAGGACAATTTAGACAGACATTATGGAAAATGTGTCATGTAAGACAACCTCGTTGTATGGTATTAGTTCAACTTTGACATTTTAAACTCTCAATTTTTAAAGGTTGGTTATGCAACTCTATTCTAATCTTCACCTAACTTGTATCGACTTTCCTTGTACTTCAAATTCTTCCCTTCCACTTTCAACAATTAGACTTTTGAACAAATTCACAACTATTTGCTACTATTTAAAATCTATGACCTCGTGCATTGACATGCACATAAGGTCTCAAGGTGCATTGTACGATGGCTTGGCTTTATTATAGTCCACTTGCCACAATGGAGGATTGAGTTCATGTGGTGCATATGGAAGCTTATTGCATGCACCCCAAGGGGAGGACCACTAACTTGCATGGGCCAATATTTTGAATATTTTTTCAGCTAAATTAGAACTTATGTTTGTCTTTAATTAAAGTTCTAACTACATTTCAAAAATTCAATGTTTAGAAAAAAATAAAAAGAAAAATTTTAAACTTTGAACTTGATACTCACAGTAGCTAGAAAGTCACTTCTCATACACAATTTCTTAAATTGGCTTCAGAGCATCAGTTGTCATGCATGCAAATTATGCATAAACTTGCTCAATGTAATAGAGTCAACTAGATTTGGCATGAATGTGTGCATGTAATGAACATTATCATTGATGGCAACACATGATCCTCTAAAATGGTCAGTTAACCCCTAAAGATCCTTGGGTGTTTTTGGGAGCTTAAAACCTCAAAACTCCAATTCTCTACCTCTATGCACTTCAAGGGGTGCGAAACAATTTTTTTATTCTTTTCTTAACTTCCAACCGTAAGATCTTGTACCTAAGCCAATTTTCAGTATCTGATATAAAAATTGACCGTTGGATGTTTACCATTTGAGAGATTATAACATCCAAAGTTTGTCTACGAAGTTTTTTTGGGCATTGTTGAGATTATTTTTGACACTTTTGGAGGCTGCCCTTGTAAAATTGGTACACTTTTTGACTTGGGGCCCTTTGGAACTTAAGTAGTGATTTGGTCATGAACATATTTCCAAAAAAAAATTTCAAAAAAATACTAAATTTAAACTGCCCCAGTTCGGCTCGCAAACCAAGAATTGTTGTAGAAGACTCAAAAATTGGAATTTGGCTTTGCAAATTTTACCACATACACTTTGCAGTATAGGGAGCACCCATTAAAAAATTTAGGCAAAAATATTACTTTTAACCTATTCATCTAAGCTGCCCAAAATAGCAAAAGCCCGATTTGGTCCTCTTGGATCTTTAGGGGTTAATACTTGGATTTTCCAGCATGCTTAAAGCTGCATGGTAGGGAGCGAAATGATGAGGTGATGATCAACATGATTAGAATCAATTTGCATAAGTATAGCATAAATTGTATTCAATATTGTAACGGATAAAAAATTTCAAGAAACTTTAGGTGAATGACAAAGTTAACCCTTAAACACCCATGGGGTCTAAAACGGGCAGCCCAAAATTGGATCACAGCATCTTTTGGACTTGGGCATCATGAATAGTGCACTTTTTGAACTTGGGCACCATGAATGGACCAATCAATGATGAGCTTGCAACCTCCTACAAGGTTATGTACAACCCCAACCTACCTACCACAATCCTTTCAAAGCACAAAATCACTCATACAAATTGTGATTTGAATTGTAAAATTTCACTTTTTGAATGCATCATAAGACTGTGACCAGTTTGACATCAAAATATAAGTGAGAAGTTGAGTACAGTGAGAGCTATAGGAAAGATTCTGTTGGAATCAAGCCCCTGGGGCTTGCTTGGCCGTTTAAGGGTTAAGGGTTAAAATCATGACAAAAGTGAAGTGGTTTCACAATATGAACGTTGAAGAAAGCAATATCGTAACACTGGATAAATCACGAATAGGTCCAACCAAACCTCTATTCATGCTAACCTTAAATAGGCATTGAGGTAATAATCTTGTTTGGCAATTACTTGGGAGCAATAATGAATGGATTCACCACTGTATACTAGGACACTGCTCTATCGACAATTTGGATTTATTTCCTTTTTTCCCTTTTCTGTTTTGGCTATAGAGATATTTATGTGCTATCAACTAGGGTGTCTGTTTTGCTTGGTGAGCCCACCTGAAAGCATGATGAGCTCCATGCAGTTGTTGGACTGGAATGCAGTGCACTATTGAGGGTTCCTAATTGAGGGTGGGTTCCTAACAGGAGTAAGTCTATTGTGCTATGATGGGAGTATAGTGTCCTATGTTAGCTTCCCTCATTTCACTGATCATAAAACCACAGACTAGCAAATCATTCACACAAAGGCCTCAGTGCTACATGATTGAGTGCAGCTCAAAGATCTGCAACAAGCAACTTGCACCACCATCATGATCCTGCACTCCGCAAAATTGGCTCAAATCTGCATAGTAAACATTCATAATTGCACCTGAAATAACACTTAACCATGACTTAAACATATCTACACAGCATGTTGAATGTCACACAATCTCTAATACTGGTAGATAAAAGTGTGTGGTTTCCACCACCAAGCTGAAGTGACTCATTTCACTAGGAATGAGACATTCTTGGTGGAGATTGCAGACTTTTCCAGTTCGCCGCAATATGCCAGAACAATTTCTAGCTGTAAGTGCCGAAAGAATTTGTGAACGTGCATGCTTTTCAAGCAACAGATAGCAGAGAAGCTTCACACGGGCATAAGAAAGATTGCTCTTTTCAAGCTACAGATAGCATAGAAGCTTCACATGGGCTTAAGAAAGATTGGTATACATCCTTACCTCTTTATTCGTTTCTCTTATTTCCTTGCCTTTTCAACACTCTGAGCAGCTGCTGCATAATATCAGTCAGCATGTTGTAAAATCTACTGAAAGATGCCATGAAGGTTAAATTGTTCAGAGACAACGTAAGATGGGAAGAAAGAGCAATCTCAGAGCCTAAATGAACAGGCCATGATGCAATCTCTTTATTTGATTCCATGAATAAAAATATATGTAGAACGAAAACCATGTGTCAACATCTAACGACCCTATGTACTTGCTCCTTTCCTGTGAAGAGGCCAATTCTTCGGTCAACTAATCGTGGTGTTGTCGAATTAAATCGAGTGGTATACAGGGAGTTGAGCAGCCCACCTCCGAGAAAGAGAGCAACAATGTGGTCCAAGTGTACTGCTCATACGAGAGACGATATGGCTTGTTCTTCATCGTTGTCACAGGCAACCAAAGCCTTGGCAACACGATCACCTGAGAATCCCATCTCCCGAATTCGGTTGTATGAAGGGCAGAAATCGACAATCTGCACACCATCGAAGCATATGTTAGCACCAAAATGTGCACAAAACCCGGGATTTTACTTCCACCACAAAAAAGGAGATCTATACGAGAGGAATGATCCTGCACCAGTTGTGTGCTTTTCTCTACACTTATGTTAACCTTGGACTCGGAAAAATTTGATACAGAGGTGGTAAAGCTGAGAAGGGACTATTTTAAGTAGTCAGGGCAAATTTCGATCGACATAGTTCATTGAGCTCTGTACTAGTTAAAATGACCGGCAGGATCAAGACTGTGACATCCTATCAACGTAAGAAAGACAGATCAAAGGCATCAGTCATTGATACGAATCTATTTTATTCTACCAAGGCCACTGGTGTCACCAGCCTAAAAGTACATGCTGGTATTCATATTTCAGCGTCCAAGCAACAAGCTTCAAAATTGAACCAAAATAGGGGAGGATGAACAAGCTCAAAAGAATGATTTGAGACGGAAATGGAGTCGCAAGTACTAAATCCATCTCAATGAGAGAACTTGAGGCCTTGTTGCCTGAATCTTTTATGAAATGCCACATGGTTCCTATATGAAAGCAACCTCTTCATGCTCATAACTGTGAAATAAACAGATGTAATGAAACCACCTTAGTTTGATCGTCTCCAAAGGCTTGGAGAGCATACTGTATAGCTTCTTTGTTGAGGCCCATGTCCAGATATTTGGCTACCGTTGCATCTTCTACCTGCAAAATGGAATCCACAACAAATAGCTCAATTAGCAAAGTATCAACTTGTGCGAGCACAGTAGCAAATAACACTAGATCGACACAAGGTGTAGCATATCATTTCAAACTCAGTGATACACTAAGCATGTTCCTTTTGTTCATGTTCTAGAATAAAGATTCATCTTTCTGATGGTGCAATTCAATACCTACTTTGAGGCATACAAATGCATCCTTCACATATGGAGGATGCATACGGCCATTTGGACCAATTGAATGTATCTGTCATCGTCATTACATGGTTTCGACTCAAAAGAGACTGATTGGCTCTCAAACTTTGAGCTGGAACGACGCACTGCAAGAAGGGTTAAGAGATGAAGTTAAAGACAAACTAAAAATCACGAAGGCCCCAACTGGAATTGGAGCTTACTTCAGCCAAATCTGCTTCCGCATTGGTTTGGTTTGAAGTTCTGAGATGAGGATTTCCCTGCAGCTCCGCTTCCGCAAGAATGCGACGCTCGAAATCAAACTCAAACTGGAATAAGCTCCGAGGCACTTCCCTACTCGGCATCCTTAATTGAGCCTGCCAAAATACGAACATCGAAGCAAATTCAGATAAAGGATATCAAAACCATACGAGACCTCAGTAACAACTCATCCACTAAGCCTTCAGTCTCAGCAACTGATCTTTGATAAAAGACGAAGTTGTCTACAGTTTAATATGCCGTATAAAGGACGAAGTTCCGCACTTGAATAACCTCTCCGAAGCTCTACTAATCTCCCAGTGGGAGCATACTCAATGGATGTTACGAGACGTGTAAGATGTACATATCTTTTAGGAACATCGTCACATCAGAGCTCGAAGCAGATAACAATAAGAAATACTGAAACCATACGAAACACCACTAACAACAGCAACTCATCCAGTGGGCCTTCAACTTGGGTTTAGTTTCAGCATGGATCTATAGCTACTGATCCTCAAATAGTAACGAGGTTTTCTGCCATGAAAAATGATAATAAGGACGAAATTTCGCTCTTGAATAGTCTCTCCGAAGCTTTACTAATCTCCCAGTGCAAGAACACTCTTGAAGTAAGTGCTCAAATGAGACCAAACGAGACCCCACTGACAACAGCAACTCATCCAATAAGCCTGCAACTTGCGTTCAGTCTCATTATGTATCTATGGCTACTGATCTTTGCATAAACAGCAAAGTTGTCTTAAGCTGAAAATACCATAAAAAAAGACGAAGTCATAATCTCCCGAAGCGCTAAAAATCTGTCACTGCTCAAATGAATGTTAAGCGATATATCTGATAGTATTGAGGCTCTGCAAGGAAAGGAGAGGAGGGACATACCGGTGGAGCAACTCGATACATAGGTTTCATGGCCACTTTGATCGCTGTGCCAGCTGCAAAACAACAACCACCACTTTCAGAGGCAGCAATTAACGAATCGACTCCTCGTTCCAGGGTCAATGAGATTTAGGATTTACGAGTATGCTTACAAGCACCAGTTTTGGATGTAGCAATTAGGCAAAAGTAATCGATTGCGTGTTAGGGTTTACAGAAAAATAATTATGGTATTGAAGCATGCTTACAAGGAATGGAGGGGCTGGACACAGGAGGGGTTGGCGCAGAAGCTCGCCTCATTGACGTCGCCCCGACGTAAGGATTATAGGCTCCTCCTGCGTTGTTGTTTGCTTGTGCGGACCTTCCACTCTGATAAAATGCACCACTCCCTTGCCCTCCACCACTGCTCCTTCTTCCATATTCATACTCCATTATTCTTTGCTTCAATCCACAATTCCGCGAAACCCTAAAAAAAAATCACCGCCACGGATGGCTTGTAAGATCAGAATAAAATGCACTGGGATCCTATACCGGCACTTTTGCGATCCAATAGCAGTCGCTACCGATTTACTCTTTCTTTCTACGATCCTCTTTAACGGACTCGCCTAAAATACAAGATCACCGCAATAAAGGTCCCTTCCCACCTGGCAATTCATATAAATTAATAGCGGTATTAGTGGCCACTAAACTGCTGAGTGTTCCCACCTGCGCACATTCCTAAATGCCGATCCTACGTGTCATGTGAAGTGGTGTGGGGTAATATCGGTCATACAAAAAGTAGCTGCTATAATTCCTGGCCCACCAGAAGATAAGTATAGGTCAGCTAGTTGTTACGAATCTAGCAAATACGGAGATCTGAGAGATAATTGGGCGGTCATATGTAAAGTGGCTCACGAGGACCCCTTACGTAAGAGCGGTTTCTACAATCAGGGCGAGGTTTCAGAAAGGTGGCCATGACAGTCGGGGAGATGGGGGGGCTTCAGCGGTGGAAACCCAGCGCAAAACGCAGAGAGAGGGGTGTAGATGATCCTTCACTTCCTGCTACGCTCTTTGCAGGTACGTCCCTCGTTGCAGCTGCGAATTCTGTCGTTTTTTGGGTTCCATTCACCCATGCTGTCCTCGAATTCATATACTGGATGCTAGCTTGATGTAGGTCAGTCCTGCAGTTTAGAAAAGTCCATTTCAGAAACTTGTTTTTTGTTTTTTTTTTAAAGAACTCCTTCGAATCCCAGCCATGTCATACATTTAAAAGAAGTCAAATAAAACGAAGAATTCATTGAGATGTCTTACGTTACATACGTGGAACAACAACTCATGAATTATGCGTTTTCACTGAGTGTCGTTCTCGATGCATTGTGGTTCGGCAGAAGTGTAGATTGCACTGATTTGTCCTGCGAGTTATCCACCAAAGAAACCGTCAGATTGAAGTGGTATTCATTGAACATTCTCCTGAACTGAAATGCAGAAATCAGAAGATACGGCGATGGAGAGACCTGAAGTCGACCAATCCCTTGGACCGTTAAGAAACACGGCAATGCCAGTTCATGGTGCGTTGATCTCTGACCCTCCTCTATTGTACATTACTTGTATTCTGATAACATTTCTTCGGATCTGGTTTACACATCGTACGCCTACGCTGGTTTACACATCGTACCTGCACACAAACAAAAAACACTCCGATGCTTAAGTTAGTTCACATACAAAGAAATGAACACTGTTCTCTCCTCGGTCTGCAATGAATTTATGATCTAGATAGTCATGCTTTCAGTCGATGTTCGTTGTGTCTATTCATTATCTGCATGTCGCTGTATAGTACTTCTTGCTTGAAATGATTTTTTACGTTCTATGTTTAAATGGCAGGGTCCAACATTCCCACAGCACATGCTCCAAGCCGAGGAGTTCATCGTGCAATGGGATTAGCCGGAGCAGCAAGACCTCCGCCCATAAGCACCCCTCCCGGACCCAGCCAAGCCAAGCGGGCGAGGAAGGACCGGGGACCAAACTGGCTCCCTCAAGAAATTTTGCTACTCATACGAGCAAAAAGAGATATGTATCTGGAAGAGATTGACACGGTTGATGGGCGCGACTTGATGACACCTGACCATACAAAGTGGACCAGAGTCTCTCAAGAAATCATGCGTTCAGGTTTCTCCCCGTGTTTAAAGGACGGAGCAACGTGTAAAGCCAAGTGGAACCAGTTAATACCGGATTACAAACGTATCGCCGATTACCTTTGTAGGACAGGGAGAAACAACATGGACTACTGGGATCTCACTGCAGCTGAGAGAAAGTCCGAGGGACTGCCTCGAATGTTTGCTCAAGAGTTCTACGACTCCATTCATGAATGGTACCAGAACCGGCCTCAGATTCAGCCTCCCCACGTCCGCGACCTTTTAGCACCAGAAGACGGCAATTACATGCCCCAGTCACAACAACAACAGCATGATGGTGAGGAGGATAGCGAGGCTGAGCAGGAGGAACCGTACAATAACTCAGTGCAGGATACTTTTGACTCCGCTGATGCTTCATCTCAGCCGAGATCACCCCGACGTAGCGTATCGATGGCACCCCAGCAAGGAAGGACGCCCCCACCCGGAGGCAGCCCAGGTGTTCGGCACTTCACGGGTATCCCCCCCGGTATTATGCCCCACGTCATCAGTTCATCAGAGAACACTTATGCAAGCCAGAGGCGTGCGGGCAATACAGGAGTGCGGCGGAAGAATCTGAATGGTCATTCCGTCATTGCAGAAGCGACCAAAGCCACTGGGGCAGTGATGGCCTCGCAGATGCAGGAGATTGCCGATGCGGCCAGGGAGTTAGAAAGGTCCAAGATAGAGGTGCAATTGAAGTTATTCACAGAGCAGATGGAGTACCAGAGAGAGAAGGACCGCCGCATGTACGAAAATGCAAGCATTGCGAATGACAATGCCAGAATGGCCATCATTAAGCAAGGGGAAATGGTGGCCTGTTTATCGCAGTTGCCAACTGTTTTGGGCCATGGTATGACGATGGGGAAGACACAGTTCATTGATAACATGAATCCGATTGGATCTCAGTGGCACAGTACAGGAGAGCAGGGCTTCTCTAGCCCAGGAGGACAAAGGTTTCACACTCCGAGAGCCGAAAATTACCAAGGCCAAGGAGGAAACAACTTCAAAGCACCAGGGCATCCTATACCTAGCCATGCCCACAATCAGGCACTACCCCCCGACATCCCACTATACCCGGTTAGAAGATCCCAGCATCCTACAGAAGCCGAGTTCCAACCAGATTCTATGCAGAGTACTGGCCCGACAGTGGACTCCTCCGCTAACACAACATCAACGGCTACTGCCTCTAACGAAACAGAACCTATGGACAACCTTGACAACACTCGGATGATCTGACCTCCTGAGAAGACTCCCCCGTCCAAGCAGCATGAAGACATCTCGAACCTGCAAAAAGACCGTAGGTGTTAGGGACTTGAAATGCGTTCGAAGGTTTAGTACTTCGGTGTTTTTTTCTTGTTATTTCAATTACTGTTTTCACTTAGTGCTTGTCGACTACGGAAGTTGACTGTCAGCCGCTGTACACAAAAAAAATTTCAGTGCTGAGTTTGCTTTGAGTTAAGAGTTTTGTGGAATTCTACGAAGGCTTACCTGTAATGACAAAGAGCCAGAGCATTGCAAGCCACCGCAACTCCCTCCCCTTGGCTTGCTGAATTAGTCCTGCAGAAACAAAGCAAGCAGTTCAGTACGTATGCGGTTAGTCAAGCCCATCGCAATGCCGCACACTCTTCCTCACTTACATTCTGAACTGATGCACGAAAAACAAAAAAAAAAACATCCGGGGAGCAAACCTCATCAACTACGGATGCTGTCGACGTTGAGTTGAGAGATAGACTCCTAGCTGAGCCCTTCTTGCCGATCCCAATACAGTTGCCATGTTGTCTGGAATGTTCTCGCCAGCATCCTGTGCTGCTCCATCGGGCGGTGCTCCATCAGGTGCCCCCTCCTCATCAACTACTTCACCGTCAAGCCCCTCCATTCGCAGAATCCGAAGTAACTCTTCCACTTCATCATGTGACTGCCTTAACAGAATATTGTGCAGGATCGCACAACACAAAATAACATCCGGCATGAAAGTAACATGGAGGTCTGACTTCTCTAAGAGCTCCCGGAACGATTGCTTTAATATACCGAAAGCATTCTCTACAACACAGCGGCCTTTGCGAAGCTTCTTGTTAAATAGAGCTTCGGAAACTGACAGGTTGTTGGTGACTTTGTGCGGTACCATAAGCCATGGCAGTAGTGGGTAGCCAAGATCCCCGATGAGGTATGGGGTATGACCCTCAACGGCGTACTGTGCATCAAACAAATTACCGTGCATGCCCAAGGAATACAGAGATGACCTTCTGAGAACCCGACTGTCATTTGTACTACCAGGCATGCCCAAGTACAAGTCTATAAAACGTTTGTCACTATCCACCACCGCTTGGCAGTTAATAGTGTATCCGCCAGACTTAAAATAATAATAATCAGCAGCCCCAAACTGTGGTTTTGCAATAGAAATGTGCGTACCGTCTATGGCCCCGACGAGGGCGGGTAACCCGCACATGTTCGAAAACTTAGCTTGAGTTTCCCGGAGTCTATTCCCAGTAGGCCACATAATCTCTGATCGCAACGTTTCGTTGATGGCATGAACAACTTCTCTCAGCATCTTCGAAACAGTACTGCGCCCTACGGCAAACATCTCACTGCAGATAGTTAGATTAGCCCCGTGTGTAAGCTTGAAGAGGGTACAAGCGACACGCACAAGAACAGGAATCGCAATTCTGTATTTCGTGTCCTGTTTTGCGATATGAGGCCGTAATAGCTGAGCCAATTCCAGCACGGACGACTTGGTCATGCGAAACATGGAAATCCAGCGTGAATTATCGTACTTCGAGTCGGAAGGAATCTGGAGAACCACGTCGTAGAACGTGGCTTCACCTAACCCAACGTCGTCATCCAAAAATGTGACAACCGTGACACAATCGATATGTGTGCAAGCTATCACGAAGAAAGGACTCCGTGTCAACAGATACGCCGTGGTTCCCATGGACGATGGCAGACAGTGGATCCTCGGAATCCTCTTCACACTCTATTGGCGGTGCAACGTACTGGTCCTCGTATGAGTGAAGGAGAATCGCAAGCAGCCAAGCCGTGAAAGTCCTGTAATTCACGAGGCACTGAAATTGATCCATGTTACCTCCACCTCCTGCAAGAGGACAATTCAGGAAGAAAACGTCGATTTCTCTCGAAGTCAAGAAGCGCGAAAGCTTCAAAGACGAAAACACAGTCTACAAAACCCTACTAAATGGATACAGCAGAGGAGATCTTCCGGACATGGAAAAAAACAATAAATTCACCAGCAAAATGGACAGGACAAATGTAATTGGAATGACAGTATAAGAAAATCAGCTGCCTCAACTCTGAAAGAAGACTACAGATAATGGGAGTAACGATTCTCTATTGAACAACCGTGTCCCTGGAGCCCGAAACCCTAACTCCGCAGTAGCGTATCCAAAGTAGCAGAAATCACATTTTATGGGAATGAACATCACAGCGCCGGGAAAAAAAAAATACCTTCTGAGAGTAGCTCTCGGCCACGATCAAATCTCCAACTTCACAGACTCTCCGATTCTCAACCACGACCAAATTGACAGACTCTCCGATCCTCAAAGGACGGACTCCATAGAACCAACTCGAAAGAAAAAAAATTGCGAAGATAATGCGCCGAATCTGTACTACTACGGTCTCTAAAAAGAAGAGAAGAAAAACAAACCACCTACAAAATGCATCGTGAGCGCACCCGCAGTGCTTGAAAACCAGAGTGAGAGCAAAGAACTTCGGAAGGGGAAGAGCTCCACGAATCGAAAACCGACTGAAAGAGACAGACGAGGGCGACGTGCTGGGACCCACCGAGGTTCATCACGTAAAATCAACTTCTGCTGGTGTGAAGTCTCAGGAAATAAAAAATCATTAAACGGTGACCTGGCCAGGGATTTGGATAAGACCGCCGTATGTGTGAACACCTCATACAGTATTACCGTATTAAACATTATTATACCCCGGAATATACGCACAATTCACCATCGGAACACGGACAGTGTGAAAAGGAACCGGAATTTCCATAGTAGCGTTGTTTCATTCATAAAACCTGTTATACAAATTGCCAGGTGGGAAGGTCCCTTAAGTGTCTGCAATCCGATGACGAGGAAGTTTATAGATGACGAATCGTAGATCATGGTTTAGAGAAGAGGTATGTTTTCACTTTTACGGTAATAAGGAATGAGTACACTAAATAGCATATTGGTGTGGCTCACAGTAATTGCGAACATCACTCTAAATATTATAAAAACCTAATTTTGTAAGAATAATAGAAGTGAATCCTAACACTATTTATGAAGAGTAGTAAATTTTTGACATTGTGATCTTTTGAGATATGAATATTTAGTAAGAAGGAGATGAAATTAGAGATTAGGATTTAGGGTGGCACCACATGGAGCCACAAACACTAATTACCCAAAAATTGATAAATAGTGTTAGAAAGGTAGTAGGGGTAAGCACATTATTCATAACCTTCACACTAAATATTCTATTTAGTGTAGTGAGACAAGTTCTAAAGCATAGGCGAGGAGTATAGGAGAGATTAACTTTTAGTTATTTTATTTCGCGAATCAAAATCTTTATTCTTGTCTTTTGCAAGTCTTTTGTGAAACTTTTAATTGCATCAATTCTTATATGCCTAAATTCAGGGGATTCATTCAAAGACATTGCTAGATTTACTACTACAAGATTGATAAATTCAAAAATCTATTACTGACCCCTATAGCCCTTTGGGGGAGTCAAATAGCTTCCTGTTGTTTCGGACAACCTAGATGAAGGGCCTAGATTTAGAGTTTGAGATTATAATTAAGTGTCCGGGTTCCTGATACTGCAAGGTGTCTATGGTAAAATTACAAAGTCAAATTTATATTTTTTTTGAGATTTTTGGTTTTAGGCCCAACTAGGACAAAAAGATGCAAGCTGTGAAAACTTCTTTCATTTTCTTTATTGTTTATTTTGAGACATACAATGACCTTCAAAACTGTCTCAATGTTTCTAATATGGAAGTTTGGTGAGTGACCAAATAGTGATTGCATGCTTAGACTGACATGGCATCAATTTAGTTACATTCTATTATGATTAAGGTATCCAAGGAGCAAGTCTTACCATGTGCCTATACATGCATGTGCATGAATTTAAGCTCTAGATAGTTCCACTTTACCAGGACACTTTTGAAAGTACATATGACTGAATCTTTTGTGCATAGCAAGTGAAGTATACATGCATTGCGAATTGCTTGGTTTGTGTTATGTTGTGTGTATCTGTTCTTCTTGCGTCATATTTTTTTTTTTTTTGTTTCGTGTTTAGCTGCACAAGTGAAAATGGTGAGACCATTGTCCCACGAGAAGCAATAAGATGTGCTCTCTTCGTTTCAAAAAGGTTGTAGTGTTAGTGAGATAGCAGAGTCTTTGCAAGTGGTAAATCAAGCATACAAAGGCTTTGTAAGAAGCATTTCCAAATGCAAAGCATTTAGTTGGAGGAAGACCACACAAGTTGTTAAGTGCAATGGAGCCGTCTTTGGTAAAAAGCTACTAAACTGTTGCAAGAAGTTTTTGGAGTACAAGTTAGTGAAGTTACAGTACGCCATGCACTTCGCAGAGCGAGTTTGCAATTGCATGTGAAAGAAAAGAAACCACATTTGTCAAGCAGTAATATTAGGGCTAGCTTAGAATTTGCTAGATATTATGAGCAGTCGACAATTATTAATTGGAGTCACATGATATTCTTAGATGACTATATAATGCGCCACCTTAACTATAGTCCACCCAACTATTGTGGGGGGTCTTTAGACCTTGTTGTATGGGTACCTCAAAGCCCTTTGGGGGGATACTATGTCAAGTATCTTCAAGGCATTAGTAACTAGGCTAGAAACTAGCGTAGTTATAGTGTCCACCCTCGAGAGGGGGAAGTAGTATTGTTCCAATTTCCCCTTGTCCGGTGGCCATCGGGATATTAGCATTACGAACGGACACTTCATTCACCCTGACCTCTTAGAAAGGGACCGGAGTTTCTATCTATGTGCGCCACCTTTGGCGGCCTACCAAAGAATCATTGTAGACCCGCGAGAGATAACGGTCGGCCAAAGTCACAACCCGTACAACCCATCCGACTCCCACTCGAACTTGTTGCAATTTACTTCAAGTTAACTTGACTTTTAGGAGAATTCATGCCACCTACTGAAAAACCTTAAATCCGTTTGGATTTTTGGACTCCAAGTACTTTTGAAATTCTTTTATGGTGTGGTAAAAGACAGAATATAGCAAGATCATTGAACAATCCCTCCGGTGGGAAAGGGTATCGATTCAAAGGGGTGCTACATAAAGCAACCCCTCTTCCTTGGCTTTATTTAGCCACACCTTTAGCCAAACCATTGGGAATACCCTTGCACAAGCAACCACCATTGGTACTTCAACGTCATTGTTGTTGGATACAGTAATCAACATTCACAATCACAAAGTCGTGACTTAGTCGTTGTCCTCCTGCAGCAGTTTGATCGAAGCAAGTGAAATACACATTGACTCACTTTGCCTTTCAATTGGTAGTTTGCAAGCACCAGAAATTTAATGGAAAAAGACTCATGCAGACACACTCCTGCAAAAACTTCCACCCTACACCTTCATGCATCTTCACCCAAAAGCTAACAAATAGAATTCTCCTAATATTTCAGCAATGTTCCTCCGTATAAGAGTCACTTGCGTGAAGTCTAGAGATACCCCCACAAGGAAAACTGCTAAAACATGGCTCAAAATTTCAGAATTCTCAAACTCTAATGGAGATACCAATGCAAGTAATTTTCATGCATGGGGAAAGTACTAAGTGGAATGATAGTCAAAGTGGATTCACTATTTTTGGACTCTTTTACAATTATTTTGCTATGATTCTTTGAAGATGAACACATAGGTGTTCCAAAAATGGTGCCTTAATATGACATCCTATAATGTCTGAAATGATTACATATTACTGTTGATTATGTACCTCATGGTTAAGCTTCCTAGAGCTTCATTATTGGTACGGCTCCAATTTTGAGCACTCTCTCTTATATGGAAAAATTTTAAGTCAGCTTCAGAAGCTAACTAGTATCCATATGCAATACTCACAATATGCAGTCCATTTTTAATATTAACTTGTCCAAATCTTCACGAGGCAGGATATTGCTGCATGATCTACCACACTCAACTAACCCACACAATCATCAATAAGAGTTGTCTCAAAGCAAACTATAATTCCTTCACATATACATGCGTTTGTTGACCTATCATGGCCTAAGCGTGTTCACGCTTCCTCAGCTCACCGAGGTCAGCAACGTTCCTTATTATTGATACTATTCTCCAGATATGCAGAAGTTATTGCATGAAAGTCTCAACTCAGTGCAGGTTAGTGAATCCACACCGACGTCGAAACAACAGCACTTTCATCTTTGCCAGTGTGCTATTCAGCTTCTTGGAGATTCATGAAAGTGATCAATATGTGCATTCATTTGTGTATCGTCCGCCGGTAGGTTCCTTCATGTCATCTCAGCATTATGCTCTGTGCGTTTTTCAGAAAGCAATCCTCGAGTCAAGCAACCTTCGAGTCACACGTTTTGACAAATTAGTTTGCTTCTTTATTCAAAAACTCGTCCCAAACAAATTCTCCTCGTTAAGTTTGTACTTTCCATGTGACTCCATTACAGATTTAACTATGCCACATTTAACTAAATCTAGACTCATTTAGGAATTCTGGACTAAACTGAATTTAAGAATTTTCAATTTTATGAGATGACCACTACACTAATCCATAAATTTACATCGGGAATGTGAGTATCTTTATATTCTGCCAATTAATTCTGAAGTCAAATTCTGCCATATGAAAGTTGAGCCATCATTGAGCAGTCCACCTCAGTTGCATTTTTGCGGGTTCAGATGTAGACATTCTCTGACCAGACTTGCAAGTCCTCAATGCATCATCTTTACTCCAGGTTGAGTACAAAAACCTGCAACTATCTTGTCCACAAATGTCTATATATCTTGAACAGGAAGAAGAGGGAACTTCAGCTAAAGAACAAACCTCAATCACATGCACTTTAGACCCTGATAATTGTGTAAGAATGCATTCCTTTTGTCCAACAGAAGTCCAACTCCAGCAAGGGACAATTTCCAGTTGTATGGACCGGTGAAACTCAAATAGTAGTGAAATGAATTCTGATGTAGTAAAAGAAGTTTTCGTTGCTATTGCAAGGTCTTGACACTAAAAAACAAACTTGGTAGAAATCCTGCTGAAATGAGTCATTTAACTTAATGCTTGTACCACACTTTTCCACTCCTAAAATATGCTTAGCCCGAAGATGCTTTCATTTCTACATTCCTATGATCAATTCACACTTTCACACACAAGTACCGTATGTCATAGAATATTTGAGTACTTTAAGTAGTCAATGGACCTCCGAATAAGTGAATTTATGGTCATCGTAGTCCAAAGTGAGATCAACAATAATCGAATCATTTGAGACAGATCAGTAAAACCAAAACACCTCACCCTCTATTTGAATTTATTCGAATAAAAAGTAACAGGACAAAATGAGATTCTTTGAGAAACAAAGACACCTCTAAATCAGACAAATTATAAAATTTGTCGATTACAATGGTATACAGTGTCCATCCTACAGCCATTTTGGTAGTTAGTCCGGCTATCACCACTTGCAATTGAAAGAAACCAGAACAAAGAATGTGGAGAGTAAGAATCTCTGAAACTGTATAGTACACTTTCTCTCTCACCCGGACTAATGACCAAAATGGTGTCACTCACAATTGAATGGAATGGTGCTCAATCAGACGACGATGCGAGGAGAGAGGAGCATGAGACCTTCGTCTTTGGGAGCAATGGTGGGCGTGTACAAGAGATCATCACAGCCCGGTGTTCTGACGCGCTTGAAATGCACCATGCTCGAAAACAAGGATACGAACAGCATCAGCTGGTTGATGGCGTACCGCTGGCCGAGGCACTGGTGAGCCCCCGCTCCGAACAAAAGCCAATTCTTCTTGTAGACTTGATCCTCCTTGCGCTCCGGCGAGAATCTGTCCGGGTCGAACTTATACGGGTCCGTGAATCCCTGAAAGGAGGATTCGAGCAACGAGGGGAACACGATCGTGCCCTTGGGAATCACGTACGTGTCCGTGAGCGCGACGTCCACACTGGCGATGTGCGGAACCAGCGTCGCCGGCGGCCGGTACCGCAGCACCTCCTTCACCACCATCTCCGTGTACTTCATCTCCCGCAGTGACTCCGGGGTGAATACTGTTTTGGACCGGGAATCACCCTCTTCCCGCAGCTTCTGCAGGACCTCCTGATGAGACTCCGCCAGCACAATGGCCCACACTAGGGACGACGTCGATGCGTCTTGCGCTGCGAATAGAAAGTCGAACAGGTGACACCCAATTTCAAAGTCGGACGAGTGTGGCGGTGGCGGCAAGCCTGCAGCCTCCGCTTCCTGAATCTCGCGGAGTGTTTCCACCATCCAAAAGTCCATCAAACAGGCGGGCTCTGCGCCGGGGAGCGACATGCGTGCTTTACTGGCTTTCGCGCAGCTGGTGAGCGTGATCTGGAGCCTTTTCACGGCTTGGGTCGCCTTGTAGAATGCGAATCCTGGGAGGTAAATGGGTAGGCTCATGAGACCCACGTTGAATTGGTTGTAATCCTCCTTGAAAGATGCACGAATCTTTGGAGTTAAATACGGTCCCACGAAGACGTTCTGCGATGTTTCCAGGTTCATGTCGCGGCACAGTAGACGGACGCGCATCGGGTCCCGAAGCGCCTCCGCCATAGCCAACCATCTTGTAATGTGCTCGCGCTGGGTCTTCTCCTGGATGGATACGTACACTCCCAGCGCTTTGAGCGTGAACAGAGGCGCCAATCGACGACGCAGATCCTTGTGCTCTTCCCCGAACATGAAAATCAAATTTTGCTCGCCGAATAACTTCCGCCCTAACGGATGACCCACGAGATGAAAGGCGTCCGGGCGGACGTTGGCGAACACCTTCTGCGAGAGCTCTGAATCCCGCACGAACAGCACGAATTTGCCAAGCAGCGCGTTGCACGAAACGCCAACCTGAGCAAAAATCAACCAAATCAAAACTCATACGCCGGGCCAAAATAGCCAGAATCACCTCAATCTCAAAAGTCTAGCTAGGTTGATTTCATCTCGTCACTCCTTTCTTACCTTGGTTGCCATAATGGCTTGATGGTGCCAGAAGCCGGTGGGATCGACGATCATGGAAAGGACGTTGCCAAGGAATGGAAGCACCATCGTCGGCCCAGGCAAATGCCTCCGCTTCGACATATACACCAACTGCTCGTGAATCACGTACGTGACAACCACGAGCGCCACCATCCATCGCCAATCCAACCCCGACATAGCTTCCTTCCACATCTCCACATGCCGCAGCTCCATCCCAATTCTAAACAAAAATCTGCCCACGCCAAACATGGCAAATCGATCAATCCCACACACCAATGATCCCGCAAAAAAAATCCCACTACTACTCCTCCCACCCAATCCCACCACTCTGCACTCACAATTGAACTACTACTGTCACTATAAGACCGCACCTCGTAATATCCGCAAAGGAGTCGTTCGAAGGTTTGAATATGTACGTGGACCGCTGCTGCGTTGAACGATCGAGGAAGATGAGAAGAATTGGGGACCGAGAAGAAGGAACAGTGAGTCAGATGCTGCTATGGAAATAAATAGTACAATGTAGCGAACCAAAAGAGCAGAAGCTGTTTAAAGAAGAGTACATGCAGTACTACTGCAGTGAGAACGAGCAGGAGCAATTGCTTGAATGCTCGCAGCAAGTAAGTTAAGGTACTAAGCAAGTGCAGGTGCTGGTGCTGATGCTGGTGATGATGATTTGGAGGTGCGGGTGCCAGGCAGCGGACTACGAGAAGCTGGTCACGAAGCTCCTGACATTCTAGATCCACTCCTCCGTTTTGGATACTGGTCCCAGTAAAATTGACCGCGCCTTGGAATTAGCACCTGTTTCAACTGCCGGGCCACGAGTCCATCCATACGACTCCTGGCTGCAGTCACCAAGTGTTGCATTTGCATGGGGAAAGTGTTGCTGTTTCGGGTGTCTACCGGAATTGGGCAGTTTCACCTCTGTCTTGTCCTCTTACTGTACTTTACCGCTTGTTTACATTCCTTGCTTGTACGTTACTATGATTCGTGCAATCAAACGACCTCGATAGGTGCATTCTACCTTTAAAACGTGTTTAATTGGAAACCCTAAAAGCTATCATCGGAGCAGGTTCACTTTAACGAATTGATGATGTGTTAACTCTTAAAAGTCCCTTGGGATAGTATGTACGCTGTCGTATAATAAGGATTTGCTACCAACAAGAACTCTAAACTCTAAACTGGAATTGTAATAGCTCACTAGAACCGCATTAATTCAAATGTCAACTTCTTCTTTGAACTCAAACCCATCAAAAGTGTGCATTCACTCCAAATACAACCAAAATACACCGTATTCTACTGGTCGCCACGGCACACTCAGACCTTTAGGGGTTAAAGCGTTTTTGACTCCATGTAGACTATTGGAGGTGCGCTAGCAGTGTGAGAGAACTTCCAGGTGCAGTGGCAGTTTATTCCAGCTAATTCTTTGGAGTTCTCTCTAGATAGTTATGTAATCGGCAAAAATTAACTAAATGAGTAAATCGGAACAATTTGATTCTCTTTAGTGGATATAGATGCATAGGTGGGGCTTAGTTGGTGAATAGAATATTAGCCCAGTTGGATGGATAGAAAGATGTGCCTTGTTGGATGGATAGAAGATTGTGCTTAGTTGGATGGAATGAACATGTGGCCCGCCCATTGTTGGATGGATAGATGCTTTTGGCTGCTGAGCCAATGAGAACAACAGTCAGCTTAGAAAGTCTGCTGCATATAGTAACTATAAATTCACTTTTTATGTACAAACTAAATACCTCTTAATTGATCTTTTAGATGTCCAATTCCGATTTTTCAACTTTCAATTTTTAATATTTAATATTTTTTCATGGGGAATGGGTGCTCAGTTTAGGAAGATGCTCCTCAGAATTTGCCATGCTCATGCTTGTTCCACTAGCCCAAATGGCTTCATAGCATTTTGCATTCCTTTTGTAAAGAAATATATGTCTCTCTGAGGGGATCTATATTGTCTATGTTGGCTTTCACAGGGTTTTTAACTTTTAATATAATTTGGCTTGCAGTGATCGAATCCTAAGAACTTATATTGGATAAAAGGAATCCATTCCAGTCGACCAAGTAACTCTTGAACAGCTTCATGTAGTCCAAAGGAAAATCATTTTCTCAGAAATCAAGTTTTTGGAAAGTTTGGCAAACTTCTAGAATAAAGTTAAAGCTGATTTTATGATCTGGTTTCACTGTATGGTAACAAATCTCAAGCACTTTTGTCGTCCGAATTCGTCATGACCGTGGCCCCATGCATTCATGACCCCATGCATGGCCTCATGCCCCCCATACATGGCCCCCATGTCAAAGAGCACAAGAAAGGTCCAGTCGTTCCAGCTGGGTCCAGCTAGACTATTCAACAACACACACTATTCCCAATATTCCACCAGACATTTATTGTTAGTAACTTCATGGAAAGGATGATTCTTTTTTATCAGGAGAATGAGTTTCAGTCTCTGTTATCTTTTTATCAGGTAGATACCGTAGCAGCATAGCAGGTTCATTCATAAATAGTTCTATTTCAAAAAAACGTAAAAAACTAGAAATTACAAGCCATGAGGAACGAAAAGTTGGGATATTATGAGCTATTGCAATAGTCTACTGGATGAGTTAGTGCAATAGTCAGAGCCTCCGGTTCATCCCTCTCCTTTGCATAGGATCTTCCAAAAAAAAAATAGAACGAATTTCAGAAAAATCAATTTCTAGCAGACGAACCTTATTTTTTCATAAAAAGAAAATATTTGTTCGTTGAGGACCAAACCTGCCATGGTGGTACAGTATTTGGTGATGATCTACCCCTATGCAGCAACTTCATGAGATTACATATCAAAATTCTGGTGAGAATCCTTTATTTGTATCAGAAAATAATGTTACGTACAAGTCCTCCCTGCCCTTTTAAATGCTCAACCCTTAAATGCCCAGCCCCTCTAAAAATACACTGAAGAGCATGCCCGAGGGGCATGCTTGGACGTTTAAGGGTTGAATTTCAAGTGGGCCTGGCTTTGGCAGGAGCATACCGTGGTGAATCGGACTTGGGCTAATAGAGCCCAAAACCAACTTATCATTACAGCCGACAAAGAATGTTGTTTGCAACAGATCATTATCTATTATTTATCTATCTGGTAGTTTATTATTGTCAAAGACTTGCTAAAGAGTATGTTGAAAATATCACCCTTTTCGGGTACACATTAGTAAACATATTGAAATTGATATGAAGAAAGTTGACATTATAGCACATTGAAGCTAATATGAAAGTTATTTCTTCCTAATTTTGAAGCGACATGAGAGTTTTCTTACAAATATATAGCCATCATTTCTCTCTCCAGAAATATTCAACCCATGTATTCCTCTACTTGGAAAAAAATAAAATAAAAAATGAAATGATCTTTTGGATACCCCTAAGCCATGGTTACTGGAATATGTTGTATTTGTTCCAAGATTCTTTCACATACATACCAATTTTTCTACTTCTTAATCATATAAAATCTTCTAAGGACGGATGTTTACAAGTACGGAAAATAATATGTAAGTACGTATATATTTAGCCTGAAGTACGAATCTAAAATTTGAAAATACATGTATATTCTCGTACTCCGGTAACCTTGCCCTAAGCTAGTAATAGCAAACACCTTAGATTCCCATAACAACAGATGTGGATACAACTTTGTATAGAAATGTGTCAGTTGATGACGATTGTTAGAATCTTTGTGAATCCATGTCTGCTGGCGTCATGGGCCTTTGTGAGGTCAGCCAATTCTCTTTCAACTTTTCTGTCCCTTTTCTTCAAGTCCCAGCAAATACCGACGTGAGAGCCCGTCCGAAGAAGCTGAGACTGCAGTTTCTCAATAGCAAACAAATTCTTGACTGGTCAGCAAAGTAAAGTCGAAGACCCAGAACCCAAAAATGGATACGAAACTCGTAAGAAGTGCATCGACAATTTCAAAGTCAAAGGGTCCAGAAGTTTCTCTCACGATATACTGTGATGAAACTGCCACATTGTACACTTTTTGAATCTTTGGGCATTGTGAAAGGCATATAGGGGCCATGCCACAGGGGAGAGCAAGGGCAGCTTGCGATTGGCCGATGCCAAGACCTCGTTATTACACGGAAGGTTGTTTTGGTGAAAGTAGAAAATAGGATGACCTGGCGTGAAAGTGCACCTTGAGAAACTATCACGTGTTCATAGGCTGAAAATGCTTGTTTTATGAGAGTATAAGAGTATAAGTTTGAAAATCAATATACATATACTTTCTAATATTAGTAATTATTGGCTTTATTCACATATTATATAATGAGAAAGATAGAGGCCACGAGTAATCTATGAGGAACCTTCTTAATTTCCCAACATAGTAAGTTTTCTTACATCAAGAAAACCTTGCCTTGTTTGTGTTTGAAGGCTTAACGTGAGCAATCTATGTATCCAAATGAGGTTATGTAAATTGAATGTGGTTTCAAAGTCATCAAACTTCTGAAATGTTACAAAATTTCCAATCTTTATTTTTATATTTCCGTGTACAGCTCCTCAAAATTCAGGATCAACCATTATAAATGGTTGATTGGGCCCTTAGGAATTCGTCTAAATTCAATCGTAATAAAAAAATTAATTCAATCATGATGGAAGAAATGATCATGAAGAAATTAGTGCGCCTCTAAGAGAATGAAGCCGCTCACTAAATCCAATCCATGTTCCAAATGTCAGGCCCTGTTTTAGCACTCTTTCCGCAAAGTGCGTAATGAAAAGAAAGGGGATTTTGCCCCGATCGCTCACGTCTTTTCCTTCCGGCCCGCATCTTTTCCTTTCCGATACACTTCAGCGCGTCTATCGTCCAATAACAGTATCGGTAACCGATACCTCAAACCTCTTCGTAACCGATACCTCAAACCTTTCGGTAACCGATACCTCAAACCTTTTCGATACCTCAAACCTCACAATACCTAGAACCTCTCGTGCACACTGTATTGGCGAGAAACGAAGCGATATTTCAGGGAGGGCTAGGGTGCCGCCAATGCTTCGACCTTAAGTGCACCGACGCCGCCACCTGCAACCCCTAATCCTCTTCGTATTGTCATCACAGATCCGTTTCCTTGCGGAGTGTATTGCAGCAAGTCCAATTCCGCCTTCGACTTCGGTGGAGCTGCCATCAAGCGCCATCGCGCTGCTAGATAAGGACGGCGAGCTGTAGAATGTGGGCGAGAACGACATCATGTACAAGCGCATGTCGTGCAAGTATGGTAACCACAACATGGCGTTTCAAGTGAATGTGGGGTCGACGCCGTTTTGGTTGTCTTTCATGGTGACCTACGTAGGAGAACTTGGTGACATGGAGAGTGTGGAGATCAAGCACAACGGCAAGGAGTTTTTGGAGCTCGCTAAGCACAACTTGGGGGCCAACTCGTTGCTGATCAACATGTTGGCGCAGACATTCAAGGGTCCTTCTTCCATCAAGGTCACAACCAAGCTAAACAAACACTCCGTTGTGGCAGAGGACGCGATCCTTGAGGGATTTGAGCCCGGCAAGGTATACGAGAGTAAGGTGCAGTTCAAGAACTAGCGTGCAATCTTCACAAAGTACACTGCAACTTGTGGTCTCGATAATGAAAGATTTTTAAGTGCGAGCTTTTCAGACACAGAGTACTATCGTCTAAAGTTTGCCCGATAGCATGGGGTCTCAGACAAAGCTTTTCTCATAGAGAGTACTGTCGTCTAGAGGTTGCGCGATAGCATGGGGTCTCGGACAGGTGAATTTTTTCAGCTTCACCCTAGATTACCCACGGAAGCATTACAATGTACAATTGGTTACCTTTAAAGAATGTTCAAATGCACAAAGAATGTACTTTGAAATTTTCAGCTTCTTGTGAAGTCTGAAGTTGTTTTGGATCTTCGGGAGGAAATTTCAGTAAAGCATAGGACTCGACTATTTGGATTTTTTATCAACGATACTCGATTTTGTATAGTAGAGTGCTTGATAGTGCTGCTTAAAGATGTTTTGTGGCATTCTTTTTCACGCCAACTACTTGGTATTTTATGTTGTAGTAATGGATACATGCAACGCTTCGAGCCTCTTGGGGCTGCTTTTCTAAATAACTTGCTTATCAATATTAAAAATGTATCCAAAAACTTTACTACACACACAATTCTTCATACACAATGTGTCACTTGGCACCAACGTGTTTTATTTAACAGTGTTCGAAAGATGATGAGATCACACTCATCAAACAACAACCGTCATTATCGTCAACCACTTACCGAGGTCGTTATCGTCAACCACCTACCGAGGTCATTATCGTCAACCACTTAAGGTCATTATCATCAACCACCTACCGAGGTGTTATCGTCCACCTAACCTACTAGGTTTCTCATCACAACTAAACGACACTCAATGATGTGTCTTTGTTCGTCCAATAATCAATTATCAACTGAATTTCATGTCCATCGTTCTTGAATAAGTCATACTCATAGATATGACAAGAAAAGTCACAAAATATGTATTAAAGGGCAAATCAAATTGGACAATTGCACAATTTGAGCACTGAGGCCATCAATCTTACAAAGCTAAACCTGTTTACTAGTGAGTGGTACTCCACACATTCTAAAAGCTTCAAGCTACTTAAATTTACAATTCATAGAAAAGCTTTGTCTGAGACCCCATGCTATCGGGCAAACTCTAGACGATAGTACTTTGTGTCTGAAAAGCTCGCACTTAAAAATCTTTCATTATCGAGACCACAAGTTGCAGTGTACTTTGTGAAGATTGCACGCTAGTTCTTGAACTGCACCTTGCTCTCGTATACCTTGCCGGGCTCAAATCCCTCAAGGATCGCGTCCTCTGCCACAACGGAGTGTTTGTTTAGCTTGGTTGTGACCTTGATGGAAGAAGGACCCTTGAATGTCTGCGCCAACATGTTGATCAGCAACGAGTTGGCCCCCAAGTTGTGCTTAGCGAGCTCCAAAAACTCCTTGCCGTTGTGCTTGATCTCCACACTCTCCATGTCACCAAGTTCTCCTACGTAGGTCACCATGAAAGACAACCAAAACGGCGTCGACCCCACATTCACTTGAAACGCCACGTTGTGGTTACCATACTTGCACGACACGCGCTTGTACATGATGTCGTTCTCGCCCACATTCTACAGCTCGCCGTCCTTATCTAGCAGCGCGATGGCGCTTGATGGCAGCTCCACCGAAGTCGAAGGCGGAATTGGACTTGCTGCAATACACTCCGCAAGGAAACGGATCTGTGATGACAATACGAAGAGGATTAGGGGTTGCAGGTGGCGGCGTCGGTGCACTTAAGGTCGAAGCATTGGCGGCACCCTAGCCCTCCCTGAAATATCGCTTCGTTTCTCGCCAATACGGTGTGCACGAGAGGTTCTAGGTATTGTGAGGTTTGAGGTATCGAAAAGGTTTGAGGTATCGGTTACCGAAAGGTTTGAGGTATCGGTTACGAAGAGGTTTGAGGTATCGGTTACCGATACTGTTATTGGACGATAGACGCGCTGAAGTGTATCGGAAAGGAAAAGACGCGGGCCGGAAGGAAAAGACGTGAGCGATCGGGGCAAAATCCCCTTTCTTTTCATTACGCACTTTGCGGAAAGAGTGCTAAAACAGGGCCTGACATTTGGAACATGGATTGGATTTAGTGAGCGGCGAGAATGAAGAGGAAACAACGGGAAGGTGTCAAGGTGAGCATCGGATGCCCACGCTTCAATTGCTAGTTAGAGATCAACGCCAGATTTCAAATTTCATCGAAATTGGTGGCAGCGTGGGCGTCACGGCGATCGAGCAGCAGGTGGGGGAGTGGAAAAATTGGAGTGGCCACCGTGGCCGTCACGGAGGGTGGCGTCGTTGCGCGCGCGAGGACGAAGATGAAGAAGTTGCCTCTGCACATCTTGTGGGGCCACCACGCTTAGCTTTTCTGGAAGTGACCGATCCTTCCGTGAAAGACCTCCTTCTCGAGTTGAAAGAGTCTTGCGAGGCGCTTGCAACAATTCTTTATTTATCATCTGTTTTCCCTGCTTGCTGTTGGTAACAGTCGCTAACAGATTCGTCGCTCCGACATGCTCGGGATGTAATTCCTTTTTTGCAACGCTGGCATAGTGACATCCTCCTCAGTAGGGATTTCTCACAGTGCATGTTCGCTTGAGCTTGATTCCGGGAACACGATTAAAGGCCCCTTCCCACCTAGCCTTTGATAAGAGCATAAATTAAAACTTAAGACCTCCACAATTTTGGGGAAATTCCTTATTCTTAGGGAAGGCCTCATCAATGAGGCTTGGAAAAGTGTCTTGAAAAGTAGCCTCAATTACATAATGGCTCCTCAAAGGCCCCATTAACTAAGACCACTCTTAAGTCTTCAAAACTTGAGAATATTTCTAATTGTGGTGCTTCCTTAACACTTGCCTACTAATGCTCAACTATCTTTTGTCCTCCCAAATACTAGCTAATATTTTTTTTGTCCTCCAAGTTTTAGAGTGTGCCATGTGGGCATCCATGTAGGATTGGTAATTACTAAAGAATGTAGGTGTGGACACACACTCTTTTAAGGAGATAAGACCACCTTCTAACACCACCTCTAAGGCCAAGTGGGAACGCACCTTAACACTGGTTGTTATCATTGCCGCATCTATGTTGTCATGCCTCCGTCTTTTATGGTCTTAATGGAATTGCAACATCTCTGTGACGGTCCCGAAAGCACGTAGATACCCGCACCATACTTCCTCGGCTTTTGATTTTCAATCACTGGAAGAAAAAGTGCACCATAACTACGACTGTCCGGCAAGACTTGTAATCCTCATCTGCCTTGACCTCAAACAGTTGTAAAGGACAGTCGTACCTCAATTACATTCCCATGCCTCAAATCCAAGAACTACTCTGCTTAATACCATCTGAACCTTAAACCCTAAACCCTGAGATCCCTGCGTCACCCAATCCCTACAACTTTTCGAGTACAATCGTGATCTAAGTACCTACTACAATGAGTTGCTAACGAAATGTACATGTAAAGCACGTGAAGTTGATTGGCGACGTTTCACGGGAGGAAGGTACTCGATCACTAAATTCTGAAGTTGCATGCGATGATGTGAATGCTAGGTGCGTACAAGAAACTAAAACATCATACTGATCTTGCTGAATTTTGCAGTAGCATCCTGGTTGAGAATTGCACGAGGATTTGTTGCTTTTGCAGTTGCTTTTAAGGCTTCCAATTCACGAGGAAGCAAGTGACTGTGGTTCCATCAATGCAGACACCTAAATCCTCTCACGTGGAGTACTACTCATCACAATCAGTTGGAGAATCGTGCAAAAGAGAAGACAAAAAAATTCTGAACGTGACTCAAGCTGGATGATATCATTAAAACTGTGGATTCCATCTGACATAGCCCTTCCGAAGAACAGAAGCAGATCAGGAGCACGCATCTGGACATGCAGCAAATATTTATGATGACTAAATTCTACCCCAAAGGACGCCTGCCGAGCCACTGGTAGAGTTACTGATACAACAGAAAGACTGAGGCAGCTTTTCAGTCTTGCTCGTGTTTCTCTTTTCCTTGTTTGTGATCTTTGTAATATGGGGCATATCGATTATAGTATGGCAGGGTGTCTTTAACTAATTAATGAATTTGTGCTTGCAGCTGACACATATGAAATTTGCGATTGCAGAAGCTCGAGGAGGGACCTCTTTCTGATGCTCACGAATCCTAAATAATTGGTGGACATGTGCAACTTCATGGTGCATGTACCTATTCATTCACCATCTGATGCTCACGATTCTCATTAATTGGTGTTCACCGTGAATCTGATGCTCACGATTCGATTGAGATCGATTTCATTTAATTCCAGGTGAATTCAATTCATTTTCTCTGGTGCTCACCCCATTAATTGGCGCGATCACGGTGCATGTACCTGATTCATTCAACAATTACTTGAACCACTAATTGACGGATACGACTTGTCCACATTGACTCAAACAAGTCAGATTGCGAGTTATAAACAGACGACTGTTTGAGTCGGTTTTTCTTTTATTGAACATTGATCACATAATTGTGTTCGTAAGATTTGCTACCTACTTCATTGCTTTGTGGTTTTATACGTGATTCAGTACATGGAAAATGTCTCTGATGGATACGAACTTTACGATCTGCCTATCAAATAAGCTCATAACTTGTCATACTGTGGAATCAGGTATGCATGTTGTTCGATTTATCAAAATTGAACTGTCTGGAGGGATATTGGAAAACACGATGAACTGCTTCTTGACCATGACAACGAAGCTCTCGGAAGCTGCTAGAGTATCAGGCATGTGAAATCTTATTAAGATTTATCATTTCGTTCATGAATTACCTCGTTATTTTGATCCGTGCGTTTACCCATGACTCTCTTTATGAGCCGTGTGCTTGTGTACATAATTCAGCAGAATGTATTGGTAATATCTGTAACCTGAAATCGTGCAGATACAAGAATTTCAAGCTCGTAGTTTAGAGGCATGTCATCTTCTTGAGGAGGAGCCCGAAATTGGTGAAGTACGTAACAGATGTAGCTTATATGACAGATACTACTGAATATTTTAAGAATCGGCTTTTCAAAGTGGCCTTCTTGAGTACCCTAATTTTATGCATACATTCATGTTGATGCACATTTGCTTGAATGGTCCGTAGATTACAACATTCGACTTCTGCAAATTATTCACATGACTGTTACTGCTGATCAGATATCTTAGAAACTCATGTTTCGTCACGAACATCATAGTGGATTGCACATCATGGGCTACTAGGCTCCAAAGCTGACTTATGATCCTCTGAACGTAAGGTGCACCTCAATCTAATCAAAAGTGGCGGTATTCTGTGGCGGCTTTGGGGGTGTTCCATGAGCGTGTAAAAGAAATTGTGAGTTTAGGTCATTTTGGGGGACAAAAGCTCCAAAAATCCGTCTAGAATTGTGGCGAGTGACATCGTAGAAAACCATGGTGGTCTAGAATGAAGAGTGATTTTATAGAAATTCGGTATTTTGGTATTTCGGTGTGGCAAAATGGCACTTGGAATACATCCAAATTGATGGAATTGCTGATGGTCTCTCCAGATCGATGCTCATGCTGAGGAACATCGCCTTTAACAATATTCAAATTCTCTTGTTAGGGTCAAATTCAGGGTGGTGAAGGTTTTGACAATTTGGAGCTTGGTGTCTGCAGGAGATATCTTCCATTGGATTTTGAGTGCTTGCAAAATAAAAGTACATATTTAAAGGCAGAGTGAGTTGGTATTTTTGTTTCATTTCCCCTTAAGTGCTGCAGGAAGACATTCAACGACTTCGTTGATATGGGTGCTGATCCAGATGTTGTGAAATCATCAGCACAAAATTTAGTGTTCAGCGAATGGGACAGAATTGGAGCTCCACTTCAGCAGTAGGTAGTGTTATCATCGTTCAAATGATACTCAATCAGACTCTAGTACTTGGTCGTAGTAAAGAGGAATGGAAGGAAGTCATGCTATTTAATTTATCCACATGAGCAATACCCGAAGGGAATTCTTTTGCATCAAAATAAGTTTCCACCTCCCACGAAGATGATATTTCAGGTCACGAAAAAGGCTAGATTTATATTTGGGTTCGTTCAAGGGACCAGAGATTCGTGATCGTGAGAAATCAAAGGTGCCAAGTGTTGTATCATTATACTGACAAGCCCAATCAAAGTTGTGGTGTTTGAATGAGAACAGAGATGACTCAGATACAGGATTCAATAGCTTTGGAATCCTCTGGCACAACTGAATAGGCTGCCCCATAAGATTACAGTTCGATCGAGGCTCTGCTTTGACTTCTGTTTTCTTTGATTTTGGCTTAGAATGTGTCCTTGGAAGCCTTTCTACAAGAAGGGCAGAACCCGAGCGCAGAAAGAATAATGCCGTGACAACAAATGCTACGAAAATCTTGAGGAGGAAGAAATCAAGCCCAGGCTCACCCGATTAAAACTAGTCTGGACACCAAGTTTCTAGTTCACTGTTAACAATCGAGAACAGGTTTGAACTTACTACCAATTAATGAAGGCTCATCTCTGCTTTATTCTTTTTATGCTCTTCCAAGATGTGAAGTAATAGCGATAAGTAAATGAAAGGTACAAAATCAGAGGTACTCAGTCATACATGCTAATTACGCTTCATAGCAAAAAACAATTATATGATTACTGATTCTTGAATGGAAACGGGGATGAATAAGTCAAGTTCATACACTCAGCACTTTTTTTTTTACAGAGAATGACGATTCAAAGAGAATGCAATCTCAATAGTGGATTCAGATTTTGCCACAAAATTTGTGAAGTCACGATTGCGTCATTTTATTGGTACAATCCAAAATGTTTGAACACCTCCAACGTGAGATTTTTCACTCCGTATCACATCTCATAATTGCACAGGTTTCATGCCAATTCAAAGTACATCCTTTCATAAGTTGGATGTGCGCATTTGATTGTTTAAATAGTGGAACTTAAACTGGACCTTCGTTGTCAGTGTAGATTAGTCGACCTTTAATAAACCATGGAGTTTACTAATGACTATCATTCGCCCTTATTTGCAGGCAGAAATATAGGCATGCTTGATCTGAAGGACGAAACACTTGAGTAGTATGAAAAGAGCATACTACCACAAATTGGGCCAGGAGGGTGGGGATATCACGATCGAGCATCAATCCTTTACATTACGTCTCCTAGTTACACGCTTTCTCAATGGATGTAACCACCAATCGGAATGAGCACTATCAGCACTCCACATCTGATCACGGATTCAGAGTGAATGACACAAAAACTGCATACTAGGACAATTAGTAGGAAAAACTAGCATAGAAAGTGAGTGGACAAAAAGTGAGAGGTGAAATTGCTATTATGTAGTTTACTTCAGAACTGGGCGGTTGAATAGAGCACAACAATCTCAGACACTCTTATATGGCGCATGTAATATAATTGCCTGTTAGCGTGAGTATGGTGAGTAGTTCTAACATGATTAGGAGACAACATAAAAGATCCTGACTTCTGAGTGCATGCAGGATTTCAGTGATGAGATGTTAGAGCAGAATTGATCGTGCAAGATGCATGATGATGATGTTTCAATATTACCTGCTGCATCATGAGCACCGCGCCTGGCTTAACATGTAACCTCGATCAGCACCCAGAATTCCAGTTCCATAGTACAGTACAGTACCTCGGTCCCGCCCCTGAAAGCCTCACTTCGACCTTCAATCACAACAAAACGTACACTGTTCAAGCTCCTTAGCATCACAGCACACTACTCGATCAGTAAAGTACGATCACACTTGAAAGCTGAGCAGTCCGGTTTAGGTGATTTCGGGAATAGGATGCAGATGCCGTATGGGTAGGAGCAGTTTCAGGTTTAAGAGCATCGCCATAGATTAACGCAAGAACCGATTGCCCTTCCCCCGAAGGACACCGTAAATCCTTGAATAGAATCCACACAGTTTCCGTGCACACTCAAAATCAACTCTCTCCTATCCGAGGCTCCTGCCGTGCCTTGAAAATCTCTTGGCTTTTGGATGGTTACAGGTCCTTTTTAGGCTTCTTACAAGGATTTCACCCCTATTACAACGCTAGAGACGTTGTTAAATACAAAGGATGAGAGCAAGTGGAGTGCTTTTCAAACGTTGTAAAAACAACACCCATGCAAGTGCTAGGAGGAGAACAACGTCTAGGAAGGTGTTTTAACAACGTTGTGGGAACTTCTTCATTTTCTTTGGGAACTCATTTTTGTGGGGCCCATTGTAATTGAACATGAAATATTATTGGTCTAAACTTTACTCATGTATATTACATTTTGTAACAAATTTCTTGGTGAAAGTGAATTGCATTTTGTAACAAATTTAAATTTCTTGGTGAAAGTGAATTACATTTTGTAACAAAATTTGTGGTTAAAGTGAATGTGAAAATTTGTATATTTGTAAATCTGTAAATTTGTGTATTTCACTAGTAAAAATACTTTGATAATAGCACGTAAATAGCACGTGGAGTTGCTTTCTACATTCTACTGCTAATTCTAAGCCTGAGGCCTTCCTGTGACACTAAACTTTGCTCTTCTGCCCAGCACAATGGTGAGGCCTTCCTGTGACACTAAACTTTGCTCTTCTGCCCGGCAAGAACCAGCTTTCCAAAACCTTCGCACTCTCTGGACAGACTTAGTGGCATCTCCATGAGTTTCAGGCTCAGCAACAGCTTTGTGCATAGTACATGTTGCAGGTGCATGGTGATGTTCGATTTACACCTCGTTCACCCTGCACCGAGTCATATAACAGACATCCGCGATTGCAGCTTCGTCAGCATCTTCCGTTCTACTTCTAACTCCTCTTGAACCTTCCGTTTCTTGTGTCTAACCAACGAAAGAGGTTGATAAGTCAAATGAATGAGAAAAAGCCTAACGTCGCAAATTGCTATAATACTAGACTGAACTGGTAACAGGTTATTCATGGTACAAATTGTTACTTACTTTTCTCTGTCAAGCTGCTGTTGAGCGTCAGCAAGTTTGTGCCCACGATCTTCAATCTTTCTTGTTGCAGATTCTAGCGCTGATTTTGTGGAATGAAGCTCCTCACATAAGACTGTCTTCCGTTTCAAAGACTCCAAGGACGATGTATGGTGCCTGACATCGTCCATAATCTTACCAGCTTGCTCTATGTATGATCTAGCCTGCACGACCATATCCACGCATTTAGATAAAAGCAGCAAATACTGACGTGTACTATTTTGAGGGTTGCAAAAATGGGTCTAGGAGTACTAGTCAGTCATGAAAATTGGTATACCTGGTCGTCGAGCCGGCCGGTTGACACGCTGCTTGTGAGTCTCAGCAGCAGCATTAGCTTGTTGCATTTGATTATGTAACTCAAGAAGTGTTCATCTACTTTCCGCGCAGACTAATGAGCTGATCAACCACGCTTGAATTGGCCAACGTACTGATATCACCCAATTGGTCCAACTCATTGCTGGCAATCTTGCGTAATATTCTGCGCATGATTTTTCCACTCCTTGTTTTTGAGAGCCCTGGAGCCCAATGAATCGCATCTGGTGCCGCGAAAGCTCCAATCTGCAACCCAGCGCAACATTAGCTTGTTCCAGGAGCTTTCAATCAAGAGAATTGATCGATTGCTCTCACCGCATACAAGACCTTTCAGGAGCCTAATTGCTGGGTGATTCATTACCTTGGATCGAACAATGTTGATCAATTCCTTTCGGAGTTCATTGCTATATTCCACGTCTTCTAGAAGCGTGACGAATGCGTATATTCCTTGACCTTTCACCTGTTCTCAAAGATCAGTGAGAAACATGCGATACTGAAGAGAAAGAGGACCAACTAAGATGAAGATGAGTATGCAACAGACGATAAGTTAGTTCCGTGTACCTCGTGGTCAAATCCCACTACTGCAGCTTCGGCACATAGGGAATGCGAAACGAGGGCCGACTCAACCTCTGCTGTGCCAATGCGGTGCCCACTGTGCACATTCTCGCATCCATCACAATGTCATATACATACACAATGTTTTTATAGAGCTAATATTTGATGGATAGTATGAATTCGAAGTTGCAGAAATTCAGGAGAGACCGAGCAACTGTGACTGACCTAACATTGATGACATCGTCGACTCGTCCTGTCAACCAGTAGTACCCGTCTTTGTCCCTGCACGCGAAGCTCCCAACGCGCATAAGAACTCACCTGGCTCAATTTGCATGAAAATGTTCAATGTTGAAAGGAAGCTCAGTGTTGACATCAGGCTGGGCCCAAGAGAGGTGAACCAACACATGGAACTGACCTGCGGCAACCATCCCCACTGAAATAGAATCCCTTAAAAGGAGCAAAATAAGTGGTCTCGTAACGCTCATGATCTCCTTGGAGAGTTCTCATCATGCCAGGCCATGCCGCCTTCACGCACAAGTAGCCGCTACATTCTCCAGACTGTTCTTGCGCTTTCTCGTCTACTACGGCCGGCTGCAAATACTCGAAGACTTGAAAATCAGACAAGATATGGAGCACGACAAGTGCTTGAAATCCAATCATGTCCTAAACAGCAGTTGCCATGCTACCCAAGACATATAAGAAAAAGATTTCGAATATCAACATGGCGCACCTGAACACCGAAGAAAGGTAAGGTAGCAGATCCGGGTTTGAGGCCCCAAGCTCGTCATTCTTTCCTCGTTGAGCGTCAATGGCTTGCAGCAAATTCTTCATCGTCCTTATGGTCATAGCCTTTCTCGAAGCTAGACCAGACTCCACATTGCTCATTTCTTCACTGTTGCTACTCTCGGTAGCCCCTCTCTCCATCAGCCTCTGCAAGAATGAATCTTCAGGCGGAACAGCAGAACAAGTTCTCTCTGTAGGCGAATATATCAGCCACATATATTTGTTATAAAAATTGAATCGCAATTGCGCCATAATTTGCGATGTCTATCAAATCATATTCTCCACATTTATTCATCACAGAAAGCTTATTTACAACTGCGCCATGGCGCTTGGTGCACCTTCCACTCTTCTGGCAGCTGTGCGTGAGGTTTAGGGCAACCCCAAGACGAAGTCAGGACATTGTACCAGATTACTTGTATTCGAAGAGTGAAGGATCTTACAAGCTAAGAAAGATTCTCAAACTCCTCTGTGCGTGAGGTTTAGGGTAACCCCCAAGACGAAGTAAGACATCGTACCAGATCACTTGTAATCGGAAGGTGAAGGATCTTACAAGCTCTCATACTCCTCACACAAGAGGCAGAAGATGGGATTCCCTCAAAAGATGTTAAATGACCCGCTTCTCTTCATCGATTCTGGCTTTCTCAGCCTTGTTCAAACTCTTCACTTTCCGCCGATCGAGAACATATCTGTACACCTGATAAGGCCCCTCTTTAGAAACCCCATCTAGACCAGCTTTAAAGGAGTTGTACCGCAGAAGGAAAGGAGCTGCAACACGTGGCGTGATTGAGGCTGAAACATGCGAAGTCGATGAAACCGACCTTGGAGCTGTGCACAGTAGGGTATACGAAGAGGATAAGGTAGTTCTCCTGGTACAAGTGGAAGTGAATAAAAATCGTCCGTTTTGACCTCAACGAGTTACTAGTAACGATCCTGCTACTTTCCAGTAAAAACAACATTGATCATACTTAGATGTTTTGATTTAACCCCAAAAGGACATACTGTATGTCTCAAATTTGAACTCCAAAAGGCTCTTACGGAGCCTTCGCCTTTAAGGATTGAGGGGCATAAAATAAAAACTATTACCGAAGTGAATTTTTTTGTCTTTGAATAAATGTGTTTATTAAATTACATAATGAAGAGTGAAAAGTTTCGTAAAGTGTTTGAGAATTTATTTTATACTTCTAAGACAAGTATATCGTATGTTTCTTGGCAAGGTATATATACACGTCCTGTATTTCCTTGAATGTTGTGGCTTCGCATCGCAATCCATCCCGCACGCAATAGGTTAATTTTGTATTGAACTTAACTAAATTCAATGTATATTTGTCTGTTTTGTGTTGTTTAAGTTTTTCAAGTGAGTTAAGTTACGTCTTTGCTTTAACTTGTAAAAGCTACCTTTATTCAAATAAAGTCCTGAATTAATAAAGAAACGGCAAAGACCTTGTCAATTCAACTCAACTTATAAAAATAGGTAATTACCTAATTAAGTAAAATTAGGAAATCACCTAATTGTCTAGTTGTTAGGTGATAATTATTAGGTAAAAATAGGAGATCACTTTTCGAACAGTGAGAGATTTGTAAAATCAAATGTATTTATTTATATATAAACTATGCTGAAAACTTTTACGTACATAAATACAAAGTTACTTGGTTTTAATGTAATATTAAGAGAGGTAGGAGTGGAGAGGACGTTATCAAACATTATCAGTGACTCACCATGAATAGCAGCTTGTGCAGATAAACTGCCACCATCAATGGTTGAAAACTTTTACGTACATAAAATAAACAGTTACTTAGTTTTAATGGAACTAGAGAGGAGACACTAAAAGAGCTTGTTGAAGGAAGTTGAAGGAGGGTTTTCAGAAAGTGTAGTTGGAGAATCATTAAGCCAAGTTGGTGAGTTTGCAGATTCCAAGCGAATTCCGAGTTGAATTCGAACATAAATCTCAATCGTATCTACAATTCCCAATTTGTTGTACTTAGCTAAGTAATATATAGAAATAAATAACCAAATAGATGTAAAAGTGTGTAACCAAATAAATGTAACGGTAAATAACTAAATAAATGTAAAAGTAAATATCTAAATAAATGTAAAACTATATAACCAAATAAATGTAAAAGTAACAAACAAATGTACTTAACTAAATGGATGTAGGTTTTTATATATTTTCAATATCCTCTCTTTGACCCTTCTAATTTTACTTGTAAGTCTTGAAATTATTGAACATTAGCCAATCAATTAGTGGTAAGTCCCATGGTCTCTTAAATTATAGAATTCATTGTATATCCTCCATATTTTCTCTTACATTTCCATTATTCCTCCATTCTCTTATAATTATTGAACATTAGTCATTAATGAGTTTTGAGTCCCATGGTGTTTTACATCATACATGAATTGAGGCATTAAAAACTTTATGTACTGGTTTCACTTACTTTGGGAATAACTTGGTTGTGTTCATATAGAATTTTCATTAAATTATTATACTAATAATCTTATTTATTTTGTAGCGAGCAAAAATGCCGAAACAAAAGAAATCCATGAACCCGGAAGACTATGAACAAGTCGACATCACGCAAAGACAACGAGATGAAGGAGAAGCAAGTTTTTTCCCTCTTCATTACACAAGACGGCATAAGAAACAACATGTTGATACTATTGATTTGAATATACAAGTTGATACATCAAGGCCCAAGAGAACAGGGGCACTTATTGTATGCTTATGTAAGAAGTGTGCCTTATTAAATAAGGCACCCAAGAGATATAAAACAACAGTGGATGAGCACATTTCAAAAAACGGTGTTGGAGAAAGATATAAGGTAGGTTCATACAAAACTTGTCTTATAAAATACTACGTAGTTATATATATTACAATGACCAATCATTTTATAATGACTTTTTATAATCAATTACCATTTGAAAAGTAGGAACCAATACATTTTGGAGTATAGTATCTCACTCACAAATTCCTTAAAAATTAGAATTCCTTTACCAATCTTTATAAAAAATATAAATAATGGTTTTAGGTAGAATGGTATTTGAAATAAAGACATAGTTTCTATTGCCATTTGTCATATGAGTATTTTTTAATTGTATATCGAATTTTTTTTTGTAGGACTTGTATGATGCAAAGATTGGCTTTAGATTCTCACCAAATGTTGATGCGGGAGCCTCGTCACCAACATTAGAGCCAACGGACGTACAAGCAAATATTGAAACATTTATTGACCAAGATATTGACCAACCACATGATGTACAAATGGATCAGTGGAGGGATGAATTGAATACGAAGCTATATGCTCATCCAACATATGGGGATGAGTCAAAGCGCAATAGATATTGATATGTCAGCACCAAGTTCTTCATATTCACAAAAGTCTTATTTGGAACAACAAGCATCTATTCCACTATATGATGGAGCCCCAATGAGCCGACTTTCCACTATCCTATTATTCTTGTATATGCAAGTCATACACAAGATGACTAATGTCCTGTCTGGATGATCTCGCTAAAGATAATCGCAGATTCCATCATACCAAGGAACTTGAATCCAACTATGCCAAATGCTCGACAAGAAGCACGTAAAGTCTTATCCGAAGTGGGATTGGACTACATTATCATTCATTGTTGTCCTTGTGATCAGTTCTTGTATTATGGAGCAGATAAAAATATTCTATTACATTGCCCACATTGTGGTTTATATTGATATCGTGCGGATACACAAAGGCTAAAAATATACCAAGGAAAAAATGCATTATTTTCCTTTAATACCTCTTTTGTTAGCACAATACCGAAGTCCAGTATTATCGAAATTGATGAGATCTCATCATGAGAACCGAAGCCCTGATGGTATTATGAGAGGTCCAGCAGATGCAAAGGCGTGGAAAAGTCTAGATGACACGTTTGACTTCTTAAAACTTGAACCGCGCCACGTACGACTCGGTTTAGCAATGGATGGTGTGAATCCATATTCTAATAATTCTACCAGTCACTCTACATGGCCAGTTGTTCTTGTGAATTATAATTTGCCACCATGGCTGAGTATCAAAAAAGAACATATATTGCTATAATTCATGGTAAGTAGAATTTTTTAACATAAAGTGTATTTTTTGTAAGGCTTACTTTTATTTTATTATATTTTTATAATTTATTAAAATACATGAGTTGTTGTTTTATCAGGACCTAATAAACCTAAGGATATGCAACTTTTCCTTCAACCTCTTATTGATGAAGTGATTCAACTATGGGAGAACGGAGTTGAAGCATTTGATTATGTAACTCAAGAAGTGTTCAAGTTGAAAGCCGTTTTACTGTGGACAATACATGATTGGTCAGTTCTGCTCTCTCGGGTCTGCTCTGCATTATATCATAACTATTCTATGTACATAAATTATATACAATTGCAAATCTAGGTGCATAAGACTTACATTTATTATACACGAAAGTTATTTCCAAATTTTAGAATAAAAGAACAAATATATTTTAAACTTATAATATTTAACCCCTAACTTTCCTTGAAGCCCGAAATGGGTTTTTGCAATTCCGGGCAGCCTAGATTAAGGGGTTATAAAGTAATATTTTTGCCTAAGAATTTTATCGAGTCCTCCTTATACTGCAAAGTGCATGTGGTAAAATTTACAAAGTCAAATTCCAATTTTTGAGTCTTCTAGGACGATCCTTGGGTTGCGAGCCAAGATGGGGCAACTCAAAAAAGTAACTTTTTTGAACTTTTTTTTTTGAAACATGATCATTACTAAATTACTACTCAAATTTCAAAGTGACTCAAGTCAAAAAGTTTACCAATTTTACAAGGGCAGCCTCCAAAAAGTTTTAAACCAATCTTCGCAATACCCAAAAAAACTTGGGAGTCAAACTTTGGATGTTATGATCTCTCAAATGGTAAACATCCAACGGTCAATTTTTTGAAGAGTAATCACGCATATTCTTAGGTACAAGATCTTACGGTTGAAAGTTTTAAAAAATGAAAAGAAATTGGTTTACACCCCCACGAGTGCTTAGAGGTAGAGAATCGCAGTTTTGAGGTTTCAATCTCCCAAATTTTTTTTTGAGGCTGCCCATGTAAAATTGGTAAACTTTTTGACTTGAGTCACTTTGAAATGTGGGTAGTGATTTAGTAATGATCATGTTTCCAAAAAAAAAATTCAAAAAAGTTGCTTTTTTGAGCTGCCCCTTTCGGCTCGCAACTCAAGAACCGTCCTAGATGACCCAAAATTGGAATTTGACTTTGCAAATTTTACCACATGCACTTTGCAGTATAAGGAGGACCCGATTAAATTATTAGGCAAAATATTACTTCTAACCCCTTCATCTAGGTCTGCCTGAATTGCAAAACCCATTTCGGGCTTGAAGGAAAGTAGGGGTTAATGTAATAAAATATTTCCAAGTGCATTTTCAAAATACATAGATTTCTCAATAAGTGCTATTGTAGCCTAATATTTGGTAGTGTAATATACTATCATAGGTGCAACAAAATATATATGAAGTGTGATGGAAGATAGTATATTAGATGTATTATATTCTTTTAACATTAAAGATTTTTATATACATCCAATATTAACTATGATTTTATATGTATAGGATACGGGGTATGTTCTGGTTTACAAACTCAAGGGCATTATGCATGTCCGAGGTGTGGGCCAGAAGGATTAGATTCCCACAGGTCATCCTTTTTGAATAAGATGTTATATACTGGATATCGAAGATTTTTGCCCGCCAATCATGAGTTGCGTAGCTCAAGAAAAGCCCATTTTTTCAATGGAGAGGTAGAAAAAAGGCTACCCCCTCCTCGATTAACCATGGAATTTTGGGAACAACAAAGGGAAAGAAGTGAGTACAGAAATATACCTTTGGAGAAATGCGAATGAAGCAATTATCTGTGTTTTTCCAACTTCCATATTTCAAGGCAAGTTTCATCACTAACAATCACAGTAGGTGTACATATGAAAAAAATAATCTAAAACCAATTCAATTAAAACAAATGAAAGACTTGTTTGTTCTTATTTTATATAAAAGTTGTGTAATTCTAGGTATTAGCTAATAATTTATTTTTTACTTTTTAATGATAATCAACTAACTTCATGTATGGTAGCAGGTCTTGAAGAACCCTCATTTATTGGATATTATGCATATGGAAAAAAACATATGTATGCCAGTTTTTAAAACCATGTCCAATGCAAAGGGTACAAAGTCAGATTCTATTGAACAACGCCATGAGCTAAAGTTCCAGAATCGGATGAAACACCTTCATCCATTATCTGATGAACAAGATCAAAACGAGAAACAAATATTTAGATTACGGAAAGCGCCGTGGAGGTGGAGTAATGCGGAGTTTGAGAAAGTGGCACATATAATTCGCAATATAAAGACTCCAACAAGGCTATGGAGCAAGCTTCAATTCTAAATTCAAGGACAAGAAGGTAGTTGGTTTGAAAACCCATGATTGGCATAATCTACTTCACGACTTTTTTTACCTCTTGCAAAGACGCGAGAAACCTTAACAAAAAATGTTAGAGAAACTATTTACAGACTTGGACAGTTCTTTAAATGGGTATGTTCTAAGGAGATCAAAATATCCGATTTGGAGGACATGAGAACTCAAGCAACGGAGCTAGCATGCCACTTGGAGATGTTTTTTCCACCGAGTATATTTGACATCCAAGTACATTTAATAGTGCACATAGTAGATGATATTGAGTATGCGGGACCGAAAGACATTACCGTTGGATGTATTTTGTGGAAAGATACTTAAAAGAACTAAAAGGACATGTCCGCAACGGGCCAAACCAGAGAGCTCAATGGCGAGAGGGATATTTGGTTTATGAGGCTATGTACTATCTGACAGAGTATGTACCCAAAAAAGACATATTTTCTAGATTGTTGTGGAAACCAGATGCATATGACAGTATAAAAGGCTTAGTGTTACCAAAAACATTCAAATCCAAAACCATGTCTGATGTTCTATATGAACAAGCTCACCGATTTGTACTCATGAACCATCCAAAATTAGAGGGTTGGCGGATCACATATGAAGGTGAAAAATTGAGAACTGGAAATAATGTATCCTTATTCTCGGAGTGGATTCGAACTACTGTGCTAAAATCTTTAGGAAATGGAGAACCAATGGATGAAACCATCATTTGCCTAGCCAGAGGCCCGTCGAAGAAGGCTCAATTTTTTGGATCGCCAATACAAGGAGGTAGGCATTTCAGAATTGCAGATAGAGATGTGCACAAGAAAGTTACATCAGACTCAGGTATTCTTGGATACTTCGATATTGGTTTGGCTACAAAGACAGAGTTTTATGGAATTTTAACTGATATAATCCGACTTGATTATGATCAATATACTCAAACCCTTTTCAAGGGCCAGTGGTATACAAATAATATCAGCCAAAGAACTCCTAGTACAACAGTGGTTGTAGATGAATGTGGCATTACAAGAGTGAAAAGCCAATTGATACCTTACCAAGACAAGCCAGAGTTTGAACCATTTATGTATCCAGAGGATGCTATTAAGGTGTTTTATGTTGATGATACCATCAATTTGGGATGGAGATTGGTGTTGGAGGCCCATCCTCGTGCACGTCCGGTGGTATATAACTATTCAAGTGAAATAGAAAGTACAACACCAAGCACAAGTACTAATGAAGAGAACATGACAGATGTGGAATCATTGGTGGAAATAGATGAGGAAGAACTTAGAGTTGAAGAAAATAGTGGAGATATATTTGAGGAGGACGAGAACCTGAAGAAATAGCCTTGTCAGCTCAAGAAGAGAATTTGAGAAAGTTGATAGCGTCGGAAAATAATCTTTCTCTTGACGAACTAGATATTGAGGTTGACTCAGAGGAAGAATATGCAAACGATGACATGAAAAATAAAAGCTTGGATTACTTTGTACTAGCAATTGTATGTTTTTTGTATATTTGTATATAAATGTACAATTAATATATGTACAAATGTGTATATATGTGATACCCAAATTTGATAAAAAAATGTCACTCACTACATAAACCATCGTCTTAGAGGATTTTTGTACTATAGCATAAAACATTATTTGGTTTGGTGTTGAGTTGTTTTTTTTTAAAAAAAATAATAAAAAAAAAATTATCATTATTAAGTGTAGTATGGTACATTCTTTATACATTCTACATGTATTCCAACAATCTTGCAATAAATTACATTGTACATAATAAGTCCTATATCTCATCATTTTTGAAGAGTAGCCAAACAATTAAATTTGAATTTCTTTATGAATATCTCTTTTCTAAGCGTGAGACAATAATTCATTCTCCTGACTATAAGAGTAAAAAGCATACATTTAAGATTCCCTGCTTGGTTTCATAACATTTGATATAATTTTGTACTAATATTTTTTTGTTTTATACAAAGTTCTTCTATCATGCTAAAATGTTTACTACCTAGTCATTGGGGGCACAAGGCTCATAAAACAAATGTCAAAATACGTAGTTAGTGGTGACATGAAAGGGTATTATCTGAAAATGGAAGTACAGACTCCAACGTTAAGATGATAATCCAATATAAATTTCAATCAAACAATGGTACGTTCTTAGAATTTAAAAAAACCTTTAGATTATTTTGATCCATTCTACCAGTTACATGTGACCCTTATTTAACCCTTAAACGTCCCTAGTGTCAAAAACGACTTTGTGAATGAAGGGAGAAACTTCGAAGAGCCATAACTTCTTCATCTAGACTCCATTTTTTGACAAAATCACTTGGGTTGGGTCACAAATCATGTCTTATATGTGTGGTACGAATTGCAAATCTATACAATAAAGTATGAATAAATGGCATGCATTTTGGTGAAGGGAGCTTTTGGTTTTCAGTTTTCAAATAGTTGGCATGTTTTACCAGTGCAAGTTATTTATGTGAAATAAAAAATATATTTGCATAATTTTTTTATGTAAGTGTGATTTTTAAACAAATCCCAACAACTTTCTAGAAGGAAGTTTTTTGGTCTGAATAACTTTGGTATTGGATTTGCTATGATGAGAAAATACTACGAACAAGATTTTTGCAATCAAATTGTAACCATTAAAAATTAGGATTGTAACCATCTAATCTAATGGTAACTTTGGTATCGAATTAGATTAAATGGTAACTCAAATCCAATACCAAAGTACCATCAAATCTAATTGTAACCATTAGAAATTAGGATTGTAACCATCTAATCCAATACCAAAGTTACCATTTAATCTAATTCGATATCAAAGTTACCATTAGAGATTAGTAACCATCTAATCAAATTCCAAACTCATATACAATCATGTACACCAAGTCGTAACCTAAAATTCTTCACCATTTGTGATATCTTAATGTTTAAAGGTGGTCACAAATTTATTTTCCTTGTCTTGAAAAGAGAAAGTAATGTTTTGGAGCCAAAAAGAATATTTCTGAAAAGTAAAGCTCATCTAATGCTCTACAAATTTTGGACGACCCTGATTTTCTTGTACATTAAGAGGCACATGTCACCACTCCTTTTATAGACTTGAGAAAGAAACACCAACACTTTTCTCTTAGTTATACAAAAAAACCCGGATGCCCTCACTCAATTGACATTCCTATTTAATTGATAAGAAACATATTCATAGAAGGCGTGCAATTGGAATTAGAGGTTGATAAATTGTTCAATTGCAAAGAATATGAAATCTGGGTATTTAAGGAAAGTCCACAAAAGTAGACAGAGGTAGTTGTGACCCACTCCATACAACAAGTTAATCCTATAATATTACAACAGTCTAAGCATAATATCATGAAAATCAAACTTGTGTATATGAATTAAAAGAATCATATCTTATTCTCCAGTTCACCTTGCAAAAATTGTTCTAGTAAAACTTCAATCGAATCACCAGAAGTCAGTGCCAATGCTAAAGCATGCTCGAGTACCGATGCTAAAGAATCTATTCTAAAATATACCTTGAATCCTCATACGACAGTAGACGGAAAAATCTCCATCTTCACAGGAGGAGTTGTCAAGATTCACTGCTGTGACACTCGTTGTTTTCACCACACAATGTATAAGCAACATAAGTGGTGTTAGTGTATTGAATAAACCTTTATCAGCATCAATAAAAGTTGAAAGTCTACTCACTAAAAGCAAAAATAGTGTCAAGATGGACATCAAAATAAGTTGTTATGCTTTCTTAAATCACATTTTATAATCCTTATACTATAAAATTCAGAGAGCTTACCGAAATCATCAAGTTCTCTTGACTTTTAATTTAGTAATTTTTTCAGTCCAATCCACCCATTCCGTCTTGCATATTGTATCTCTTCTTCTATTGGACGTTGATTGAATTCACCATCCTATAATAACATCTAGTACTCACATAGTGCATGATATTTAAAATTCTTAACAATTTATGAAGTAAATAATAGTTAGTTTGGGATTTGTATCATAATTTCAAGAGAAAACCTTGCAAAGATAATTTACAAATACTAATTTTTCAATTTTTATTAAATGAATCCAACCGTACGGGTGTGATCCCCATTGAGGTTTCACAAATATTGTTTTTACATCCACTCCATTTTTGTGTATCATCAAACATTTTATAACACATCTTTGTAATCAGCCATGGGTTGGGACGTTAAACTGAAGGGTTAATTTGGACCAAGCCGCTTGTATGGGTGGATACCGGTAATAAAACTAACTTACTTGCCCCACCCACTGTTACGGAAAGGGAACTTTTAACCTTTCCTTGGATAAAAATGTATGCTCATGAATGATCCCATTCTCAGATTCCACAAACTCAATCACGATTTACCCTAGCCTCGTTCTGTGGGCCCACTATTCAGAATTGTGAAATCACTGTAGCTTACGAAGACTTCTGTTCCGGTAGAATACCTCTTCTTTTCACTGGTCAAGAAAATATCAACCAGAAACCTATAATTCCGAAAGACAGAGATTGGCTGCAATACGCAGTAAAGGACAAATGAGTTGGGAATAGCAAATCATAATAGAAAGAAAGTATGAAAGTTATGATAGAAAAAGGTAATAAAAAAGTGGATGATGAGCTCATATGCCTAAAGTTGAGGGGGAACAAACAAGCCTTCCTCCGGGAACATTTTGTTCCCTACAAACGTTGTAATTTGGAGACTTTGTCCACCAAGCACTCAAAATTTGCCAAAGTAGTAGAGAACACTCAAACGTTGTTCAATCGTTGTTCCTCAAACGTTGTAAATGGGGGTCTTTCCTTGTAGTGTTACATCATCGCTACGTTCTTAGTTGATGGAAGTCTTGCCTTCCACTTGAGTATTCAGATGCAATGCAAGGAACAAAACAGAGTAGAGATTGGTTATCCAAGTCCTCCAATTACACCCATGGCTGGCGGTACTCTAAGGTGCAAGATTTGGAAGAGTAAACATCGAGGATTAAGAGTTTCGGTGACTTCGATCCAGCATTTTGCGATGGTGCAGAAAATGCCTTTGCGTAACAATTAATTTGCAGCTCTTGAGGATGGGCCACATAATTAATCTGCACATTTTCAAACGAACTCAAGGTTCACTCTGGATTGATAATCTATCAATTGAATCCCTGCTCGATCAGAAACTCTAGGGCCTCAAACGAGAATGTGATTGTACTAGAGATAATAACCGATCGACCACAGGATTGGGGTGAGTCTCTCGAGACTTGTAGACATGTATCATACGATGTGAATACTAGAAATGGCTTGGCAGCTCATTCGGTTTTTAATTTACAACTGAACATTCCAAAGATGGAGTTTCTTTTGCAATTTGGGTACCTCAATTGGATGCCACTTTCCATCTTCGGCCTTCATCTATAATGCTTGCGAGCAAAGACTCCACAGTAGCCTTGGGGATTTAGAAGCGATGATTGGCTCCATGGCTCTTCCACATGGCTTGTGTCAAGCACTGGCCATGAGAAAAAGATGAAAAAATCTCATTTGTCACATTAACAATTTAATATTGGCCTTGTGTGTAGGCCCCTCAAAATCATGTAATGTGCGACAGAGCATAGAAACAACAGAAGTGTTGTGCGCTTGCTGTTGTTGTGCGCTTGCTGTTGGGTGCATTAAAATAAAGCCCTTCGTGGTTCGTTCGTACTACCAAAGACACAGATGTTTTCAACTGCAGACCCTTTCTATCCAAAGTGGGGGACCGGGACTGGTCAGCTTTTTTGGGTTCGTACTTCACTACACTAAATAGGTAGATTAGTGTTAGATACACTAATTTATATAAATATGTTATGAGTTTTTACTGTTGGTCAATATTTTTACCCTCTACATCCGGCAAGATGTGGATCCTTCCAAAGTATTGGAGTCAATACTCTTGGTAAATTTTTTTTACCAGAAGTAAAAACTTATAGCATTTTCAAATCGTATAAAAATCTAACACTAATCTACCTATTCAGTGTAGCTGGTAAAGAGGGTGTTCGCAAAGATTCTTAAAGCCTGCCCTTGTGCTTGAGAGCTCAACCATCACCAATGCATATCCTTGATGCTACAAGTGTACGATCGCCATGTGATGCAAAACTGCCACGAGATTCATGCTCCCTGTGTGGAAAAGATAAAAACAGAAAAAAAAAGTCACTTCCTGAATTTTGATAACAATGATCATTGTATATCAGCTCCTCAGTTTCTAGTGCGTACTGAAGCGAGCACCCTTAAATGAGTGCTACCAGCGTCTCTCGGAGCCCCATCAACCAATGGGATTTTTTCTTCGGAATCCTTGGAATTTTCGGGCACCCTAATATGAGTGCTACCGACGTTTCTTGGAGTCCTATCAGACAATGGGATTTTTTCTTCAGAATCCTTGGAATTTTCGTATTGGACCCCCAATAACCGTTTTGGTAATTTTTAATCACTCTTGGAGCCTACCCCTTGGCACTATAAGCTCTTTACCCGTCCCCTTCCTTTTACCCTCCCCTTCCTTTGCCCCCAGAAACGCTAGTAGCACTGATTTACAGTGATCCTACTGGAGCTGTGGATGGGTTACGATAGAAGCAGTGCATGTGCTTTCACAGCAATTATTCGACATGGGCTATGTGCTCTTACATCAATTATTTTTCACTCTGATTGCATATGGAGTTGAGAGATTGACCTCAGACACCTAAAACTTATGATGCCAGCTGCAAATGATTTGGACAAGGGGTGACATTCCCAATAGAGTAAGGTGGCCCAATAATGGTGCAATTTCTAGCACGAGAAATGTTGCTAGCAATTTTTTGTGCATGGGGAAAATAAGTAGAAAGTTAGAGCAAATAGAATCATCATTTTGAATTTTTGATGTTGGAATTTATGGGTGGTCCTAAACTGGGGTTCTAAAGTGATACTTTGTAATGTTTGCAGTGAGTGTATGGTAATGTAGTATGGAGAAATTATTATGTAATTGTGAGTGAAGATTAATAGAGCTTCATTGTGGGCGTGATCCATTTTAGACCATTCTAATATAATCATTGTATTGATCGATGGAGCAATACAGTGTGGAAAAAGAAAAACATAATATACTCTAATCCGAGTTGGTAACTGATATGTTCGACCCACCTTTGATGATACGTTTACATCAATGCTATAGGTTCTAAATTCTCTTTTAGGGTGTGTTGAGTAAACACAAAATGTAACACTAACCAAAAGTCTCCTTTGTTTTTTAGGTACACCTAAGGCATCCACTTTAGTAATCTACAACTAATCCAACATTAGTCCAAGTGGAGATATATAAATTCGATTGATTTAATCTCCTACATAATCGGCATGTTTTCCAACATTGAAATCCTTGGTCACTCTTCAATGAGCTTGCCAATTTGAAGTGCTTGCAGCTATTGATTATGTCACCTTGATGTTTATGCTAATATTACTTCAACACCAAGTAGGAATGTACCTCTAGGACATAAAATAATTCATACTTACAAAGGGTAGATTTCATAGTATAAGTATAGGATCAAAATTCAAAAAACAAAGAGTATTTGCGCACTCTCATAGGAGCCTTTGTACTTGTCCTTGAAAATGGTTGTTACAATGTCCCTCCAAATATATATATATATATATATATATATATATATATATATATATATATATATATATATATATATATATATATATATATATATATATATGTGTGTGTATAAGGTGGTGGTGTACTATACATTATTTGGTTTCTAGTTCTATAACAAATTGTGGTTGTGGAGCATGTAAAATTCTCATACATTCATTAACGTACACATTCATTAACAAAAAAACAATTCAATATGAACTTTGAAACTTCATCACTATTGCATATGATTTTCAATCACACATTCTTTAGTGCGCAGGAATCAACGTTATCACATTGGAGAAGTTACTATTCATCACATTGTACAGATTGGACAAGTTCCATTTAACACCCTTAGATTGACCTCTTCATAAGGCCAAGATATGAAGTCGTCCAAAGTGTACAATGTGATGAATAGTACATTGTCCAATGTGACAACCATGGGTGGAATCTTCTTGCATTTGCCTACAAGATACTTAAAAATTCATTGACTTCGACAAAAGAAGACAACCTAACAAACATGCCTCAACATTACATCCATTTTCGAGGACAAGTGCGCATGTTCTGCCTATCCTTTGGCATTAGATTCTCTCTTTACAGAAGTGTTTCAAAAATACCTTCACCAAGAAAAAATATTTAAAAAAATGTAGAACTTGGCTTGGATTGGACCCTGATGAGGGCCTGTAACTCATTTTGAACTGTGGAATAAACTTTTGCTTTCAGTTAACCCGTAAAGTGGACTGAGGTCATATTGTGGTTGTTTATGGTTTGGGCAGCCTCTGATTTTACTATTTTAGCTAGCATGGAGTTGAAACCTTTCGCACGTTGTAGAGTTTTTCCAAACCTTTTCAATAAGTCATTTCACGCTTCAAAATTCTTCATACATTAAACATGTAATTCGTTATAATGGGAATATTCAGATTATCAAATTGTGCTTGAGTTGAACCAAATGTACTGTGTGGGTACATTTAGCTCAACTCCACCTAAACCCACATTTCTCAAAATCAGTGAATAATACCATTATAACGAATTACGTGTTATTAGGAGATATTTACGGTTGAAGTTTGAAAACATAATTTGAATCCAATCAATACATATACACATACAAGTTAGCTACTAGATCCAGCAGTTATATACCTAAATATATGCCAAAATTTGAAAATTTTCACCTTGCATCAAAAGAGGGAACTTTTTGGCAAATTTGAGGCTGGTCCATTTTAGGGGTTAACTTCTAAAGAAGAGGCTCTTCATTGACTCCAAGACGGTCAAATCTAAAAATATGAGGACAAACTTTTCTCAAAATTGGTTTTGGGAAATCCAATCATAGGAACTTGTTTATACCTGTTTAATTAGTTTACCCACCAATTTTTATCAAATTTCACCATATAGATCTTCAGCTATATCCAATCAAAGCTTCAATTTTCACAAAAAAAAAAACAAATCTTGTGTGGTAGATTGTGGTCAATTTTGAGGGTGATGGTCTAGTTGGGGTACCCAAAAAGGTTGTCCCATGAACAATTGCACTCTATGCTGGTGTGACAAACATATCCATTTTTAAACTGTAATACAATAAGACTTCATTAGATGTGGTTTTAGTTGTCTATACTTATAATGTATCAAGAAAAAAAATTAAAAATTAAGAAAAATATTTTGAAGTAATTTTATTTGATTTTTTAGTTGAAAAAGTAAGTCATGTCCCAATAACCTAAAATCCATAGAATCAAGCAAATGGAATATCAACCATTTTTATTTTATTACAATTTTTGAATATGACCTACATCTTCTTGTATAGAATACAAAATAATTTATTTAATAATAAAAAAATTAGTTCATTGTGCACTATAATGCCTGCAAATCCCCAAATTCAACACTTTTTCCCTCATCTATGAATGGATCCAAAAAAAATAAAAAATCTAAAAGAAAATCTATAGGCATATATACTTTGATTTCAGTGAGGTGCATGATATTTTATTTTCTATTTTAGGGTCTTTTTACTTGATTAAAGTGACTAAATTAGACAAACTTTGGAGGCTTTCAATAAAAATAACCTAATTAGTGTGTCCAAAAAGTGATACCCCAAGCTTACCATTGCCCTTGACCTTCTTTTTTTTATTCTTCTTTTTTTTCCCATTGATTTCTAAAAGATAATTTTATTAGGAAATATGTATTTTTTAGTATGTATTTGGTGTTGGAAGATATGTGGGTATGGGATGTGTGGGGTAAACTTGGCATACACACAATGATTTAGTAGTGTTACCTAGGGACGCTTTAGATGGGGAGTCAAGCAAGTCATGGGGCTGATGTAGAGCAAAAATCCTCTCAACAAGACTGGTTCATTTTTTGAAATATAAGGAATGGACCAATCACATTAAGAGAATTTCTGCCCTCCTGAAACCCCATGCTTGCTTGGCTTGACTCCCACCATGCGTCCAAACATTTATCTTTGTCTCGCACCCTTGTACCCAAAATGATTCACCCTTGTATCCAAAATGATTCACCCTTGTATCCAAAATGATTAGTAGCACTGTGTCACGTATACCAAAGCCACCTTTTCAAAGTGCATATTACCTCCACTAAAGCACAGTACATTACTCAACAACCACATGCATCATTCTACAAAAACAACAGTTGAACAATTGACGAAGAAAACAATACAATCAAGTTCTACATCGCTTCACGCATTGGTAGTGCCCAAAAATAGCTTTATTGCAACTGATGAACAAAGGAATAGGAATAATAGTATTCCAGAAAAGGAAGAATACACCAGTACACATGTATTGACCCACACCACATTTATACATATATAAGATTGCATTCTTTTACAATTATTTATACTGTGAAAAGGTCCACACATATAGTGATGGTTTCTGGGAAGCTGTAGAGTTGGATTCTCATACTGACTGTCTCTAGAGTGTGCATTGATAGTTTTGCGATGGAGCTGCGGTCAATGGAGTCATGGGCTGCAGCTATGTCGGGAGTGGATTGGCGATGGGTAGTAGCATTCGTGGTCGTCACGTACGTGATCAACGCTCAGCTGTCGTTTATGTCGAAGCGGAAGCAATTGCCAGGTCCGACGTTCGTGATCCCATTCCTTGGCGACATCTTTACTATGATATCCGACCCTCACAAGTTCTGGACTTACCAAGCAACGATAGCATCTAAGGTAAGCTATGATCGACTGATGGAGGATTCGGTCGAAGCTAGTGAGAGCTCGGGATGAGTTTTGATGATTTGGCTGTGCGTGCTCAGGTTGGACTATCGTGCAACTCCCTGTTTGGCTTTTTCATGCTCTTCATTCGGGACGCGGAGCTTTCATGGAAGGTCCTGTCGAACGTCCGTCGAGACGCGTTTCATTTCGTGGGTCACCCACTGGGACGGAAGCTGTTCGGCGAGAAGAACTTGATCTTCTTGTTCGACGATGAGCACAAGGACATGCGTCGTCGTGTGGCGCCGCTGTTCACGCTCAAAGCGCTCGGAGTGTACGTATCCATCCAGGAGAGGACGCAGCGGGAGCATGTCAAGAAATGGTTGGCTATAGCGGAGGGACTCCAGGACCCACTCCGAATCCGTCTACTGTGCCGCGACATGAACCTGGAAACGTCACAGAACGTGTTTGTGGGACCGTACCTGACACCAGAGATTCAAGAAGCGCTCAGCAAGGATTACCACATCTTCAACGAGGGGATGATGAGCATACCGATCTACTGTCCGGGAATGCAATACTACAAGGCCACCCACGCCGTGAGGCGCATCCAGAACATGCTCGCGAGGTGTGCGAAAGCGAGCAAAGCGAGCATGGCGCTCCCCGGCGCTGAGCCCGCCTGTTTGATGGACTTCTGGATGGTGGAAACAGTCCGTGAGATTCAGGAAGCGGAAGCTGCCGGCTTGCCGCCGCCGCCACACTCGACCGATTTTGAAATTGGGTGTCACCTGTTCGACTTTTTGTTCGCGGCGCAGGACGCCTCGACGTCGTCCCTAGTGTGGGCCATTGTGCTGACGGAGTCTCATCCGGAGGTTGTGCAGAAGCTGCGGGAAGAGGGTGATCGCATGGCCGGAACCATATTCACTCCGGAGTCCCTCCGAGAGATGAAGTACACAGAGATGGTGGTGAAGGAGGTGCTCCGGTACCGTCCGCCGGCAACCCTGGTACCGCACGTTGCCAGTACTGATATTGCGATCACTGATACGTACGTGATCCCCAAGGGCACCATGGTGTTCCCGTCTTTGCTTGAAGCTTCCTTCCAGGGATTCACGGATCCGTATAAGTTTGATCCTGACAGAATGTCGCCGGAGCGGAAGGAGGATCAGGTGTACAAGAAGAATTATCTGGTGTTTGGCACGGGGCCTCATGCTTGCATTGGCCAACGGTATGCTGTCAACCAGCTTCTATTGTTTCTGTCATTGTTCTCGACCATGGTGGATTACAAGCGTGTCAGGACGCCGGATTGCGACAACCTGCTGTACACGCCCACCATCGCTCCCAAAGACGAAGGCTTGATGCTTCTCTCCCCTCGCAAATTTAATTGAGAATCATTCTGGTCACTGTGGTTAACATTCAATTTAATCCCTTTGCACTGCACTGGTATATTTTGTAAAGATGTCATGAATTGAAATCTTGAAAGAAACTTATCACTTGTATTATTTTTCGACTTTGGTTATTTGAAGATGATAACGAGGTAGCAATGATATGAAGAATGTTTGCATGCCAAATTTGTAAATGGCATTATGAAGCGTATGCAGTTGAGAAAAACTACAGATTAAATATAACCAATGAATGATACACTGTTCAAGAGGAACTTGAACTGGAGGAAGCTTCGTCGTCGTCGTCAAGGTGGACGCACTCAGTTGGTTCCAAATCTCCAAGTGGATCAAAGTCAAACACTTGAAACTCATCAGAAGCAGTATCTACCTGCTCCCCTCTACCTAACAACCCAGAATTCACATGCTCCTCTATATCTAGCAACTCAGAAATCCCCTGCTCCCCTCTATCTAACAACCCAGCATTCCCCTGCTCCCCACTATCTAGCAACGCAGCATTCACCTGCTCCTCTCTGTCTAGCAACTCGACAATCACCTGCTCTTCTCTCTCTGGCAACCCGGAACCTGAGTTTACAAGTTGAGGTGAAGGTAAATTACAGTTTGAGCTTCCAGGAGCGTCAACGAGTTCAACTTCCTGTACTACATGATTTGAAAGATTGTGTTCGGTGACATCAGGTCGTGAGGCACTTCCACCATTATGTGATGCATCCGCCTCAAACTTCTCAACTGGTTCCAAATTTGGCAACCCATGGCCATTAGCTTTGCTGCGCTTCATGTGAAGCTCGACATCTGGGTTCGAGTACTGAAGCTTCCGTCTCGTCTCCCATAAAGACGGATCATCTGCCACAGGTTCTCTTTCCAGAAAGCCTCTGTACGCAGTCAATCCAAGCTCTTCAATACCACGATCGAGCTCTCGTTTCCGCCGCGTCATGTACTGAGAGCTCAAGTCAGACAGCCAGATATGATTGGCATGCTCTCGCTCGCGAGATCTGCTCATCCACTGAAAACCTAATTCACAAATCCACGCGTCGTCGTGGACCTTGTACCGGCCCCTCCTGGTTCGGCACCGACGTCTCATCCACTGCATGCCGAAATCCGCAATCCACGCGTTGTCCAACTCATTGTCCAACTCCAGTTCGTGTTCTCTGGGTGAGAAGTGTGCACTGCAGTCGGGTAACGGACTCCGTGCCTCGTAAAGCTTCTTTCGAGTCATGTACTTGGCTCCCAGCTGCGAGATCCAATCCCCCTCCTTATCGTCTTCTTCTTCATCTGGAAATCCTTGCTGTGATGGTGTTCCAATGCCATCTGTGTGAAAATTGGGCAGACTGAAGCGACTCCTTATTGCACTTGGTCTGCTGCTCATGTACTTGAAACCGAGGGTTGATAATCCCCTGTCGTCTGTGGAAGGTGGTCTTCTTTTCGATGACCATTCCGACGCTAGCCTGCAAATCTCACCTCCGTCCGTCTTGGTTTCCCTTTTCCTCTTCATTGTCCCTGCTCAAGTAAGGACGATGTTAGTTCCTGTGGGAAGGTAAGTCGTGAACAATGAGGAAAGCCCTAAAACTTCTTACTTCCGAAGTAAGAAAACATATACAAGTACACCAGGTTGTGAATGTCAATGATGGATATATTTACAAACTACTATGAAGTTATTAGTAGAACATCCATAACCCACTCGGATAAAATTTACTTAGGTTAGGAACACGTTTTCCTATTAATATTCTATATTATCCAACTAGTATATAAATTATTGCAAAGAAAGGGTGAAAGTAAACAAACAAAAACTTCCATTCTCATCAACAAGAAACTTCACAATTTATTGGAAGTCCAAAGATATCCATTGACCTAAATTTGAATGTTAAAATGTTTCAAAAATATTATTCTAATAAACTAAAAGAAAGAGTTTGTAATACTAAATAAAAGAAAACACCATACTAAGAGGAACAAGGGGTAATGAGATATACCAATGTTGTGACAAGATTTTTGACATTACAAGTCACTTGTTTTGTGAGTAGGAGATTTGAGTAACTCATGTGCCGATTCTACACATAACAAAATCAATACCACAATCAATTTGATAGTCATGAAATTATGTTAAACCATATATAGTTATAGTACAAATAATCACTACATAATATTTTCAAGTCCATCAATACTAATCTTAAAAACACTATAAACTCACGAACCATATTAGTTCTTATATGAAAATGTAAAGATTAACTAATTCAGTTAGTATATAGATTAATACTTTTCATGAACTACTTGTTTCCTACATTAACATATAAGCAAAACAAACTATAAGTACCTGTCACCATTGAGTACTTCAATGCACAAGTACAAGATTATCAACAAAGCAATATGTCATCCATTCAATGGAATCTTTTTCTGCTGATAAGACTATGGAACGCATGACTACTGCATTCTGGAAGTGAACCGCAAAGGAGGAAGCCAGAGCTTAACAACTGAATTCTCATGAACTCCTGTAGCGGCCTAAACGTGATTCAATTCTCAACTGAAAATACTTCTCGAAGAGCTAGAGGCAAGCAAAGAGAATCACCTGGTCATTGACCCGATGGCGCCATTTGTATCGTCAAGCGTCAAAATTCCTGGATTCAAACTTGACGGCTCCAATCTGCTGTAATCAGCCGATCTTCTAACCTACAAACTAAACTCAAGACGCTCTAACCTAAGATCAAAATATTTCCAAACCCTTCCAAAGTCCTGAAAACCTGCAGGCGTTCAAAAAGAAGGTGCCATGCTACAAATTCGGTCTCGATCGTGACTCAAACAGAAGCAGTGTTCAACGACCATGAAATACGACTCCAACACGTCTATATTAAAAAAAATCTGGTCGCCATTCAAGCCATCGGAGTTCCGCGCTCCTGGTTGTAAAAATCTAAATACGTAACATAAAATTTATTCAAGTATTCTACACCTAAATCATAAGCATGAAAGAGCTCCTTGAAACAAACGAGTACGCAGATATTTCAGAACTTCTCCGATAAAAAAATTGCAAACCTTGAAAAATTCTCACTCCTTGAAAATGATATATTTAAAACTAACGGATCGTTCTTATCAGAAAGAACAAAAGAGCGACAAGAAAACTTCAACGCTTCGAAAACCTATGCAAGAATCGGGAAAATCCATATCCCGCCCTCGGCCATCGGCCGTCGTTCTTGCGAACAGGACGCTTTACTGCTTGTTCTGCAATTCTTCCGGTTATCTACCAAAACTCGTCTCTAAATCTTAAATTTAGCAACAAAGTGGAGATCAAATGTACCGTTTCCCTCTCCGGAACGACAAGTCCTTAAACCATGGGAAACATCGCTGGCCATTCTTACAAGTAGATTGCTAATTCCATATCTACCCCGTTTGGTCATTCAATCTCAGCGATTGCTGGTCGCTGCCATCTACCGCTATCCAATCACCGGTCGCCGCAGAACGACACCAGTATCTACAAAGTTCTCGCCTATAATCCACCATCTGTAAAGATTTTGTTGATTTTAGTTGGCGGGACATTCCTCTCGGCGACAGGGTTATCATCTGACCGATGGAGATAGGGAGCTACCATCAGTCGCCGGAGCGATCCATTTGAGCAGATCCAGAGCCGCGATGTGGTATATTCGGCCCTGAAAATGCTTATTTAGTGCAGCAGAATAGATGCTAAGAATAGGTTTGCAGGGGCATGTGGCTTGCGCACAGGATTGCAGACAATACTCGTGATATAGGAGGCATGGATTGATAGAAATGTGGCTTGTTTGAGGAATTGCTTCACTTTTTTTGTTGAAACAAATTGATTGCAATGGGCGGCTCCAGTCCAGTGGTGTTGGCTGTTCTTCTCTTCGCAGCCAGCTTGGCGATCACTCTGTACAGTGCGCATAATGCTCCGTGGCATCAGCTCCCCGTCTGGTGGGACTTGTACGGTCAGTTGCAGCTCTCATTTTCTTTTCCTATTTTCCGCAAAGGAAAACTCGATCCGTTACAGCTTTAGTGGCATCGGCCTGTCAAGTTTTCAGAGCTGATTGGATTGTATGCTATTAGTATACTGATGCAGTTCTCGATCACCAGATTTGAATCCGTAGGGTTGCCCTGGCATTGGACTCCATTGTTTTTCACTGATCATCTAATTGTACATTGCGTGCAATCGGTACTTCAAAATTGGGAGATTGTTTGTTTGGTTTGGTGTATAATGTGCAAGATCTGGAGAATCAGAATTCAAGATGCCATTAAAGCTGCTTGATTTTCGTAGTCTTTCCACCTTCTGGATATGATATTCTGTGTACCTTGTTTGTGGTGAAGTTTCCTTACTTGATAAGGCTTTCATTTTCTTGTTATATGAGCAGGTAATCCGTGGATCTACGGACCTCGATGGGTAGCACTACTGGTCGTGCCAGTGTTAACCTTACTGGTGCCCCTTGCTCTCAACCTGGCCACAAGAAGGAGTAACATCCAAGAGGAGCATGGGTATGATATCTTACTTTGTTCTTGTCCTCTTAGATGATTGCATTGACTATTTCAAATTGAGGTGATATGTGTAGGGAATGTCATGATCACCTGGAATTTATGCGCTCTGTATATTCGTATTGCACTTTCAACTGACAATGACAGTTTTGTGTACAGCGCTGCGTCGAACCAGTCAATTTTCAACATCGTGGTTCTGCCAGCTCTGTATCTGTTTACCATTCAGACTTATGTGATCCTTCCTGCTGAATCGGACGCCAAGCACAAGTTCCCTGCACGCATTTTTGTGGCAAACACAGCCCTTTGGGTTCTCATTTGGTTCGGCCATAATCTCAAGGTGAAGCAATCTCCATTCCATTTTTCAAGTAGAATTGGGCATGTTTTCCATTCTGTGAAATTATATCGTAATCTCTCTGAATACTGTTCATCGCATGATCGTTCGATGGTTCTTTGCAAAGTAACGTTCATAATATGACTGTTCTTTTGAGCTTTTTAATCGTGGTCGCTGTTTGATTTTTTGAATCACAAGCGCGAATCTTTGAGGTTGATACTTGTATACCGTAGCCTACTAGCAGCTTCGACCATGCTCCGTCGAATATTTAATTATTTTGAAAAAGTGATGTTCGACACCTCCAAATTGAATTTTATTTAAATCGATTTTTTTGGAAGGTAAATATTCATAAGTTCAATTTTCATCCAGAATACTGTTCATTTTTCATGGGTGCTTTGTACAGTATGCATTAAAGACTGGTGGCTGCTCCTTCATTTAAAGACGGGTGGCTGTTCCTTTATTTTGAATATTTCGGAATTCTTATATTGTAATATCTCTTTGTTTCGGCAGCCTGCAAGTGTAATTTCCAAAAAAATTCGACTTCTGTTTTTCTAATTATTTATGGACGAAGCTGCTAGTAGGCTACGGTATATGAGTTTCTCAAAGTGAGGTTGCAGTCACTTTCTGTTACAACTCACAATCAGTAAAATTCAAAGATAGTGTTCACTGATACTTTCGCCCGTTCGTGCTCACACCACTTGCTATTTAAGATGTATAAATGTATAAGTTGTTGTTAGGGCCAAGTTTCATGACAGTATCAATGTTGTGAGTTGGTGCTGTATGAGTCGGTGTATGATCAGATGGTATTTATACAAGAGACAATATTATGAAACTAACTTCTGGAATGCTTGATGCAGCATCTGGAACCCAACAACGTGATTGGCATCGTCAGCCCCTGGACAACCAACTCTTCTTGGGATATTGTACACTTGCGAGCAGGTATGTGAATGAATTCCTGAAAGTTCTACAAAACTCTTCTTTAAATCTTGTACAGGAGAACACGTTGAACTTTGACAACTTAACATGGTTGGTACAAGGAAGCATTTTCTGATAAATGTAGAGATCATTAAGGCAAGGTCACACTTCTGCACAACACCACATTTGGAACCAATATTGTTATGTAGAGGGTAATCAAATGAGTGTTTCATATGACAGAATCTTAAACAAGTCAATGCTAGTGAATAAACATATTGAGATTAATAAAGTCACACATTGTGAATTAATGAAAATTCAATTGAACATACTGAAACCAATATCAACAAATTGATTGACATTGTTTTTTGGTTGTGGAACAGGTTTATTTTTTGAGATCTCTGGTGTCTTGTTGTTCATTGCATCATTTGTGGTGCCTATTGGTTGGCCCATGTTGGCCACCTTGTTGGTGTTCTGGTTGGGTCCTTGGATCATTAGCTTTGCATTTGCCTATTCAAAGTCGGCTTCTACAAGTGAGCCTTTGCTTAGTGGTGATTGAAACCAATATTTTGGTGATATCCAAGTCACATGGTGTTGTAAGTAAATTTTGTGTAGTAAAATAAAACAACAAATCTTTTCTTTATTGGTTTCATTCGTTTGGATGCAACAATTGTAATCTTTCAGTATACATGGATGTATAAACTCATGTAGAGTTATAGGTATCTTATGTGTTGAATGAACATTCATTTATGATTTGTACAAAAGCATGGTAATGGATTCTTTCTGCTCAACAAGAAAATTGAACCAAATGTTTGTAAGTATGAACATATTACCCAAACTTATGTATCTATATTTTTTCTCTTTCTTTCTTTCTTACTTCTATAAAGTATCCCCATCTAAATATGTACTCCAAGCATAATGGACTGGAATTGAAGAATTCCTGAGTCAGCCATTGCCTTGCGCAAAGAAGAAACACAAGACACTCGAGAGGCCGCCTGTGCATGGTGTTGCTCATCTGCTGGATGATCACCTTGCACTCCCTGGATCAACAACCCCTCTTGCTAACTGAGGGAACGCAAGGTCTTGTAGCATAGCCTTCTCCTGGTCGATGTGAAGCCCATCCATCAGTGCAATCTAACTCTGATGCATCGTTGTTGGATGTTTCTTCGTACGCAGTTCCGGCACTTGCAATTTCTCTCTGTAGCTCATCCAGTCTGCCTATATATCGTGATGATGTCATGGGATGGAAAGCCATTTGCTATTTAGTGCGACTTGAAAGCAAGACAGTCTGCTCTTAGAGCATGCTCAGCCCGCACTGTGGGCCGGAGAGTGGAGCCATATTTGGAGTGTGAGGAACCCCAGCCCATACACTATCCCTGTAACCCGGTCAAGAGGGTTTAGGTCTCCTAATTTCAAGTTATCCCGTGCCTTCATTCACATTTTGGTATCCCTATTAACCAATGGAAGAGTGCCACGTGACAAAGACTTTATTGGCAGGAAATAATTCCTATTCTAATCTGCTTGTTAGCAAATGTCATTGGTGAGAGGCCTTTTCCTCTAGCCTGTCTCCTTGGGTGGGGTTGCTATGCCTGGCCGAGCTGCGCCTACAAGGTTTTCGTGTAGCTAAGCAGCCGGGCCTAACGCATAGGGTTGGGCATGCTCTTCACGCTACTTGGCGTGAAGGTGTCAACTCAATCGTTTATCTCTTCTTCTAATGGCCCTTTTCTTTTTGTCAAGAAGTGTGTTTTGGTGGTGAGTGTAGCAAGGTCATCCGCCTAACAATAACACAAACTCTAAAGGCACTTGTCTTTTCACACGTTTCTAAAATTTTGGACACATTATGAAATTACCATTTTGACATGGAATCAAGTCACGTGAAGTGAGGTTGATTGTACTTATTTGTCAAACCTTTATTGCTTTAATTTAATCGCTAAGCCTTGTCATAAGTTACTAAATCCAAAATAGCTCCGTGTCCATCACTCACTTTTTACTCTAAAAACTATTACATATCATGTTTTTTGTTGTGCCATTTTCTATGCTAAAGAAAGACCTTGCATTACGTTGATGAAACTAAGTGTCTCGGATTGAAATGTATAGTCAAGAAGTTCATATTTTCAAGGCCTTGAATGTGTATGTAGTGTGTCCAAATCGCTCAACATGTTTAGACAGATTCTTTGAAAACATATTTAGAAAACCCCGTAAATCTGGGGCAAATTAACCCCTAAAAATCCAGGGGTTTCCTCGACCTCCAGAACCAAAAACTGCCATTTTTCACCTTCGTTGGGAGATGGGGAAATGGAGAAACTTTTTTTTCTGGTTTTAGACTTTGAACCGTAAGATCTTGTACCTAACTTGTATACAAAGGACTGGTCAAAATTTCAACCGTTGGATGTTTTTCGTTTGTGAGATCATAACAATCAAAGTTTGACCAACACTTTTTTTTTGCCACTGCGTGAGAGGCATTGTCTAAATGGTGCCAAGGGCAACTTGATGATTGTTATTCCAAATATTTTTCCCTCATTTTTTTTCATGTAGGTAATCAAGTTGGTTATGCTCATGCAAAATTTTAGAGACCAATTCCACTTTTTGACCTTAATGTAAAATATTTTATGAAAGAAGGTCTAAAAACAACCATATAGTAAAACAAGCACCACGTATGATATATTTAGTTTGGGAAAAATCTCGACGGTGAGAAGGTGCATTTATGATAATGTGAATTTCGAAAAAAAAAATCTTGGAAAAAATCCAAAATCTCGAATTTTGGCAATTTTTGAAAGAAAAAATTGTAAAATTATTAGAAATTGTGAAGATTGTTTTTGAAAGTTTTGGAGGCTGCCCTTGTAAAATTGGTAAACTTTTTGACTTCGGACACTTTGGAATTTGAATAGTAATTTGGTAATGAACATATTTCTAAAAAAAAAAAAATTAAAAAAAATTATTTTAAACTGCCCGTTTTGGACTTGAAACCTAAAATTTCTAGATGAAGGTTATAAAATTAAAATTTGACTTTGAAAATTTTACCACATACACATTACTGTATGTGGGGCACCCAATAAAAATCTTAGGCAAAAATATCAATTTAAATGCTTAAAATGAGCTGCCCGAAATCTCAGAAAACCGAATCGGTTTTCCTGGATTTTTAGGGGTTAAGATGCTTCACAGTGATCTTCATAAAAGTTACATCGTACAAAACTCAAAACACATCTAAGTTTTTATCCAAATCCTTGGGGCTTTGTAAACTAAAATACTTTCTTCGGATGCAAACAACAATTTCTCCTTTCTATTACAAAGAAAATAACTCTTATTCTACTCCTACACTTTATAATCTAACAAATTTACATGTATATGTACACACTACTCTGCTGCATACTAGATCCTATGTCTTACAACTACTATAATATAATATAATATGATTTCAAGGGAGGCACCACAAGCCTTGGCTTGGTGGTTAGGGCTTAGGCCCCCAATGAGGAGGTCGCAGGTTCCATCTATCTATCTGATTTCAAGGTTCAAAGTTATCCGTTGACCATAGAGTCGACCCTTAAACATTTCTTCATTGTATAATAAGGTGGCAATAATGGGGCAATTTTCAATACCAGAAATCTACAGAGATACTAATGATGCAACCAATTTTCATTCATTCATTAGGACACCCTACAATGTATGCAGCGAGTACATAACACTAAAGTATGGAGAAGCTATGATGTACCCTGTGAGTGAAAATTACTAGAACTCCATTGGTTACCTGTTCCATTTTGGACCACACCACACCCGTAACTGTTCCCCCCAGAGAATAAGCAGTCAAGGCTCGCCTCGTCCTCCCCTTACTTGGCCCCCACCCCGTCCTCTCCTCTCCCCTCCCCCCGCTCTCCCCCTACCGCCCTTCTCCCCCCTCCCCTACCCCCACGCCCCTTTCCCCCCGCCCCCTCTCCCCCTCCCCCTCCCCCTCCCCTCTCCTCCCGCCCCCTGATCCGTCCTCTCTCTGCCCCCCAGCGCCCCCCCTCGCTCTCCGTATTGGTCGTTGCACCTGACTCTCTTGCCACACTACATAAAGCTATTTCACCCTCTGCCAACATCCATTCACTTCCCTAGCATTCTATCTCACCACCTTCGAAAACGTGCTGCAATCCAACCAGGGATCAACTGACACCAGCGAGGTAGTTAGCAAAGACAATAGAGTGATTGCAAACCCTAGCCGTTGCCTAACTGTGCTCATTCGGTAGAGTTTCTTCAGAGCATGTGATTAGGTCGTAACCTCTGTTAGCATGGCTGCTCTTGCCATTGATAGCAAACACTGCATACCGCAGCTGCAGAATTACCTCGACGTAGTAGCCGGACAGACAGCAGCAACAACAGGTCAAGTCCGTACGATTTACGCTCACGCTCACGCTGCAAGGATCGTAGCGGTCCAGGGCGCCTTAGATCACCAAGCTGATTTTGCTGACAACCTCGAGGTTTATCACCATGTCAACAGTAACCAGCACGCTGAGACCTCATCGTTATTGCTGGAGCTAGCTCACGTACCCTCCACAAGCGCCATGTCAAGGCCTAAACGAGAGCCTCACGATCTCAACATAGGGTTTATATGTGATTCGTTTCCACAGGTTTGGAAAGGTAGAGAATCGAGCGATCCTAGCTCGCGGCCTGAGAAGAGACGGCGAACAGCAGTGAGCTCTGAACGAGATGATCGCTTGAGCGAGGAGAAGCAATTCAAGGGAGTTCGGTACCGTCCCGACCGGAAGAAGTGGGTGGCGGAGATGAAGCCTCCGAAGCACGGCAACAAAGTCTCCTTCGGCGAATTCAAGTCACAGGAGCAAGCTGCTCGCGTTGTTGACGCAGCTTTCTATTACTACCAGAAACATCACTTTCTTAACTTCCCAGAGAGCACTTCTGAGGTTTTGGCCTCGAAGCCCATGCCTCCAGGGGTTGATGAGAAAGAGAAGCTTATGTTCGTGAAGGAGCAAGCAAAATGGCTGGCGTCCATGGATCATTCCTCAACCCTTTCTGCTGCACCGGTGCCGCCGAGCTCCAGGAGTTGTAATGAGTTCTCTTCTGATCGGTGCCAGAATGTGCTTGTCATATACCACACATACATGTCTCCACCAGCACCAACAATTCAAAGACAATTTTGCGAAGAGCCTGCACAGGAATTGTTGCATCAGCCGTGGAATGAGCCCGATGGGTATGCTGCAACTTTGAACTAGCGGTGAGTCTGAACTTGTAAATAGATTGAATGGAAGGGTATTTCCAAAAGCTCCCAATTTTTAGGGTTTGGCCTCCCACATTACATTTTCAGGCATACATAGTTAGAGGTCACAATATGGGTTGCAATTAGATGTATTTACCTTGGAAGGGTTTGTAGGAAGAGGTAACTCGAGCTAGAGGGAGATACCATCTCGCAAGCTCTTTAGCTCTCTGTGCAGTTGAAATTCTTACAAGACTTTACCGACACGGCCATTGTTCCAGCTTCTCGTCCAGTATTGTGTTTTATCGTCATATTCATGTCATTCAATCAATTCTGACAAGTTCAACGCTTTTGATAATACAACAAGCCAGCTGGTGCACCTTGAGCCTTAAAACTCAAACCCCTCAAGTAGCTGGGTACGTGACCAGAAGTTGACGAAACAGATGTACTTTGTTATTGGAAACCAAAATTGGTTGCACATCATTCCTACTTCTATAAATGAGCTACGTAGCAATCGTAATCAGCTTGAGACACTCCTGTGCTCGAACGGAAAAAATAATGTACAACTGTGGAGTCCACAGTACCGTCTCTCATTCTCTAAACTAAAAACTCACAGCTAACTCTGACACCGTAGTTAGAATTGGCACTATGCCTTGCTAGTAGCCAACTTCGCAAGCAAAGCTGAGCAGTGCTCTAATATGATGCTGTCAGTTGCCGACTCCGACAATGTGTTCACGAGTGGAAGCCCTCCTGCCTTGTGCATTGCTTCCACTGCAGGATCTGTACGAGCCCACCACTTTATAAAATCAGGATAATAAATCTACATGTTTGTTGAAGGTTTCAAAAATAAACAAAGCATTCACGACGATGCTGGAGATGAAAGAGCACGCACAATAGGGAGCCAGCGTCGCCAGTGTCGTCAAAGCTTCTCGACGAGTGTCATCATCCGATGCTGTTTCAAGCATGCCCACGAGCGCTTTCACACCACCCGCATCCACTATCCTTTTCCGCTTCTCGTCTGCAACCCCCAATTGTCATATGATAACAATGTCGAATCAGAAAAGATTCAAGTGCATCATTAGGAGAGGTCAAACTACTAAGCATCCCATATGCAAACGAACCTGAAAGCCTTCCACAATTAAGAATGAGAACTCAAACTAATAATTTCATTCGTATAAGTAGGAAAAGCCGAAGTTGGATATGCTTGAGTAAAGACTCACCATCTGTAGCTATCATGGTCAAGCGCGAAGCCCCACTGCGCTTCATAAACGGATCTTTCACTTTGACCAGCGAGACAGAATGCCGCACCATGTTTTCACCTGTAAAATTGTGAAATCCATGTTTGCATAAGCATGATGATACACTATGCGATGGCTAACCACTCCCATTTCTATTCAGAAAGCTCAGATTGTCTTTTCATTCCCAGAGATTATGAAAGTATGAACATACCCATCATGGGCGCCACGTTCATGCCGATGTACGTCAACATTGCAAGTACTAGTCCTTTCACAACCCAATTCCCTGGCATCTCCGTGGCTTCTTCATGAGGCTCTGGCACGCCTTCTTGCTGCAAGCCTTTCACAGCAGAGCTGGAATACATCCTGCGAAGCTCAGCTCAAAGTAAAATCAGATCCGGTCCAAGCCATGTATTGACACTTGGCCTTAAAATCGCAATGCCTCTAAATACCAGTTTTTGCAATAATGAGCACGTAATCACAAAGGGAAAACAGAAAATCCTAGCTTCTTAAACGACAATTCTTTCTCAGCATACGCACTCCAATTTCTCACATTGGATTGATAGGTTCTGGCCAAATAGAATGTGTGATACCGAAGACTGATGATTACTACCGATTATTCTACATAAGGATTGCAAACGGAGTGTGCTATTAGGGTTTACAGAAGCTACAATCTCTTCTAAAATCGGCTCCAACCAAGACATGTACTGAAACTTTGACCTAAGAATCGCAATGCCTTCTGAAAACGAATTTCTGCAACAATGAACATGCAATCACAAATGGAAAGTAGAAAATTCTAGCTTCTTAAACTTCGACTCCAATTTCTGACGTTTGTTCAAAAGGTTCTCGCCAATTGAGATGTGTGATACTCGAATGACGCTAATGATTACACATCACTGTCGATTAATCCATAGAAAGATTGAAAATGGAGTGTGTTATTAGGGTTACAGAAGCCACAAGCTCATGCCACGATGATCCTGGATCGTCTAAAATGACATCTAAATGCGCGCAAATGCAATTGTGGCGGAGATTCAAAACTCCACACTGGAAGCTCGTGGTAAGGACAAACCTGTTGTGGAAGAGGGCCTGGCAATGCTGCACAACACGGGGTTCATTGTGCACATTCTCCTCCAGAAGCAGCTGTCTGTAAAAAGCAGTGCCGTGTCGATGATGTTGATGATGCTTGATGGCGATGTCCGCCGCTTTGCGCAGGAACATGTAGCCATGACGCACGGACGCCATTGATTGGAAACCCTAAAGCAGCTGAATCCAAGTTTCAGAGGAACTGAAACGAAGGCACAATTCTGTCCTGATTCAGAACCTAAAATTGCGACCACGCCTCATCGATTGCAACTAGTGCATAGAATATTGCCACTCACTCGGTGATTTTGATGGATCCCTCCGTCACGTCCGCATGATTCTTCCTCATTCCACAAAACCCAAATGATCGAAAATTCATAAATCCCTCGTGTATCCTACTTGCGGAATTTAATCACATTCCGGCCAATGCCATAAAATTCCATATAGTGTTCTACGAAACCGCGGGGCTATGTGGAATCCACTAGTTGATGTAATGTACTAGTTGAAGGGATGATGCAATCTAAGGACCGCTGTTGGTGCAATCAAGCCATTGACGAGGACAATTCAAGCGGAAAACCTAGGGCTTTACATGGGAAGTAGAGGTCAATTTTCTGAAATTATATTATAATGGGTGTAGGACAAGTCATGACAGGGCCCGAGGTCCAAAACTTGGGAGATACAAGAATGGAAGACCAATTCATGGCCTGAAGATCTTCTCTAGATTTCATGACAAAATTATTACTTCACTAGAATATTTTATTGTGAACAAGAGTATGGAGTGTAGCTAATAATCCAAATTGGTTCCACGGGCTTGTTCTTCCTTCTACAAGTCGGTCCCAAGGGCTCGTTTTTCCTTCTCCTAGTCACCTCCGAAGGCTTTATATATGGGGGAATTGGCCCCTACTTTATTAATTGTTTAATGTGTTGTACAAGTGGCCCATGAAGGCAATTGTGAGTGGATTAAGATTTGTTGGCCTTGAATCCCCATGTAAAGCTTACCTAAGGTAACATGCTCTATAATCACAAATTTCAAGTTGGTCATTCAAGAGTGGGGAGGAAATTTATTTTCTTAAAACTGTGCAAAGTATGTAAGAGATTGGAATCATGTAATTATCTTGACTTATTTATGAATCTTGGAAGTGGGAGTCATTAGGTATACTTAAAATCAAACAACCTACACTCCACTCAAAATGTACCTAATGAGAACATTTGAATCTAAAGATGGAAGCAAATGTCTTCCTCTGAATTGTTTGCATAGACTACTTCTATGCCCTTGCAACATTGCCATGCCCACATAAATAATTTTATCATGTATCTTTGCCATGCCCACATAAATAATTTTATCATGCATCTCTTGTGATTTTCTACTAGATCTATAATTAGGTCATTTTTGTAATTTTTGGTGATTTGGGGAGCATAATATTTGAAAATTCAATAACTCAGGATCCGTCGATGACGTTTGCAATCTAGTCGTTTCCACAACTAACAAAAAAACGTGCCTCCAATGACACCTCATGCGACCCGCTCCAACCGGCGGTAATCAATATCATAATGTCACAAAACTAAACAAAATAAACTACATGCCTTAAATAATAAATTGGGCATCTCGTCCTTTCAATTTTTAACACTGTTACATTTGTTATAGAATGTGTCATTTGAAAATATAAAGTGAGGAACATCCATTCGTACTTATTTTACATGTAAACTTTACAAAACGGGAGAAAAATTTAAGATCTCAAATTTTGGTGAATTTTTAAGGTTTTTACATGCTTAACTTTTTGGGCTAGATTTTGATTGGTTCTAAGGCATTAACCTCTAAAGTGGACCCACTTAGGGCGAGTCTCCATGCTCGAAACCGACCCGTCATATTTCAAGGTTCGTCCTGTAGCAAACCTTCTTTTAAAATTAGGGAGGAGAAATGATGGGTTGTCCTCATGTGAGGACTGTGCCGTGATAATCCTCCATTCGATTTAGATAAATGACAGAAACAACTATTGCAAGCTCCTCAAACAAAGGAATTCCATTAGCATCCTAAATTGAGGGAAGAATAATCCAAGATAAGAATGAGGGTCACCCGTATTATCAAGAGGGCTTGCCAAGCCTTCTTGGTAGACCCCTCATCTAAAAAAACGAACAGCTTTTATTGATACGGGTCGGGTGTCTCCAAATTACATGCAAGCCACTCTCACCTTCAAATAAATACGGGTCGGTTCAAGCATGGGGACAAGCTCTTAAAACTCCCAAAAAGTCTAAAAACTACCAAAATCTACCCTTTTTTTATGCAAGGTAAAAATTTTTGTATTCATGACTTATATTTGGGTATGTAACCATAGGATCTAGTACCTAACTTGTATTTATATATATATATATATATATAAAACAAATTTTGGATTGTTTTGGGCACATTTCAAATAGTGTCCTCAAACTTTGACCATAAATATCTCCTAGAGCATGAAAAATTCTGAAGCGTAATATGGCTTTCAGAAAATATATAGAAAAACACTACAACTTGCAAAAGGTTTCAACTTCATGCGATCTACGAAAAGTAACTCAGAAGCTGCCCAAACGACCACAATCGTTAGTCCATGTTAGGGGTTAAATGAGAAAATTCATGTCAAATCAAACAGACATCAAATTAGACTTCCTCCAGATATCAATTATCAGTGAAATGGGGTTAATCAAATAAGCTACTATTGATCATTCTTCGATTAGAGTGACTTCAGAAACGTACAGGCGGTAATGGGAGCAGGCTTCCGAAAATGCAGCAATCACCAACACCTAAAGTCGTTGAGTAGGACAATATCAAAACTAATCGCTTCTGCCTTTGATTATGATGCATGCCCTGCAGCATACTGATTTCTATCATGAATCCCTTGCTCAATGCTCGTTAAACTAGCTCCCTCTCTGTAAGGATTATTTTCTTTCAGTTTAGAAGTATCAATCATTTATGTTTATCAATCATCTTGCATCTGATGCGTAAACTTCTCTAAGTCACTTTGCGATTGCTTGTTGTGGAGTTTGCACTTTTAACAAGAATGCTTTCCATGCAGCCAAGGCATGAGTACCTTAATCACAGTGAGTATCATATTGCTTGCTCTTGGCAATTGCAGTCCATGTCTGCATGGGCCTTGCCGAGTTCAAATCTGCAATTAATACCAGGGCCAGCCATTCCAGCTTGCAATGATCTTTCAATTCCAAAAGTAGAAAAAGAATTTCCACTCTGTACTTGCAATAAATACCCGGCCTCCACTGTAAGATACTCAATGGTCACTTTTTGTGCTGTAACTGAGTTGAGCTTGTGTAAGCCCTTCCATAGCTACGTAGTAAGCCCTTCCGTAGCTACGTAGAACTCGACCGAAGTTGTATGATGCCCAAGTCAGTTGATTGTGTCATTCTATATCATTGTTGGTAGGTTCTTCAAGTTTACTATAAAAAAATATATACATCAAAATAATGAACAACTAAAACAAGTACTCGTACGCTCATGCGGCCTTGCCACACTCATACAAATAATTTTTTATATTTTTAGGACCATAAATACTTTGAAACTTATAAACTTGAGATCCATGTGCCTAATCCACAATCTCATCGTTGCCCACACCCCTACGTAAATGTCTGCTTTTAACAACACCATCCGCGGCCTGATCCAACAAGCAATCTCAAGATAATAAAGTTAGTCACTGACAAAACTAACTATAATAGATTCATTTATATAATAGATTCATTTACATTAGTGTAAACATAGTGCTAAATGTATCTCTAGTTTTGTGAACCACAATCACTTCATTAATAAGTTTGTTTAGATGATACCAAAATCATGGGCTAAGAGGTTTAAACTAATGTTGTCGCATAAGGTAAATGGAAAGGTCCCACTAGAGGGATTTTCGACTTGGGAGGAACTTGACGCGAGAAGGACGTAAACCCACAAGCAAGTCATGAGTTCTTGCATGCGGGCCTCACCTTGGAGTTACAACCTCCTTGGTGCAAGCAAGCGGGTGCAACTACAGGCGACAACTCCAATCTGTACGGCTTACATAAAACTCCTTGTGAGATTTTCTTGCATGGAATCTTTTGTAAGCCATTGAGCGGAGAGGTTGATTGTGCACGGGGAGGGATCGCCTATGAAAAGACAATTTTTCCGAGGAGGTGTTAGAATATTGTGAACTTCACCTTTGAGATATCCTTATCAAGGACATCGATCACACATTTAGTACAGTATTGTACATGTTGGTATCCTTGATCAATACCACTAAACATCATGAGAATTTGTCATTCTTCTACAACTTCTTCAATACAAAAGTACTCAATTTGAACCAATGAAATAGAAAATGGAATCATGTGGACATATCATCAAGGGCAGGGGCAGGTGAAACAGATATTTTATTCATACCAACCCCCGGAAAGGGGTTGAATGTTCTTACTTCAGAAATCAAATCCTCTAATTTGGACGTACAAACAGAGCGCACTGACCAACCTCCTCCGGAAGGGGAAACAAACAACTCAATTGAAAAATCCCAAAATTGCACTTTCGGAACAAGAGGCCAGAAACCTCTCGAAGTTGAGCAAATCATCGCCACTTGGCAACCTGAGTTCATCCTTTTACCACTTTCATTTATCACTCTCACATCGAAAATTTGCAGATTAACCCCTAGGTAAAGGTCTGAGCGTGCCGTGGCGACCAGTAGAATACGGTGTATTTTGGTTGTATTTGGAGTGAATGCACACCTTTAATGAGTTTGAGTTCAAAGAAGAAGTTGACATTTGAATTAATGCGGTTCTAGTGAGCTACTACAATTCCAGTTTAGAGTTTCTTGTTGGTAGCAAATCCTAATTATACGACAACGTACATACTATCCCCAAGGGACTTTTAAGGGTTAAGGGTTAATGCAAATACAATATGATAATCTTTGCAAAACAAGGAGCTACAACACTGATTACCGTATGTCATAAGCCGGTTCCACACCTTGCTATCAAATAATTATTACTTTTTGAGGTCTTCAATTCAATTGTGCCAATTCACGTTCTTTTGAGTATCGTACCACCACAGCAGGTTCGGTCTTCAACGAACTTCTTTTCTTTTTTCTTTTCTTTTTCTTTTCTTTTTTTTTAACAAAAAAAATTGGGTTTGTCTGTCAGACATAGATTTTTTGAAATTCGTTCTTTTGTTATTTTGGAAAATCCTATGCAAAGGAGAGAGATGAACTGGAGGCTTTGACTGTTGCAGTAACTCATAATTTCCTAGCTTTTCGTTCCTCTTGGCTTAGAATTTCTAATTTTTTACGTTTTTTAGAAATATAGTTATTTATGAACAAACCTGCTATGGTGGTACGGTACCAATACCATTTTTCATAAAAATAGAATTTTTTGAATATTTTGGCTATTTTGATCTTAATTTAATTTCCATCAAACTGGACTATGCCGGTATATACTGTGGAGTGTACCAGCTTGAACATACTGTACAATACACAAGCTTTTGTTTCAAGTTGATTGTAAAGTACAGTAAATGGTTGAGCAACCAAGGAAAACATCTGTCACCAAAAGAGTCAAAAAAGTCTGAGCCACCATGTTCAGTGTTGGCCGGCCATTGTTTTTTGTACCAATATCTTTTTGTCTCTTGGGTCACTGCCAATTTGATGAGTGATTGAGCTTACTGTGAATAAGTATAAAATAATTGTTTTTGAGTCCTAGATTACCAAGGTGATATGTCTTGAAATTTATAAGAAGAAGCACCGACCTGTAAGCAAACATCTACCTTCTACCCCTTGTGTTTTTTCCAAAGTTTGAAAATCTGATTCTGCCTCTATACCATTGCCTCTCCTAGAATTTGCTTTGTGAAACGTAATAATTATTATTTTTTACATATAGATCACATCGTCATATTTTTCCAAGTTTATTGTAAGTTATGAACACTTACAACAAAAATTCTCTACCCAACTTGGGCTCCAAATCTAAGATGATTTATGGTTCTTAAGTCCTAACTCTCTTTGACCTTTTTCCTTTAAAATCGCATTATTCCATGTGCCATTTCGGTATAGATTTTGGAGGCATGTCCGGTTATGCCCTTAAAGGGCACATTTCTCTAATATCACTCATATTTTCCTTATACTCTGCACCATTCATCATCACACGTTGGGTACACAAATTCCATGTGATAACAAAGAGAAAATTAGTGTAAACTCAGATATGTGATTGTAACGAATCAATTGGAAATGTGACATAAAGGAAGCGAAAAGTGCAAGTTACACAGCAAGGCCACTTGACCACCCTCAAAAGGTTCTATGTGTACTTGTCTTCGTGTCTTAGCATTATCGACTACAATAAACATACATGGGTATGTTACGGAGAGGACTAGCTTCATTAGAATTGGATTCAGAATGCAAATTTCTAGATACATGACATAAGAGAAAGTAATATATAAAGTGTGAACATCAATTTTTTAATTCTTTTGAATGATATCGCTTTTTTTTTTTTATTAATGCCACAAAATTCTTATCATCAAATACTCTCGACGTTTTTGTCTCTCAAATGTTTCTCAATGACCATCAAGAAGCATTTCAAAATCCATCAAAATCCCAACCATTTTTGACCTTCCAATGTTTCTCAACAAGTGGTGAGAACATTGTAAGGACAAAAACTCTAAAAAACAATATAAGTTTAGTAAGGTTTTGTACCCCAAAATGAGTTTTTTGAGAATACATTTCTTTCACCAGAATTGGGATTTTTTATTATTATAATTTGTTATCCACAAAAATCTTCGGAATCTTCAAACATAGGAAGTTACAGTAAAACTTAATTATCATTTCATAAGAGAAAGCCCTTTTCAAGAAGATTATTGAATAAACACAAAATACAAAATCAAATAACGGACTTTCTATGCATATTTGTAACGGAAGTACAAAACAAATACTATGCAAAAGTTACCTACTAAGGTGATTCCCTCTATATAAAGTATTTGGAGAAACCTTACAAGCATTTAATTTTAGAAGGGCTCTGGTGTTCACTATCATAAAATTTGGTGCTTGGGCATACAATTCCATGTCTTCAACAGTTATTCGCACATTGTTCCACTTGCTTCTTTCATTCATAGATATCAAGCAAAACACGTTACTTTCCTCATTATACCCAATACTTACAACATCATGGATTTTATCTGGCAACTCGACATAAGAGTCTAACCTTCAAGAAGTTTAGGTGAAGTTACAACATTGTTTTGACCAAAGTAGAAGCACCTCAGGTTTTTGGTTTCTTCTGATCTTTCTTGATACCCTCCTTAAATATCATAGATAGAAGGAGGGAGTAATGCGTAAACCACTACTCAGAGGTAAAGCAACACTTGTCTCATGTAAGGAGACACCAAGTCATGCATATCACAACAAACGCTCAAACGGATTCGAGGACAGTTTGGAATCCGGACATCCTTTCAAATCAATCTAGAATCATGACTTGGCGACCACCATGAGACTGTAACACCAATTATACCTCCACAAATGAAAGAACCAAGGGTACTAGTATATTTGTTGTTTAGTTCTTATCATGGTTATTATAGTGTCTATTTTGTCTTGTGAACACCGACTCATTGTAAAGTCGAACAGACACTTCATTTTATTCACGCCATCCTAGTAATAGGACCGGAGTTCCTATCTATCTATCTCCTCTTTCTAAACTTATGACATTTGTTACCATGCTCGTTGATAATCTCCAATGCTTCACTATGATCGTTGTAAAAAATGTGAAGTTTTACGCGCAAATTCAACTATAAGAATGATTCAAGTGTGTTGAATGCCTTAGCAATCACTTGAGATGTTTTGACTTAAAACATAGATATTTTTACAATCTTTGATTCTCAATATTTGTGTAGTTAGATTAATTTAGACTTTATAGGTGAAACAAATTACATGTATAAACAAGATCCTATAATTGAGATTCTTATAGGTCAACTATAAAAAGATTACCAAAAGATTAGAAATGATGTTCTACAGGTTGTTTTAGGCCACTTGAATTTAGAAGTCGACATGCTCCTTTAACAATTATCAAAGGAAATATGCAGTAATTTTGTTAAATGAACCTTCACATTTTTCTGAGAAGTTTCCTTGACTTCCTTTAGAATGACCTTTTCATTTTTTGAAGAAGGAACCTTCGTAATTTATAAAAGGAAACCTTTGAAAGTTTTCACAAAAAACCTTCTATAATTTTAGAAAGAATTTTGAAATGTTTCATTGAGATTTTTCATATCTTTTTCATAATGAGCCTACATAAATTTTGAGAATGAATCTTCAACTATAGAACTTTTAATAAATTTTTATTATTATTGTTCTATTTTCTTTAACCAATCAATCATGAACCTAAGTAGCTAAACTACACTCATAATAAAATATAGTGTTGCCAGACTATATGATTAGGGTTTGAAATAACTGTTTACTCTTTACTAAAACCACAACAACACCTACTATTTTCATGGTTGGTAAATGACTTTACGAAGAATAAAAAATTATAGCATTAATTAGTTAATTAGTGCAGTTAACACTAACTTTTTTTGTTAGAGTACTTGATGGGAGTTTCTTGCATTTTTTGGTACTTTTACTATATGACCTCTTGCATCACACCCTCAATGGCTGAACATTCAATATTTTTTAGAAAACCTCCAAATGTTTTGGAAAGGAACTTTCAACAATCTTCAAACAACCCTACCGTTAGGAAAAAAAGTGTCATCAATTTAAGAAATACTACCCTTAACTCAACTTTATGATTCAATATAAAAAAAAATAGTGTCCTTAGTTTAATTTTAAAAATAGTGTTTTTTATTCAACATTTAAGAATAATGCCCATGATTTGATTCAAAACAATAGTGTTCTTGATTCAAATATAAGTAGGAACCATGAGAGGCACCACAAGCCTTAGCTTGGTGGTTAGGGTTTAGTACTCCAGTGAGGAGATCGTGAGTTTTAATCCTCATGCCGGCGTAGTGCTCGCCACTATAGTCCACCCAACTGTTGTGGGGTCCTTGGACCTTGTTGTATGGGTATTTCAAAGCCATTTGGGGATACTATATCAAGTATCTTCGAGGCACTAGTAACTAGCTAGAAACTAACTTAGTTATAGTGTCCACCCTCAAAAGGGGGAAGTAGTATTGTTCCAATTTCCCCTTGTCTGGAATATTAGCATTACGAACGGACTCTTCATTCATGCCGGCCCCTTAAAAAGAGACCGGAGTTTCTATTAATTTATTTCTATTAATTGATTTCTATTAATTATTAGGAACCATCAACAATAGTTACCCACGAAGGAGTGAATCTAACGCGTGGTTTGGAAATGACGAGGGTAATGCTGCTACGAAGGTACACACTACGGTGCCAGGCAGGCCGCTGATAAGCGGATTTCACTGATAAGCCCCTCGTTCCCAGCTGGTCATTAGCAAGCGCGTACCAACCAACCCCAACCAACGAGCCAACGAACGAAAATCTCCCCCGGGAACGGACGAAAAACTCCGGGGAACATGCGCCGGGAACGGACAGAAAACTCCGGGGAACATGCGCCGGGAACGTGATTGGTTCAGGCGGCTGGACTGACAGCCCAGAACTAGAGAGACGACGACGACGAAACAGCTGCACGCAAAGCAAGCAAGCTCCACAACAAAAACAAGCGCCACCGTCTCACTCTCTTCCGTGTTGCTGCCCCTTCTCTCTTGGCTATGGCAGTTCGCTGGCGAAATTCCTACCGGTGTTCTCATTAGCACCACTCTTCTAGCTCCCTCACATTCTTCTTAACAAGCTTTATTCAAGCTAGCGCTTTCTTTCTTACGATCATTGTCTTGAGCACATTCTGAGCGATGATGAAGATCTCGCTTTTGTTGCTGCTTGTTACACTCCCCTCCTGCTTCGCCTACTACAATGCCACTACCGGATGGCAAACCTTAACCAGTAAGGCTCCTCTTCCTCCTGCTCAGGTTTTGGTTTGAAATGAGCGGGAAAACGGGAATGGCTCACCGATCTTCCCGCTCGTCCTTCTTTCTGTGCGGATTCTGTTTCCAGCTTCAGTTTTCGGCAATGTAGGTTGATGCTGTCCTTTCGGTCGCTCCTTCTCAATCGTAGCTTCCCGGCGCTAGAATTAGCAGAAATTTCACTTGAAATAGTGTGGAGTTTCGCTAGAATACGTAGGGATTCTGATTGAAACGGTGTGGAGGACGAGTGTGTGAGTCGAGCGAATTCTGTCCGATCTCGGTATTTCGAATGGTGACCAGGTTCGGTGAATGTTGTTGTTGGCGTGATTATGGCTTTTGGAGGAGCCTGACATTCAGATCGTGTGATTTGGATAGATTTGGACCGATGTGTTGGCCTGTCAGCGTCATTACTATTCGCATGTCCTTAAAACATGAGTGAATTAGATGTCGCCATTCAGCTACCTCTAGCCTCTCTGTGTGATCGTGTGATTTTTCTTCTGGCTTAGTAGTTCAAAGATACACTCTGAAACTCACTGGAATTAGTTCGTGGTCCGCTTGACCTAATCTCCGTCTTTTGGCACGATACTAATGTGGAGGAATGAGTGCGGTTATTTCCTACAAATGGTGTTGAATTGTTCTCTTCGTCCAAGAATCAGAACGGAAAATGCTTGTGATTAGATAGGATCGAAATTTCTGTTTCTTTCAACTCCTAGAGTTGTCCGTGTGCAGGGGTATGAATTAGATTGCGTTCTAGCCATCGTCGTTCTTCTTCGTTTCACTAAATGGGCTAGCTTTTCACGAAATTGTGTAGGAGTGAGGTTTTCTTTCTTACGAGAGACACTGTCTTTCTATCTCTTACAAAATGTGTTAGTCATGAACTTGTTAGGTTCCTGTTCTAGTATTTTCGTAGTTTTAGTATTCTAGTTCCGTTGTGCTCTAACTACCGTAGTTCCTGTTAGTTTACTAAATGGGCTAGCCGTACATGAGAATGTTACGAGAGTGAGATTTTTTTGGTCAGGTCAGGCTGCCATTCTACTTGCAGATTGCATCGATCACATTGATCACGAATCTGTTATTAGTATCCCGGTTTAGTATTCATGGTTTAGTAGTGTTCGCTTATCTCCTTGGATTGAATCTAACGGTAATTGATTTATTCTATTTTGGTGTTGTCGCAGCGGGTCCTCCGTTGGTGATCGCAAATGGTGGTTCTTCGGGCATTCTCCCTGGCCAAACAGACCCTGCTTACTTGGATGCTGCCGATAGCACCAAGTTTCCTGTTGCTTTTCTATGCGATTTACAGTTGACAAAAGATAACATGGGGGTTTGTCGCACTGGTTGGAATCTGAGTGTATCAACCAACTTGACAAATATCTTGACGAATTCATCTGTTCCGAGTACCTATGTAATTCAAGGAGTGCCACGGACAGGGTACTTCTCAGTTGACTTCAATCTCACACAACTCAATTACACAACAGGTAAAGCCAGTTCAAGCCTTCTTGGTTTGGCATCTCACATGTCATTTTGTATGAAATAATCGGTTTTACTGCTGTATTTGTTACTCAGGAACTGTTTGGCTGTGCAGCAATCCAGCCAAGTATCGCACGCTCACCAGATTACGATGGTCAATTCCCCATCTTGACACCTGAGCACATTGCATTTGGAATTGGACCTACTCCTGGACTTAACTTTTGGTTAAACATTGAGGTACTCAACTTTCACAGAGCATTTGAAACTATACACAACATTTAGATCTTCACTAATTCATATGTATGTGTTTTTGCAGTATCCCTCGTTTTACCAGCAGCACCCTGGGAAGAATAGTCTAGCTAGTTACCTGACGACGTTTCTCAAGACATATCAGCCATTTTACATGTCAGCTACTGAAGTTGGCATATTGAAACTACTTGCACCAACAGCTGCGAGAACTAGGACATATTTGTGTCTTAAAGTCCGTGGCATGGATGATATTGAGGAGAGCACCAATACCACTTATGGAGCAATTCTTGCTAACCTTACAGACATTGCAACCTATGCACAAGGAATTCTAGTTCCTAGAGACCTAGTTTACCCAAGGATTAATGCATATAACGACTCTACCCTTGGTTATTACACTGGACCGGCCACCAACTTTGTACAACAGGCACACGGTGCAAATTTGGAGGTTTATGTTTATGGTTTTGCCAACGACAATTTTCCCTCGAGCTATAATTACAGTTTCGACCCTGTTCTTGAAGTCGAGAACTATGTTGGAAAGAACTTTCAAGTGGATGGAGTCCTCACAGACTTCCCAACTACTGCATCAGAAGCAATTAGTAAGTTCATCCCGGGATACACTGAGTAGTAGAATCATATCAGCTCGTATTTTTGGTGGTATCTGGTGTTGAGTTCTTTCTGATCTCTAACTAATGGAACCTCATATGTTATGCAGATTGTTATTTGGATGGTTACGTGGATGCACCGCTTTCTAAGAGAGGTATACAGTCTCCCATTCTCACCACTTTCACTTTGTATTGAAGATGCATTATTGTGCTTGTTTATTCTCATTGAGTATTCTTGATGATTGCGCTTCAATCTGGTATTTTAAGCTAAGTTTGGGGGTTTGCAAACCTACAAGATTTCAAAAGTTGTAGATTGAGGTCATTGTAGATTGAGGCCAAAATTGTTTAAGAAATGTGGTCTTTGTGTTCGTGGACTAGTAGTTTAGATAACTGTATTGAGAGTCGTCTTTCACTTTTTTGCAGATACATCCAAATCAGTGACAAATCCACTTATTATTTCACATAATGGTGCCAGTGGAGATTTCCCGGGATGCACTCTTTCTTCCTACGCAGCTGCCATTAACGATGGTGCTGACTACATCGACTGCACAGTACAGATTTCTAGTGATGGAGTTCCTTTCTGCCGAGAAGATGTGGATCTGCTCAAGAGCACTAACATAATTGGCAATCAGGTTCTTTACCAACAGTATTATGATAGCCAGCCTGAACTTCAGCCAAGCCCAGGTGTTTTTGCCTTTAACCTCACATGGTCAGAAGTCCTTACTCTGAAAGGTAAGCCCATCTCCTGCAGAAGTTCCAGGTATTCAGGTTTCCTTCGTTGGTTCTTTACTGGTAGTAGCAACATATTTGGATAAGCTAATGTGGGTGTATTTAGTCTTGCCCAATGGCTACAGTGTAAATCTGCTTATATGATTGAATTCAACTCGGTATTTTCATAGTTACGAACAATGTGAGCTTAAAGCACTTGTGTATTGAGTCACATCTGTCAATGTAAATAGTCATACGACCTTTTGGTAACGTTAATACTCATACGACCTTTTGGTAACGCAGCTACTATGTACAGTCCATGGGGAAAGTACAATGTCAGACGTGACATTGGGAATGATGGCAAGGAAGGCATAGTCTCATTGGAGGACTTTCTGTCGTATGCCAAGAACAATTCTGGCATAGGAGCATACGTGAATATTCAGGTGAGCTCTATCGTCAAGTCAAACTGGCTACCCTCAATTTGCAATTTTCGCATGCTCTATTTCTTGCGTAAAACTGACAAACGGTAGGATGTTTTTTAAATCCAGAATGCTTATTTTTTGCGTACCAAGTTCAACTTTGATCTGGTGGATGCGGTTGTGACCGCTCTCACTAAAGCAAACCTCACGAATGCCAACGACAAAATCATGGTAGCTTCAGAAGACAGTTCGGCTTTGGCTGCTATCAAGAACTTAATACCCTCCACCAAGCTCGTTTATAATGTCCCCTACAACCCTAACAACCCAATTTCAGTCACGTCACCGGTATTGCAGGTACGTATACTACAAGCAGATGAGTTTCCGTTGTTTTTTGGCTTAGAAGAGCAGACTTTCAGGGATTTAATCTCTCGTCTAAGTTCCAATCTGATTGATCCTACGAAGCTCAATCTTGGCCGTTCGAGGTCATTAATTTCAACAATGGAATAATTTCTTGTTCTGATTGTTGGACATGTTCATTTATTTATTTTCAGGAAATTAAGAAGTACGCAAACATCGTAGCTCTAGATCGGCGGCTAGTTGATCCCATTGACCCGAACGGATCTTTCCTCCGCTCGAAGACAAGTGTGGTCAGCGCTGCCCAGGCGTTGAATATGACAGTTTTCTACGTGTCTCTGTCCAACGAATTCAACAGTTTCGCTATGGATTATAGATCCGACCCCATCCTTCAGATCAATTCCATCATCCAGGAATATAAAATGAATGGCTTCCTCACCGATCACCCCAAGACGCTCTACAACTTCCTGAACAGTACGTCCACATTCTGGTTCCGTTTATTATTAGTTGCTCACGTCTTTGATCTGTACATTATTTCTTATTTTATATTATATTATATTATATGTTGGATCAAGAGGCTCCTCAAACCAGAGAGATTCACTCAATCATACCATCAGTTTTGCATCTGTTGAAAGGTCTAAGCTCCGTTTGACATTATATTACGATTGTTTTGCAGAGAATTACTGCTACCAACCATTGGCAGGAAAAACTGTGAATATGTCAACGAATCAATACCCGCTGCTTCCTGTCACACCGATGCCAGGAGCTAGCTCAATTGCTCCGAGTCCAGCTTTGGATGTAGCTGATCCTCCAGTGAACTATCTTGTTCCGGAAGGAAGCCCAGGTTCAGGTGGTGCCAAGCCTCCAGCACCCTCATCTAACCCCAGTTCAGCTACAAAGCTAGTAGCCAGCCTCTTTTCGGCGGTGGCTGTTGCCATCACTCTACTCTTCACCCTGTAAACGGGCTCGGTATTTTATTTTTTGTTGGTTTTTTTTCTTCTTAGGTATAGGTAGATTAGTTCAGTCTCTAAAATTGCAGAGATTGTGTGAAATTTTTTCAGGACATCAGTGTCATGATTTGTCGGTTTGTGTCCACCCTAACTATATTACTAGGTGGTCTGTACCTTGTTCATAAGTGTAATGCAGCGAATCTCACATTGAGTTTTGAATCTGAATACTGTAACTGTGAGAATCGGTTACAATGGAAATGCACGAAAAGCTTCAACAGGTATCATGGTTTCCGTCTATTAAAATCTCCATCAACAGGTATCGTGGTTTGCGTTTATTGGAATCTTAATCTATGTGTGATCTTAATCGACGTTCTTGAGCGGTTCCTCTTTGAATCAGTATTTTTGGCATACATGCGCCTCTCGGTATTTGCATCAAATACTCCTGACAATGTGATGCCCAATGCAGAGCTTTTGTTTGTACTTGTCAAGTTTGAAGAATATGACTTTTTCGTAATTTTTGATAAGTAACCTATATCCTTCTTTAGATGTAGTATGGTGCTCAATAATGGTTCAATTCTGAACATCGAAAGTCTGTAGGGATATTATTATTGCAAGTAATTTTTGTGCATAGGGTAAATTATTAGAAAAATAGAGGAACTGGAATCATCATTTCTGGAATCTTCTACAATGGGTTATGAATATTTGAAGTTGGAAAACTGTGTATTAAGAAATGTCCCCTTTCGTGTGTATGAAGTACTCCCTCCGTCCCATTCTTATTGTCTAATAGGTTCTCTCAAATCTACCTTGGGAGGTACATTTGAAAGAAGAGACTGTACAATAAGAATGGGACAGAGGGGGTACTTCCTTAGACATTTAGAGAGAAGTTCTATTTACCGGTATGAAATATGAAGTTATGATGCAAGGTCGAATTTAGTTGTTGTAAAGTTTCTTTTAATGCCCATTTCCCACCAAATGCATGGATCTTCAAATCGTTCAGAATAACAAAATAAATTGGTTTGTTTTTGTGAAATATCTCATACTTGTACTTCACAACATCCTATCATAACAATCATTTAGAACTTCGTATAAAAGACTCCAAAATTTATACATTGACTCGCTCATTTTGGGCAAGAGTTGATACTTCCTATCCCCAAGTCTTTAGAAGTGATCTCGCTACCATTAGGATTTTCAACCGAATAGATTTCCATTTGAAAGTGTGAGTATTTAAGCTTGTCTCTAGGTTTTATATGTATTGTGGTACATAAATGTCAACACCTCCGTGTTTGGGTAGAATGTGAGATGGGGTGATTCTAGAGTGTATGTTTGTTTGACACATAAAGTATTTACATATTATTGACATGTCCAGTTTTGAATTAATTATGTACAAAAATGAGGACCACATGGGGTATAAGGTGAAATAATTATATATAGATATGAGGACCACGTGGGGTATAAGGTGAAATAATTATATACAGATATGAGGACCACATGGGGTATAAGGTGGTGTGAGTGTTTATTTGTTGTCCTTGGATGTTTTGTAGAGGTAGTTCCTAGCTATGCTTGTTTCTAACTAGTCACTAGTGCCTTAGAGATATCCAACATGTTTTACCCCAAATTACTTTGAGATATGATGTAAGTCATCAAAGTCGAAGACCGACCATAGTTGAATGGACTATGGTGGTGAGCACTATGCCTACATCGATATCGGTGATGAAACCCGCAACCTCCTCATTGGAAACTACTAGCCCCAATCACCATATTAAGGCTTGTGCTTATTGTTATGTTCTCAACTACATATACAAACGTGATATTTATCACAAGAATTGTAATTTTAATGTCTTATAAGGGTAAAAAATTATGTATACAACTTAGTTAAAAGTAAAAAATTGAGGATGCATGATTTATATCCACTTGAGAAAATGGCTTTCGTTATATATATAAAACAAATGAAAAGACGTTTGCAACAACTCTGCCTTGTCCATTTGAAAGTTCACATTGCAATTTAGACATGGTAATTTGACAAAGTAATTTGATATCATGTACAAATTGAGTAGTACTTCAAAAATTATTGCATGTAATTCGAGTTATTAATCATCATTCCACAATTACTTATGGTGAAAAAACTACTTCAAGCAAACCTACAAGCTATACATAGGATCAGGTGTTCTCACATCATTTCAAAACTGTATTTCCATATTAAGTTGCATCAAATAAATAACATCATATGATAAATGACCTATTCAAATTGTATTAGGAAATAAGACAAGGGATTCTTATATATAAGAATGAAACATGGGCCGGATAATCATGTAGAGCAAAACAAGTCATACATGAACTTGGATTTGTACAAAGTATTGTATAGGAAAATATACAAATACTTCTCCAAATCCAAGTGGAAATCAAAACAAAAACCCAATCAAGTATATCTGGGTCAAGTATATCTCAATGTGGATATAGACGCATGCGTAAGCTAGGTGTGTAAGACACGTCTGTAGGACATATAATCCTAGAATTTGTAAGAACTTCTGTTGTTGTTAAACCACTCATAACATCGTATTGTAAGAGATAACGCCCAAAGAAAATGCTTATGACACTTCCCCATCCCCTTGTATAGTACCAATTTGAAGGATTTTGTGTCGCATGAGGATTGGACTCCATTCTCTCTATGAAAGTAAAATTCTCAATATCCTCCTCATTTAGTGGATATTCATCCTCAAGATCATCCTCATCCATTGAATCTTCATCCTCCTTAGGATCCTCCTCATCCATTGAATCTTCATCCTCAGGATCCTCCTCATCCATTGAATCTTCATCCTTAGGATCATCCTCATCCATTGAATATTCATCCTTAGGACCCTCCTCATCCATCAAATGGTCCTCATATTCATCATCATCTGCCGTGCCTGGCAGAAGTCGAGCAAGTGCTTGTCCAAATGGCAACCCGCCACCCTTCAGTTGGAGAACATAGAACCGAAAATTCAAGAAACCAAAATCCTCGTAGCTTACATTCCTCCACGGTGAATTGAGAGCGGCATTTTTCTCGTCATCTAACTCATACAATTGCTTTATATTCTCCCCAACCGCCATCCACACATCAAGCTTCGCGGGAATGAGGATGTATACACCACCCATGCAGTTTACCATTTCGATTGCGTAGCTTCCTTGTCTGAACCCAAAGCCCAACATAGAAGCATCGTGCAGATTTGCGGGGATGAAATCCTTCAGAGCATATCTGGATAGTACCCATGTACCTCGTTCTTCGTCCACTTCGAACACCGTCACTCCACCCTTGGTTAGCATCATCGTATCTATATTGTCATTAGGATCGCCATCTTCATACGCATGTGTAGCCGGATTGTGGTCTCCATCAACGTGGAGCTCCGCATACCACAGCTTTCCTCTCCAGATTGCCCATGGAACATCGTAACAGTAACTGACGTCGAGAAACTCGTCATCAACGTCGTCTTCGGACTTGAGGCCCCACGGATATATTGGAGAATACATAGATGAACTCCAACACCCGGTCGTGGACTTGTAAACGTAAAGGCTGTCTCTGAACACTAGAAGGATTTTGTAAGCGTTGGCCCACTCATCTTCCACAAGGTGCACTCGAGCGCCCTCGTAGTCCCACGAACGGGAGCCTGCATCGGCAGGTGCAGGGAGCAGCCTAGATTCCTGTGTTACAGGGTTGCTCACAAGAAGTTGCATCCAATGGCCACGCCAGTTTTCATCAGTTGAAAACTTGAGGTTCCTATTGTTCCAGGCTCCTTCGCCCTTCTGGTTTTCGGCTGCCGTAAAAAATAACAACAATGATCCTGAAGTTGGAAGGATCCATTGCACATGAGCGGCAAGTTCCTGTTCTCCCACCTCCATATTCATGAAGTATGCAAGAGACGGAAGGGTGTGGGTCTTTCGTGTGGGATGATGGACGCCATACCACTCACAAAAGCTCGTCACCCGTGCATCCCGTGACGGGTAATAGAAGCGCTGGATGATGTTCAACGGGAAGTAACAGTCCACGAAGGCATCGTTGATACGAGCCATAGCTGGAAAGATGGTGTTTTCGTCTATCAATGGTGCAATACATTTGCAGACGCGCTTCAGCCGCACAAGGTCATGAGCAGAGAAGGTCCGAGCGAGGTACACGAACACTGGATCCGTGAATGCTCTAGACTCAAAGATGTTGGTGACCGACTCATCTGAACGCCACACACAGAAAGCACTTTAGAATCCAAAAGCACTTCCAACGTTAGGTTATTGGCTGTTCCGTGTTACCGGATCACATAAGACGAGTTTGAAACTAGGTTGGGATTAAATTCATGCTCACCAGTAATACGGAGATGTCAACACACCGAAATCTTAAACATGATACGTAAAGGTTGAGGACTATGGATGGAAGTACCTGTCGGTGTTGCATAGGGTGAGACATCGAGAGGGGATTCCTCCGAAGAATCCCACCCTTCTTCCTCCGATGAACTCCACCCTTCTTGGCGATTTGTCATGTTGATGGCGAGACAAGGCTGAATCCTGCATTCATGAATACACAACCCTTTCTTTAGTCTTGCTTTTTAACTTGCATATCAACCTCTCATCAACTTTACAGTGTAACTTTAGGTTAACTTTAGGGTAATTCCAAAAGCTGATACATGAAATCGTGGTAGTTGGTTTTCCTTGTGAATTTTTGCAAACTTGTTTTGGTTTAACACACTTTGTACCGCTTAGTACTACTTCGATAATTAGATTTGTTCATAACATGCATTATCAAGAAATACCAATGAACTAAAGCCCATAATGAATCATCGAGCATAGAACAAGAATACCTAATTGAAAAGATGATTTCTTTTACGAGATTGATCTAGTAAGCGGATAAGTCTAAGAAACTTACACGAAGGTTCGAAAAGTGGAGACTTGGAGCTTGAGCAGGAATGCAAGACTTAAGACCAAGCCATGAAAGTCTTGCTGTAAGAACTTGGCTTACAAGAGAGAGTGAGAGAGCCAGCCCACGAGAGAGCCGCAAAAAGCGGAAGAGAGAGTAAGAGAGTTAGTCCACCAGAGAGCCGCAAAGAGCGGAAGAGAGAGTGAGCACGACAAAGTGCGCGGCATTTATAATGCTCCAAGGGTCCTACTTGCAAGGCTTGTGTTTTTCACGGGCAGATAGTAGTGGGGGTAAACAATCTAAGCAAGCAAAAACTTAGTGTAGGCAGAAAATAAAAGCGGACATGAATAAAAGTAGGGCAGGCAATTAGAGCGGGCCGCAAGGTTGTCTATTGTCTTCGAAAGGATAATTATTGTTATGGAAATGTTAAGAAGTTTTTTTTTTTTTTTTTTTTTTTTTTTTAGCTTGATTCCTTGGACCCCACGCAATCACATTTTGAGACACTTTGAGACCTTAAGACAACGTCACTTGACGGACTTTCCCCCAAAAATTACACTTATATATCTTATTCAAGTAAATTACTATATGCAATAATAGTTATTTCGAGTAGAATGAATATTTTCAAATAATAATATTTAACTTTGATTCACAATTTATCAACAATTGATTGGTGGCAATAAAGAAAATTAGGGATTGTTACCCTTTTGAAGACAACAGACAACCTTACAGTCCGCTCCACTTTTTTTGTTGTGCTTTGATTTTTTTGCCCCCTTAGATTGTTTGCTTGCTCTAATATTCAGCCCGTGAAAAACACCTTGCAGGTACGGCCCTTGGTGCGTTGTAAATGCGACACACTTTGTCTCACTCGCTCTCTTTTCTGCTCTTTGCGGCTCTCTAGTGGGCTGACTCTCTCACTCTCTCTTTCGCTCTTTGTGGCTCTCTCGTGGGTTGGCTCTCTCACTCTCTCTTGTAAGCCAAGTTCTTACAGCAAGACTTTATAGCTTGGCCTTAAGTTTTGCGTTCCCTCTCAAGCTCCAAGTCTCCACTTTTCGAACCTTCATGTAAGTTTCTTAGACTTATCCGCTTACTAGATTGATCTTGTATAAGAAATGATCTTTTCAATAAGGTTTCCTTGTTCTATGTTCGATGATTCATGATGGGCTTTAGTTGACTAGTATTTCTTGATAATGCATGTTATGGAAAAATCTAATTATCAAAGTAGTACTAAGCAATATAAAGTGTGTTCAGTTGAAATAAGTTTGCAAAAATTCACAAGGAAAACCAACTACCACAACTTCATATATCAGCTTTTGGAATTACCCTAACGTTACCCTAAAGTTACACAAAGTTGATGAGAGGTTGATTTGCAAGTTACAAAGGAAAATCAAGTAGTAGTTAATAACTTAATATAAGCAAAGCTAAACTTAATTGTAACTAAGCTAAGTTGCTTATAAGCTAATTAAACGAATCATAAGCATTCAAAAGTCTTACGACTGAAATTGTTAAAGGTAAGGAACTCCAATTCAACATTTTTAGTTTTTGTACTTACTAAGTTGAAACAAGAACAAAAGAATGCAACTAAAATCATTTACTGTGATTTTCGAGCTATATTGATCACTCTACTCAGTCTACTGGAACTTTATTTGTCATTGTATTCAGTCAAAGTGATACCAACATGAGTTTAAGCTTAGTCACTAAAAACCTTGGTACCTTGAAATACACCAATATCATAACCAAGTAAATCAACTGATTTGAATGATTGATGACTTGCGTCAAAACTTTAAAGTATCTTTGAACAAGGGAGTTTTGTAAAACATAATACTTCAACTCCATGGTTCCGTATTTCTACCAAAACTGAGAAAATGGTTGTATATGTTGCGCTTTTGAGCACCAATCGCCATCGACATGACAAGTTGCCAAGAAGGTTAGGATTCTTCGGAGGAAGAAGGGTGGGATTCTTTGGAGGTATCCCCTGTCAATGCCTCACCTCATCCAACAACAACAAATACTTCTAAATCCATAGTCTTCAACTTTCACAATACATGTATGACATATGGGCTTTCTCAACATTTTCATATTACCAATATGTATAACTTTGGTTATAAGTAACTAGTCCCGAACTCGTCTTATATAAGTTATCCTGACAATATTCCAATAAGGAACAATCGATAACCTACCGTTGGAAGCACTACTAAAAAAGAGGGGTCTTTGCAACATCATAGACATTGCTTTTGTGAAAACGTTGCTCGAGTCTAGCAACATTTTGGAACTTGCTTGAGCAACGTTCTCAAAAAATAAAACAACGTTTTTAGCTAACTTACAAATAACGTTGTTTGGTGGTCGGATAACATTGCTTATATTCTTGAAAACGTTGCTCAAGCAAAATCCAAAATGTTACTAAACTTGAGCAGCGTTTGAAAAGGAAAAGAAAACGTTGCAAACCCCCTCAAATTGTAGTAGTGAAGTGCTTCTTGGGTGCTTAAAATGAAAAAATAACGTTGGTTTTGTCAATTTTTGACATGATAGGGTAAATATTTCTAACCGCATTTCAAAAACAACAATGTTTTTGAAAGGCCGTTCAGAAATATTCTCCTTTGACTATGTCCAAAGGTCAAAATCCATAAAGAATGTGTGATATTATGGAAATTTTGGTAATATTACAGAAATTATTTGATATCACACAATACATGTGTGATATTAATACACATGCCATTTTGCAGGCAGGTAATATGACACGTTTAGAATGCCTGCAAAATGCCTCATAGGGGATTTGGCAAAATGGCACCAATGCAGTATTTAACTAAATATGGACTTTGGCGTCAATTCTGGACTGAAACATGGTAAGTGGGATGGGGCGATCTCCCGATTTCTTCCAATAAATAGGACTAATGACATGAAAATTCACGAGATCAAACTGAAAATACAATCCATACCAAGAAATAGTGGAGGAAAAGAAATAGTGGAGGAAAAGAAATAGTGGAGGTACATAGGAATGATACCAATGTGACACAGAGTGGCCTTAAACTATTATCTTAGCGGTTTCGTCTTAAGATTAATAAGAACAAATATGTTTCCACAAAATCTAATCAGGTTGTACTAAGTATTGAACAAAAATAAAGCTTGACAACATTCGAAGGGAAGATCAGTGGCCACATGAATCGGGGTCGACCATAGAATCGGGGATCGCCCCATCGCGCCCGTGTCCATTCTAATCAAGTTCTAAAGATAAAAGATTCAAAGGCAAGTAACGTTTTGAAAATTAGAAAAGTAACCTTCCATTTTCTCAAACCTTTGGACCAACAAAGGATGAATATTCTTTGTGATGGTATGGTGAACAACCTAAGAAGTGTAATTAGCGTATTACGAACTAATAAAATGTCACACGAACTTCATAGCAAATTCCAAGAAGAACTCGAGAATGCGCGATAGCCATACAATCGGGGATCGCCCCATCGCCGTCCGTGTCCATTGTAATAGAAGTTGTAGAGTTAAAGATATCAAAGGCAAGTAACGAATCTAGGTTAAGGTATTGAGCAAAAGGTGCATCAAGTAAGAATCTCTATTTCTTCCCCGAATTTCAAGCAATAAATTATACAAAGGATCCCCACGTGAAGCCGTCAAAAGCTACATATTGTTAGAATGACTGCCATGAGAGTCAAGTACACCTATACAAAAGAACTCAAGTGCGGCATAGCCTCTCACAAGAGTCGGCGACGGAATTTTCCATCCATCTCAGAGTTCAAGAGGAATTGACTAACACTATCATAAGAACGAAGAGGCATAATAAAGGGAAGCAACGCTTTGTAGAAATATTTGGAATGACGTTCCGAGAATTTGGAAACTCGAGCTCCCCCAACCAGGACCTTGGAAAATAGCAGCATGAATCACCATTCCGCCTATTCCTCCATTGGCAGTCATCCACCATCAATATACGATCCGGACGACAAACTTTCCAAGTCCTGGAACCTTTCATTAGCCGCTTCATGAACTTCTCGCAGTAGGGGTACCAGTCTGGATTATGGCATTTATTTCGTCCATAAACAAATAATAGCTGCGAGGAAATTTCCTGCGGCAGCAAAAATTCAATAACATGTCGAAGTCGACCAGCAGGCATCGATGACCAAATGCCAACATAAAAATGCTTCATGAGATTCCGGAGAAAACCATGCAATCCGGGTCGCCGACGGATTCTCGTTGCGTCAAACTCCGCAGGGTTGATGCCCATGTAATCCTCAAAGCAAAGTACACCGTTGACAGAAAACACAATCACGTTCTGCAATAGCCGATACAAGCGTTAACGTGATATCCAACTCATGGTAAAGAGTTACAATAGCATATCGGGAGATCGCCCGATCCGCTGTGACGAAATAGTTCATAGCAACTTATTTCTTAACTTCAGTAATAAAAAAAAGAATAGTTGTGCTGGTGATATGTGAAGCGTCAACATAAAAGTAATTCATGAAAATCCCCTTCCACTACTGTAACCAAATACTAATACCTTTTCAGTAAGCAATGAATGATAATCAATGTTATGGTATGGTCGACAACCTAGCAAGAGAAATTAAAAGAAACATACTTATAAAATGTCACACGAACTTGATAGCGAAGTCCGAGTTAGAATCAGCCTGAATGACCAATAGCCATACCTATCGGGGGATCGCCCTATCGACGTCCATGTCCAATCTAACTACTGTTGAAGAGCATAATGAATAAAAGGCAAGTAAAAATGTCAACATTAGAAAAGGATCCTTTCATTTACTAATACGTTTGCGATAGTCTTTGGACAAAAATTAATGTTATAGTATTGTCATCAACCTCACGGAGTGTAATTAGAAGAAACATAATTATTAAGTATGACAGGGCGAGTTGATAGCGAAGTCGAAGGAGGAATCAGTTGAACGACCAATAGCCATACCAATCGGGGATCGCCCCATCGACGTCCATGTCCATTCTAACTATCATTGAAAAGTTTAATGAGTCAAAGGCAAGTAACGTATCCAAAATTAGAAAAGAATCCATTCATTTACTAATACGTATGTACTAGGTCATGGACAAAAATTAATGTTATGGAACGGTCGTCAACCTAAGAAGTGTAATTAGAAGAAACATACTTATTAAGTATCACACGCAGTTTGATAGCCAAGTCCAAGGAGAAATCAGGATGAACGACCAATAGCCATACCTATCGGAGGATCGCCCTATCGGGGGATCGCCCCATGTCCATGTCCATTCTAACTACTGATCAAACGTTTAATGAATCAGAGGCTAGTATTGAATCACAAAACTACAAAAGTATTCATTCATTTACTAAAACCTTCGCACTAGGCAGTGGATGAAAATTAATGTTATGGTATGGTCAACCTACGAAGTGTAATGATAAGAAACATACTAATTAACAATTACAACAACTTATACAAGTACTGGTCCACGAGAGAGAGCAGTGATCATATCGGGGGATCGCCCGATGGCCGTAGTTCAAAAGATTCTAAGTTCATTGGTCAAAATACGAAAAAACACATTCTAAAACATAAAAATGAAAAAGAAAGATAAGAGGCCGTAGAGACTTTAATCACTCCATCGCACTACCTACGTCGTCTGCACTCCAAAATCCTCACTTGAACATTCTTGTCTCGATGGCATCTCCTGCCACCGGAAGCGGATTGTTTGGTGACATAATCTTGAACAGATAGACTGAGTCAAAAAGGCCTTGTAGCCAAGGCCGTAAACGGAGTCTAAGAAGATATCGACTTGATCACCATGCCAAGATGGTGGGTGGATCATGGTATGATTGGCGTTGAGCGAAGACTTCAACGGAGAATCATCCACTAATACAATACGATCGGGAGTATTTAAAGACAAACGCCACCGCACAACGGTTAGATCCTTGAGATACAACGTCTTGTTATTATCGAGCACGTTTTTTGAATAACGAACAATCGGCTTGAGAAAGTGACGGCTCTGTGCGTTGAAGGAGCAACCCTTCGTGACCACATTCACCATATTGGCGACATTCTTCGAGGTAGCGGAACTCCATATCACAATTTGAGCCCGGCTTCTTACAAAATTCAACAACTCCGCACAACCAGGTCGAGGATAAACAATCCTCTGCTTACCCTGTTCGAAAGGGCTTCTATAACAGAGGACCCCATTCAAGTCAAACACTACAATGTATCGTGGTGGCGGTACCTTTGTTTTTTCTTTTGGGAGGCTCGGCCCGATAACTCCTTTCGGGAGTCTCTCTGCAGAAATCAATATTGGAATCGCGATTAATCGGTATGGTAAAGGAAGAAGTCAAACCATGAGCAAGAACGATGAGGAAATTAACTACGTACCCTTGGGATCATTACACTGTACCACCTGTTCCACAGGACTAACCGCACTTGGTGCAGCACCTGAGATCGGGCGACCGCCCGATAAGGTGTTTACATCGACTAAGTGCTCCCCCTGGGAACCAATAATTATCAATACCAAATTAACATTGAAACTTGGAATTCAAAGAGTAGGCATAAAGTTAAACACCATGTGCAAGAAATTGCAAGGACTTGCTCAAAAATACCTCGAAATTAGTGGTAAAGTGTCATGTCGGGACTTAATGGACTTTTCGTTGTGTCGCGAGGCTTTTGATACCGGAATATTTTTCACCTTCGTCCTCCCTCCTTCCTCCCGCCCCTCAGCTGTCAACAAGTCCCTGACATTCGCCTTCCGCTTATTTGAAGGCTCTAACTCCTGCGTTACTAACAAAGCTTTCCCGCGAGGTTCTTCACGAATAGCCAAGGCGTCGAAAACAATCTCCGTTGAACGCTCCACCGCCTCAACTCCCGCAGATGACTCCTCCATTGCAGTATCTTCAACTTCCGCGGAAACGGCCTTGTCCCTAGGTACTATCTGAAACGCCCGCTAAAGGAATGTCCCCGAGTACGAACTCCGTCAGGATGCTCACTTGCACGATCGCGAGCTGGACTCATTCTCTCGAGATCAGTCATGGAGTCCACCATGCATGAGTCCAGAGGTTCTACTTCGCCGGCACCCGCATTTGCAGCATCAATGATGGGGCGATCGCCCGATAGCCCAATTAAAGCTAGTGCTGTGTCTGGAACTGATCCATCCAATGAATTCTCTTGAATGGACGCCTCAACGTCCGCATTAGCTTCGTTAAGGGGTGACTCTGCCATCGCATCTTCTTGCGACTGTGAAGCATCCTGTCTGCTTGATGATACAACTTGGTTAGAACCGATGCCGGGGATAGCTTCCGATCGCAGCGGAGTAGAACGATCGATGGGATTCTCAGCTCTTTGGGGTTCGTCAGTGTCGGACTTCTGAGGTGAAGAATTCCGTCGCTGTTCAACTCGAGTCACCTGTATTAAGGTCGATGTAGTGGGGTTAGCTACCATGTCACGGACTGGATGCACTTGTTGCATGTCATATGCAAGAGTACGCAACGGCAGGTGCCTTGTATGAACTCGCTCCGCATACTTTCTAGCTATAGAGATAGAATCCCTATAGCCTGATCCAGGCAACTGAGCCCACGAATTTTCATCAGTGAGATCAGCGTTAGACATAGAAAGTTTCCCGACATACATATTAGCATGGAACAGTACTTCCTGCATGGGTCACAGAACAAGTAGAGTCGGCAAAAGTTAATTAAGGATGAATTGATAGAGTGCCATATATCTCTTTACAAAAAGCTTAGAAATGTTTATCATACCAGGCTCGAATCCTCGGCAGCATGAGTTCGAGCTTCGTCATTGCCTAGTTGAAACAGTGCCCTGGCCGCAGATGTAGTTGTTCCCGCACTGGACTGTGCATGGGGTGCGAGGGATGCAGAATCAACGTCCATAGCGGCGTTGCGTATGCTATCGTCAGCCCCGTCAATGCTATCGCCAGTGTTGGGGCTTACAAGATCGACATCGATGTTGCGACGGGAAGCTGATCTAGTGTTATGCATCGAAGTTGTGGAAGGGTCCGTTGAACGCGAAGAAGAACTACACGATGATTTGTCGAAAGAAGAGATGACGGCGCGCAGATTCTCGAAATTGACATCTTTGGTGATGACAGCCCACATTCGTTCGGTTCGACTTTTGGCATCGTCCAGCTTAGAATCGTTCTCAACGAATTCCAAGACCGTGGCGTTGTTCCTCTGCGCATGACAGAGAGCGTGACATAAGAAGATTAGTGAAATCCTCTACAAGGATGGGGCGATCCCCGATGCGCACGACGTAGAGTGATAGAAGAAGGTTAGTGAAATTCACTACACGATGGGGCGATCCCCGATGTGGATGACGAGTAGAGAGACAAAATAGAGGTAGTGAAATCCTCTGAACGGATGGGGCGATCCCCCGATAAACTACCAGGTTTACATCACAGAGACACTACTGCCACTGAAGAACTTGATAACTTACCAGTCCGACGTTAGTAAAATTTGGTCCTCCGTGCAGATTGACAAGAAGTATATCCTGCCTAAGAAAGGAGCTGAACATTGCCAAGGCAGTGCTCAAATTCAAAGATGCAGTTCCTTGAATTCGCCATTCGCGGTCGACGGTGTCATCGGCAAACTGAACTGCTGAGTAGAGGGCCGACAGCCTCTCCCGAGATCCCCTCTCCCGCTCGAAGTAGAAATCAAAGTCTGAACGTCTTCCACGAGTGGTTCTTCCAAAGATGAAAACGATATATACGAGAACCTGGGAACCGATGTCACATGGAGGAAATTCATCATCAGGTTGTGGAAGGTAGTGAACCACATGATAATCCCATGGTGATGAGCTCGATCTTCTCTTCCGCACCTCTATCTCCTTAGCAATTTGTGACATTCCGTGCACGTCCGTAATAATGATTGCAGGTGACTGAATATCGATTTTTGCGTTTTCCTTCACCTCGCATGCGTCGAAAATGCCTGAAAGTCTTCTGTCTTCAAGCAATCTTGGCTTCGACTTTCCATTCTCTGCAGTTGTGAAGCAGAAACAGAGGAAGAGGAATTTTACTTCCTCGTTGTTGTCCATTATCCAGTCAAGAACCTCGCCATTCTCTTTCATCGTGGCACTGAGGTTCCCTTTAAACCAGTCAAATGTGGCGCATTTGTACTTCTTGGAAAACGAATCATCGACTTCGAGTTCGAGTCGGTCAGTTGCCCCCTCGCCATAGGACTCGTAGACGCTCTTGATATGTTCGGGGAGGTCGCCTTCCTTGGGATTCTTCACTAAGTTGTCGAGTCGGCGATTAAAGTAGAGCTCACCCTCCGGGAGTTTCGACCGCGAAAGTAGTGCCATCATAGTGTCGCGAGTATAACCCCGTTCCCTAGCGAGATCATCCCATTCAAGCGCTGTATAAGGAACGTATTCTGCCTTCTTGCTAGGAAGCGGCTTATCCTTAAAGAGATTCATAAGCTCGTCCTTCATGACTCGGATCCTCTTCTCCTGGTTACAAAAATCCACCATCGACATCAAAGTTGGAGGTACGCTTTTCGAGTGTGTACTCTTGACGCAGATTTTCTTCTCCTGGATATAAGTGGCAACAACCGCGACATCCTCATTCCGCATATTGTGCAGAATCTTTAAGTCGTTTTCAACAAAATTCTTCCTGCCGCTAAACCCTTGCTCATGCGGAGGTACTACCTTTCCCCATTGGTCAGGAAGTCTTCCTGCTAACCACTCGTTCTCAATCGAAACCCACTTGTCGAAATGATCGTTCTCGAGGTAAAGCAACGGAAGCCTACCGTCACCTGCATTCTTGGATTTCACTGTTTTTCCTGCGAATATCAGCTTCACCTTTGGAAGAAACTCATTCTGCACAAAAGAAACAAATCGTTGTGAGCAAGCCTGTTTGGCATGGGTGGGTCGCCCCATGCAATACCCTACACACCAGGGTACTCAGAAATCACATGGGGCGATCGCCCGATGAGTTCATCAAAGTCAAATAAATATTCTCAGATACCATTTTGAATCCTCTAATCAATTTGTACATCGGGCGATCGCCCGATGGTCTATATGAAAACCGAAGCTCAGATCTACCACCTTCGAATATGAACATAATAAGGTCATCTCACCTTAAATTGAGAGGAATGCACGCGTCCACATAAAGCGGCATCGGCTTTCCCATATCGTTCCACGCTACTCGGCGTTCGCGAGTGTTGCGCGAAAACGTTTGTTCCGTTCGCTCGCCCGCAACATCTTGATTTAAAACACGGGAGAGGTAAAGTAGCTTCGAATCGACTCTCGGGGCACCAGGTGGGATGATGCTAAACTTTTCCAAAGAATCCTCTCTTATAGTCGAAAGTCGCTCCTTATTCGCGAGAACCTTCGGTGTGAGTCGCTCATCGTGTCTTTGCCACCAATGATATAGTAGTGAGTAGCGACTTGAATGCCCCTTCTTCTCGGGCTTCGTTGTGAAGTATATCGGCTTGTTGTTCGGAATCCCTTAAGTGGCAAAACGATCACCGAGCTCTAACCATGCTCATGTCCGCACGATTTCTACCGCCATCGCAATGCGATCAACCCCGTCTTGAACCAGGCCTCGGTACACAATCTTCCCGGGAGGAGCGCGGTGAAGGTGGTCGTAGTGCACATGGAGCTCCTTGCCGTCTGCACCCTTCCATGATTCCATCCCGACAAGATCGTCTGAATGATGAATATACGAGGGGAGAACTCGGTATCGTATAACTTTCGATTTCTTCCCTCAACTCGGGAGTTAACCGCTTACTATCTTCGGTAGAAATTCACCGCATCTGCGAGTGATAGTTTTTTGCCGCTTTCTACTTTGTCCGTTGTACCCTTTTTTTGGACGTTTCGGCTTTATCGGTGACTTCCGCTTCTTGCTCGCGGATGCCGTTGCCGGCGGGTCCTCCCAACAACAAAGCAGATTCGTCTAGGGCATCGATGAGAAGCTCCCACGACTTCTCAATATCCTCCACCGTAAGTCGTGGGTCGTCGTATATTTCAAACCCCCTCTCGATGTGATGCCGATAACGCCGAGTCTAACTTCCCAGCGTCAACACTCGACCCATATCGTCGGTTATTCTTCTCCTTCCCGAGTGGCGGCTCTTCAATTATTAGTACAACTCTGCAGACCCATTATTTCGTGGCACCTTCATTCCAAGAACTTGGACACCTCTTTTTGTACTCTTAAACTTCCCCCTCCCGCCTAATACCGGGACGATACGGGCTCGCTCGTCTGGTTTCTTTTGCCAAATCAACCCCCAGGCTTCTAGTTTAGGATCAGCTGTGAAAGTCATTCCGACAACGGTTCCGTCATCCAACTCGTAGAATTCTTCACGAAGCCAGGTATTGACATATCGGGATAGGCGTTTTGGCTGAAGTTCCGCAGGTGCCTCTGTATAATTTGGATGACTGCAGGAATCAACTTGAGCTGTCAGTTTCTCACAGTGGACATTCTGATATACTCTAACAAACTGACTGCAACTAACACTTATGATGGGGGGATCGCCCCATCCAATAGGACATATCGGGCGATCGCCCCATTGGCATATCAGCATCGTGTGGGCCCCCATCAACAAGGACACATCGGGCGATCGCCCCATCTGATCACCACTTCTATGATTCGAAGGGCTGTGCGTATAATACACAACGATTATTAAGTCTTCCTACTTAACTACAAGCATAATCTAACGAAATGAATATTGAGATACGCCATTTTTGGAACTAAGTTCTTAGTCCTCGTTAGAACTAAGCATCATCGAGCGATCGCTCCATCTACTGACCAGCATCGGGCGATCGCCCCATCCACTTACCAGCATCAGGTTAGAGCCTCATGCTACCAACGGGTTAGGAGCATGGGGCGATCGCCCCATCTGCTTAGCAGCATGGGGCGATCGCCCCATCTACTCAGCAGCATGGGGCGATCGCCCCATCTGCTTAGCAGCATCGGGCGATCGCCCCATCTGCTCAGCAGATCGGGCGATGGCCCCATCTCGCCAAAGCAAGACGGCGATCGCCCCATCTGCCAAAGCAGACATGGGGCGATCGCCCCATCTGCTTAGCAGCATCGGGCGATCGCCCCATCTGCTTGGCATCAATCACATTGTATTCCTTGCAATCAATCACGAGAAAATTTCTCTATAAGTTGTACGGACAACGCATCTACGGATCCCCGGTGCATCAAATCAACTCGTAAATCAACGTGTTTGATTATCGAAATTCTATGCCTTCTTCCAACTTACTTCATTTCGGTATGATCGGCTTCTTCGATTGAGTCCGATGCGTCGGTTACTAATCGTTGCCGCCGCTCAAACACCGCCTGCACTTTGTCGGGCTGTCCTAATTATCCGTGCGGTGCTCTTAGTTCGCGCCACGCTTGATTACTGGTAGTCGAACAATCCTAGAATTCACAGGGTATACATGAGTCCTACTTGAAGAACAGGAATCAATCTCTCAGTCGGATGTATGTTGACGACATTTGCATTGGGATTATAAGACATTGCATTTTTTGAGAAGCCAGATTGAGAAGTTTCAGAAGCCAGATTCAGTCTGAGTAGCAAGATCCTAAGCTTAAGAACAGTTTAACTGATCGAATCACAGACAGAGGCAAAAACAGAAATTAGGTTTTCATTTGGGTTCTAGAAATTACAGAAGAAGGCCCAAATTAGGTTTTCTAAAACCCTCAGACTACACAATTTACCTTGATGACGCAAAAGGCTGCCTTCAAAATGCTGCACCAAGCGTCGAACTCCGATTGCACCGAGATGTTCGCCGCCACAACGCACCTAATGACAAAAATGAACAAAGCACTCACTACGAGGATCAGTTCTCGCTACGATTCGGAGCTCCAGTAGCTTAGACGGGCAGCGATCTCACTCGGACTATCAAAAATCTCAACAATCCAAAAAATTAGAATCGCAACACTCTGAAATGTCACTAATACCTTTCAAGTAGCAGAATTGCGCCTTCGACAGCACGCGCAGAAGTCGCTCACGCTGAAAAAGTCCAAAATTTACTCGTAATACTCGCGAATCTTCCAAAGCACTCGCAAAACTCTGCTTTCAACTTCAATACTCGCAATACTCGCTCAACTTCCAAAGCACTCGAACTGATCCTCGCTCAACTCATTCGTTTCATTCGTTGCGAGAACTGATCCTCGCAAAGCACTCGACTGGGAGAACTGATCCTCGCTTTAGAACTGGCTAAAGTCGCAGGAGAACGCGCGCGCATTAAAACTCAACAGAAGTCGCTCAATTCTCACAGGATTGCAGCAAACACGCGCTAAACGAATAGAATGGAAGAGAAAACAAAATGAAAGTGAGGGAGCGCGGGAAGTGACGAACGCCTCTTCATCATTATTCTCATCACTCTTCATCAATCCATCATTACCGTCCTCTTCTCAGCCGCCAAATCTCACCAACGGCAACCTGCCACGTGTACTTACTTTTACTGTACTCATTATTTACTGCTTCCGTATTTACTATTTACTGTATTTACTGTATTGCCTTTAACTTTTACTGTATTAACTTTTATTGTATTTACTTTTATTTATTTACTTTTACCTATTTACGTTTACTGTGTTTACTTTAACTGTACTTTTACTTTACTTTTTCTGTACTTTTGCTTTACTATACTTTTACTTTAATTTTACTGTACTTTTACTTTACTTTTACTGTTCTTTTACATTACTGTACTTTTACTTTACTTTTACTGTTCTTTTACATTACTGTACTTTTACTTTACTTTTACTGTTCTTTTACTTTACTGTACTTTTACTTTAATTTTAGTGTACTGTTACTTTACTTTTACTGTTCAGTTACTTTACTTTTCTGTACTTAGTAATTACAGACTAATTACACAATTTAGTGTAAGTTTATTTTATTTTCAAAAATTGAACTACTTTGTTATTAGTATTCTTAAAATTACAATGTCACATTTTTTGCTTAAAATACGAGACAAAATCTAAATTTAACCCTTAAAAGTCCCTTGGGGATAGTACGTACCTTGTCGTATAATAAGAAATTCGTTAACCCCTAAAGGTTTGAGCGTGCCGTGGCGACCAGTAGAATACGGTGTATTTTGGTTGTATTTGGAGTGAATGCACACCTTTAATGGGTTTGAGTTCAAAGAAGAAGTTGACATTTGAATCAATACGGTTCTAGTGAGCTATTACGATTCCAGTTTAGAGTTTCTTGTTGGTAGCAAAACCATATTATACGACAGCAGACATACTATCCCCAAGGGACTTTTAAGGGTTAAAGGTGTTCATTCTTTCGAATACACCCAAAATACACCATATTCTACTAGCCGCTGAGAACAAGCGCTTAGACCTCTAGGGCTAAACATTCCTACATGGATAAGATAATTACCATGTTCAAAACTTGTGTATTGATACATGAGGGAATAGTGTAATTTGTTTATGAGAATACTCCACCTCAAAGGCAACAACATGATTCATGACAATGCTCTTATATATTCTTGTACGGATTCCAAGCGTTGTGAGCAAATTGGTATTTGCAACTTCTAGATTCTATTTTTACCGTAAATCTCGATTTAAATATGTAGGACTCACGTAATAACTCGTACTAGTTACTAGTATTTACCTCGAAAATTGTATTAATCATGCAGTGTGCCACTATTTACCTAGAAATTCGTATTAATCATCATGAGAATATACCGGGTAACTTGTATATATCATGCAAAGATTTACCTAGTAACTCGTTTTAATCATGCACTATTTACCTAGTTGTTCGTATTATTTAGTCATAGTGTATAACCAATCGAAAACATTATCATGCTAGAATTCATGAGAATATTCTCATATATTTTTGTACTGATTGCATGCATTGTCACCAAATTAGTATTTGCAACTTGTAGATTCTAATTATACTTTGTAACTTGTTTTAAATAATTATGCACGATTCACCTAGTAACTCGTACTAGTTATGCGATTTACCTAGGAACTCGTATTAATCATTCCGTATGCCACTATTTACCTAGTTATCGTATTTATCATGTAGTATATACCTCGTTACTCGTATAAATCATGCAATATATACCCGTAATTCGTATAAATGATGCACTAATGAATCGCTAGTAACTTGCGAAAAGATTTGCAACTTGTAGATTCTATATGAAATGTGTAACTCGAACGTTAAAATATGTACGATTTACGTTACAATTCATACTAGTCATAGAGATTTACCTAGTACCGCGTATTAATTTTGCAATTTGCCACTATTTACCTAGTAACTCGTATTTATCGAGCACTATATACCTGGTAAGTCGTATTAATCATGGAGTATATACATGGTCACTCGTACATATCATGCAAGATTTACCTAGCAACTCGTACTAGGCATGCGGTATTGACCTAATAACTCGTATTAATCATGCACTATATACCGGTAACTCGTATATATCATGCAAAGATTTACCTAGTAACGCGTTATAATCATGCTCTATGTACCTAGTTGTTCGTATAAGTCATCTTTGTATAACCAATCGAGAACATTATGCTAGAATTCATGAGAATATTCTCATATATTTTTGTACGGATTGAATGCGTTTTACAAAAAAATTAGTATTTGCAACTTGTAGATTCTAATTTCATCACAGAACTCGTTTTAAATATGCACGATTTACGTTACAATTCATACTAGTCATGGAGTATTTACCTAGTACCGCGTATTAATCGTGCAATTTGCCACTATTTACCTAGTAACTCGTATTTATCGAGCAGTATATACCTGGTAAGTCGTATTAATCATGGAGTATATACCTGGTCACTCGTACATATCATGCAGTATTTACCTAGCAACTCGTACTAGGCATGCAGTATTGACCTAATAACTCTTATTAATCATGCACTTTATACCTGGTAACTCGTATATATCATGCAGTATTTACCTAGTTACGCGTTCTAATCATGCTCTATGTACCTAGTTGTTCGTATAAGTCATGCTGTATAACGAATCGAGAACATTATACTAGAATTCATGAGAATATTCTCATATATTTTTGTACGGATTGCATGCGTTGTCAGCAAATTAGTATTTGCAACTATTAGATTCTAATTTCACTGTGTAACTCGTTTTAAATATGCACGATTTACGTAATAATTCATACTAGTCATGGAGTATTTACCTAGTACCGCGTATTAATCGTGCAATCTGCCACTATTTACCTAGTAACTCGTATTTATCGAGCAGTATATACCTGGTAAGTCGTATTAATCATGGAGTATATACCTGGTCACTCGTACATATCATGCAGTATTTAACTATTTACCTAGTAACTCGTACTAGGCATGCAGTATTGACCTAATAACTCGTATTAATCATGCACTTTATACATGGTAACTCGTATATATCATGCAGTATAAAAATAGAATTTACAAGTTGCTAATACCAATTATCTTAAGTTACAGTCATGGAGTATTTTCCTAGTAACTTGTATTAATCATGCACTTTATACTTGGTTACTCGTGCATTTAATGCAGTATTTACCTAGTAACTCGTATTAATTATGCATTATGATCTTGTATTTTTATCCGGTATCTTTGTATAACTAAATGAAAACATCATCTTATGATTCTTGGCAATTATACTCTTATATATTTTTGCACGTTAATATTTGTTTTATTAGGTAACCATTGAAACATAATTTTAGGTGGAATTTTGAAGCATAAACGGTATTTCAAAAATTCATATTCAAGTTCGATTGTTAGATTTGTTTCGTGACATACTTAGCTAAATGAATTACTTCTACTAGTACCTAGGTGAACTACTAGTACCTAGGTGCAATGAATTTGAGGAGTTGACATATGAGTCATGGTACTAGACGTACTCGTGCATGACACTCATGAGGTGAACCGAAGTGCGTTTGACCGCGACCGCCATGTTTGGTAAATATGCTTTTTATTGTATCTCCCAATGTCCTAGCCAATAACAACGGCTCCCTCCTTTTCTAAAGACATCCTCCCTCCCGCTAGAATTCGCATCACTCTTTCAAAACTTCAACTTCTCTTCTTCATGCTCTTCTTCTTCATTCAAGTTTCTAGTGCTAGTTTCTAGTGCTCTTGCTGCTCGTGTTGGTGCTCTTGCTGCTCGTGTTGGTGCTCTTGCTGCTCGTGTTGGTGCTCTTTCTAGTGATAGTTTCTAGTGCTCTTCTTTGCTCGTGGTGCTCTTTCTAGTGATAGTTTCTAGTGCTCTTCTTTGCTCGTGGTGTTTGGTGCGCTTGCTACTCGTGTTGTTCTTCACGGTGCTACTCGTGCTCTTTTTCCTCACGGTCTTCTTTGGACGTTAGTTCCTCTTCCTCCTCGCCTCCCGCAATCCACGACCTATTGTTGCCGCTGAGTTTCGACATTCATATACAATAAGGTGTGAATTACTCCTTCATCCCATTAAATCGGTTTCAAATTCTTGAATACTTTGCAATGAAATTAACACTGCTTCTAGCCGCACCGCTAAATGAATTTGATAGCTTCCTAAAGTATTGCAAATCTGGATTTGGAGCGCTAGTAGTAGTCCAATTGTATTCAACTTATTATAGGCCTCCTAATCCAACAAAATTTCAATTATCATGGTAGGATTTATCGATTTATAATACATCCTCCTCGGTATGGGAATAGTCAATCAACAACACATTGTAATGCAAATCGCATGTTTTCATATATAGAGTGTTATAACGTCAACGGTAGAGAGGGGTGATGACGTGTGCTTGTACGAATCCGTACTATAGTACACGTCATCGGGCGATCGCCCGATAGTACTTCTCTAAGTTCTTAAGATATTGAACATTATGAGAAAGCCTCTAAGGCATGGGGCGGTCGCCCCATGCGGTGTCCTAGTCTTTAAAAACTCTAAATTGGCATGGGGCGATCGCTTAGATGAACTAATCGAATCAAATAATCATTAAATGATTCCTTGCGAGACTATTGAATCAATGGAGGCTTATAATTGTGTATGTTCAATATAAGATATCGTGGGACCCGTCTATTCAAATTGTGCGGGAAGAGAGAAGGTCGGAGAACTAGCACATCGGGCGACCCCCCGATGCTCGTATAAAATAAAGCTTGCGGCCGAGGATCGGGCGATCGCCCCATGATCGCCTCGGTTTGCATCGAGGCGGCGTTCGTCGGCTATTTCTTCTTCGTCGTGGTTCCGACTTGCAAGAGCAGCGTCGGGCGATCGCCCGATAAGTTGAGTTCTAAATCATGGCTTCGGGAGTGGCTCGACCACGACTCGGCTTTTGACATTCCCTGCGGTGAAGTCCAGGCTCCGCAATGGTATGGAGGTCACACTTCTATATCCTGGTATTGGTGCGGTCGGTTCCGGCGTTCTCATCGGCCTTTCAGCCCGGGGGGGATATGGGAAGGAGTTTGTTTCCCGCATGATGATCGAAGACTATGTTCTTCTTCGCCTATCACGGATATCTTGCCGGGCTTCGATGATCTGCCATTACAACCTCGGCAGACTTGGGATTCACGTGGTCGGCCATGCCTTGAATAAGACCGTTCTTTGGAAAGCTCTTGACTTGGTAATATCATCGGGCGATCCCCGATCGATGAGGATGTCCCGGACGGGGATTACCGCTTCCGTCCAAGATCGGAGTGGGTCGGGCATGAAATTCGAAGAAGGGCGAGAATGGTCGGGTTGATGCGTCGGAAGAATAATTTGTTGCTTTCCTTCGGATCATTTCCGGACACTACTTTAGGCGAAGGCTTCATAGGGGTCACTTTGCTCGCAAGTTATGCGCGGTGACGTGATGACGATTATGACGCATCGGTGGCCCATTTCAGATTGCTTTTTTGCTTTCGGTGGGCCGGACTCGGATGACACTCTGCTGCACTTTGCTTCAATTCCTGAAGTTGTCGACCCTGACGCGTATCTAGGAGGAGTTCAGAAAGCTCCGTATCGATTCGTCAACAGAAAGCGCTGTGAAGATCCAAAGGTATCTCTGTATACTAAGAAGACAGAAGACTCGAGATTCGCCAGTCGGTGCTTAGAAGTGTTGCGGTTTTAGATGCCGCCGATGTTCCCCTGGGCGATACTCGGGTGTCGGGGCGGTTGTTTTATCTGAAGAGTTATGAGGATCGTCGTGAGTATGCCATTGCGGCTGGAGGACATATGCATGCAATGGAGGGGAGCATGAGAGTGAAGTATATGACGCTTATGGGATATGAGTGCCGTGCTACCGCTTGGTATAAAATTCATGGTATTGCCAAGTCTACATTCCATACGTACATGGAGAAGTACAATGAAGGCGTCCTTTCAGGACAGCATGGAAATAAAGGATGCAAGCGGCCCCGGATCGGGACAATCCAAGCCATGGGCACAATTGCTGCTATTGTGGCAGAGAACGCGGATCAAATGCCTAACCAGATGCGTGGAACTGGAAAGCACGGGCGGATGGATACTTTGAAGTATCTGCCGTCTGGAAACAATTGGACTCGAGTGCATGCTGATGCAAATGAGGTACGATTTGCAGTGTAGTTGTGTATTGCGGTGTTTATTGTTGTGTCAGCTTTTGCATATGGGTATCGGGCGGTCCCCCGATGCTTGTATTGAAGTGCGTCCATTCCTTTCACTTCGTTCGTATATAAACTTACTTATGCACTTTGATTACTAGACAAATGCGTCTTACGGCCTTCCTTTGTCGGCCCGATCTGCTATAAGCCGGATCAAGAAAGGCATGTTCAACAACGTTGCCATCAAACCAAAAGGGAAGCGGTTTAGCCAAATGTACCGAATGCGACACTCTGCAGCAGTTTCTTCTCAGGTGTCATAAGGGCAGCCCCGAGTATGTGTCGTTTCTGAAGCAACGAACTTCGCATTTGAATCATCAAGCGTCATGCCGTCGACTCTACGCATCTTGGCGAGAAGAATCAAAGCGAAATCCGCAAGAATATCTTTGCGTTATTCACGACAAAATGGATACAAAAAGACAGACTCTTCCAAGGATGCGGACTACAACGAAGGCGACCTCGGGTTTGGGACGACTTCCCATGAACGTTTCTTCGGATGGTTGCTCATGGCCATTGCGATGGCGCGTATGCGCATTACTCCCGGATTGCTGGCCGTGCGATTCCAACGCCACCATTTCTTCTCTTGCGAGATTATTCAGCGACTTTTGGAGCCACCGCTCCGAGAGTCACGGGAGCTTTTTCCCCATCCCCAAAGAAACTCCCCTGTTGAAGCTTTGCTACGGAAAGTCCAGTGCATTGATGCTTTGACGGTGATGGAACCAAACAAATGTCTTGGCCGTTCTCCGCTACCCCCAACTTGTATCTTCAATTGGATAATTCCGCGAAGGACAACAAGAACCGATTCTGATGGCCTTCCTATCTTTGCTTACGGCAAAGGGGTGTTCAAGGAAATCCAGGTGGGATTTCTTCTTGTGGGACATACTCATGAGGATATCGATCGTATTTCAGCCATCTATCAAAGGCACTCAAGAACAGGAATACTTTCAAATCTTGGCGGACTGATGAAGGCATTTATGCGATCCCAGGAATTGTCTTTCATGCCGAGTTTGTGCGGAGATTGCGGACTTCAAGTCCTACATCAAGGGCTACCAATGCGATGGGGCAACTCGATTAATTGGCCTTGGGGAAATGCACCTCTTCAAGTTCTTTGTTGACTCGATGGTTGGCGGTCATGAGATGGAAGAAATCGGTGGATACGGAGTGGCAACCGCAAAACAAGCCAAAGAATTCGACTTTGGAAAGAGGACGAATACGGGCGTCCATCACTACCGACCGTCCGTTAAATCCGGTCCCTTTCAAGCATATGTGGGGCGGCGAAGTTCCATCCGCAACGGGAATCGGGAGAAGGCAAGAGAGTCTGCGGCAAAAAAGCTACGGAAAGGCGGACTTTCATGATACTCGGAATCCGTAAGTACATTGAGTCTTCGGAGAGTGGTCGTAGAAGGTGCTCGACGTTTCTTTCTTTGCATTCGAACCGTATGTGGAATACTGGTCTCGAGTTCTCCATGAGCTTGGATGCCTCTTCCTCCAACACCGTCTCGTCTTGTGGAGGGCTTTTGGCCCCTACATGATTGGCGCGGGCCGTTGGTCACCATCCCACGCTTGACTCTAGTACCATTCGACTCAACTCAAAGACGAAGAACCCGAGGCATCTGCGGGGCCAAAGAAACGAACGGCCCGAAGAGCGATTTAATCCTTGGCGGCGATTGCCCCTCTCTCGTGGTACTTCTCGGACACTGAAAACCCTATAGTATGTCCGGTATGGGTGGGGAAGGGTCATGTCTTCGATGTGTAGGGATGAAGAGGATGAGAACTATGGAAAGTTCCTTATCCAAAGATTGGGAGCCCCCGAATGCTTTGCACGAGACATGGCTAAGAAGTATGAGAATTGTTGGTCACTAAGTGGGTTGTCGAGAACCGCCGTCCCGAATGGATCGATGTTGGTCTTTGTTTTGTGCGCTTCGTTTTCAAGGATCGCCAATCCGAAGTCACGTACTATTCCCATAAGGGATAAAGCGCGGCGTTGGTCAACTTGACGAGCGAATATTGCGATCCGTAAAGCGGATTTGCATGACAGGCAAGTGACCGGTGCATCATCGGGGATCGCCCGATGGGCATTTTTCAATCTTAGTACGACCTTAGATGTCGAGATGTTGTGGACTTCGGTTCACTTTGGGAGGTTCCTAGTGGTTTTAGTTCGGATTTTGCCGCTGCGTAAAGAAGATGTTTAGGGTCCTCTACTTTGTCATCTTACCTTATTACATTTTTTGGAGAATGTAAATTTTCATGAGATTTTATTTTATGAAATATTATATGTCTCACTCGTGACGTCTTTGAGGTGTGCATGTGTCGCTAGGAAATGTTCTCTGAGATGTTATAGACGGAATGAATTTTCTTTGAGGTGCTTCTATTTCTAGGATAGCAAATCCAAATGTCACGTTCTCTGCTTGGAAAGCGATAATGCTCGTTCGTTGATTAACTTGACGACTACGATCATTGTTCATCCGTATATCGGATTCTCCATGACAAGATGCAAGTGAGTGGTGCATCATCGGGGATCGCCCGATGGGCGCTTTTTTATTTTTACAACGACTTGAGACCCAACATGTTGTGGACTTTGGTTCATTCTTGGAGGTTCATATTGGTTTAGGTTTGGGTTTTTCCAATTTGCTTAAACAAGATGTTCGGTGTCCTCATCTTTTTGGCGATCGATATTACATACTTTGGGGCATGTAAATTTATCCTTTAACGATTTATTGATGAAATTTTATATTATTCATTTCAATGTTCTCTAGCTTGTTCGAGCTCATGTGTAATTGTTTTCGCTTTAAAATGTAATGTGAGATGTCTTAGACAAATGGAGTTTTCTTCGAGGTGTTGCGGCTGGATCAAAGTGTGCGATACTACACGATGCTGGGATATAAATTGGGCCATAGGATCGGGCGGTCGCCCGATTATAATTGGATCGATGCAAGAATGTTTTCTCTGCGCAAAGGCTTGAGAGCGGCGCTACGGTCTCACAAGAGACCTAAAGTGCTCTTGGATCGGTCGATCGCCCGATATTTCTTCTTGCTGCTCGATCTAATAATCCTGATAGTTTACTTCCAATTGACAAATGATGAAGTTATAGGACAATTTCCCCATGAGCACGTAGTGCCTGCGAGATGTAGCATTTAGTCAGTCCTCCTCTTTCTACTATGAGTTCACTCAACTAAATGTTTAACTTTGTTTTGTTTTGACTTTGACAGGAGTTCGTTCTTGGATCTCTCCTGGGCCTTCCCGTTTGTGGATTTCGTTTTGCAACCAGTGTACATAGATTGTGCCTGGGATGAGGGGTTCGTATCGGACCTCAACTTTGACTCGTTGCAGCTCATCATGAATGTTGCCAAGGCATGCTCCCATCTTCGGTGGTACCTACACAGCCGAGTGGAATATTTCGCTGTGAAGTTGGCATTCTGGCATGGAGCACAATTGCCGCCGAACTCGTGGGTTTTGCCATCAGAGGAAGTCGTCACACAACTGCGACCCATATGGTGTGACATGAAGAAGCTGCAGTGTGGGCCACACGCAGCTTTTCATCGATATTTATACCTTTACAAGCCGTTGAGGGAGATGACCCCACATGAGCTCATGTGTCTCCGGAGAAGTTCTGGCGTCGAGTTCGATTCTTGTGGTTTATTGAATCATCTTAAGTTACAGTTATTTTGTCGTGCATCTCATCTTTCAACCAGTATCGGTAGATCGCCCGATGTTAATTGCTTACTGCACTAATGTATCGATAATGGACTAAATTTTCATTTCGGGTCGGATGATTGAATCATGATGGGATTTTCTGATTTCCTGTAGCGGTTGTTTTATGAATTTCGTATTGTTATACATAGTTAATATTTCGTATAATATCGGTTCTCTTGATCGGGGCATCGCCCCATGTTTAAGCTGAACGTTTCGTTCTTAGTCTGAGCAATTTTTTTATGTTCCTCTATCTGATCCTCTGGAAAGGCTGAGTGGATGCCCCCATGTTAAATTTTGTCTTCTTTGCTCTAGGTATCCCGTGATGTTTTGTTGGCGACGTGGAGCTCCACAGATGTTTTGAGGCATTTATTCCTGAATCCCGCTATTAGAATCGACTCTTTGCAGTAAGCATTAAGTGAAAATTAATGTTATGGTATCGTCAACAACCGAACAAGTGAAATATTAAGCATTATATAGGTAACTACGTGTCTGCTTATATAAGGATGCTTTTATAAATTTAAGTAACGTTACTTGCCTTTGAATCTTCAAACTTTAGAACCTAAGTTAGAATGGTAACGGACGTCGATGGGGCGATCCCCCGATGGGAATGGGTATTGGTCAGTCGCTATGAAGTTCGTACGTGAAATAAGCATATGTGGCCTCGCCTCATTCTCGTTAAGTGGCGGCTGCGGCTCAGGCTTTGTTAATTGTGCATAGTCATAATAAGGAGACTAAAACATAAATCAATAACTGCAAAAGAGGCCAATGACTGTAAAAGAAACCACAACACTACCTACTTACAGATTTTAAAATCCTCATAATATCCTTGTCTGATGGCATCTCCTGGCAAAGAAAAGTCACGTACTAAGTTATTTTCCACTTTCACACGAACGATAAGCAACCTCACTTCATTACCGTCTCGCTCTTTTAGACTATCATTCTCTTCTCCGCGACACTGTCTCCCCGTAGCATCAATCATCGGTGGATCAACCCATGAGTCTCACAATGTGCTCTTCGTTATTCCTGGACTTTGGATTGTCCATATTTAGTTAAATAACGCATACCAAGAATACCACCATTTTAACGGAATTGAGGTGAACTCTCTTCCAACTTCAGGATAAGTGTTGTTGTTAATCCTCAAGGCCCAAGGCCATAACCGCAAAGGCGATGGAGCCTGGAACAACACCAACTTTAAGTGGTCAGGTAATAAAAATTGGCGTGGCCATTTGATTCCACTTCTTGTGACCGACCATGTCACAAATGCATTTAGAGTGCTAATTTAGACTCAACTTCGTGGAGCTACAAGGGCGCCCTAGAGCACCTTGTGGAAGATGAGTCACTACTACAATTTGAAGGGGTTTACAACGTTTAATTACAAAATGTTGCTCAAGTAGTCAAGTCTAGCAACGTTCTCAAAAACTAAGCAACATTATTGGATCACCAAGCAACATTATTTATAATTTAGTTTAAAACATTGCTTATTTTCACTACTAGAATCCATCACTACTAGCTACGCCAAAAACGTAGCTATTAACACTATATATTAACATTGTCGGCGTCCATAAATCATAGTAATAGTTTTAGCCAAAAGTAAATAAAATTTAGCTACGTTGGGGTGTAGGTGAAGCTACATACGAAATTCAAATTGGAAACGCTAAGTTCCGTTGATCTTCACGTTCCCTCTAAAACTCAACAACATTGAGGCCCACCATGTGAATACTCATTTATACTTACTATCGCGCAAGTCATGGGGTGGTTTTGGATAATTCACCTTGCCGTAAAATTCAATCTTAAGATAGATAAAAGTGACCTAATATGTTATTTCTATTTTTGGGTTTCACCTCCTAACAACCATATTCATAATTATTTACTTCGGATAAAGAACGCATTAAGTTTGGATTTATTTATTATCTCGGTCATTTACTTTTTATAGTGGAGTTTATCGAAGGCTGATACAATAAAAAGTGGCACGTGTAACATTGAAACTCACATACATGCACATTAAGTTATAAGTGCCACATGAGGTATTTGAATTTTTTAATTGAAAGTTTCTACATCGATTGAGTGAATGCATTTCTTATTTTTTAGTAGTGCAATCCTTATGTTGCCATTAAAGCTACTTTCTATTTTGTTCATGCCTTCTAACAACGATAGTATCCGTGTTTGATGTTCAGCTGTTTAGCTGCTCCAATCAATGTGAGAGGATGGCCGATGGCCGACCATGTCGCATATCATAACAAAGATTTCCCCATTTGGACCATGGTAATAATGCGTCGAATAGAGATTCCGATTGAAGACAACTGCTTTTTTCACGAACGCTGGAGTGTGCTTCCTCGGTCACTTTCGAATATCGGCGCCTTGTGACGTTCTTCGTGTTCGTAGGAGACTTGATCAATAAGTTGATCACCTTATCTTCGGGCCGAAGGTACATCGTGATTGTGTCCTCCACCTGTCCTGCGATTCTCTTCTTCTATACTGTTTGTTTCTCCCTCCATGCTTTCTTCTCTTCTTCGTCGTCCTTCTCAACAAGGTCAAAAGCCTTCCGAGCCTTTCCTCGATAAGAGTTGTCTACCTACTTGATGAGCAGTATAGCGATATCATATGCATACACCACCTCTGTTTCCCCTTCTTCTTCGGTCTACTCGACCGCCCCTTACTATTACTCGGCATTGCAATCGACTAAACTCCCAAACCCTGAATCCCGCAACTAAATCCTGTGTGGATTTTCTTAACCAGGAGATACCCAAGCAATTTATGGTAGCTCACGGTGACAGCATCGACAAGGTGATCCGCTTGACAGGGCCAAACGGCCACACACGAACTATATCGTATACAAGGCGAATTACTGTCTCTCGACCCCGTGAGGGTCCCCGATTCTTCCTCAGTCAAGGATGGAAACCTTTTGCTATCGAGAACGGATTTCAAACAGGTGATGAGGTCAAATTCTGTCTCGTTGGAAGCTCAGAGTTTCATGTTCTCCACTGTGCCATAGGGCCTCGTCGAGTCCCAACTGCTCCACCACGAGTACGTAAAGCCTCATCATCGCCACGCTCGCCATATCAGCGGCATTGTAGTCATGTTTGTGAGGAGGAGTATAGCAACTACCGGAGGCTGGAGTCTGCGACCATTCCAAATTCCAAGTTTCCACAGTTCGTGAAGAAGCTGATTATCAACCGCAAAATTCCTTGGTAAGATATATCCTCGCCGATTACATGTTCTTTGTCACTTTTTACAGTTCGCGAAGTTCGCGAAGAAGCTGATTTTCAATTGCAAGAATTCCCTGGTAAGATATTGCATGTGGTTTGCTGTGAGTGCTGAATTGGTGCAATGTGACGGTGGCAGGGGTGAGTTGACAGAGCATGTCTCATTGCTGGGAGCGAATGGGCATTTGCGTGTGCTGAAGCTGAAAACTATGGCGTTTGACGGACAAGGCACGGTGCATCTGCGAGCCCCCTAAACATTCTAGTAGTGTTTCTAGAGAATGTTGCTCAAGAAAGTTCCAAAACGTTAATATATTTTAGCAATGGTTCCACAAAAGCAACGTTTCTAATATTGCAAAACCCATCTCTCTTCTAGTAGTGAGTGTGCAAGCACTTACAAAGTCCTTCTAGTGTTGTAAAAGCCATTATATTTACTGTATGTTTATAATGTGATAAGCATTTTTATTTAAGATGACGTCTTACAATATGATGTTATGAGTGGTATATCAACAACTAAAGTCCTTGGTATTATGCAAAGGGATGGGGAAGTGTGATAAGCATTTCATTTTAAAGATAACCTCTTACAATTTGATGTCATGAGTCCTATATCAACAACTAAAGTCCTTACTAATTGTGGAATTGCATCTAATGCAAGCGTGTCATACATGCCTAGTTTATGTATAAGTCCATAGTGAGGTTGTGATATACTTGACCCATATATAGTTGACTAGGTCTTTGTTCTAGTCAGATTTAAAAAAGTACTATTTTGTGTATTGTCATATAGAATCTCACGTACAAATCGAAGTTCATATATGAATTGAGTTGCACTACATGATTATCTCACGTGTGATCTTATACTTTATATTACTTCTCAAGTATTCTATTTATACAAATTGTATAGGTTGTTTTTCTATGATAATATCAATTTTATACAACGTATAAAATCATAGACTTGAAAGAATGTGCAAAAACTTGTTCTATGATTAATGCTTTGGAGGGTTGATGTAGAGTGTTCCTTGTTCAAAATATACTTTTCACCATAAGTAACTTCAAAATGATGAATGATCTTTCAAGTTCTACTTAATAATTTTTGCTTCATTATGAAGTCAACTTTCTTACAACATCTAAGTAAGTACTTTTATTAACGATACTAAAATATAGTAATATAGTATCTTTTTAAAAAAATTCTTTCTTTTCTTTTTCTTCCGTCTTGTAAAAGAGATGTGGAGGTGTGTTAATTTATCCACCATTTAAATGTTCAATCTTGTCTACATATCTTTTCTATTAACTGAAAAATACCTTTTTATTCAAAAATATGTATGTGATATTCTTACTTTAAGCTTATTATTTATTTTAAGATTTTTATTATAAGCCTTGTACATATCATATGGATAAAAGTTTTGTGACTAACTTCAAATGTAAACTTTACATACAATATCACATAATTGCATTATTGAACGTTTTCAAAATGTGACATCTTGGCTAGGATTTAAAGTCCGTTCAAAGATTGCCAGCACTCATAGATCTTGTCAGCACTCATAGATCGAACTATGGTGGAATTTATGGATGTACAAGGAGTCCGTCGTGTCGATACTCGTGCCTAAGTATCGCGTCTACGATGGAGACGGCATGATATTTTAGATTGCAATTTGGATGGATTCGGAGACTTTTCAATGCATAAATCCTCTACTTGTGAATACCAAAGAATAAATTCAAATATTACGTTTTGGACCAATTTTCTTATTTTAACCTCAAAACTAAGATTAAGTTATTCATGGTAAAACTAGGGCGTTTCAAAATTTTGGGATGTTCCTAAACATTTCAAAATTTTGAAAAACCGAAATGGAAATGGAAGTTGCACCTATAAGGGTTTCATGAGGGTTATAATTTTGTATGTCATAAGGATGAAGTTTAGTTGTTTAGGTACTTAACTCAATCATGTCCAAGAAGTTGAAGAGGCACAATACATATCTACTTTTAAAAATGTCTTGTTGTCTTCTATATAATCATATGAAATCAGGATCATAACAATTTTGTTTGTTTAGAATTTCTCAGCTTGCAAATCAAATAAAGAGATTTGCCATCATGTATAATATGAGTAGATTGCATCAAATGTATAACCACTTTATAACCTGGTACTCAAATGTTGTAACAATGCTCATAATTAAGCAGAAGCAATGTATAGAATTTTAGTAAGTAATCAATATATTGAAAAAATCAATTCAAACAAAGAACACTTCATATCCAACTTCCAAGCTATATATAAACTCACATTTCTTTCACATCATTTCAAATCCATTATGTCATACGTTACATGGAATTGACAATATTATAGTAAAGGCAACCCATTTAAATTATATATATAAATACAACTTGAGAAACTCCAAACCTACAAGAATAAAACATGGGATAACTATGTAGGATCATGAACTGAATTTCTATATAAACTTGTATTTGTACATAGTGGTGCATGAAAAAATATACAATTTTTCTCATCTCTAAAATCAACTCAATCCGATTTAAGTACATCATAACCTCCCTATGGATTTATATATAAGCTAGACTTGTACGCACATCATTAGTAAATATAGTCCTCTAAATTACAAGGATTTCAGTTCTTTACATACCGCTGAGAATGTCACATCGTAGGTAATGCTCAAAGATGATGCATTGCATGTCCCCATACTCTCATATAATAGCAATTTGAAAGATTATGTGTTAAGTGAGGATTTCAATTCAACGTATCGGTTGAATACTAGCATGTTGATGAAATTTCTCTTAACAGCACTTCTAAAACAACAATGTTTTTAAACGACCGGTCAAGAAATAATGCCCTGTGACTCGTTCAAAGGTTAAAAAAATAAAAATGTTGATATTATGAAAATTTTGGTGATATGACAAAAATTGGTTGATATTATATAGAACCGGCATAATAATAGAGATTGTGCCATTTTACAAGCATAAATATTTACAACCTAGAGTTGAAAATTATGCTTATAAAATGGCGTGTTTTAGAACACGGCCAAAATGACACGTTTTAGGACATGGCCAAAAGAGCACATCATTAGCTTTGGCAAAATGGCACAAGGAATACCAACATTTTTAAGGGAACTGAGGTTAGTTGCTTCATTTGAGCTATCATGTATATACAACCTAAGTAGTCCACTATTTCAATCTCATAACTTCCATGTGCAAATCCAAACTCCGACATATTAACATCATGGAGATATGCGAAATCCCTTGGAGCATATTTGGCTAATTTCCATGTACCTCATCTTGTTTCACTTTGTACACCCTCACTCCTCCCTTGGTTAGTATGATTATATTTAAATCCTCATGACCATAGCGATCGTCATCATACAGTTCATACACATGTTTAGTCGGATTGGTGTCTCTATCACCTTCTACGTGAGCATCCGTGAGCATATTATAGTTAACTTCTCTCTCTACATTGCACACGGAAAGTCATTTGAGAAAGTAATGTTGCTAAAGTGCATGAGGACTTTGTGGGATTTATTGCCCCATGGAAAATCTTTCTGGAACATCGATAAACTCTACTCTTGGTGGTGAACGTGTGAATTAAAAGTACTCTTGAAACACTGAAAGGACTCTATAAGTGGTGGCACACTCACATCCACACGGTGCGTATGGCCACATTTGAGTTATTTTATTTCCACAAATAGAGATTCTCTTCTTGGTATCAATGAGTTGTGTCCCCAGTGTCTTTAATGAAAGTGTAGTGTTGAGCTCAAATAGTCAAATCCCTATTCTTTACAATGTTGTTACTTTAAGGAAGCTTGTTCAAAGCAATGAAGTCTACAAAAGCTAACAACTATATTGTATAGAAGTTTAGAGTCAAGCATATTATGTAGGAGGATTTGTCTCTTCTCACCCACCAAGTTGAGATAGCTTAGCTAGAAATTTGATATACCGTCAAGAGTTATTTTTGTTTGCAGAACTTACAAGGCTTATGTTGGATGATGTTGCAGAGCTTTGTCAAAAGATTCGTGACCAACAACAAGTTAAGCAATTTGCCTACATGATTGGGATTGGAACAAGGGTCCAACCACAAATGTACAATCGTCAAGAACAAATCAACAATAGTATTACACCAAATGTTTGGGATTGAGGACATTGCTCTCAGTGTGGCCGATGCCACCAGAACTTCTTTTCTCAGAAAGTCTATCAAGGTACTCAGGTTGTCAACCTTTAGTCCACATGGTGTTTTTCTAACAAACATTCTATGCCCTTAACTCACTACTGGGCCCAAGCATCGCCTAGATGCTAGTAACTCCAACGTCTTAATCTAATCTTGCAGAGGAAGACCTTCCCAATGAGTTGACCATTGGAAGTAAACACTATCCGAACAAGTTGGCTACAGACACAATAGAGAGGAACTTTATTGACAATGACGAACTCATAATCAAACATCTCCTCAAGCTCCCAAGCCAATTACATAGCAAGCACACACTACAACAACTTAGGGGGGGAGGTTGCTATATTATTTTGTCAAACGTTGCTAAAATGAACTAATGGTTTGGAACTTGTTTTAGCAATGTTTTTAATAAAATAAGTACTGGTGCCTAGTCACCAAACAACATTAGTTTCAATTTTATAAATTGGAGGTTGAAATTGTTGTTGAAGGAAGTACGAGCAGATTGCTTTGAGCAATGTCCAGAAGAAAGCAACACAATAAACATTGTGGATTTGGTCTTTGCTTGTAGTGAGAAACCAAGTGGATTTTGGACTCACGAGTATTGGCACATGTTATTGGACACACACATTAGATATCCAACCTCAAGCCTCCATGTCACGCATGACTCTTGACCGGGAATATTGTACTTGATGTTAATGCACCAATAGTAAACTATGATTTCCACGTGCTTGGTGTAAAGTGTAATCTTCTTTGTCATGACATATGCTAAAGTGACATTGGTTCATTCACCTTCTTTTACCTTGAAGCATACTTATTTATGTTTATTTTTTTATAGCCACTTTCAGATTGTTGGAAGGGACCTTGTCGTCAACATAATGGCTTATATTTATTGCATATTTGATTGCTGTGGCAGCTTGTTCCTCATCAATATACCCATACTTCAGAGAATGACTCCACCAAAAGGCAATGTTGATTGTGATCAAGTCAATAACATCCCTCTTGAAATCAAAGATTGTTCATGACCTGTGGCACCAATGTCTTGGCCATATTCATTCTCAGACTTCAATGTTTCTCTTTCAAAACTAATTAGTGATTGGTTTGCCCTAAGTTGTAAATGACAAAGATGCAAATGTGCATATTGTACCATAGACAAATTAGAATACGCGCTTAAAAGCGCTATAGCAAAGGCTTAATCCTGCTTTGATGTGATTGGCACTTATGTATTGTGAGTGTAAGAGTAAGAACAAGCTCAAAAGAAAGGGCAAGCGCTAGAGACCATGATGAAAACGACAATTGTACAAGAGTTTAAGAATAAGGGTAAGTGCAAGAGAGTATGAGAGAAAGGGTGAGTGCAAGATATCTTCAATTTTCTCAAAATTCCTATCACTAAAAGTAGACTCTAATTTGATTACATCCCAACAAAAAAAAATCAAAATCTAACGGTGGATGAAGGAGATATAGCACCTCAAAAATCATCCATATTTTCACTTTCTTTCAAGTTAGAAACATCTTTGCAAATCCAATACCAAATTTTTTTGGATCAAAAGTCTTCCTACTAGATACTTGTTATGCAAATTCAATACCAAAAATATTTGGATCAAAAGTCTTCCTACTAGATACTCGTTAATCTACATCTTGATCACGATTATGTAAAAAAAGTTCATGAAAATATCTATTTAATTTCCCATGATTGCCTCCCAATGGCAAAACATGCCCCATGTTTGTAAACTCAAAAACAAGAGCTGCCTTCATTAAAATGCACGCCATTTATTCATACTTCATTGTATGACTCTACAAATTTTATCACTCTAAGAAGACTTGATTTTGGATGCAGTCCAAGTGATTTCATCCAAAAAGGACTGTGGATGAAGAAGCTTTTGCTCTTCAAAATTGCTGCAGTCATCCAAATTGTCGATTTTCAACATTTGGCCCGGTTAAGGTTTAAGCCCTCTTTTGACTCAATAGTTTCATACTCATGCCTTCTCGTGTAAATCATCGCTTAGTTGTCAGTGAATGTATCACCTCCTCGTTTGCCTAAGTTTGGATAATACGTAATAATCATAGTGCTTAGTGTGAGGAAAAATACAACAATGGGATAAGGAGCTTATGGAACAGGTGAACAAAGAAACGAAAGACCAAGAGACGAGAGCTTGTGAATATGGGACATGTGAGAATGCGGAAAATGGGATGAGAGAATGAGTGAACAAGGTGATGAGGGAAAGAGGGATGAAGGAAACAAGGAAATATTATATACAACGAAGCACTTAACTTCAACTTGAACTTTTACCAATAAGTACTACGGATGCGTCAACACTAATATTACATAAGAATCTTAAAATTCAGACCCAAAATCAAGCAATTCTTGCAATGGTAGTTTAAAGGGCTAGCTGATTACTTTGTATAATTTGTGAGGCGGGGAGGAACTCAGCTCCTAAAGCCAAAATCTGTATTGCTAAGTAAAAAAAATCTCTACAAAATTTTCACAAAGCATAGAATCAAGAAACGTGGCTCGATGGCTGTAGCTAAATAATACAAATATTGTTGATCATGAGTCAAATCTTTCTCACTAAAAGTCAAAATCTTCCTACAATGGCCACAAGCTAAATACCATTTATTACTTTAATCTCTCAAAATTAAAAGTTTCAAGATTTAAAGATTTATCTTGGTTGCAAGTACGAAGCTTCTCCTTTCACTTTCTAAAATAAGGTTCTTCTTTAACCCCTAATTGTCCTTTGGGTATCTTTAGCCAAAAACTCATTTTTGAACAAAACTTATGCTCTACTTTAAACAATATGGTCTCGTAGTAGATAAAATGACAAATTCACCCAAGATCTCAGATAGATAGAAACTACGGTCCCTTCCTAAGGAGCCGGCGTGAATGAAGTGTCCGTTCGTAATGCTAACATCCCGATGGCCACCGGACAAGGGGAAATTAGAACAATACTACTTCCCCCTCTCGAGGGTGGACACTATAACTAGGCTAGTTTCTAGCCTAGTTACTAATGCGTTGAACTAATGCCTTGAAGATACTTGACATAACCCACGATCTCACATATTACCCTCAATAGTAGTTAGGTACAATCATGATCTTATGGTTGAGAGTGCAAAGAACATAGAGTAAATAATTTGTACATCATGCATGTAATATTTTGACAATTTAGGACTTTGGAAGTTCAAAAACAACACAGACTTTAGGGGTAAATTGGCCTATTATGAATCTAATACATTGATTGGTTGAAAGAAAAAAACAACATTTAATCGAAGAGTATGGACCTATAATCAGTTGTAGGTCATAAATACCATAGATCCCAAGGTACAATACTAGATTCACGGTCATGACAAAATCGTAAAGTGGTTCGAAAGATTACTGTTGCCATTACAGTGTCGGTTCAAGAGAGTAAATCAGTTGGGGGAGGATGGCCCGGTGTCAACTTGTCACTAAACCTGGCAACAGTAGCATGCCGTCGTGAAGCCAAGAATACACCCGAACATGTAAATATGTTCCAAATATGCACGGAAGCGAGAAGCAGAACGGCAGATATTGCTATAGAAAGTGAATAAAGGCAGAGCCCCCTCGCCCTGCTCGTCCTGCCCTCTTTGCTATTTGGTGGCAAAGCAGGAATCTGAGGACTCGGCGGCGCTGAAGCTGAGCCATTAACAGCGCCGCTGCCAGGCCGGCACACTGCCTTTCCTGCTTTTGCCCGTGGGCCCTCCTCCCATGAGCATGACCTCCCGGGGGCTCCGACTTCGGACACCCCCCATCGGCGCAGCATCGCAACAACTCCCCCTTCCTTCAAGAGAATCTTCCTCATTCCACCCACTCTACTCAGGCTATCTCAGTGAACAATACCTCTCAATCCTCCAATTCGATTCCGCATTGTGTCTTTCTCTACATCGGCTCTATCTAGCACTTCGGCAATTCTGCATCGCAATGTGTGTAGTAATCGAACCCAGCTAGTCTTTGTTCGGGACTTGTATCAAGAATATCCAGAATTATCAAGGAGGGACGTACATGAGTTTTGAATCCGAAGCCGCGGACTGTCTCATCATGTATCGATATAAGGCATTGTAATTCTATTCCTGCCACTTAAACCAAGCAAATTCATCGATGGAGTTTCTCAGGTATGTCTCTTCGATCGAAAGCTGATCGCATTGTCTTATGAGGTCGATAAATAAGTACGATGAACGTCCTGCGATCTAGCTTCCAGTTCTAACTGCAAAAATATTGAAGTAGTCACAGGCAACAATAAACTGAATGTAAGAGTATCAGCTAAAACTGCATTGTTTGTCGTAATACGCTCCAGGAGTATTCGAGCAGCGGCTTGCATCTGTGTTAGTCAGCAAAGAACTAGATTCGGAAGCATTTGAACTTTGGTGTAGATCCGAGGTTTCAGCTGGGTGTCTGCAAATTCATGAGGCTAGTCTTTGTGATTCAGCGTAGAAGCGTAGTGTACCGAGTTGGAACTCTGAGAGAACGCATGCGATTCTGGAGCCATCGTAGCACGGAGTGATAATTAGGGTGCTGGTAATGATGGTGGTGCAGGAGGAGACCAGCGGCAGCGATGATGAGGGGAGGTCGGGGGTTGTGGAGGTGGGAGAATGTGTTCATGGTGCTAGTGTTGGTGGTGAGTTACGGAGCGGAGAGGGTGACGGGGTACACGTATGGTGTAGGATTCGTGAAGCCGCTGTGCGATGACGCGCACACGTGCTACCAGACGCGAGAGATTGCACCCAACATGTGGGGGTTCATCGTAACGCTCCTGTGTCTGACAACAGACGCGTGGGGGTTCGCTTCCTCGTCGCAGTTCGCATGGCGCTTGGTGCTGGTGTTCGTCGCCGGCCCGATCATGCCCGTGTGGAGTCTGATCGAAGTGCTGGGCAAAGCCTTTGTCGGCATGGCCCTCACAACCAAGCTCGGCAAATCCACCATGACTGTCGCCAAGAGCAACTCCGCTAACATCATCGCGCAGTGCGACGTGCTGTTGGGCATGAGCGAAGACGCCGCCACCCGCTTCCCCGTCATGCACACGGAACAGAACTACAGGTCCGTCCATCTTACTACCCTCATTTATCCAAACTCATCCAACCTACGTTGTAATCCGAGCTTCATAATGAGGGGGTCCCATCTCCAATGTAGCAACGTGAGCTGCAGTCCTTGCAGTAAAGAAGTGTCCGAAGAACCACTGCAGACACGCGAGGGACCTGTACCATCTAGTTCAGTACAGTGCTGCCGATTGAACAGTTCATAGAATAGGAATCTTCCGGGTTTCCAAATGTTTTGTAACGGTCATCAGATAACATGCACACTCCCCGGGTTGCTAATATTCAATTTCTAATTCGAGATCAATCACTCATCTGTGCTAAACATCATTAAAACGGAATCTCATTGCATGTGAAGCTTAGGTTGGACTGGCAAACTCCAAATCATGAAAGATGGAGATTTGGTTACGAGGATCATGCCGTAGAAGTGATTCGGTAACCAATGATATTCAGTGAGGTTGATTCGAAATTCAGGAAGTTAAACACATTGCATTACAGTCAGAATCCTGGCTTAGCAATAGGACAGTATTGAATTGTGAGAACAGGTCGACTTTCTGAATGTGCGGAATTTATGACTTGAATGTTACTCCGAAGGGTATTAAAGTTTGTATACACTGTTACTCTTTATACAGCTTTCCTCGTCATTGAATGGTTTTGCTCTCTGGATTGGGTGTAGTTTAGTTGAATGTGCTGCTGATATGGATGGTGGGTGTATAACAGTATCGACGTATTGCTGACGCCGCTGGAGGTGGGGAATCGGAGGGAGAGCGAGGCGCTGGTGCTTCTGAACGACCGCGGCAAGGAAGCGCTGCTGCGAGCGAATGTGCTGCCCAAGTACGAGCAGCTGCGATTCCTGCAGGGGTACAGTGGGCTGGCCATCACGGTGTCCGCGGCGCAAGCAGTCGGGTACATCTTCGGGGTGATCTCGCGTGCCAGTCAGACACTGAACGTGACGCCCATCGAGCGCATCTGCATGGACTTAAGCTTCATCGTGCTGGTGAAGGCGGGTCTGTACACCATCGCCAGCAGCTGCCATCACCCGCTCCTGCTCCACGTCTCCGCAGAGCACGAGGAGAGCATCCTGGAGGCTTGCAAGGACACCAAGTACAGTGAGAGTGACGAGTTCGCCGTTGAGATAAAGACGCTCTTGTGCACGGAGCTCGTGCTGGCGATCTTGCTCGGGATCAGCTGCGTCGGCATTTGGCACGTCATCCAATTTACGCCGTTCGATGCCATTCCCAGCATTTTGTTCGCCTGCGGGCTGGGCTTGCAGATGATCATCGCGCTGCTCATGTTTGGGAAGTCCATTCACATCCCCAGCATGTTGCGCACCAAATTCTGCTCAATTTTCATCGTCGCCATCTGCTCGCTGGTGAATGTTGCCGCCTACACCATGGCCATCGTCGCCACCTTCCGGAATTGGCACACTAGCGGCTTCAGCTTCAAAGGGTACCTCTCCAACTCGTTGCCACATATCGGCTGATCGTTGTCGATCTACATTCTAAGCCAGGGTTCATAGTGCATGTGGAAACAAGGGAACTTTCTGCTGCTGCGAAGCACAAAGTAGAAATAGTGAAGTCCACAGCAGAGTTTCACTTGCTTTCTTAGCCGTTTTCTTTCTTTTTCCTCACGAAACGAGCATGAGCAAGATTTGTATCATTCTTTCTGTCAAGAAACCAACAAGGTTGTATTGTACCAGTACGTGTCTACACCCGACTGAGTACCTTGCACTTCTTATGGTATTGTGGCTCGTTGCTGCATTCAGTGAACTATCTTCATTAAGAAGAGAATTGACGTCCGAGGAGTGCCCAGCAAGATCTCTGAATCCTCTGCAGTTTCGTAAGAGGGTTTGAAATTCCCAAGATGTGTCCATGTGCTTCAAGCATGAGTTCCGCCCACTAAATGTAAACAAGGTTTGGCCTGTCAGACCTAAAAATGCACTCGCTGCAATCTGCACATGTTCGCGCCGTGCTCAGCAGCTTGCCTTTTTCTTATTCCTTATATTATCGGTTTCACCAGCCCCGTTATTTCATGTTCCATACACTTCGAAACCAACAAATGATACGAGTACAATATTAGAGGCCCAAAATAAGGATATACACGAGGCTGTACGTTTCGAACAACCACATTTGATGACAGGGACAAGCCGTCAATAATCTCAACTTTTAAATTTCTGGGTTTATATTTAGTTTAGAAAAAAAAGCTTTAAGGTGTCATTAATGGGGATGAACGTTATACAATCTTTGAAATAGATTTAGGGCAAACCTCCATGTACCCAACCCAACTATTTTCTTGTAACCTCTTCATTGAAAATTATGGAGTACTTACTTTCTCATGATATACATGAAGAACCACTTTCACGTAAACCTAAGAAACTCTAATTTAATGAGAAATAGTGTCCACTCTTGTAACAAAATACTAATCTTCTCCAAATAGAATCTTGGCAAGTCTTAAAACCTCACTTCATCAACATAATATATGTTTAAAAAGACAAGTCTCCGATTTGTAAGTCTCCACGAGGATCACCAGTGCGATGAAATGAAACACATGTGGGAAAATCCTGGTGGTGATCTTAGTAAAAACTCGCTTACTTTCTAGTAGAGAAGCTTATATTAGATTTTTGGAAGTCATCAAAGTGGTGACCGAGTTGGTAAACATGCTTTGAAATAGCCTAATAGTGATAAAACCAATCAATAATCACAAACCACCGATTGGATATTATCTGGAATCTTGCTATTAATTTAGACGATGTGGATCAATTTTGGAGGCTTAAAGCTCCATAGAGTGCAACATTGAAATATTGCAATATATTTGAGCTTCATTTTGTTGTCTAAAATAGAAATCATTTTCCTTCATAGTGGAAATGCTACTAGCCTACTACTACGCCTATTGTAACTCAGATACTTTCGACTTGAAAGTTGTTTTGTCCCAACAACACACTTCTATTATAACACTTTCTCGACTCAAAGAATAGTTTTGCAATGGTAAAAAACTAATCCAAATATACAAAGAACCTCAATTCCATCAGAATGGTGGTCTCTCACGTGCCATTTCGGTAAATGAGATGGGTTATTTTGGACGGTGTCACTAAAATGTCATATTATTCTTATACCATGCACATCCTATATTATATCCATTGGTTTCTGTTATATCACCAATATATTCACTAATATCACACATATTGACAGTTTTTGACCTCTATAGAACAATTAAAGGACAAATCTTTCTCAACGGGTGCTTAAAATCATTATTGTCTCTGAAAAGCTTTTGAAATTTTTTTACTTTTCAAGGCCTCCAGGGTCAAAAACCTACAAAACTATGTTTTGTAATGTTTTGAACACCTCAAACGTTCCATTTTCACGGAATTAAGGAAAAGAGTCCATATCTAGACTCCTTGCACTTAGATGCATGTTTTATCTTTATCACACATTGTTTTTAGTTAAGACATTGATTACAAAAACTAGATCCAAGTTGGAATGCAACCTAGCAAATCAAATTAGAATTGAATAGAGGATGAAGGAGAAATAGCTCTCCAAGGACCATGTGTGTTTTTTTTCTTTAGTTTTTTTTGTATAATTCAAACATCATAGCAAATCTATTATCAAATTTATTCCAGTCAAAAAACTTCCAAATAGATAGTTTTAGATTTCTCCCACAAAACATCAATAGACTAATAAGTTTCTTGAATCCCAAAGTTGATGTAAGTAGTTCCGTGCAATGGAAGACTATATCCCATGTTAAAAACTCCTAAAACTAAAGGTGCTTGCCAAAAAAATGCATTCTTTAAATTCATAATATGTTTCATTGATGAGCTATTTGTATCACAAAAACTTGACATGAGATACCAACTCATCAAAAATGGACGTCAATAAAGAATTTTGGCTCTTCGAAGTTTCATGTTGCTATCCAATATGTTGAATTTCAACATTTGGTGCATTTAAGGATCAAGGTCTAGTCATGCCTGTGTAAGGTCTAGTCATGTCTTTGTTATATTTGAGTCACATCAAAGTAATAGATAAAAGACATAGGGTCTGACATAGTGTGCTGGAGAAGTAGTGATGAACTTGAAGGATCATGTGGGGTGGGTGTTTCTTTTGAAAAATTTAGAGTCAAGGGTCATGCTAAACCTCAAAGGTTGTTTCTGTGTTTTTGAAGGAGCTCACAATTTAGGAGTAAATTTTGATATTGTGGATGTTGCTCATATAGGTACAATGGTGATATATAAAGAGATGATATATGCTTGCAAAAAACACTTCTCAACACAAAGTGCCTCTTATACTAAAAATGCTCTTAGAGAGGGAGGTTGTTATAGAGGGAGGTGATTGTATATGCAGATACATGTTTTTTTTATTACGTGATAGAAAAAATTAATTAGATATTAAGAAAAAAAATTGAACCAATGAGAAAAAGTACATCAAATCACTTAAAGGGCTGTTTTGACCTATTTATTGCTTCAATATGTATACGAGTTTAATTTATATTCGCTTACAAGAGCCATAAAATTTGATGTGTGCATCTTGCCTCCCTCAAGGCTTCCCAAGAAGTCAACACCAAGCATGCCTTCATTGGAGCCATGAGTGCCTAGATTCAAAGATCAACGGCTTCAAAATTGAGGTCTCTATTATTGATAAATTTCTTAACGTCCTTAGGACGTAATTCTTGTTAGACCAAGTTTATCTCATCTTCTGAATCCTTTTGAACTTGGATCATTCTTTGAGGTTTTCGCTATTCTCAGAACATAAATGCTTTGAAATTCAAGAACCGTTGCAAGAAGACTTAGTGTGTTACTGTGTTTAACATGAGGATAAAGACCAAACTTCCATGGTGTCTAAACTATGTTGAAGGGCCAACTTTAAAGCTCAAAAAGAACAATTATAATTTAATTTTTAAAAAATTTTTTTTGGTCTCTCCGGAAAAATTTGGTTTTGTAATAATATTCAACCCAAACATTTGTTAACCCTTAAACGCCCATGGGGTCTAAAATAGGCAGCCCAAAATTGGATCACAACATCTTTTGGACTTGGGCATCATGAATAGTGCACTATTTGAACTTGGGCATCATGAATGGACCAATCAATGATGAGCTTGCAACCTCCTACAAGGTTATGTACAACCCCAACCTACCTACCACAATCCTTTTAAAGCACAAAATCACTCGTACAAATTGTGATTTGAATTGTAAAATTTCACTTTTTGAATGCATCTTAAGGAGGTGACCAGTTTGACATCAAAATATATGTGAAAAGTTGAGCACAATGAGAGCTACAGGGAAGATTTTGTTGGAATCAAGCCCCTCGGGCTTGCTTGGGCGTTTAAGGGTTAACCCCTAAAAATTCACAAAAACCAAAATCGCTTTTTGAGATTTTGGGCAGCTCATTTGAAGGGGTTAAAATTGATATTTTTGCATAAGACTTTTACTGGGTGCTCCCCATACTATAATGTGTATGTGGTAAAATTTGCAAAGCCAAATTTTAATTATAAAACCTTCATCTAGAAATTTTAGGTTTCAAGTCCAAAACGGGCAATTTAAATTTAGCTTTTGAAGTATTCTTTTTTGGAAATATGTTCGATACCAAATTACTATTCAAATTCCAAACTGACCGAAGTCAAAAAGTTTACCAATTTTACTAGGGCAACCTCCAAAACTTTCGGAAACAATCTTCACAATTTCCAGTAATTTTACAATTTTTTCTTTCAAAAATTGCCAAAATATGAGATTTTGGATTTTTTCCAAGATTTTTTTCAATATATATATATATATATATATATATATATATATTTTATTTTATTTTTTTTTTTTCAAAATTCACCTATTCATAAAGGCACCTACTCACCATCCAAATTTTTCTTAAACTAAAGATGTTATATGTGGTGCTTGTTTTACTATATTGTTATTTTTAGACCTATTTTCATAAAATAATTTACATGAAGGTCAAAAAACGTGGTATGAGTCTCTAAAATTATGCATGAGCGTACCCAAGTAACTTGATTACCTACATGAAAAAAAATGAGGAACAAATGTTTGGAGTAACAATCATCAAGTTGCCCTTGGCACCATTGAGACAATGCCTCTCAAGCAGCGGCAAAAAAATTGTTGGACAATCTTTTATCGTTATGATCTCACAAATGACAAACATGCAAGAGTGAAGCTAGGTCATGAGCCATGAGCAATGAGCATTGAGTGGTTAGCAGAAACTCTTGAGCGGTGAGCTTAGTATGAGGTTTTTGTTCTCAGGAGCCTCGGTACGTGCTTGTTACAATATTGGACATCACATTGCAGCCTTTGAAGGTGACGCCAACATATTTGAGGCTCTCCTCGCACCATTAAGCAACCCTCCTCCACCACAACAGAAAGTCCAGGGACTTCGTGTATCTCACAAACCTAAAGAGCCTCCTCAAAAGCGACTTCGTTCCATTCGCTTTTGTGCGTAAGTTGTATACTTGTAAATTTTATGCATTTATGTATATGATGTCTTTTTTTTTTTTTTTTTTTTTTTTAAAAAAAAATTTCTTTGTTTTTCATTTGTACATAACTAACTTTATACTACATTGTGTTTGAGAGCTTCATCGGAGGCCCTCTCGGAGGCCCTTTTAACCAGTCCCCTTGATACCTTTACTTTACCTTGTTATGCACAAGATATGGCTATGGCTTTAGCAGAAGCCCCCTCACCTTCTTTAGTTTGGAAGCGACGTACTTATAATCCTAAAGTGCATAATTACATAGACATACAGGCTGAGGAGGACAATACCTTCACTACCTCTTCAGTTGAGGGTAGTTCTGACTCCAACATATTTATGTAGTATTACATATGTGCACATTTTGCTTTAATTTCTTATTGATTTCAGTATATGTTTATGTTGATCACGATTATCATAGATATATGATTGCGTATATACACAGTGGTACTAATGTATGTAAATTCTAATTTTGATCAATCTTATTCAAAAATTGAACCCATATACCAAACCACGGTTATAGGCTACCTTCTCAAATAATGACTCTCTTGAATGTAGTTCTATATGAAATTTTTGGCTCTTACACTTGGACATCATCTTGTAATATAATCATTTAACACGGTCATAGGTCCATAGTTGGTTACAATACTATGCGTTACTGCTAAGAGTTTATTGCTCATTGCTCATTGCTTAAGACTTAGCACCCCTCGACTCTGGACCACTAAAATGCTCCTTCTGTGAAACGCCCCTTGGAAGCAACTCAAGCAAGTACATTGCTTCTGTTCATTTTGTATTGATTGCTCAATTGATCAACCCCTAAAGTCCAAATGAGCCCTAATAGGGTCGATATGACTCTTGTCACGCTCTCAATTCCTAAATATAAATCATATGAAGTTGAAATTTTTTGCAGATTCTAGATTCTAGATTGTAGGTTATTTTTCCATACCTTTCTTAATAGTTATATCGAGCTTCGCAATTCCTTACACTTTGAATGATACTCATGGTCAAAGTTCGAAAACACTATTCAAAATGTGCCCAAACTCCCGACTATGGTATATGCTCATTTATTTAAGGTCTCCCCAAAGTCAATCATATTGCAATAACTTCAAAAATTCACCAAAAATTGACATGTTATTTTTTTCAAGTTTTGTTTTCTGTACATGTAGACGAGGTACTGATGCCGTTTAAGTTTCCAATTCAAGAATTTTCCACATGCCTTTATTATTGTCAAAGCTCCGCCTTTGTATTTGCATTTCAACGTACCTCCATGTGAATAATCAAGCATTTCTATAGATGGCACAGGTCCAATAAGGGTAAACATTATATAGGCATAATCGTAACTTGCTTAGGAACAAGGATTTGAAGAGCCTCAATTCAAATTTACTCTCAAAAATTGTTTTTTTTTGCTCATGGAACACTTCAAACCCATTTCACAACTCGGGAAAAACCTTATATTTCAACTTTGAACATTATGATCTCACACTTGATAAGAAATTTGAATTTAAGATTTCATACACACATACACGTACAAGTTAACCCCTAAAGGTCCAAGAAAGCGGAAATCGCTTTTTGGAATTTCCGCAGGGAGAAAATTCAGCCAACTTTGACCATTATAATCTCCAAATTGGAGAAAAAGTAACGGTTCAAATTTGACATTCGAGAAAAGGGTCAAGTTAACTTCAAGATCCTACGGTTGGATCTTCTAATCAATGCTTAGATTGAGTTTCTTTGCACCTGAAGTAGAAGAAGGTTCTTTTTGATAATTTAAACAATTTTAAATCAAGGACCTTTAGGGGTTAAGTACTAGATCCTAGGTTACATACTCAAAAATTAAATTTCTCAAAAGTTAGAAACTTACACCTTACAATGACCGAGGACTGGTTTGAAGCTTACAACATTAACCCCTAAAGGACCAGAAAATCCGAAATGGCTCTCGGCTGTTTTGGGCAGCTTAGTTGAGGGGTCTAATTTGATCGTATGAGGGTGTAATTTGGTAGGGTTGTGGAAAAACATACATACTTTGAGTGGTAAAAATTGCAAAGTCAAATTCCAAAATGAGAATTTTTTGACACTCATTTTAGTTTTGGACCCCAAAACGGGCAGGACGGGTTGGGTGGGTAGCCAATGACGGATGACGATGTCAGAAGGGGCAGCAGTTTGGGCATGGCAAGTGATATAGGTGCGGGCAGGGGTTTTAGCAAGGGTTTAGCCTGACCCGACATTGCATTGGAGTTCGCAATTCGAAAATGGAGGCCCCTAGTTCAGAAGGTGGTTGATTCACATCAATTGGCGGCTACCAAGAATTGAATATCAATTCAAAATTCAAAGTTTCAAACATCACACAAGCATGAACGTTGCAACCAGAACATCATATCATACATAGATCTTGAACAATCTTGAAACAAAAAACTTTTCACACCATAGTACAAAAGAATGCAAATAGCTACAATGGGGAGCTCCATGAACTTGATTGCAACGGCAGAATTCGGTGAAACACATGAAAAGGCACAGACAAGCGATGCCTTGAAGCTCTGCCAGGAGAGTGTGAGAGATGAGGGAATTCAATCTGGAGATGCAACTTTGAAGGAATCAGAGGACACGTTGGGCGGGAGTGCAGGTCCGGTAGCTGAATCGCCGGAGCTCGTTGGGTGCGACATCCTGGTTGCTGCGGCGAATCTAGACAGTACCATAGGATCCAGATTGGAAGGTTGCCAGCCTCCGATCGGACGCAGCAGTGACCGAACAACATCAGCAAGACTTCGGCAATCGACTGCAGCAGCTTGTCAGGGAGTGAACATTGACACTGGAGTGATCGAGTACATCGATGCCAGCAGTGGAGGTCAGGTCCGTTGGGGGAGGCGACTGCCTTGTGTCAAAGAGGATGGTAGACTGTCGTACTAACCATTCGAAATTGCTTGTTGCCTGCAGGAACAGGTCTGGCTATAGTTAGAGGAGATTTTGAGGGGGCAGATCTAACGGTTGCAGCGCCGGCGACCTCCAGGAATAATCTTCCGAATCGACTTCGATCTTGGGCTGTTCGTAGAAACCTGCGGAAAGATCGAACGGAAGCTCTATTATTGTTGTTGGACCCCAAGTATTTACGCAGTCTACGCATTCGCAAGAAGTCACGAGCTTGGCCAAAGATTCCACAACCCAACAATTTTCGACACCACTTCTACAGGCAAGCAGCACATATATTGGGTTGGACTGAACAACAAGTTTTCGAGGAGGAGTTTATCGAAATTGTGAGATCTACATTTCCAGACAAAAACAATGCCACCACGACAGAGATCATGCAAGAAAGGGAAGGAGGTAAACAAATCTCAAAACTTCATGAACCCAAGATGCAAAAACTCATGATTTTGAACTGTAGATCTGAAACCTAGTTTTGTGCATGAAGATGGAGTGGGACGGCATTCCCATCCGGAGGAGTGCAAGATTAGTCCAGGAGCCAGAGACAATACAAGCTCCTCCTACACCACCATCTGGGCCAAAGCATGCTAGGGTGGAACACTTAGTACATCACCCTGTCTTTCTGCAGGGTGTAGCCAACTTCAAGGGCCTGTTTAGCATAGATCCCACTCCTAAAGTACTAATTTTATAATGGTCGATGATAGCAAAACTTGTGAAGTTTATTAATTTAATTGGCTCCACCTCAAAAAATGTAGGGAGCATCTCCAAATTTGTACTTTTCCACCTTTTCTAGGATACAAACCTCTCAGAGAAATTAACACAAAAGTACAAAGTTTATGATTTATAAGATAGAGTAGTACAAATTCACCCATCAATTATGGAAATATATGTATAAAGCCATCATATGCACACTTGGAATGTTGGTAGAGATCTACCGCTTATAGTGAAATTTACGGTCAAAGTGCCCAAATTCATTTTGAATGGCATTCACTCAAAAAGTATCCAATTTTTGTTTTTTTCTTCTCCCCTCTCTCAGAGTGTATTGCATGTGTGTAAACGGTGGATTTCATCGAAATGAATGTGATTGTATAATTTGTAGACACCTCTCATCTTCTACACTGGGTACAAAATTTGTACCAAAGGTACCGATTCGGGGAAAGAGAAGTGGCGCTTCCTGCGATTAATGCGACCGACAAGGCATTGTCGACGCTCGGTTAGAGTTAGTTAATTTCCTTCGGATTCATCACGTTCATGACAGATCGGCGGCGCATCCTCTTCTTGTCTTGTCGAGAGAACGTTCGACGAAGGCGATCCCGAGTTTTGGAGGAGAATTTTCGGGCCTCTCTGCAATCGCTCGCATTTTGGCGCGATCGTGTTTTGCTTGTGATGTGACGAATTGTTTTGCGTTATTTGCGGGAGTTTCGTTTTGTCGTGAATCTTGAGGAAGGTCCGGAAGATCACCTGTTATGGGAACGCTAGAATGGGACAACGCCCGTCGAGGCATTTCGCAACCAGAGGACGCGCAAGTTCGGCCGCAGCGGCTATAGCCGCAGGCCAAGCGCGTCTTTGCGATGCCAACAATCGCGTGTTAGGCAAGCTCGAAGGCGCGCACGTTAGCGAAAGAGGCGTGAGGCTAACCGACTTGTAATCTGACGCCGACGATTTGAAGCGATTGAGATGACAGAGAGGTCATCGTCTCGCATAGCGAGCAAGCTTGCTCGTGCTATCAAGGAGGAGTTGAGAGATTGCCCTACACTACAATGTAGGCGTGTCATCGTTGAGAAATTGTTGAATCACAACACCTTCGCCACCGATGCCCGAGTACTATTCCGGACTCACGGGACGCCAAATCGGTGTTTGTTTTCGTTGAGAGTATTCGGACGGAGCTCCAAGCGGTGAAGAATGCAAATTCAAGGTATTCTTGGCTAGAAAGGGGCCCCGCTTGATGCCGCCGTCGGCGAAGGTCGATGATGGGTCGAGAGCTGCAGGGAGGGTGCTTCAAGTTCATCCACGGAATATCCGTCTTTGGCCGTAGGTAGGAGGATCGGTGTAGACCCAGCAAACCAATTTCAGCTTTGCTCGAGAGAGCTAAGAGAGCGGGTGTGTCTGATTACGTGAAAGAGAAGGTGCTGCTGTGGTGGACTCAGCAATCCCGAGTTTCTCCAAACAAGAAGGACGTCACACGAAAGCGGATTGGTAGAAACGAATATGATGTGCATGCCACTCATTACCTCACCGACACTCAGGTGCACATGCTTACTTACTGATGTTTTGGTTGTGAAAATGTGTTATGTGATGGTGTACAAAGTTCCATGAATATACATGGTTTTTTATCATATGGCTCATGTACAAAGTTCTGTGAATTTGTATTAAATATGTGTTGTTTCCATGTTTTGGGCAGACTCAACTTTATTTGGGATTTCGAGATGCGCATCCGGAGTGCAGAATCAAGCAAAGGGCTTTTGAGTATTTAAAACCGTGGTTTGTCAAAACCCTTAAAGACCGAAATACTTGTTGTATCTATCATGTTTGAGATGGATATGATGAAACAGGGCTTGATTGCCTTGAGAGACTCAAAGACCGGTTTGCATTCTTCTATACAATGTACATGTCTCTCATTATGTGTGCGGTACTAATTCCACAGATTGTGAAGCTCATTCACATGTTTATGACAGTTGACTAGCATGTGGATGGCATGTGTGTGCCCGAAAAGGACTTGGACAAGTGGCATCGTTTGGAGTGTTTGATGGGGCGCCCCGAGAGTGTGGAGTGAAGAGACTCGAGTTTTGTCCTCATGAGTCATCCCTTTCTTTGTGACCGAGAAAGTAAAATGGAAATGTTTTGAGAAACTAACGTTTGGAGTGGATGAGGAATCTGGGCAGGAAAGAAAAAGGATTCAAGAGGTCTTTAAGGAGACCGCACCGGGTGAGTTTGTGACATATTTAAGGTCTAAGGTAGGCACTTTTGTAACCCATAATTTTGTGGCTAACTGGCAAGATGGAGAGTGTAGAAGAATGATGGAAAACCTTCCATTTGGTGTGTTGATTTCGCACATAGATTTTGCTGAGAACTACTCCTTCGCAATCCGAATGAGGTCTGATCCATGCAATTGGTTTAGCACTAGTATTACTATTCTAGTTCATATCACATTGTATAGAATACCTCCTGTGATAGATGGTGAGGAAGGTGAAATTGCAAAGTACACACATTACTACATATCAGATGACAAAAACATGATAGTTTGTTCGTTCAAAGAGACCTTCTCGCGCATTGGGATTGGATGCTTGCCTCGGTGTTCGACCTTCCGAACATTGGGTGTATTCCGATGGTTGTCTTTGCCCAATTTAAGGGCGCTAAAGCCATGTATTTTGTGGCGCGTTATCCCTGGCTAACCGGATGCTCCATGCGGTGGAACTATTTTGGTAGCGGCCATGGTAAAGGTGAGTCATAAAACCGTTATTGATGTAGTAGTTTCATACTTTTGTTAGACGGTCTGGTATTGGTTTTATTGCTATAGATATTTATCGTGGTCTTGGGGTGAAAGTGATACACAAGTCTTTTACTGCTGTTGTCGCACACTTCGAGTACAAAATTACTCTTTAGAGTGAATCTACTCTTTTAGGTGGCATTTTTAAATTAACGTGGCACACCCGAGTATAAAGTTTGCCAAACAGAATAAAAATGGTAGGTATTTGAACTCAGAGTCTTTGTGTGAGTACAAACTTTTCCACTTAGAGTATATTTGGGAAGGTTTGTACTATAATGATTGGTGTTAGTGCAAAGTCGACCACATAGAGTCACATTGGTACTATTTTCTACTATAATGTAGAGTGTGGGTATGAATGGTATAAATGGTATGAATGGTATAAATGGAATGAATAGTATAAATGGTATGAATGGTATAAATGGTATGGATGGTATAATTGGTATGAATGTTATAAATGCTACGAATTATTGTGGTACAAAGTAGTATTATTATGGTACAAAGTGGTACGAATGGTATAAATGGTATGTGGTTTGAATTTGGGTGGCCCTTGATGAGTCGAAAATCTGGTATTTGAGAGACAAGTGGTACAAATTATTATACTCTTCAGGCCTACATGAGTACAAAAATTCATGAGCAAATATACACATATTTACCTTGCTTTATACCTAGTTTGCCTATAGAGCTACTTTATTCGAGTGTATTGTACTAATTTGTGGCGTGATATTTATCTCATTGGCGGTGAATGGGATGGTCTTTGGGGCGGTTGTCAAGAGGGCCTTGAGGACGCACCAAATTCAAAGACCACGAGGATGAGTTATCCAATGCCCAAAATTGTGTTAATTTCTTAAAGACTAAATTATCACACCGTGCCTTGAGTTCATATGAAGGATCAAAAGTGGTGCCTGTTTTCGTGAGTTTTGGCATATTGCTATTGATGATGTAGACAGACCATTGACTGGGGTTGTAGAACACTCTTTGGCTCACGGCAACTTCACTCTATATTGGGGGCATCTGAGGCTGATCCTACGCTATTGCTAGTTCGAGATTTATCGTGCTTTTGTGCACCATGTATAGGGCAAGATTGGAGTAATTGCGGCGGCGATCTCTCATGTACAACAATCGTGGCGGGCGATTCGTTTGAGGCCTTATGACGTTGGAACTGCTCGACAAAGAAATAGAAGCCAATGACGACCCCACGAATTGGTCGCATGGTGGAGTTGGTGTTCAACATGGTGATTTAACACAAGTGGGGATAACTTCATGATACCTGTTTGAGCCGGGAAACGCTTTGAAAAAGTGGAATTCTATATACTTCAGTGTGTAAAAGCCAAGGTTGAAGTGCGTGAGGATTTTCATTGTCCATGGGGTGGATTTTTCAGAAGGGGTGATTCCGTGATTTGCGGTACCTATTACCAAAAGTACGGTACGAGACATGATACTTATGTATTATTAGAGAAGTCGAAAGTAGCATATGTCGAATCTCATTTGGTCAGGGCTTGTAAATTTCCTATGATATTAGCTCCCCATCAAGTGAAGGGTAACCTTGCTGTTTATAAGCTAGGGATTGAGAGCGAAATTGTCATTAAGGAGGCACTCACCCAATGGTGGTCGTGAGTACATGTAGGGGCTTTGTTGCCTTGTGATAATAAACTTCATATTCAAAGGCAGTTTTTATTGCCATGCATAAAAACCTAAGAAATGTCATTGTGTAAGGCTTTGGGCATGCGATAAGAATAAGAAGATTTGGTGTTGTGAGGGATGGGTGAGAAAGTAGTTGAAGTTAGAATGGTTGTTGTACACCAAAGAAATTTGGCTTGAGTGGTAAGTGAAGGTAGAGGGTTACTGGAAGTGCAACAGACATGTAATAAAATCTCATCATATTCACATTAATGGACAACACTTTACAAAATCTAAACCAATTCCACTTCAATATGTGACTTTTCATTTTCACATTCACACAAAAATATGGGCTAAGTCACATGATTATCACTTTAATGCACATAGTCACATGATTATCACTTTAATGCACATGTCTTTGCAAAGTCATTTAACCCCTAAAGGCCCAGGAAAGCCGAATCGGCGTTTTGCAGTTTTGGGCACCTTAGATGAGAGGTCAAATTTTGGTGTTTTGGGCTGTAATTTGGTGTGTGTGTCGGGAAACATAGTAATTGTGTGTGGTAAAATTTGCAAAGTAAGATTCCAATTTTAGTGCCTTGTAGAGCAAATTTTTGATTTGGAGTTGAGAAAGGGCAGAACGGGTTGTTGTTGTGGCCACTAAGGAACAAGGTGGAAATGGGGGCAGTTGCGAGGGTCACTCGAGAAAACTCCAGAGGGGCAGGGGTTCCAAGCAGGGTTTTGGAGGACCCAACATTCGGCAGAATTGAATGCTTTGGGACTGGCCAAAGATTGACGCCCCCTCCAAATACATGTCATAACTACAAACTTCGTGAAACTGGCGGCTGAGAACACACTGACATGGGGCGATTCAAATTTCAGAATTTGAATGAGAAACTCATGGAAAGATGTTGGGAACAACAAACAGCATACATCAAATCCAAAGCATATTTCAAAAGTAACAAAAATCCATTATGGCTAGTTTTGCAAATTCTTTGGACGGGGTTCCTGTGACTGCTGCCATCATTTCACTAGCAACTACCGATTCGAGAGAGGCGAGTGCAACAGTAGGAGAAGGATTCATCGAGGTGCCAGTATGGACCGAAAATGATCAGAGCACTGAAAATGGTGATTACGCAGTAGAGTCTTCGGCCAGGAGATCGAACAGCTCCTTCGTGGTCCAACTGTACTTGCCGCCGAGGTTGAGCTTCAGCGAGAGGAATCGGCGGCGAACTGTACGTGCCAGGGAGGTCGACGAGTTCCTTCGGAGGCGTACTGCAGCTGCCTCCGACCGTCCAGCTTCAAGGTCGCCGCTGCATCAAGTTCGGCAGCCTGCAGATCATCACCAACTTCGGCAGCCCATGCGCCAGTGAGCGATCAGATGATTGCACAGATCGAGGAGCGATCACATCAACGGGTTCGAATACATGAACATGAACTTGGTTTGCATGTGGAACTTGCATGGTAAACTGACATCACATCAACTGACTAATATGACCATATGCAGGAACCCAATACTGCGGTTGTGAGTGTCGGAAACTTGCAGCCACTTCTTATTTCGACATTGCCGCCTCCATCTGCCGATCCAGAAGCTCGCCTTCGTTCCTGGGCTGTACGCAAACACCTTCGAGCACATCAGATTCATGACCTCCTTTCACTGCTTGATCAAAAACATTTGCGCAGTTTACGCGTTCGTAAGAAGTCCAAAGCTTGGCCAAGAAATCCACAAGCAAATAATTTCCGACACCATTTCTACAGGCAAGCCGCACATATTCTAGGGTGGGTTGATCAACACGCTTTTGAGCAAGAATTTCTTGATATTGTCAAATCTACTTGGCCCGATACAAGCAATGCCTCCACGTCGATCATGGAAGAAGTCAAAGGAGGTGAGTATCTCTTGTGTAACATGTACCTAAATTTCATAGTTGAGAGTTATGAGTAATGTCTAACTTGGAGAATACAGATGGAGTGGGACAATATTCCAATGAGAAGGAGTTCACGTCTACAGACACAACCGGAACCAACTACGGTTCCTCCAAGCCCACCATCTAGTCCTGAAGCAATATTACCTCCTCAACATCAAGAATTGCCAGATCTAGGACCTGGAGTTGAGCTCATGACCTTCCCTGATACAGATGTTGGCTTCAACGGCGAGTACTTGAATTCGCAATCTCCAGTGCATGCGTATTACCCAAGCTCAGAAGAATTGTGTAATGAAGAAGGAGAAGATGATAGTGGTATGGAGAGAGCTGCAAGTCTTGAGGATATCCTCTGGCCACCTGAAGTCTTGCTTGCAGCAATAAACTTTGGCCGAAGAGGACGGAAGAGAGGTGGTGAGATCTACAATGCTGGACCTGATCCCGAAGAAGCAAGCGGGAGTGGTGAGATGCACGGACCAGCGCTGCAGCTAGGCGTCGACCAAGATTGCGGTGATGCAACGGCGTTGCGACTAGTATGGGACTCAAGCCGGCGGACTGCGGGCTGGCACAGCGCCGCGGCCACGAGGTCGGGCCACGTCGGCGAGTCAAGCGCGTCGGCTGCCAGCTGGGGTCCGGCGCCGAGCGCAGCGGGGCATCTCCAGCCGAACAGCAGCAACGGCCGGCACGCCTGCTTACCCGGGCACCAGGGCCTTCCTGTGGCGGGTGCATCGCCTTCTGGCCTTCCCCTTACAGGCCATACGCTTGGGCTACAAGGGCAACCAGTAGTTGTGACTTCAGAAGAAAATATTGGTCAATTCACATTGCAGCCAAATATTTTTATTGGGGAGAGAAGTACTGGTATTGGGCCTGGAGAATTCTATGGCAATGATACTGAGGGCGGTAATAATAATATGGAGTGGGATGATGATGTTGAGGAAGAACATATAATAAGAAGGAGAATGACACGCAATGGTGTGAGGGATGATTTGGGTGGGAATGATAGTGAGGACTTACCCAATTTTGAAAGTGCCTCCGATAGTGATGGAGATAATCGTAACGATGGGTTACCCCATCAACAAGAGGATATTAGGTGGCAATTTAGGAATGAGACTTGGGGAAACCCAAGTATTATGTATAATCCAATGCCGATATCATTTTTGGGGAAACCCATGGGTCCTTCTCGTCATCATCGTGGTATGCCAAGTTTTATGGATTTATTTGGCCTCTTTTGGACTCCACACATGTTGGCCACTATTGTTCAAGAAACTAATCGGTATGCAAATGCTCCTTTAGATGAGCATGGAAATACCAAAGGTGGTCCTACTTGGGAGAATATGACAATTTCGAGCCTCAAAGCATTTATGGCCTTAGCCATATATATGGGGTTGAGGGTTCAACCTAATGTAAGAACATATTGGATGCGTGATGACCTCTTTGGATGCCCAAGTATTTCAAATATATTTACACGGGCCCGATTTCAAGACATTAGGAGATGTCTCCATCTTACAAACATGGAAGGACAAACTAGAGGGGACCCGGGTTATGACAAAATCGGTCAAACAAGATGGTTAGTCAATGCTATGAGAGATCAATGTAAAAGGCATGGTTTCTTGGAAAATATTTGACCATTGATGAAATGATGATTCGCTATAAGGGGACATATTCACCGATACGTCAATATATGCCTAAGAAGCCTCAAAAGTGGGGCTTGAAGGTTTGGTGTTTGGCATGCTCGATTTCAAAGTTCGTATGGAATTTCGAGATCTATTGTGGAAAAGACAATATTGTAGCCCCCCTTCCCATAGAACAACCTAATATTGTTCTTGGCGATGCTCGATTGGCCCATAATGTAGTTATGAGGTTAGTGGATGGCCTTTGGAACTTAGGCCATTGCGTGACAATGGATAATTACTTCACTAGTTTTGGACTTTTCACAACTCTTTTATCACGGGAAATGTATGCATGTGGGACAATAAGGGCAAACCGGGTTGGTCTTCCCTTAGATTTGAAAAACACCAATTCTTTCAAAAATGTGCCTCAAGGCACAACTTTATGGAAAATGCATGACACCCGCACGATATCATGTGTTATGTGGAAGGATAAGAAGCCCGTGCTTCTTATTTCCACTCATTATTTGCCAATTCAACCCCATGTGAGAAGGTAGTAACGGTCCCTCGGCGAAATGGTGCAAGTCGTGAAATGATTCTAACATCCCGATTTTGAAAGAATATACAACTCACATGCGAGGTGTAGATGTTGCCGATCAACTCCGAGCATCCTATTCATGCTGGTACGGAGCCACAAGTGGTGGCACCGTATTTTTTCTTTCTTATTGGATGTCTCGATTGTCAACATGTATATATATTATTTGGAGTGTGTGAAACACTATCGATATAACCGCACGCCGATGACACACCTTCAATTCAAGAAGGGCTTATGTGAAGCCCTTCTTCAAGGGTGGCCTATGAGAGATTCACACCCCGCGGATATTCCTCGAGCAAGGAACACGCCATTGATTTGTGTACCCACATATACAAAATTACGACGTCGGTGTGTGGTTTGCCAAAAATTTGAACCACATTATTATCGCCGGAAGTGTGGAGACAAATGGATGTGTCTCAATCGAGGTTGCTTTGAGAAGTGGCACACGAGATATTGCCATACGACGCCAACGCCATATGTGAGTGAATGTAAGTATTTCTTTTTGCATACAAAGAGGAAGCTCAAGTTTGTTACCCCACATTTTGCGCATATAGTACTTTGCTTGTGAATAATAGTACTTTCCTTGTGAATAATACTTTGCTTTATTTCAACCCCACAAACAAACGTTAGTAATAATAATATGAATAGTACTTTGCTTGTGAATAATACTTTGCTATGTTTTTTATCCCACAAACAAATATGAATAGTAGTTGAGTTATGAATAATACTTTGCTTTATTTCTTACCCCACAAACAAATGACACCACAATAATTTGAATATTGCTTGTGAATAATTCTTTGCTTTGTTTCTTACCCCACATACAAAAGTTAGTAATAATACTATGAATAATACTATGCTTATGGATAATTTATTTTTTATTAGTTACATTAGAATTCTTGTAAATTGATAAATTTTGGTGATTTTGTAGGTGTTCGGCAATCCCTGGAGTCCTTTCTCCAGTTAGGAGAATTCTATTTTGTGCCCTGGAGAACGACTTCGCAAAGGGGGCTTCAATCAGTGCGCCTACTGCACGGTACAAGTGGTGGCCAGGGACGGCAGCAAGGCGGGCCAGCTCCTCCAGCTCGGCTCTTTCCAGATCACGAAATTCCTGCCACCTCATGTGGCTCCCCAAGGTGCCAGTCAAATCCACTTTGTCGTTGCAAGCGTGGGCCTTTTTGTCAGATCATCTTTTTATAGGGAACTTATAAAGAGCTTAGGGAGCTTAGTAACGGTGGGGAGCAACGGGAAGAAAGCCCTCCCTTTATTGCAAGTGACACATGTCATAGCTATCTACATAGAATATTAGGCAAAGTATTTATGGTGGCAGTAGGCTATTCATAGCTCTGCCATATTGCCAGCAATGGGCCCGTAAGATTGAGAATGGGTTCCCATTCTTCTTTGTTGCCCGTCCATTTACTAATTTGCATATGTGTGTTTATGTTCTCCAAAATTGTCAATAATTGAGATTTTACTTTTTTCAAATTTTTTTCCCCCATGACTCTGATTTGTGTAAAGGAACATTTTCACCGTTCACTTTTGAAAAATTCAAAAAGTTGATGGTGGATTTGTATTAGAACCCCAATTTGTTCACTTAGAGTACTTTTTTGCCTCCTTCTAGAAAAAAAAAAAAAATTATGAAGGTCCAAAAAGTGGAATGAGTGTCTAAAATTTTGCATGGGTGTGGCCAACTTGATTTCTAACATGGAAAAAAATACTAGCAAAATGTTTAGGGTAACAATCACCAAGTCTCCCTTTGCACCAAGTAGACTATGTCTTTCGGGCAAGCCACAAAAAAATTTCTGCATCAACTTTGAACGTTATGATCTCACAAATGGTGCAGATCCAACGGTTGAGATTTGACATGGTAATCATGGATGAAGTTAGGTTCAAGATCTTACGGTTGAATGTTCCAGAATACAATAAAAATTTATGCCATACTCCAAACTCCACAATGTGGTCAAAAATCGCAGATTTTGAGATTGGAGGTTGCAAAAACGCTTGGGCCTTTAGGGGTTAACATCGAAACCTTTGCAAAGTCACACCAATTTGTTACAAATTGTTTACAAAGTGAAAGTTTACAAATTCAGTGTGCCAAATTCGCTTGATATACAAAGGCAATGTGCATTCTAAAGCTCGCATTCACATAAGTATCGGTCTCTCGGTGAGAGGTTTTAATAGCTCTCAACTACAGCAAGTACATTCCAAAAACTAACCGCACTTCAAGGCAATTTCAATGGGCAATGGAAATTCAAAAGGAGGATCGAGAAGGACAAAGTTTGTCTCAGTGAAGTCTAAACTGAGTATAAGTAGTAATTCCGCCCTGGAAGTGACGTTGTTCTCTCTACGTACACTATATACATGCTATTAGCACCATGGTAAACAAACTATGCACCCCGCAAAATCTTATCCTCCTTTGAACCTTCCGCTCCACTTTCGGTTTAGGTGTTGAACTTGCACTTGGTTTTACGGCCTCGGCGGTGTGGGCTCCCACGATGAATGGGGCGCTTCCGATTCTTCCCGAGAAAGCCGATCCATAGTCCCGATTCAAACGTAGTACAAAATCGGAGAGTGTATACAAAAACCAAAGATACGAAGATTATTGGCATTGCAATAGTGATTGGGATATTACCCAAGTGAGTTCTTCGAGGGCATAGATGGGTCTCTTTGCAAAGAAAGCCACGTGATAAAAGCGGGGTCACTCCTTTCAATCCTCACCGGAAAGTCCACCAAGTTCGCATCTTCACACCTGTGATTGACAAACCTCCCAACATTCCCCACGAAAAAGCCGTCCACACACAAAGCATTTTTGTCGACACTCCATCTCACTTTTCCAATCGATTCAAATCGAGTGTGTAGCGACCGCAGAATTGAATCTCCATGTTTTTTTAAAAGTTCCTCACTACTACTGATTTCACCCACGTACTCAAACACAAAACCTCCCATCGGGATAGCTTCAAGGTCCTAACACTTTGACCTTTTGGACCACCAAAAAACCCCCACTTTCAAAGTCATTCCATGTTTGAACAACTCTATTTCCACAAGACCGGTGGCGACCACACGTCATGGTACACTCCCATATCATCTTTCTTGGAATATGCCCATGACAAGCGGCTTGTTTTTCAAAGAATAACACCCGACTCAAGGGTTAGGTGCGCTTCATAACACCCCCTCTCTTCGTCACACACTGGACCATCTCTGGTTCCCCCCAGTGCAATGCAAGAGAATTGAAATATAAAATATCTATAAAATGTATAAAACTAACTCAATTGATTTGATGGTGAAGCTTGGAGAGGAAAGTCCTCGACGTACTGACGACGGAGCATGTGGGCGACCAATCTTCCATCCGCCGAGTACGCAAACCTCCCCCATTCTTCACTGCGCATGTACAACCACCTGATTCTAGCAAGCAATTCCGAATAGTACAAGCGCACCTGCTTTCCAGGCCATCATCTAATACTACATGCTTAGAGAAAGCACTTTTAGTGACATATGAAAATTCCATCATGGGGCAAGGGGCCGCCACGGGACGACGAATACGGGTATCGCATGTTGTTCCTTCCCCTTAGATATATCACTCAAATCTAACCATGGAACCTGTAACCATGAAACAAAATTCATAAACTTAAAATCCACATAAAGCATACAATATCTATATTGATAGTTAAAGCAAGATAGGAATGGCCCTATCATTTACAAAATGCGTATCTCCCGAAATAAAAACCATGATACTACTCTGCCGATACGCACACTACAAAACACATTCAAGAAACTAATATTTGGCAAAGTCACTTTTTTACCACTTTTTTCTTGCCCACCGCCTTTGGTTTGACACGCGTGCTTGTAGCTGCAGAGGTGGAGCCTAGTGAATTCATATGCCGAACCTTCTTCTTAGGCCCTTCTGGTCCAAGATTGTCAACATCCATGACAAGGGCCTGCGTGCATCATCTCGATCGCCCAATGATCGCCTAACACCGCTAAGTCGTCGATCTGGGGGACATCAACATTCATTGCCTCGGTAGCGGGGAAGAGGCGTTGCAATCCCTTCAATTCCGTGCTCACCCTCATCTGACTTACGATGCCGCGAGCGCGTTTTGGGACGATCAACCACTGCAAGGCTTTCATGAGGTGTAGACAACCCTTCCCGATCCAAATGCAGGAGGTTGAGATCAGAAGGGGATTCTTCGTGCTCGGCGGTTTGGTGGTGTTGACTCGAGCAACGCCATTGTTCCCTCACTTTCTTCCAACCCCTCAAACGGCACAGTGGGCTTTGTCGGCTGCACATGTTCGAAGAACATGTAGCACAGGGGTATCTTCGCTCACCTTCTTCCAATATGGGCTCGCACACGATGGCAACCGCAAGTCCTCCCACGTATCTCCTTCTTCTTTGCTCCCACCATCCTTGTCCTCTTTTGAAGAATCCAAACCCCTTCTATCCGGTGAATCGGGGTCATCGTTGGGAATTGCATTTACAAGGCCTTGCATTACAAAAAAAAAAAAACCCAAGTCAAAAATCCAAACAATTAAGATCCTCAAAAAATCAAGCACCTAATTGTAAACGGTTGTCTTACCTTGATATGAGAAAGGAATAGTACTTGTCGATGGGGCTCCTGTCCCACATGGGCTTCTGGAGAGAGGGTGAGTAGCCCGCGCCGGTCGAGGCAAAGGTGCTACAAATCCCTTCACTTCTGGCTCACGCCTTTCCTCGTTGGCCCTGCAACCAACATCTGCAACTCGTGCTGAAGTAGGAGTATGCACAATCAATCCTTTCTCGGAGGAGACATTTTGCTCCCCACTCCAATGCCACGTAAATCCAAAAGAAAGTTTGGTGAAAGGTCTGCACATACCACTCATACATTAAAAAATTAATTATTGTACAACCGACAAGTACAAAATAATTTAGTGCATTAACATGACTAAAATTATACAACCTGTGCTGCAAATTGTACTCCGAAACTAAATGTACTCCGAAACTAAAGATTTAAGTCACTCTTGTACAATATATACATTCAAAGTGTACTTCAAATACTACAACCTACCCCTCTGTGTACAGTAGTATATTTCTAATACTTACACATCCCTTGTTGTACCCTTGTTATTTATTTGAACTACCTTGTATACTCATTTCAACCATTGTACTACATTTACAATATGAAAGTTGACCAGTTTTGTACATAGAGTATGTAAACAAAGTACAAATGTACATTTCTTTTCCATACTGTATCTATAGTATTTAGAAACTACAAGCAAGTACTTAAACTATCCAACTACACTATCATGTACAATCACTTCTACACACTTCTACACACGTTCAAGTTCATTGCTACTATCACTACACATTTTCCTTGATCTGTCACTGAATACACAAATTAGTCAGAAAAAGCAGTTAAAAGGGGTACTACTCGGTGCACATCAATTACTTTCCATAGACATTGGCATGGAAGTGAGAAACCATTGTACCTGCATGCACTTTTGGTCGATAACTTGACGGCTCGCCTTCGTTCCGCTCAGGGGACTCCTGGCCGATGACGGTCTCAATTGGCGGGTCCGCAGTGTCTTCACCGTCCCACCCCACCCAAAACTCTTACGCCATTTGGGGTCGGCTATCTCATTACATTTTGGTTCCACACACTTAGCTCCTTTCTTCAAGACCACTAGAGCACACCATGGGTGATAAAGGTGTTGACAGCTAGCAATCACTACGTCAAACTGAGGAAACTCAAATGTACACAAACTACAACGAGTAACCAAAATATATTTCTTATCTAAGAGAGACCCGGACGGTTTTGGATATGATACAGGCCATGGTTGTATGGCGAACGGGCGACTTCCACTCTGCAACTTTGATCGCTCTTATTTGAAAAGCGTAAAGTCGACGCCGCTGAGCGCGAGCCTGTCCTGAAGTTCTTGAAGCTGTTCTTCCTTCTTCTCGGCATCACGCTTACAATTCACCAACTTCATCTCCTGCTTAGTCTTCATTGACATCAAAATGGACTCCTTGGTGTCGATTACTCCTCGTTCTTCATCATCTGATGAAGACATCTGCAAGCATCGTAGTTGTCCCTCGAGTCCCAGGAGGAATAACTCCACACTTCGAGCCTCCTGTGTGGCGATGTCTCGGTCCTTATGGGTTGAATGCAAGCTGGCCCGTGCTTCTTGCGTCTCCGTAGCCAAAGCCTTCATCATGTCGCTCAGTTGAGAAACACGCTCTGAGACTCGAGAATCCATGTCGTCCTCAAGCCGCGTTGGAATCCTCGATGCACAAACTTCTGAATCTTGCTACACACGAGGAAAAGAAATGCAATTAGAGATTAAACAGGTTACACATTCCCACAAGAAATACAATGTACTATCCTAAACAAAGGGAAGATCTCAAATTTAAGCAAAGGTAAAAGTATCTTACCCGCTTTGAAGAGCCAGCCCTTCCAATCGGAGCGCATTTCTCAAGTTTTACCTTCTTGAAGGCGCCCTTAGTCATTTCGACACCCTTCTGCTTGCATAACAGCAACTTTGCGCGTTGAGTATCCCACCTCGTTCGCTGCTTTTGATTGGTCTCTTGGCCGTATGCTGCCCAATTGACCTTCCCTCTTCCCTCTGCATGTTCGACTGCAATGCCTTGTGCAAAATGTATCTTCAAAAAGCTCGGCATACAATCTTTATCGTGTTGATACACAATGGAATGTAACTGCCTCACTCGGGCTAACACCAACTTGTCTGTACAATCTTGCCATTTGTAGCCGGCCCTTCCACCCTTCCCGCGGCGACGTCCGAATAGGCCAGACACCAACTCCTCTGGAACTTCTTTCTTCTTGAATCGATGCGGGTTCACACCAGTGCCCTCCAACTTGAAAGTATTCACAAAATCTTCAATGTGGAGAACAGCAGGCGGTTCCCTCAATTTCTCAAGTGCTCCATCGACGTCATAGACATCGAGGTCTTCCTCTGAATCAGAGGGAGGCTCGTCCTCCCTCGCCTTCCCAACCGATACAGACTTCTCACCAGACCCTTTAACTTCACTATGCTTCATACGACCCATCTTAAACACCACCGAGACTGAACTCACAGACACAGTGCAGACCACCAAGGCTAAACTCACACACCGAGACTGAACTCACACACCGAGACTGAAATCACACACCAACGACACTGAACTTACACACTCTAAACTCACACACTACCGAGACTTACACTACCTCGACTGAACTCACAGTTTGACAATGAGATTGGCTCATAATCACCTCGTGAGATCACTATGGTGAGACCAGTAAGCTGTCAAGTTCACAACCTAAACCTGTCTACTTCGAAACCGAAAGATTGGGGCACTCAAACAAATCTACTTCAAATCTACTTAATCATGCACAAAATCCAGCAAGCGCAATCACAAGATCCAGCAAACATACAAAATCCAGCAAACATACAAAATCCAGCAATGCAAGCACAAACACAGGAGGCGCCCTCCGTCGCTACCTTCTACGTGCCTCCTCGCGCCCTCCTGTTCGGGTCCTTCTGCCCACACGTCGCGCACTTGCGCCGCCCTGCGCCCTCCACCACCTGAAACGGAACCCTCACACCCTCCTCGCGAGACTGGACTCACACACTACCGAGCTAGCAATGCGACCTTAATCCCTCAGAAAACCTAACACTCGCGTTGCCCTGCCCCCTCCATCACCCTTAAACAAAACCCTCACACCCTCCTCGCGAGACTGAACACAGACTACCGAGGCAGCAATGCAGCATGAACGTGGACCAATTTCAGCGGTTCAATGCGACCTTCAACCCTCACAGATTCCAACACTCGCGCCGCCCTGAGCCCTCTACCACCGTGACCTCAAAGACTCACACCCGGCGAGATTGAACTGACTACCGAGACCAATGCGTCTAGTGCACAGTAACAAACGCTCGCGACGTGAGCAAACAGGAGCATGCAAACTCAAACCCTCGCAACGTGAGCAAACAGGAGCATGCAAACCCTCGCGACGTCAGCAAACAGGAGCATGCATGCAAAATCAAAAAACATCTGAGAAGGGAGGAATGGCGCGCTCCACAGGTGCGAGATGAAGGTGACTGGTGGTCACCAGTTGCACCACTATCGCAGCTGGTGATCACCGGTCACCCAATCATGACTCGACGCCACCAACCACATCGTGTCAGTGCTTTCCCACCACCTTAAATGCCTTGTCCAATAACGGCATAGTAACCGGTGATCACCAGTTGGGATGATGAGGATACCGGTGATCACCGGTTGCCATGTCAGAATATTAATTGCCCCAAAGCAATTGGATAATCTCTGTAGTTACTTAGCACTGATTCCCACTCATTCGGGGATTAATTAGCGCGATTCTCAAAACTGACACCATCTTCTTTAGATTAAAATAGTAATTTTATACCCAAAGTACTTCTGAAATTTGCTTTCTCAGACTTAATTGACTTTACCACTTTTTGGGTACTATGTGTTGTCCGAAAGTGAGACACCCTAGCATGCTTTCACCCATCTAGTGAAGATGAAGTTGTCTTACCTCTGCCGCTGCATGAACTTCCGGATTTGGCACCTGGAGTCTGCACTATTGATCTTCCAGACACTGAAGAAGGATTCAACGGCGACTACATGGAGAGTCAAGAGCAACCTCAGCCTTATCATGTAAGTGAAGGCGATTTTTTTGCAGAATCAGACTCTGACAGTGAGAGGGGAGGAGGACTCGAAGACATCTTGTGGCCACCTGAACTTCTATTGCATGCACGAAACTATGGGCAGAGACGGCAGAAGAGGAAAGGTACAACGTTAGAAGAGACTGAAGAGAATGGATTTGAAGCAAACGACACTGAGAATCAAGATAGACCCGAGAGCAGCAACGCTCGAAATCGTGGCGGAAGAGCAGCGATATTCTCCGGCGAAGGACCTGCTGGGAGCTACGACAAATCTTACGAGATGTCGCTCGGCAACGTGGAGGTAGCGACTTCGTCGCTGGCAGGATTGGGAGGCGGGCGCCTCGATCTGAACAGCACTTGGCCAGCTGGAGGCCACGTATGCTGCGAAGCCCCAATCAGCGGTCTCTCTGCTATGTTGGGAGGCTATGTCTCATGGGTCGATCCCAACGATGACATCTATTTCGGCCATGCCAGCCTCGACGGTATGGAAGGCAATATATCTCCAGCACAACCTGTACATTCCGAGCGTGATATGGGGCTACTGCATAACGAGCCAGTAACTAATGAGGTTCATATGAATATTGATAGTAACAATGACGGACATTTGAATGATAATGGTAGAATACCCCCTAGAAGGAGAAGGGTTGCTCATGGCGGAAGAGGTGAATTGGGCAATGGGGATAGTGAGGACTTTCCTGACATATGGAGTGTGTCGGAGAGTGATAAGGAAGATTCCCATGATGCACATTTAGAAAGCATACGGTATGATTTTAGGGATACAACTTGGGGAAACCCAAGTATTGTGTACACACCTATGCCTACACCGTTTTTGGGTAATAGAAGAGGTCCTTCCCGAAATCATCGCATTCTACCTACATATATGGAGTTGTTTGGCCTATTTTGGACCCCACATATCTTAGCTACCATTGTCAATGAAACTAACCGTTATGCAAATGCTCCATTAGATGAGCTTGGGAATACTAAGGGAGGACGTGATTGGACGAACTTGACTATATGTGGGCTCAAGGCGTTTATGGCATTGACACTATACATGGGGCTAAAAGTCCAACCAAATGTGAGGACTTATTGGATGCGGGACGATTTATTCAATTGTTCAATTATTTCGGGTATATTTACCCGGCGCCAATATGAGAATATTAGAAGATGTTTACATCTCACTAATTTAGAAGGGGTTTCTAGAGCGGATCCCGGTTATGATAAAATTGGCCAAACAAGATGGCTAGTGAATGAGATTCGGGAGAGATGCAAAATGGCTTGGAATTTGGGCAAGTTTCTTACAATTGATGAGATGATGATAAGATACAAGGGGACTTATTCGCCAATTCGCCAATACATGCCTAAGAAGCCCCAAAAATGGGGCTTGAAGGTTTGGTGTTTGGCGTGTTTAAAATCCAAGTATGTATGGAATTTCGAAATTTATTGTGGGAAAGACAATGGCATTATTCCCCCCCCCCCCGGTTGAACAACCACAACCTTTACTTGGTGATGCCCGCTTAGCACATAACGTGGTCATGCGTTTACTTGATGGTCTTTGGGGTTTAGGACATACTCACATACCGTGACCATGGACAATTATTTTACAAGTATAGGACTTTTCACTACTCTTTTAGCAAAGGGGGTATATGCATGTGGAACTATAAGGGCAAACCGGGTTAGCCTCCCTTTGATTTTGAAAAATGTAAATGCATACAAAAATGTGCCTCAAGGCACAACTCTTTGGAGAATGCATGACTCCGGGACTATCTCGTGTGTCATGTGGAAGGATAAGAAGCCGGTCCTTCTTATCTCCACTCATGCTTTGCCTATACAACCTCCATGTGAAAAAGTAGTGATGGTTCCCCGGCGAAATGGTGCAATTCGGGAATATGTTCAAACTTCACCCGTTCTATTAGAGCTCAACCTACCAATATCCCTCCGGCGCCACAACGGCCCACTATTTGCGTTCCTACATATAGCGCTATGAAGCGGCTTTGTGTAGTGTGTCGCAAAAGTAAGCCCCATTTCTATTGCCACAAATGTGGCAACAAATGGATGTGCCTTAGGAAAGGTTGTTTTGAAAAATGGCACACCAACTTGGCCAATCAAAGAGAACGGCGTAATTGAGTTGATGTATGTCATATTTCTTCCCTAAATTCTCTTTGTTATTCATTTACATTATATGGATCAGCTCTCATAACTTTGATTGTCAATCACCTAGTTGTAACTAATGTATGGCCATATTCGTTACATTGAGACAATATGTGCACTTCGAGACTTTGAGCATACTTTAGGTCTGTTGGAATTATCCCCGGGCCGGGGATAAAACTTGAATGCGACCTTTGGGCACTAGATGTATTCATATGTATTGATATATAAAAGTCTCAAATTATAAAAACGATTCAATATTGAAGATGTTGAACGGTTTTTCTTTATCCTCGGATCAAATATGAGACTCCAAATCGTCTCAATGTAACAAATATCGCCTTATGTGACTAATGCTCACATGGGGCATTAGTCACATTAGTCACATTAGTCACAAGTTGTGACTAATGCGACTAATGCTCACAAGGGGCATTAGTCACATTAGTCACAACTTGTGACTAATGTGATATCTCTCATACGGTATTCATTTTCTTTGTTCCCTTATGATTTGTTTCCAATTTTTGTATCCCTCATATTTTCTTACTTTGTTCTTTGCCTTGTTTCAAAAAAAAAAAAAAAAAAAAAAAAAACCATTTATATCCCCCATTTTTTTTTTTCCTAAGTTGTAATTTTTTTACTTGTAATTTTTTTTTTCTTCTTATAACTAGTGTAGTTTCATTTGTTGAGTGGGCTGGCCTAGAAGTTGCAGGACTCTCTGGAGTGCTTCAAGTCCCTGGAGTGATTCACTGATCGAACATGTTGGGGTATAGAGTGCAGGTATATAGTACATGAAACGGTTGTCATGTACATGCATGGGCAGACGTAGCCACATGCCTCGTCATCTAATGCGGTCTCGAATATTCAAACGGCCAAGCTGGCGGACCTCTCGCAGCTTCTTCCCAGCCTGGAGTACCCGACGCGGTCCAGCTGCTAGTCGATGATGCCTGGCAGGCCCTCCGCCCGCCTCACATGATACCCCGTCTACCTAGGCTGATACCCGGGGGGATTTTGGCAGCTCCAAACGCCCAGTCAATGGCGCGCCTGTTAGTGGCAACTCCAATCACATGTGGAGCCCCCTTCAATTCCATTTTCAGCCTCGCTGTTAGAAGGAGCCGTTCGGTTACTGCATTTATGAGGAGGCAATATTTAGATTTGGATATGGTTTATTCGGCTTATTTTTTATGATGGGAGATAGGTGTTTTATGACTCTGACACCATGTAAGAGCCTGACCCGTTGAGGGGAGAGAGGGTTCCCACTCTTCTTGGCTGCCCATTAGCTCATTCCAATATATATATGTCTCTATCCTTCTAAAATTTGTATCATATTGAGATTTTGGTTTTTCTCAAAAAAAAAATTTAGAAAAAATTTACAATCCCCAAAAGGCACATGTTTACCGTTGGGATTTGAAATATTGTTTGTTTTGATGGTGAATCCTCAATACCACCCCCATTTTAACAATGTAGAGGCTTTTAGACCTCTTGGTGGAAAAAAATGTGCATGAAGGCTCTAAAAGTGGAATCAAGGTCTAAAATTTTGCATGGAGGTTCTCAACTTAGTTAATTACATGGAAAAAAATATGAGCAAAATGTTTGGGTAAATAATCATCAACTTCCCCTACGCACCATTTACACTATGCCTCTCGGGCAAAGCCCAAAAAAAAACCCAGTCAACTTTGAACGTTATAATCTCATAAATGGTAAAGATCCAACGGTTGCAATTTGACATGGTATTAGTTCAGGTACTAAGCTACAAGATCTTACGGTTGGAAGGACCAAAAAAGTTTTAAAAAACAGAATCATACCTCAACTACTACAAGGTTGTCAAAGTTCGCAGTTTTTGGGATTGGAGGTGCAAAAACGGCTTGGTCCTTTAGGGGTTAATTAAAAGAAAACACGCCGCCCCTTAGAAAGAGGACAAAACCGGATAACGATCACCCACAAAAATAATTTCTTTCAAGATCATCCCTCGTCTCCTAATCCAATTGGCAGCCTCTAAATCCCCGCCCCTAACACAGACAAAACAAATCAGAGCACCATACACAGGATTTGACGGGCACCCTTGAAGGAGTGCTACCAAAGTTTCTCGGAGCCCCATCAGCCAATGGGATTTTTTCTTCAAAATTCCAGGAATTTTTGATTTGGACCCACTGACAACTGTTTTTGATAATTTTGAATTCAAAATGGAGCTTGTGGCCCCAAATTAAACCAACTACCAACTCCTTCGCATTTTAAGCATAAAAGTTAAAACTTTACGGGTCTCTTTACTCCTCCGGGCCCTCCATTGCCCCCGAGAACTGCTCGTAGCACTGATTTATAGTGATCCGAATTTAACCCATTGTGAGTCGATTTGGCGCTGATCAGCCTCTCAAGTACTATTTTTAATTCGCACGAATTTGAAATGTTTTGCAGGTTGTAAAGTGTCTACATACCTTTCCGAACAGTCATTTTAAGACCCGAGATTCCTCATATTTTAGGAGATATCCTTGGTAAAAGTTTCAAAACACTATATGAAATTTGCTCAAAACCGCCCAAACTCCAATATATGCTTATTTATTCTCAAATTCTAGTACCCAAAAACAATTTAACTGCAGAAACTTCCAAAATTCACCAAAAATTTGAGATTTTTTTTTTTTTTTTTTTTTTCAATTTTTTGTTCATTCTACTTGTAAAAAAGGTTGTAAGGCATGATGTTACCGTTTGGATTTTCAAATCAAAATTTTTTAAGATGCCTTTTTTATTGTCAGTGAATGGTCTTTGTATCTGAATTTGACGAGACCTCTATGGGAATAATCAAGCACTTCTTTGAGTTTTATCGGTCTTATGAGGGTAAAAATTGCATAGACATAATCCTTGGTACTCACCTAGGAACAAGAATTTGAAGAGCCTCCAGTCAAATACACTACAAAATGGCTTTTATGGCCCTCACAACTTTGTTCACCCTCTTTACAACAAGGGAAAAAAACATTTTTCCAACTTCAAATATTATGATCTCACAAATGGTAAGGAATTTAAATAAAAGATTTTATATACACATCCACGTAGAAGTTAGGTACAAGATCATACGGTTACATACTTGAAAATACATCATAAAATTACAATTTCCACCTAGTGTTCAAAAGTGCAATCTTGAGGGTAAAGAATGCAAATTGTGCCTTGAAACTTTAACCCTTAAACGTCATATGCGTTCCTGATACCACACCCAAAATCTCTTTTAAACTCCATTTTTAGCATTGTTCTATTTTTAATTTGCTTGAGCTCTATTCTAAGAAAGTATAGATCTCTTTAAGGTGCTCAGTTTAGAATTCTAAGAATTCCATTTGGTATAATGGAGTGTAAGTTCTGAGCAAGATTCTCTCAAAAAAAAACCCAACCCCTCGGGCTGGGTCTGACGTTTAAGGGTTAAGGGTTAATACTTATTACAAAATCTGTATTCTCCCCCACGGATTCGCAGGTGGTTAACGATAAGCAGACCGCCGGGCGAGGCCCTCGCTGTGGTTCATGATGTATTGTTCCTCAATCCATTAATACATTAACTAATTCGGAAAGACAGAAATTAAAAAATAAATTAATAACAACGCGGCAGACCTGGCCAGAATGATTTGCATGAAACCGGTTCAATCCTTATGCCATACGAATCTCTGTAGTAGGTAGAGGGTTCCTGATTGACATAAATATCTTCCATTACACGAACTTAGTCAATTCGCAAAACTGAAGCAAACGCCCATATTGAGATCCCCAACAAAGGTTCGAAAGGATTATTCAGTCTCTGAAATGACTTCCCACGCGATCCGAATGGAGCTTTCAGAACACAATTGTAGCTGAAGCGAAACATTCTTACCCAGTATTAATTGCGTAATCACATTTCTTCAGAGTGCTTTTTCATTTCTCTGACCAAGCTTTAAACCGGGGTGCGGGTATATACAGTAAGGGTATTATTACAGACTGCTTTTCTATTCCCTTTGGTAGCTTCGGTTTCGAAGCTTGTGAGATCCGATGGTCTAGTCCAGAGAGGAAATGATCCTGAGTTTGAAACCCATCATCTTCCGGGTCACAATCCGCACCATGTTTGAAGTTTGTGTACAGTGAGTATCTAACGAGAGAATGTCCGCCCACTGCCTCTGCGACATTCATGGCAGGCACTCCACAATCATCCAAGCCATGCATGATGCCAACCGATCCTGGTGGTGGTGCCGAAGCTACGTACGGACTCTGTCGCGAAGGTGAAGTGGGGCTTTATATATCCGCACCCCCGGTTTTAGCTGGTCGTAATTCAGGGCTTAATTAATCATTTTCTCTTCAGAATATGTGACCGCCGGAGACAGTCTTCGTCTACTGTTCTGTCTTGGTGACCTGCCGTTGGCAATGTGTACCTTTATGTGAAGTGATGCGAGACTTTTCGCTGCTCGTCGACGAAGTCATATGCCTAGTCCAATGAGTAAACTCCACAACATCCTCGAAGGGGCTGCACGGTGGACTTCTCAACAGTGCGCTTTGAAATTCTCAGGAACGTGCTTCTCAATGAGACATATTCTGTCCATCGACACGTACTGGCCTCTGTACTGATCTTGACTCGTAGACCAGATTGTGTAATCTATATAATTCAAGAGCTCAAGCACTATCTGTACTTCATCAACTGAGTCTCCTAGCTCGTGCACTACGAAATTTCTCAGTTTTTGCAAGACATGGCGTCGTCCTGGCTTTGTGTGGTGGTGCTGGCTATGGTGGTCGGCTTCGGAGAAGCCTCACAAGCAGGGAGGTCTCTCCTTCAAACTACAGTAAGTTGGATGCTCCCCCCCGAGAGATGAGAAGTCGGGCCGACTTTGTTTAAAATGCAAATTTTTCGTACACTCACTTTGCTTGTTTGCGATTGGGTGGAAACACAGTTTAGTTTTATTTCCAGCTCTAACATTTCACGCGAATCATTAGATCGACGCAATGTTGTTCTGATCACGCATTAAGATGTTTTAGGTCCAAAACATGATCACAATGATTAGCATAGCATGTCCTGCAGGGACTATGACTATTTTACCGACACGTTAGGCACGTTAGAGGATACTTGAGCTAGACTTGCAGATAGCACGTCCCAGATCAAACTAGGCCTCTTTTGAAGCTATTTGTGCTGAGAACGAATTACATCTTAATTGTTGAGCTGGCTTCATTACATACGCCATTTTGACATGGAGTCATGGAGGGTGAGATCATGTTGATTTCAGGCATTCATGGCTACTTCTTTATACCACAAACTACTCTATAGTTATAGATTCTCATCTTCGACGTGTCACTTTCTACTCCGGAATCACCAATTTCCTTTGTTACGCTATTTTTTATGATAATAGAGACTGAGGTTCACATTTTTGTGTGCAGACATGCGCAGAGCCGATGTTACCGGACGTGAACTTAACAGCATATATGGGCGTGTGGTATCAAATTGGGTCGACAGCAGTGATAAAGTCGATGGCAGAGACAAATCTGGCATGTACAACGGGCCGATACTCACTCATCACCTCCGGTCCCAACACAAATGCCATCCGTCTCCGCATCGACTCCTACAACACAAGCTCAGGCGACCTCAGAGGCACCGTGGCCATGCTTACAGTGACTGGCCGCAAGCTGTCTATGCAGATCCCCGGCATCCCCCCCAACGACTACCGCATCATCTACCTGGGCGGCGACGCCGCCAACATGTACAAGACGGCCGTGACGTACAGCTGCGCTCCGGGTACCACCCAGAGCATCAACATCCTGTCTCGCAAACCTAAACTCGACAGCGACGAATCCATCCAGGGCCTGCTGCAGTACGTGGCCTCGCAGAACATCACCCTAGAGGCCAACAACCAGTTCGTGGAAACTGAGCAAGATGATATCATGTGTGGCCGAAACGACGACTGAATAGCTCCTTGCTACCGTACTGTAGTTTTGACCGGTTGACGGTCTTCAAAATAATGTGAGTAGATACCGGAAACCCGGATTCGTGCAGTTGAATGGTTGCTATTAATTCATGGAGAAGTTTACTCGCCCATGGATAGGATCGAGGAGAACATACTGTAAATTTGTACTCACCAGGAACCTTCCAAGTGTTGAATGCGTACATACCTCTGCAAAGAACTTCAAACCGTCGGTATTTCCAGCTTAAGCTGATGCTGTAATGATTATTAGCTTCTTGAATGATATTGTGTTACTGCAGTCTGACTATGGTCATCGCTTGAATGTCTATAGTTTATCTGTACCAAAAAACTGGATCATCCGGAGATTTTCGAATCTCGAAACCATCGAGAAGCTTGCCCGTCCATGTCGTGGCACTTGCAGACAGCCCGGCCGGAACCCCGTTAAACAGAAAGTTCCGAGTCTAATATATAATTATCTTCTGGAAGACACGCCATGGATCTGTCTGATAAGCATCAATCATGGCGATCAATTAAGCGGATTCAGCTACGGCGAAGTACAACACAATTATGATTACTGTGGGCATGTACACACGAGGCTGCTTCCTTCTTACTGATGTCAAGTATTCTTTCTTAGAAATGCTGGTGGAGTTCATTCTCTGTCCTTGTTATCAACTTTACTGTGTATACATTTCATGTCCAAGCTCAACGATATCGACTTTCGCAGATTGACTCTCCATACATGTGAATCCAGTTGAATTGTAAATTGTGCCGAAAAGTGTCATCTTCGTTACTAGGACGAGGTTTGGAAGTAGTTACTGGAACGTCAATGATAAGATCCAATTATGCAGTTATAATTGGCTGGCTCAAACTACTGTAGTGAGATGGACACCGAAACTTGATCCTCAAATTCCAATTTGGCTATGGTTGACAGGGCAGGGCAGGTTTTTACCGATGCTGATGGCCAACTCGCCCTTGTACCTCAATCTAGACTGGAACTGTGCTGTACAGTACCCTCCGTACGAATTCAGTACCTAAGGAACAGTTTTTCTATCAACTATGAACATTGCTTGTGCACTCAAAAATTATTTGATTCCAAAACGGTAAAGTGCGTTGCAATCACAATGAAGAGTGCTACATCTATAATATAGTTTTACACATTCATCATTGAAGAAGAATTTAAATGATTACAAATACTTTTACACCATGCACAACATTACTGGAAAAGAGAGGGGTTTGCAACCATAGAAAATAAGCAATTTCAACTAATTTATAACTAACGTTGTGCAGTGATCCAATGATGTTGCTAATTTTCTTGAGAACGTTGCTCAATCAAGTTCAAAAATGTTGCTATACCTGAGCAACATTTGAGAAGAAAAACGTTGCAAACCCCCTCAAAGTGGAGTCTGTAGTGCAAACAAGTGTGTGTAACTATTATTTGCTTCAATTTGACTGTTCATTCTAGCTTGCAAATTTGAAATGAGCTTGCAAGTTTATTTTTTACATACTATAGCTCATTTATGATGCATGCTATGTATCTCTTTCTCTTGTGTTGTGGTGCAATTTTCAAAAAGAGATTGCATAGCATTTATTGTAGATTTATAAGTCATTCCTTCAAATTAGCGAGAATAGTAAATGTACGATAGCTTAATATCGAGACTTTTTAAAACTCGCTCCATATTGTACTTGTTTCAAGGATACTTCCACTTCATGCTAGTACAATAGTATATTAGGTTCAAGGATAAAGTGAACAGTGAGTAAGTACCTTTATGAATTTATAGTTTTTAAGTGAAACTATTTTCATTGGAAAATTTCCAGTATCTCAAATTTTATTAATTTTCGATTAAATTTTTAAAAGCTTGTGATTGAAATTTTTGGAGTCTGCCCTTTTTAAATTGGTAAAATTCGGACGCTTGAGAATGTGACTAAACACGAGAGGAGCCCAAGTACAGGGTTCTTGGGTAAGATGGGATTTCCAGTGTCATTGGCCACATTCCTTTGATTTATTTAGATTTGCTTAGTTTTTTCTGAAAATTGATGAGAGCCTTCGTCAGAAGTTACTTTGTCGAGATCCTCGCTTATATCTGGACAAGGCAACAGGCTTAACGTGATCATATAATTAGACACGATTCAGGGCTTAATCATTCCTCCTCAGAATATGTAACTAATCATTATATTCAGATTCATCTAAATCCGATCTCATTTAAGAAATCTGGGCTACCACAGATTTTGGACTTTACAATGTGTTTACTGTGCCGGTTGGAGATTAACATGAAGGAAATAAGCATTTGTACACTTCTTGGGAATCCCTGATGGTTTTTCTTCTACAGTTTGTATTTAGTTTAGAAAGCTCCCAATGGGAACTGCTTGAAGTCCAGAAGTAAGAGCATTCAAGTTCCTGTCGATTTATCTTAGATTTTTTGGCGTTGGCAGTTGAACAGAATCGAAACTTTGTGCTGCTAACCGGTGTTTCGACGACGCAGTCATGAGTCTCGTCAAAGGAGTGACTACTCCCACAACATCCTGACGTGGAAGGGGCGGCCGAAGCATGCATCAAATTTCTCAACAGCCCGTCTGGTGACACGTACTTCCGCTTCGTTCAATGGCAGACTTTTTCTGTTCATTGACAGCATGGCCAGTACCGTACTGGCCTGCACTTATCGACTAGATCGTATATAGAATGAATTTCTCGCAATGGGCATTAGCTAGCATCCCAGTCGTCAATTGGATTTCCAGCCTCCGAGCTAGCCATCTCTTCTCAGTGTTGATTTGCAGACCATGGCTCGCAACTGTGCGCTCTGGCTTTGTGTGGTGATGCTGGCTATGGTGGCCGGTTTCGGAGAAGGTGTACATGCAGGGAGATCTCTTCTTCAAACTACAGTAAGTTCGACGATCGCGTGATTGAGATGAAGCTCATTCAATTCGGCACCCATTTGTCTGAATAAAATTCTGATTTCCACTTCTATTGTCTTGTCCCCGGAGTTCCTCACAGCGGTCCAGTTTTCTTACTAGCTGTAATGTTTCATGCGAACGCATAATTCGATAGTGTTGTTCTGATGTGTTGGGACCAATAAATGATCGCAGTAATTTTAGAAACTTTGACCATTGTACACTCAGACGCGTTGCCGGCCATGAGCAAACAGAGGAGGCTCGGGGTTGCAGATGCTGGCACGTTCGCATTTGAATTCGAAGCTGTATGTGGTGAAAATTGAACAAATGAATTTCTTCATGTGCAGACGTGCGCTGAGCCTTCGTTGCCGGACGTGAACATAACAGCATATATGGGCGTGTGGTACCATCTGGGGACGACAGCAGTGATGAAGGCGACGTCGGAGGCAAATATGGAATGCACATCGGGACGATACTCACTCATCACCTCGGGCCCCAACACGAATGCCATCCGTCTCCGCATCGACTCCTACAACACAAGCTCCGGCGATTACTCGGCTGTCGTGGGTCTGCTAACCGTGACTGGCCGCAAGCTGGCTCTCCAGATCCCGGGCGCGGCCACTCCTATGGACTACCGTATCATCTACTTGAGCGGTGACGCCGCCGACAAGTACCAGACGGCCGTGACCTACAGCTGCTCTCCGGGTACCACCCAGACCGTCAACATCCTGTCTCGCAAGCCTACACTCGACAGCGATGAATCCATCCAGGGCCTGCTGCAGTACGTGGCCTCGCAGAACATCACTCTAGAGGCCAACAACCAGTTCGTGACAACTGTGCAAGACAAGATCACCTGTGGACGCAACGATGACTGATAGAAGCCGATGCTTGTAAATTTGACTAACGGACGCTTTTGAGAAGATTGTGAGTTGATTTCTAGCAGACCCGTTGACTGGTTGTCATCAATGAATGGAGCGGTGTGCATATCCATGTCAGGATCGTTGTGAATATCATAGATTCCTGACAAAACTTGTTTAACTTTTACTCACTGGAGAATCGTACAGGCAATAAAATCATAAAGAACCTCTCCAACTGTCGGTATTTCCAATTTCATTTGATGCAATCTTCGGTTCCATATATATAAATGTCTAGCTTTTTGGATATTTCTTATGACTGCAGTCGTCTGTTCAAATGTGGTGGCTGTATTAACTGCTTGTCAGAACTGTATTCTGTAGTTACTGGTCAGGATCTGCATAAGAAGGAAGTTGAAACTAATCAAAATAATCAACTTAACATATTGAAATACCTAGAAGCTACTTGACATGGAATGGACAGGGTCACTGACGTAGCCTTTCACAAAGTAGGATATACAGTGGTCAGCAAAATTGTTCGGACAGGATTGATAATCTTGATTTAGTGGTAACATTTGTCAATTTTGGTGGGTAGGTGCTGATTTTTTCAATTGATCATAACTAAAGAGCCATTTGTGAACTAGTAAGAGTACCACAAATAGACATTGAGCCACTTGCAAGGGCACCAATTCATGATGCATCAATCATGAGTGTCCAATTCATTATGCATACAAGTTGTGCATCTAAAAAAATCTTAAAAATCGATATGTATTTATGAAGACCTCTTATATTAATTCAGTGATTGAGTAAGATTGCTCTTGATTACGGTAGTTATGGCTCCTAGAAGGTCTCTTGTTGGACGTGAGTTAGTTCTTCATATTCATGAGAGAGTGACTACCTACTATGAATTAAGTGGTTTTAGGCATCCCTCGAAGCACTTGTCATGCTATTGTACATATGTTTACAATCAGAGGTTATTTGAGAGATGCTCTTTCACAAGGGAGATCTTGAATTCTTGATGAACGTGGTGATTGTATGGTTGTACGGTTGTAAGGTTGTTGAATGCACCAACTATTGGTACAGTTGCAGTAGTGGGTAGAGAAATGTAATCTCAAGGATTGATTTGAGTGATGATACAAATAGAAAACATCTTCAGATGCAAGGATTGAGAGCACGAGTGTGAACTAAATAGCCATTCTTGTCAAAAAAGCATAAAGCACGTCGACATGCATGGGCTAAGTAGTGTAGGCATGCAAATCGGATGGATTATACTTATGTGATTTTTTTCAGATGGGTCAAAATTCAATTTATTTGGCTCAAATGAGAGGCAATATTGTTAAAAAAAGACAAGAGAGTATTTTTTAGATGAGCATGTGCAACCTACTATCAAATTTGGAGCATGTTTAGGCACTTGCATGTTGAAGAGACTCGCCATATGAACTTCACGAAGAGGAAATGAGTCCCATTGTCACGACCAAAACTTGAATACGATGGGGACTTAAAAGAGCTAAAGAGCCATCAAGTCTCACAAAACTACCTTGGGATATTATGGTGTCTGAACATACTAACAAAACAATTCCTCTCGTTGAAATTTAACAAATATATCCCATATGCATTCAAAATTTGTCACCACTCTTAGATTGATTCATTTTTCCTTTACCACCATTTGTTTACCTTCTCTCGGAGTGGACACTATGCCAGTTCCTACCTAGCCTCTAGTGCCTTCAAGGAACCCAATGTGGTATCCCCCAAAGAGCTTTGAGGTACCCATACAACAAGGTCTAAGAACCCCGGTCATAGTTGAGTAGGGTGAAAGCACATTTCGGAGATTGTATTCTCCGATCCCATTATGGTTTTAGTTGAAGTATTAGAGCATACCTCCTCCATTTCACTCTAGGGCCAAAAATCAGAAAAAAAAAATAAAAAAATATTAAATATGCCGTGCACATTAGTACTTCAAATTAGATACGGCCTGATTTTCTTCGTGTAATGTGGGCTGGACTTGCTCAAGCAGTACATTTCTATCCCTAAAATTCATTCCACATAACACGTTTGATACTTTCCCGTGGGTTTCTCACAAATATCAATCAATTGGGAATTTTTCTGTGACGATTAATCAACGCTTAAATGTGAACAAGAAACTTTCTTCATTCCAGATATTTATCTCCCCTCCCTTTCAGTTTTGTTGTCTCCATAGATTTGTTGTGAACTACAGGGTGGTTCGAACTAAGTGATATATTTTTTCAAAAAGAACTCAAAAGAGACGACGAACGACTATTTGTTGCAACTCCCACTCAAAATTCGATGGTTTGTTTGATTCATCTTTATTTCTTTATACTTTTTCACTCCTTGAGAAATGAAACAGAAGAATGTGTTTCAATTGTATTTTAACTGGATATAAAGAAGAGCGCTAAAAATTTGAGGGAGATGTTGTATTTCTATAGATAAATACCAAGCAGTTACGAAAGGCAATCGGGATGTAGGAATCATACTTTGAAGTAATATGCTCAGTGATGGCGTTTATTTCAACATGGTACATTTGTTCTGATATTAGTAGTGCAAGCAGTTTTTGTACATGGGCAAAGTAAGTAGAAAAATTAATCAATTGGAACTATCAATATTAAACCATTCTAAATTTTGTTGTGAATTTTTGAAGATGAACTTGTAGGTGTATAAAAAATTCCAACACCCTAAAATAAGTGAGTAGGCTGAAAATCACACTTGGAATATATGATGGACCTCATGTGTACTTCAACTTAGTGGGCCATTACTTGTATTGCACTATTATTGACCAGGCTACCTTAGAATTGTTAAGTTGTGGAGACAAGATATTACTTTAATAAGGGCCTAAACCTACTTTTGATAAGTTTCTCTAATTATAACAGAATTCATTGCAATGCGTTCTCCTTTTTGTTTAGCAAGAATAATTCGGTCGGAAAGCCTGACATAAGTTGTACATGGAGAGGGTTTTTACCATCTTCAGATTTTAGAAATTCTATTTCACTAAGTTTGGTGAAATTGGCACACTTTCCACGAGTGGAACATCTGTTTGAGACATCATGACTAAATATATGATGATGTCTTGCGATTTCCAACCTACTTTGCATTATATATGCTACTGAAATTTTCACAAGTTTTTTATTATTTCTAAAATGAAGCTTTTGAAACCATGGGTTACTTACCAGTTTAAGAATTAATTGTCACTTCAAGAAGGTGAGCATTCAACCACAAAGGAACTTGATTAACTCCATCTCTGTCATGATGTGATTCACATTTATGAAGAGGAAATATGTACTTCTCGTGTGATACAAGCACATGAAACTTTTGGAATTGCTTTCCCAACGTCAAGGTTAATGACTAAACCACGACATTTTCTGAGGTAGTTGGGGAAAGCAGAACGTGGACTTCACAAATGCACTCATGGCCTGAAATCTGCATACATCATCTCTGACAGCATCAACCCCTCAAATACAGCATGCACTTTGATTTTGGAATAGAGTACATCCCGAACCTCGAAGAATATCTCCAGTCCAATTTGCTCTGTTTCCAGGTTCTATGGAAGATGGTACAGTTGCAACTTTCTTAAATCTGCTTCTAAAAGCCACTCGACTATATCTTGTACAGAGGAACCATTTCCAACGTGTAAAGCATACCCGTGCATCTACTTTCCACGCAGACTAATGAGCTGATCAACCACGCTTGAATCGGCCAACGTACTGATATCACCCAATTGGTCCAACTCATTGCTGGCAATCTTGCGTAATATTCTGCGCATGATCTTTCCACTCCTTGTTTTAGGGAGCCCTGGAGCCCAATGAATCGCATCTGGTGCCGCAAAAGCTCCAATCTGCAACCCAGCGCAGCATTAGCTTGTTCCAGGAGCTTTCAATCAAGAGTATTGATCGATTGCTCTCACCGCATAAAAGACCTTTCAGGAGCCTACTTGCTGGGTGATTCATTACCTTGGATCGCACAATGTTGATCAATTCTTTTCGAAGTTCATTGCTATATTCCACGTCTTCTAGAAGCGTGACGAATGCGTAAATCCCTTGACCTTTCACCTGTCTCAAAGATCAGTGAGAAACATGGGATACTGAAGAGAAAGAGGACCACCTAAGATGAAGATGAGAATGTAACAGACAATAAGTTAGTTCCGTGTACCTCGTGGTCAAATCCCACTACTGCAGCTTCAGCACATAGGGAATGCGAAACGAGAGCCGACTCAACCTCTGCTGTGCCAATGCGGTGCCCACTGTGCACAATCTCACATCCATCACAATGTTATATACATACACAATATTTTATTTAGGAGCTAATATATGATGGATAGTACGAATTCGAAGTTGCAGAAGTTCAGGAACGACCGAGCAACTGTGACTGACCTGACATTGATGACATCGTCGACTCGTCCTGTCAACCAGTAGTACCCGTCTTTGTCCCTGCACACGAAGCTCCCAACACGCATAAGAACTCACCTGGCTCTATTTGCATGAAAATGTTCTACACAATGTTGAAAGGAAGCTCAGTGTTGACATCAGGCTGGGCCCAAGGGAGGTGAACCAACACATGGAACTGACCTGCGGCAACCATCCCCACTGAAATAGAATCCCTTGAAAGGAGCAAAATAAGTGGTCTCGTAACGCTCATGATCTCCTTGGAGAGTTCTCATCATGCCAGGCCATGCCGCCTTCACGCACAAGTAGCCGCTACATTCTCCAGACTGTTCTTGCGCTTTCTCGTCTACTACGGCCGGCTGCAAATACTCAAAGACTTGAAAATCAGACAAGATATGGAGCACGACAAGTGCTTGAATTCCAATCATCCCCTGAACAGCAGTTGCCATGCCACCCAAGACATATAAGAATAAGAACTCGAATATCAAAATGGCGCACCTGAACACCGAAGAAAGGTAAGGTAGCAGATCCGGGTTTGAGGCCCCAAGCTCCCGGTAGTGGGGTGATCTGATTGTGACGAAGGCTATTAGAAACTCCACATGTAGAGGTACCAGACGTAGATGCATTCTGATCACAGAAGAGATCCTTTGCCAAAGACTGCCCCCAGTATGTATATGGAATCAACAGCAAAGAAGTAACCCTCTCCGCGAGGTAAGTGATGCAGTTTTTATGATACAGCATCTTCACAGGGGTTGGTTTTCTGTTAGCGCTACAATAAATGAGAGATACAAAACACAAGTGCGAGGCAGCACATACCATAAAACCGCCTGTTTCTGTTTGCCACCAAGTATCAACAATAGGGCACCGTTTGTCTCCAACAACTTCATAATACCAATTCCATGCACTTGGGTTGATAGGTTCTCCCACACTCCCAAGCACCCGGAGTGACTTCCGAGAGTACCGCGTTACAGGCTGCATCAATACAAGGCACAGGTATATCTGTGAAAATGCACTTCACAAGCCTGAAAAACAACAATTTTCGCATCCAGATCTTCTTAAGAAACCGATGATCGGCTTGATTAACCACAGTCGGAGACTATTTTAGTAAAAGTAACCTAATTAGAGCAGGCAACGACCTCATCATGCAACATACCTCGTCACCCGACCGCATCAATGAACGAATTAGAGTTGGGGCAGTGTAGAAGATGGTCACATTATACTTGTCCACTATCTCCCAGCTTCGCCCTGCATCTGGATAGGTGGGAACCTGCATTGCATGCACAGTTCTAATGCTTAAGTAACCGTGTTATCATACAGAATGTTCCTGTCAGAAACACATCCGTGCACTAAGTTATGCAATTATCATGAAGGAGACGACAACGTGCAACCGTCAATAAATTGGTTCATAGATGAAAGGGAACGTAAGTAAGATCTACAGATGAAAAATTATGGTTTCTGATGTGTCGACACAGTTCATTACCCCTTCAAACACAACCATCGTAGCACCATTGAGTAAAGGGCCATATGTAAGGTAGCTGTGACCAGTAATCCACCCACAATCTGCTGTACACCTGCGCGAACATTAACGTGACACAGCATCCAAACGAATAGCCTGTGAGACTGCGTTCAAAAATGAGTACCTCAAAAGCAATGCCCAAAATCATATGAGACGCACCAATAAACATCGTCATCGTGGTAATTGAACGTGTGCTTGAAGGTGGTGGCAGCGTAAACCATGTAACCTCCTGTTGTGTGTACTACACCCTGCCCAAACAGTCTCCCATGTTTGATATCAACACCTTAAAAGACCAGAATCAACGAAACAATATGATTCCAGTTCCCCGAGCCGTAAACCCTACTTTGCACTCAGCAAAGACTATGGTGCACTTTACCTTGGGCTTTCCAGTGCTGCCGCTGGTGTATAAAAGAAATAGCGTATCCTCGGCATCCATCCACTCCACTTCACACTCCTTTGCTTGTGATGGCACCACATCCTGCACATATCATCCAACTGGAATTATGATTCACCAATCTCTAACGCTCAAAGCCATCTCACGAAAATCAACCCTCTACCGCCTACCTTGACACATGTCTAATTAGATCTAAATATGTGACTTGTGAGGTAAAAAAACGTCTAGTTGATAGTGAGTTGGAATCGACTAATGATGAAACTCTATAATTCTAGGACGAAATCGAATCAAGCAGAAAAGGGCATTGTTACTGAGAGAATGAAACCTGCCACCATATATCGCGGCCTTCTTGCCATGCGGTATCTTCTCTCTTTATCGCCCTATCATTATCATACGTCAAACATACACCTACACAAACATCAAGTGCATATAAGTAATACTTGAGAAGACAGTTCACCCAGCTCAAGCTTGAAGTAATATTCAAAACCCGACAACGATCGAAATTTTGACAAGAGACCTCGTGAAGACTCTCACCTACAGTATGGCCCTCCTCTGATGCTCGTTTCAACGCATCATCGACAATGTCCTTGAGTTTGATCACCTTAGCGCCACGTTTCACTGCACTGCTGGTCAAGATCACATTTGGCTTGCAATCGAGAATACGCTGATACAACGCTTCTGCAGAGAATCCTCCAAACACCACCTGCACACACACAACGTCTTAGCATTTCCGGTATGCCAGTTTCAACTATTCTCAACCTTATAAGCAAAAACGGAGAGATCTTGGACGTTAATACTTACAGAATGGACAGCTCCAATCCGGGCACATGCAAGCATGGCAATCGGCAACTCCGCCAACATTGGCATATAAATTGCCACCGCGTCACCTTTCTTCACACCCTGGCCACGCAAGTAGTTTGCAAGCTGCAACCAATACACCATAAACCTCATTACCTAGCCATATCAATATTCATTATGTCGCACGATGACACACAAGAGCATGAACAAAACCAAAAGTAAGCCAAAGAGGAAATATACATTATTTACTCACTTAAAAGGATAGTCTAGTGGCTGCCCTTTCATTCTCTAAACAATTCTAAGGACAATGATATATGAGTATGAACGCATGGAGATCGGTTCAAGATTGGTACCTGGCAAACACGTTCCAGAACTTCTTTGAATGTATACGTCTCATCCACACCAACATCATTGCCTTCCCAGTAGAAAGCAACCTTGTCACCAAGCCCAGCCTCCACATGCCTGTCAAGGGCATTATAACAAATGTTGGTTTGTCCTCCCTTGAACCACTGCCACGCATCAAAAAGGCACAATGTAAGTTCAAGTCCCTTGCAGAATTACATCAATTTCACTAGTGACAAAATGTACCTCAATTGATACTCGCCCCTTGCGAACGTCGAGGTTTGCAGAGTGCACTTTGCCATCGTTGACGGGCCATTTCTTCTTCCAGAAAAACGTGGACGCAATGTCGCCCCAGAACCCGTCGGGGTCCTCAATGGATCGCTGGTACATCTCATCATACTGCAAAACAGTCCATCCCACGCGTCTGCGTCATCCTCCCCGAAAGAAACAGAGCCCCATGCAGTGTACTTTACTAGTGTTAATTTCGGCCACCTCTATGCTTTCGGTATTCGAATGGCCTACTGCCCCCTTAAACACCCTTTGTACATGAGAATCTCCACAGATATTTTCATACAACCTTGACCTCGAGAGAGCTGGTATCTTGCACTCCAAGAATGTAGGAGTGTTGTAAAGTCACGTTTAGATGCACAATGTTGTCATATACAGGATCAAGATTGTCATACTGCTCTCACTTATCTTGCATAAATACATGTGAATTTGAGAATGTACACCACCTCAAGATCAAGAATCGACGTGCCCGCTTTAAATCGTGTGCCGAGAGCAATCCGATGCCTTAATTGATAATACTTGAGCAGTCTACGTAGCTTTAAGCATCACGCAAAAGATGCTAAGGATCGACCAGCAGACTTAGATGATCAAACCCAGGCAACTTAAGAACGACCTCAAACCCTTCCAATTCATCCACAAGTTGGAGAAACCCTTATGGACGGCGTCAGCAGCCGAAATCCACGCCAAAACCATACCCGACATAGGAGTATCCTCCAACTTAGCTGATTATGAAAATATTTGGTGTAAGATTATTTAAAGCCTCCATGTTCCAATTTACAATGCTGTGCTCGAAATGCAAGAATAGGACCATTTTCTTTACAAAGAATGCAACTCAGAACGATAAATGCACAGGCAATTCAATCCAAGATTTATAGGAGCGCACCTGCTCCCGAGACGACACCAACGCCCGCGCTCGAAAATCCTCGCTGGCCTCAACAATCTCCTCCTCCTCAACAGTGATCGCGTGCACAGAATCCCCGTTGGAAGCGGTAGTGATCGTCGCAGAACTCGCCCGGCCCATGCTTAAATTGAAGTTCAGCCGCGGATGAGCACAGCGCCGGAAATTCACCTGCGAAACGAGGGCGCCGGCACGCTGGTGGGAGTCCGGGGGCCAATTCCGCACGGCTACTGGGACAGTGCAGGGGCGCGACAAGACGAGCGACATTATGGCCTCAGTAGAAGAAGCGTGACTCTCCTTCCTCTTTCGGAATTCTACTGACTGACGACGTGATTGAGTACGCTATGATTGAGGATGGAAGGGGTGCAATTGATGATTGATTGTTCTGGCAGGTGCGCAAACAAGCCAACAATTGCACAGAATCTCTGAAACTCTCTAAGTGTGGTGCGAGTGTGAGGGAGACGATGACTGCGGGCATGGGGGCTGGTTGGAGCCGGTCACCGATGCCCGCGTGTGATCCTTTCGCGGCTGTCGGACTCCTAACTTTGGAGGGTCCTGGCGGTGGGCTCCTGGTAAAGGGGAGCGAGTGACATTCAACTCAGAGTGTTGTGGTCACTTTCATTAGTTGTGAATCACTTACATAGTTGGTGAATCACTTACATTGGTGGTGAATCGTACTTCGGCCTTTCACTTTTCCTATGTGGAAAATTTCGACGAACGGCACATACAGTAGTTGACAGACAGATAACGTTTGTAGAATCATTGAGTGGTTTGACATTTCTAATGCATATTTTCGTTGACATTTATTTTCATGTTAGGATAAAGTTCTGAAATTCAATCCATCGATAGATAAGATAGGGGCCATGTGCACTTTTGTCAAACTCAAAAAGCAGGGTGTTCGAAAAGTGTGCCAGAATGTGAAGTGCAGGCTGAAGTGAGTATAGTCCTGCTCCGTGTCTGCACGACACCATCCGGCAAGGACGAGGGGAAGCACAAGTATGCTTGCGATGCTTTGTTGTACCAGGAATAATGATCCGTGACTATTGAGACCGCAGTATCTAAAATCGTTTATCCGAGGCTTTGCTGCGTGCTTGAACTGTACATTTTTTCACACTTGCTTCATTCATGTCCTAGAATGCTAGGGTTTTAGCTCATGAGCTGAACGCCGACCGCTGGCTACACTATATGCACGAAACAATGCAACGCCGTCGTTCTTTGTAGGAAGAAAGATCTCTCGTTTTTAATTCGTTGTAAGACTATGCCATACTTCGATCAAAAAGCCAATCTCCTGCCACAGGAATTCAAGTTTGATCAGGTAATACCGACGCTACAAGGAGGGGTCGAACCTCCGACCTTGTGGTTGACAGCCACACGCTCTAACCAACTGAGCCGAATACCCATAATCCAGGGTGATTAGTACGAGGCGATAAATTGCAATTTTACATAGCCTCGCAGCTTTAGTAAAGCACTAAGTTGCCCTTAAATTTGAGAAAGAAAAGTCTGCAAAACTAGAGAAAGGGGGATTTCAAAAATGTCTGACGGCCTTGACTCAAACAAGTCCTGTCTACCCATAAGGGCTTACCAATCTCTAAGAACAGCTACTAAGCATGTAAGAAAGACTGGCCTAAGATATTATAAAACTAACTAGTCTAAAACCCTGAGGGAAAGACATACTCAATCCAAACCCTAAGGAAAAGACATTCCTAGTCTAATGCTAGCAAAGATTAAAGCAATTAATGCCCAATCTCAAATCATCATTAAGATCTCACCAATCATAAGATAATAATCGTGAGATGTGACCACTAAGGTCTATTTCTAAATTAAATGTGCAAACAGCTATGGCAAAACTTGCGAACTAGCCATGGCAAAACTAGCAAACAAGAACTAGAAGCAGATTGAATGGGTGGAGTTACGACCGCACAAAAACGTAAGCTTCCGTGAGCTCCTCGCAGACTGCCGCAAGTCGAGAGGCCGCCATGCTCACAACCGCTCGACTCCTCCGGTACTTGAACTTCGCCGATACCTCTGCATTTAACACCTTGCGTCACAAGCATGGCTAGAAAAAAACCTTCTAACGAAGGCCTTCTGCAGGACTCGAAGCATGTGCTGGAGACGATAGCTATTGAAGATCTCACGACAGGACTGGCGCCTTCAGGATAGCCTCTTGACCTGTAGGTTGGTGGAGATCCGCCTGGAGACTCGAATGAGTTGCCTTCGCAGGAGCCATGACGTTGTTCGCCTGGACCGGGGTCTCCTCTACGCTATTGCTCCAGAAGTTGGCCTGTAAACTCAACTCCTCGTCATCTTGCAACTCAAAAGGTAAGTCGTCAATCTCAACATCGTTGCGATAAGAAGAGTAATGAGAGGAAGGGGCGAGTCCCGGTCTGTCTTCTACAGGACTGCTGAGCTACTCCAGCTGCTCACATTGCACTTCTCGCTTAACAGTGCTAAGTTACAACCGATTGCTACGAGGGACACAAGAGTGAGAACTTGTCTCACTTTGACCCAAATTTCCGAGGTACAAGAATGTTCTCGTACTTGCAAATCTTAACTACGTATTTTTACCCAAAAATATATGTTCTTTTGAATTAATCAAGAACAACTCCAACCCTATTTGAAGTTAGCGCAAATAGAACGTTTATAAACCTATCCTTAGATGCATGCCCCGAGATCATAACACCAATTGGAAGACTTCTACTTCCTCTCGCAGTAGACATTGTGCTACTTCCTACCTAGCCACTAGTGCCTTATAAACACCATATAGTTAATATATTAAATATATGAGAAGTAGGGAACATGCATATGTTTAAAAGACTTATATTCCATATGTTGAATATTTTCTGTACTTTCATAACCATGCTTTAAGCTTAAAAGCATATCGTAATACTATCTGAATGGGTGAGACTAGTTGACTTTAAAGTAAAAAGAGTAAACATGCCAACTATCTAACTTGCCAAATTTGATTGTTGGTCAAAGAGGGGCCCCTACTTGCTAAAGGCAAAAAGTCTCAAGCCTTGCTTCGTACCTAGTTACTTACCCAAACCCCATCCACCTAACTTTGCATTGCCTCTTTTAACTTGACTTTTGTTAAGATTTTGACTTGTTTTATGAAAAACCTTTAGCCTTAATAATCTAAACAATGATATCTAGGTTAATAAGAAACTTTAGAGGCTTACCATGCCTATTATGCCATCATGTACATTGAGTCAAAGTTTGGAGGGTTGCATACTGAACACAATTTAGAAATCTTTAATAGGACCTCTGGCTTATCCTTTGTCTCAAATACAAACACGGCAAGATTTTTTTTATAAGCGGTTCGGAGGCCATAGTAAGCGCCAATTAGCTCTATGAGTATTTCCATTTCCAGAGCAACCTCTTGAAATGTCTACCATCTAAGTTTAGGACATGGGCAACAAGAGTAAGTAGGTCACCTCTAAATTTCTATTTCAAACCTCTTTGTTTTTAGTTTGAAAATGTACTTTTTTCATTCTCATACTTTTTACTTTCCTATGTAATAGAGCACAAGTCAAACTTTGGGTAATTTTTGAATTCAAACTTGCCTAAATGGTTATCATATTTTCTATTGATTTGTCAAAGTATTGAGATTTTGCATACCTCCGCTCATTAGAAGATTATCTTGTAGACCATTATTGCTTGTAAGATGAATAAGTAAATGGTAGGAAACCCTATTCTTCAAAATTCTTTACCTGAGTAGTATTTTTTTTTGTTTTAGTACGAAGCTATAATGCTTGGTCTTAATCAGTTGCTTGAGATGATTTTAAATGAACGAATCTCTATCAAATCATTTGCTCTCACAATCTTTACTAATATGTCCTCAGTGCATTGCTACACCGACTTAAATAGTTTGAATCATGTCTATCTTGTTTTTCTGATTAATTTAAATTTATAGCATCTTTGTACTTTGTGGTAATCTTAGGGTCTTAATAACTTCGAAACTCAATATCGAGGGATCCATCTGCCTATTGTTTCTCACAACTCCACAAAAACCACAAAACCTCGCTTCCAACGACAGCTCATGCAGCTCGATATGAACGGCCATGCCCAAGATCATCATGTCATGTACAAAACAAACAAAACAAACTACATATCTTCTATTATTTAAGGCAGATAATTTTTTTTGTTTTTGACGTGATAGCGTGATCTCAGGCACTCGTGGTCGGATCGTGTCGCATGAGGTGTCGTTGAAAGCAGGCTTTTTTGTTGAGTTGTAGGAAACGATTGGATCCCGAAACCGGTCGGCGAAGCCCAATATATTGAATTTTCAAGAGATTTTGGCCCCAAATTACCACTTGTTACGAAAAGAACTAAATTGAGGTTTTAGTAGAAAAATAAGAGGGGTATGGTCAAAGTAAATAAGCGGCGTGGCAATGCCGCGAGGGCATACTAGTTTGTTATTCAAGGCACGTAGTTTGTTTGTTCTGCTTTGTGATATTATGATTTGGGGGACCATCCGTCGGATCATGCCACATGAGGTGTCGCTGGAAGCGGGTATTTTGGTAGAGTTGTGGAAAACAATCAGATCGCAAAAACAGTCGATAAGATCGGAGATATTGAATTTCAAAGTATTAGTCACCCCCAAATTACCAGAAATTACAAAAAGCCCTAATCATAATAAAATCTAGGAGAAAAACAAGAGAAATATGGTCAAAATATTTAAGTGACGTAACAATGCCGTGGGACATACTAGTAGCAATAATTTGAGAACCACCCCTACACAACGGTGTAGACTCAAAGTGTAAACTAAATGAAGTTGTAGTTCATTGCTTATCAATATTGAAATCTAATGGTTCAAAATTTACCGTGCAATCTCCTTAGACATTAAAAAAATACCATTTATTTGTATATGGATGCTTATAGAAATATAACTACAAGGGTGAATGAAATGTTGTAAATTACGCATGAACTAGACTCCCCAAACTTCTACTCTATGTAGAAAACCTTTCAAGAAGATTTGAACTCTATATGTGACGGCCCGTGTAATTCCCAATCGACCACGTATTGGTCGTTTGGCCTACTATTAGAGGTTGAACTATCACACTCATGATATGTACATTATGACTATGTAACACACTTTCCGGTTTCGGGCTTGTTCATTTGACATGAGCTTCTGTCCCGTAATGCATGCTGCCCGCTCCAGAGAGGGGATTATGGCATAACGCCCTCTACAATTCTCACCTTACAGAAAAAAACCTGTGCAACACAAGAAATCTTCATGGAAAGTGGAAAAAAACCAGGCAACCAAAAATGGAAAACGTGTTACACCGCAGGAGCCCTTGACGGTTGGGTATTCCGCCGGGGAAATACCCTCCGAGTCGGGTATCTCCCAAGCGGAATACCCTCCCGTCGGGGGCTCCTGCAAATAAACTCAAAGCAAAAAAAAAGTTTTGAAAAATATGCCACCCTCTTTATGTGACTTTGTCAAGTCCGCATAATGCACCTGCCTACGTGTAACAAATGACGTGGCCAGGTTTAGCATACGTTACCAGAAACGAGAAAAAGGAGGAGGTGGCAGCCAGTCACCTCAAAAGGAAGGCCCCTTACTGTAGAACGGGCCCGGTCGACCTGGCCCGGCCCCACCCGACCCGTGGGGCTTGCGTTTAGAGTTGGAAGCCCAAGCAGGTTTCCCCTGTCAAAGCATTACCAGACCGACCCGCCGGCTCCCCGGCTTCCGACTTTCCGAGTTCGCATACGCTCCTTCAATCTGCGCCCCTCTTTCTACCTTCAGTTGAATTCGTCTCTGAACTCTCCTCCGAACGCTCCCTTCCTTGCTTCATTTCGTCTCTTCTCGCCCCGGATCCCACCTCTCCAAATATTCTGCGCTTGGGATTTCGCGCTGTAGAAATTCTCGCCGAATCGTAAAGAAGAATCAGCTACGATGTCGGCTCGCAAGCGCACTTTGTTGAAGGTCATCATCCTCGGTGATAGCGGGTATGATCGTTTTTTCCTAGGGTTTGTTGTAGGTTTTTCGTTCTCTTGTGTATTTGGCACGAAAGTTTCGTTCTTGGTTTCTCTTGGATTGTATCTTTAGATCTGGCTTGTGACGTTGGAATTGGAGTGCTGTCGTTTTACGAGTCAAGTTTCGTGGTTGTGCTTGTGCTGCTTAGGAGCTCTACGAGATAAGTCTTCGTCGGAATAGTCCTTGAGTATGGAGTTTGATTTTTTGGTATCCGGGTTAGGTCAGACAGAACGTATGGAACATTCTCTTGTATATTCTTCTCAAATAGAAATTAATAATTTGTTAATATATTTGATACTGAAGCCTTTGTTGATGATGACAGGGTTGGCAAGACGTCTTTGATGAATCAGTACGTGAACAAGAAATTCAGTAACCAATATAAGGCTACGATTGGGGCAGACTTTTTGACCAAGGAAGTACAAGTTGAGGACAGGCTCGTGACTATGCAGGTGAGTCTGGGAGCATACGAGCTACTGAGTGTTTTCTTTTTTTTTTTTAGATCATCTAGAGTGCTTAGGTCCCTTTGACGACTGCAGTTGAATGAGATTGAGGTCATGTCACTTGCATGTACCCACAAAAGGGAGGCTTTTTGTGTTAAGAAAGAGAGGATTTTTGTGTGAGCAGATATGGGACACAGCTGGTCAGGAGCGATTTCAGAGCCTCGGAGTTGCTTTTTATCGTGGTGCAGATTGTTGTGTTCTTGTTTATGATGTCAATGTCATGAAGTCCTTCGACAACCTTGATAACTGGAGGGAAGAATTTTTAATTCAGGCAAGTTCTCAGACTTCTTGCGAAGAGATCGTACGAGCACATTGGTGTATGTAGTGTATGTGTTGTCTTCGTGTATGTTTCTCGCCTATATGTATTTCTCTTGGTGCTGCGCATCAAAATATATGATATTTATGTTTTCTGTTCTTGATCTTGACGTACCTGGTCAATCGTTATAATTAGGTTACGAAGTCCTTGACAATGTTCTTGATTCGGTTTACAGGCAAGTCCATCCGATCCAGAGAACTTTCCGTTCGTGGTCCTTGGAAACAAAGTGGATGTAGATAGCGGCAGATCTCGAGTGGTATGTTTATATCTATCCTTACTTTGTCTCTTATCTGCTCATTCATAAAAAGTCAATACACTTCTGCAATCGAGGGTAATCCTAGCAGCAGTTGGGGGTAATCTTGCTTGTTTTCAGATGAAGTTAATCGATGCTGACAATTTCGAAAAGAGCTTACTAACGGATGTGGCCGTCTGTCTGTAGGTTCCTGAGAAGAAGGCGAAAGCTTGGTGTGCAGCGAAAGGGGGCATTCCCTACTTTGAGACATCTGCCAAGGAAGACCGTAATGTTGACGCTGCATTTCAGTGCATCGCCAAGAATGCCTTAACGAACGAGACTGAGGAGGAGATGTGAGTTACTATAACATTGCGTCAGGTATTCTTTTCTTAAATATGACGATATAGTTTATTCTGACCGTGTTTTTTGTCTGCAGATACCTTCCTGACACAATCGACGTCAACGCCAGCAGGCAGCCGAAAGCTTCTGGTTGTGATTGTTGAAAGAATCACTGGAGTAACTGCAATGGTACCTGCCAGAATCTTCCCAGCAGCCCAAGGTTGGGTGATCGATTACCAACACTTGGTGGACGATCTGCATTACACACTGTGCTTGACGGTGTTGTTGTGACCGGTAGTGGTTGATCCATTTGTGTAGATTGTTTGTGGGCCTGCTGTTGTGGGTATCATTGTGGGAAGGGGGCTCTTCATGCTTGGTCCAATTCGAGTGTAATTAGGGTTAGCAGTTTCGATGTTCAGTCAGAAAGACAACTATTTTGCAGGGGTGAATGAGGAGATAGTTTTCATTCAGCCCTTATCCTGGTGTAGTAGTGGTGAGAGGTTGGTAGGCGAATTTGTGCAATAAGGATGTATGTATGGCTTTTGGGTTGAAGTTTTCTATATACTCTCTTTATGTATCTGACTAAGGACTATTGGCCCAGTGGTAGTCTGCCGATGTGGCGGTTTTTGTTTCAGTGTTGTTGGAAAATCTGACATTCACTTTTTCATTGCTTTTATCTGTTCTTGTCAAACCTCGTGTTGCACAAAGAACGACGTCTTGATTCTAATGTTCCACAGACCGAGACAAGACTGCATCCACCTTGCTAATCAGCCGTCTCTATCATCTTGTTTTACAATTGGTATCACAGTTGGTAAATATGGTGAACTGACCAACGTAAGTAGGAAAGGAAGTGGAATATCTTCTTGACCTCTCGAGCAGAATAATGTTTAATTCACTTTTCAAATAGGTTTGTAACTTTCCTTTCATTTCGTAAGTGGTCTTGTCTTTCTCCATTGCAAAGAATTAATACATTACTTTGATTTATCATGCATTTTTAATCATTACAACGGAATTGCTTTTCAAATTTGCTTGGTCAAAAGAATTTTAAAGTGCACATTTCTCAATGCGATTGTTGTCCTCAACGTCCCACTTTCACACCATCGATGGCGTATGTCAGCAGTTGACGTTGAACACAGTTACTCACAAGTCTACATTAAGCTACACCTCATTCAAAGGATCACATTTGCTGCAGTTCGGTATCCAAACCGTGTACTTCGATACTTCGGTAAAATACGTGAAAAGTGTTGGGGGTACGACATGAGTTCTGGAAGCTCTTACATACTGAACGTCTGTGTGCACCCTAGAACAAGGACATTGAGGTAGGGTCACTAACCACTTCACTCTTATAAAACCGTTCAAGCCTCTCAAGCATAATCTTCATGCTTTCCAGCGTGATTCCAATGCCCTTGAACATGCTTTTCAGTAAAGACCGAGCATCCCAAAACCCTTCTGCAAGCTTTCCAATGTACTTCTGTAGGCAAGGCATTCAAGGGCTTGACTGCTCGTACTACAGTTCGTGAGATGCTGGATGAAACTGAAGTACGAGCGCAGGGTTGTGGATGACCTTGGAATTCAATCAATTTTCTACTAATCGGGAGAAAAGCCCCTCTAGAATATGCTTTGCCGTGCTGAGTGCCAACCCTTAAACACTATACACCTGGAGTTGGAGTATCAGATGGACCCTAAGACTGCTGCAAGGTGACCAAGTTGAAAAGCATCGTGAACGCAGAGAGCAAACCGCAAGATACGGAAGGATAGAAGGGCCCGTAGGTCAGAAATCTCGTGTGGAAAACACTGGAGTCACTGCATCGTAGATGCTATCCACTATATGTTCTCGTCATCCCTGCATTGCCCTTCTCCGATGAAATCTATGTTTACGATATTGTAAAAGGATGTGGTCAGAAATCTCGTGTGGAAAACACTGGATTCTTCGCATCAAAGATGCTCACCGTTGAAATGATCATCAATCCACATAGTAGAAGCATGTGCGACCTTATTCAACCTCCATTTGCGACTCTCGCGTAAAGAAGGGCTGGTTGGAAGGTCACTTGACACAATCTGTGCGTCTGATATACTTGCCGTGTGCTGGAGCCTCTCGGCACACAGTTCGGCCAGCGCACCCCCTCAATCGAGAGTTTATCAGTTCACTGTGAGAACCTAAGAGAGAAAAGGCCGCAAAACACAACCTATAGACCCTACAGAATCGACTGGAAAGCTTGCACGGCCATGGAGGAAAACGGAAGTAGATGAACATGAGAGCGGAATGTTATAAGGAAGGAGCTCTGTTGTGCTCCTAACCCTAACCCTAAAGGCCGCTACAAGTCGCGTTCACACGAGGCGCGAAGTCTTCTTTTACAATTCCACAACTTGGGTCTTTCTAGAGAAAGAACTCTAAGCCTCTTCTTGAGATCATTTATTTTTTTTTTTATTTTTTTATTTTTTTAATAAACAAATTAACTGAAAAGCAATGGAAAAATAAATTGAGCATTGGAATTTGAGCAGGGACTACTAGGCATTATGCCCGAATGACAACCTCCCTTTGAAATTTACAAGTAAATAGGGTCACTTACGATTCGATGAAGTATTCTGATAATTGTTGAATTCATATACAAACAATGGTAAGGCTTGCAATCACCATAAAATACTCAAAAGTTGTAATCTTGGAATGAAGAAGAAAATAATAAAAAGGAGTTGGGCAATGTTAACCCCTAAAAATCCAGGGGTTTCCTCGACCTCCAGAACCAAAAACTGCCATTTTTCACCTTCGTTGGGAAATGGGGAAATGGAGAAACTTTTTTTTCTGGTTTTAGACTTTGAACCGTAAGATCTTGCACCTAACTTGTATACAAAGGACTGGTCAAAATTTCAACCGTTGGATGTTTGTCATTTGTGAGATCATAACAATCAAAGTTTGACCAACACTTTTTTTTGCCGTTGCGTGAGAGGCATTGTCTAAATGGTGCCAAGGGCAACTTGATGATTGTTATTCCAAATATTTTTCCCTCATTTTTTTTTCATGTAGGTAATCAAGTTGGGTATGCTCATGCAAAATTTTAGAGACCAATTCCACTTTTTGACCTTAATGTAAAATATTTTATGAAAGAAGGTCTAAAAACAACCATATAGTAAAACAAGCACCACGTATGATATATTTAGTTTGAGAAAAATCTCGACGGTGAGAAGGTGCATTTATGATAATGTGAATTTTGAAAAAAAAAATCTTGGAAAAAATCCAAAATCTCGAATTTTGGCAATTTTTGAAAGAAAAAATTGCAAAATTACTAGAAATTGTGAAGATTGTTTTTGAAAGTTTTGGAGGCTGCCCTTGTAAAATTGGTAAACTTTTTGACTTCGGATACTTTGGAATTTGAATAGTAATTTGTTAATGAACATGATTCTAAAAAAAAAAAATTAAAAAAAATTATTTTAACCTGCCCGTTTAGGACTTGAAACCTAAAATTTCTAGGTGAAGGTTATAAAATTAAAATTTGACTTTGAAAATTTTACCACATACACATTACTGTATGGGGAGCACCCAATAAAAATCTTAGGCAAAAATATCAATTTAAATGCTTAAAATGAGCTGCCCGAAATCTCAGAAAACCGAATCGGTTTTCCTGGATTTTTAGGGGTTAAGATAATGGATACTTAGATTGCACATTCTATTTGACTTGTCAAAAGGTAGAGACAACTTTAAATTCATAAACTTATAGGAGAGATTAGCTATTTTCTACACTATACTAGTTTGTTCATGCGACGTTGCCACGCTCATACAAATAATTTTCAATAATTATGGCCCAATACCCTAAACTTCAATATCTAGGGATCCATCTACCCAATTCGCAATTTGATTGTTATATACACCTCTACCTAAAAATACAATTCTGACTACACCTCATGCGCCCCAATTAGACCACTCGTGCTCGAGATCATAATGTCAATCAATCACACACAAACAAACTAGTTGTACTTTGTAATCGACTTTTCCAGCTATGAGAGTCTTTTGAATTTACTTTATCGCTATATGAGTCTTTAGTGAATCCTTCTAGTCATTATGCCCTTGCAAATAAATTTCAAAGTAAACATAATGTCCTGCTTATACTAAAGCTTTGAACTGATTGATTAAAATAGCCTAAGAAAAAAAATGCTTGCTTTGTTTGTGATTGGAGGGCTTTCAAAAACATATAAATATGAATAAATAAATAAATATTTTTTGAGGTAGGTATTTTGTTTTGTGAGTGAGTGGGTTTGGGAGTGTGTGAGTGAGAGAGTAACATTATGATCCTAGAGACCGCCGGTCGGATTGGAGTGCATGAGGTGTCGTTAGAAGCGGGTTCTTTTTGGTAAAGATGCGGGCAACAATCTGATCAAGAATTGGGTCCTTGAATTCCAAGATCTTGACTTTTAAAGTAATTAAGGTCCTAGAAATACTAAATATCATTTGTATGAGTGTGGCAAAGTGGCGGGGACGTATTAATATATATTAAAACTCAAGAAGTAATAACGATAAGGTGAAGTGCCATTATTTAAGTTGCACATGAAACTACCGCACCACCATTGTAGGTTTGCTCCTTTACAAACTAATATATTATTCTTTTGAAAAAATAATGTTCTTCTGGTAGAAAAGGATTTCTTTGAAATCTGTTCTTTTGGTTTTTAGAGAATCCTATGCAAAGGAGAGAGATGAACTGGAGGCTCTGAGTGTTGCAGTAACTTGTCTAGTTGACTATTCTAGTAACTCAAAATTTTCCAACTTTTCGTTCCTTTTAGCTTGTCATTTCTAATTTTTTACGTTTTTTAAAAATAGGATTATTTATGAACAAAGATAGATAGATAGAAACTCCGGTCCTTTCTAAGGGGCCGGCGTGAATGAAGTGTCCATTTGTAATGCTGATATCCCGATGGCCACCGGACAAGGGGAAATTAGAACAACACTACTTCCCCCTCTCGAGGGTGGACACTATAACTACGCTAGTTTCTAGCCTAGTCACTAGTGCCTTGAAGATACTTGACATAGTATCCCCCAAAGAGCTTTGAGGTACCCATACAACAAGGTCTTATTTATGAACAAACATGCTATGGTGGTACGGTAAACTTACAAGATTTTTGGAGTAAATTTTATCTTTTTCCGAGCATAAACTACATACAACTCAACAAGGCCTTTAAACATTTGAATCCAACAACAATTTTACTAATTAAGACATGAAGGAAATAACCTCATATTACCAAAAGAGGTTGGCCTAAAAGCCCCAAGAGATGATAAATCAAACAACCGTGAACGGGTAGATATTTGAATCAAATGGCGGGGCCCACGTTCACTTCAATCCGATCATCAACTACAAAATGATATTGCATCCGTTTATAAACTCAGTAGGCAAAAATATTCATAATTTTCAATGAATTTTAACGAGAGGAATAGGAATAGTAATTTTTTGATCTCTAAACATTTGAAATATTGATGAAGAGATGGGATTTCCCCCTTGAACACCAAATTCTTATGAGAACCCGGTATCCAACCAATAGGTTCACTTGATGGAGGCACCACAAGCCTTACTTGGTGGTTAGGGCTCATGGCCCCCGATGAAGAGGTCGTGGCTTCTATTCCCCATACCAACATGGTGCTCATCACCATAGTCCACCTTAACTATGGTGAGGGGTTCGTGGACCTCGTTGTATGGATACCTCAAAGCCCTTTGGGGATACCATGTCGACTATCTCTAAGGCACTAGCGACTAGGTAGGAACTAGGAGAATGTTCACCTTAAAAGAGGTTAGTAGTCTCACCATTGATGTCATGACCTGCGGGTATACATTCAAGGATAGGTCGAACAAACACTCCATTAACCCCAGCCTCTAAATAGGTTGGAGTTTCTCTTCTTCTTCACTTGATGCTACAAGTGCTTCGTCACATGATACACAAAGTCTCATGCCTTGCGCTCCTTGGGCACCATCAGATCGTACCATCAGTAAAAAAAAACAAAAAATCCCACAAGGTTGGCTCTCGGTGTGGCCCAATTGGTTTGACTCCAATTTTCTAGCACTGTGGACCAGTACGGAACGCTGGTACGTCGAAGGTTCTATTGCTGCTTGGAGTCGGAAATAAACCTCTTCACACTCAGCCAGGGAGGGGAAGTGGTTAACGCTCGGAGATTGTGAGGGAGGTCTTTTCCTGTTCTTCAACGCACTCAGATTCTCACAGTTGTAGCGATGCGAAGTAGTTGATTGCATCTCCGTCCGGAAATTGGCGCCGAGATTATGGTACATTCCATGCTAAGTTCCAGGCTCACGCCGCCAAAACGAAGCAACTGAGTGAAGAGCACTTGTCGTCGCCGTCGGTTTAAAAATTGTCCGGTAATCAATCATTTCCACCGCTTGCTGCTTTGCAATTCAATTTATCGGCACTGGATCGATCAATCTGCGAGTATGCCCTGCGGATATTTCTATTCAGATTCGTGCCAATTCGTTGAATTGAACGAGAGACTTACCAATTACGCGCACTGGAACCCGGGCATCACCTAGTTGCTAACGAACGTGTTCATCTGGAATCAGCTGCCAATTCTGGTACCCAATCTTGCTTTGAATTGTAATCATCGGAATCCATCTTCTCCTTCGCAAATTTGACTTTTATAAAAAATTGTTATGGTTGACTTATTGTCCTCGTTTCCTCTTTTCTAGAGTTTCACACAGTCGGAGAGATGGTGAGAAACTCGGTGGCAAACCGGCTCTTGAATTTGCTGTTGCTTTTGATGATGACGATGCTGCTGTCAACGCAATCTGTGACGAGTCTAGAATTCGAGTCTTCTCCTCGTGTATTGGTTGCGGCGAGCTATCCTAGTATCCGCATTGGTCCTTACGACTTTCGTTACTTCCGAGGTATGCTGTGAACCTCCGTACTAGCTTGACCATTTGCATGGGGTTCAGAGATTCATGCCCTGTAATACCGACAGACTTTTCATTCGGAATCTGTGTGCTTGTGTGCAGTTGAGGTGCCTCGAGCATTTGCGGAGCTCTCGATCTCGTTGACAAGAAAATGGACAGGCGTGCGTACAATTGTCTTTCGCTTTTTCTGAATCCATATAACTAAAGTTGTGCTATCGATTTCTGAGAATGGTTCTGCAACAGGAGCATGTCGGAGACAAGTATGAGGCCAATGTGCCGATGGTTTGCTTCCGGTTTGGATCACCTCCTCTTCCAGACACCATCGGATGTGAGTATCAATCAACACGCTCCTGAAGTCTTAAACTTTCATTGTGTTTTGTCAGTAAAGTATGCATTTTGATTTTATTTATTGTCTTGCTATGAATGTCTTGCAGTGGAGTCTCCACGGGAGTCTCCGGAAGCAGCCGCCATCGCTGCGGCGAAGGCTACAACTTCTGTAGCACCAGGAGAATGCGCTTGGTTCCACTCCAATTCTTCTATTTCTTTGACCAACATGCAGGTGGGTGTACCAAATCAATCCTCTCAAACCTTAATCGGCAGTGTTACCTGTGCCATCTTGACATGAAGGCGTTTTGTAGAATCTTAGCTGTAAATTGCTTACTACTCCCCCTGTCCTGTTACAACTGTCCAGTAGGGTCTTTCAATTTTAACTTTAGAGGTAGATTTGAGAAAATCTACTGTTCAATTATAATGGGATAAAGGGAGTATTGTTTTAAGTTACATAAGGTACATTACTTTTCCTCACTCCTTCTACTGCACCATTTTTTCTTCCATTCTACTGTTTCATTTTCCAAAATAACATGCCGATTTAGAACAAATTCGAGGATGGAAGCTATTTTTGTGTATCGTAGCTTGTGAACAGGTTGTTAACTAATCTCGTGATTCTCTTCTCCCAAAGTGAAATCCACTGTAGAATCTTTCACTACATGTTGGTTTTCCAATTAGAGGCATCGACAAGTTGATGGTTCTAACTCAAATCTATCAAGTAGTGATGGGGTATATCTGTGTAGATTGTTGCAGGAAATTGGTATGTGGGCGTTTTTAGTGACCCACAACCCTCACGGTCCGCATCGAAAATGGTACGTCTTCCTTTCACCTCACACTTCTTAATACACCTCTAATTCTGATACCGCAAACAATCTTATTCTAACACAAACTTACGGGTTGCCAGATTTCCCGAGGCAATGTCTACACTTTCGGAATGCATTTCACAGTATCAGGATGCAAGTCACCGGATCTCAGAGGCCAAAACTGTAGTGTCGCTGTGAAGCCACTCGACTCCGAGAGTCCCCCAAAACTCGGTGACGAAACATGGTTGAAGTCGCAACATGTTGGTGCCAACGAATGGAAGCATTTCACTATGGAGGTGACGGACTTCACTTCGAAGTTGCAGGTCCGTGCAATTGCTACCCGGGGCAACCAGGAAGGTCACATTTACCTCAAATATGGATCCTTGCCACAAGTGAGTGACAACCACACAGCGATAGGATCGGCTCCCATCTCGGTACCAATGCCCAGGCGTGGTCCGTGGTACATTGCTGTGCACAACTCCAACAACAACGAAGATCTCGAGTTTGATTTATCCTGGCTCCTTGAACCTTTCTCCCACGAAGCTGCCATCAACTCCATGGAGGTATACAAGCTCCTCAATTTTGCAATCAATAGTCATATTCTTAGTCACTTTGGACAAAGCAAGATAATATGACTACATCCACATTCAAAAAACAAAACCCTGTTTTCTTGTAATGTTTGATGTTGAGTCCAAAGCTTTTTTTGAGCTGCTCAATTCTGCATTATAGTTATATTCTTAATCATTTTGGACCAAGCACTTTGAACAATATGACTACATCCACAGTCAAAAAAGCCCTGTTTTCTTGTGATGTGTGATGGAAGGAGAGCTGGGTGCAGAGAGTGTTGGTGGAAGGTGCACGAGAGTCGCCGTTCAATTCCTTCTATGGACCAACAACAAGAAAAGAAGGAGTAGTGTCATTGCAGCCGTGGTTTTCGTTATCTGAAATGTCCCACATCGGAAACACAACCACAGGCGGCGGCGGCAACTGGGGCTACTATTTCATTGAGGTGCCACGAGGAGCAGCAGGGGCGGTTCTGACTGTGCAGCTTCGGCATGTGGCGCCGCAACAAGCGACAGTGAGCGTCTATGCTCGCTTGGAAGGCGTTGCAACGCCAGAGTATCACGATGCCAAGATTGTGAACAAGGAGTCTAAGCTCTCGCTTGACCTTGTTTATCCTGCTGAAGGCACCTGGTGTATAGCAGTCCATTACCTCAAACATGTTGCCACTACCACTACGTTGGAAGAGGACGACACCGAAACCTCCTCACGCACTGCCCGTCTATCGAGTTCCTTCGTGCAATGGTTCCACAAACACGTCAAGAGGTTTCACAGCAAGTATAATTCTCCTGCTTCGGGAACGACTGCTGTTGCTAACCCTAACAAGGAAATCGGTGCAGGGCCTCCTCAGAATGAGAGGTGATAAATTGTCCACAACCTTATTTCCACTAAACTAAACTTGGTGTTGGTTCATGTGCCATTTTGGCAAGCGATTGTGCTTTTCCTCTGCCGAATCTCAACCACAACCAGTCAGCTACTCTATCTTGCCATATGCTACATAATCAAGAATATTCGTCACTTCCTACTCTAAAATCTTCCTGCAGTCACTTTCTACATCTTTCTTTCCTACTTTGCCACCATTTAAATTGCCAATCAAATGGAATTGAGACTCTGCTATTTTCTTATCAGTTCGTTTTTGTTGTGTCTTTTGCAGTGGCGGGCCTTTAGTTCTTAGCAAGAGATGGGATTTGCAGTCAATTCAAATGCAGATCACTGTGCATGGTTGTGTGAACAAGTGCTCAGGAAAAGGACATTGTGTCACTACCTACGATGCCAGTCGATTACACTTCATCAGGTTTTGTTCATTACACTTGAAAGCACATTGTATGAGTTTGAGAGCACACTGATTTTCATAGTCTTATCATCATAAATTGTGGGCTTGTTCAGTTTCTGCGGTTGTGATGCGGCACACGGTGGAGTCGATTGTAGTGTGCCACTTTTGGTCCCTAGAGGTGAAACATAATAATTCCACCTTCACTTCTTTGAATGCACGGATCAATGTACTTCGATTATATCTATGTAACTACAAAATGGATTCCTCATTTACGTCGATGATATGCCGCAATTAACCAAATTATACTCTTTGACAGTTTAGAGCCCCGATGCTAAAATGCTTAATCAAATTATTACTGGGAAATGCAATTTATCGTTCAACTTTTTGTTGACGTGGTATGTGTTGATGAGCAGACGAGGTTCTCCATGTATGGGCGCTAATTGGATCTAATGCTGCTGCACTTCTACCCAGTTTTTGGGCCATACAACATCAAGTATGTTGCATCCATTTAATATTTGATACATGATTTGCTCGAACGTCAATTTAGTGGTATATAATGCAGGGCATGGTCTCTTCTTGCAATTGGTGTAGTTATGCTATGTGTTCTGGATTTAATTCTCAATCTGTTGTGCACCTTTTTCTTGTTTTACCAAAAAAGGGGGTTTTGGTGGTGTGATGTTGACAGGCATATTCAGAGTGGGTGTCGTATGTTGCAAGTGGCCTTTCAAGTGGCTTATACCATTCATGTGATGCTGGTGGTTGGTGTGTTCTTTCTTACGACACTCTCCAGGTGAGAAAATTGAAAAAAATCAAAATGGAATCATAAATGCAAAAGAGATTTAGAGGCATTCGTCTCATAACTACCATAGTCTCCTAATTGTAAGGATGTTCATAAACAAGAAATTTTTGCTTATGTGCCTTTCGCAAAGTGTTTGATTCAGGGTCCTTGTATTCTTTTGATGGTGGAATATAAACAAACTCCAACTAAAGTATTAATATGTATGTGTTTATGGTTTTGACAGTTCCTGGATTTCTGGCTTTCATTTGTGGTGGTGATCATGACATGCCTGTCCGTGGCATCGCTGAAAGATGACACTAAGGCTGTGGCCCATATTGCAGCGGCTATCATCACAGCTGCCGTTACAAAGGAAAACGCCACTAGGTACTACTACTCTTTCACTTTTAGAGAGAAATTTGTTTGCCACAAATAACGAAACTATCTGCTGCAAGTAGAAACACAATAGTAATGAAAAAGGCTTCATTGATGAAACCATTCGGACCATCGAACTTCCTTGTGGTTGACCATCCATTCATGCACTTGGTCACTTGCATCAAGGTCGTTGGTACAAAAGCCTAAAATTTCCCACTAATTCTGGCGATACAACAGGATTGTGGATACCGTATTCTAGGTCTTTTAATTGCCTGATCTTTCGATTCTTAATGCAATGTGGAGTTTGCAAGACTTATCGGTGAGTGAGTGCATTTTGCAGTGCATGGAACGTGTTGCTGGTGGTGGTGATGGGCCTGGTAGGCTTGCTCTTAGGCTGGGCCTTGGAAGCCTGGAGGCTCCACTTCATTCCATCCTGGCTTCACTTAATTGGCCCTATTCGACCAGTGCTACGGTAAATACCTTCAGATTCTCACTCTAGAATCATGAACCTCGACATAAAATGGCATCGCTCATCAGTGCCCAACCATTTCAACACCTTACTCTTACCAAGATTACAGAATTCAGAACAATATGTCTTCCTTTGCTTAATTCAACATCTTTCCTGAAGTCCTTTTTACTGCATTTTCTGTAATAAGATACCTGATGTAGGTCAAGTTGATACTAGTAGGGTGTGTGCTTCAGTCTATCGCATGTTTTAATATGAAGACGTTGGCATTTGTGTGCAGATTAGAGGCATTGTATCGGCGAGGTGAGCAGCTTCTGAGAGTGATCAGCGCTCGGTTCCATTGGTTGTACCTGGCAGCAGGAGTGGGACTCTTTTGCACCGCAGCCTTGAGTTGGGTGCTTGAGACTGACGACACTTACTGGATTTGGCACAGGTCTGTTTTCTAACATGAATAACAATTTCTGTTAAAATGGCATTCTGCTGCTAAAATGGCACACCTCAGTTGTTCAAAAACCATGCGATATTATAGAATTTGATGATGATATTATGGAAACTGAGTGTTAATGTATATAAGGAGTGATATTACAAAATAATAATGGTAGTACAGAATATACCAATCCGTATGCGTACAAATGTAAGATTTGCCGTGACAAAATGGCTCATGGAATAACGCCACTTTAACGGAACTAAGGTTTATGTTTGGATCCCTATTTGAGCACATAATGTACATTCTGGTGTAAGAATGTTCTCATGAGGTACATTCTTGTCCTGAAATTTACACTCAAGTGAATGAAGGCGTCTATGTACTTGATAATTAAGTATATATGTTCATTGAATGAAATTGAGACCAGAAGAGAAGATTGAGATTTGGAATTTTTTTAATAATGTTCATTGGAAGGGGAAGAGACGAAACGTAAGTTAAGAGATGTTGTTGGAAGGAGAGATTAAGAAATCAATATCTGTGATGTGATAGGCATGAATTCCGGTTTAGAATTGATGTGATAGGATTTAACTTGTGATATTAATTTCTTGTGTGTAGCTTATGGCATGTGAGCATCTTCACATCAGCATATTTGATATTGTGTTCAACTTCAAAGTCAAGTTGGGCTCTTATGGAGGAGAATAGACAAGGATATGAACGTACAGATTTGCACCCACCAAGTGATCTTGAATCTGTGCCTATATTGAGGCACACTGTTGAGTTGGATGCCTTTGCAAGAGGAGAAGATAGGTCATTTGATGATTAGGAAGACCATGTATGGATACAATCAATTGTTGATCCTTTTTGCAAGCATTGTAAGGCCAAGATCTTATTTTAAATTTATTTATGTAGATACCAAATTGAGGTTTAGGGTTTTCTTAAACTTATTCTTGATTCATTTTGGTTTCATGGAGGTTTTTATGGTCAAATGCATATGCCACCCACTAAAGTGTTGAGGTTGGTATTTTGATACATTCTAATGCCACCCACTAAAGTGTTGAGGTTGGTTATCTGAAACATTCTTATTATTCAAGATAAATTGGATAATGAAATTTGGTGTTTGATTTATTTGGTTATTGTGATAGTGTTGTTGCTGAATGTACCCTAGAAGAGTAAATGCATTGCAAGCTTGGACTTAGTAACTCATTTTTCAAATTGCTTTTGTCGAGGTAAGCAATTTTCTTGATGAGAAACTAAGTTTGAAGAATCCTCCAATTGACAATTTTGAATTTTAAACAATCAATCATGCAAATGTGTTCCTTTATTAATTTTGCAACCTTATACAAAACCCAAACACAATGGAATGATGGTTACAAATATCAATGAATTTTAGATTCATCTCTTTAAATATGTCCGATACAATATCAAAGACAACAAAGGCTTTTGTGCATCAAGACGACTCTTGACAAGACAACCTCAATCACTCAGGAAATGCAGAGAATGCCGTACGATTCATATACACAAATAACAAGATGTACAAGTAGTGGGTGAATCACATCTACAGTGCTCTACGTAACACCCTTTCCCAATGTGTAAGCATGTAAGCCAAGCAACTAATAGACAAAGAATAAAAGATGGAGCTATATTCATACACGCTAGCCTTATACGTGCTACAAAAGCATACTATTCATCCTACACATGGTCATGAGAGTTCTTGACAGAGTTCTTGATAGACTTCATCCAGGCTGCACACAAGATATATGATGATGTAGAGCCCATGTCCTGCGTTGTCGTGCGTTTCGCCTACAGGTGATGTTGATATCGATGCGTCTTGGACTTACTGAAAGTTTAAAACTGATTTTCATAGTATAAAATTCCCTCATTATTATCCCTATCACCCTTGATATGTCACTATTTTTTCAAAATCGGTAATGTAAATGTGATGATAATAATAAGTAGTAAAACTAGATGATGAATATAAATATGCTGAAGATGTTTCGAATTTTACGGCTAACTAAGATTCTCAGATTTTCAACACTATGTAGGTGTTAGGAATGGAAAAATTCATGACAAACTCATTAGAATTGGTGTTGCACATTTAGCATCAACAAAACAATGTGATATGAGAATTTTTTTTTGTTTCTAATGAGAGTTCTTTACCTAATCTCAATGACACATTATGATGTGCTCTTGTATTTTGAATGAGATTTTTCATTTAGAAAAATTGAAGCCTTGTATTGGTTATTATCCTTTTAACATCGTAATTTGATTTTTATTTTCCACCTATTTTTTTAAATTTTATAATATCACATTTTACTCAACGTTTCAAATGTGATATTATCAAATATGCCATACCTTGTTTATCACTCTTTTTGGTAAAACTATAATGCACACATGGCATCGGCATGAAGAATTACGAAGAGTTTGAACAGTTTTGGTAAGTGGTATTTGATTGTTACTATAAGGTGATTAAATCAAAGACAACAAGACCAATGGACAAGGAGATGAGGGGAAATGGAAACAAGTGGACAAAATTGAGGGAAAGGAAGAATGTCCAAACAAGGAACATGAAACATGGGAGAAAGAAGGATGGAACATGCGAATGGATGAATAGGGAACGGGAGGGAGACGGAGAATGAGAAAATCAAGAAAGGAGAACTGAAATAAAAACTTATATTCTGAAATAAAAAATCATTACATGCAGTCTATCATCAACATTACATAGGTGTGATATTATAAAGGAAGGAGGGGTGCATATGTAAATTCACCTGAAGGGACCTTCACCCGTCCAAGCAACGCAAACCTTACTTTGGAACATAAAACAAATAATTATTCTTGCTTACTGTGAATTCAAAATTTATACCAAGAATGGGTTATTGCCTTATTGATTAATTAAGTGTATAACTTTATATACCACAATCATATGAGATTTTTATAAGGAACACAAGGGTTGTTCTGAGTTACAAGAATTTTTAAAGTCCATACGGAATTGGAGTTAATTCTATCTGAAAACTACAAATCAGGTTTATAAATGTTATTGAATGAAGCCTTCAAAACACTAATGGCACATACTGTAATGTAGGACTAGATTACATGCAATTCATATCTTATAAATATCTTCTAGCATATAGAACATGAAAATCACCATATTCAATGTATGAAAGTCCTTCTTGAGTTGACTACCTCATAAAATGTGGTCATACGTTGAGGGACGCTTTACATAGGGAGTCAAGTTGTACATGGGGCCCAAGGAGAGGAAAAATCCATTCAATGTGATTTGATCCATTTCTTGTATTGGGCCTTTGCTACCCCCATTGGACCTCTTTCTTTTTTTCTTTTTTTTTTTTTTTTTTTTTCACCAAACAATGTATTAATTACCTGAACAATAAATCAAGAACCAAGACAATTGCCGTGCGGGGACTCCATTAATCCTTTGAAGTTTCCAATAGTACTGAAATAAAGAAAGGAAAATAATAACATAGACCAAAATGATTAATTCGGAGGTGAAAGAGTTGTTGATTGCGGGAGGCACCGGTATTATAGTCGCAAGCCATAAGGTAAGTGGCTTTGAAATCGCTCAAATTTCATATTGACATGCTAAATGGGGAGTTGCAATAGGAATCTGTTTTGAAAAATGTGCAAACTATGTTAGAGCTTGGACCAATTATTGGAATCATTTGAAGTTGAATGAATATTAAATTAGTTATGAAATTTAAAAGGGGAACATGTATATTTAAGTTGGAAGTTAGAATGTACCTCCTACTTAAATAGGTCTAGTGAGTATTTTGTGATGTTGTGTGGGTTTCGAGCCACCTACTATACTCCTCGTGTCCGAAGTGTTGTGCATACACATTTTTATACAAGTCCGCACACTAAAGGATTGTTAACAAAATATGTGCCCCTCGTAATTGTAATTATTGTCACATCCACGTGAGCTCAACTTAGTAATATAGCAATAATTGTCAATTTACTTGATTTTGGATCTATAAACACAATTTCTCTTGAGAAGGTGAGAAAATAGCATAAACAGGGGGTTGCATTTTGATGTAGTTTGTTCTGAAGTTAAAAAAGTTTTGAAAGTATTCTGTCAAGACTAAGGTCCCCTTTACACTAGTTAGAGTTGAGAAGCCATTTAGAGAACAATCTTAACTGATCGCAAGCAAATAGGAGGAGTGTATAGATCCCACGGGTTAAGGATGCCCTTATACAAACAACAACCATAGAATGTTAAAAACTTGAGAGTAAAGTGCAACCAAACTCACTCAACATGAAGAAAGTTTACATTTGAGACAAATAGTGTCAAGTTCAAGTTTCCAATATCACCAATTGGCATGGGCGATGCCGAGATGCAACATGCAACTCTCGTAGTCTGCGATCGAGGTAACGGTGGTGTGCCGTTTTAATTCCGAGTCAGTCGGGGGTTGAGTGGTGAGCAAATGATTACAATGAGGAGCTCCAGCTTCAATGCAATGGCATTCAAGGAGTTAGCTAGTAAGCAAGCAAGCAGTCCAATCCCTTGCCAGTAACTACGTACTAAGCAGTAGTAGTACCCTCGGGATCGAGCCAGCTACTGATGATCTATCACTTGTGGCACTCCGGCCTCATGCCTGGTAAGGTAATAAGTGATTATATATGTGAAGTTGCAGGCAGGCAGGCAGCAAGCAGGCAGTGAGGGTGCCATGCCATTACCTTGAGGATTGTGCCCATTCCTTCCTCAGAATTGCATCCGTGCATCGGCCAGGCCGGACCGGTACCAGTAGCTTACAAACAGCGCAGGCTCCTCAGCTACCTTGCCTTCTTGCTTCTGCGTCACAATTTATCGTTTACCTCAATCACCGGTGACATGTGCCATTTTGTCACACCATGTTTATGTAATCTGTTTTTTGAAAAATCAATCATGTTTATGTGATCCATTCATATTTTGGGATATCACCTTCGAATTGTTTAATGTCATGTGGTTTCTGGACTGCTGGTTAAAAGGTCAACTGAGGAGTGGTATTTGAACTGAATAACGCCATTTTGATGGAATTGGGGTTCCGTTGCTCTCCCTTCTTACTTTTTCACAAACATCCACTTCCAGAAAGAGATGTTTTCCACCTCGATTTTTCTGAAAAATGTATTGCAGAGAATCTGTGCGAAGCATGGATTTACATTATAAAGAAAGGTGTACCTCAGGTATTAGAATCTTTCGATAATGACAAATATATGGATTGAAACTCGTATGTGCACTCTAGCCATTCTCGAGCTCCTAGATATACTGGAATTTTTGGAACAAAATGCGGAGTTATCTTTTTAACTTCATCATGCACGGATTATTCCGTTTGCAGTCATGTTCGGTTATTTTTGGGGGGCCGCACACAAGGTTGGATTAAGGGGGCAATGGTTCGTGGCAGCTACCAAGGAGGCACCCTAGAATCCGTGGGGACCTCCCAAGGCCGTTTTTGATAATTTTGAATTCGAATTTGAGGTCTGCGACCCCAAGTTACCCATGGAAGACTACTCCTTGGCATTTAATGTCTATACATCAAAAAATTAGGGGGCTCATTACCCCTCCTCCATCCTCCTTGGTAGTTGCTACGAATGCTTACCCGGATTAAGGTGGGTTTGGGTTGAATTTCCAATCAGTTTGAGTGTTTTCAACCCAAATTACTGTGGGCCCCAAAGTGTTTGTGGTTAAGTTTGGGTTAAATGTGGTTTGAGATTTTAACCCTTAACCCTTAAACGTCTAGCTATACGGATTGGGGTAGCCCAAAATTGGATCATAGCATTTTTTGGACTTGGGCATCATGAATGATCAAATCAATGATGAGCTTGCAACCTCCTACAACGTTATGTACAACCCCAAACTACCTGCCACAATCCTTTCAAAGTACAAAATCACTGATACAAATTAGTTGTGATTTGATCTAAAATTTCACTTTTTGAATGCATTACAGGAGGGTGACCAGTTTGACATCAAAATATAAGTGAAAAGTTGAGTACATTGAGAGCTACAAAGGAGATTTTGTTGGAAAAGAGCCCCTCGGGTCACCTTAGCCGTTTAACCCTTGATCGCCCAAGCATGCCCCTCGGGCTTGCTTTTCAGTGTATTTTCAGAGGGGTTGAGCGTTTAAGGTTTAAGGGTTAAGGGTTAAGCCCGTTGGGTTTGATATTTGAACCATACGGGGGCATGATTCTATAGTAATTAAGTAGTCGAGGAACTAGAATTTACGGGTATATTAAAAGGTCGTTAATCAAACAAATTGAGAGAGGGTCCAAGTTGGCAAGCACAACAACAACAACAACAACAGAAGCTAGACTGAGGTGAAGTTGTAAGTTTGTCTGACGTCATGAAAGAAAATTAAAATAGGGCATGCCAGAGCAGAGGCTGGCCCGCACATGCTATGGTGTGCCAACCCCAGAAAGAGAATTAGCAACAATTCGCCTCCCTCCGACTTCCAAGGATCAATCAGCCGACTCTGGGCCCCTCCGATCTCTCAGGCCTCTTCGCCGGCTTTGCTGGAAGAAAAAAAAGCATTCAATCGAGTGCAGACACCCTAACTATCCATCTTTAGCTCCACCTCGGTGGCACACCCATGCAGCTCGATCACCCAAACAGTAACAGTAAAAACTCAACATAAACAATTCTGCAGGGACATCGTCGAAGGTACATGATCGACCACTTATGATCGTAATTGGTAGTACGTTGCCTGAGTGTATAATTCAGGGCCACCGGCTTTGCTAGCTTCGGCCTGAAACTCGGCCGGCTCGTTCCTGACGTACCCAGCCACTGCAGGAGACACATCCCTCGAACTCCGGAAGGCGAGCTTGTCATGTCATGACCATTATCGCAATATGCGTTAATAATTCCGACTGATTACAGCATCTTCTTCGCAGGTACCTGGCTACAGTAATGAAAAAAGTGCTCAATCCACTGCACTGCACTTCAGGACGTACGTACTAGCTCAGGATTTTTATTTTTATTTTTCCAGAGACCGATTCTTCAGAGTTACTAGCTCAGAATTTGTCAAAACACTCTTACGTGGTACACTGCGTACAATTGCACTGTGCTTCGTCAATCGGAGAATTAGTGTGGGTTGCGATTTATTAATGAATTCATGGAGAGATCTAGAACTGCCAAGATTTGGGGTTGTCTGTTTTCTAAGACCAAGGAGCAACAGTGATGGCGGCAACAACCGAATATTGATCGGATCGATCTCTTGAAGACTAAGCGTCGTCTTGATTTGTTGATTTGCGACCACCATAAGTGAGCGGGGCTTCCGTTACTCTACGTACAGATTTAGTGAGTCTGATATTAGATTATGTTAGAACGGCGTAACAAAAGGAAAAGAAAAGCATTATCAGACCATGCACCTACCAGTACACATGTATATGATCCGTCCTGTGATATCGACACATCACGATCAGATCAGGCTGTCCGGCCTGTGTCTGCTCTGCCCGTGTGTACATTATTCTCGTAAGACTTTGTAAGCGTCGTTCATTATTGTTATCTGGTACTTATTCGTAAGCAAATTTAAAGATAGTACTGCTCTCTCCACGGTCTGGATGCAGCGAATTTGGACCCCCCTTGCCCGAAACCCGGAAACCGCTAATAGTGTTGCTGCATATTGCATAATATTATAAAATTCTCGAAAGGTTGCTGAATCTAGGAGAAACCGTTACAGTACACAGAATGTGGCTCAAGGAAAAAGTGGATTGCGATGTTGAGTTGTGAAGTGCTCTGATGCATAACTGCCAAGTAGTACCCCACCTGTCGACTAGATTGTCTACTAGAAGCAACCATATTCTGAATGAAAGATGCGTCCGTTCTAAGCTAAATTTGCAACTACCTGCTGGAAAATTATACAATCCAAACTGCTGGTCATGTATCACAGTAGTAAGTAAAATTATACTGTATGGACTAGTATTGGATCATGATAATTAAAATTACCTCTATTGCAACTAGACATTGCTAATCCTCTGTTGTGTTGCTACCCCTGCTAACCTGTCACTGATCTAGGATCGGTACCTGAATGACACATATTGTGGAATTCGAGAGATTTCATACATTGATGATGAATTCGACGTTGTTCGACCTCATGGGCGATCAGTTAAAGGTTACTGACTCTGAAAATCAACCTTTTGCGTGGCTGCTGCTGCTGAGGTCGAGGGTGGAAAATGGGAATTATAAACTTGAATGTGAAGTGATAGAGTGATGAAGTATCATTTTCGTCGTAGAAGTGAAGCCAGGGCTTGAAGCTCGCTGTCTTGCTCCGAGCCTTGGTCCATGTGCTCGCTCCGAGGCTTGTGAAGCGAGTCCAAAAGACTGTTATGTTGGTCCAGACCGCTGCTGGAGCCCATGCCTAAGTCGCCGTAGTGCTGCATTCCCAGATAGCTGTTGCCTTCCTCCTTGACGCGCCCGGGGTAGCCTCCTGCGCCTGAACCGGAGCCGCTGGGCATTGACATCGAGATATCGGAGGGTGACAGTTGCGAGTGCTCGTGTTGCTGCCGTCACTCACAGCACACACAAAGTTCTATATTATCAACACCATCAACATATGAAAGCTTTCAACAATTGATGATGTCCCTGCCAGGAACTAGTAAGAATGGATGCACACCTGCTGCATGTAGGCGGAGGATGGCACTACGGAGCCTGGCGACATTGTGCCGATCTGCTCATGTTGTTGATGCAGATGGTGATGGTGCGCCGGATGGTGCTGATGTTGGTGCTGGTGGATTTGGTGCGCGGCTGCTTGTCTATTTACAAGCTGCGCTTGCACCATCGCTAGCTCCGCTTGTAAGCTCGCCACCTGCCACTCAAATCATTCAGTCCTCACAATCACAAACCGATCACCACTTAAGTCCGTCTTTCCAATACCAATGCAACTCCGTTCCTACTGCCTTGATAAATGTGAACTGTATTACTGCTTCACAAACCCAGTGTCGTCGCGGCACTCTGAAGCACACCAAACTTATGAACTGAAGACTCCGTTCATAACATTGATACTAATTAAATATCGTTCATGAAGTTGGACCTCACTAGCGCCAAGCTTCTGAACTGAAAACTACGATCTGGCTCTTGACAGTCAATTAGATTATACTAATCAGAAAGTCAGTGTCGTAATTAGTATAATAATGTTGGAAGGCGCCGAGAAAAGGGCTGCTAGCGGAAAGGTATCACTCTTCTGAAACTTACGATCGAGAGTGAGTGTGAATTAGCGTTTGAGACAGTCCACCAAGTGACTGATTGACAGTCTACCAGTAAATGCACCGAATGCATCGGTGAGATCGTGATAGTTCTACCAAAACGGGTCCACCGAAGATTTGGCAAAGTACACCTACCACGTCCACAGCACCCCGAAATTCTTCCAGATAGTTTCACAGTACTATCTATCCTACTGAAGCTCGTACACAAAAACGAACAAAGCGGAAAAAAAATCAAATAAAGCGTACGACACAAATCAGATTCGTGGATCAGAATCTCGTAGATCTGTCTAGACAATATCTTGCAACGCTCATCATAATGAAAGAACACCTAGATTGATGTGGCGATAATTAGACCACTTCGATGTAAGTTCGAAAGCTAGCTATCAAAACGTAGAGTAAAGCGGGCGCTAGTACTACCAGTAGTGGCTAGTTCGAAAGGTTTCAACTAACAACTCTGCCAGCTTGTAAAGAAAACCGCAGCTCACGTCGATGCTTCCATGCGGAACTAGCCTTACAGTAAACCATTTACTAAGCGACTCCGTCGATTGAGCTACTTTTCATAGAATCGACGACGAGAATCGTAGCCCATGCAATATTATTAATCGGGTGACACGTTTTCGCGAGAATCGCGTCCGGCGGACTGTCATCATTAAAATGGAGCCTCTAATTGCAGGGAGTCTAATGATCGATAGCTACACAAACGCGTTGACTTGCAACGCTCGTACGAGGCTTATTTTAGTTTTTCTCTGCAAGGAAACATTTTCGCTGCTGGTTCGTCGACTAAAGCAAAAGCTAAGAACAATGATCACTCGAGAGAGACCAACACCTGTACATTTCCCAGACGAAACTGCAGCCTCCATCAATTTTGCTACACTCCTAGTGAATAATACCATTCAATCGCGTTCAAGAAAATATCATGGCAAAGGGATGGCTTTCGTATAGAAGCCCTCTAATAACAAGACTCGGTCTCTCTCTAGACAGAAGTGATTATCTAACGGGTCTTAAATGTAACAATGCCAAGATCTCGTCAGGTAATTAGAAATATGAAAGGCTTCAGTGTAGGAGGAAAATTAGCTAGATAAAGATCGGTTCGCAAGCAGTGTAGCTTCGTCATCTATGAACTCGCCACTTTCAGCGAGAAGCTCGTTCAGATGCGTTGGTATTGATTCCTTATAATGTGAGTTCTACTTCTGTTGAAGAGTCGAATTCTTCACTCTCCCCGAAAGCTAACAGTATTTATCGCCGACTAAAGAGAAAATGAAAGTCCTGACTAATACAAAATTTGAGGAATTAACACACGGTCCTAATCTCAATGAGAACGCTGCAGCTTTGCTCGTAATGAGGACGAGTAGCATTCCAGAGACTCAGTACTATGGGGCATTGAATAGTAGGTACACTGAGAGAACTTGAATCGAGCTACTTAAAACTAGACAATTGCCGTAAACTCTAACGCATGAGTAATAAAAGAACTCAAACGTCAGTGTTCAATGACTCCAAACTGGGACTAGGATGATGCTCAATGAGTCGATCATAAGTATGGTTGGGTTAGAGTGCAGAGTAGGATTAGTGGGAGATTGGGATTGAATGTGATCGAACCTGTTGCTGGAGGGCGAAGATGGTGGCAACGCAGCCGTAAACGGGATCCGACAAGCGAGCCTGGGCCTCGTAGCTGATGGTGAGGACGGCATCGCAGCGGCGCGGCACGGGAATGTGCAGCAACAGTTTAGCCACATTGCTGGCACCGAAGATTTTGTGCACGGCTGCGAACCGCGCTGCGCCTTGCTCGGCTCCGAAGTAAGGAGCGAAGATGCAGCCCCGCACACACTTGCGTCTCAGAAATTTGCACGCCCCGCATGGGGCTCCACTGCTCATGGAGCCGGTCGCCGCGTAGCCTGTTCCTTCCCTTCCTCGCTGCTGCTGCTGCTGATGAGCCTGTTGTTGCTGAGAACTCGTTGAAGATGATGACCCTTCCCACGTCGATGATCGTGACCGCGCCGAGTTTCGAGCCGCGGATTCTAACGCGCTCAACCCTGAAGCTCCTCCTCCTGATTCTCGTCGTGCTTGCTGCTGGCCCCAGTTGTTGCTGTTATTGTTCTCCACCTGACTACTCTCTCGCAACCAACTGCCAGCTTGTTGATCTCTAGTATGCTCTTGCTGCAATTCTGCTGCTGCTACCCGAGGTGATCCCCACGCGTCGGCCACCTCGCGGTGCTGATCCCTGTTAGAAGTTCCCCCCCACGTATCCAAGTCTATGGTTGTTACCCCCTGAGAAGCTCCTCCCTGGGGCGGTGTTGTCTCCCTGTTGTGATTCTCCGGCCTGTCTACATGCTCGACGCCGTTGTTCAAACTCCACACCGGACTCCCTGAGCCTTCTTCCCCTGGACCCGCCAGCGTGACACCCCCGGGGGCTGGTTACCGACTGGGTCCGTCCAATTCACTGCCTCCGCACAACGCGGTCAATTGATTCCGGAGTGTCCTCTCAACTCATATGTCTGTCGGACCCATTCTAGTCTGCTGATCGGCGGCGTCTCTAGATTATGCCAAAGCGTTCATCGGCCTGTCACCTGCCCACCAGCATCTCGTCAACAACCTGCAAACTAAATACACGTCTCTACAGGCTTTGGAAACCACTCACGACTCCACTAAAAACCCTCGGAGATTAACAAATTGATGACGTTCAAATTGGTGGTCAAGTCTCTCGTTTGTCGTTCCAGAAACAATAAAAACTTGTCATTGAGAGATGAGTTTTCTCAGGTCGATGCTTGAGTCTGAAGCGCCTCGAAGTACTAACACGTTGTATTACATGTATTCTCGCAATATTAGCTACTAGCGCATTAGGGTCTCAAGCTCCGTACCCTCATTGATGCGATAGCGATTCGGCCTTTGTGATCGAAGTGAAACGAGCTAAATTCACAAAGATGCACAGATAATTAAAACGGCAGCCTACGTAGACTTTACTTGCAACCCCGGTTGATTGTTGGAGTGACCAGCTGCCGAAGCTCAGGATACACCGACTCAGCTCGTCATCGTCACTGTCACTCACTCACCGCATTTATCGACAATTGGCAAGTTTCAGACTAGGGAGCAGAAAACTGCCAAAAGCAGTGACTAAAAGGCAGAAGTAGCAAGGAGGGTGGCGTACGTAGCGACGAAAGAACTCAAGCTAGCAAGACGCGGCGATGATGATGGTGGTGATGATGATGATACTAGCTGCTCATAATGAGGAAATCCGGGGTGCATGCATGGAGTAGACAGATCGACGTGAATTGCAACCAGCTGCTTGAGTGGCGGGAGCCACGAGAAGCTAACAAGCAAGCATGGATGAGAGGAGGGGCAGAGCGTGTTGGCGAAGGGAGGGAGGGAGGGAGGGAGTGGGGGGAGGGAGGGAGAGAAAGAGGGAAAGCCGGGGCGAGAGAAGAGGGGAGAGAGGGGGAGGAGGGAGTCCGGCTGGTGTGGACCCCGCGGGCTTTGTGGGCGCTGTCGTCCCGTCCCTTCCCTTTCCTGGGAGGGGCTGGCTGGCTGGCTCAAAGGGAAGGCTTTGCTGGGTTCCAGGCGTTCCCCCGCGCGCGCGCTGGCTCCGGTGTTGTTCGAAGTGAGGGTGGGATGAGTGAGTGCGGAGGAACTCTCGCGCTTGCGCGGGCTCGCCGCGCTCACCGCGAGCTGGTCGTGACGACTGGCTGGTCCCGTCAGTCCGACTCAAGGCAGGCAACAACCGGCGACGCGAGGCGACGGCCACGGCGACGGCGGGCGGGCGGCGCCGTTCGTTTGTTTGTACGACTTGGGAATCGTATCAGAAACTACTGTAGATGACGGACGTCAGCCTTTCCTTTCTCCCCGCGGGTAGGTTATTCAGGTTGGGTTGTTGTCTCTAACGCCCCCAAACCTACAAAAACAAAAAGCTTCTCCTTCCTTTTGTTTCCTCAAACATTTCCTAGAGACTCCTGTGTTGAGTGAGACGTATTTGGCATGTAAGAACACCATTTCCCATGGGCACCAACAGTGTTTTTGGATAATTGATTCCCGATGAAGAATTAATTCCAATGTGCAATGTCTTCTCAGTATGTTAAACATTTGGTACCATACAAACCAACTATTGGTAGAGGAACAAGAACTCCAAACCTATTTGAGGTTGGCGTATGTAGTGTTTTTTTGACCTAGCCTTGGATATATGCCCATATGTCATTACACTAGAGGTGTGACTACGTGGGATGAACACTATGTTACTTAGTTTCTACCTAGCGAGTAGTGCCTTAGAATTTAATAGTATCTCCCCAAAAGACTTTGAGGTACCTATACAACGAGGTTCAAGACCCATAATATAGTTGATGGGAGTATAGGGGTGGGCACCATGCACACATTGGCAATTCAGCAAATGGTACATTTTACTAAGCAATTGAAAAGCGAAGCTAGACAAAACTTCCACCAATCAGAAACAAGACATGAACTTCCATATGATGTTGATTGATTTATCTTATGTTTATACATGTGAGACCAGTTGTACACTCTAACATCAGAGTTATAGTTTTTAGGGGGTAGAATTGTTGTATTTGATAAGAAGTTTGTTTCATACTCTGAGTATTACACATGGATATCATCCAATCAATGTTTACTTCATTGATACTAATCAATTCAAAAAATTGTTGTTTGGGGGTCAAAAACAATATAAAAATGTCACTCTTTCTCTCCATAAAATGCATAACAATCTTATTCCTTGAGTCAACTTTAAATGTAATTCGTAAGATAAGACGTGAAAATTACATACAAATCTATATGAAAAGAGAGCATGAAGTGAATCTTTATATATGATATATTTTGGTGATGTGCTATAATATCCCAAATACAAACAATTTAGAATTCAAAATTGTAGAAAGGAACTACATGATATTGCACCCTCAAATTAGAAAGAAATTCATCACTTTCTTCCTACCAAATCAAAAAACAATCATCCTTCTCTTAATAAATTGAAGAAAATGATCCATCTACCTATAAAGGGGAATTCAAAGAAATCATCACTTCTCTACTTACAAACTGCACATCATAAATAGTAGAAAGAGACAGTGCAAAACCATATTGTTTTGACTTATTTAAACAATCTGACTCATTCTAAACCATTTGATATCCACTAGATTCACTTGAGTGATTCAAATTAGTTGCCAAAATGTTTGGGAGTGTTTAGATGTCTACAACATAATGAAACAAAGGTTGCTTATGCACATAGTGCAAACGTACATTTGGTTCCTAATAGTCTTATCAACTTTCAATGTCTCTATTTATATCCACAGTATCTATCAAAAGAAAATTGCATGTGTTGCCAATAATTACTTTGCATATGCGGGAAATTACAGGCGTTTCAAGATTTCCACTTTTAGCCAATTACACGGTTGGATTGCGAGTTGCAACACAAATAAGAGAGTTTTCTCAAGTGTTGTTGTCAACAACGAGCAGCCGAGCAACCGAGCAGGTGACAAAGTTTCATTCGTGGTAGCAGCCAACGAGCAACCGCTAAAAATTCTTCTGAGTACTAGCTATTGCAACCAATAAAATTCATCCTAACACGTGTTGTTGCAGCTACAACTTTGCATTTTTTATATGCTTATTATCATCGCTCTCCCAAGCTTGCTATCTATGTACACCAATCACTTCTTTCACTATGCTTTCCTTGTTGAAACTTTTAGATTATTTGATATTCTTGTGAAAAAGTTGGTGGTCAGATGTGATCCCATGGCATTTCGATTTTTCATAAATGTAAACCTTCTCTTGTAGAGTTTGAGTGCTTTGATTAAATTGTGTGAGAATTGTAATAATTAAAATCAGTTGAAACTTTAAGAAAATTTCAACTAAACCTCAATTCTGTTAAAATGGCATTATTCCGGTAAAATAGCATTCCTCAACTTTCTGAACTGCAGTTCAAAAACCATGTGATAAAACAGAATTTTAAGGTGATATTAGGGGAAATGTGTGACAATGTATATAAAGAAGTGATATTACCAAAAAAATTGTGATATTACCAAAAAAATTGTGATATTATACACCTTTTTGTATGAGCACAAATGTAAGTTCCAGTGTGACAAAATGGCACATGGCATAGTGCCATTTTAACGGAATTGGGGTTACTAGGAAAAAAGTGCGAGTTAGTCATACCTTACGAAGGTTAATAGAATGATTAGATTCATGTTTAGTCTGGCCACCAAATAAATCTATGTCGATTCTGTATTCTTCCATGTGCCAATTTGGTGTCATCTAGGTTAGGCGTGCCACTTTAGATGCATATTTACATTGTAGTGCCATATCCGACTATCCTTCTTAGATGATTCAAGTTTAACATTATTGTTCTTCTCCATAATATCACTATTGTTGTATAATATCATTTGATCTTTATAAATCACAAATATCCTCCTAATATCACATTTTTTGATCCTTTCTCACTAAGAAATGTTCACGAACACATGTATAAAAATATCAAAGAACAATGTTATTGAACGGTTGTTCATAAACATTTAGAGGTAAAAAATGAGCGCAATATGAATTTATAGTGTGACTTATGAGCACCCAATAACATGTCATTTTTTCCGATTAACATCATTTTAACAAGTTAAGGTTATCAATGAAGAACTCTATGTCCTTGATCATCGTTATTTTAATTATGAGGTAGTTTGAATTTCGATGCACACACTTGCACATATACAACCTATTTCTCAGTTTGCTTTCAATTCATGCTTTCTCTTACTCACCTCACTTTGTTTTCTAAACTTCATTTTCAAATTTTCTAATCACCACCATTATAGTTTTTTCTAAAAGTAGAGTTGCATAGCATACTAATCTCAAGTGGTTGCACTATATTTTTTAAGATTGGTATTTGCTTTTAGTTCAACTTCCTAATTTTTGGATGCAACCACTTACCTTAATTTCTTGCTCTCCTCTCTACACCTTCTCCCTCTCCACACCCCTCCCTCGTACTTTTTTACATTCACAACTCACTAAACCTAAATCTGCCCATGTACATATACGCTTGTTGACTCCTCCTTTTAAAATTTATGCCTTCAACACTCAAAAACTAGCTCCTCCTTCTAAAAATCAATATACACTATTTATCATATAAAAGGTTATGTATCTCATTTCAATGTTCAACAATTTTATTACTAACTTAGTATTTTATGTCTTAATTTTTGTTACTTTTATATTTTAAGCAATATAAAACAAGCAACTACCACTTTTAAATTTACTAGAATATTTGAAGATTTCATCTACTTATATATGAGACAAAATAAATATACTACTATAGCAAAGATACCAATAAAGTCAAAATATATTAGTAGTTTTCAAAAAATCATCAAACAAATATGATGAATCTCGTTTCACATTCATAGAAGAATTGGAGAGCTAAGCCAATTTTTAAGACAACTTTTGTATGATTCACCCCACATACTAGATATAGAATTTAGCAATTATATGATAGCAATTATATGGCACCTTATTTATTCATTCATTGGCATAGCTCTTGGCCAAGGATTGTACTTTTTTAATATTGCTAATATTGTTTCAGATTTTCTATTCAATTTGCATAAGAAAAGATAAAAATGATAATGGCAATTCTTGACTCACACAAGGTTGAGATCTTATCAAACCAAAAAGTGGAACCCAATCAATAAATGCGAAATGTTTGTGACATGCATCTAGTTATTCACTGTAATATATATTTAGAACTAAAATTGATTTTGTAGTCATTTTTTTCTAGCTTGTAAGGTTCTAGTCATATTTTAACACTTAACCTGTAGACATCCTTAGGTATTTTTAGCCAAAAAACACATATTCAAAAATAGTGCCATAGATAAAAATGAAAAAAAATTTATTCAATCTCAATCGTGTATTAGGCTTGTTGTAGGTCATGTGGATCCAAGTTTGAAAACTCCAAAACAAAAGCTTCTTGCACTAGAATGTATGCCATTGAATCATACTTTCTTCTATGAGTTTAAAATTTTAACCCCCAAAGGTGAGCAGCCACAAGATAACCAAAAACCCTCAAAACTCCCCTCTTTTGATACAAGATGCACCTTTTTTGAATTTTGACAAGTTTTGAAGTATGTGGCTGTAAGATATAGTACCTAACTTGTACATGTCCATGTATATCAAATCTTAGATCCGAATTCCTCACCATTTGAGAAATCGTAACATTCAAAGTTTTTTTTTTTTTCTTTTTTTCTTTTTTTTTTTTTTTTTTTTTTTTCTTCTTTTATTGAATGTTTTAGAAGGACAAAGTAATGTTCAGGGGGCCATAGAAACCATCTTGTGTAAAAACTTTGTAATGTGGCTCTTCACATTCTTTTTCCCAAGTGAGTTAGGAACATGTCTATACAATTTTTCCCCTCATACAACCTATAAAACCTATGTAATGCTTGATTGTTCACTTCAAGATATGCTGAAATTCAAATACAAAGGCCCATCTTCAACAATTAGAAAGGCCTGTAAAAAATTAATGGATTGAAAATCCACACGGTGAGATTATGCCTTGATACCTTTTCAACATGTACAAAAATCCAAACGTCATAAATAATATCTCAATTGTTGGCTAACTCTTCAAGTTTATGCGTTTTAATCAATTTTGGGCGGATTTAGAGAATAAAGGAGTATATACTCCAATTTGGGCAATTTTGGGCATATTTTAAATGGTGTTTTCAAACTTTGACCATGAATATTTCCTTTAGTGTAAGGAATCTTGAACCATGAGATGACTTTTCAAAGAGGTAAAGAAAAACTCTAATGATAGCCAAAGGTTTCAAGAACATGCAATTCAAAAATAGTAATTCAGAGGCTGACCAAAGTCACCTTTAGGGATTAATCACACAAACTAAACTTGATTTATGACCCAACCTTAGTGATTTTGTCAAAAATGGAATGTAAATAAAGAAGTTATAATTCTTCAAAGTTTCACATTGTTCATCTGAAATGGTGTTATTGACACTAGGGATGTACAAGGGTTAGCCCTTAAATGCCGAGGGGGTTTGGAGAAAAACTTAGATGTCTTATTAAATATAAATTTCTTAATTCTTATGGGGTTTTGTTCAAAAGGCAACATGAAGATTTGAATGTTTAAATCAAATCAATATGGTTAAATAATTAAAATAGTAATTTTTAATTTTACAATGAATTGAAGAGAGTAAAACTTTTAAAAATCAACATAAAATACACTTTTTGTTATTAGTCGTTGGAAATTGATGTGATTGACTAAATTAACATATTATTTAATACTCCCTTCTTCTAAAAAAAGAAACCATGATTTGCTAAACAAATGGTTGATTCATCTAGTAAGCAGTATACTTTTAGTTTGTATACTTCAAATTGTGATTCTACTGAAACTTTGGATTCAAAAATCGTGATCGATGACAATAACCATGTATATGTTATGGTGAATGCTCACATCTATAAAAATTTAATCCTAAAAATAAGTTTGTAATAGGTGGTACCAACTATTAAATCTTGTACTATATTACAAATAAAAAATTGATGGGTCTTTAAGTTGTTCAACTACAGTGAAAGAATTATACTATTGATATTTGTCGTGTAGAGATCATTTGGTAATGTTATCACTCGCTACATAAAGGCTATAGTATGAAATGATAGATTTCATAGTTACTATTCTTGCAAGAATCTAAACCTTGTTTGATGTTTAGCAGAATGTTAACATGGTCTGTATATTTAGTAGAACGAGATCTTAAGATTTCATACATCAATACAAAAATTTGAAAAATTAAATACTAATGTATTCATGATAAATGTGTCTTCAAATGCAAAAGGGAGTATGCTAAAAAAGACACTAATACAAGTACACTCTTGAGAGCAAATAGTTTAATTTGCAGATGCAAAAATTATGACAAGATATAACAGTGTGTTTTTTTTGGTCATGTCAAAATTTAATTTTTTCTTTTGTAGGAACTACTTAACGTATGAAGTTAATACATGAGTGAGCATGCCGAAGGTGGTTGCAAAGTAGAGATCATTTCACAAATATGTACCAAGTTATTGAGGTTTCTAAATAGTGCACTTTTATACTTGTTGACTCATTTTCTATTTGATTGATTATTTCAAAATTTCCATACATGCACATCTATTACTCTTAAAATGGTTCTCAGAACTTTGTGTGTAAGAAGCCAACCGTTTTAAATTTTGTCAATGTTTGTCTAATAAGTTTAAATTAGACTCTAAAAAATCATTTAGGTATGGTTAGAATGCACCTAACCCACTTGTGAACCATAAAAGAAACTCAATAACCTACCTCCTCCTTTAACTCATGAGGAGATTTTACAACTACTAACAAACAAGTACGTAATAATTATCATATTTGTAAACTTTAAGTATAATATTACAATGTACTTGTATAATGGAATGTATTGTATTGTGTTATGATACTATCATAATAAGTTACAACTACATTAATGGAAAATGTGCCAAACTTTGCATCTTCCATATGCAAATAAACAAATAAATGTTGTTAAGCAAATAGATGAAGATCACTTACTTAAGCAAGAAAAGAATCTACTTTTAAATATTTTACCTTGATACTCATATATTGTGACTTTTGACATATCTGGAAAGAGAACATCTACAACATAGACATATGTTTTGAAAAGTAACTAAGGTAGGAGAATAATTTTCTAAAAAGCTAGATCTTTGTTATCAGAGAGATTCTCGTGAACATGGTAAAAGAAATAAAAAGAAATGATCAGTAGTTATAACAATCATATATCACTTGCATTAGTGGCATAATGATAATACTAGTTATTATTATGAGTGTAATGGACAATTGTAGTATTTCCACTAAGCTCAATGGAATGACATACTCTTGACCTTCTTCTAGTTCACGCTCAAAAAAGCTCAATCTAACCAGAAAAACCAATCACAAGATCTCAAAGTTAACTTGACATTCTAGTCACATATCAAACATGAACCATTGATTCATCTTCATTCATAAGATCATAATGGTAAAACTTAGATGTATTTCCCTCTTGCAAGAACCTCCAAAACTCCTTTTAACAAAAAACCTATATTATCATTTGAAAGGGGGTGTGGGAATCATCAAACTACATCTTATATTAAAAAGAAAAACAAAAAAAGCTTTGCTAGTTCACTTATTTCAAAATTTCTTCAAATTTAGCAAGTGTATGATAGAAGTCAAAACATAGCAATAAAGGTATGAAATGGGGATGATGGGCTTCAAGGGGAGATGGACGAGACGACCAGTGTACAAAATAGGCATCATTGCGAGCAAGGCGTTTCGTGGCCCTGCCTCCTGTCCTTGCCTTGGCCTCGCCTCCTATCCCTTCCCCTTCCCCTTCCCTTCCACCACCAAGCCTGCCTGCCTGACTTCCACATTCAAGCACGGCCTTCACATTCATTCTTCTTATGCCCAAACCGACCACATCATAGCTTCCACCAAATTTGCAGCTCCTCACTCCCTCGCACTTACACCAATATGCCCCCCTCCCCGATTGATTACCCTATGTGCAAGCTTCATGTCGCACGAAACAAGGAAATGCTCCATAAGGTTGTCGCATGGATCATTTGCATATCCCTTCGGTACTGTAACATTCTCCCCCTTCTCCGGTGGCCATTGGGATATTAGCATTACAAAAGGACACTTCATTCACGCCGGCCCCTTAGAAAGGGAATGGAGTTTCCATCTATATCAATCTCTTCCCTTATGAAGATTTTATTTTACAAGAAAATCATAGACATAGTTGGAAGTGCTCACAACAATTTTGTGTTGTGCTCCACGGTGAGTGCAAACATGGAACTTAGTGCTTGCAGATTACACTACACTAGTGCAAAGGTGGTTCAAGTATACAGGTTGAGTAATACCTCAAGTGGAAATCTACACCCAAACTAGAAGTTAGGTAGACCGTCCTCCCATTTTGAAGGACTTTGAAATCTTTTCCTACCTTTGGAGGCATTTAATCTTTCTAAGGGCTAGTTTACACTACAATGAACTTCTCTACCAACGAAGAAACCATGTAGAAAATATTACAAGTGATTGCTTGAAATTGAGGCTCTTGAAATGTGATCGGCCAAAGAACAAAATTCTTAAGCCTTCTCCAGCCCTAATCCTCATGTTAGATTTTCTAGACGTAATATTTCCAGCGTTTTTTTTTTTTTTTTTTTTTTTTTTTTTTTTTTTTTTTTTTTTCTTTTTTTTCCAAATATGCATCGTGTATGCGTTACTGATCAAGAAGCATCATTCAGACACTAAATTAACAAGCCCTTGATCAAACACGTTTGCGTAACTGCTTAAGAATGATATGGTTATGATTAGTGATGGATTATGGCAGTCTGCAAATTAACAATTATGAGGTGAAGAAGAAGATGAAGAAAGAGCCGGGTGATCGAGGCCGGGTTTGATAGAATAGAAGCATATCAGAGCCGATTTCATTTCATTGTATATGATAGATCTCTTAGATATGCTTTTCTGGCTTTCATTTGGTGCGGACGGATCAGATTTGCATGGGACTTGCTCAGCTTACTGTTTGCCACGTATGCTCGCTCGCCCCTGTGTTTTTTTTTCGAGCACCCAATTTTTTTTCTTCTTTTCATATTGCTTTTCTCTTCTTCTTTTTTGTGTACTTTGATTATTGCATGTGAAAGTTGCATGTGATAAATTTGTTTTACATGGGCATGAGTTCAAACGCCATGTTTGCAATTGAATCTTTTCTTGTAGAGTGTTGCTAGCCGAGAAGGAAACTGCTTCTGTTCTTGATGTATTGCTCCAATGATTAGTACATTCTTTGGTTAAACAAAAGATAAAATAACAATTGCATCTTTTTGTGTCTTGATTGATTTGTGACTTTGTGTGTTTCTAGAGCGAGTATTTCTTCCCCTTTCACTTATGATCAAATGAAGTTACATTTGTTGACTTTCTTAATGAGCCGGCAATAATTGTCTACTACCTTATGTCATAGGCTAGTTCGTCACCTTTTATCAAATAATTAATTATTTTTTGAGATTTTTCAATTTGGTAGTTCAATTTCTGTGCCAATTCCAGTTCTTTTGAGTACCAATACTGTCTTTTTTTGAATGTGTAATTTTTCAGATTTTTCGGTGATTTAATTTTTGTCGAACTGGCCTATGACATACCGTATCAGCTCATGCATGAGGTTCAATGTCCTATTCACACTACAACAAAATCAAGCTAATGCAAATTTTTATGTGAAGCAGTTCGTAAGGATTTCTCTTTCCCCCTCAATGCCACTTCTCAAGTTGTTGATAGCTTCATCTTCCTAGCTTGTTTTGCGAAAATCTCCACATTAATGTTGTTACCAACACATTACAAAGTAATCAAACACAATTAAGAGCCATGACAAAGTTGCTCGCGACAAGGGTTTGGACTAGGTGAACTGGTGAAATGAAGGAGTCGGCGGAACAAAGGCATCACAAGGGTTTGGAAGAAGGGAGGTTTGGAGGTGAGGGAGGAGGCAACGCAAAAAACATGACAAGAGTTTGGAAAAAGGGAGATGTGAGAGTAAAGAAGGAGGTGACACAAAAAACTGGTTGCAAGCTCTGTGACCGATGGGCGGGTTGAGGCATTCTACGACAAGCTAGAAGTGACTTTTTGAGTCTGATCAATAATTAGGCTCCGACCCACTCTCTCTCTCTCTCCACCTTGTATCCTTTATCAATCTTCAATCGCTCAAAAAAGGATATTCTAAGACAAGATGGAAGACTAAGCCAAGGAGGAAGACTAAGATGAACAAGAATACGAGCAAAAAGACTAGGACAAGGAAGGTTTTGGTGGGCAATTCTAAGACACCCCCAAAGGCATGGTAGCTCTCTCTACAACAAGGTCGCAGGGTCGAAATACCCTTATCCCAAAATGGTTCCCCCTTTTCTTTTTGTTATTTTTTTTCTCGGAAAATAAGCAAACGCAACAAAATCAATCATTAGAGTTTTCACAACAAGACAATCAGCAAAGTGTTTTGAAAACATGAAACCTATAATTACTTTCAAAAGGGTATGAGCAAGGACTGAGATCGAAGAAGTGGGGCATGCACACATGGGCCACGCTTTTTGGCCCTTTGCCATGTTTAGGGGTATTGGAAAGGGCAATCGGGTTTCAGCAAAAGTCATTCTTTTAGGGCCATAATGCAATTGGTGACATATCCTATGGAGGACCCAGTCCAGTGGCAAACCATGATGTTCCGCTGGAGCTAGGGGCTATAGTTGCCGGTTGGCAATTGCCAAAAATGGAAACACCTTGCAACTTCCAGACTGCAAAGAAGAATGAGTTTCTTTCTTTTTCTAGCATGTTTCATCACCAACTTCTTTAATGGTTTGTCCTTTTTTACTCCCTCCTAGCAATAAAGTTTGTGCTTGAAAATTAGTAAACATCAAGATGAACAATATTATTTGTTAGAGATAAGTGTTATTCATAACCATTGTTGTGGAAGTCTAGCACCATGATTTCAAAAATGAAAGCGTGCTTTTGAACTAGTGCATATGTGGTTTGAGTAAACATGTTCACTTGTAGTAACATGTCCGTATATACATCAAGGTTGGGTGTAAATTGCATGTATACTGAGACCACATATGCACTAATGTTGCTCACACTTGAGTTGTTTCTAAAGTTATGACACTACTTCATATGTGGTTTGAGCATACAAGCCACTTGTTGAATACTGGCAATCTACACAACAAGCTTGCTTGCATAGTGGTCTAGTACATAGCAAGTGGCTGGTAAACTCAAACCCCATATGCACTACACTAAATTTGATAATTAGTGTTAGATTATTATAAGATTTGAAAATGCTATAAGTTTTTACTTTTGTTTAAAAAAATTACCAAGAGCATTGATTCTGATACTATATAAGGACCCCCATCTTGGCCAATATAGTGGGTAAAATTATTAAACAACAGTAAAATCTTATAGCATTTTCAAATCTTATAATAATCTAACACTAATTATCAAATCTAGTGTAGTGTGGGGGATTTGTACTCATTTTGAATTTCAGATGAAGCTAAACAAAAACTGTCATGACAAGGCCACCAAGGATTACTACTACTTTCAAACTTTAAGAGAGAATATTTCCTAAAGTATGAAGAAACTTCATTCCTGACTAGTCATACTGGAAAGATCTAGAAAAACACTACATTGTGCAAAAAAACTCAATTTCATGTGACATAATTTAGTAAGTGAGAGCTTGACCAAAGCCAAATCAACCCCCAACGTGCTTCACTGACCTTTTGGGGATACACTATTTATCAGGTTTAGTATGTATACCTTGAATTTGTTCACAGAAAGTTGAAAGTGCAAACATCACATGTGTTCTGGAAGGGAATGAGAATGTGATAGGCATGGGCCAACCCAATCCACATTAGGGAGCAAGTGGAATAATATGTGGAAGCCAATGTGGAGTGGAATATACTAGAAGTGGCATACATTTGCGGATTGCCACAGTCCATTACTAATGCCCTCATGACGGGGTGGGGGAGGGCCCCTCCAATTCCATCACAAGATCATGTGCAAGTAAGTAAAAAATCAAGCGGTGATAATACTATAAATTAATTCGTGCGAGTGTGAAAATGTACATTTTCACGGCCAACCATGACCAAGTTGCGTAAAAGCAAGCGCGCATGGGGGGTTTCTAAAATTAGGTTAATGTAGCTGCCGTAGTAGTAAAACGGGAAGATGCAAATTGAAATGAGTCGTGCTTGATGTTCCATGCTCGGGGCCAATGAATCGTGGGAGTTGCTTGTAAAATGATCAGTTGGACTGAGGAATTGAATGGAGGTGAAGATTCTGACCCTTCCCCTGAGCAAGGGCCAGGATTTCTGTGTGTCTTCCCCAAAGTAGGGCATATCCCAATCCATAACCGGTTGTTGTCGTTGTCAATGCTTACGTGGCTTCATCCCATTGCGCAACCCGTCCCATCACTATCACAAATTACAACTCACAACCTTCTCTCCTATCAACTTGTATCCTACACCCTTGGATCATGAAGATCAAGGGTTGCGATTAGAGAGTGCACAACCGGTTTATGAACGATAACCGACTCGCCGCTACGCGGCTCGACCGGTTATCTAATTCATTAATCTCAGGCTCTTCATTGATAGGAAGAGGCCCTCCTTTGTTGTTAGCCCACTCTCCCCATTTTCCTCATGCAACAAATACATTACAATACTGTATGTGCCTTTTTCCCACCTTTTCTTCTCATTTACAGATGATGCCCCCCTGGGGAAAAACTGAAATTAAAGGAAAAGAAACATGAATGAAGCTTTCTTAGCACCCTCAGTCAGAGCACAGCCACTAGCTCGTGGAAGGGGAGAGTCGGGTGTGAGAAATGGCCACACGCTAGCTTTTCAAAACGCAATACCTCTCCACACCGGCTCAAAGTTGCTATACTTCCGTGCAATGTATATCTTTGTATTTGCATTAAGTTTTGTGTTTGAGCTTGCTTACATGATCAACTTTGTAATCTAGTTGCTGTGATTAGCTACAAGCACTATTTGGAGCGCATTGATGTGTAGATGTGTGTACATCACGGCCTCGAGTATCAAAAAGAGAACGTCAAATGAAATCTATTGTGCCATGTGTGTTGGTGCTCTCAAACTTCAAATCCAATGGGTAAGAGTTCTACCCAAGGGATCCAAAGCCAATCCATGGATTGATAAGAAGATCAATGGGTGTAGTCAACAATCCCCAACAAGAACATAGATGTTTAGATTGTTAACCCCTAAAAATCCTTGTGGTTTTTGGAACTCAAAAATCTAAGACTGCAATTTCTACCTCCTTCATACAAATGAAGGTATAAATTAATAATTACATTAGTTTAGTACTTATAACACTATGATCTTGACGCTAACAACTACTACAAGTGCCATGCTAAATTCTAACGGTTACGTATTTACCATTTCTGATTTCCTAATGCACTACATCGTAACTAAACTTGCTTTTGATCACATAAGTAAGTTGTTCACATGCACACTAAACAACTTGTGTGAAAAACCTGATATATCAACGTGTAGAGATACAAGATTGCATATTTAGCCCCAAAAGGAGAGAGACCTGAATTGGGTCAATTTGTCAAAACGATATTACAAAAACGGAAACTCTTACTCAATGCATCTCAAGATCCGTATAGTGAAATTTGGGAAAAAAAATGGTGGGCAATCTAATAAGACAGTTGAGACCAATTTTTTAATTTGGTTGGTGCCACGTTTTAAGATCAACTCCTGTTTAACAGAAAGTAACATAAACATTTGGGTTGGTTTTCTGGAATGTTACCCCTAAAATCCTCAAAATGCTTCATATCTACCCATTATCATTGCAAGGTGAATATATTCACCTCTGAAGCATGTAACCTTTGCGTCATACCCAATAATATATATGAACGGTACCCCCACCATGATTTACAAATTCTGCGATCAATCTCAAGAATCCCTTTGCAATCAAAATGATTTGATATGAAAACCGTCTATTGCATTGCAATTTCAAGAGTTGTCAATAGAGGTGCACAAAGTTTCTATTAGTGTTTGTGTTGAAAGTTAAAAACATTATATGCTAACAAGTGCTTATACCATCCTTTGTCTCAATTCGAATGTCATTTTAGGATGCAAGTTCAAAATGAGCTTACAAGGTTGTTCTTGAGATACTTGAACTCATCCTAGCTGGGTGATTTGTATCACTTGTCTTCTAACACTCTCATCTCATCTAGTGACTTGCAGTGTTTTTTTTTTTTTTTTTTTTTTTTTTTTTTTTTTTTTTTTTTCAAATTGATTCTTCCTTAACTTAGGATTAGAAAGTAAATTATACAACTATTTTGTAAAACAAATCATATGTTCGATTCTACAAGACTTTTTCACATTTTTGCTAACGTACACCATTCAACTGCTCAAACTGATATTATTTGAAGTAAAATTGGGAGCTTCTTACTTATACTAAACTAATACTAATACCTTGTCGCTTATGTTATAAAATTTTACAAAAAAATTAGTAGTCAAGGTTAATTGGACACAAAAGTATAAAGAGTAGAACAATCAATATTGTGGCATTGCTTCTGAATACAAGTGTCGTCCCCCATAATTCAGATGGGTCTTTAGGGGACTAAAATTAGGGATAATGATATTCTCCACAATCTCGTGGGCAAAGAAAACCTATTTTTAAAAGAATGAGACGTTGGGTTGGGCTTGCTCTACAAGATTCCTAAGTCCAAAATTAAATTTAGAAAAGATTCTGCACACATGCCATCGCCACAGCAGCCGTTACTCAAGCAAACTCATTTTAATTATTTTTTTTCATATTTTCAAATGATGAGCCACTTCTTCCCCAAGCTACCTTAGCATAAATATTTCCATTTTTAACATTTCAATTAGTGCTTCTTATCCTGGAAATTAAAAGCATACTTTATAAAGAACTCTTTTATATTCAATCCTTTTGAACTTTCTTCTCTTCAGAATAAACAATTGATGAATATTCTTTAGCGTTTTTTTAGAAGAAGAAAATAATTGATAGGCTTTCACTTTCTTGCTCTTGTAGATTATAAGAAACCTAGACTATAGTAGGGGATTGTTGTTGTTTAGAGAACATGTCACTTTTAGGTGTACAAATTTTACCATTTGATCCTTAAAGTTTCAAAGGCCTGTTTTGGGTTGATTTGGCTTTGGTCAGCCTTTGGATTACTATTTATAGATTTTGTGAAGGTGGAAGTTTTTGTAGGTTGTAGAATTTATCTATAGTTTTTCGAAGAGTCATCTCATGCTCTAGAATTCCTCGTACTATATGAGATATTTCCAATCAAGAGTTCATAAAATTTTCCATCAAAAATATAATTGGGTATTAGAACCCCCAAAAGCGACAACAACTTGTCATGTAAATACCATGTCAAATCTTCATGTACAGTACATCAATCAAATCTTCACACTCTTGTTTATAAGTTTGGCAAATACTAGATACTTCATGGGTGCAACGACACTTTTTGATACCCCACACTTGAGAATAAAAAGGAAAGTTTGAGGTGCTCTGACTACCTTGTCCTTCAAATAAATAAAAATTGAAGATAGCAATAGTACATATGTATATACATATTTATATAGTGTGGATGTCAATTAATTAGTGTTGAGCAACATAATATCACTATTTAGATGATAACAAGTGGGCCATATTTACTATTAAACTATTATGAGGCATTGATTTATTGGGTTAGCCAAGCCAATGGCAAAGTCATGAGTCATTCTCTTCCACTGACAAAAACGACATCATCAACCATCACTTTGCTTTACAAAATGGAATTACTCAGCCGAGACTCAGTCCAATGGACACCTTTTTTGAAAAAAGGTCCACCCAAAAGCAGGGAAAGAATTCCTTCTTTCTTGAACTCTGCACCAAAATTGCTTTTTAACTGTATACAAATAAAAGAGCTTTTAATTATGCTTGTGTCCAACTCAAGGCTTATTTGGCTTACCTTTTCTTTACCCCTAATGCTCCAAGGCCTCAAACCTGCCAAAAAGCCTCAGATTGCGGGTAAACGTTCGTAGGAGCTACCAAGGAGGATGGAGGAGGGGTAATGAGCCCCCTGATTTTTTGATGTATAGACATTAGATGCCAAGGAGTAGGCTAACTTGGGGTCGCAGACCTCAAATTTGATATCAAAATCATCGAAAACACCCTTGGGAGGTCTCCACGGATTCTAGGGTGCCTCCTTGGTAGCTGCCACAAACCATTGCCCCAAAATTGCCCTCTTTCATTACGAGGTGGAAATTTTGAGTTACTTTTACGTATGTAAATATAAGATCTAGTGCCTAACTTGTTTGTGTATATGTACCCCAGTTTTTTGGTTGAGATTCCTTACTCTTAGTGAGATCATAATGTTCAAAGATGAAAAAAAGGTTTTTTTTTACTAGTTGTAAAATGGGTTTGAAGTGTTTCATCATTTTTGGTAGGAAATTTGATATGAGGCTCTTCAAAGTTTTGTTCCTAGGTGGGTTAGGAACATGTCTATGCAATTTTTACCCTCATGCGACATGTAAAACCTATAGAAATGCTTCTTCATCCACATGAAATTCAAAGACAAGATCCAATCTTTGACAATAAAATGGAAAGAAGAATAGAATTGATGGTGAGATCGTGCCTTGAAATCTTATCTATATGTACAATAGGGTGACATTCAAATTGGCCGTTTCTATGTTTTGCAATCCCCTCCTGTACTTTTTTGTGTACATCTTTTGGCTTTGAAATTTATCTCATATGTTACCAGCGTAGAGATGATCTTGTGCCAAAAATTTCACCATGTATCAACAAAAACTCAATCCTAAGGAGGGCGTCAAAGTTGGAAGTGGTAAAATGGTTTTCCCCTTTGTTTCTCAAAACTACACATGTTGATAGATTTGGAATATTATTTCTTGTATGGGTCTTTTGGACTTGAAATTTTCCACACATGCAAACAACATAAAAATGTTTTTGCTCCAAAAATTTCATGGGCAAAAAAAAATTCCTCAATTCTTGGGAGGGTGTCAAAGTTGGCAGCTGTGACACTTTTCTCACAGCTATTCCATGTTGGTAGATCTTGCATAAGTTTTTTTGTATAAGTCTCCTGGACTTGAAATTTGGTATGCATGTTTTCAACATAAAGATGATGCTGTCCCCAAATTTTCATGGTAAAATAAAAATTTCTCAGCTTTGGAGAGGGTGTCAAAGTTGGCAGCAGTGTAGGACACTATCCCTGGAACTACTAAACGGCCAATTTGAATGTCACCCTATTGTACAAAAAACAAAACTTGAAAAAAATGTAAATTCTCAATTTTTGGTGAATATTGATTTTGGGCAAATGTTGGGAACAAATGAGCATATACCACAATTTGGGCAATTTTGGGCAGATTTCAAGCAGTGTTTTCAAAATTTTCCCATAAATATCTCCCAACGTATGAGGGATTTTGGATCATGAAATGACTTTTCGGAAAGTTGTGGAAAGACTCTACAATCTACAAAAATTCAACCTCAAGAGATCTATATTTAGTTTCTGAGAGCGTAACGAGAGTTTGTTTCTAAACAGTCACATTATGGTCCTTTGGAGCATTAGGGTAAGTACACCTCTTCTTGGACATCATACTTGGAGTGATGACATGTGTGATTTACTTTTTTTCAAATGATGAGTAAATAGTAAAGACTATCTTTCTACATTTTGTGATATTTTTTAACACTTACATAATTAAATGTAAATTTCAGGAAAGCCTAGTTTAGTCTTACCTATAACCGAACACTCTAAATATGTATGCATGAGGTACATGCAAGGGTATATAATTTAAGAAAAAGTGAGAAAATCTAAGAAAGAGGCTTTCCGATTAAAGGGGGTTGTCCATATATAGTTGAATCTATCCTAGGGGTTGATCCTCACAAAAGCAAGGTGTTTCAAAAATGGGAAGGGAAAGATTGAGGCATTCAATGAGTTTTATATCGTGTTTTTTGGAATGCATAGAGGTAATAATTTTGAGGTTATGAGGGTTCTAGCTCTCAAAAACACAAAGAAATTTAGGGATCTATACTTAACCCGTGAACATACCGAATGTCAAAAAAGCAACATTATGGATGAAGGGCAAAAACTTTCAAGAACAATAACTTTTTCATTCGGAGTCCGTTCTAGATGAAATCACTTGAGTTGAGTCCCAATTAAGTTTAATTTTTGTGGTAAAAATTAAAGATCCAGACAATGAATTATGAATAAATGTTATGCATTTTATTAAGGTATCTCTTGTTTTTGGGTTTCAAACATGGGACATGTTTTACCATTGCAAGCCAATCATGTAAATTCCAATTTAGTTATCCATGGATTTTTATTGCATAAGTATGATCTAAAGATAAAATCGAGAAACTTTGTAGTTGGAAGACTTTTGTATTGAATAGTTTAGGTATTGGATTTGCAATGATCTTTCTATCTTGAAAAATACATGGTTTTTGAGGAGAAGTTTATCATCCATCGTTGAATTTGAGTCTTTGTCTGTTGGATTGAATTCCCTTCTCAATCTAGCTTTTGTAGTATAAAACTTAATCTCATCTCATCCAAGATGTGTGGAAGTTATGGAATTCATATTGTGGAAGGGGCCTAACTTTGTACATATGTTCCTCTCGAAATATTTAGACTATTTCCACCATTGCAAGGCCATTATCTACACAAACTTTTTTTTTAAGGGTGTTAGTTATCAAAAGGTAGACATCTTTGTAGTTGGAAATATTTTACATTGCAATAAATCTTATGGTAGCAATGTCACTAATACATTATGATCTCGCAATGTATGAGGCCTCATAACTTTAAATTTAACCCACTTGATATACAATACCTTTTTTGTGGATTGTACAGTTGAAAATTGAATGACTCATCTTTGTTTCCATTCATGACGTTTTTTGGGGATGTGTTCGTTTTGTTACAAACAAGGCAAACCATTAAGAGGTCAATTTTGCTTTATAACTTGCAATACTTGTTTGAGTAACTTCTTAGTTCCAAGTTCTTGATATCTCATTGAAGATTGTGCACAAGACTAGGAGGTGAATGTTAAAGTCATATTGTCATGGATAATTCTCAAAGGACAAATGCCAAGTAAAAAATGGGTTCAATGCGAAATTTATAGAAACAAGATGTATTGGGATGACCGCTCTATACAATATATGGGTTTCAAAAACCACACATTATGCAAAATACTTATTGTAGTGAGATAAAAGCATACAGTATTGTGAAGAATTGATGAATATAGAAATATTGAGCTTAGCAAACCTTGTCACCTTGAATTCAAAGAACCTAATCTATTGTTGATTCTAAAATTCTCAACATGTTCAAAATAATACTACTGAACCCGCTTTGCCACCAATCCTTCACTAGCTAGATGTCTCCAAATTTAGTTTAATATTGTACCTTTACTTTAACTAACTTAGAAAAATGACATCATCATAAAAATGGGGATATAGATACTTAGTTCCCAGTTCTCACCTTCATAGTCGACTTAAGGTGGGTGATGTGAATGCTTAGAGGCTCTAGATCTTATATACTGGCTTTTGTGAAGTAAGTCAAGTATATTATTAATTTATCACAACATTTGTGAGCTAATTTATGCTTCAAGGCAGCATCATCCTCTACCAGTTCTAATCAATTGACAAAACAAGCGTTTCAATGCGGCAGCAAACACCAGAATTGGAATTGACCAAGCAACTCACTTTGAGTGCATCCTCCAAAGTCTATTGTAATGAACCGGAGAGATTGTGATTCAAAATGAGTACACAAACAAACATCTAACTTCCCGTAAATAAAGTTAGTCTAAGGTGCTATGTTTACAAAAACATCTGTGAGCTTCCAAATTTGAGAAATAAAAGGTGCTTATCGAGAAATTCTAACAGTTGAAGGACACCCTTGCCGATGTTTCAATAGCACAGAATTCTCTGCAACGAAATTGGTTCCGTTCTTGAGCCTGCAGGAAACCCTAACTACAACTCTACTCATGACGAGCAGCAAATGTCTAGTCAACGATCCATAGTCCTGGGAACCTAAATCGAGCGTTCATTACTTGCAATAGAATTAAGGTACCATGCCACAGTAGAAATTTTGAAGAACAAGCAATTCGCAGGTGGAAACCTTACCTCAAGAAGTTTATTTGATAAAAAATGAGCGGGATTCAAGTTTGATGATGGAAACGTTGATTCAAGTTTGAAGATGATGCGCCAGTCTCAGCAAGATGAGATGATTCAGTGTTCGCTTCAAATGATTGATTGATGAGGGATAAAGAGATATGCACCTGGTCTTTGTGGAGCGCATTCGGCATAGGGCGCGACCTTGTAGTAGGCACGCATGGGTTTGATGTTGAATGGCTCCTTCAAGCGATTGTGCACAAGAGTTGGCGTAGATTCTTTAATGTGGAGCCGCTGCCTGCATTGCTGCCCCTCATTTAGCCTGCGCACATGAGGCAAACGGCTCGGTTTGAAACCGTGTATGCGGCTCCGACCTCTGCGCGTTTGATCAAACCCAAGCAAACAGGAGAGTCCGCTTTTCGCGTGCGACTCCAGTTTGTTTACCTCTCTCCAATTCGCTCAACCAATCGGAGTGCGGAGCCTCTCTAGAGCTTCCAATGGGGAGAAGAGATGGTTCCAGGAGCCCCAGGGTTTTACCTTAACCAGCCCAAAAGTGAAAGAAAAGCGTCTCCCAAGGCCGCCAGTTGCTGCCATTTAATTGGGGGTGGAGGCCTGCTAGCCCACAGGCCCAAGCAAATTGCCTAGGCCATATGGCCCATGTGCGCAGGCTAATTGTCTGCAATCAAATTGACCGCTAGTCTTGCAATGCGGCAACAACAAACAATGGATGATCGATCGATCCACCCAAACACACTCAGGGGCGCTTTACACTATGGACTAGGTAATTGACATGGAGGGGCTGGTTACGGGAAATAACTAGTGGGGCATTGTCTAGAGAGTGATATACCCCACTGGCTACTACCCATAACCAACCCCTCCTTGTCAATTTCTAGCATAACTGGAGTTCAAAAGTAAAAATAAAAATTTAAAAAATAAAATAAAAATAAAAAGAAATCATTTTATCCCTCGGAGCAAAACATTACAACTTTATCGAAATTCATAGAAAATTCGTTCATTATTGTAAAAAAAATATTAGAAAAAATTTAATAAATTGTGTTCTTTTTGGAATACTTCAATTATCTAGTTGGAAGTTTTTTGATCCAAATGCTTTTGCTTTTTGATATTATGCAATGTTGTTTTGTCCAAGAAAAAACTGAAAAATTGAATGATATTTGAGGAGTTGAATGGCCTTCATTCATCGTTGGATTTCAGCTTTATTTTTTATGATGGCTTCTAATTAGAGTCTAGTTTTATTGGCAGAAACCTTGACTAGATTGGAGATGTTTTGAAGTTAAGGCATGAATTTGAGTGCAAATGGTCTAGATTTGGACCATTTTTCCTTTGTAAATTTTTATGCAATTTTCACCATTGCAAGGCTATTGGTTGAGCCAAGAATTTTTTTGATGGTTTCTTTTTGGGTAGAGGTGCTATTAAGATAAAGGTGAACAACTTTGTAGTTGTTGATTTTTTTAATTGCGATTAGTTTGTTGAAAGAATTTTCACTGTGTGAAGTGAAAATGATGAAAACTTTCAATTTGTTTTTAAATCTAATACGTTGTCATCTCTCATTTCCCATTCTAGGAGGCTTCATGACTCAAATTTTGGTCCACATTACCTACAACAAGTTTATTACAAGTTTGTATGATTGAGATCTTTTTAACTTAACTTAATATTTAATTATGATACTTTTTTTGAAAATGTGTTTTTTGGCTAGAAATAGGCTAGGATTTAGGGGTTAAGTGCTTTGATACTATCTCCTTAAGGGGTTGTAAAATAACTCAAAAGTATCATTTCCAAACCTTCAATCATCTCAGTTCATCTCTCTTTCCTTTTCATCTATCAGTTCTTTGACCCTTGTCTTTAAATCCACATGATTTCAGAATTTAACCTAGAGATTGAAAAATTTATCTTAAATATGTCCCATAATGTTGAGCCCATAAATACACGTTACATTCATCTTGAAGTTTTTGAATGTTTTTATATGTTGTACATGGACTAAAAGTGACTGGACTAAAAGTGACTTTACATGCTAAAGTAACCTCACTCTACCTACTGCTTGAGAACATATCAATCTAAATGCAAGCAAGAAGATAAAGAGAATATTGCAGCATGCCTACTCTTAACATTATAAAAGAGCAAGATTGCTACATGGAGAACGAGCCACCATACATTCAGTCTACTCAGTTTAACAAACCGTCCTTCCATATGTTCTCAATAGAAACAAAAATCAGGTGCACTAACTTAACAGCAGAAACAGAAATCAGGTGCACTGACAGCGAAGTCAAATAAACTGTAGGAAGTATTTTGCATGTTGAACAACGTATCAAGTAGCTTTTACAAATGATGCTCCAAATCATCATATAATCAGACTACAAAAGACGCACCTTAGAATCACATAGTATTCAAATCTATTAGCTCCTGATAGATGCCTGCAATTATTTACCAAATCACAAATTGTACTGGTTCACTATACTGTACAAACCTTCAACGTTGTACATACCTCGATCGGGTCTGGCACCTATATACTTGAATCCTCACCTACTTAAACTCAGTGCAAAATCGAGGCATCTAAGATGACTTCTTCTCCTTGTTGGGGTTTCCTTTCTTCTGAAGAAGAGATGGCATGGGAATCGATGGCAATGTGCTCTTCTCCTGCTTGGGATGCTCCTTCTGGTAGTTCGCCCTGTCTTCGAAGTAGCTCTCGAATGCACGAGGCAAAAACATCGGGATCAGGAAGCCGAACAAGTTGATTGTGTAGTAGATCGCATTCGCTGCTGATAATGAACGACCGAACCAGATCCATGTCTCATCCTGCAGCAAGCACAAGCTCCATCAGAACCACAATTACTAATCACATCATGTCAAGTATGACTCAGAACACCAAAGAGATGTTACAGCAGGAAAATTAGTCGAAACACAAGGATCTGTCACATCCTGCAGCAATCACAATCTCCACTAAGACCTAGACCACGAATGACATCATGCTAGGCATTTCGCCATGACTCAAAGATATTCCTGTTGTAAATAGATGTAAACACAGCAGGAAAATGATTTGATACAAATGATTCCATGTCTCGTCACAGTTTCCATTGGGACCTAGACCACGAATGACATCATGTCAAACGATTCGACATGGCTCAGAAACACAAAAAAGATATTACTGATGTAAATAGATGCAGGTATTACAGACAACTTAGTTGAAACAGAAGTAAGTTCGTTCAGTTCAGCCATATTCGTTATAAATCGAAGTATATTGCTCAAGCGAGAAAAAGGGTTATGGGCATAACCCTAAAGTTAGTTTGCGAATAGAGCAAGAGTTTGGTGAGCTTACTTGGATGCGGGTGTTGTCGATGATTTTGTTGGCGAACCAGGTGGTCATGACCCACTCATTCAAGGAGAACAAGCGGCGAGTGGTGTAAAGGATGGGCAGCAAAGCGCGAACAGGAACAGAGAAGATGTTCAAGCCACTGATGAGATTCTCCGACAAGACTTGGAAGGAGAGCAGGAACAAGTGAGGAGTGGCAGCGCGAACTGCTTCTTGGTCATTACGGGCGAATCCACCCAACACATAAGCGAGCGGCAAGAAGAGACCGATGCAAGTCCCAAGCACCACGTACACTTGGAACAGGCGATTGCCTCCGAACAACTGCAACGAGTCGGGGTTGCCGTAATTCGGAAACACGAGCCCGGACAGGAGGAAGGCGTATAGCGTTAAGAACACCGGGAAGATGAGGTCCAGGATGGGCACAAGGCCCGAGGCGCTGAAGACTATGATGAATGCCACGAGCTGGAGCTCGATGATCCGGAGCGAGCCCATGATGCCGCCCAACCCGCCTGCGTCGCCCGCTCGGTGATCGAATTTCTCGCCATGCGTCTCCTTGTCTGGATGCTTCGGCACCCGCGGCCCCGACGCCAACGTAGCCCCCGACATCGCACTAAACTCTTACTATTCTGAACCAATTTGGGCGCTGCAAAAAATGGGTAGGACCGAAAGCTTGAGGATCGAGGGATTGTGCGGTCGGAGTCTGAATTGAGGGCTACAGCTGCTCGGGGATCGATCATATGGAGTGAGCATGGAGTGAGGAGGGAGGGAAGGGGAAGAGGGAGCGCTGACTCGGCCTGCCAGGTGGAGGTGATCTGTGCTGACACGTCTCGCCACGTGTGCTGCTTTTGGGAGTTCAGAGGCCACGTAAGGAAGCACTTCGTCTATTGTTTAGTGAGTTGGTGCATTTCTCGAACACTTGGAAGTGGCTTTTGTTGGTACGGCTTGGAAAGTCTGACATAACACACATGATTTTGGGTGGCATTCTATGATTAGTTTGAAGGGCCTATGATGGAATCTAAATTCAAGATATGTTTGAAGATGTCTTTGATTCACTTCAATTTTATTAGTTAATGCATTAATTGCTTTAACAAGAAACAAAAAAAATAGTTTAGTAGGTGAAACAATAAGTGTGCTCATTGATAAGCATTAATTTAAGATACGGTATGCAACTCTCTCCTACCATGGTCTCAATGAGGGCAGGTGATTTCTCTATATATAAAGGGAGATGTTTATTTGTTCATTTGGTTTATGGTGGTGATGTCAACTAGATCTTGGAGATTAGCAGTTAGGTCGGGGCGTTAGAAGTGTGGTTGGTAGCGTGTAATTTTTTTGTTTGCATTGCAAGAATCGGATCATTGATCCGACATACGGATCTCGAGATATAGAATTTCAAAGTTTTTGTGCTCTCAAAAATCTCGACTACAAAAAAACGAATGGACCGATGTCGCTTCTTCGTCCCCATTTCATTGTTGTAAGGATTTTTCTCTGAAGTTATTTGCAAATCTGGAGATTCCCGATTTTGTGGTTCTCTTGGGTTATTGGGGCATGCTTGGTGATCAGTAGAGTCTACCGCTATGTTTGTGCAAAATTGTAGGGTTTTTGTGGATTTTAGAGTTTATGGGTGTGTTGGAGCTCTGAAAGAAATCAAGGCTTTGTGGAGCATAGAAGTTGAGTTATTATGGATCTCTTCATGCCACCAAGAACCAATATTAGAGTCAAGGAGTTAGATTTACCCTATTCTCATAAAAATTCCAATGAGTGAATCCAAGCTTTTATAGATTGTAATCAACTTGAAAGTAAGGCTATTCTATGGAATGTGAGAAGGTGGAAACCACTTCAAGCATTGTAGTAAAGCTTGAGATGTGGGAGCTCAAAGTTGAGCATACCTTTTTGTAGGACTATTCAACACTACAATTTGATTCTAGTGTTAAATAGTCAATTGTAAATGTATGAGAGTAACATAGAAAAGGCAATATGACCACTTTTGTAAAAAGACATGACCATTGTTGTTTTTTAAGACACAAATTTTGCAAAACATGACCATGTTGTGTTTTGAGTGACTTCGAGGCATATACTACCTTTCACTGGGTATATCTCAAAAACCCTTTACTCAATTGAATATACTACCTTTCAATGGGTATATCTCAAAAACCCTTAATTGATTTGAAGGTTTGTAAGCGGCTACCATCCTCCTACATACCTTACTTGGTTTTCCCAAAACCTTGGTCTGAAATACCGGATTTACTGGATTCACTTGGTCTAGAATTCTTCGTTATACTTCAACTCTTCGCTGAAATATTGGTTGTTAAAAAACAAAAAAAATTGTGGTATCAGTCTATCGATCTAACTATTCATTTAACCGTCTATGTATAAATTCATCTTTCATCCATCTAACTAGCGAACAATCGATCTAATCATCTACATATCTATCCATCTTTTGTTGATTCGTCTATCTATCCATTTGATCATCTGTCTGTCCATCTATCTATCCAATCTGCAAGGTGATCAAGCCCATGGGAATAAGGTTGAATGATCACAAGATTGGAGACATAATAAAGGGAGGAAGGGTGAAAATATGGAGGCATAAGGTGTAATATTATACAGTTTTAGTAAGATTACAACATATAAAACACATGTTAGAGGGCAAGGGTTAATTCTAATCTCCTATATAATCAAAGAGTGATTCAATTTGGTTACTGTGTAAATTTTGAAACAATTCAATTTCTTCTACTGAAATACATATAAGAATTAACAAATTTTGATACATATAAGAATTAACAAATTTTGATACATATAAGAATTAACAAGGTGTTGTATCGTATTTGTATGAACACCAAAGAGCATGCACCACCCAAAGATGTGACCATGTGAGTATTTAAGTATATGTCAGGGCAACAATCAATTGTTAATCCATCCTCATGTAATAATTATATTAAACTCCAGTTTTTACTGAGCAACAAAATCAACTCATTTAACACCACTCGCCTTGTAGACCATGAATTGTAAGCGAAAATTAGAATCACAAAAAAATGATCATTTCTCCAAGTAAATGAATGATTAACATAAGGATGAAAATGTAAAAAAGCTTACATGATTATAATGTACCCACACTATCGATCCTCCAACTCTATGCAGTACAGTACTATCGATGTCGCAATCGGAATGAATCTCACCAAACTACACACTTTCTATGTACTTCTCATTGTGAGATAAGATTATTCTAAAGAATGTTGGTATGGCAAATATTCTTTTGCCATTGAAGCAGTCCTATTCACAAGCTGGACTTCCTTGGCGAAGTAACTTCCGGTCCATATTGACTACGAAGCATTCGCCTCATCACTTTGTTGGAAGCAGTGCGAGGCAGTGAAGTAGCAGTCCCCACTGCATTCACCTGCACGAAATGGCCAGAAGTGTACTGCTGTTATAGACCTTCAAGTAAAGTAACGGAAGATTGTATCAATAAAGACATCAATTCCTGCTTCATACATTAGCTGCATTTGGAATGTGCAATGGGAGCTACCTTAAACAAAGGGTTCAGCTTCGCTTGTATAGCTTTGTTGAACACCTTCTTCAGATCCTCGGGTGAAATGGCACTTGCACCCTCTTTCAAAACTACTACGATCAGCAATTGCTCTGGTCCTCCGCCAGATGGTGGTACGCCCACAGCCGCTGTCTCTAACACGTCTTCATGAGCGGCGTTGCACACCCTTTCGATTTCCACTGAACTCACCTGCAATAACGACGACGAATTTGATACGTTCACTAAAAGAGTATTTAGGATGCTACCAAGTGAAAAGAACAGCATCAAAGATGGTCTGCTTTTGGAGTAGCAATCTTATTCAATCAGGCTAATGATATCAGATCTGCCTTCCACGATCGTCTCTTGAAAATCAGGGATAATCTGATTTAAGGAATTGTTGATGATTAAAGACTTACCTTGATGCCTCCCAAATTCATCGTATCGTCAACGCGGCCGTGTGCACGGTAGTAACCACCCACTGTGCGCTCGATCTCGTCACCATGCCTCCTTAGAGTCTGAAATTTATAAACAACTTTTCATGTATTTGAACCCTAAATGGTAACATTCATCATATCAACCTGGGTGATGCTTTCTAACGATGGGAGTCAGGATACTCACCTTTCCTTGAAATTGTGGCATTCCTTTGTAATACACGTTGAAGTGGTTTGCATTCAACAAAATAATTGAAGCTCCAAAAATGGAAGGGTCCAGTGCACACTCCCCAGTTGCTGGTTTATCTGATGGCTGAACCCAAGCATACAACCAGTTTCGTTTAGTATTTTGGATGAGAGTATCTATATAAGTCTAAAAGTGTGTGTACTGACCAGAGGGAGTCCGTGGTCATCAAGTATGATGATCTTGCAACCCATAGCCGGCGTGCTAAATGCCGACAATGCTTGAGGTTGTAACACCGACCCGGTCACGAACCCCCCTCCTATCTCTGTTCCTCCACAGTACTCAATGATCGGCTTATATTTTGCTTGGCTCATTAACCATAAGTAGTCGTCCACGTTTGACGCTTCACCTGAGGAGCTGAAGCACCTGCAAGTGCAATCATCTCACAACCATCACAACCCCCACTTAAAGAAGCCAAATGATCATTCAGGGTTTAGCGTTTTGGAGTATTGATTTACCGTAGATGAGACCAATCACAACCCTTTACGGCATCAGAGCTCCTCCAAGCTTTCACAATGCTTGGAACAAGTCCCAGCATGGTCACTCTGGCATCCTAAAATGTAAGAACCGGGATCATTAGGACGAGACGTTTTACAAACTGTGGAAAGATCAAGATTGCCATTGTTGATGGTGAGAAAAATGCAAGAACCAGGATCCATTACAACGAGAAAATTCAAAAACTGAGGAAATCAATCAAGATTGACATGGTGAGCAATAGAGACCTGTATGAACTTGGCAAAGCCGTGTCCTAAAGGTGCACCATTGTAGAGAGCTATAGACGCCCGGTTCAAGAGAGCTGCGTAAATGAGCCACGGGCCCATCATCCAGCCCAAATTCGTAGGCCAGGCCACCACATCCTTATGCCGAATATCGTGATGTGCCCACGCATCGGCTGCCGCTTTGATAGGAGTTCCATGAGTCCAGGGTATTGCTTTCGGATCCCCTGTGGACAGTTACTTCAAAATCTTAGTTACAGTTCAGGAGTTTCAAGAAAGGAACGGTCGAACGTTTGCATTCGTACCTGTGGTTCCTGATGAGAAGAGGATATTGGACGTGTCTTCAATATCTAGTGCCACAGCTTCGAAATCATCAGGCCTGCGTCATTAAAGTGGGAATTATTACGATTTCGAAGCGCAGGATTTCGTTTAAGTAAATGAAACAAGAGTCATTAATACCTGTCTACTTCTGATGCGAGCTCCAAAAATGCATCCCATGACAAATCGCCTTCACGGAGAGCAACTTGAATAACTTGGTCGCACGCAGGCAACACAATGGCTCTCGGAGCCTTGGCCTCAACCACCCGACTATTAAAAAAGCCAACGCAAAAACGTTAACAGCAGTTTCAAAAGTCACAACAAAAGCCTCACAAGCGCAAGAGACACTAAAATTATCAACTATAACATTCCACATTAGACCTCAATCATTTTCATGGAGTTGGAAAGTGACATACTTGAACAGTGGATGAATCCTCTGACCCCGCAGAATAACATCCTGCAAACCAAAAGAAGATCATTCACTATGCTCTCTTTGCAACTGTAACCATGAAAATGTAAATGCAGCCTGCAGACCTGTGTGAAGATAGCCTTGGCCTTGGAGATCGTCAAACGACTAGCGATCTCAGAAGGGGCGAAGCTGTCAGCAATTGACACAACCGCACAACCAGCAAGCACAGTGGCTAAGTAGATCACAACCGCATGCACATTCATCGGCATGTTGATTGCAATGGCGTCTCCCTTCCTGAATCCTGCTCCTTCCAAAGCATTCGCAACTCGGCTACAGAAAGACACAAGATTGCTATATCAAAATGCTGCTTCATTTTAGTCATGCTTTCATCGTACCCTAATCACAGGCTTGTTTTTAGTTTCGATGATGATTTGCTCACCAAACGCGTTTACGAAGCTCCTCCATGGTAAGGGATTGGATAGGAGAGTCATCTTCCTGACCCTCATCTCGCCAAAGAATTGCAGCCTCCTGCGCTCTTGCTTTGCTATCAATCTGAAGACAGCATTCGGCAGCATTCAAACGGGCTCCTGGCAACCACCGTCCCCCTGGACAAGGCTCACCTCGAAACTCCGTTTCATCGCTTGCTAATATACATAAGGGACGCTTGTGAAACTTCAGGCTGAGCTCGTCGAACACAATCTTCCAGTAAACCTACACACATTCCCCGTATCAAAATCCAATCCAACAAGTAACCCTACTCCTTTGCAAGCAAAAGTACTGACCTCAGGATTCGTCACCGATAGCTCGTAAAAGTCCTGGAAGCTTGCAATCGGGTCTTTGTAAGTCACAAGAAGCTCAGGACCGCGAGCCTCCAATATACGTCCGACGTTCGTTTGCTTGGCATCCGTCCTGTAGTAGATGCAATCGACCAGCTTTCAGTTTCGGGGTTTAGAGAATGCATGCGATCGATTAGCTTTCAGTTTTGGGGTTTAGAGAATGCAGGGGGAAGAGGAGGGCTTACAATGTGGGAGTCCAAGCGGGAGGAGGTCCGTGAAGCTCATTGTTCCAGTTGGAGAAAGCAGAGCGATAGAGCAGTCGATGTAAGGCGAATGGATGCGAAGGTGCTAGAAGCTCCTGCGAGATTCGGGTCCACAAATTGGCTGCACCTTCTTGGGTTTTAACGATCCTTTGTAGGTGCTTGTAGATGGCTTGTGGGTTGAGAACCCTCGTGTCTTCAATGTCCGCTAGCGTCAGATCGTGCAAAAGCTTCGCCATAGCCACCAGGACCTCAAAGAAGAATCACAGCAAAAATACTAAAATATCAAGAGCATGATTCCTACTAAAAGCAGATCGATCGGGCGAGTGACGAATTGGGTATGGAACGAGAGCATGGAATGATGAATTGGGTGTGGGAAGAGACGATCGAGGGGTGTGGGTGGAGAGGTGGAATGAATGCGTCGGTCGGCAGGTGAGGGTGGTTTGACTGGATTCCACGTAGGAATTGTGATGGTGGAGTTATCCGTGCAACTTTTGCTTCACAGCGTCCGCATGGCATTCATTGAGCTTTAGAAGAGGTAGGTTGCAACTCCTAGATTTGAGACGTCCTCCCCTACTGTGTTCATTACTGTTATGATCGAAACTACTGCTAGAACAGAACAAGCGTCTTTGTGATATTAGGTTAAAAAAAATTTGAACTGTTGTGGAGATTATGATCGTTTGGCGGATTGATAAATTTCCTAGCTAACTAGGAAACACTGCTTGATGAGGGATAACAAATTTCTCAGTGAGGGTTTGATTTCCCTTGCCGACATGGTGCTCACCATGGCTCACCTATTTATGCTGAGGGGTTCATGAACCTCGTTTTGTCGATACCTCAAAACCATTTGGAGAATGTTAACATGTTTAACCCCTAAAGGCCCATGATGTTTTGGGAGCTTGAAATCCCAACACTGACCACTATGTACTAATGCGGGTACGTCCAATATTTTTGGAAATTTTTGATAACTTCAACCGTAGGATCTTGAAGTAGACTACCATAGGTAGTAGTGTGAAAATTTTCAACCGTTGGATCATCACTGGATGTGAGATCATAACATTTGAAGTTGACTGTAAATTTTTTTTGGCCTTGACCGTAAAAGCCGAATCGGCGGCCGTGGGCCTTTAGGGGTTAACCCCTAAAGGTCCAAGAAAGCGGAAATCGCTTTTTGGAATTTCTGCAGGGAGAAAATTCAGCCAATTTTGATCATTATAATCTCACAAATGAAGAAAAATCAACGGTTCAATGTTGGCAAGTGAGTGGAAGGCTAAGTTAACTTTAAGATCCTATGGTTGGATCTTCCAAATAATGCTTAGATTGAGAGTTTTAAGGCCTGAAGTAGGGGAATATCTATTTTCATGATTTAAACAATTTCGCATCAAGAACCTTTAGGGGTTAATATCAAAATACACTGATTACTAAATAGGAATTAACATAATGTTCACCTTGAGATGGGTTAGTAATTTCAACATTGGTAATATGGTAAAAAAAATCAAGGATAAATCAAACAAATCAAACGAACACTCTTAACACGACAACCTCAAAATTAGTTTGGAGTTCTTTGGTAGAATTCAACAAAAGAGGGAGTAGACAGGAACGAATGATGGAGATGGATGTACAACGACTAAACACTCATTTCATCCACGTCATCCATTTCGGCCAAGCAAATACGGCGAGGATCGGGGAGGGCCTGGGCAATGAGAAGGCATCTCCTCTATCCACTTCGATTGGAGCCATCGCCTATGGATCATCCCCTGCTTTGCTGCTGCAGCGTAATCTCTTCATTGCACTCCCGCGACAGGCCTTTGAATGTAGTCTCTTCATTGCACAGCCGAATTTTGACCGATTGATTGACGCCTTGATTTATCTCGGAAGCTGCCATACTTGACTGATTGATCGACGCCTTGAAGCTCCAGCAATTGGAGCTCCATGTCGTCGCTGGTGGTCATTCCCTACCCCACACTACGCCTGCGCACCTCCATCAATGCGGGGCGTCCCCACCCAAAGCATACCAATCCGAGACTGACCAGCACCACAACCCAGAAATGCTGTTGTGCCAAGGCCTCCATTTCAGGTACGCACCAACCCCAAGCTCTTTCTTACAGCACGCCAATTCACTTCAAGTCTCCACCCGAGGCTAATTGCGATTACTGTTGCCGCAGAGAGCAGTAGTGACCACGAGGAGAGCTCCAATTCTGATCGGTAAGCTCTAATATCGATAACGTATCTCCAAGGTTGATTTGGGCCATTGCTTAAAGATTATCCCTTACTTGATTGTACAGCCTTGGATTCGCAAGAAATTGTGTATCCCATGAGAACGTAGGCTCCACTTTTCAATTCAAAATTGCTCCTGGTAGAGATCCTACCTTTCCAAACTCTGGGTCAGCTGGAGAGGTCTCCTACAGAGCGCACTTGTGCCCTCAAGAATGTGTATAGATGTTGCATTAGGGTTCTTTCGATTCATGCTGCTACTGCAGGGTGTTCCAGGATGGCAAGGGCGAGCTTACATTCTCTAGAAGACTGGCGATTCAAGCCTCCCTAGCGCTATTAGGTTATGGGCAGGGTGCATTGGCCATGGAGGAGCCCCCGATAACCAAGACAGTGTTCATGGACGTAGCAATAGAAGGGCAACCAATAGGGCAAATCGTGATCGGACTCTACGGAGATACAGTCCCCCTAGGATCCCAGAGATTCGCCGAGCTCGTAACAGGAAAGCGAGGGATAAGCTACAGACGGAAAGAGTTTTGCAAGATAATGAACAACTACATCCAAAACGTGGGCGTCAGGAGCTTCAGTCTCACCGGGGGAGTTGAAGATGCAGCCAAGTTCACGGGAGGCGACAATGCCGACCTCTTGGTCGACGAAATGGTGCGCTTGGAGGAGCAGAATCTGCGACTCAAGCATGTCCGAGGCTCGGTGTCCCTTGTCGCTCTTGATCCCACCAGACCCCCTCCGAAAACGAAGCTTGTTGCTAAGGACGGCACTTTTGTTGTCGTCGAAGAACAGATCCGCCCCCCTCCTAATGGCACCGAGTTCATGATCGCTACCTCCGATGCTCCGGAGCTCGATCAGACCAATACTGTTGTTGGACATGTTATTCGAGGATTGGATGTTGTGGATCGGATTCATGGTGTGAAGGTCGTCAATGAGAATACGAGCAGCCCTTACTATCAGTATGGCATCCCTCCCCTCTATCATATTGTGCTTCACATGCTCCAGTTATGGAAGAATATGTAACATTCTTTGCCTGTGTCAATGATTGCTTGCAGAGTGGCGAAGATGATCGGCGATTCTCGAGCTATCGTTGCTGAGAAAGGCTTCAATAGACCTTATGAAAAAGTGCTCATATCCAAATGTGGGGAGCTCCCGAGGTGATTCAACACGTTCTGTATTAGTAACCTTTGAGCCATTATTTGTTGAAACAACAGAAGGTATGGTGCACTTTTGCCGTCCAATATCCGACTTCCGAAAATGGTTTCGCACATCATTCTCAGTGATTTTATGGATGTTCAAAATTGCATGAGTGGATAATCCTACAACTATCAATATTTTCTTAGATTTGATATTCCAACTTTTGGCACTACTGAATTTCCATGAGCATTACCGAGGAACGAAACAGTTTCTTCATAATGAGACGCTACTTTCGAACAGTCAACATTTTTGTTCGAGTGCTGGATTTCACCTCCGTACCGTCAGACATTTGAAGTGTTGTACCTGGTTTCTTCTTCAGCATTAGCGGGTATCAAGTGTGAGCTCAACTTGCACACATAACCAGTAGTGCTCAGATTCTTTCTACGAGGCCTCAATGTATACATGGTCTCGCTAATCCCTACAACCTGGCAATATTTTGCATAAAATGACATTTTAGGGGTCAGAATTGAGAAAAATAATACGTGGATAGTGAAATCACTGGAGGTGCCATTTTGGAAGCATAATCAAATATGCTATCAAAGTAAAGTAAAGTTTTGGTAAGTCAAATTAACACTTAGATTTCCGTCATTTTTAGGATCAACCGAGCTTTCAAGAAGCGAGCGTGCTCTATTGAGAAGTGAGAACAACATAGACTCACACAATGTACCTCTAGGAGTATTCACTACAACGACCTCAATACATGAATATCATTTGCATCTAGTGCAAATCGAGAAATATTGATTACTCCTCCGTTCCCAGGAAAAATCAAGATTTGTCAAAAGCGGTTGGATTTCTTTATCCAAACAGCATGAGGTTTTTAGAGGGTCTTAAAATATCATTAGGACTTGTCCACTAATATCAAATCTTGAATTATTTGCGAGAAAGTAGTCATGCCAAATCTTAGTTTTTTTCCGAGACGGAGGAGTAGAATTTCTGAAAGAATGGAGAGCAGCAAACCATGCTCGCAAGAATTTGTTAGCAAATTACAGCAAAGAAAAAATTGGTGTTGTTGTCAATCAAATTCCTTGTTTGACATACAGGTTCGTAAGGGGCTCCACCTCTGAACTTTCTAGATTATTCATTGTAAATGTCATTAAAAAAAACAAAAACAAAAAAGAGAGAGCTATACTAAGGACTAGTATATACCCATGTCCTCCAAAATACCAAGAAACTCGTATCTCCTGTGAGACCCTTTCTCCAAATGAGAATAAGCTTAGAGTTTCAAATGGCTTGTAGATGAGAACGAGATGATACAATGAATGGGCACTGATTGATGCTGGGCACTGATTGATGTTGGGCATTGATTGAGCAGGGAAAATGGGTCGTGATTGAGAAGTCGACCCGTTAAGTGGGATTTTGGTGAAATGAAAGTGAGGTTGTGTGACGGCCGCAGTTTAAATTGCTCCTAACGTGCTACCTCACCTCTCTCTGTGTGGGTGCTATATGGAAATATCATAACACCAATTGATAACCATACTTAGTCTCAATGAACAAGTTCCTTTTTGTCTCATTTTATGTTCCCACTCACTTAAGTTTTAGGTTCAGAGTGGCTCTTCATGAGCCTTTGTTATTACACAGCAATAGCATCCCTTAGACTATCCTCATAAAACGCTAATACAATTAAATATTAAAAAAAATTGCTCTACCCCTCAAACACAATTAGATATTAGATATCATAAATTTATAATTCTAAATGTCAAAGGATTGTCACTAAGTGTGTCATTGACTAGGGGTGGATGTGCAAGCTTGTAGTGATTGACAGCACTATCCTAGCTTGGATAGTATGTGAGCCTGATTCTATATTTAGCCAATACTAATGAGGTGGTATATGACTTTAGAAGTGTATGCAAGCTTGTGATGTTTGATACTATCATGCCAGGGCTAATTTGTAAGTCTGATTTCTATCTCAAGCAATTAAGAGAATATTTTGATGTTAATCAAGTAGTGTGAAATAAGTATCGATATATGAAACAACTACTGGTTCCTATTCATGAGTAATAACCCTTTCAAATAGTTGAAGAAATAAAAGGTGGTATGTCTATTTTCTAAATTGAAATGTTCATTTGCCCTATTCTTGATACTTGAACCCACTTGACATTATCTTAATTTTGCATGACTACTTTGGCTCCTCTCATATCAAACATTCACAGCTGGTAAAAGGACATTACAATTGTTCCAAGAATTACCTCTCCATGAATACATAAATCTAATTTCTTCCTTTCTTTTCTTAACACCTAGAGAGAGAGGTGAGGCAGCACGTCAAGAGCAATTCAAACTACGGCCGTCAGACAACCTCACTTCCATTCCGCCGAAACTCCACTGGACGGGTCCACTTCTCGAGGCACGACCCATTTTCCGTGCTCAATCAATGCCTTGCATCAAGCACTGTCCATTCATTGTATCATCTCATTCTCATCTATAAGCCATTTGAAACTCTAGGCTTATTCTCATTTAGAGAAAGGGTCCTCACAAGAGATACGAGTTTCTTGGTTTTCAAAGAATCAAACCTGAGTCGAGTCGGTTCATTGGTGAAGAGACAAATTGAGATTGAGTAGCATTAGCAGGGAAAAAGAAGCAATTACACTGACTTAGGTCCGTGCAAAGGTTGGGATTGTGTCATGAAGCCTCATCATGTTGATCTCATTGAGGAGGAGGATCAACTCGTCAACATTGTGATTGATCTTTCATGGAACCGGCGAGAACAAGAGAGAAAGAATTACAAAGATCACCGCGTGCTAGACAAGAAACACACGTAAGCAAATATGTAGCGCCCACTTGTTTCTCTTCATATGCTCCGCAAGATGCTACCAACGATGTTGTTTAGAAGTTTTACATAACAACAAATGGAGCAGTATTGGAGGTCAGAATGGTTGTATCAATGGCCTCAAGGTTGTTAATAGTCTATCAACCATGTGAATTATTTTAGACCTTATAGAAACGGCCTTGTGGAATTGTCTCCTTTTCGTGCCTTATTGTCGCTCTTAGTCAATTAACACTAGTCTCCGTCCATAGCAAAGGCTTTCAATTCAAGGAAGATATTTGAAACTCATACGTAGAGAAAGAATGGAGTATTGGTGGTATGAAAGGTCATCAAATTGGCTTCACATTGCAAGCAATTGATCTTGAAACTACCTTCTTACAATCCTTACTGAAACTGAGAATTAAAGAAATCACTTTTGTCGTGATGGGGTTTTGTATCCCAATCGTTAAAAGGACGACAAGGTAGACGGATAGAATTGGAGTTGAGGTTGTTGTGGTTTTCCTCTCTTGTAATTGCACTTTGTCAATCAATAGTAACTTCTATTAGTTTCTTCGAGTGCTCTGTCCATCTAACAAGTAAAGTCACAACAAAAGTATAAGGAAGGTCTTTCTTTGATACTCTTGACTAGCTTCAAAGAAGTTGCGTAGAAGGAAAGAAAATATTGATGTCCTCTCACAGCCGCATAATAGGGACATTATAATGTTTGTGGAGAGAGATAGAGTAGTTATTATGGACATGGCATTGTGCCTCGTTCCCCAGGAGAGGTCGAGGCGGGGTACCTAACTATCTATAATAATGTAATACATGAACAACATGGAAGACAAGTACATCGAATGGGGCCGAGGCACAGTTGACTTCATGCCCGATGGACGGTTCACGTTCTACGAAGGTTCCAACTCATTTGTCGCCAGCAACAACCACTTCGGTTATCGCGACTTCGATCTCAACTCTGTTCGCAGGACGTTCAAAGCCAAGAAGACGACGTTGGAACAACTCCTCCTGTGGTTGCTGCTAACAACAATGACATCAATGCGGACTCTCATTCTGAGGATGAGTGCGTCCCCCTGTGGCTGTTTTGAACCCGACATGCTCCAGCACCCCGACACCGACACACTCCTGCAGTATGTGTGTAGAAAGGATAATATTATTGGAGACACTTTCTTTCTGCGTGTTGGCGTTCGAGGCTATGGTTCAGACACAAATGAGAAGATAGTTATGGTTCAACAACAAAGACTATTGTATATTCCTTTGTGGTTGATTTAGACCCTCCATGCTCGAGGACCCTTGCTAACTAGCTAAATTATATGCTCTTTGGTTGTAGAAAGCATATTAATCTAGATGTTTGGAGATCAGACTCTTTTAGTTCATGCAGCGGAAGATAGAGCATTGTCTAGTTATGTGGGTCGGAGGGTGTGAATTATGCGCCACGATCCCAACCTCCTTTTTTTTCTTATGTTTGTTGCAAGTTGTGTGCATGTAGATGTTTGGAGTTCATCCTCTTTGTTTCTTCATGTTGGCCTTCGAGTATAGTGGAAGATATGGCCTTATGTCGTTACCTCGGTTGGAGAGTGCTTAGTCGAGAATCTCTCCCTATTATTATTCTAGAGTGCTATTGTAGTGGCCTAAAGTGGGCAAAAGAGCATTCAATTTGAGTTCTCGAGAAATCTTCTGGTATTATCACGTAATTCTTCACAGTAGTCAGCCTAAACCTTGTCTCAGAAGATCAGCAATCAATTTGAGGTGCATGTCTATCTATCAACTCTGTATACAGTGCATGAATGCAGCGTATCAGGATATTCAGTTGACGACCACAAGATTTAACATTTAACATTTCCACATTCAACATGGACTTGGAAGAGTTGATTTCCTTGGACTTGCAAACTTGATCCTGAGCTTAAAAGACCAAGATGCTCAATTCCCTGAAAGCCCGTTCAGATGAACATACCGATTGTGAAACTGTGCACAGATGGGAGATGGCTATGGAGACTATTACAGATTTACAGGTCCTGAAAAACTGCCCAACCTCTTGGAACTTGGAATTGGTGGGTCATTGTTTATACATGTTGCCGCTCATGGGAACACATTAAAGTACGTTCTAGAATCTTACACGCCACTTTCTCCCTGTAATGTAATATAGTAATGTACAGTGTCATTTTCATTGAACATGTTGCTTTTCATGTGAGCACCAGAAGTACGTTCCAGAATAGCTTAATTTAACAAAGTAATGAGATTAGCTAGCTGCTTTGTTTTACAATCTGAATACATCAATGTCACAGTTTGAACGGTTTTCAATCTTAACTTATGCTTGAGCATTAGTGGCGAGAAGGATAGGATGGCGTACTTGGTTTTCAACTTCTCATTTCTTATCCAACTTTCCACATGAAGCATGAAAAATGCAGAGTTGATTGTGAAGTCGCATTTGTGACATATGCTAGACTCGATATTTTATATAAATCAAAACCTTAGCAGAAAGAAGTGCTTATAAGAATGTGAATTAAAGAAGAGCTTATAAGAATGTGAAAAGAAGACAAGCTTCATATCCTTGTATACCTGTGGCAATTTTGACATGGTTGCATGTTACATTGTTAGAAGCTCCACTTATCTTGAAAGCAAAGAGCCTCCCTAACAGACTTTACAGATCGAAGACGTGTTCCCTTTTCAAGTGTTTTCAAATAGAAGATGCGTTCACACCATTTGATCAAATGATCAAAGATCTTCCGTCCAAGTTTAAAATGTTTGTTTTCAATGAGAGCAGCGCCATCCATGGGCAGTAGTGAAGGTCTATAGTACCGAAATCTAGTGTGCTATATTCTCTAAATATGTTTTAAAGCATTAACATTCGTATCTGCAACCAAGCAACTTGAGGGCCAAACCGCCAAAGTAGACAATACTTCCACCAAACACGAACAAGTTTGCAACCAAAGATAACAGCCAACATCAGAAGAATCACGGGAGAAAATTGAACTTGAACGGTCGAGTCCTATCCAGGATAGTGGCCCTCCTTCCGCGATTGAGGGCACACAATTCTTTCATTTGTGATAACTCATGGCGATTCTATAAGATTATATGAAGTACAGAAACATTCTTTAAAATTAAAAATTAAAAAATATCCATATCGGCTACATGAAAGTGTTTTTTTTTTCAAAAAAGAAAACCATCAATTCATAAATCAACTGAGAAATACAATCATGCATGCTGTGGAGGTGTTGTTGAAAGTGTTGCAAAGTGCTCATTCAACTAAACCTGGTGCACGTGAAACACGCAATGCTTATATTCCTTTCGTTCCCTGATGTCATGCTCACCACGTCGCATGAGTAGGCTGGCTCTCCACCATTTTTTTAAACGAGAACTCCCCCATTTCTTATTGCAGATAAAACCGGGATGAAAAGCGTGCACGCAAGCACAATACTTTACAGACTCCATTACAGACTAAAGGGAAAGCTCTACAACAGTGACCTCGAGACGGCCATATTTGAAACCCGTGAACAACGTTTTCTTGAATTCGATTTCAAAATATTCAACATATATAATCTCTTGTGGGCGATTTCGACTTTCCCATATATATGTTGCCTGCCTCGGCGCCCGATCAAACTACAGTCCGTTAAGAATAGATGCCACCGACTAATGTAACAACTTCCTGGGACTTCGGAGGCATGATTGGTAGTGCCAACTAAGAGTCACCTTCCCTGCAGCGTGCTGCATATCTTTCAGTAATCTAAGCCGTGAAAAGTATACCTCGATGAGGCTACTGTATGTACAGTATGATGCGATGCTGTGCTTGTCAGGAAAGTTCTGAGAGCACTTGATTTTCAAGGAAGTATGTGAGAGATTTGACCAAGTGGAACCCTTAACCCTGAAGTCGAAAGGCACCCAATCTGCCAAAACGTGTGAAATCACACTCTCTCAATGCAAGATGAAAATTTCAACTTTTGACGTTATCTCAAGTATGTAATCGTAAAATCTTGGACATCATTTGTCCAAGTACATGTGTACCAAATCTTAGCTTCAAGTTCCTCACTAGTTGTGAGATCGTAATATTCAAAGTTGAGAAAAAAGGTTTTTTCTCTTGCTACAAAATGGATTTGAAGTTTTTCGTGAACCCAAAGAACCAATTTCAAGAGTGAATCTGAATTGAGGCGCTTCACATCTTTGTTCCTAAGTAAGTTAGGAACATGTCTAATGAAATGCTTGGATTTTCACATGGAGGTATGATGAAATACAAATACATAGACCGGTCTTTGACAGTAAAAATAGCCTGTGAGAAATAAATGTATTGAAGATGTGAACGTTGAGATCTTGCCTTAAAATCACATGTACATGTGAAAAAAAAAAAAAAAAAAAAAAAAAAAAAAAAAAACTTGAATAAGTAAAATCTTAATTTTTGATGAATTTTTGAAGTTTCTCCGATTTAACTGATTGTGGGCAGATTTTGTGAATAAATGAGCACATACCAAAGTTTGGGCATGTGCCAAATAGTATTTTAAATAGTGTTTTCAAACTTTGACCATGAATATCTCCTAAAGTATGAGGAATTTTGAAGCATAAAATCACTTCTTGGAAATGTATGGAAACAATCTACAACTTGCAATAGGTTCTAATTTCATGCAAGCTAAAGATAGTAAATACAAGGCTATGCACACCTTAAATGTTCCATTTTGGGCTCTTTTCGACATTAGGGATTGACCCTCGATTAAAATAAAAATAATTATGGATACTGAATTGAAATTTGTTGATGTACCCAAAACCACTCAACCTAAAATGTACACAGTGAGTATATATAAATTTACAACTAGAAACTACTTACTTGGTCTCAAAAAAAATCTAAGATTTGGATAAAACTCTTGTCTCACAAAGAATCCAAGATTTGATATTAGTGAGTAATCCAAACCATGCAAACCATATCCAACCAAACTAAAAAGTAGCCGAGACCATTAAAGAAAATTCAACTATTTTTAACAAATAATGGTTTTGTCCAAAGATAGAGGGAGTATGATGTACCTCTTGGCTTAAATTGGCCTATAAACCGTTAATTTGGAGTGCTCTGGGTTTTGAGCCACCTAACATGAAGGATTCTATTTTAGCAACATTGACACGGCTCTCTAGCAAAAGCTACAACTGCTCATGGAAGATAAAAAAACACCAAAAAATTCCATACTAGAAAGTAAAATAGAATGAAAATATTCAAATAAAATAAGTTGTTTGCCACAACCAACTGAAGATTGTGAAAGCCCATTTTTCCATTTTGCTATTTAGGCACTAAGAGGATGCATTTTTAGCCCTTGGTTTATATGAATGTGTTTCTTGTGTCAATGGTGATGCAATTGCTTGATTGGGTCAAGTTGAAAGAGAACTTTGGTAGATATTTAGTCACTCCTTTGGCAAGTTGTTATTATAGAGTATTGTTCCCATATCTTGAAGTACTTAAAAGGTTATTAATTTAGAATTATATAACGTTGTTCAATGCAAACAAGTATACAGATTTGAATACTTACATGTCATTATAAGAATTGAAAGTACAATGTTCAATTGGAATAATGAGATTCATTTCATCATCGATGGAAGAAAAATGTACTCCGGGTTTGTTGGGTTAGTTCTTGCTTGGTACATAGAGTTGCAAGACATAAGTAGCTTGTGCTAATTTACTACCTTTTTAAATGTAGTAGATATTGAACAATTTATATACAAAGAGAACCAAGTTGAAGATTTCAATATTTTTGTACAATTCAAGTTGATGAGTAATTTAACATTTAACTATATGTTTATATATACAAGCATTTTACTATAGAGTCTGCACATTTTGAATCACATTCTGTTTGATGCTTGTACCTCACATCAAGGGGAGACCTTCTACACAAACTCACAAGAAAGAAGGGAAAAAAATCAAGTCCTAAAAAGGCAAACGTAATTAGAGTGCCAATTTCACCATGATTTTATTTGCTATACAGTATGTCATAGGCAACTTTGACAGAACCTAAATCAAAATCAAAATCACCAAAAAATCCGGAAATAAATATTTGTTAGAAAACAATATTTGGTACTCAAAGGAACTAGAAATCTAGAATCATCAGAAATTGAACTGTTCAATTGAAAACATTGAGGGGGGGCAGGGGTCCAAAAAATTCCCAAGAGCAACTCAGCAACTTCAAGATATATTGCACCTTTTTACAAAATCTATGCGAAAAATAACTAGATGTTTATGAATGCATCTCATCTCAACGAGTAGATTCTATGTAGCAATTTGCTTATTTATTTCTTTCAAAACTCTTCAAATAGAGATTAAGAAATGACATTTACCAGTACGGAATATTCCTATTGAAAATCTCAAAATCTCTCCAACCGCTTCACTTCAAAATCTCAAAAAAGAATCAATATTCGACAGGAGGATGCCGAATTGGCCTATGACATACGGTTATTGCTGGACAGACACATAGGCACATAAACGCAAGACTTACAGAGGATAACCTCACAACGTGTAACAGGTTGTCGTGCAATTCTGAAAAATCTCTAGAAACAGGATGATAAAGGAGAAGTTGTCTCCTCTGTGGCCATGTTATGAAGACAGTCCAAGCATAACTACCAGCAAAGTGGATAGGGGCAGCCGAAAGACCACAAGATATCGACTGTAGACTGTAGACTCATCATCTCATGCCAGCCTGCTCTTGCGCATGGTACTTGTGTTGCACTGATCGATGCCATTGACCCAATGCCATGCCACTGATGATGTTTGGTTTCTCTTACGTCATCTAAATAATATTGAAATCATAAAAACCCAAATTCTAGAAGTAACTAACATTGAGAATAGGTTTAGAATAGGAAATGGCTGATTTGCTTAATATCCTGAGACTTTTGGAACTTTCACAAAATCCCTTATGAACATTCGTAAATCCTATTTGCAAAAACTCTCAAGCAGAACTATGTTGTACGAAGATATATTGTATTTTATTGTAAAGATTCCACTACAGTACTGGCGATTACGGTATAATAAGCTTCATTATTAGTGTACAGCCCAATCAGTTTCATACTCACTGTTACTAACCTGTCCGAATGCAGTCTGGCACGAAAACTGGCCGAAAGTCGGCCAGACGGTACCTCCTAAGACCGCGAAAGACTCCCCCCCCCCTTGACCGTGTCTGTATGTAACCTCCGCAGCAGCCCCACGCCATTCTTGCAGCAGGCTTAGCATGATACTGTCTCTGTCTCTTATCTTTCCGCTCCCCAAGCACCACACACCGTTTTCTATCACACCAGCTGGAAGATATGATGGCCACACTTCACCTAACTTGTCTGCATCGCCGTTATTCTGGCATTCAGAACCTCTAGTTTTACCGTCAATATCGATCAGTCGATCCCAACGTGCAGGTGAGCTAGCTCGTAAGCCTCAAACTATTGCTTCCTGCTAGAATCCCGTAGAGCTCTCTGATTGTCTATCTGCTTCAGGTCCGTCTGTTACGTAACTTGTGTGGACTCCGATCATGTGCCATGGAGTTTTCTGTATTTTCGACGTCGACGATCGTCGACAGTGACTCACATTCGATGTCAGAGTGATCCTAGTTCCTCGTTGAGGTTGCTTAGAGCAACAAATTCCGTTCCGCCAGGGGACTAGTGTAGCTTGCTGGCCGAGGGCAGCTGTTAATCACCTGGATTGTAAGGCACGCGATCGAAGTCGGCAAACTAGCTTGACCGTGACTTTAGTAACATGACTGGGAGGTGAAACGCATGAGCTAGAAAAGCATGACACTGATCAACTCGTTTCTAGTACATCATAAATACTGTATTATTTTAATGACCGATACCGGCAAAATAAAACAGTACTGAAGTGGGCGGTAGAGTGTCAGGAATAGAGTACCAGCATGTTCTATGACGGGCTAATAGCACCCATGCGACAGTTAGGAAGCTGGCATCTCTTTGCATATGCGAAGGAATATCCGGTCCTGTGAAAAAGATCCTGTGATTGCCATCTTCGTATACGTTTCCTAGTTACGAACTTCCAGTTCTCAGCAGCTTCTCCATCGTCACCTTTTCTCGTACGCAATTGATTGCTGCTCTTCGAAGCTACAGACGAGACTTTCCTGCCTCATGAGACGTTCACAGTTTCGATCTTAATGAGACCCTAACAGTAGTGAGAGGGTTGAGGATTTTTGCAGGATGGCGAAGTTGGGGAACTCCGATGAGGAAGTCGGGTTGTTGCAGCAGGTGACCGATCGATCAAGCTACTTTTGTATGAATCATTTTCATCGAAGGTCGCTAAATTATATTGAAGCTAAGGTGCGATCGACTGTTTGATGCTTTCAGGGAGTAGAAAATGAGAGGTCAAGCTCACGATTGGTGGCCAAGACGGTGGCTGCAGTGGTGACAATCTTCTTACTCGCTGGATGTCTCGTCGCCTTGCTCGTGTACAGTCATTTCGATTCCGCCGACGAAGTTGTTGCTGGAGTTGCTGAGCAAGATTATCCGTTGAACTTTTTGGTGGTGGGCGATTGGGGTCGTGAAGGCGCCTACAATCAGACCTTGGTCGCGGAGCAGGTACAACACCGAAAATCTTCTTGTACCCTACTCATCTAACAACACGAACAATGTTCTAAAACTCAAGGGTGCGGTCAAGGCATGGATTATTCTTCATATCATGTTAAGCCTGATTACAATTAAGATTTTCGAGTACGAACGCGGTTACAGAATGGAGATTATAATGACAGATTTTATCAGAATAGCGAACTTTGAAATTTTCCTTCTGATGATTTTGAAGTGGAAGCTCTTGATGTCAGCAATCTGACATCGGATGAAAGTGACATAGCATCAAATTATACTCACCTAATTACTTCATCCACGGTCTCGAATTTCAATGTGGCACGAGAAATGAGGAGCCAATGTTGTAATTGAGGAAACTTCTAGCACTGTTCATGTGGCGTTTGGGAAGCGAGCTTCTAGGTGCCAATTGGCCGGATCTAATTGCTCGGAAGGTGTGCGTGCAGATGGGTCGAGTCGGGCGGCACTTGGACATCCAGTTTGTGATATCGGTGGGTGATAACTTTTATCAAGCCGGATTGAAAGGCCCGAAAGACCCCAAATTTGTAAACTCCTTCTCCAATGTCTACACAGCCCAGAGTTTGCAGACTCAATGGTTTGCAGGTACTGTACACTTTTGTTAAAAACTCTCTGTTGTCGATACTCATACCGACAGATTATACCAAACCCCGTCAATGAACTTGATACTTGTAAATTTGCAGTGTTGGGGAATCACGACTACTTGGGAGATACGTTGCTGCAAATCGGAGATACACTAACCCTAAAAGACAAGCGGTGGTTTTGTCAGCGCTCTTATCAACTGAAGTACTCTCTCTGCGGTCCTTCTCACGAAGGTAATCTACTCATTCATTGTGCTTTTGAATTTTTGATTACCTCCGTTCTTGAGACTTAAGGTTTATGGCGAGTGATTTCGTGCTGCTGTAGGTCGTTGTTCAAAATTCGTGGAGATTTTCTTCATTGATACAACGCCGTTCGTGGACAAGTACTGGGGCCCCGATCAGAAACGGACATTCGATTGGAGAGGAGTTGAGCCTCGACAGGAGTATCTTGATACCCAACTTCAGGTAACTACAGTCTCAATTCCATTGCCATTTTGATGTGCCATCATCGATGGAATTGTGAAGTGCAAGTAATTGTGCTTTTCCGTGCCAAGTCTCAACTTTTGAGCTACTCTACCTTGCCCGAAGCTACATAGAGCGATTTCTCTTCTTTTGACCACTTTCTACGCTAAATTCCATCTAGGACATTTTTGCATTCTCGACTATGCTTGAGGTTCTATACTGAAAGTTTTATGCAGCGGCAAATGCTAGAGATTAGGGTTTGACATTGAGATTCTAATTCATTGCTGTGTATCAGAACTTGAGCATGGCGCTGGGATCGTCTGCAGCCACATGGAAGATTGTGGTGGGGCACCATACGATTCGCAGTCTCGGTCGCCATGGTGATACCCCGGAGCTAGTGGAGCATGTCCTGCCAATCCTCGAGGTCACTCTCTCACTCTTCTCAGTCTTTCCATATATCACCATAGTGTCACATTTGATTGTTTGACTGGAGCCTCGTTCGATTCCTGCAGAATCACAACGTGGATCTGTACATCAACGGCCACGACCATTGCCTTGAGCATATCAAACGAGAAGACAGGTAATTAACTCACTGATCCTTGAATTCGGTTCACGAAGCGTTTTGTTTCTCGTACTGATTGATGTTCGATTGCAGCTCGGTGCATTTCGTGACGAGTGGAGCAGGATCAAAGTCCTATCAAGGCATTCAAGAAGCTACTAGTGAAGATGGGCTTCAGTTCGCTAACGATGGACAGGGCTTCATCTCCCTGTCCATGGCTTCAAAGGGGCTCCGGATCGATTTCCACGATGCTCTTGGAAACGTCCTGTACAACCTCAAACTTCACAAGTAGGTACTTAATTGTAATGTATAGTAGTCATCATAGCATCGCCGATTGCACGATCATGCCATTGAAAGGGTCCTACAATTTGTAGATTATCAGGTAGATATATACAACCCTTGAAAGCAAGAAGGTCGCATGTGCAGTGTACATCAGAGCAGATGATATTGGTATATTAGGGCACTCACAAAAGCTGTGTGCACAAGTTTCCAATGCAAATTCAGGTACTGAAAGTTAAAATTTGATTTTATCAATTCGAGTTGGAATAAGGCATAGTCTGCAGTTTTCTTCCTAAAAAGCCAAGTCCAGCAGACATAATGTTATAATGCTTCGGGAGCTTTGGACGCTATGCGTCATAAATTTCAAAGAAGTTCTGATGCTCACCTTGAGTGCCTGAAGCAAGGAACGTACTTTTGCATACTCATTGTGCATATTCTTGTGGTAGTTACGTTGCGCACATGATAAAGCTTAGATTCTACTCCGGATGAACTTCTGAGCGATCCAGTGCTATTGGCGCGGCTGATTTGTTGAATATTTAGAATCTGATTGGTAGCTCTGTGTTTTTGGTACCACATTTTGGGAGGATATGGGAGTGGTACCTAATTGGACGGGGATTGGAAGCTTTATCTTCTATGGTACTTCATCGGAGAATGTGAAAGAAGGATCAGCAGTACTTCTAGTGAGATGGAAGGTGTTCATTGGCACCTGCAAAGTGAGGCGAGAAAGCATCTTTCTTTTAGTGATGATGATTGTCACCAACTTTCAGATTTTAAAACCATGTGGCATCTTCTGAATGATACATCGACGTGGTTTCAGTGTTCATTCTTTCGAGAAGACTTAAAAAGCGAAAAGTATGTTGAATTTTCCAGCTTGTCAAAGCTCACCTTGCTTATATCCAAAGTGTTTCTATGAGTGGCTTACAATCTCGTAGGAGATTACCCACCCAACACTCACCTTGATCAAAGAGGCTTTCGGAATGAAAAACCTCTGACTGGTGGAGGAACCCTGGAAAAGGTACGTTCATACTGAAATCGAGCTTTTAAAAAATCTTTAGTGGAGGATGTGAAAAAACATTAAAAAATCAATAAAAATGAATAGTTAACTTGAGGTGCCGTCGATCCTCTGCAAAAGGTACATTCATGTTGATTCCTTTTGGATTCATTATTCAGCGATGTGCAGGGATACCGGAGGCGTCTTCAAACATTAATATATTATTGTACTCGAAATTGCACACAAGTAGGCGTGCACTGTTTTTTGAACTCGTCAAATTACGACACTTGTTCTTGAGAAGGCTACAATCTTTGTTGCAGAATTCTTGGAGTTGAAGAAAATTAATAAACTGTGGGGCTTACCTTAAGTAGATTGCATCGACAAGCACTGAAAATGTGGTGGTGGACCAATGCAAAGATTCTAGTATCGATCATTTAAGGAGCAGCAAATTGCTGTCTGACAAGTCTACTCTTTGGTTTCAATCGCAGTTCAACAGTGCTTGCTGCTTTTGGGTCGCCTGCCGAGGACCCATGTGAGATTATTTTTCTTTTTCTTCTTGGGATGCAACATAAAAGCATCGTGTCAACTACTAAATTGTGAAAGCCAAAATCCGTAAAGGCCGAGTCGAAGAGCACATGAGGTGACTGCACCTACATGAGAACCTTGGGGGAAAAAACATAACATGTGATGTTGTTTGGGTCTTCTACATGGAAAAAAATAATATGAGCAAGAATCTAGAGGCTCATTACGCTTTTCAGCCTATATGAAATTTAATTTTGAAACAAAGGTATAAAAACAACGATGCGGTAAAACATGTAATATGATCATCATGTATGATTTAGGGAAAATGTGAACAAGATAAGGTACCGTTACGAGTTTGTGAATTATAAACAAAATTTCATATGAGAAACTTCTAAATCTCAAACTTTACCAATTTTTGTGGAACTACTAGTAACTTAGAAGCTTGCTCTTGTAAAATTTGAAAGTTTCCATTGTAAATTTGTATAAGTTTAGTTGAGTCACTTCAACATGTGAATTTAGTTTTGAAAGATTTTAAGGAATCAAATGTTAAAAGTTGCTCCAGACTTGAAAAGAACTTTTGGCCCCATGCAAGCTTATAAACTAGAATACTTGAATTTGTGTTGAAAGTTTCAAAAGTTGGAATCTCACTTTGAAAATTCAACCATATAGTTCTTGTATGTATCGCCACTCTCTCACGACTTTGTAGCTCAAATGTGTCCCTTCATTGTAGCTGCTTGAACATCAAGAAGCCATTTCAAATTTACTTGACTATAAGGGTTTAGTTGAAACACTATTTAGAAAGGGTTAAGTTGGTGAACAATTTAGCTTATCAATCATAGATTAAGATTACAATGCTTTTGTCAAAATAACATACTTAACTTTTCTTCAAAATGAAAAATACTAAAAAGAAAACAATCAAGTATAAATGTGGTATGTAGACCTACTTAAGTAAAGCACCACAAATGCTTCTACTTTTGTGAAGTCTATATGACTACCAATTAAATCTAAAACACAAGATACAAACATGAATATGAGTTGTTTTCAGTAAGAAAAAATGTGCCTTACTCTGTGGAGCTCCCCATGCAGCTTTGCATCGAATTGAGTATCTCTATTCAGAATTGTGTGGAGGGGGCACATTGTGCTTAAAAGTTCTTCCCAATGAAAGAGTGGGTCATTAAGGCATTGCCAATTAGCGCAATAGACAAGGACTACAATATGGAAAATAAAAGCCGCGAGAAGAAGCACAAAACTTTCAAGGGCTAACAAATGAGGTCTTTGGCATTGAAATTTTGGAGTGTGGTATTGCGTGAGCTGATCTTTGATTCCACATGAAAGCCAAACCGGTCGGATTATCATATACAATGATTGTGTATGCAAATGGAGAGGTAGGAGGTAATGCGATGAAGCTGCCATTGCATCATGGCTATTAGCCTCCAAAATGAATACTACTTTCTTTGCAAGGTTGCCGATTGATGCAACAAAGTTGGGAAGCCTCCTTTTCTAACATGCTCCTCCTTTTGGTGAATATAATTATGTGCTCTCTTTGGGACGGTCACATAGATTTCATACAACATGAAGTTCCAATCTACCACTTCCAACGACATTGAAAGTCTTGCACGCTAAAACCAATTTGTTGTTTCACTTTACCGTGCCTAGATTACATATGCTTTTACCAAGATTGAAAAAAGGTGAGAGAGAGCCAACATTTAAGGATTATGAAAGAAAATCACATTGCACAATCATTCATGTTAATGCTTACAATCCATTTCAGCGCACTTAAGGTGGGTTTACACTACGACGGGGGCCATTGGAGAATGGAGGCCAATCCATCCCATTTAGCATGTGCATGGATTCTTCATGCTACAAATAGAAAAATGCCTCAAGTGCATCTATTGTCCTATCATGGTCCCCAAGAAGAAGTACCAAAATGGTGCTCTATTTTCCTTGGCTTGGGGCCATGTCAGGCTCCACTAAAATACTAATATAATTAAAATATACATGTGTAAGAAAGCAATACTAAATTATTTCTCGCCCGACCTTTTAGTGTAAACCCAATGGGGTTGGCCTTTACCTACTCAACCAATGAGGGAGCTCTATTCCATGGCCCCAACCTTAAAAACGGCCTCAACTCCAAGTGTAAATCCACCCTCATATCCTTATTATAAAGGGGTCATCCCCTTTCTAACTTGAAATCCCTATCTGTCACCCCTCTCTAACGGTGTAGATTTGTTAAGGTACAACAATTCTTACACGAAAGATCTTGAATCAATCGTTTGTACCATAGTACCGCTCGTCTTGAACCAACCATGTTATCTCCTAATCAATTTGACAACCTCTACCAAATTATTTCATGAAGAGAGGATGGCACCCAGAAAATGGCGGCAGAATCATTCATTTACGCAACATTATGACCCGGAAGAAGTAATTCTGCACCAGTCAATGAATAGAACTTAAAGCTTCTTCTACTCTGTGCTCCATCAACTTAATGGGTGTCTTAACAACAGCATGAAACATACTTATGAATCATAAACCCCACCTCCAACTACTAATCACGAATCATAAGTGACGAAGGCAATAATCAACCAGTAATTCGGCGATTTCAACAGAATTAGTTACGACAATGATCATCCTGTCGGAAGCCGATCGATCAAATGATCAGCACTAACGGCATTGAATTACTGTAGCTTCCACACCGACGCTGATACTACATGTCAGTCCCTCAAAACCATTCTAGCTCTGTCAGCCTTCCTGTGCCAAGCCGTGCAATCGATCGAGTTGCCAAGCGCACATCATCTCAAACAAACCAACGACACTATTCACCTATTATACCCTCATTTACGAGGGCATGCGCGCGGTAATATCTGTGTAATACTTGGGTAAGTTTTGATTTGTATGTAGGAAAATATCCCAACTCTCCAGAATCAACAACCTCATTCAGCTCATTGTAGCTAACGGCCGGGTCTCCTTGATCATTGAAACAAACGGGATGAAACCAGATCTTGTGTCAGAGTAGCTTTTAAGAGTACTAGTATCATGATCATGTCATGGTTCAGCCGATGGAGGTGATCCCACGATGAAGCAGTCTTTCTCGATCTTTTTGTTGCAGCGAGGGAGTGTGTGCTCATTGATCGAGTGAAGACAAATATTAGGGTGACGACGGCGTTGTTGATACTTTCTGTAGGGAATTAACATACAATCAAGCTGCCAAAATTTGGCGCAAGGGAACTGTTATTTACTGTGATCGCAAGCTTCAAAGATTGCAACTTTCTCGAAAGGAATGCGCGGTGTCGGTGCATTTTCGAGAAGGTTATGATGTCGATGGCATTGACGGACATGGCTGTGGCGGGGATTGAAGTGTGATCGAGTGGGTACAGTAGCTCGGTGGGTGGCCATGACGGCGACAGGGGCATTCGCGACTTCGTTGTTGACATCGTTCCTCATTTTCTGTGGCCTCGTCGTTGCTTTCGGCGTTTTGTCAAAATGGAAGAGCAACCACAACATTTACTTCCCCTCACGCATTCTCTCTGCCAGTGTCGCAAAATTTCCAGTTCCTGTTAATCCCTTAGCGTGGGTGAAGGAAGCTCTTCTTACTCCCGAAGTGGAGCTTGTTCGTATTGCTGGTTTGGACGCTGCCATCTACCTCAACTTCTTCACTGCAGGTTCGTACATCGTTCCAGCCATGGCCTCCACACGATCATGCACATTGCTCTTGAGAATAAGGTCCCCTCTAGCTTTTGCTGATATTAATTGAGGGCTGATTTTAAACAGTGTTGGAGATTTTCGGGTACTCGGCTCTCTTCTGTATTCCGGTGCTGGTGCCCATCGCAAGCAAGAGCAGGCACAATGCAGAAGCGTTCAAGATGGATCCTAACCAGACTTACGAAGCTTTCGACAACCTTGCCATGGGAAATGTCGAGGTTAGAAACAAAGCATACATGGAAGCTTGTCTCCAAGTTAGTCTTTATGCTTTTTCCTGTTGAAAGGTGTCAAACAAAAGAAATTGCACTCTGAAAGTGGTGTACATTGCAATGGTGGGGAATGCGTGCAGGAAGGGACGGCGAAGCTATGGGCATTTGTGGTGGGCACGTACTGGGTGTCATTCGTGACATACTACGTGCTCGTCAAAAACTACAAGAAGATGATTCGGTTGCGAGGGAAGGAGCAGGCGCATGAAAATGCTCGCCCCCAGCAATTTGCTTGTCTTGTTCGTGACATTCCTGCACCGCCCAAACATCTCTCACGAGCTGAGCAAGTGAATGCTTTCTTCCGGAAGATTCACCCTGACACTTACGAAACTTGCATCATCGTCCCAAACCTCAAAAAGGTGACACATTTCTTGAAATCAAGATAGGCGATCACTTTTCATGAAACAATCTGATGAAAATGGTACAAGAAGCAGTCGCAAGGTCAAATCCTACACTGTTCAATGCGTGAGCAGATGAGTTGCTTGCTAATAAGAGGGATGCGATCAGTTCTTCAGATATTGTCTATAATTTAAGGGACCGGTGCAGACCTGTCTTATAGAGCTCTGATCATGGAATTGACCATCCATAATTTCTGCAGCAGTAATAGATGATCTGAGGGTGTTTGTATATTGGCATTCTTCAGTTGATGAAGATATGGGTGAGGTATCAATCGGCAAAGAAGAGTCTAGAGCGAGCAGAAGCGATTTTTGAGCAATCGAAGACAACCACAACGCCTGAAGGTACTCGCCCAATGCACAAGCCACACTTGCTGGGACTCTTTGGTCCCAAAATCGACTCTCTCACTTTTTACGGGGAGCAAGTGAAAGAGTTCGCTCGCACCGTGGAAGCCGAGCAACAGCGTACTGTGAAAGAGGAGCAGATGTCGGCAGCTTTTGTGTTCTTCAACAACCGGCGAGCTGCTGCCGAAGCTTCACAGGTCTGACAGGCCATCTGCTTGATTAACAATCAACTGATAAATCAATCTCAACTCCAGGATTCTTTATCATAATGCACACTCTTTCGCTCACATTCTGCTATATTGATACATGTGTGTAAGTGCCGCAGGCTGTTCATGCGCCATATGCCATGCAATGGCAGGTGTTCCCAGCTCCAGAGCCTCGAGAGATAGTGTGGAGCAATCTTGCCATACCCGTGTACGAACGAATGGTGCGCCAGGGTCTCGTCTACGGTGCTGTCTTCATGACAGTCTTGTTCTACATGCTTCCGATTGCACTCATTTCCACTTTCACTTCTATTAACAACTTGGTGAAGATCCTCCCTTTTCTCAAGATCATCGTCAACTATCAACCCATCAACACACTCCTCCAGGTCAAATCCTATAATCTCTTCACCCATCTTTGCAGTCCACATCCAAAGGCACAAACATCGATAGAATCATTCATGTTTTTTACATGCGTGTGTGAAGCCGTTGTTTGTTACAACTCGTTGGAGGTGCTGAAACAGAGATAGGATTATTCATGCTTTGCATATGTGTGTGGAGTGCAGGCATTTTTGCCACAAGTAACGCTGATAGTGTTCATGAGGCTGCTGCCATCGCTGCTGATGGCGTTGTCACGAATGGAGGGCATCCCGTCCCAGAGCCATCTGGTGCGAGCAGCTTCGGGGAAGTACTTCTACTTCATCGTGTTCAATGTGTTTCTGGGAGTGACGCTATTCGGGATGGTGTTCTCGTCGCTGGCGGGGTTCAAGGAGCTCATCAACTCCAAGAATTTCTCAGTTAGTAGTGTGGTTACTTTGTTTGGTAGCCGATTGCCCCCCGTGGCTGCCTACTTCATCACCTATGTTGCCCTCCAGTAAGCACCATCTCTCTCATTGCTTGCAGATCATACTTTTCAAATCGTCATGCATGTTTTTACCGACACAGATCGAAACTCCTTGCTTGCAACAGATGTTCAGTTAAAGCATTATGAGAAATTAGAGTGGGTATACAGGATATTACGTTGATATGTATGTTAATTAAATTTGGGTAGGTAATGTTGACAAGTATGTCCACTGAGTTTGGGTAGTGCATTGTATGACGCTGAACTAACAATTCCTGAGGAATTTGGAAGTAGGAACACTTGCATGTGCTGATAAATCTTATTGTTTTACATCGATGTGGTAAGCCCTGTTTTTGGAAAAGGAAATCCAATTTTGACAATTTAGGGTTATTTATGGCAGGGTTTTTGTTGGATTCGGTTTGGAATTGTCGCGAGTGGTTCCATTGGCAATCTACCATGCAAAGAAGAAGTTTCTGTGCAAAACGGACAAGGAGGTAGCAGATGCATGGGCACCGGGTCCATTTTCATACGAGACGTTGGTGCCTCAAGACATTCTCATCCTCATGATATCTATGGCGTACAGCGTCATTGCTCCTCTTATTCTCTTCTTTGCCATCCTCTACTTCGCCATTGGCTACGTTGTTCTCCGTAACCAGGTTAGTCAACTGCTCTTCCTTCTAACCAATTATCACATTTCGAGCTCTTCCTAGTAACCAATTTTCAGAATTCAAACTTAAATACTTCTTACCAAGATTCCGAAGACAAGAGAGCAAGAAAAGGATTAGCATCAACATCGAGGAATGCAGTGAGGGGCAGTTATAGAAAATCGTTGAGAACAGAGACACTTCGGTTCTCTAAGCTAGTTTTGCAGGAACATTTCACTGATATGTGAACATTTGCATGATTATCATAAGTGAGTGCATGTTGCAGGCATTGAAGGTATATGTCCCCGAGTTCGAGAGCGGAGGAAGAATGTGGCCGCACATACATTCACGCATAGTAGCGGCACTCTTCATAGGCCAAATCACAATGATGGGCTACTTCGGCATCAAAAAGTTCCCCTACGCAGTACTCATCATCCTACTCCCTCTCATGACCATCTTCTTCGCCTCAACGTGCCACATGAACTATTACCCCTCCTTCCACGTCACATCCCTCGCCATTGCCAGCGAGGATGTGAAGGAGTCTCCTCCAATGTGGCGCATCATCGAAGCCTACACGCCCGAGTGCCTAAAGAATGTGGAAAGTGTATATTACGGAGACAGTGATGCATTTGAAGACGCCATGTCCAGCATTGGCTCCCGGTCTGTTTCAAGAGTGGACTCGGGCCCTCGGCCCCTCAGCACCGAGAATTTGTATGCTTTGTGATCTAGCCATGCAAGATCTGTACTTTTTGAATGTGCGCATACATTTTCCAGACTATGTCATATCACAATATAGTTTTTTTGATTACTACTTGAGGTACATGGATGTAATTTAAATTGATTTGTAATTCAATTGGTCAAGAGGTAGGTTGATGTGTGCAACAATTGTGATTTTATTGCATGGTTGATATGCACATTCACTAACTTTGGTAGTAACTACAGTACTGAAATAAACGCTTAAATGTTTTATATATTCTGCGAGGTGTTATTGACACACTCAGTTAATATATGCTCAGTATCCACTACATATTGGAAAACGTGAACCACATTGCAAAAGTAAATGTTTCATACATTCACTGAGGCGTACGGTGGTTCAAACACCCATCAACACAAGGACACAGTGATGAAAAGAATTAAGAGATTGATTCATAATGGGTGATGTATACATCAACTTTTCCTATCAATTCTCAAACTACACTGAGTGCATAAACTCATTGAAGAGTGCATCAACTCAATATAGCTATAATTCTGCTCTTAATGCAGAATTTTACTTGCAACCGTTCGAATTCTAATTCGAACAGTTTATTTACTCCTTACTCGTTATCTAAGAGCTCATTGAATAACTCATTCCAAGATAGTCCCAATTCCTCGATGAAACCCTCGATGGGAGTATCGTTGGGAGCATTGGTTGGAGCATTGGTTGGAGCATCCTTGGTTGCATCATTGGGAGCATAGAAGAGCTTGTTTGGATCAAAATTTAGTGTTGAATTCATTTTCTCAACGTGCTCCAAGTTGTATGAATTGTACGTTGGAATATCGACATTGTAATGGGTCATGGGATCCCATGGAATGTTGTCATTTAGAGCCATGGGATCCCATGGAATGTTGTCATTTAGAGCCATGGGATCCCATGGAATATTGCCATTTAAGATCATGGGATCCCATGGAATGTTGTCATAGACCCCATGAATGGGATTTGCTTCATTGACGAGCTCACTTGGCTCATCACTCAATGCTTCCTCTAGTTGTTCACAATAGGAAATGTCCTCATGGGTGATTACATTCCCATGACATGATGTGTTGGAAGAGGGAGGTTTTTTGTGACTTTTTTGTGTGGTGTTTTCCAACCACCTTTGATTGCCTTGTATGAACAACCGGGTTTGGAATTGGTGCTTACAAGCCAAGCATTTGAAGCGCGGTTGCAAATTGTTGTTGTTGTTGTTGTTGTAATACTTGAATGTGGCCTTGTTTGCCACATTACAATGAGGGCATTGTTTGTGCGAGCCTTGCAACTCTTGGGGATCCTCATTACGTTTTTTGAGGTAGGATTTTCCTTTGGAACGTCCATATGAGCTCCATGAGAATTGTTTGTTGCAATTGCAAAACCTTGGTTGGTTCTCATTTTTGTTGTTGAAGTACATGAATTTGTGATGTGGAGACACATGCTTGCATAAGTAGCACTCTCTGTTCAAGAACACTGTTCAAGGACAGATCAACTTGAGGAGCCATTTTTTGCGACAGGGCCGCCAAATGCCGGCAAGCAAGCGGCTCCAGGGCGGCAATCAAGCAGCGGGGGGCGGAGGGCAAGGGGCCGTAGGGGGACGGAGTGAGAGAGGGAGAGAATAAGAAAGAGGAAAATATGATAATGAGAAAATAAGTGGGGTACTTATATAAGGAATGAGTGGGGGGGTTCGTATAATTCATGGGGTACATAACTCCAGTTAACTCCACGCGCTGTAGGGAGCCAATAACCGAACAATTTCACGATATCTGGACGACGGGTATTGTTGAGCAGAGTGGAATTAACGGGGTTTGGAACTTTTCTGATGTGAATAATTTGATTCCATCCCAAAATGTACCGCTTATGTAGATTCTTGGAAGTGTGACGTTTTTATGTTATGGGAATTCAGACTTTCCCATTTTGAAGATTATTCTTGTTCATTGCGTACATGTAACAATATAAACATGATTTTATGATAATATATTTAATTTTTGAATGACCATTTACGGTGTAATTACTCCCGTTGTTTCAAAATAAGGAACTTTTCTGTTGTGTATGATTCTAGTGCTAATAGTGTGTTCCAGACTCACTCATAAATTGATAAGCACTCATCGTGGAAAGAAACTAGCTGAAGCACATTCAAATTTGGTTCACTCCGATGAAGTACAGTATGTTGTCCGGTGACTGGCTTGTTTTCGAATTGGCCGCAGATGACGCATGGCCTTCTTTTTCGCTGCCCATCAGCAAAGTGTGTACTGTACATGTACAAAGTGTTCTGTACACATATCCTCCGCTTTCATCGTCAACTTGTGTATCTGCACGGAGATGATTTCGAAAGATTCGTAAGTAACTATGCAATATTCTTTTATTATTCTGATACTCATGCTTTATCTATTCTTTGTATGTTCTCACTTGATCGAAAATTGTAAAAGTTGTATGAATTTTCATTATGTAAAGTCATGATATTTTTATTTTTTTACTTTTTTCTGGAAACGTCTTTCTTACCCCTTTGTTTTCAGTCTTCCTTCCTCCCACGAAGGTGGTGGACCGCGGGCGGCCCCAGTAGCTTAGCTAGTTGCAAATGGAAGAGCAAATGAGCTCATCAACTCCAAGAATTTCTCCGTTAATAGTGTGGTCACTCTATTTACCAGCCGCTTGGGGCGGCCGGGCCACGGGATTAGCGTCGGAGCGACGACGGCCACAGTAATAGGGTCCGGAGCAACGGGGATAGGGTCGGAGCGGTTTCGGCGACGGTCATAGGGTAAGGGGGGCGTCGCACCTTATCTGCCACAATTGTGCAGCTACAGTGTAGCAATGGACCTGATGCTAGATTCCGCACCAGAATGCCTGCCGGCAAGTGGCTGGCCCAGTTTTCTTTCGTCTACTCCATCATCATGGAAACCCTAGATTGCTGCCCATTAGTCTCTACATTCGTTCTCTCTTTCTCCACTCGTACATACATGTCCACTAGTTTGTGAGGCCCAATGTGAGTGACTGTAGAGTTTCGCTTCTTCACGTTCCTCGCAAACCTCGCCCTCGTCTCGTCTTTTGGGTCTTTCGAGCTCTTCGTCTTCCTCCTTTTGGACTGTTCTGCCAACAAACAACTAGGGTTGCTTCTCTTCTTGCAGAGGGAGACAGCGATTTTGTTAGATTTCTCATGGTACACTAGGTCGTTCTTCTGCTTCTTCGTGAGATGGTTTGGTTGTTGGTTTGGCCGGATGAAAGAGAAATGGAGGGAGGGAATTAAGATTCACCATCTAGGACACGTGTGCCTGTCCATGGAATTCTAGGTCTGGAAGATTTGAACGTGGACAAGAATTTTGTGGATGGGTAACATCTGTTCTGGATGATGCCTTTTGATCCCCAGCCTCACTTCTCACTTTGTGTTCCGAAGCACGGACATCTACAATTCTTTAAACAGTTGTTTCTCTGAGTAACCGAGGTGAATTTGTCGGAAGAGAACTGTAATGAGAACACCCCATTTCCTTGCTACGTGATGAGAGCATCTGGTCTTATTGCTTGATCAACTGATGGGCACCCCATTTCTTCACACGTGACGAAAGCGTCTTGTCTTATTGCTCGATCAATCGATGAACTGAGTTGTTGATATTCCATAGTGCCTTAGGAGTACTAAGGTAGCGGCACCCATTCCCGTGGCTTTAAGCTAATTATCATACTTCTGAATGAGGAGTATGAGAAATTATTATACCAGGGGAAAGGCAATTAGATTTTAATCTGAAATGTATCGAAAAAGTCATGTTATTGGAAAATTTGTGTTCGTTCTTGATAATCAAAGTCAAAAATTGATTTGCACATTTTGACTGTGTCTAAATGGCCTTGATTCCGTGACTTGGAGAAGCAAATTCTGCCACTATACCTTTACTGCATTTAGTAATATTTGTTCTCAACAAATGATCAAAGTCACTCAGATTGAGGTGCCCTGTATGCTGACGCAAATGGGTACAGTAACGGGAATGGGTGTCGCTACCTTACTCCAGAATTGTTGTGAAGGATCAGCAATTCTCCCTGTCCTGGCGCAAAGACTACTGTTCTCCTCGGTAGCTGGGTACATTATGCTAATAAGTCAAAAGCTTTTGGAGTTTCAATGATTGATGAGCCCACACATCGTTGACGAAAGCTGCATACGCAATAATAAATGCAATGGAATATGACAACATAAATGAGTCTGTGATAAGAATGAACTTTCATGGCACACAGCACTGTTCTGTTCTGCTTTAAAGCAAGCCATAGCTGCAGGGTAGTAGTCAGAGAATTGTACGAGATAGGAGTATTCGGAAAGGACTGAGTCGATTTATTTTTGTAGTGGAAACAAAATGGTATAGTCAAGTAAGCTTGCCCCAGAAATAAGAAGGGGTTATTATCACCCAGTCGAAATCCTGTGCTTCTACCACCGACAGTCGTAGGGACTAAATATTCTCTCACATAAATAACAAACTCACAGGTTTTAAGGTAATGAAACCTGTTGTTACATATGGCCGCCCATGCTACTACTCTATAACTTGAGGAATACAAACTCCTCGACAGCGGGAATGTCACCCAATTTTTGAAGCGTGGCCTTGGTAGGCTCGTCGTCCACGCCGATAGCCATGACGGCATGCTGCCGCGGTGACTTCCGGCCCACACTCATGAAGGAGATGTTGACATTGTCTTCTCCGAGGATGGTCCCCACCCTGCCGATCATGCCTGGTTGATCCACCTGTCGGTACAAGATGATGCTGCCTTCCAAACTCACGTCCACGTTGAAGCTCCCCACCTTCGACAAATATGGCACTCCGTCTTTCACCTTCCCTTCCAAGTAGATGGCTCCGTCTTGTTCCGAGCTTGCGAACTTCGATTCCACTCCGCCTACAGTCACCTGCAAGTCACACGACATGATGTTCAAATTCATACATATCTCGCATTCTTCCCGAAGTAGGATGATTCATGTCTCAGTTTGATCATATCGTAACATGATGCTCAAATTCATACATCTCTTGTGAAAGAGCATTCCTCCTCAATTGGAATGATTGATGCATGCATGCTCATATTCATGATTCACTTGTAAACGACCAATCTTCCTCAATTAGAACGATACATGTCTCAGTCTTATCACATCACAACATAATGCTCATATTCATACATATCTAGCATTCTTCCTCAAATTAGAATGTTTCATGTCGCTTTGAGAAATTCAAAAGCCTCGAGATGCTGCAGTTCCTGTAGCTCCTTGACCTGGTCAATCTTGAGGGTGCATGTGTGACAAGTGTGGCAGACATAAAGGATTGACGTGCTGATGGTGTTTTTTTGTGCACTAATAGATGTTCAGTTGATTGCTGTGGCGAGATATAAAATGAATTGGCATGGGAGAAGAGAAGGTTGTTGCTTGCATACCGCAATGGTTTCGAGTGGCACTTCGATGGCGCCATCGGTGGGCTGTCGCTCCTCGCTGATCTTGAGACCACGTTGCTTGGCAACGTAGTCGGCGTTCACCAGGTTGATGAATGCGCTCGACACTGGCTCAATCAAACCCTTAGTGATCATGGCCCTCAATAGCCGCGTATCCAAATCGTCATCAGCGCGGGCAGATCTGTACACCACCTTCACTGCCTTCACACCAGCCACACCTGCCACCAGTTGCACTGCCAGTCTCCCCAGCCTCTCGGCCAAAGTCACATATGGAGCCAGCTCCGTAATTACCTGTTGCATAAATATCAGATAGTCAGTGAGCCATTCTCACATTCATGGTTCCAACTAAATCAAACATGTTGAAAATTAGAAGCCCGAAACGATGCGAAACTTTAGTCTCATTCTCCACTGTTTCAAATTGAAGAGGAGGGGAGCCAGCTACAGATGAAAACACAACAAAGAAGTGACCGAAAAAGGCACCTCTGCAGGAACCATGGGTGCATTGACCGCTGTAGCTGAAAGCTCTCCAGCCAAAGCCCCCGCGACAGCCTCGGCAATCTCAACGGCAACTCCTTCCTGAACGTGGACAAGAATTTTGTGGATGGGTAACATCCGTTGCCAGTCAGCTCAAAACGGCCCTCTCTTCATCCAATTTGTTTCAAAAAAACCCCTCAAGAAATTGGGCCATAAAAAGAACCAAATTTAAAACCATTGTCTCAGCCTTGGGCCAGGGAATTGGTTCTGTAGAACCTACTCAACTTCTCAGAATCACATGACGGCAATCTCTTCATAAAACTCTCAAGTTAGTACCTGAGCTTCCATGGTGCTCGCGCCCAGATGAGGAGTAACGATGACATTCTCGTGATTCACAAGAGTATCACCTTCCTTCGGAGGCTCCACGGTGAACACGTCCAAAGCAGCCTGAAAGTACCAGAAACACATGTAAGAATGAATCGATAAAAAGAAAACAATCGCTGACACAAGTGTGTGAGAATGGGGCTGACCTGGGCCACGATGCCAGCGTCCAAGGCGCGCACGAGCGCAGGCTCATCAATGACGCCACCTCGTGCGACATTGATGATGCGCACGCCCTTCTTGCACTTGGCGAAGCTGTCGTCGTTGAAGATCTTGTCCGTGCTGGGGGTGAGCGGCATGTGAAGGGAGATGAAGTCAGCTTTCGCAAGAGCCTCATCAAAGCTCACCAACTCCACGCCTACAGCCTTGGCACGCTCAGCTGACGCGTAAGGGTCGTGCGCAATGACGTGCATTCCCAGCCCCTTGGCTCTCCTCGCCACTTCGGAGCCCACTTTCCCGAACCCCATGACCGCCAACGTCTTGTCGACAAGCGACACTCCCACCCACTTGTTGCGTTGCCACTTGCCTGCCTTCATGGACGCACTCGCTTGCGCCACATTCCTCGCCATCGCCGTCAGCAAGGAAATTCCATGCTCTGCTGCCGCGACTGTGTTCGCCGTCGGCGCATTCACCACCAAGCAGCCCACCTCTGTGGCCGCTTGCAAATCTACATTGTCGATACCCACTCCTGCCCTTCCCACAACCTGCACATAATCCATCAAGATCAGTGATCCAATAACGCACTAAACCAAGCTCTGCACAGACCATCCAAGATTTACCTTAAGGCGGCCTTTGGACGCCTCAAAAACCTCCCGGGTGACTTTGGTCCCGCTCCGGACGATTAGAGCATCGCACTCAGAAATCTTAGCGCAAAGATCCTCCTGGGACAAATTGTAGGAGCAATCGACGATGGCCACTTTCTCCAGAAGCTCGAGACCGGCAGCGCCCAATTTCTCGGCCACCAGTACGGTGGGCTTGGCAAGCTCGCTCTCAGCGGGGGCCGTGGTAATAGTAGCCGCAGAAGAGTTCGCAGCCGCAGCAGCAACAACCACAGGCATAGTCCGCCTAACCCCGACAATGCTCTGGGTACTCTTGCTCGCCATCAAGCTCCGCCGAAGCGAAACGCGCGACAATCCTCGCTGCTGGGCATTGAGAGCTGGGGCTCCAGGAGCTGGGGACTTGAGCAGTGCTTGGATCCGGACCTGAGCAGCGGCAGCCATGGTTGCGAATGTGCAACTGGGTGAATGTGAAAGTGGGGAAGGAGGGGACTATGATAAGAGAAAATGGAGAATTGGAGATGAGAGAGAATGCTTGCAGCGAATGTGGGATGCTGCCCCTCTAGTGCCGGCAAGGGGGAGAATGGAGAGAGACAAGGGCGTTGGGTATAAACCCCTGACGGGAGGACCCTTTTGGACCCCTTGGGTTCGCTAAACCCTGGCCTCGCTGCAGCGCCATTGCTTTCCTTTTGCTCCCGAATTGGCAAGCCCTACTCTCGCCAAACCGTTCGTTTATAAGTGGAATCTTTCTTTTATTGGGACCTTTGTACTACTGTACCATAATTGTGATTTTTATTGTTATTCATTGGTCAGCGAAATTATGTGAGGAGTTCGTTATTTGGTTGTATTGATTACGGAGAAAGTATCTGCTCCTTTGAAGGTTTTTTTTGCCATGTGTATATTTTTTTAATTGGTAATTTGATTCATCGTGTACTCATTGATGAAGTTTTTATGCGGTTGGCTTGAAATGACATGAATTCTTAAATGTATGTGTTGTTTTGAGTCACTCATAAGTCTCTTAAAGTCTAGTTGTACAAAATCAAACCTTTGGTGGGGAAATTAAACATCAAACATCTGATCCTAAGATCTTGGAGTTAAATCTCCTAAATATGTAATTAAGTTTTTGGAAATGAAAAATTGTTTGTAATTTGCAAGATCATGAGGTTTGACTACATGAATTTGGCTTTTGGTTATACCGGGTAGGCAAGCTTTTGAGAATTCAAGGAACAAAATGTGTGCCTTTGGCAGTTGTCAAAAAAGTTATTCCAACTACGTAACAATGGAGGTTCATGCAAGGTGCACAATATTTCCATATTTTAATTTTCATTTGTTGATGATTTGAAGAACAAAAGTATATCAAAAGGACAATGCATAAGGACTCTTGTGCAACCAAAAACAAAACTTTCAAGCTCAACAAGCCTCAAAAAGTAATCCAAACTTGGTTCATTGAGAACCATTTTTGACGTTTGAGAACGATTAAGGAAGTGCCCAAGAGTTCTACTTCCTCATAAAATATGTTATGTTTTGGGTTCTACCAAGCCTATCTACAATTTGAAATTCATTAATGTAACACATGATTCAATTGAACATTATAAATTTTGTTCCTCGTGAAACTGTAGTCCACACAAGATAATACATGTGTAAAAAATATTTATCTTATGAAAAATTGCAAGCGATGTTATTCAAGGCTTTGAAAAATATATTAATCAAATCATGACAACATGGGTGCATAAGGGCTAAAGTAGTAAATGGTGGTGGCAAGAGGAAGGTAAAGTAAAGCCTCCAAGAGTCAACCTCAAGCCTTACAGTTGGAGGTTTGGCATGTAGATATCTAACGGTAAGTACTTCATCACCTTTTATAAAAAGTCATCACTTTTGTGCTTCTTGTACCTTTCGAAATAATAATACAAAACCAAAAAAATAATTAATTATGTAGCAATATGGAGCAAGTCAAAGTCAATATTTTAGGAGGAATTTTCAAAAGGGGACTATTACCCTTCACCTTATAACTTCCTTCTAGCTATTATTGCCAATATAATACCTTGGTGTGCACAACAATGATTTGATTGAAGATGAATTTACCAAATTGAAGTGATATCAAGAAAAGAAAGGTAGGCAAGAATAAGATATGGTATGGTTTTTATCCACTAGTTGTAAAAAGACGTGAACAAGACCTTAAGAGCTCTAAGTGCCCAATTCATTGTTTTGTGATCAATGAAATACTTTCAAAGATTTTAACTACTACAAATAATAGTTTAACAAATTAAAAACCATTTATGAGAATTTTTGGAAGTCAAGGGTTATATGCAACTTACATAACCTTATCTCGATTCATAGTTGTGTTTTGATAAGGCTTAAAACACAAACATAACAAAATTATAGGTAGTTGTACGGCACCAAATTCGTTCATTGAGAGTTGAACTTTAGAATCGTTTAGGGTTTAGAAAGTTTATAAGACGTATAGGTTTCGATTCTAAATAACATAAATGAAGATCCGGCACTTCCATTTCCCACAGCGAGAACAGCATCCACGTATCTTCGTATATGTGCACGATCATGTGATTTAATTTTTGCTATGATCCAATCTAAGTCTCCACCCCCCCCCCTTCCAATAATTTGAATTTTCTACGCTATTTTCATGAATCTCAATTACCGAAATTAACTTCTTCAATAATAACAATCACTTTTAGGAACTCCTTAGTTTATATTTGTTCATTATTTTCCTTTTTCTTAGAGTTGCGTAATATTTTATATATTGACTACCAATATTACCTTGATATTGTGAAGCCTGATAACGTCACCGATAATTATTCCACTAGGCACCTCTTGGAGGTCGACGTTTGTGGAATAATGCAGGATAGGAAGTTGTTCACCTCGTCCTGGCATCGCGTCCGTGACGGTCATCCTTACGAGGTAAGGGCCTGTATATATCCACACATACACTAGATGAGTGCTATACACAAATACACACCTTCCCATTTAGCATGATTCATATTTTTTAGTAAGGTTCGTGATAATCTCTTACCTTCACGGCCTAGTATGTTGCATAGCTTGTAATCTATCACTATGGCTTGAATATCCGAGGGTCCTCTGTCTTCCTTTATCGCACACTCAACCGTTTTACATCTGAGAGCCCTTGGCGTCGCTCTTGTCCCAATGAACTTCATCTCGCAAAGAGATTTATCAATTCCGTTTATTGTATACTACCTTTGCTTTATAGTTTACGTAGTACAAAAACAACTTTCTATCAATAACAAACATACCAAAATAATTTGAAGATTCGAGGATCATTTTAAAATCAACTCTACCACTAAAATATTCAAAATCATGGAAACCACCCACCCAAACGGTTAAACCTTAAGCCGTGCATGAGAGCCCAGAGTCATGTATATACTTAAGTGATCCATACACATGAACCAAAAAATGTGGCTTGTGATGTGCCCTACACTTTTACATTTGTTATAAACCATATCTCCATTATTACATGGAGCTCTATTCTTAAGAGCGGTAGGGGGTGATAAGTGCAAGAGTTTTCACTAAAAAGTCTTTTAATTTTACCACTTGTGACACTTTTACTATGGTTCTTGTCTACTCTTAACACTCACTTTCGTTTATTATTACAGCTGTTTAGGCAATTCTATTGTATCTCAACCACTTAACTCTTGTCATAACACTCACTTAACTCCCGTGATAACACTCACTTAACTCCTAATGTAATGTGTTTTATTTTTATGTAGGACCCGTATCTACGGGATCTGTTAGAGTAAAAGCTTAAGAAGTAAGCAAAGAAAGAGAGGGAAACACTAAACCAAGGTGCAAGCAAAGAAGTGAGGAGAGCAAGGCTCTCCTCTAGTTTAAATGTGTAAAAGGAATAGTGGTTATCTCTAGTGAAAACTTGTGTAATCACATGTGACCACACCTTTATTATCCAGATAACTACAACTAAACTATCTGTTTACTATCTGTGTTTTACTAGGGGTTAATTCCAAGATTAGAAAGTTCCTAGGTCGTATCACTACAACACCTAGGTTGTATCACGACACCTAGGTTGTATCACAACACTCCTTCTCGAGCAAGGAACGCCTCATTAAAAACTCTTCTTGAAGTAAAACTCAATGGCAAACCTCCAAGATAGAGAAAAGAGTGCGCCCTTATAGAAGGTCTTGGAGAGGGCGCATTCCGGCCTTATGTACCAACTCGCGGTGTTTGTACGCCGGTAGAGCCTTAGAGAGCATATCCGCGATGTTCTTTGTGGATTCAATTTTGGTGATAGTGACCTGACTTGTGACCACAAGATCTTGCATATACCCGAATAAAGTTGGGTTGATGTGCTTCACTCAATAAGTTTTCATGAAGGCGGTGGAGACTTGGGCTACAGCTGCGGCATTGTCTTCAAAGATCACAGTTGGGGCTGCGGAATCCTGAAACCTGCGTTCTTACCATTCTTCTTAGTCATACCGCTTCCCGTGCAGCTTCGTGGAGGGCAGGAAGTTCTGCGTGGTTGGTGGACGTGGCTGTCACCGTTTGCTTGATTGACTTCTACGAAATTGGCGCCCTGTTCGTCATGAAGATGTAGCCGGTTTGAGATTTGCCAACAGTCTCATCCGTCCGGAACCCGGAGTCGGCGTATCCTGCTATCTTTGCATGTGCAGATTTGGTGAAGTACAAACCCAAGTCTTCTGTGCCATGAAGATACCTTAGCAAATGTTTGATGGCAGCCCAATGTCGTTGAATAGGGTTCCTGCTGTGACGTGCCAAAAGGCTGGTTGCAAATGAGATGTCTGAGCGAGTGTGGGTGGCGAGGTATAGGAGCGCGCCGACCGTTGCGAGGTACTTGGGTTTATCTACCTCTTCCTCCTCATCCTCGCACGGGGAGTATGGGTCCTCGCCAGTCTTGCTGCGCCCAATCATTGGTGTTGAGATCAGATTTGCATCGGCCATGCCTAAGTTCTAAAGAAGCTTGCAGGTGTAGGATTCTTAGTGGAGCAGGATGCTACCATTGGAGAAGTGTTGTATCTGCAGGCCTAAGCAATATGTGGTCTTGCCTAACAACTTGATCTCAAACAAGCTTTTGAGCAAGTTCTCAACATGATTGCATTCAGTTGTTGTCCCTATAATGTTGATATCATCAACGTAAACAACAAGAATTGCATAACCGGGGGGTTTGCATAGCACAAAAATGCATGGAAGTGCTGGGTCACAGGAAAAACCTTTCTCAGTGAGGAATCGGCGAAGGTGGTGATACCACGATATGTCGGCTTGCTTTAGGCCGTATAGGGCCTTGCGGAGATGGATTCCGACAAAGTGACCGGGAGCTGCAACTGGGACCGCAGGAAGGGAATCCGGAGGTGGTTTGGTGAAGATAGTCTCATCGAGCTCGCCATAGAGATATGCTGTAACAACATCCAGGAGTTGCATAGCAAGGGAGAGCTGAATTGCAAGAGCAAGTAGGTACCTGAAGGATGAGCAATCCATCACTGGGGAGTAGGTTTAATGATAATCAATCCCGAGGTGCTGATTGAATCCTTGTGCCACGCAGCGGACCTTGTATCGAATTGAACGATCTCGCCGTGCTCATTCCTCTTGCGGGTGAAAACCAGCTTGTATCTAATGGGACGGGTTGATAAGTTGGTGTGCAGTTGGCCGAACACACCACGCTTGCGGAGAGAGTCATACTCTGCTGTTAGTGCACGTTGCCAGTCGGGCCAATCTGGTCTCGGCTTGGCTTGGTCAAGGGTGGTGGGTTCAGGGTCTAGGTTGAGAAGATTGGTGGCGAAGGTTGAAACGTCGGAGATGGGGCATTCGGGTTCCATGTACTGAGATTCGGAGGTGGCCGGTTCCTTGGATGGTTGGAGAGACTTGGTTGGTTGTGGGAAGGGTTGGATTTTCGGATCCTGGGATTGGGTTGCGAAGGATACGAGAGCTAGTTTTGAAGCTATCCGGGAGCTGTTGGGCTAAGGTTTGAAGGTGGAGAAGTTTCTTAACTTCAGTTTCGGCAATTGCCGTGCGTGGATGGGGGTTCATGGAGAGAGACTCGACGGCACGGAAGGTGAGAGGAGCAAAACTGGAGGAAAATTGAAGTTTTAGAAAGACAGTCTCTATAAATCTGCAATTTTCAAAACGGGCCTTGTGTAGGGTGCCATTACGGGGGTCTATGTACTTGATGATGTAGGGAGAATCGAAGCCTACATATAATCCTTCTAGGCAATGGGCACTTATGGTGCGGATTCGAGGTTCAGGTGCCGGTATCAAGACTTGACATCCAAAGACACGGAGATGACGGATATTGGGTACACAACCAGATACTAGTTCGAGAGATGTTTGGGTATTGAGCAGAGTTGGTCTGAATCGGAGAAGGGTAGCAGCATGAAGAACGACATGACTGCACATAGAGGCAGGGAGGTTAGCATGGATCAGGAGGGGGCGGGTAATCAACTGGATTTTTTTAATGTATGCCTCAGCTAATCCGTTCTGGGAATGCTCGTAAGGAGCTAAATACGTGAGATCAATCCCTGAGGCAGTACAATAGTCTTCAAATGCATGGGATCTAAACTCCTGGGCATTATCCATTCTAAATGTCTTGATGGGCTTATCCAGGAAGTGGTTGCGGAATCTAATGAGCATCGCGAGGAGTCTTGGGAATGCCATGTTCCGGGTGCTAAGGAGAGATAGTTCTGCATGGCTTCCAGAGGCATCAACTAGAACAAGAAAATAGGCAAACTGACTTGAGACGGGGTTAATGGGTCCGCAGATGTCACCTTGTAATTGTTCCAGTGGTTGAGGCTGGGCCGTAGGTAGCGTCCACCTTGATGGGTGATTCGAGTACTTGCCTTGTATACATGCGGTGCAGTCATCGACCTTGGCTGCATCACTTGGGCTAAGAGTGTGGCCGGTGAGGACCGGTATGATGCTGCGCAGAAGGGTCGTAGCCGGGCACGACGCGGGTGCCCTAGTCGACGATGCCATATCTGGGCCTTGGATAGTGCCGTTGTATGATAGGAGCGCAGCTCTGTAGTTGGAGAGATTCGTATCTCATACAGTCCGGAACGTCCAGCAGAAATCTTCGTGATGGTTTTAGTGCCCACTTGTAGTACCATATGTTCATCATCATCTTCCAAACTTGTGGAAATGTGGATCCCATTGGAGCGCACATCCCGGTAGCTGATCAGGCTACGGGGGGCGTCCGGCACATACATCGCCTTACTACACACGAGGGGGAATCCCTCGGGCAATACTATCCTTGTCCGGCCCTCCCGCAACTTGAAGTTCCGGCTTCCGGCGATAGTGAATATTTTACATTCTTGCCAGGGTCCGCACAAATAAGATGAATAAAAAAATTTGGGTTTTCTAAGTATTGTATGAGTGAACCCGCTATCTAAGAGTGCCTTGTCTAATGGCACTGAATGTCCAGGGGAAAGGACCATGAAATTTTCTAGATCTACTTCATTGAATGAGGGTGCATCGAGGGAGTGCACTTCCTTCTTCCCCTCTTTCAGCTTTTGAAGCTTCTGGAAAATTTTGACCCAATAGCGTGGGGTTCGGCACTCGCGCGCGTAGTGCCCTATACGACCAGAGTTGTGACAAGCCTCTGAAGACGACTCAGAACGGGAAGATTGACTGGAATGACCTGATGGTCGATCGTGACGATCATAAGGCTCACGACGGTCCTGGTAATACCGTCGGTAATCGCGGCGATCGTCACGGTGGTCAGTCCGTCGGTCGTCATGGTAGTCAGAGCACTGGCTGTCGCGATGGTAGTAGTCGCGATTGCTTGAGTAGCGGTTGTCCCGGCCTCGGCCACGTCCTCTGCCGCCGCGTGAGGGTCGTCGTGCAGCCTCGGTATTGTTGGCTTCTACGACTTTTGTTGCTGGCGTGGTGGAAGAAACTAGAGCAGCTGCTGGAGGAGTTGGAGTAGAGGAGGTTGTGGTGACGGGTTCGGTCGTATGGATCTCCCGCGCCCGCCGAGATTCTGCATTCTTCACAAGCAAGAGCTGCTGCTTCTCTGCCATCAACAAGTTGGACATGAGCTCAGAGTGAGTAGTAAATCGCATGTTGCGAAACTGCCGGGCAAGAATAGTTGTTGCAGGTGGAAAAGTAGATAAGGTTTTGTCGATGAGGTCAGCGTCGGTGATGCGTTCGCCACACAGTCGGAGTTGAGCAGATAAACGGTGGAGGTCGGATTTGAAGTCATAGATGGAAGGGAAGTCCATAACACAAAGGTTCACCTATTTGCTCCGAGCTTGAGGAAGCAGCAAGTCTTGGTGATGTTCAAAGCGTGCTTGGATTTAAGACCACAGGCTCGCTGCATCCGAAATTTGCAGGTACTGTTGGCGTAGTGAGGTCTCCGTGTGACGGCCTAAGATCATTAACGCTTGTTGGGGCTTAGAGTTTGGCATCCCCTCTGCCGTGGCTTAGTACAAGCCACCATCAAGTTCTTCCGCGCTGAGGTAGGTGTGAACGTCGCTTGACCACTCCAGAAAATTGTCGTTGTCTACTGCGAGAGCATCAAAAAGCAGAGCTTGGATACGAGACTCACGTGCGGTAGTCATGTTGGCGCAAATGCCGAGCACCTGCCACAAAGATGGCGAAAATAGAGAAAGGGTAAAAAAAATATTTGAAAACTTGATATCTGGCTGAGAGCCGCAAGCATGCAGGAGCCGACACACAAGGCCTGCGGGGCTGCAGCGCGGCAGCGACGTCGCTGGCTGGGAGCGCTAGTCGGCGGAGTAGCAGGCAGGGCCTGCCAAACAACATGCAGGGCAGTGCAAGGTAGTAGGCAGGTTGTGGGCCCAACAAGTGGCTTGGAGATCCTGCAGCCCCTGCAAGTAGCGGCAGTGGACCTGCACGGAGCAGTGGAGGGCTTGTTGCTACCTCAAATCAGCAAAAATACAAGTTGAGTTAGCAATAGATAAAACGAGTAACTATCCTTCTCTCAGGTGTCACTTCTAAAAGAATAGAGAAAATAGTCACAATCACCAATGAAGGTAAAACGAAGATAGAGCTAACAGTGCTGATAACGTGTCAGAATAAAAGCTTAAGAAGTAAGCAAAGAGAGAGAGGGAAACACTAAACCAAGGTGCAAGTAAAGAAGTGAGGAGAGCAAGGCTCTCCTCTAGTTTACATGTGTAAAAGGAACAGTGGTTATCTCTAGTGAAAACTTGTGTAATCACATGTGACCACATCTTTATTATCCAGATAACCACAACTAAACTATCCGTTTACTATCCGTGTTTTACTAGAGGTTAATTCCAAGATTAGAAAGTTCCTAGGTCGTATCACTACAACACCTAGGTTGTATCACGACACCTAGGTTGTATTACAACAGGATCCATAAAAAAAAGGGAACAGGGGTTTATGGCGAATTATGTGGAGAGATTGTGAAACCCAAGATGTCTGGCTGGATAGAATCAAAGACAGCAATTAGAGGATGCAATATGAAGTTCATAATCACGATCAAGTGAATGAATTGAATCAGCAAATGAATTGAATTAACATACATGCAGCCTCAATGCTAGTTTGACCTTTGCAATAACTGTTCTTCGTGAATTGCTTGCAACATTGTTATCTCCATTGATGGTCCTTCCAAAATTTGTTTGGTTGTTGATGAACCTGTCGTCCTCGCGGAAAATCGCACCCTTTTCACAGCTGCAATAAAATGCACTACCACAATGTTAGGTCCGGAATAAAGGGTCGCAATGTCAAAAACCACAGCATTTGTTCGTCGACCTTCATCGCGTGACTTGCTTTGAGACCCCGCCAAGTTTATAGAACAATCTAAAAATCAGATCGTGCATGTTTCCGCAATGCCAGTTTCCGTAATGAATCATTAGGTTTAAAGATTGGAAATGAGGGAATCTATTGGGGTCGATTGGCGGACCGCCGAGATAGCCGACGCGGAGCGAAGTGCCTCCGGTGCCCACATTGCTGCTCCTGCTCGCGGCGCCTGGTAGAGCTCTCAATGGTCCGTTAGCTTTTTCGAAGCTTTATTTTTTACTTTTTCAAAAATCTCGGCTTTTGAGGGGTCTTAAGGCAATATGATTTGTTGAATCGCAATTGAAATTCCCCCGACCTTATGTTATTATATAGTGGTTGAGACTACCCACAGGATTATGTAATAATTGATAATTATCACATTTGCACATATTTTTATACTCAATCATTCTAGATTTACTAATATTTAATATGAATCAAATCATTTATAATGACAAATACATGTACAATAACAACATGAATTCAATTGGACTTCCTTAACCCCTAAATGCGCCAGGCTATTTTTAGCCAAAAAAACTCAAATTTGAAAAAATTGTCATTGGTGAAAATGAAGAAGATTGTTTTAGATCTTAACCGTACAAACTTGTAGTAGACTTATTGTAGGTCATGTGGAACAAAAATTGAGTCATGAAGCCTCATAGATTGCAAGATCTTAACATATTAGTCTTCAAACGAGACTACCAAACTTCATGTTTTTCACTTAAGAGTGGAAATGCTACTACTAGACCTAGTGCAATGAAAAAAGCTCCAACTAGAAATTCGTTCACCTTCATTTCAATAATATCCTTGAATCAAACAATATTATCAAAAAATATTATTTGCTCAAATAATAGCCTTGCACTAGTGACTTGTGCTATACTATTTACAAAGGAAAAATAGTCCAAGACTAGACCCTTTGCACTCAAATTCTTGCATTATCTTCAAAACACCTTTGGTAGGTCAAGTTTTCTACCACTAAAATTACACTTTAGTTGAAATCCATCCCAAAAAAGAAAATCAAAATCCATCGGTGTATGAAGGAGATATAGCTCTTCAAAAATCATCCATTTATTCATCTTTTTTTCTTTCAGGGAAACATCGTTGCAAATCCAATACCAAAAATTCTTGGATCAAAAATCTTCCAACTAAAAAGTTGTTAGTCTTCATCTTAAGATCATGATCTTGCAAAATATATACATGTACAACTATTATTGATTTCACATAATTGGCTTACAATGGTAAAACATGCCTAAGTTTGAAAACCCAAAAACAGAAGTTGCCTACACTAAAATGCATGCCGTTAATTCATACTTCACTGTATGGGTATGAAAATTTTACCACATAAATCAGACTTGATTTGAGACCCAACCCAAGTTATTTCATCCAAAACGGACCCTCACTGAAGAAGTTATGGCTCTTCAAAGTTGTTGCTTGTCATCTAAAATGTCGTTTTTCGACATTCGGCGCGTTTAGGGGTTAATGCATATATTGCACTTTATTCAACTAGACTTTTACATTCTTTTTGTTTTTTGTTTTTTAAATTTCTTTTCATTTATTTTTTTATTTTTTTATTTTTTTATTTTTTATTTTTTTATTTTTTTATTTTTTTATTTTTTTATTTTTTTTATTAGGTGTGTTAGTTTTGCTTGCAAAAATATCACAAATTAAAAAAAACTTCAAATCCATATAATTCGGTCCCTTTTTTGGGTACTTGAAAGTTAATGATATAACATTGCCACTTAGGCCTAATGGAAAATAACTAGTGTTGTTCATAATGCAATTTATCCGCGTAAAAGCAAGTAAGGTTCAACGATGACAAAACTAGAGTCCACAAAGAGCTATAAACACACATTCTCTGCTGCAAGTCTCAATCTGAGTTATTTCATCAAAAATCTATTGTATCCCTTCCCAATTTCAAACCATATTCATGTATATCATGTCTCACGATCTCCTTATTGCTTGGTTTAGGTTTTGCAACCTCCTTCTTTGTGGCTGAGTTATGAGTTATCTACAAAACACTTCATGTTCGATCGGATTGCAGTATACGTGACTTCATTTTATTCCCTCATAGAATGTGAGCTTCCTTGACGCTTCTAATTCCAAAATACACAGAAGAGATGACCAAGTCAGATAAATAGATATGATTTATAGATAAATACCTATGCCTAGGGCCATAGTTAATGGAGTATTTTTTCGTACTAATAAAGTCTTAGAGGCCACTGGACAAAGAGATATTGTGACAATACTATTCTCTGCTTACGAGGATCGACACTGACCAAATCACTTAAGAAAATTGTCAAGATAGATGTTAAGTAAAATTGCAAGTACTATTATACTCCTCTTATTTTTATTCATCACTCCTTTGACTCTCCACCTTGTTGAAAATACAAGCTATGCACTATGCTATAAAAAGAAACCACACATGGTAACCAATAAAAAAATGAAAAAATGGCTTCCACCTTGTATTCGTCTTTGAATAGAAAATAAATAAATAATCTTCCCAAGTGTGGCAATTAGCAATCCTCTTACTTGAAATTCGGTGAAGAGAGGGAGAAGAAAATAGTCCATATCCTACCATCTCTAGCCCCAGGAATTGTTTGTGTTTGTCAACACCAAGGGGCCTTCTGTTGAGCTCATATTTTCTCTAATGTAAGGCTAGACCCCTTCCTCTAAAATTCATGTCATGTCTTTTCTACATTTCGGTTTCGATTACAAAATTTGAGGTTTCTGCCACAAGAAATGAATTCAAATCAAGATCCAATGCAACAAATAAAATTAACATCCAACAACGAATGAAGGAGCTTATCAAGGTTCATGTATTTTTTTTTTGTTTCCCCAATATAGAGACACCCTTGCAATGCCTATACCAAAATTAGGATTTAAATTGAAAATCATCTAAATACAAAGTTGTTGAATCTCATCTTAACATCATCTATTTGTAAAAAAAATCATGGAAAACCATTTATGATTCCACATATATTGCTTGCAATTGTAAAACATGGCTCATGTTTGAAAACCAAACACAAAACCTTCACCAAAATGCGTGTCATATTCATATTTTCTTGAAAGAGTTTGAAATTTTTATCCCAAAAAAAAAAAATTAAAAAAAATTAAAAATTAAAAAAAAAATTAATTAAATTGAATTTCAACCGAAGAGATATCGTCAAAAATAGACTCTCGATGTTAAGATGAGATTCAACATCTTCGAATCATAAAACAAAAATTGAAGTTTTTTTTTTTAATTTCTCAATGCAACCAAGCAATGTAACACAAGGGTTAACAAGGAGACCTCGAACCCAAAATTAAAGAGGCCTCTACCTCCCCGACATGCCTACCCAACATAAAACATCAATGTATCCAGATACATGTGAGTCATTCCTCATTTGTCGTCCTCTTAGAGGACTTGGGTATAATCTCCTTTGCTATAGTCTCCCTCATCGCCCTTCGCAACTCTGTGCGTGACATCATTCTCTGCCCGTCTCTGATCCGTTAGTCTACGCTTTGTCTCTGCGCAGTAGGTGTTGTGCATCTCAAAAGCAACATCTACATACGACTCTTTACCATATAGATCCTCATTTTGTCCTTGAGGTCTACGTCCGTCCGGTTCTCGAATACCTTGTATTTCCTCCCAAACTCCAAGACTTCTGTTCACGCTGTGCAATGATGTTTAACAACCGCCTCCCAAATCAAGGGTTTAGGGACTTACAAATCCACAAAGGTGACTCAAATCGTTTGAAAAGTTGCACTTATTCAAATCGTTTGAAAGGTCTCGGGGGTTTACGATAAACTTACGATGAGATATTTTACTTCGTCGTCGGTTCAATAAAATGTATCACGTCGTTTCCTTGGAGTGTTGTCTTCACCTGCTTCTCCCTTACGTTTTTGCTATATGGGACTGGAGCTGTAAATCAGCCAAGATGAATTTAGAATAGCTTGCACTCCCCATGCAAAAATCCCCAACGGTTTAAGGGTTTTAGAAACTTACCTTCGCCGAACATCTTCAATACACTGAGAAACTGAAACGATTGCCGCCCGATTGTTGTCAAATCTGTGTCTTACTACGTCCCAGATTTGGCTTCGCTGATCAGTGAGTTTAGGTCGGGTTTCCTTGTAGTGGCTTAGGAGATTTATTGTCTCTTCTACCCACAACCTCTCGTGAAGCATCGCGGTACGGTTTAGGGTCCTAAGACTTCTCCTCCTCCTTTCGAAGGTTCTGCATCTTCTCAACCATGTCCAGTGCCTTGTCTTGTGTCTCTCTCAGTGTCCGTCTCACGTCGGATGCCTCGCACCTTGCACACACGTAACCTGCTAAAGGAGGCGACAGACTCAACTTCTGTAGGCAATTCTGGTGCGTACTTGAAAAATACGCTTGACACCTAGTCAAGCGATTCGTGTCCTTCTTCAAGCACGCTTGACAAGTACGTTCCGGAGCGGGATGGTCGCTCGTAACGCACCAAATCAACATATCTCTAAATGTATCCAATTGGAACCCGGTTTGCCTCCTTGCTCCCTGCTGCAAGAAAGACACTACCGTATCCACGCTATTGTAAATATCAATATGTAAGTTTACGAATTCCCGGGTTTCCCAAAACTCTCTCTCTAGCTTTTCCATACTTAGAATATTTTAGCTCTTTTAAACTTAAGACTGAACATTTCTCACATCCAAGAGTTCTTGGGGTCAATTATACCAATTAGACGGGCCGCCCTAGAGCCGACCTACGTTCACTGTCAAATCAGCTTTTAGCCCCCTTTTTGCCTTGTATAAATTAGCTCATACCTAAAATGAGCACAACTTTCGCACACACGCCGTTACGCTGCCGAATTCTTGCGTTAAGATTTCCCGATTATTCAGCACACGCGTAGTGGACCATCGATTCGATCTGCAGTGACATAATGTTTTAGGCTAACAACATGTATAATGTGGCGAAATAAAGGATTTAAGAGCCAAATAAGGAAAACAAACGGCTGACACGGCGTAATAATACTAGTGGGGTTCGTGCCATTCAGCATATTGAACTTGGGTTGTCTCCTGAACAGATTCTAGCTCTGAACTGTCGTGTGAAACAAACCATGTTGTATTCTAAGATAGATGTGTGATGGAGTGATGAGCCACTCTGCATATGAATTTTTGTGCTATACTACCAAAACTCGTAAGGTTCGGTACCCCAAGCCAACGAGGGCAAAAAAAAGTTGTAACCTTTTATATCCGCATCCCTGGTTTAAGTTATATTCAAATAAACATGTGGACCAATGTACAAGAAGAGCACATTTTTAGTTATGGTTGAGCCGGATGAAATTTTCAAGTTACTAAACTGAGTTGGAAAGTTTTTTTTTTACTGATTCAAAATTTTAAGAAATACCCCAAGTATCACGTGGATACCAGATGCGTATCACCCATGTACAACCTAGGTTTTAATTTGAATTACCTGGTGATAAAACAAAGTTAGAGATAATTGCCAGATGATCTCAAAAAAGTCCTCGGAGACTGCTGTAAACACATGCGTCGATGTGCAACAACAGCTTTCAAATTTACAGACAAGTGGACTTAAATTGTGAGTAAAGTTGACTCTCAATTGCTACAGTGAGACTATCAGTTAGGCCTCCAAAATAAGAAAGTTTCCCCCGCAGATTACTCTATTTGATCATTTATAGTACTATATTCTAAATCAAGAGTTTAAATTTTCCTAATTTTAACACTATACAACTTAAATTTCCTGTTTCACTTCGAAATTTCGGCTATTACAAAAGTTGATAAACAATCAATTATTCGTACAAACCTGGTGTTTGTGAGTGCAGTGAAGTTTGTAGTGTTACTAGTGGGACTCGTGCCGTTGAGCACATTGAGCTTAGGTTGTTTTCTGGACGGATTCCGAATCAGAACCGTCGTGTGAGACAAACCATGTTGTACTGTAAAATAGATTGCATCAACAACAATTGTACCTTGTAGAATAAGAAAAAATACGTCTAAACAACAACAAATCGTTTTTAATGATGATCGCAGCATCAAGTGGTTTTTGATGACGACCTAATGAAGATCTGATGACGACCACAAGACGACGAATACAATGAGTCAAGTTCTAACGTTGGCCTTTTCAATGAGGAGCTCAGCCAAAACTTGCCATGAAAAATGCACCTCGGGTGATGATGTCTCCACAGCTTTGCTAGACAGCCCTGGAGGTGTAGGCGGACTTGAGGGTGAGTGATTCACAAGTTTCTTGACTCTATCTCTTGGTGAATCTGTGGCTTTAGCAAGATTTGTAGGAGGTGAGTTTGTAGGTGTGGTTGTTGCAGGTGACCTTGCGGCTGTGGTTATTGTAGGTGAGCTTGTGGCTGTAGTTGTTACAAATGACCGTGTGGCTGTCGTTGTAGATGGAAGCGTATCTATATCTGTAGCGTGTTCTAAGGATGTGTATGTGGATAAAGGAGTATCTCTACGTAGTGAACGAGTATCTTTAACTAGAGAAGAAGAAAGGTCACAATAAACGACGTCGTACTTACCCATAACAAAGAATGTATAAAGACTAGGAGAGCAAAATATGCAAGGGTTTAGGAGGGACAAGTAAGGAGACTCTCTCACAAGAAAGACAACGAAGAAAATAACAATGAAATAATCAAATAATTTCATGTTTATATGTACTTAATGTGTTTTAGAGCTTTTCCACTTTAACTTTTACTTCTATCTATTTTTAGATGTTTAGATTTCTTTCTACTCTAACTCTTGTTAAGTCTGTCATGAATTAATTATAACTTCAGAGACAAGTAGTTTACTTCACTACACGCGAACTTCATACGTGGACAGTAGTGAGCATCTTTCCACATTCTAGGAGTCTTTTCTCTGCGGAATCTGCTCTAACTTTAAAATGACGTATGCCCTTGAGCATTTCGAATTCTTCTACCCAGACATTTCCTAATCTTGGTCAAAAAGACTATTTACCTAGAATATCAAGGAGGTGAAGCCATATGATATATACAATTGATTTTTTTCTGCCTCACATTTTGTTAGAGTAAAAGTTAAAGGAAAAGCTCCTCCAAACATTTTTTTATTTAAAACTTGTCTCAGTCATCACATAAATTTATTTTAATTTGTATGTGTATTTTTCGGTTCTTTATGGTTGGAAATATTGAATATGATGTAGGTCATAGTGACATAATTTTTAGCCAAATTTTTTCTAACATTTATTGGGTACCAAATTTTACTGAAATTTTCTGCATGAATTGATTATAGACTTAGTACAAGATGCTACAAATGAAAGCACAAAAACATCAATATATTACACATGATCCAATCAATTTCTAAGAGTATTTTATAATTGTCTTGAATTTTGGAATTTTCAATATAACACAAAACTTCAAGAATTACACATATCAATTTAATTGTACCATGTTTTAATTGATCAGTAAAGATTTTTCTTTTTCTTTTTCATACGCATTTTCAAGACTTTAAACTTTATTTACAGAAAGTCAAACTTCTAAGATATAAAAGCTTTTACTTTTTGTATACTATATCCATGCACTTCCTTTTCAACATTAAAAATAATAAAAAGAGATCAAACAACACACGTCTAACTTTATTTCAACACATTTATCGTAGTAGAAAAATGAGGATTTTTATCGTTGCATCTATGCATAGTGTATGGTGTGGCTATAAATCCACATACAATGAGTTCCAAGTTCTTGTAATATAATTCAATTTGTTCCCGGATATCTACGATGGTTATAGCTTATAATCTTGTGATATCACAAACTATAGCCTAGTGAGCAAAAACTAACTTTCTTGATATCAACACTTTCGCGATTTTCCGCTGAGCTCCTTGCAGCCTTGCTCGATCGACCCTTGCTTTCAAACGATGATCATCATTGCTAAAATGCCTTAGCTCTATTTAGTTACTCGGTCCGAGGTCTTATGGAAGTCCAGCAGTCTTCCGAAGTAGCAACAGAGCAACACCACCGCCTTTAGCTCTTCCCGCCTTTAGCTCTTCACGTAGACCTCTGTACACGTCGAAACACCGTTGATAGACATTGATAGAAATATACACAGCTCCAAAACTTCCGAAAAGCACAAGTAACCGCAATACTTGCACTCCCCGTAAACCTTCATGCTTAACCTCGTCATCACCACAACCATGAGAGTAACCAAAACGCAGTCGCTAATGTTTCACCCCCTTGTTACCGACGGTACTAATTTTCTTGAGTGGAACACTGACATCAATACTTACTTGAGTGCGGAGGAGCTGAATAGCGCATTAGATCGAGTAATGGCTGCGTGGCGATATCAAGCTGTCATGATCATTAGGCGCTACCTCGATCGATCATTACGGCAACAATACATCGAGAGTGAAGATCCCGAGGATCTGTGACAGCAGTTGCAGGACCGGTTCCGTCATTGTATGAATCTTCTTTTGGCCCCTCACAAGTGAAGGAATGAACTTGCGTGTGTTGGAATTCCCTAACATGCAAAGTTGCGTGTGTTGGAATTCCCAAACATGATTTAGGTATATTTAATATATGATGGTTTAATATCACATAATCTTACATTATGTGATTCTCGTTTGTTGAATGACAGTGATGCCGAGAATCAAACAGATTGCCAGAATTGTTCAGATGGCTGCGAATGCACCTGCCGAGCCGGAAATCGAAGTGGATATGGATGCGGTGCAGCAAGAGTCTGTTCCTGAGGTAATAGTCCACTTCATATCTATGTTCTCATCTCATGTGTCTATTTAGCTCGAATCGAGCTAATTCGCCCTCTGTTAATTTGTTATCTACAGGTCACTTATAACACGCAGTTCTTCTGGAGGGATTCCTCGCACCAAGATAACTCAAGACTGACGATCCGCTTTGGCAGCCTATCACGCGACGCGCAATGGTGGAGGTTGTGGATCCCTGCCCAAATTCCATCAAGTCTTGGTCTATTCGTCCAGATGAAACAAGACCCATTTCTTCTTCTATCAACAATCCGCTCTCACGGGGCATTTTTACCTCTCGTGTGTCTTGATGCCTTCATCGAACTTCATACTTATGAAGACGAATTCCTCATGATCAAGTTCGAAGCGAGTGGAGGTCGAAGGTTTCGTCTTCACTATCAGATTTCCCACATCAAGTCCGTTTCTCCCACAACTTCATCCGCAACTATATTGGTCGGGAAGGTCGATCCCACTCGGTTTCTTCATATCGACACGAGATTGCAGCCCAATGTGTCTTCGCCGAAAGTCTTCGTCGGATCGTCGACATTCCATACACCGCGCAGATCCTGAAGGCTCTGTCGATTTCGAGATTGCAGTTAAGAAAGCGCAAGGCTTGATGAAACGGTCCGGGAATCTCTTTGTTGCGACCTCCATCCGAGAATGCTCCGTCGGGTCTAGGCACTCCAAAGGGAAGTCTAGGCGTGCAGGTAATGAAGCGGGCAAACCCGATCTCATCCAGCTCTGGCTCCAAGAGGAAGCAAATTTTCCGCCGGCGCACACGTTACGTTCAGCCTCTGACCCTACAACGTGGGCATGCCGGAGAAGGAGATCAAGTATAAGGAAGCGGCGAAGTCTCGAAGGACTCTTGGGACAAGCATGCAGTGTTATGTCTTGGACGTGACAATCCGGCTTGCGTGTCGTCGACCTGCTTTCGACCTGCGGAACTAAGGTTTATCGTGCGATCTTTGGAACCGGCCGGCATCGCGCATTCTGAAAACATTTTGATGAAATCCTTCGATGTTATTTTGAGGCAAACCATCATTATTATGCGAAGATGAAAATGGCTGCGCGAGATGTGGGATTGGGAAGATCTGGTCCAATCTTGTCGGTTCCGAATTATCGGCCAGGCGGACGCGCGTTGAGGCTGCGAAGCGATTGATTCGTGACAAAGAAGATCGACGACTCGAAGATCGCTTGCCTTCGAGGCATGGAAAGCCCGTGTTGTGTGGCAATCCGACATCAATGAAGATTCGGACGCGTGTCGGCCATGGCGAACATGACGAACAATCTTTGGGGCGTTAATACCTTCCCAAACGGCGACATCACGGGCGCGAAAAAAGTTTGGGAAGACTATGGTCGCCCCGAAAACTTAAAACCGCGTCGGCGTGAGACACCGGTTGAAGTAGATAACCGGAGCGTTATGAGGTTTGAGATTACTTGTTCTTTTCTTTCTCTGCGGTTGGCGTTGTTTGCATTCTCTCGCCGACGTTTTTGGGGGCGTCGTTTTAGCTCGACTCGAGCTAAAACAAGATAGGTTGTTTCTTGTCGTTTAGGCTTTCGTGCGGGCGTTCGCGGTTCTATGGTGAAGAGGTTCATCAAAGATCAACACAAATAATGCGAAGGACAAGATCGTCAGACCGTCCGACCTTCGCAACGAGCTCCTCATCATGACATCTCCGGACGACGTCTACGAGTTGTGGAAGAGGTTCATCACAAACTACAGTCTTGGTGAGCTGATCGACCCCGACACCGAGCTCCCATTCAATCAGGGGAAAGATTGGGAGACCGTCTCAAAGAAGTTCACCTTGAATAGGGAGTTCTTCAAGGGAATAAGGCAGTTAGACGCGGAGAACCTCGAGGTTTTGGCGCAGCACTTGCTGAACGAGACTCCGGATCGAACGATGCCCTACCCTGAGGTGGCCGTGAGAGCGCTGCGAAGAAATACTTCCGGTGTATGAGTGCGAAGCAATGGGTCGAGAATCGGAAGAGGAAGAACACCTGTCGCGAGGGAATTGCACAACCTCAAGCCCTCGCGCTCGGTTTGTTCGACTCCGAGTGGCACTTCGACGTCGACAACTGGAGGAAATTCAAGGTGGAATACAATCGACTCGTCGGACTATGTCCATCTTCTCTCGGTCCGGGGCAACTCGTTTTTCACCCTCTACCGCCAAAAGCAGACGAAGAATAATAGTGCGTGCGAGATTTCGGAATATGCAGCCGAGTTCTTCAAGAAGTTTTCCTGGATGTCAAAGGGACGTTTAAACCTCCTGCACCGATTGTTTCTGGCGCGGCTCTTTTACTCTTCCGAGTTCAAATTCGGGATTTGGGACAAGAACTACGCCTGGAACCAATCTAGCAAGTGTGATTTAGGCTTGATTGATTTGCGGTACAAGGGAGTGGAAGTAGAGTGGATGACACGGAAAGTCCATACTTCCAAGAATTCCTTGATGTGTGGGCAGACACCGTGACCGATTCTCACATCAAGAATCCCGAGGTTTGGTTGTTCATCACCTCCAACGTCGGCCGTCACTGCCAGGCAATGGTTTACGTCGACAAGAAGTTGAAAGACGAAGTACTCTCGCAAGGCGACCAACTACATGCCGGCCCGAACGAAGCGTTTTAACGGCATTGCGGAGGAAAAGCTTGAGAAGAAGCACTTGCCCCTCCTCTTCCTCATCGAGAAGAGCGGCCATGCTCGAGTGTGTTGGATGCGATACCCTCGTATTCTACGCTCCGTTCTTGCCCCTCTACTCGAAGCCCGGCGCAGACAGTCTACACGACTTGGTCTTAGTGACGACACCGAGCTGCGATTGGAGTTCTCTTGTTTGGGTGTTGAAGATGTTCTCATCTCCGGGTGGGAAGTTTTTATCGATTATGGGTGGCACAAAGCCACTGTTGGCTGGAATTGTAAGTACCTCGCATCTTTCCTTCAATTTGAACTTCTCATGCTCGTTTAGCTCGAGTCGAGCTAAACACTCTCATGCATGTTTAGTTCGACTCGAGCTAAACAGTCTCCTGCTTGTTTAGCTCGACTCGAGCTAAACGGTCTTATGCTCGTTTAGCTCGAGTCGAGCTAAACAGTCTCATGCTTAAATCTCTTCATTTTGTATTTTGTCCATGGCCTTTTAGCTCGAGTCGAGCTATTTTCTCTTAGTCTTCTTATAAGTTTTTGTCTCCTTCTAAAACAGATGTGTCAGGCTGAGACATATGTTGTTATCAGCGAGACCGAGAAGGAGGCTTATACGAATGCTGCGACGGATTACCAACATCTGGACTACAACAATATCAACGTCGTAGCATACGTAAATCCGGAAGCTAATCGCGTTCCCAAGCCTTCTGCTGAAGGGTCGGAGAAGGGAAAGAAGAAGAAGTCTAAGAAGAAGACCACCCAGCCTGTAAGCGACGACTCTTCCGCTTCCGAGCACGAGCGTGAAGATGAAGGTGGTCCTTCTTCTCCGGCGGGGATGAATTCCCCCATAGATTCAGCTGTTCATCTGGTGTCTCCTCCCGCAATTGACTGGGCTGCGGTGGCAATTCCGTCCAGTACTGCTCGTGCTCCCCCTCGTGGTCGTGGTACTGCTCGTGCTCCCCCTCAGGTTCGTGGAAGCGGTTGAGCTCGGTCTTCTGCGTCTCATGGCCGCGGTACAGCATGCGCCCCTCCGCGCGAATCTACCAAGCGTTCTTCTTCTGAGGCGCGAGTTGGAGAGGCTTCTCGATCCAGAAGCGCTACTGTGCCTCAAGCACAGACGGCGCTCGAAGCCAACTATGGCGCCCGCGATGTCGTCGGGGACATTGAGAGCCCCCCCCCATCCAGCGCGTGGTCGACCATCGGAGGAGGATTTAGCTCGAGTCGAGCTAAACCAGCAGTCTCCAGGGGTCGTCGATATTGGGGCCGCTAGGACTCCGGTTCAGCACAGTGTTCCACCCCCGGGGTTTCGGAGGGAGATTTATTCAAAGAACTCGAACGATCGCATCTACCGGGATCTCTTTGGCAAAGACGATGTAGAACCTGGGCAAGAGCGTGTGCCACGGGATGCATCATCATCCGACAGCTCTGAGTCGTCAGACAATGACGATGTTGAGGGTGCGAGCGATGGCGATGGGGACGACGATGACCAAGCTGATGATGCTGATCTCGCGGCCATGACCTTAGACGACGAGGTGGCTCCTGATTCATCCCAGGAGGAGACTACTTTGGCGCCACCTTCCCAAGGCCCGCAGAGCGCACCCAGGAGGCAGATTGAGAAGGGGAAGTACGACAAATGGTTCGTGAAAGGTGTTTGGAAGCCCGAGGACGAGCCGGAGGATACTACGGAAATCCGGTTTTACGACTTCTCAGAGGAGCCTAGTTTTCCAAAGCCTTTGAGGGCTGAGGATGATCCTCTTCTCCCTGTCGTGCCTCTGCTCAGGGAAGAAGGAGAGCCTTCACAACCACCAGTGAAAGTGGAAGTTGTCGCCCCCATGCTCACGAAGGATCAGAAGCGAGCACAGAAGCGGCAAGAGAAGGAGGCTATGAAGGCTCGCAAGGCAAAAGAAGAAGCGGAGAGAGAAGCAGAGAGAGAGAAGCAAAGGTTAGCAGATATCGCAGCCGCGAATGCTCGAGTGGAAAGATTGGAGTCCACATTCATGAGCTCTCAGTCCGAAACCCGCATGGCACTAGGCAAGATGGAGCAGATGTTTCAATCATTCGGAAATATCTTATCCTAACTGCCTAGTTATCCTAAACCCATTGCCTCCATCAACCCCGATCAACCTCGCCTCAGCATCTGTGACGCGATTCCACCAGCCATCGTCGCGCCTCCACAACCTCCCATCGTCGCGCCTCCACAACCTCCCATCGTCGCGCCTCCACAACCTCCTATTGTTGCTGAACCGGAGATCGCACCCCGCCCCATACCCCTCGAGATTTCGGAGAAGCCGGAGAAAGAGGATGAAGTCCCGATTGAGGCAGCGCCGACGCCGACCCATCACACCTCTGCTGTCGCATTGGGGGAGCATGCAGAAGATGCTCCTACCCATGACTCTCCCGTGGCTTCTACCGAAGTTCCTCCTACCGATGACTCTCCTGTGGCTGCTATTGAGGCGGCTATAACTTCACCGGTAAATCCAGAGGTTAGTTACTATCCTTTCCTTCTCTTTGTCTTTGTGATCGTTGATGGTGATGGCAGTTGCTCTGCTATTCCCTCATGTCTTCAAGTTTTCGCATTTAGTAATCTTAAAGCCGGCGCTCCTTGTTTGACAGGAGTCCGGCACCGATGGCGGCGAGTAGGTCGACGAGTAGTCTCCGAATTATTGGATGTTGTTTCGCTTTTTGTACATAGTATAATTATAATCGTTGTACTTATTGGAACATCATTCAATAAAATAGAGACTCTTTTATTTCACATCACTTTTTATCTTCAGTGAGTCTGCGTCCTTCTCATCACAAGGCCCTAAACTTCGTCTTTTTCTATCAGGCCCCCCTTCTGAATACCTTGTTCCGTCCGATTGCTTCAAAATCCCCCGCCAACCACCTCATGTTACCTTTGGGTGTGGCGGTTCAAGATCTGTCAGTCTTTGGCGATTCTTTGCATACTTGAAAGATTTTGCAAGGTACACACCTCTTGTTTTAATACCATTTACCATTGTTACGTGTTCCCTCACCGCAGTGAGGACCGTCCAAACATCCCAAACAACAGATCTCGCCCGAGCTACCCATCACGCATATCTCCCATGGTCTTTTTACGGTCCAAGCCCAAGTGGTTGAATGTGATGTTGGAGTTGGACGGGGTTCTATGTTCGTTGGCCTTTGTGTCTACCCCAACGCTGCAGAGTGCTGTCTTTTTTCCGGATCCCAATAATCCTCCGGTGTTTTCCTCCACCGTCCCAACCTTAGTTGCCGGGGTCGTCTCATCGTCGTCCCGGGTTGACCGGGTTCATTTGTTTACTAAATTTGTTTTGCCACATCCACGCCTGGAGTACCCTAGAGCCTAAGGTTGTCCATGGACTCTGCCGCTTTTTGTTCTCGAAGTCGACGCCGCTCGACTTGTCTTGGCTTCCAACCAATGCGATAATCTGTTGTTGAAGAATTACGCGTTCGCCAAACCCCGCACGACAAATCCCATCCTCTTAAAATATCCTCGACGGTTTGTATCCTAGGAAGGGTGCCAATTTTAATGACGATAACTTGCTCATTGTCGATTCCAAGCCTGAGACTTGCATTGCGGTTCCCACAAAGAACACACTTTTCACTGTTCCGTGGAACCATTCTTGTCCGGAGGATCCAAAGTCCGACTTATAGAAGAGGATAGGCGAGATATGTCTTTCCGTGCATTTGAACGGTCCTGAGAATTTTGCCGAGACTATGCGCCATCGTAGACCCACGCATAATGAACTGTCGAAGGACTCAGAGTTGTATATGCTCTTCAGCCGTAATCTTCCATATTTGTGGAATCAGGACCGAATCAGTGGGAAGAATTTGCCTTAAATTTTTTTATCAGTGGTATTATTCTGGTTTTTACCCTAGAGAGCTTATGTTTACCGGTTGCTTAGATGGAGATATATTGTAGATCGATTGGTGAATCCACCCTCGACATACATGATTAAATGCGTTGTTATATTGTGTACCTTTTTCATTGCACTTAGTGTCTTGGACTCACTTGCTAATATGGCTGTGTTTATGAACCAGGTTGCTGTTGTTGGACGTCAGCTCTCTCCACATCCATCATGTGCTTTGCAAGCAAATCTTGTAATTGGTCCTTCGACGGTTTCAGAGGCTTCCATTACAAGTGACGACTCCAGAACTTTCTCAGAACGAATGCGGGGACGGCTAATCTACTTTGCTCCGGACGATGCGTTGGTTGTAGACTACACGAAGGAGGACATGGATAATGACGATGATGGTGTACTAGACAGTCCCCCTATTGAGATTCAACCAATTATTGCAACCGGCAATGATCGAATCAGTGTGATGACCTCGGTTGCAGCGGCTCCCCAAGGTGAAGCTGTATTACGCAACCCCGTCGTCGACGCCCGTGCCTATTTAGCTCGATTCAAGCTAAATAGTTCCTTGCCAAATACTGTGGCTCATTGCTCCTTATCTCTTGGGGCAAACACTCGGGTTCATCCAACACGATTTTCGACTGAGACTCACCTTGTATTACGGAGACGTGCACCAAAGCGTCGTAGAAGTGGTGGGCTTATGGAGATGGACGAACCTGCCTTCTCTAAATACAGACGTAGTGAGGACCCTCTATTCACTAAGAATGATACTTCTGGTGATACCTCCTCTCCGCCACGTCGTAATTGGTAGATAATATAGTGCCTACCTGTTGGAGGTCTACAATTACACCAATAAATTGTATTTGTGCTTTCATATGAATAAAATTTTCTCTTGGGGGAGCATATTTCTTAGCTTGCATTATGAATTCTTTTCTATTATTGTTTTTTATATTGAGAAAATTCATTATTATCAGTAAAAACCTGGTGATTTGGTAACTAATCAGGTCAGAATCGATCTAAATGGAAGTCTCCCTTATTACCAAAATCAGTATATATTCCCATTATAACGAATTACGTGTTTCATCCTTTTATGTGATAAGTAATCAAACTACAAATTCGCAAGATACTAAACCTTATTAAAATAATTAAAAAATCATGAAACTTATTACAAACTTCTATATACACATTAAAGTTTAAAGCATGCTACAACCAATGATAAATTGAGTCAAATCCAAAATTAATTTACTAAACACGGGGTTATTAAGTATTTATGCGTTTTCAATTAGGGTGAACCGTGAATACGGTCTACACTTGCAGGAAACCCTTCTCGCAAGAATTAAACCTTTTTATGCCTGTTGCATGAGCATAATTTGGGCATTTTATCCAATTACCTCAATTCTTGGTAGAGTAGAAGATTAGAGCAGGGCTTTAACCAACTTTACCGTCTAAACCTTAATTCATAATAATCTACTAATATAGCTAGTTAGTAGCCGCTTGATTAGGCCATTTTGTTTGATTAATGTTCTCACTTGTCCCCACTTACTACACTAAATTTGATAATTAGTGTTAGATTATTATAAGATTTGATAATGCTATAAGTTTTTACTTTTTCTTAAAAAAAATTACCAATCGCATTGATTCTGATACTATATAAGGACCCCCATCTTGGCCAATAGAGTGGGTAAAATTGTTGAACAAGAGTAAAAATTATAACATATTTATGTAAATTAGTGTATCTAACACTACTTATCAAATTTAGTGTAGTTACCTCTTTGAGTCTTAGCTTGAGAGTAATTTATGTGGTTCAGGCGTATGGATAGATGATTATTAGAACTGGGCTAGTGGATGAAACTTAGAATTAATAGATGGATGTATTTTTTGAGTTAGGAAGAGTGCTTAGGCCGTCAGTACTCTCCTTCTTGTGTGTGTGGGAGGAGATGCTTCTAGGTTGTAGTCATGAAAAATTTAAATCCGATGATTTAACATGAAGACAACATGCAAGTAGGATGTGTAGAATTGTTATATGTGCGTGCAAGTGTGGGTAAGTTAGGATAGAAGGTAGGTGAGTTAGAGTTTCCACCCAAGAAGTTGGCTATTGACTTTGTAGAGTTATGGCTTTCAATAGGAGATGGATCCAAGAGTGTCCTTTCAACAAAAAGAACATCTTCAGGCCAACTTTCCAACAAGCATAAACGTGTAGTCATAGGAGCAGCTTTCGAGGAACTATTGCGGATTCACCAAGAGGACCTCGCTGGCAGTCGGTGGCAAGATGAGGCGACTTTGATCTTAGGGTTAAAGGGTCCATTCATGTACGTATCTTAGGGTTGAGGAGTCCATTCATGTTATCATCTTAGGGCAAGGAGTTCATTCCTTGGAAGTCACTCTGTGACATTCACATTTAGCCCAATTGTAACCGTGTACCGGACCATTGAACAAAGTGCTTAGAATTAGTAATGACATACTTGAGGTACATTTTGAAGGACATTTTATCAGTGTTGTCTACATTTCTAACTTCTTATAGCTTCTAGTGGATATCTAGTGGCATTTAAGATGTTGTTTATTTTTGAATGTATCTTGCTCGTTATAATAGCAAGAACCAAGATGTAGCATAGAACATAAATTTTTCTAGATAGGAAGTACATCTTTCAATAAACCTCAATCTCGTACATTGACATCATTACTCCATCATGCACCGTCTATGCATCACTACGAGTCAAAGTAGTTACATAATATAATGAAATAGGGCACGGCCAAGGTATGGGTATCACTTTTTGTCAAGACTAATTAGGCGATTTTTGGGTGAAACATCCAAAGTTCATCATTTTTTCCATTTTTATCAATTACAAAGAGTACAAAAGCTTTTTAAAATATTTTAGATGTAATTGGCATCAAGATGCACATTCCTAAGAAAAAAAATTATTCAAATTTTTTATTTTTGGATCATTGAACCCTCCACAATAAATTGCATATTGGTGGGATTTGCAGGCATCATGGTGCAAAATTTATTAATTTTTTATTTGTCAAACTAACTATTTTATATAATGCACAAGTACATGTAAGTCATATCCAAAATTGTTATCAAAATGTGATCATTTGATGTATCGAATGATTGTTTCTTAGGATTTTGTGTGATTAAAACACAACTTACTTTTTCAACTCAAATTCCTAATAAAAAATCTTAATATTCTTCAATGCAAATGAAATTTTCTTTTTTTGGTAGGCTATAAGTGTTGTAAATTGAAACCACATTTGGTGTTCTCATACTTAACTTTATTTAGAAGATGGACATGTTTGACACACTTGCATGAGCTGAAATTGTACTAGGGACAACTTTTTTGGACACCCTTAGCTTAACTGTGCCCAATATAACAAAGCACTTTTCAATTCCTGTTGGTAAACATGAAGTCTCCCTCTTGCTTGACATTACAGAAAAGAAAAGAGACTGGAAAGGCTCTGAAAATCAAATTTGTATCCAAATACTAATGTTGAAGATTTCGTATACAATGAAGCAAAAGTACTGCAATTCCTACTAGGCTTGCATAAAATAGCTATCTTAACCCCTAAACTACCAAGGCCTCCGATTAGGAGATTTGCGATTTCGGGCAGCCTAAGTTAAGATGTTAAAAGTAATATTTTTGCGTGAAATTTTTACTGGATGTTCCCTATACTACAAGGTGTATGTGGGAAAATTTGCAAAGTCAAACTCCACCTATGGAGTTCTTAAACGCAAATTTTAGTTTTCAGCCTTGGGGCGGGCAGAAAAAAACTTTTTATTTTTACCTTTTTTTTGAACTTTTTTTTTAAAAATCTTTTCTTGATTGATTTTGTACTAAGGTTTTCAAGTGACCCAAGTTGAAACTTTTACCAATCCTACAAGGGCACCCTTCAAAAATTACAAGAGCTAGATTCAAAGTTTTCTTTGATATTTCCATTTTTTCTTTCAAAATTTGCCAAAATTTGAGATTTTGGAATTTTTTGAATTTCTTTCTTCTTGAAATTCACAAACTCAAGAAGGTATATACTCACCGTTCATTTTTCCCATAAACCATATACAATAAACGTGGTACATGTTTTACCAAATCCTTGATTTCTACCTTCTTATAGTAAATAAATTGCATGAAGGTTCAAAAAGCAAAATGAGTGTCTAAAGTTTTGCACGGGCATGCCCAACTTAGTTATATACATGGAAAAAAATATGAGCTAGATGTTTAAGCTAATAAGCATCACGTTTTCCTTTGCACAAAGTCGACAATGTTTGTTGGAAAAAAAACTGCATCAACTTTGAATGTTATGATCTTACAAATGGCTACGATCCAACGGTTGAAATTTCAGTCACTACCTCTAATAATAGTTTTCTTCAAGATCATACGGTTGAAAGTTTCAAAAAAGTGTAAAAACTATTCTCACACTCCAAAGTTTACAAGGTGGTATAGAATTGTAATTTTGGAGTTTGGAGCTCACAAAACACTATGGTAGTTTAGGGGTTAAAGTGTTGCTAAAACATGCACATCTTGTATTATCTTAACAAAAAATTCCATAGCTTATATCAATTTAACCATGGACGATTCATGACCGATGAAGAATGAGTTCATTTATTTGAAAAACAGTATCCATGGCTTGATTCCGCCGGTAAGCAGTCACCCAGTGCAATGAGACTTTGTGTTCTGCTGAAGTTGCACAACGTCCTCAAAAATCAAGCTTAAAACCCTAATTCACGCTTGCCAGGTCCCCAATGTGGTTAGCTCTATTTCAAATTCAATTGTGGGTGGCGCATTGAGCAGTGAGCTTGACTCGATGATTGACGCCATAAAAAGCTAGTAGAAAGGATCGACGGGCTACGCGAACAGGAGGGAGCACCCCAGGAAGCGAGCGACATGAGCTTTTTGGAGAATTTTCTTTATACTTTTTCATACTATTTCAATTTTTTTCTTTCTGTTGGCCACTTTTATGTAAGGCAATCACTTGCGACAAGAACAAAGCGCCAAATAATCACCTAATGAGGATAGCACAGCCCGACGAGGAGAGGGATTATTTGGCGCATTGCCCTCCTCGCACGTGATTGCCCAACATAAACATTTGCGTGATCATCCAAAATAGCGATGAAACTCAAAATCGGAGAAAGGTTGCGGATGATGTCCCCGTGATCCCATGTTACAAGAAATACCCGCAAAGCAAGATATTATGCCTTATAACATGTGCGCGATAAAAGGCAAAATTTCTCCGTAGAGGTTTATAGGGCCTTGAAATTGTCCCATAAATCTCCCTATGCCATCCTATCATAGAAGGAGATATGATAAGTAGGTATACCAAATTTCAAAACAAGGACTACTTCAACTCCCTTTCCTTGGTATTTTCAAACAACTTCTAATATTATATATATATTTTTTTATTGAATGTCAGGTTTTTTCTTAAATGATTAATGCCTAAACATCTCGATAAACTTTTGGTTTGCAAACACAAGTTTGTTTGACCCCTAAAGATTCAAGGGAATAGGAACCTTCAACTTTTTCCCAAAATGAGGAAGTTATTTTGTGAATTCTCAAGTTTTTACAAAAATTATTTGGAAAAATGTAAGTTCCACCAATAATTTTCCACCAAAAATTTCAAAAAATTTCACCAAAGAAATTGCAATATCTATCAATTTGATAATAATCACGCATTGAGATATTTGTGGGCAGTAAAGTTCAAGCAAACACTACAACAACACACTATACCTCAAAATCGAAGATTTTTTTTAAAAATTAATGAGTAAATACAGTTACCTACCTCTCTACAACATTTGATTCATACACAACATTGGTGTGTCTTGCATTCATTGAAGGTACAAAAAAGTTCTAACCCTGAAATAAACTTGTGTGTAAAAGAAAAAAGAAAAAATAGAAAAATAGTGTTATAAGGATTGTACATGTCACATTTTCTAGCACTAGTAATTTATGATGCAAACATACTTCGATAGGCTCCCTTTACTATAAGTCTATAACCAAGTCCGTACTTGAAAATCTATAATGTCCCTTTTCTGCCATGCTCCCTCATAACACAATCTTGCTCTACCTTAATTATGTTGTATGTGATAATCTATACATTTTCAAATGTGTCGTGTCTCCACATACTACAATATTGCTATAATTCCTTTTACTATGTCATTTATTTCTCATTCATGCATAAAGTCCAAGCATGTAATGTCGTATAAGATCCTTGTCCCAAAATAGGTTCTCGGTATCTTCTAAGATTCCAATCTCTCTAACTATCACTGCATCAAATATTCATAATCCATGTAGTATCCAATCTATCACGTTTTCTAAACATGGTAAAATATCCATAAAGACATAATCTTGTAGTTTATTTCTTGTCTTATTTTGCCCTTGTCGAATTTGCTGAAGCATCTTCTTTGTCACCTTTCAGAAAACTTCGTGCATATTTCTTACAAACAATGTCATATAGTCTAACTCTTACTCTAATCTTGTCTTATTTTGTAATCTATTTAGTATCTCATTTGTCATATTTACCTAACCAGATAAAGATTCGATCCAAACAAAGTATTAGAGGTCACTCTTATTTCACGCCCCACTTATAAAATCTTCATCTACTATAATCGTAGGGTGAATCTCTTAGTAACATTGGTTCAAAATTTGAACAAATTCAATTATTGCAGTGGTAATTTTCCTTTACATCATATATGTATTCCTATATGTAAAAAAATGATTTTTGACAGAATCTTGGTCATTGGCTCTTAAAATAATCATATTTCATCCTCCAATATTTCTATAGGACACTTTCAACTCTGGCTCCAAAATTCTGGCTTTAAGTGATAAATCGTAAGTGATATTCTTGAAGCCCTGAAGCATGTCATACATAAAATAGTACACCCTATATCATAGAGATGTTCTCTCAATAAAACTAGAGCAAGAAGTTGATCAGTTTGAGAAATGTACTCGTGGTGTTCATTTATGTAAATCTGGGGGACCTCCCATCCACATTTAGTAATTATTAACTGGGTAGGATTAGACCGAAATGACCCGCTATTAATACCATAACGCCCGGGCCTGGCCGGTTCCAACCGGAATGGGCTTCCGTCTCCAACTGCCGAACGACGAGGAGGAGCATTCCCCATCGATCGTCAGAGACTGAACGGAGTGGGGGGCTGCGACCGTCAACGACCGTCGAATAGTGGACGATAGTTTCCCGAAGGGACGAAGAGGGCGCGGCGATCGTCGGTTTTGGAGGGACCGGGGCGTTGCAGAGCCGGGGAGGGCCCAATCGCCATAGCCAGCAGCCTGAGCGAGGAAGAGGCCGGAGAGCTGGACTTGGAAGTGAAAGAGAGCCGGCTTCGTTGGATCCCCGCTCCAGCGAGACTATCTTTAGCGGCCGTGAAGGTGCCGCCCTTGGCGCCTTGTCATACTCGCACCGTAGTGCTCTGCGCTCCGTGTTTTCCAGCTGTGGACCTCGCGCGATCTCACTTCTACTCGCCTCCTAACTGCCACTCTGCTTTCTGGTCGCGGCGCTCATTGCTGGTGCGGAGATATGCAAGTGATTGGCGAGATTGTGAAATTAACGGAGATTTCTCATAGATTTGTCGAGATTGCGCGATTGGATGAGATGAGATGACTTTTCGCGGGCAGTAGCTGTAGATCATCAGATGGAAGAGAAGGACGCGGGGTGGAAGGGCAGACAACCGCAACAACAAGGAGCAGGAGTTCAGCAGCAGCAGCAGGGGTTAGGAGGAGGCATGGTGAACCAGACCGAGGCTTTCAAGTCGGTGTTAGCGACGGCGCAAGACGGGATGGGAGGGCTGGGAATGGGATCGGGCGAGGGAAGAGTCGGAGACGACGACAATCTGGCGTCCAGTGCGACACGCCAGAAAGTCGCGGCCGCCAAACAGTACATTGAGAATCATTACAAATCGCAGATGAAGAGTTTACAGGAGCGCAAAGAGAGGTACACCACTAGCTCATAAATTTCTCCTTGCTGTACTCACTTCAATTCTGTGTCTGATTTCCTTCTTGCCTTACAATGCCTCTATCATTCGCGATCCTGGCCCGCTCTTTGTTGAGCTTCGTTCTACCACTACGTAAATTCCAAGAATGTAGGTTCGATAGCACGACATTATTAATTGCAGCCTTGGCTGCGAGAAATTGTCGGTCGAAGATCTCGATTATCACAGTACCTCGTGGATTCGTTAATGAGATATACAGACGCATCGATTAGGCCTCTGAGACTTGCTGATTATCACATCCTCTTGACCTAAATCGTAACGCCGGCAAAAGTTACATGAGCTCCGTTTCCATCGCAATTTGGATGAGATCTCGGACTGCAGCTTGTGGAGCTCTGGCTCTGGTGAATATCCACGATTTCAACGGAGTTATCCTGTTGTTACACTTCGCGGACGGCGCATACACTGATTTACCACGATACGCTCTGAGGTGTTGGAAAGTCGAATCTCTGTGCTCTGAAAACCAGATCTCATAGCAGAGTCTAAAGTCTATCGAAGTATACCTTGTAGCGCATACCGTACTACTGACGCAGTTGTGAAGAATGGACGACAAGCGATCAGTAATCTTTGTTGAAGTTCCACATATCTTTGCATTACGATCAGCTTGCAAGTAGTTCATCCCCTGTGATTTATCCTGTAGCTGTTACCGCAACTGATTTGAGCTGGATAGCTGTTGACATCGATTTCGTCTCAGCTTAGAATGGACAGCATAGCGGGTCTCAACATGAAACCTAAAGCGGTGGTGCGTCGTGTTCTCTGGAGATAGCCGTTGGAGGGAACTTTTGCATTTTTTTAACCTCGATTGAGGGAACTTTCGTTGATTTGCGTATTAGGTGGATTGCTTTAACGTTGCATTAGAGCGGGTTCTGCACTTAGTTCGCCTTCTTTACTGATTATTTGTTTTGTCTATTACAATGGTTGTGATTCTGACAGTCGTATTATGTGATGGGGATGAATAAAAGAAGTGCCTGGTAGGAACAGGAGAATTGACTGACTGTTTCTACTCTATACAGGCGGTGGACTTTGGAGCGAAGATTAGCAGATGCGGATGTGTCTCCTGAGGATCAGCACAACTTGCTGAAGGACCTTGAGCGGAAAGAGACAGAGTTCATGCGGTTGCAACGTCACAAGATGGGCGTCGAGGATTTCGAGCTGCTAACAATCATTGGACGAGGCGCCTTTGGGGAGGTAAATTTTACTTGACGAGTCTTCCTTGGATAATCGATGACGTTGGTTGTTAAGTATGGCTTAAGCTGCCGTGAAATCTTGCTCTTGTAATCGCATCTGGATGCAGTCGAATGCTCAGTGTTTTGTTATATTGAAGCATGTATCCAGAGACGAAGATGTAGAGATTTTTTAGTCTTCAAATATGTGCTCTTTGTGTTTCTGAAGTCCTAGCTTTCTTCTATGTGAGTTCCTTCTGTCAACCTATTCTCTTCACCTGTGAGAGATTGTAATCTGAATCAGAAACGTCACCTCATTCAAGTGTCCAATGTTTGGGATTCCAACTTCTTCGCATTGACGAAGTATGAAATCTACGGAACCACGTTTTTTGGAAGTTGGGGAAAAAATTTGCACGCCAGGAGGTGTTGTTGATGGTAATATGTGTGGCTGCAGGTAAGGCTGTGCAGAGCGAAAGCAACGGGAGAAATATACGCTATGAAGAAGTTGAAGAAATCGGAGATGCTGTCGAGAGGGCAGGTTTGTGACGCGTGTGGTTTTCCATCTCATTGAGGACTTCTGTTCAGGATGAAGTGTTGATTAAGTGTATAGAGTCATGAATAGAGGCGAAGCGATCTTGTGGGAAGGGGATCACTGATGCTACTCGGAGCCGTTCGTGAATTTGGTGGAACCTTGATATGGCGAATGTTATCTAGTTAGATTCTTCAAAGTCATGGTGCACTTTAGGGTCAGTGTGAGTGCAGAAGGTGTGTAGTTCTGAGTTGTGATGGTCATGGATGCAGGTAGAGCATGTGAGAGCCGAGCGAGACTTGCTCGCAGAAGTGGACAGCCGCTGCATCGTGAAACTCCTATACAGCTTCCAGGACAGCGAATATCTGTACCTGATCATGGAGTACCTTCCCGGAGGCGACATGATGACGTTGTTGATGCGCAAGGATACTCTAACGGAGGACGAAGCTCGTTTCTATGTGGGGCAGTCAGTCTTGGCTATCCAGTCCATCCACAAGCACAATTACATCCATCGGTAGGTCCTGCTGATCTGGAGCTAGTAGATCAGGGAGGGAGTTGGTGTGAGGTGGAGCGCATGCTTCAAAGTAGGTAGCTACTGGCTCCATGCACGGTAGACTGAAGGCGTTTTGGAATGATGGATATTGCAGGGACATCAAGCCCGACAATTTGTTACTGGACAAAGATGGGCACATGAAACTGTCGGATTTCGGATTATGCAAGCCTTTAGATTGCAGGGCCTTGTCGACGTTACACGAGCATGAGCCTGGCACGGACGAGGAATACCGGGAGCCGATGGATATCGAGGGTGGTCGTCTACAGCCATCTACGCGTGGGCTTCCACCTCGAAGTCAGCAGGAGCAACTACAGCATTGGCAGCGAAATCGGCGGATGCTTGTACGATATCTGACTCCGTAGCATGTGGTAGTTGAGTGTGGTTGGAAGAGGAAGATGTCGTTGAAGTTCGAGATGATACGCGGCAGGTTGACTTAATGAGTGAGTGGATGGGTATGAGCAAGGAAAGCACGGGTGGACGTACGGTTTATGTCGGGGAGTCGTTCAAGATGGAAGCGAGATAATTGAGTGTGGTTAGCAAGCCATAGGGGTTGGAGTGATGTGAGGTCTCAGTGGTTGGTGTACAAATTGGTGACGTGTTGATGAACCATGGCAGGCATTTTCGACAGTGGGCACTCCCGACTACATCGCGCCGGAAGTATTGTTGAAGAAAGGCTATGGCATGGAGTGTGACTGGTTAGTCGTTGACTTGACGAGGCTATGTTGGCGTAGTCCCGTGCTTTGATCTTACTTCTGTGCAGCAATTTGCAATCTGCTGGTTGGTGGTTTCTGGAGAATTGGAGTGTAGGAGACGTAGTGTGCATAGAGAGGCGGGAAAGCATCTGTTTGACGATGAATGGTGTTTGTGGACAGGTGGTCACTGGGAGCCATCATGTTCGAGATGTTAGTAGGATACCCTCCATTCTACTCGGATGACCCGATGAATACGTGCAGGAAGGTACACGAGCGAGCAGTTAGTGCTTTTGGAAGCGTCGACTGAGCAAGCGTTGAGCACGTTTTGATTTATTGTGCTAGACATAGTGGCTGAACATGACGCATTGTTTATGACCTCTGGCAAGAAGATGGAGTTCACGGATGTACATGTGTGAGCAATCAGTAATGGTGTTGATCGTGTTTCAGATCGTGAATTGGAGGACATACCTGAAGTTCCCCGATGAAGCGAAGTTGAGTCCGGAGGCAAAGGATCTGATTTGCAGACTGCTGTGTGATGTAGACCATCGTCTAGGGAGTAGAGGAGGAGACGATATTAAGGTACCTACTCCTCCCGTCTTGACGATTGCTGCTGTTCGGTTCGACAGGTGTAGGTGTTCGGGGCAGAATGGATTGGACTTTTCTGGTAAGACGGTGCCGGATGTTGAGGACCGCGTTCTTTTCTAGTTTAACCAACCTGGTTGAGACAATTGTTTGGATGAGAACGCTGTAGTGATGAATGTATTTGTGGATGGTGTGATGATGCAGGCACACCCGTGGTTCAAAGGCGTTCCGTGGGACAAGTTGTACGATATGGAGGCAGCGTTCAAGCCAGAGGTTAACGGGGAGCTGGACACCCAAAATTTTGAGAAGTTTGAAGAGGTACGGTCCTTTAGAAGTTGAAATGGGTTGTGTTGCGGGGTCCTGGAAGTGATTGGGGTTATAGGAGGTAAAGTGATCACATGGGGTCGGACGATGGTACATACATCTGACCGTTCGATTTTTCACTGGACATTATTACAGGTATCACAGCCTCATGCTTCTTCAAGATCAGGGCCGTGGCGGAAGGTAATATGGTCTATAATGTGGTCTGAGTGCTCAGTAGCTTGTATACCGGCTCCCCTATGTCTCAATTGACGAGTATGGTATTTTCTTTGTAGCTTAGTGCAAGTGTCCATCTGCTCTGTCGTTGACTGGATGTGTTTTGGATGGCATCAGATGCTGACATCGAAGGACGCGAACTTCGTGGGATACACGTACAAGAACTCGGATGTGCTGAAGGGAATGATGAATTCACCAATTGGTACGTGGGGTTGCAGTGTTAGGATAGCATAGCTTGATGTGGGCCAGTGCTCTAATTGTGTGTTTTTGCACATGATCTGAGGAGAATACAATCGTTGTTTGTTATGGTGAGACGTTTCTAGGAATATTTGTAATGAGTTATGTGTATGTGAACAGCTGAGCTCAAGAAGAAGCCTCAACCGAAGAGACCATCTATCGTGTCACTGTTCGGTATGTTCTGCTGATCTCTTAATTTGTTTGTGAGGAGACGAGATTGACATTTTTCTCAATCGAGGCTATCCTGTTCATTCTGCTTCTAACTGTTGGTATGATCAACACGAAACATGTGATTGCTGAAACTCGTACTCGATTTTCACCGAATTCAGGTGTATGCACAGATAATGCAAACGCAAGTGCAGCATCGAATGGCGAAAGCACTAACGACACACATATGGATGTGTCATTTGGCCAGTGTGACGAATCTCGCTCATCATCATCGGTACGGAATCCTCAAGGGTTCAAATGTGGTGGAAGCGGTAGTAGATGACAAATGCTCCGTGAGCTAGAGGATAGTCATTGGAGCTCGTACATGTAGAAGTAGTGGTGACAGCTTGATATTCTTGTGCTGCACTGGGTTTGGTAAGTGGATGAACGCAGTCTATCACGGTCAAATTGTGTAGCTGCACAGGGATGTGTCGTAAGTGCCAGAGATGAAAATAATATGCTAAGACTGGGAAGAGGTAATGACCTAACTCACTAGGATTAGACTGACGAAATGGTGGCTCTGGAACTGATTGAACTTCAGTTTTGTATAAGTTAAAGGTAGGTGGCAGAAGAGTTTGGTGCCTTATTCTGGTAGATGTTGTATTGTGTTGTAGTGTTCGTATAATTTCGTGGAGAGGTGGTCGTTCAGAAGGCTTGTATATTTGACCCACGCAGTGCTATTCACTCACTATATGGGTCTTACTTTCACTTCAATAGAGTTTAATCATGTATTGAAGACTCGCTTGATTCTTTTTGTTCATGGAGGGTGGAACAGATGTTACAAATCTGATATGTCTTATAGGAAAGCGACTGGACGAGGGAATGCGTCCATCGAAGTTGTTTAGTCGTGATCTCTTTCATTGTTACCGAAATTCTGTTTTGAGGTTTGAGGGGGAGTGGAACAAACAGTCTACCTTCTTCATATGTGGAGAGCGGAGACTGTAACATAACAAATATGCAAGTACCTTGATACTTGTAGAATCATAGTAATAATCATCGTCTCGAACTACAACCACAAAAGTCACCCACCCTTAACTAACATCCTAATCTTAGAGATCGACTTTCTCCATACACACTTGTGAAGAACTATCTTATCATAAACTTTTTACCACGAAAGACGCAAGAAAGCAAGCGTCTGCAGTCGCCACAAAAGTACTAAATGTGTCCTGAGTTTAGCAGCAAGACAGCTTGCAGGGATAGATGCTCGAAGGCGTTATGTTCATGTCAAAATATCCATAATCCCGCTCTCGTTTCGAAACGCTGTTCTGTATGTATGGGTTCACCATCTTCGTATTCTCTAAAAATCTCCGCCAGTGATTAAATGTAAATCCCGGGGTAATTACTTTACAAGTATCTGCCAGTCGTTACACAACTTTCAAGTTCATCCTGATTTTGTTCATTCGTTCAGGTGCTCGTTTTGGATATGGCAATGGACAGGCTGAAGCACGCACTTGTACCTTCTGATGAAATTTCGTAGCTACTAGAGTATGTAGACTTGGTGGAGAAGATAAGCAACGAGTTTCGGCATGGTACTGGTAGGGCGATCAACAATAATTTGAAGGTAATATAGATATATCTTCATTGTCGAGCAGTTATAGTTATGTGTTCAATCTGTAAGAAGTGATCATAGATCTTTGAATTGAGAGTGCTAGTCGAATTTTTAACCGCCATGAGTTACATCGTCAATCATGCATTACATCGACAATCATGCATTACATCGACAATTCCCTTGGAATGCCAGTATTCCAAGTTATATATTGCCAGACTAAGTCTTGCAATGATACACAGTTTCCAAAATGGCTCGTTCTTGGAGCATATCTGGAGCATTGATCCCCAACACCATCTTCATGAGATAGGGTTTTTTTATGCATGATACGGTTGGACTACCTAAAAGCGCCAGGGAACCCAAAAGCGCGCTGTACCTCATTTGTAGATTGTGAAAATACAGATGTACCTCATTTGTATATAACGCAATTGGGTCAAATCTTACTTAGTACTTTGGAATTTTGTATAAAATTCACAAATGCAAATTACATGTTGCAAATTTTTGCAATCCTCCTGAAAACCTATTTCGAATGTGGTCATAATTTTATTTTGAATTTACTAGTGCTAAAAATAGGTCAGATCTCTTAAGTTGGTGCTTTTAGGACACTCAACCTTACCTCTGACTAGCTAAGTTGGATCTGATGCGTGTCCATTTTGCAGAAACGCCACATATTGCCTGATGAAGTTTCCAGGTACCTTGCTAGTATATGCTGGGTCCCTCAGACGAGCACCTCTAAGTTAGGTGCTGCGGTGCAAGTCTTTTTTAAGTCGAGGGGTTCTTGCTCGAGCATGAAGGGCATGACGATGATGTGAACAATCAGATAGAGGCTGCCACTAGTAGAAAAGAGGGGGGTTTGCAACGTTACAACTTTTGTGTAAACGTTGCTCAAGTCTAGCAACGTTTCAGACTTGTTTGAGCAACGTTATTCAATCAGCAATGTTATTCGATCACTAAGCAATGTTATTTATAATTTAGTTGAAAACGTTGCTTATTTTCTTGAGAACGTTGCTCAAGAAAGTTCCAAAACGTTGCTAGACTTGAGCAACGTTTACACAAAAGCAAAGTTTGTAACGTTGCAAACCCTCGTCTTTTCAAGTAGTGTATGCACCCTCAGGCATCTGCCGAATATCAAACTTACAGAGATCTTATAACACATGAGATCTCAAATAGTGCTTAATTGCATTTGGAAACGAATATATAACTGACGAAGTGCAACATTTATGTGTGAGAAAAATGACAACCATGCCATTGTTTGAGGGGAGTAGATAGAGTAGATGTGAAAAAGAACAAATCGACTGGTGCGTATGGTGGAAGCTAATATGTCATTACAATGTAGGAGTCTTGGACAGTTAGAAGCTCGGTAGTCAAAGTCAAAGGCATCTTTGGCATCTGTGGCAACAAAGCATCGATCTTCTTCTCCTTTCATCTCGGGCGCTTGTGTGGGGATGGATCAATGGAAGCATAATCTGGCTAGCGCTTTTGAGGCTCGGTTGCGCTAGGCGCTCTGCCCACCACCATCCCTCCAATCCCGACTCCTGCAACTTGCACTTCCTTGTTTCTTATTGGCTCCTTCACCACCGCTAATGTAGTCTCAACCTTCTCGCCACGAACAACTACTAGATGCTTGTTGTCATCCCACTGAAGCAATGTCGCCACATCTTCGTGTAGCATATTAAAACTCAAATACTGCGGGCGACTCTTGGAAGTGCCATCTTTCGCACTGCCATCTTTCGTACCGAGCTTCGCACTACCATATTTGGTACCAAACTTCACATGCTTTATCTTGTAATGTTCGTCAAGAAAGCCTTGCTCATGGTTGTTTCTCTACAACCCCCCAAAAGTATCATGCCCTTCAACAAGTTACCATTCAATCGAATTGATTGAGGTTGATTATGGAGCGATTATGTGATGATAAAAAATGAAAAGCATATAGAAGTAAACATAATATCTCCCATTGCTTAAACATGATAATGTTCTCTCTTCTTTGGAACCAACGCCTCCTTCTTAAACATTGTAGAAACAAAATCAACACGTAATTCGTTATAATGGCATTATTCGACTATAAGAAAACCCTGTTTTTTGTGATGTCTTGTGTAATGTCTAATGTATTTTGTGATGTCTTACTGTCTTAAAAGATGTCTTCGAAGACGGGAGGATGTCTCTACGTCTAACGGGCACATTTTGGATTGGAGGGGTATGAAGACATCACCAAACAAAAAGATGTTGGTGAAGACATGGATATCTTTGAAGACATCTCGATAGACATCAAACTCCCACGTTGGCAAGGGATTTTGGACTAGCAAGGTAAAAACGACCAAAATTTACCGGTAGACAGGGTAAAAAGCATTTCTAATGTTAAAAGAGTAGGTGAATGGGCAGCGGTTTTCAAAAGTAGGAAAAAAGCATCACACTTTTGTTTTTTCTTTTTTTTTCTTTCTTTAATGCTAAATCATTATGTGACGTGGCAATACTGAAAATACTAATTTCAGGCTATTCTCAATATTTTTTCATTGGTCTAAATTTTTTTGTTATTAACCCTTAAGCGGGCCGAATGTTGATTTTCGACATTCTGGATGACACCACGGATGTTTGAACGCTCCCCGCCTTCTCGTCGTCGCGATTTTTCATCCATCGATTTTTGCCCTTTGTGGGTAAGTGGGGAATGTTTATTGTAGGCTTTACTGCCCTTCCAAATTTTATTTTCACAATTTACAATGGCGATTTTAGTGGCAGAATTCTTGGTTTTTTCAGGAGTTTCCTTCGTTTTGGTGTGAAGTTTTGCCATTTGGGCATTGAAATGGGGCAGTTGGGCATGGGGGCTAATTTGCAAAAGAAATATTAGTGGAAAGAGGGATTTGGGAAGATAAGTCATAATTTGGAAAGAAGTGGGAGGATTAGTGCATAAATGCAACTGTCATGGCGGTTGAGCCACCAATTTCAGCCCCCATCACCAATTTGAAGGGCCCAGCCTTAGAGTATTGAACACCATGAACTTATTCAAATTCAAACTTCTTGCCAACATAATTTCTCCGTGCCAATCCTATCCAGCATCAATACTCTAATGGAAATTTGCATCATATGGTAGCATCCATCAATTCACATTCAAAATTCAAACCACCACAATCACACCTAAGATATCACATCAATCAATGCCATAATTTTTTAGTTTCAATTTGAATGTACATGAGTTTTCAAACAAACTCCTCCTCAGTTGTGTCCAACACACGTTCCTCCTATTTCTATCTAACACATATAATGGAGAGTTCAAAAGAGAGGTTGCTTCATGATGCAAGGGAGGAGTTAGTAAGATGGGCTACAATTGACAAGGGTTTGGGGGAGCAACAAGTGGGTTTTTAGTTAGAGCTTTTGGATAGAGATGTGTTACTCAATTTGCCATGTTCAAACAAGGTTGACAAACGTAATACCTCTGAGGGAATTCGTCACCTGTTCTATCACCATGTTAGCAATATTTTAGGATGGAAGGAGAGGGTTTGTGAGGGAGATCCATTAGGAATTAGTTCTCTATTATATTCTTTGATTCGTCAAATCTGGCCTACTGAACACCATGCTAACAACGAGGAGCACAACACACCAAGTATCAAGGGAGATGGGGGAAGAGGAGACAATCAGCAACTTCCAGGTATGCTTACATGTCACCAAATCTTAGTAGCATAGAATTTCCATAGAAATTGGGTTTCAACGAGCTGGGAGGATGGTATCGAGGGTCAACAACGAAGAAGGGCAGGCGTCTGCGAGCTGCTCCCATCGGACAGCAAAGGAAGAGATCTCGCCCAACGGCCGCGAAGTCCACCGACAGCTCCTCCATCGGACCAGAGCGGCCGCGAAGTCCAGACCAGCTGCGGTCAGCATGCAAGGAGCCAACAAGCTGTTCCATCGGAGGGAACCCCGGCCGACAGCGAAGGGGACAGCGGCCAGCGGAGCGTGGATCCACCGACAACAATGAACACTGCAGCGACTTCGGAGGAGGAGAGCGAACAGCCCGGGAGGAGCGACCGAGCGAAGCGACCCAGCCGAGCGGAGCGACCCCGGCCGGCAGCAGCTTGGAGGGGAGCCAGCGGCCGGGGATGGGAGGGTCATCGGCGGCGAGCGAACGGAGCCACCTGCGGAGCCGTTGGGGACTTCGGCCGACAGCAGCTTCGCCGAGGATTTCGGCAGCGCTCCCCGACCGCGCGACCTCCGTCTCCACCGACGGCGCGGACAGCGCACCCCAACCTGTTCGACCTCCACCGACGGCGCAATTTTACAGCGACGGCCCGGATAGCGCTCCCCAACCTCGGTGAGGATCTCCACCGACGGCCCAGTAACCCAGCGACGTGGGAGTAACCCGCCTGCAGCAACAGGAGGGGGAGGATCAGTTCGGGGGGGTCCTAGACGCTGTGCAACAGCGTTCAAAGATCCAGCGTGCACCAATCTCATGGACCTGCAACGAAGCCATCATGTCATGAATCTGCCACAAGAGATTATCGAGCCTCTAGAAGTTAGAGTATTGCAAAGGCAACGCATAGATCCAGAAAGTGAGATTGGAGACGAAGAAGAGGAAGGATTGATTCGATGGGTTAGGGAAACAAACTACTAGCGATTTTGTGTGTCCAATGTCAGCAAGATTGATATATGTGGTGCAAATGAACAATGAAACTAAGCAAGTGCCATTTGGTGAGATTGCTCCCATCTTTGCTCATACCATACTGCAGGAAACACAGGAAGAAGAATGCTTGGGGGAACCTGAAGAACCAGGGCTTGATTCTGAAAGCGATTTAGAAGATTCAGACAGTGGAGAAGAACTGGAATTCTTACTCCTAAATGATGACCTTGGCGGGGCGGGGAGTCCTGCTCGACGGGCGACCTGTGCTCCATCGCAGGGAATTTCGGAGACCAACGGTCATAGGGCACCTACCCCGGCCAGGCCAGCCCGGTCATCGGACCAGCCAGCGGCGCGGAGGGCAGAGACCCCGGCCAGGCCGGCCCGGTCATCGGACCAGCCAACCAGCGCGGGGCGGCGACCGGCCAGCCGGCGGTCATCCGACCACGGCCAATGGCGCTGGAGGGCTACGACCCCGGCCAGGCCAACCCGGTCATCCGGCCAGCCACCGAGGCAGTGTTGGGCTACGACCCCGGCCAGCCAGGCAGCGTGCAACGACTCCGGCGAGCCAGCCAGGTCGACGATTTATTTGGATGGTGGAGCGGTGTTGGGCACTCCAGCGGGCCAGCAACTGGCGAGCTCCAGAGGGTTCGGCCCTCCATGCACCTCGACGGGGTTGGGGGGGGGTCAGCCTCCAGCTTCCAGCTCGACGGATGCTATTGGAGTGGAAGGTATGGGGAGAGGGACCCGCCAGCCCGAGCCCATTGTGGGCCACAATCAAGTCTCCCATGCGAGAAAGCCCATTGTCGGGCATAGCCCCGTATCACATTCGAGTTTTGATCATACAAGGGTAAGTGGGCCACATGGAAGGGGCAGAGGAAGGGGTGTAGGAAGGGGACTAACTAATTGGGATGTTGGTCTAAGTTTCAAGGAATGCTTTGAAGACAAATATTGGGGGAAATTTCGATCAACTTACACTCATGATAAAGTTGTTTTCACCGGACCTAGTGAGGGTCCTCCACGTGTTTTTAGGAAAATCTCTCCCGTGTTAGACTTGTTCCACAAATTCTTCACTAGGAAGACTTTGAGGAAAATAATGAGAGAATCTAACCGGTATGCCGCTTCTATTGACCCGACCACGGGAATGACTAGGGGGCCAAAAGATTGGTGGAGTTTGACCGTGCCGGAGTTGGAGGCATGGTTGGGCATTAGTATACTAATGGGGTTAAAAATTTTACCTAACCGTAGATGCTATTGGAAAAGTAGCGAGAAATTTTTCTATTGTCATACTATTGCTAACACTATGAGCATGAAGAGGTATGAGGCTATAACGAAGTGTTTACATATTCATGATGATTCCATGGCCCTCATGGATAGAAATGACCCTAACTTTGAGAAATTAGTGAAGTTGAGGTGGCTAATTGAGGAGGTGAGGCACCAATGTGTGTCAAACTGGAATCTTGGTCAATACGTAACCGTTGATGAGCTAATGGTGAGATACAAGGGAATCTACGGCCATGGCATGAAGCAATACATGCCTAACAAGCCGGTAAAATTTGGATTCAAGATTTGGGCGGCCGCAGATTCGAAATCCAAGTACCCTTACAACTTCCATGTCTACACAGGGGCGGATTTGAAGAAAAATCTTCGAACGGCGAAACCGGGGGAGGCAAAAACGGGGTACGAAGTGGTGATGGGATTGATGGACGGATTGCATGGGCGGGGCCACGTTGTCGTCACCGACAACTTCTTCGCTTCACCGAAACTCTTCGTCGATTTGCACTCCTTGGGCACATACGCCACGGGCACCGTGCGTTCCAACCGGATTGGTTTGCCGAGCGACTTGGTGGACAAGCGGAGATGGGTGAAGCAACCCCAAGGGAGCTCCGATTGGCACATGCATTGCACCGGTGCGTTATGTTTTCTTGTTTGGGTAGATAAAAAACCGGTGCTTTTATTGTCAACCCATGCGGAGCCGTTGTCACCGGATCCGGAGGTGCCTCTCACGGTGCCCCGTTATACTCGTGGGAGGACGGAGCACATACCCACCTCTCCTATCCACTTGGAGTACACCCGCATGATGCGGGGTGTGGATGTGAGTGACCAACTCCGGGGAGTCTACACGGCCTTATCCAAGACCCACAAATGGTGGCATAGGATATTCATGTTTTTGGTAGATTTATCAATTACGAATGCATGGATCATTCACAAGCGGGAGAGTTTGGATTTGGGGCTTGGTGCTATGAACCATTTAGACTTTGTCACGGCATTGGCATTCTCTCTCATGGAGAATTGGCGGCGGGACCGGATGGGCGTGGTCTCTCTATGCACTTATACCCCGAGCACTCATGGGCTTGAGAAGGTTCCCCGAGCTAGACACCAATGTGCCACGTGCAAAGACAAAAAAACTTACAAATTATGTTTGCAAGGATTGTGGTGGTGCATGGTATCACATGGGGGATTGTTTCAAGAAGTCACACTTTGTACTCCGAAGGTAGTGGGTTATTCATCTAAATGTAAGATCCCATTTCTTCCATCTTCTTTTGTTTATATTTGGCTTGTCTTATCTTTAATCTTTTTAGCTATGATTTTAGAATATCAATGAACTATACCAATGTGTTTTTTTATCGATTGAAATACTCCGGGGACTCCTGCTTTGCAAGTCCGGGGACTCCCATGCGAGAGAGCACCGGGGATTCCAGCGTGGCGAGGCATGGGGGGATTTAGTAGCGACATTTGTTTTGCCAAGATGATGGCGGGGCATCGGTCGGCGGCAAGGTGGGGGGGGGTGATCACAAGCTCAGCCCATTCCACGACAGGCGGACGACCAAAGAATGGGGCTTGTGGCGGTGCCCCCGACCCCTTCCACAACGGCGGGCTTCCTCGCCACCGCCCGACCGAGCGGAGCGCCCCATCACGGAGCATCGACGGCTCATAACGCTCCCCTCTTGTGTAATCCAAATGGGGGGGACGGGTGTGGCGGGGGCATCGGATCGGCCCTTTTGGGGTTTGGTCCAAACCGTTTCTAAACCTGATGACCCTATTAGATGGTGGCGGACACCTTTATCCGGAAGGACAAATTTTATAGTCTCTTTTAGCTATCCTCCCATTATTTTTGTGTTTTGTGTGTTCTTCTTTTCAATCTATCTTTATAAAAGGTCGCCCCTCTTACACCAACTCTTGTCCACGGAGGACAAAAGTGTGGGTGGGCAGCCTTGAAACACTATTGAGAAATAGCTCTTTCCTCAACCCACATGCGTTTCAAATAGTACTATGTGCAAATGGAAGCTCACAATTATGTTTTTTTTTTTTTGGAATAGCTCCTTTGCTTCATGCCGGATATTATTGTACTTGACCAAATTTGATTTTGAGGGAATTCTTGATACGACTTTTCACTCCAAAGTCTAAACTTGGTGACTGCCCCACTATTTTCAACCCCCCATTTTTGCCTTCAATCATGTGGATGAAGTACCCCCCCAACTCCAAATGGCATGAAACTTGGCATTTCAACTATTTACAAAAGGGAGAAGAAGATCCTACGGTTAGAATTTAAGTTTACTGCCTCTCTTTTCTTTTAACGACCTTGACATTTTTTCACAAATTGGACCCCTCTCCAACTGCCCCGATGGATTGAAACGTTTAGGGGTTAAAATATATAATTATATTTCAATAAAAAATATATTTTGTAAATTTTTATTATATTCAAATAAATTAGAATATAATAATTATGTAATTTTTTTATGATTTAAAAATATTTAAATATTTAAAAAAAATATATATAAAATATAATATCTAAAAGATAACAATGGTGCCGAAAAATAGAATTTCAAAGTAAAAGTAATTTCGTGTATATTTAATCCTCAAAAAACACGTGTGCATAGATTAAAAAAGTTATTTACAGCACTTTATCTACATGGCAACAAAAACTCCACGTCGGACCAGTTGACAAGTCATACAACATCTAGTCAGATGTCTAACACGATGTCCAACTTACCATAACTACAGTCAGGCATGAATGTCCGCGTAGACATCTACTCGGATGTTTATGAAGATGTTTTGCACGACATCCTCCTAAACGTCATTTACTAAAAAGCGGCAGTACTTAAGGGTCTCTTAAGAATAATATCAACTTTTTCTCTTACTGCTTGTCCTCCATTGGCGCCGGTCTCTGATTAGGCTCTGTCTCTAATAACCCTCAATCCTCGTATACTTAAAGAAAATATAAAAAGAAAATAAAAACAATAAACAATATTTTTTGGCTTACTTCAAGAAGGAATAAACCCCTAAACGTCCCTAGTGTCGAAAAACGACATTTTGGATGAAGGGTAGAAACTTTGAAGCCATAACTTCATCATCCAAACATCGTTTTTGACAAAATCACTTGGGTTAGGTCACAAATCAAGTTTAGTTTATGTGGTAGAAATTTCAGACTCATAAAATAAAGTATGAATAAATGGCATGAATTTTAGTGAAGGCAGCTTTTGTTTTTGGGTTTTCAAACATTTGGCATGTTTTACCATTGCATGCCAATTATGTGAAATCTAAAATAGTTTTTTCATGATTTTTTTTCATAGGTTTGATATTTAGATGCATCCCAACAACTTTGTAGTTGGAAGTTTTTTGATCTAAATAACTTTGGTATTGGCTTTGCAATGATGTTTCTACAATGAAAAAAGTGAAAAAATGGATGATTTTTGAAGAGCTAGATCTCCTTTATCCACCGTTAGATTTTGACTTTATTTTCTGGGATGGATTCCAATTATAGTCTATTTTAAGTGGTAGAAATCTTGACCCAATCGAGGATATATTGAAGAAAAGGCATGAATTTGAGTGCGAGGGGTCTAGTTTTGGACTATTTTTCCTTTGTAAAATTTTTGGCAGTTTTCACGACTACAAGGCTACTATTTGAGCCAAGATTTTTTTTTGATGAATTTTTTTGGTACAAGAGTGTCTTTGAGATAAAGATGAACAACTTTCTAGTTGCTGATTTTTTTATTACAAATTTCATGTTGGTAGTACTTTCACTTCAAAGTGGAAATGATGATATTTTGTATCCTGTTTTGCGCACTAATATGTTATGATCTCGCAATCTATGAGGTCCCATGAGTCAAGTTTTGGTCCACATGATCTACTACAAGTCTATTACAAGTTTGTACGGTTGAGATCTGAATAGCTTATCTTTATTTTCATCTATATCACTTTTTTTGAAAACGAGTTTTTGGCTAAAAATACCCCAAGGACGTTTAGGGGTTAAATATTATTGATTAATTAATGATTACTTATAGTCTAATGGCAAGATTATACATTACTCTATCATCAACAACCAATATTATACAAAATTAAGCAAATTTACAAGAAATATGAATTTATGAAAGTAGCTTCTTAATACAGTTTAGGAGACAATTCTAGAATAGAATTAGTATTAGGAAAGTTAGTTGGAAAGTTAGTTAGGGTAGAAATAAAAGGTAGTTAAGTGTTTGAAAGATTGCCTATCACCATGGAAGACTATAAATAGTCTCATGATTGTAATCCCACATTTTTTCTATCGATAAAGATTATTTGATTTGTTGTGGAAGAAACTCTAAGACTTACAATACATGCTTTGTTGTGGAAAGAACTTTAAAGCATGTGGTATTTGATTTGTTGTGAGGGAAAACAAAAAACCTTTTATAGTTAATATGTTGTGGTTGAAACCCTGAAAATGTCATCAGATGTTTATGATAATGTCTGCAGGGATGTCTAAGATGACGTTCATGAAAATATCTAACATGATGTCTATGAAGATGTCGAAGATGACATCTACGACAGCATCCAGAACCATTTACAGGGATGATTTTCATTGACTTCAATGAATGAACAGAGGCGGCTAGGGTTTGCTGCCGCCGCCATAGTTAGGTCATGAGACCTTTAAGTAGAATTAGAGGCCGCACGAAGCTCATTTTTGCCTTTATTTTTTCAAGGAGTTAGTGTTTGGAGTGTAGAGGCTAAGGTTTGCTTCTTCATGTGGCTAGGGTTTGTTGCCGCCGCCATAGTTAGGTCATGAGATCTTCAAATGGAATTACAAAGCTCATTTTTGCCTTAGTTTTTCCAAGGAGTTAGTGTTTAAAGTATAGAGGATTTCAAAATTGTTTCCTTTCAGTTTCAGAATGATTGTTAACTACAATAAGAGGATAGTATTTGTAAAAATCCAGTAGCTCTCAAGAGTAGGTTTCTTTCTTCATGTGGCTAAGATTTCCTACTTAAGAGGTACTGGATTTCAAAAGCATCTTGTACAAGAAATCCTAGGACTTGTAGTATTTGATTTGTTGTGGAGGAAACCCTAGTACTTGTAGTATTTGATTTGTTGTAAAAGATGTCTATGATAATGTTTGCAAGATGTCTTAGAGCATGTCTATGAAGATGTCTAAATGTGTTGATGAAATTCTGTTTTGGAGGGTGGGACATAAGGGGTCGGGGCAGCAAATCAGGATCTGAGTGTCACATCCCTTTCAAAAGGATGCCCGAACACCGTGGTGAGCCAAGAGGACCCCGGGAGTGACGTCCCGGGCTTGGCAAGAGACAAGGTGAAGTGACTAAGGGGAGTCCCGAGCAAACAGCACGCAATGGCGTCGTGCTCGGGACGAACTTGGTGGTGTGCTTTACATGGTTGGAAACCTTGTTTAAGCACGCACCCATAGGTCCAAAGAACGCGCGATTTGGAGTTGTGAGTCATGAGATATGGCTCTCCAAAGTTGGAGCGCGTTCCGGGACACTCCGGGACTCGGGAGTGTTACCTTTCGGGACTCAAAATGTCGTCCTTCTTGGATGGCGGCATGTTGCATGTCTTTGGAAAGCTTTAGACAAGAGCTTTCCAAAATGCTAAGGCTCGTGAGGAGCAAAGCAATGCTTTGGGAGATATGGCTCTCAAAGCATCGGGACTTCGGGACTCCGGGACTGCTGCCTCCCGGGACTCCCGAATGTTCAGAGGAGCATAGCTCCCACATAGAAGCTCCGATTGGGACAAGTGAGAGTCTATCGACATCTACTCAAAGAGTAGATGTCGAAAATGGGCTCGCACGTCCCATTTGGATAACTAAGCTACAAGTTAGCCCGAGAAGAAGATACGGCCCGTTTTTGAGACTAAGGCAAAAACGGGTGGTCTTCCAAAACAAAAGTGTGTCACGGAAGGCCCCTCAACACAAGAGGGGGCCTACCAAGACTCAGAGAGTACTATGAGGAGGGGTGGTCTCCTCCTCACTTCCACATGGTGCCGAGGAGAGCCGGGGTGGCTCTAAGGGTGAGGCTTGGGATGGAGCCTCACTCCCGCACCTGGGGCACTATGGGATGCTTGTGGTGTGCATCCCAAACATTGGGTTGGAAAAGTGTCCCGCTCCAAACTAGTCCCGTGAAAAGTAGTGCCGGTTTCCGGTAATGTCCCGAATGAAGAGTGTAGACATGAATGGAAGGGGACTAGTGGGAGTTGGACAATATGCAGGGCGGTTAGCTCCGGGGTGAGTAGTGCCACCCTTGGGAGGAGCTTGGACATGTGTGGAAGGCCGCCCCGTGCCACCAAGTGGCATGCCCATGTGTTTTGTGGAAGTTCCGGTTTACGGGTTCCGGGTAATGAGTTGGGGGAGTCAAGGTGGGTTGGACACCTTGACTAGAAATGGTGCTAACATTGTGTGTGCTTGGCATGTGCAGTGTTAGCTAAGTTGTGGCCGGTTGCTACCAACAAAGTAAGCCGTGATTCCGCTACCAAGTAAGGCTTACTTGAAGAAAAAGAGTTGGGAGTAATTAGGGCCGCGACACTGAGGCCGCGAAGCGACATGCGTGCTTGTAGGTGAGTGAAACAGATGTATGCATAGATGTCTTTAACGTTGTTTTTAATGATGTTTAGAAGGATGTCTGAAGAAATGTCTAAGAAGATGTTTGCAAGAATGACTAACTGTGTCGATATCTTGAGGTTAGGAAGTAAACCATCTCAACCTAGGTAGTGCAATTAAATGGAATTAAATCAGAATTTTTTACCTTTACAAACCCTTCTTTAAATGCAATTGATATTGGCCTATTGAATATGTGTAGCGGCGGGACATGCACATGACCATATGGGTATCGACATCAAGCGATGGTAGTGGAGGGACTTACGGAGTTCAGATTGTGGGTGCGTAGTATATCGTAGTTGTTGACAGGCGTATTTGTAAATACTCTAGTTTTGTGTTATCTGAGGTTTTAATGACCTCAGCAATATATGTTTGACTCATACTTTTTGATGTGATAGTGTTTACAGTTGATGTTATGTGAGACGTCTGTGGATTACGGATCTGATGACTATATAAATATCTAAAAATGTCATTCTAGATGTCCTTTCATATGCCCAGAAAATATCAATAGTAACATTGTTGCAAACATCATGTCTAACACAAAACGTTTACATCGATGTCCTACAAGATGTCGCTACAAACATCCGAGCAAACATCACAAATTTAATAAGGTCATCAACCTAAACATCATTCTACGCACTGAAAACATCTTATAAGACATAAAAATTGTCTCCTAAGATATCTTGTAAGACATTGCATACGTCTCGCAAAACATCTTGTACAACATCTAAGATGTCTTGCAAGACATTTAAGTTGTCTTAACTGATGTCTAAAACTATCATGATAGGAGCATAAAACCTCCGGAATATGCTAACGTGACATGCCACGTCAGCTTCCCGGGTCCACGTCAACTTTTCCCGCGTGCCACGTCGAATTTTCCCGGGTGCCACATCAGATTTTCCCAGGTGCCACGTCTGATTTTCTCGGGTCCACGTAGGATTCTGGCGCCGCCATGTCATCTTTCGTGGGACCATGTAAAATTCCACATCATGATGAATTTCATCCCTATGTGGCACTGCCCGTTCACTTCAAACTGATGTGTCATCTACGTGGCACCCACGTGGCACACTTTTTACCCTTCCAAAATTACCTTAAAACATCTTCGATCTTAAGACATCTTCCTGTTATTTAGATGTCTGCATAGACATTTGTCATGTCTAGGATGTCTTATCGTCTATAAGACATCCGAATTAATGTCTACATTGTCTTTATAGACATCATTTACAACATCACTAAAAACGCAGGTTTCTTATAGTGTTCACTGGTTTTGAGAAATGTGGGTTTAGCTCGAGTCGAGCTAAATGTACCCACACAGTACATTTGGCTCAACTCAAGCTCAATTTGATAATCTGAATATTCCCATTATAACGAAATAGGTGTCAATCCTCCATCTTCCCTTTTGTGATAGTCGAATAGGAGCCTTTTCAAGATGAAATTGCAATCAACGTCAAAGGGAAAGCCTTTAAAATAGGCTACTATTATCAAAAACTAGTTGTCTAGGAGTCTACAAAGTAGTAGAGCAAAGGAGCTAATGTACTTAGGGTGTGCAAGCTAGAGTGCAAACGCCAAACGAAGGCCTAACCATGATCACCATATGAAATTTAATGTTGAGGATGACTTTGCGTAAACGTTTGATCAACATTTTGGTACTTGTTCAAGCATTGTTTCAACCTCATATCTACACAATTGTAACGTTTCTTCTCTAAACGTTTTGAGCAACGTTTTTGTACTTAAGCAACATTCTCAACCTCAAATCTACGAAATTATAAATAACGTAGCTTAGTGATTTGGCGACGTTGCTTATTTTCTTGATAATGTCGTTGAAGCAAGCTCCAACATGTTGCTTCACATTATCAATGTTTCAGGAAAAAACTTTTCAAGGTACCTGGGGTACAAACCGCTCTAGCAGTAGTACGTAAAGCCTCATCGCCACGCTTGCCCTATCAGCGGCTCTATAGTCATGTTCGTGAGGAGGAGTATAGCAACTACCCAGGGCAAATTCCAAGTTTCCAGAGTTCGTGAAGAAGCTGATTATCAATAGCAAAAATTCCCTAGTAAGATCTATATCCTCGTCGATTGCATGTTCTTTGTCACTTTTTACAGTTCGTGAAGGAGCTGATTTTCAATTGCACGAATTCCCGGGTAAGATATTGCATGTGGTTTGCCGTGAGTGCTGAATTTGGTGCAATGTGATGGTGGCGGGAGTTGTCGTGGGGATTTGTGAGTGAGCATGGGGTGAGTTGACAGAGCATGTCTCATTGCTAGGAGCGAAAGGGCATTTGCGTGTGCTGAAGCTGAAGATTACGGCATTTGCGTGTGCTGAAGCTGAAGATTACGGCATTTGCGAACTCTCAACCCAACCTTAATTTCCTTAAAATGGCAGTAATTTTGTGCCATTTTAGTAAGCCCTGATGAGCCATTTTGGTCGCATTCTAAGACATGCCGTTTTACTCGCGTATTGTTGAACTCAAGTTCAAAAATATTTATGCCTCCAATATGGCATGTTTTTCCATATCACACACATCCTACGTAATGTCAATTGATCTCTATAATATCACGGGAAATATCATAAAATCACACCTCATTTATGGTTTTCGACCTTTGAACGCAATCAAAGGGCAATATTTGTGAATAGGTGTTCAAATTCATTATTATTTCAAACCACCTTTCGGAAATAATTTGTCTAGAGGCAAATATATATGAACAGCCGTTTGATAACATTATTGTCTTTCAACGGCCGTTCACAAATATTTGCCCTTTCATGTCAAAAATCGACAAGAACCAATGTTATTGTTTTCATTTTAAGCACTCCCCGCCATTTGCGGAAATAATGCCATTTTGACGGAATTGAGATTACCCTACCAGTACCAAAACTTGGATTTGACAGATGGAGGGTATGAAAAATCGCTCTCAAGTATTTATGCAAAAGAGTTTTGATGAATAGCATTAGCAATCTCCCACATATGACAAAGCCGAGAAATCACATAAGCAAGTGTCTTTAGTGAGGCTTCTATTGCTAATGGCAACGTTCTAAGCTTTCCGAGTAAGTTTCGACACCTCTAATAAACCCTCACCTTCATCTAACTAACACCTCTTGCCAAAAAATCTATCAAAATTAGTTGTTTATGCAAATAATTGCCTTGCAAGGGTGATAACTGCCCTGCAATTTACAAAGGAAAAAGGGTCCAAACTAGACCGCTTGCACTGAAAGAATGTCATATTTTCCACAAATCAAGAAAATATTCTTATCACGATAATGAAATCCAAGTTAAAAATTAACCCAACAAGGACAGCCACCATCCAGCAGTAGAGAAGGGAGATAAAGTTTCTCAATAACTTATGTAGCTTTTGTACTTCTTTCAAATCATGTGAAGATATCAATATAAACACAATACCAAAATTATTTGGGCCAACTGAAAAGTTCTTAAAATTCATCTAAACAACCAGTTTTCTAGTCAACTGAAATTACTCCTCTTTTGACAAGAATTTCATAAATGAGTGAATTTGGCTTTTGCAAATTGTATTCAACTTGAAATCATGGTTATTCTATGGAATGTGAGATAGTCCTATTAGAGCGTGAGAAATGCGAGCTCAAAGTTGAGGACCCAATAAAGGTGGGCATGCCTTTTTGTGAGATTATTAAACTTACACCAAAATTTGAATTAGGGCACAATTAAGCTAAGGGTGTCCATAAAAGTTGTCCCCAGTACAATTTCAGCTCATGTAAGTGTGTCAAACATGTCCATTTTCTAAATGAAGTTAAGTATGAGAACACCAAATGTGGTTTCAATTTACAGCACTTATAGCCTACCGAAAAAAAGAAAATTTCATTCGCATTGAAGAATGTTAAGATTTTTTATTAGGTATTTTAGTTGAAAAAGTAAGTTGTGTCCTAATTACACAAAATCCTAAGAAACAATCATTCGACACATCAAATGATCACATTTTGATACCATTTTTGGATATGACTTACATGTACTTGTGCATTATATAAAATAGTTAGTTTGAAAAATAAAAAATTAATAAATTTTGCACCATGATGCCTGCAAATCCCACCAATATGCAATTTATTGTGGAGGGTTCAATGATCCAAAAATAAAAAATTTGAATAATTTTTTTTCTTAGGAATGTGCATCTTGATCCCAATTACATATACGATATTCTAAAATGATTTTTTACTCTTTATAATTGATAAAAATAGAAAAAATGATGAACTTTGGATGTTTCAACCAAATATCACCCAATTAGTCTTGACAAAAAGTGATACCCATACCTTGGCTGTGCCCATTAGTGTTGTATAGTCATTTGGAAATGTATGGATGTAACATAGGAAGGATGTAATATAGGAAGGAAGCAACATGACCATTGTTGTGAAAAAACATGACTATTGTCATATTTTAAGTGATTCCAAGGCACAAACTATGAAAAACATGACCATGTTGTGTTTCCAGTGACTTCAAGCAACAGACTACCTCAAAAACCGTCGACTCAATTGAAGATCCGTAAGCGGTTATCATCCTCCTAAATTTGCTATTCATATTTATTAAAGCCTCACCCTTTTAAGTGGAATGCCAAATCCGCTTGATCCGAAATTGGTTGTCATGATCCAAAAATTGGTAGTCATGCTTCAACTACTTGACTCGAATATTGGTTGTTAACATCATACTTAGTTAAAAGTATTACATGAAGAACTAATACTCGTTATACATAATTTGATTGCAATGGTAAAGCATGCCCCATGTTTAAAAACCTAAAGCTGAAGGTATCCTTACTAAAACTAGTGTTATTGATTTATATTAACAAGATGATTCTCCAACTTTTACAAAACAAAATGGACTTGATTCGGGATCCAACCCAAGTGATTTCGTCAAAAACTTTGAATAAAGGAGTTATGACTTTCCAAAGTTTCAACTTATCATCCAAAAGGTAATTTTACATTAAGGAGTTAATAGAAACTACACTTATGAAAATTGCACCAAACGAGTAACCCGTACCCAAAATGCCATGAAGAAACAATGCATAGGATTTAAACCAAGTGCAAATGTTCAAGATATAAACTCATTGATGAATTTTGGTCCAACTACACTCTTGAACGATTCACCCTCAAACGTAGTATGACGATCTCTTTAAGGATGTGTAGGAAACTTTGGTGTATTTGTCAACCATTACATACCAATTTCACGATTCCCTTCATCACTGTGTAGTTATGTTGCTTGGTGTCTGAACTACTATGGGAAACATACTCCTGCAATGTTGTGCAATGTGGTGTGAGGTCTTCCTTTCATCAAACTTTACAAATAATACGCCTGAAATTTTCTTAAACCCTGCAACTGAAATATATTGTGGTACTGAACCTCAAAATAAGGTGCACTACTCCTCTAGAAACATCATAATATTAGAATGTATAGAGAGCTTGAAACAAACATGAATTTTGTATTTCCCTCAAAGTCTCTCATTTGAACAACACAGTAATGAGTGGATATGATAACGAGCCTCCACTACAGACAAAGTTCATATTTTAAGTATTGCTATCCACAACCTAAACTTCAATCGGCTTTCATGCAACATTTGAATATGTCCAACCTCAAGTTTGTTATAAGGAATCAAAGAGTGTCATCAAAAACATCATGGGGTCATTGACCCTACCTAACATTGATTCCAACGCATAAAATTCTCCACTCGGAATGTTGAGAGACGGCCTGGGATGCATGGAGCCAAAGCTCGAAAAAGAAGGATCGAAGAAGAATGAAGCGTGCCAAAAAATGGTGATTAGAAAGTCTGTCAAGGGAAAATGACTTGGGATCTGTTGCTATTGTGTAATGGGTTGGGGCCGGTGGGCACCATGCGATCCGACTGGAAGCTTGCAAGCACTGATCTCCGCGGCTTCGTAACTCTACTACTCTCACCATTTAATGCTATTGACTTCGTTCTGGGTCTGCTTTGGATGAATTTCCGTGTCCATTGTTGATGACTCCTGCTATGTGAGTGTCCATTTAACTGCACAGATGCAACAACATCACACTCATTCTTAGGGGAAAAAACCGCAGTTACCTCCATGGTGACTTCCTAATTTCACAATTGGCTCCGAACCACTCTACCTGCCGTTACTCATGGAAAATGGTGCAGTAGAAACGAAGGGAAGGTGATGAATCTCAGAGTAAAAGCGAAAGGAGCTGTATTATGATTTATATGGCTTAAGAAAAGACTGAGCGACTGCCTGCTTGATGATTAGATATTGACAATCAATCTTAATTCTCTATACTAATCTGAAATCGTCACATTGGATTTGAGGATTTATATGCGATTCGTATTGCGATACAACATGACACCGAGCAGACACAATATTACCACATTTTGTCACTCTAGGAAAGTCCCAAATTAGTTTGCTTCTGTTGAATCACTGTAATTCTATAAGCCAGTGAACCAAGCAATAACTAAGCGACTCACATAGCTTTCTGTGTTTATCGCAGATTAATCGGTACACTAATTCATGATGCTACCGACAACTGAATGAAACCCACGAACACAATGATTGAAGGAAGGATAGCATTGAACATCCAATCTCAAACCCTGTAATCTCAAACTTAGAGCTCCTTTGACGATCATTACTCACTCATCATCGAGCTTCTGAGAAACTAAATAGATCTGTTCAGATGAGCTACTTGGCACGTGCGATCCTCGACAGGATGTCATGCACAAATCACCAAACATTCTTGAGAGATTGCAAGCATTGACAGTCACGATCCCCGACGCGAGAATCACTAATCTTCTGTCGAATGTCATGCACCTCAACACACATGCTTCGGAGGTAGCAAGCATTGGTACGAACCTCCGTCGACAGAAAGAAAGATTGAACTAGTTTTCTGCTGAAAACGTTAATATTCACAAATCACCGGAGATTAGAAGCATCGATCCGATACTATACAGGCTGGGAAAGAATCAGTATTGCTGAATGTTCTGTTGCAGAAATCATCAAACAAGATTCGAAGATTACGAGCACTAGTCCGATCCTCGACACGACAATCGATGGTTCTCTGATGAATGTCATGCACAAATCAAAGCATGGTACTGTACCTGAGAAACTGCTGCAGGTCGCCAGGAAACTGTTTCTTCTGCACGAAACCAAGCTTTCTAACTTCAGCAACAAAGCCATCAACAACAGTTTCATCATTCTAAGAAACCGACAGACACTCAGACGGAAAACTCACACTCACCTGGAATTGCAAGTTGAAACAACGGCTGGCTGAAAGTGATGAGCGCCACTATCGTTACAATCAACAGCATTGTAAACCCCCAGCTCACCGCCATTGTAATCAATCAATCTCTAACACTTGCAAAGGAATTGGAGCAGCTTAGGATTATATATAGATATATTTTAATAGAGTACAGAATCCCACTGTACGTCTGGATGGAAGTGTGTGTGTGGGTGGGTGTCTATCGGCGGCAGCCAAAATTGCAATCTTGGCACTACTGGTACTGGTGTGTACTGACATGCATAGATCGCAAGGGATCCGCGCAAGCTTGTCTTTCAAAAGAAGGCTAAGTGAGATATGGTTTTGTGCTATGTGAGATACGGTCACTCCTCCTCGCATTTTATTTTATTTTGGTTTTGTTTTGTTCAATTGATGGACATGCGAGGATGCATGAATGATGGTGGATGCGAGTGCCGCGTCAGAAAAATGTGGGGAGTATGATGGGGCATCTACCTGGTATTTTGCTAACAACATGATGTTAAAGGAAAATTGATGTTATTATGTTGTGTTGATGCATTTGATATTCTTGCTTTTGGATATGTGTCATTATCTTTGGATTGCGATTGAGGATAAAGCGAGGTGTGTGGCTTAACTACTTTGATGAAGTGTAAGCATTGCAACTTTTGAGATACTTCAATATCTCAAGCTTTATATTGTTGAGTATTATTCTTGACATGATTCAAGGCTAAGATTATTAGATCAATTATCACTGCTATTGCTATATTTGTTTGTTTTTTTTTTTTTTTTTTTTTACGAGGCAAGTTAACCAATTCTAAGTATCTCACATGGCATCGGACCACCAAGTTCATTTTTCAATAGAAAGCTATCGAAGTACCAAATAAAGAACAATTTTACAAAGTTTACAATGTGTACCTTATCGTATGTGGATTGCATGTTGCTCATGATACAAACATGTTGAATGCGGTAGATCTAGGCGGGATTTGGATATGGAGTAATGACGTACCAATGAATCTGGGAAGTGAGTAGTACAATGTGGGTTAGTGGGTACTCTTGTATGAATCCGTTTTTAAATGGAGAGCGGGCCATATGGGGGAAACATGGTACTACGGCCGGCAGTTGCCAAATTATTCACACTCTTCTTTCTTGTGTATGTACAGTCAAAGTTTGAATAAAGTGGGAATGCTTGTGTGCGGTGGCCATACAAAGATCCTGTCGCAATCCTTACAACTTGAGTTAGTATACCGTGATGAATGATCGAAACACAATCTCAAAAAGTATGATTAACCCAAAATCTTTTATACTTCTGAACTTGTGCCAAAAATGAGGGTGTGAGAAGATACCAATACATCGAGAAAATTAATGTGGGGAATTCTCAAGAATGTACAAAATTTCCCAACAATTGATCTTCAATAGGCACATTAACCCCTAAAGATCCATGATGTTTTGAGAGCTTGGAATCCCAACACTAACCACTATGTACTAATGGGGGTACGTCCAATAATTTTGGAAATTTTTAATAATTTAAACAGTAGGATCTTGAAGTAGACTACCATTGGTAGTAGTGTGAAAATTTTCAACCGTTGGATCATCACTAGATGTGAGATCATAACATTTGAAGTTGACTGTAAATTTTTTTTGGCCTTGACGGTAAAAGCCGAATCGGTGGCCGTGGTCGTTTAGGGGTTAACCAATTCACAAAGATTGAAAAATCTCGAATCAAATTTAGTCCAGAAGTTATGAATGAGTCCGGATTCATTCATTGTGGACATGGCATCTCCAAAAAACTCTCATTGCAATGATAAAGGTGAAGAACACATGTTGGTTTATTTTATTCTTCAAATGGAATTGTAAATTCATAACGTATCATTTACTTTGTGGCAATTTTCTATTCATGAGTGAAAGTTGGAGGCCACCTCACCTTCATAGGGCCATCTCACTGCTACAGCTTACCGACAAAAAGCAGGTACCTTAGAAATCATTCGGACATTCAAGCAAAAGTAAATGTCCCGGGGGCCTATCATGAATGAAGTTAATAATGATAATTGGCATGGCTTAATGTGGGCTTTTGTTGGTTTCTCTGTATTCCAGAAAGCCACTATTTGTGGACGGGCATCAACCCCTAAAGATACTTAAAATCCAAAAAAAAAAAAAAAAAAAAAAAAAAAAAAATCAGCCAAATTTGACTGTAATACTCTCTACAATTGCAAAGAATCAACAGTTCAAATTTGTAGAGTGATTAGTAGGCCAAGTTAACTTTGAGATCGTACAATAGAAGTTTCTAAATGATACTTAAATTGGGTTTGTTGGTCCTGCAGTAGAAGAAGGGAATTTAGGCAATTTTGCATCAAGGATCTTCTAGGGGTTAACAAAATGGTATTATGATTGACGTGAGTGAGATGCAAAGGCCACAAGGGCTCATACCTAGCTCTATCTTAAAAGGCTGTATGGAGTGGTACAAAACATGGTAAAATGGACACAATTAAATATTTGATGGCAGGATTTCTCTGATGGATGAATTAGTTTCTACTACATAGACCATGAATTTAAATGTGTCCAAGAAGTATTCTGCTGTCAGTTCAGAGTACGCAGTCATTTATTTATTTTTGTATAAATAAGAAAACATGTGTACATTTACAGTAAGATTTGGTTACTTCACACTTCACACGGTTTCATTCTGTAGTACAATGTAAGCAACACTGCAATGCTCTAAAGCGGCTACAAGGTGAATGCACCTTCCCCCAAATGTCTTATTTCTACAACAAACCGGCCATCAGAATACTTAAATTGTTATTTATATATATTCTAACTCAAACAATATGTAGCAAATGACAAGATTGTATCATCAATTGATTCTTTTCTGACTCGTGATCCAAGTATTACCTAAATATCACCCAAGTATCATATAGATATCACATGGGGATTAATGGGAAAAAAAAAAAGGGGATAATAGGATTGTGATAGAAACTTCTCAAATGTTGTGAGATACATGGGGTGGTTACGTAAAGGGGAGGCCCCCATTGGAGGGACTTCCGGCATGTGAGGAACCCGACTCGAGGAGGGCACGAGCCCGACTACGTAAAGGGGGAGGCCCCCATTGGAGGGACTTTCGGCATGTGAGGAACCCGACCCGAGGAGGGCACGAGCCCGACTAGGGAGGGACAGGAGCAGCTGGGAGCCCGACAATGGGAGCTTCACTCGGTGTAACCCTCTCCTAGAAAGAAAAATTTATTATTACGAGATCAAAAGGGGAAAAGTTTTGTGTAGGCACAGAGTCTCGTGTGAGCCTATACGAAACTACAATGCTTCAAGATCATTCCACAAAGGGAGGGCCGCACAAACCTCAAAGGTTTATTTCTAGGAGGGGGTTACAGGAGTAGGTGTGGTGCGCTCAAACGTGGGTGGTGGTGATGGGATAAAATAGTAGGCGGTAGCGCTAGAGGGCATTTGGAGACAGGCAAAGTGGCATGGCATGGCACCACACGAGCTCAATGTGTATTGTGGCTGTGCCTTTGCTTCTACTGCAGTGCAAGGGAAGGGGGGGCACAAAGGAAGGGAGGGGCTGACACCCTTGAAACCCAAGAGTGGCCTTACTACACTACACTTCACTTGAGGAAGGGAACGGAAATCTGAGCACCCTTGATCTGTTGCGGTTGCGGATGTCCTAAGTACAACCCACTCAGCCATGGCATGGCCTGGCTAGCTTGGAAAGTTACTGGCCAAATGTAGGAACTAAGCACCAATGAACCCCTCCTGCTGCCAGCCCATCCCTGCTCCTAACTTCCCGTTTACACCTTCACCCACTGGCCGCGGCACCCCCACCCCCCCCCCCCTCCAACAGGCCCTTGACCACAGTCACATTTGACCCCTCCGTCTCCGTCTACCGTTGCCCACTACTTGTAGATTCATCACCGTGCTTTTCGAGTTTATTGTCTTTCGATTCTTTACCTAAAAAACAATCCAAATTCATAGATTCAAGAAATAAAACATAAAAATTTTAAAAATGATGAAATTTTGAAAGATTTCGGTTTTTATTGGTTGAGAATTTGAGGATTTTCTTTTTTTGAAATTATTAATCATTTACTGCTGAAATCTGGTAGAGGCTACAGTATTCACCTCTGTCTCTTTAAGGAACAATGCACAAAAACTCCGGAAATTTTAGATTAGACAAAATAAGGAAGGATGTACTAAAACTCTAGAAATTTTAGATAAGCATGCTAATCGGGAGTGGTCGAGGAAATGAATGTTCCAACATTTTGTAAAAGATTGAACCAATTGGAATTATAAATTTGGATTTATGTATCTTTAATTTGTCATGAATATTGGAAGTGAAAGTCATAGGAGTACCGAAATTGCACATCCTAAAATATACCATGAATACATCACAAATCAGGAGCTATTATGTACATTCTACTTGGATACTTTTAGTGTGAAGTTTTTCGATCTGGTGGTGTGTGGTTTTTGAACACCCTACCTTAATCAATGCATGCTCATTAAAGGGGGCCCACTATTGATCTGTTTCCTATAGATGCTTTGTACAAGTGATGATCTGAGGAATTTCAAAAACTTGGAAGTTTTTGATGGTTCCAAAGGAACACACAAAAAATTGGGACTTGAAGCTTGTAGTTGCAGGAATAAAATCATGGAGAATTTTCATACAAGGGAACACTTTGGTGAAATATTTCGAGATAGGGAACTATTGTGAAATAATTGCAAAGAGGGGGAAGGAAATATTCACTAGTAGAAAATGGTGTCCATTAAATTATATGTCCGGGATTACATAAAATATCGCTTGTTTTTTTTCTATATCTTTGTGTGCTTCAATCAATTATTACACTTTTTAAATTTCATCAAATTTTTACCGATTCGATACTAGTGTAGGTTGGTCTACTACACTAACAAGAATCAACAAAATATTGATAGTTGTGTGATTGATTTGAGAATAGGAAGTATCAGGAAAAAATAAGAGGTTCTATGAAATTAAGGACAAACCATCTACCTCTAGTAGTAATTTCATCTATGCATGAGAAAAGACTATTTACTTCGTAGTGAATCAAGTCAAACAAGAACCATTTATTTTACAATGTACAGTAGTCACCTTGTAGAGAAATCTTGAAAAATACAATCTTGAACAATTTAACCCCTAAAGGTCCAAGAAAGCGGAAATCGCTTTTTGGAATTTCGGCGGGGAGAAAATTCAGCCAACTTTGATCATTATAATCTCACAAATGAAGAAGAATCAACGGTTCAATTTTGGCCAGTGACTGGAAAGCTAAGTTAACTTTAAGATCCTACGATTGAATCTTCCAAATAATGCTTAGATTGAGAGTTTTAAGGCCTGAAGTAGGGGAATGTCTATTTTCATGATTTACACAATTTTGCATCAAGAACCTTTAGGGGTTACTTGTCATGCATGGGTTACATAGTATGTAAAAATGGTGTAAAAAGCCAATGAGTCCCATCGTATAGAGTGACAGAGGCTGGCTGCTGTGTGGACTGTGATTGAAGGCGGGGAGAGAATGTAGAGAACATTCGAACATCTGTTGCAACAAGCAGAAGCTTCATCTGGCCACAGACTATGATTATAACGGTACTAACACCACCTCCCATACCATGGTACACTTTCCTTTCCATTTCTTCCAAGTACTGCACCCTTGCTTGCTGCCATTATTCATCTATCACAATTTGTGGGGTTACAACTTACAACAAGGATTATAAACAATAATAAATTATCCTCCTTTAACATAACAAAGATGGTTTGTTCTACTACTTGTGATATCATGTCAGTTTTATCAAATTAAATTAATTCACATGCCATCCATGGGTTATTTATATGGTGCCATCCAAATTAAAAGAAGGGCCACAAGTGTTTTTCTATTGAACACAATCATGCCAGGTTCGGGATCACTCCTCTCTAAGTGCATTGATGTAGGTTTCACTGAAATTAGTAGGTTTTTTTGAAGATGGTTATTTGGCCAGTGGATGGAATCCGGTTATTCACTCACCATGTGGTTTGATTGTTGTTTTTGGCCATGAGTGGTTGTGCTCTAATTGCTCTTTCATCAACATCTACCACATATAGATAGATGAGATGAGTGACCTTTAGACAAGATGATGTATTTTCGTTCATTCTCTCATGTTCCATGTGTTCTACATACGATCCACAGCTTCCACTTACACTTGTCACCAATTTTATGATGGCCATTGGTAAAACATTCTTGTAATCTTTTTCATAATAATTAAAAAATAATAATTTCCGAATAATAAATATAAATATAATAAATATAAATATAAATATATGAGAATATTCATTCACAAACAAAGAGCAGAGCTTCCAGTGTGCAAGTAACTTAGCAAAGAGCATGCCAGCAAGAGTGGTCCTTAGAGTAACTGTCAATCACCTGAAAAGTATTAAAATATATTATTAGTATTATGATTGATGGTACTATGAGAAGCAAGCAAGCAGCCTTCAAGGCTTTCCCAAGATCATGTGTTGTACTTCCCACTCTGGCACCTGATAGCCGCTCCTCAAACCCTGCACTGCAACTAATCAAGCAACTTCTACAAGCAACTAATCGCACCCTAATCTCAATCGCATGCCTAATCTTATATTTCCGCCTCCCTAAAGGACAGCCAAATCGGGACTCGAGATACCATAATCAGGTGGTTACATAAACATGACGGGTAGTTGTTTTTTGGAGGTAGTGCGAGCATGGACTCAAAGATTTGTTTATGGTAGTGTACGGGGAAAAAGAAAACACATGGTACTTAGGGGGCTACAGTCTAGTCAAGCTAATACATATGAAAGTTCACATGTCCAACATGAATTTTTGAAAGCTTCAAAGATTGGTGGCTGAATGTGCGCATGCATCCATTTAGGACATTGTGCCGCGTTGCATTGCTTGGATCCGGGTGTAAGTAGCCAGAAGGGACATGATGATGCAGAGATAGAATGTTGCATCTTCATCACTTTCTTGTACAGTACAGTCTCTTTGATTCTTTGATTTTTAACCCTTAAGCGCCCACAGTGTCGTTTTTCGACATTCTGGATGTGAGGCTCCGTCTTTGGTGCACAACCCCGCTTTCATCCCATCGATTTTTCATCCGCCGTTTTTTTTGCTCAACTCCTCGATGGGTTTACTCTACTCCCTCCTTGGATAAATAGTAAAAACCTTGATCCTCAATTTGTGAGAGTGGGCGAAAGAGATTTTTCATGAAAGTTTTAGTGGTGTGATCTTCACCCCTTTTTTGCATGGATCTTGAAATCCATACCTCCAAATGGCATGCAACTTAGAGGTCATACTAATTGCCATGCTCCAAAGAAGATCCTACGGTTGAATTTTCCATTTTCATCTTTTATTTGTTTTTACGCAGTTTTGAAAAAATCAGCATTATTACCAATCGTTAGGAGCTTTACCCCCCCTTGGGCGTTTAGGGGTTAAGGCTCCTTCTCATTACTTTCTCCTATTCAATTATGCATGTGAGCTGCAAATTGTCACTCTGGTTGGCATGTTGTTGAAAGAGGTTGCTTGGATTGGCTTTCAGACGGACTTAAGCCTGTTCATGTACAAGCAGTATAAGCAGCACCAAATTGTTTTCCTTGCATTAATTAACAGGATGAGGACCCAGAAACTGTTTAACATAAATGACCACGGCCACGGATTTGGCTTTTACTGTCGAGGCCAAAAAAAAATTTACAATCAACTTCAAATGTTATGATCTCACATCTAGTGATGATCCAACGGTTGAAAATTTTCACACTACTACCGATGGTAGTCTACTCCAAGATCTTACAGTTGAAATTATCAAAAAAATCCAAAAATATTGGACGTACCCCCATTAGTACATAGTGGTCAGTGTTGGGATTCCAAGCTCCCAAAACATCGTGGATCTTTAGGGGTTAACCCCTCAACGTCCCTCCCTCTTTTTCTTGTCACAAACACAATTTTACTTAAAGTATCGTAAATGACAAATGAAGGTTAGATATTCAAATCTTAACCGTACAATCTTGTGAAAGACTTACTGAAGATGATATGAATCAAATATGGAATCATGAGGCCTTTGTGATCGCGAGATCCTGATGTATTTGGACCCAAAAAAAGTATTAAAATTTCAGCATTTTCACTTTGCAGTCAACAAATTGATTGCAATCAAAAGGTCTCTTAGTAGAAAAAAAAATCACCTTCATCTCGATAACACCTCTGTACCAGAAAAAATTCATCAAAGTGAAAATTCATTGGCTAAAATAGCAGCCTTGCAATGGTGAAAATTACCAAAAAATCTACAAAGGAAAAATAGTCCAAAACTAGAGTGAGTCCTTGCACTAGAATGAGTATCATATCTTCAAAATATTTTGGATTGAATTGAGCTTTCTACCAAAAAAACTAGACTTGAATTAAAATCCAACCTAACAAATAAAGGTGAAATCCAACGGAGGATGAAGGTAATAGAGCTCCTTGAAGATCATGCAATTTTTAAGTCCACTTTTTGGACCCAAGGACGCTTACGGTCAAATTTCAAGTTATCAAGTTCTCTTGTAAAGTAGTAAAATTTAAATGATTTCGAGAAAATGCAAATGACTTTGGGAAGATCTGCGCACCTTGTGGAAAACTACTTCATCAAGTTTCTCATCGTAGAAACATTCATTGTAAATCCGACCGAAAGCTTCCAACTACAAATGTCTTGAACTTCATCTTAAAGAACATACTTATGTTGAAAAGTCACGAGAAACTTATTTTTGATTAGTAAATTAACTCGCCTTGGTAAAACACTCCCCATGTTCCCCTGAAACAATAGTTGCATCTACAACATGCACTTCAAAAATTCATACCATCTTGGATGGCAACTTTTACAAAAAAACTAGACTTTGTTAAACTTTAACCTAACAAATTCTCTAATAAGAATAGACTTCAATGGAATTAGATATGGCTCTTCAAAGTTTAAAGCTTCTCATCCAAGGTGTCGAATTTCAATATTTGGCACATTTTAGGGCTTAAAGAAAGATTGATGTGTATTGTATGAGTTCTTTTTTTCCTACATTTGAAATCCACGAGGTGATGAACTTATGGGAACATCATTTCAATCGATAGTGACGAACTTAATGAAAAAAACACTACATGCAGCACTCTTGGAACAATTCAAATGCAACTGTAAACCAATTCTAAACAATGAAATTGCAGGGAAAACCCAATTCTAAACAAAATGACACTCACTAGCTTTGACCCCTCTATGGCACTTCCATACAAGGTGGTACAACAGCTTGCCGCAGAGGCGCAGACATTGGGGATAGATAGATAGATAAAAACTCCGGTCCTATTTACAGGGCCGGCGTGAATAAAGTGTCTGTTCGTCATGCCAATGAACCGGTGCCCATCGGACAGGGGCCATTGATGCACGACTACTCACCCCTTTCGGGAATAGACAGACATTGGGGACAAGTAGAGGTTAAGAAAAACACAAGAAAAAACCATTAAATATTAGTGAGATGTGTAAAATGTTGCAAGGGCACAATGGATGTTATTGTACCTTCAATACTTTGTTGATGAAGGCAAAAGTTATAATGCCTCATGTTACAACAAATCGTACAGACAAACATCTAAAATAGTATCAAGACCACCTCCTATCCTTGAAATGCCAAGCAAAGGAAAATACCAACAACATAAATAACTACATAACTCCCATCACCAAGTATAAGCACTACACACAAAGAAATATAGTTCTATAGAGTATTCAATACACTAAATAAAATGAATGACTTGTAGCAACAACTTGTATCACACAACAAATGCAGCTACCAAACACCTAAGGCTTGTACAGATGCAGCCTATGAAAATGGCCAAATAGCATACTCATTTAGAAATTGTAGGAAAAAAACCTATAAAAATTACACAGATTTTTCTACTCCTAGTATAAATGGAGAAATTAACCTACAAAAGTTTGTAAGTTATCCTACTGGATAAGAGGATTATACGAAATCAACCAGTAAAAAATCAAAAAACTTTTCGGACGCTGCCACCGACTAGAATAAGGCATCAAATTGTATCATTAACCTCTTCGAATATTCCATATTATTTCATCCTGGCACTTATGACAATTTCCTGTTGGCAGCCACACGAGTTTACCGTGACATAAACTGCCTGCATCAAAACCCCATCATCCACACCATGTGGCTCTACACTTACCAAACCAGTATCCAAGCAATATGGACCTGGCCACACTATATCCTCAACACTACCACCTACACGCCACATTCTGCTGCTAATGTACCATCTCCACTTATACCCTATCAATGGAGCATTTGTCATCTACTACCACTCTCACCGCATTTGTAGCCTTGTCGCATCCGACCTGTTGATGATGAGTTTGATTCATCGTCATGCCCCATGTGCGTGTCGCATGAATTCTCGCCATTGGTGACCGCATTCGCATTGGCGTTATCTGTAATTCCACAATCACTCAATTAAGCTCCATATAATGCGGTACTGGGAACAATCAAAGTCCTGGATCAAAAAGCTGAAACTTTCAGCAACCCAGTAGACTAAGCGGTAAGCAGGACATACCGAACAATGCCGAAATAGATGGTCTCTTCGGTTGAGGCTTCTTCTTGAGCTCAGCTGCTCACAACCAGACCACATTTCATTATAGACAATCCTAGAAGCGTCGCATCAAAACAAACAACGATCATGTTCTTCTGAGATCATGTTCACCAACACTGATAAAAAGACGATTCTTCAGCTATGCCATCATAACCACTTACAAATTGGCGAATTCATCATCCCCTTCAGCACATCCGAGTTTTTGTACGTGTATCCCACGAAGTTCGCGTCCTTCGACGTCAGCATCTGATGTCATCCCAGAAAACCATCACATTCGAAGCAAATCGAGACAATCAATAAGCTAGAAAAAACATAACGGACTCGTGATGTGACATGAGCTTGACAACCGAATGAGTATACACTGAACTCAGCACTACACAGAATATTACCTTTCGCCACGGCCCTGATCTTGAAGAAGCATGAGGCTGTGATACCTGAAATGCAAAGCCAAACGATTATATGTATGTATCATCACCTAACCCATGTAAGCGCTCCACCAACTATACCCACAAACACATCAAGCCACGGCAACACAACGTTACCTCTTCAAATTTCTCAAAATTTTGAGTGTCCAGCTCTCCGTTCACCTCTGGCTTGAACGCTGCCTCCATATCGTACAACTTATCCCACGGAACGCCCTTGAACCACGGGTGTGCCTGCATCATCACACCATCCACAACTGGTATCATACTTCCCAGCAAAGTCTCCTCAGAAATATCGGATCCATTTATTGCCCGTCAATCCACATCCAGCAATCATCAGGACTGGAAGAATAAGCACCTTGATATCATCTCCTCCTCTACTTCCTAGACGGTGGTCTACATCACACAGCAGTCTACAAATCAGATCCTTGGCCTCCGGACTCAACTTCGCTTCATCGGGGAACTTCAGGTATGTCCTCCAATTCACGATCTGAAAAAAGGACCAAAAACTAAGGCATCAATACTGATTACTCAATGCACCTCCGTCAATTTCACCTTCTTGCCAGAGACCATACACAATGCATCTTGTTCAGCCACTACGTCTACCACAACCCATTAAAAGGGTTGCTCCTATATCGCTTTCAAAACCACAGCTGAAATCTGCCGACTCACGTACCTTCCTGCACGTATTCATCGGGTCATCCGAATAGAATGGAGGGTATCCTACTAACATCTCGAACATGATGGCTCCCAGTGACCACCTGTTCAGAAACATTTTACAGCGTCAAACACATGCTTCCCGCCTCCTATTGCACACTCTGTCTCACACACTCCACTGCTCTACAAACCGAAAGCCAGCGTGCAATATCTGCATTCAAGTAAAACTAATGCACGCCCACTACGCCAACACAGCCTCTTCAGAAAAACGACTAACCAGTCACACTCCATGCCATAGCCTTTCTTCAACAATACTTCCGGCGCGATGTAGTCGGGAGTGCCCACTGTCGAGTATGCCTGCCACGGTTCATCAACACGTCACCAATTTGCACAAACAACCACTGGGAACTCAAATCACTCCAGTCACCATTCTTTCATGCCACAGTCACTCTATCACCCACCCCCCACCCACAACAACTCCCCGCCCTCTACCGAAAGCCCATGCGTGCTTTCCTTAACCATACCCTCCCACTCACTCACTATGCACCTCACAGTCTGCAGCATATCAACCTCCACCTCAACAACACCATCCTATTCCAACTTCACACTCAACTACCACATGCTACGGAGTCAGATATCGTACAAGCATCCGCCGATTTCGCTGCCAATGCTGTAGTTGCTCCTGCTGACTTCGAGGTGGAAGCCCACGCGTAGATGGCTGTAGACGACCACCCTCGATATCCATCGGCTCCCGGTATTCCTCGTCCGTGCCAGGCTCATGCTCGTGTAACGTCGACAAGGCCCTGCAATCTAAAGGCTTGCATAATCCGAAATCCGACAGTTTCATGTGCCCATCTTTGTCCAGTAACAAATTGTCGGGCTTGATGTCACTGCAATATCCAACATCCCAAAACATCTTCAGTCTACCGTGCATGGAGCCAGTAGCTACCTACTTTAAGGCATGCGCTCCGCCTCGCACCAACTCCCTCCCTAATCTACTAGCTCCAAATCAGCAGGACCTACCGATGAATGTAATTGTGCTTGTGGATGGACTGGATAGCCAGAACTGACTGCCCCACATAGAAACGAGCTTCGTCCTCTGTTAGAGTATCCTTGCGCATCAACAACGTCATCATGTCACCTCCGGGAAGGTACTCCATGATCAGGTACAGATATTCGCTGTCCTGGAAGCTGTATAGGAGCTTCACAATGCAGTGGCTGTCCACTTCTGCCAGCAAGTTTCTCTCGGCTCTCACATGCTCTACCTGCATGCATGACCATATCAAAACTCAGAACTAGCACTACACAGCTTCTGCACTCACACTGACCCTAGAGTACACCATGACTTGGACGACTCTAACTAGATAACATTCTCCATATCAAGGTTCCACCAAATTCACGATCGGTGCCAAGTAACATAAGATCGCTTCGCCTCTATCCATGATTCTGTGCACTTCATCAACATTTCTTCCTCAACAGAAGTCCTCACTGAGATGAAAAATCACACGCATCACAAACCTGCCCTCTCGACAGCATCTCCGATTTCTTCAACTTCTTCATAGCGTATATTTCTCCCGTTGCTTTCGCTCTGCACAGCCTTACCTGTATCCACACATATTACCATCACTAACGTGCAACTTCATTTCACAACTTCCACAACACGTGGTTCCGTAGTTTAGAGTTCATTATTACTAGATAATTTGTTCCCCCTAGACGCGTGAAGGAGGTGAAATTACAATCTCTCAGAGATACAGGGAAACGAGGAAATAACGAAATGGCATCCACGAAGGCGTACATATCAGAAACAAAACGATGGAAGTAGAACGCCTCGACACAAAAGGTACACAATAATAAAGCATCTCTACATCTTCGCCTTCGAATCCATCCTTCGATACAATCCAGCACATTTGACTGCTTCCAGATAAAATACGAATGAAAGACCCCAAGGCAGAATTCATAGATAACATCAATCATCCAAGAAAGCAGGACAATCAAAATGCACCTCCCCAAACGCGCCTCGTCCAATGATTGTGAGGAGCTCAAAATCCTCGACGCCCATCTTATGACGTTGCAACCGCATGAACTCTGTCTCTTTACGCTCAAGGTCCTTCAGCAAGTTGTGCTGATCCTCAGGAGAAACGTCGGCATCTGCTAATCTTCGCTCCAGAGTCCACCGCCTATAAGAAATGTGAACAGGAGCGTGTCACAGAAGTGAAGACCGAGCGGAGTAAAAGTACCACCCGAAACAATCACTCAACCCTCACTTCATGCGAAGCCTCCTCACAAATGGCGTGAAATGAATTCAAAATTCACTCTATGAAGCAGTTGTGGAAGACTCCCATCCACTACCGGCCACTGGCAATGTAAGTGCCAATTTAGATCGAATAGGCGTATAAGGACACTAAACTGTCGTCTCAACCAAAACAAAACCGTAATACGAATGAATCAACCCAAATTAGGGTTTTCAGCTGTGAATTTCATTTTGCACAAGCTCAGTTAACAAGAAAACCAACTGAACAATGGTCAAACTCTACTCATAATTTCAGAACTCCATCGGCAGGACCATATGCCCAAGGTATGATGCGAGTGTAGATGTCAGGTCATCGATAGAGACGACTTCCATTAAGCTACAAGAGGAAAGTTCTCGAAAACTGGAATCGAGCTTCGTCAAAACACAGGAAGTAAAATGAATCGTGAACAAGAGCTTCATATGCTATAGCCAGAAATTCCACTCAGATTGCAATTGCAACATAACGCATCTTACTTCTGCATTCATCCAGAATTAGGTTACCAGGATGCCTGCCAGACGTGTCAAATGCAGCAACTGCCAAAAACCTGACTCCATGCGAATCAAAATTTCAAATACAAATCTACGACATAATGGAGCAGTCGTGATCTCTAACTAATGATAAGGAACGAGACACAATGTCAGAAGTAAACACATTCTTGCCATACCGGAACGATCACCTAAGACAAAGAAAATAGAAGCAATAGATTGATCTGGAAGAAGGAGAATCGTAATTGGATCAAATTTCAGATCAAGAGAGAAATTCATTTACGAGCTAGTGGTGTACCTCTCTTTGCGCTCCTGCAAGCTCTTCATCTGCGATTTGTAATGATTCTCAATGTACTGTTTGGCGGCCGCGACTTTCTGGCGTGTCGCACTGGACGCCAGATTGTCGTCCTCTCCGACTCTTCCCTCGCCCGATCCCATGCCCAGACCTCCCATGCCGTCTTGCGCCGTCGCTAACACCGACTTGAAAGCCTCTGTCTGGTTCACCATGCCTCCTCCTAACCCCTGCTGCTGCTGCTGCTGCTGCTGAACTCCTGCTCCTTGTTGCGGTTGTCTGCCCTTCCAGCCCGCGTCCTTCTCTTCCATCTATGATCTACTCCCCGCCAAATCTCATCTCATCTCACTCCACTCATCTCAATCTCACTGCAAAATCCTCAAATTCGCATGTGCAATGAGCGCCAGAGCGGCAGTTAAAAGAGCGGCCTAGCTAGCAGGGGGCAGAGATCAAGCTGAAAGAAGATGGTGGAGCAGGTGCACTATGGTGCGAGTATGACAAGGCGCCAAGGGCGGCACCTGCACGGCCGCTAAAGATAGCCGCCGGAGGAGAGGGGAAGGAGACGAAGGCAGGGGTCCAAGCAAGTCCAGCTCTCTTCGCTTCCCTTTCCTTCCCTTCCCTTCCTCTCCGCTGGCTATGGCGATTGGGCCCTCCCCGGCTCTGCAACGCCCCCGGACCCTCCAAAACCGACGATCGCCGCCCCCTCTCCGTCCCATCATCCAATATCCGTCCCCTCTCGTCCACTATCGTCCAGAATCCGTCCTGATATGCGACGAAGGCGTTCGGCAGTTGGAGACGGAAGTCTGCTCAATAGTCGGTCAATGTCATGGGGGCTGCCACCCGTTTTGGTCCCACTGGAGGCCAGGAGGGTTGGAATCTAGGAGAGGTATAGATTTGTCAGCAAAGGGAGCCCCTTCCACAAGGTGCCGAATGCTGCCGACCTCTTAAAAATGTAATGTTGGGTCTGGATTATGTACGACAAGACCGGGCCATAAAAGCTCGTAACAAAGAAAGACCGAGACAGTAAAAATCCTTGTAACAATCAAGTGGTGTTGCTTCCTTTTACCTGTTCCAACTGTATTTTCTGCCTGCTACGGTACTTTACTATCCAAATTTAGTATGGAAAAAAGGTGCTCTTTGTTCAGTATCTGTTACCTGCTTCTTAAGTTGCTCAAAACCCAAATTTCTATGTTCTGCTCTCCAAAATTGCCTACTTGCAAAGATATATATATATATATATATATATATATATATATATATATATATATATATATATATATATATATATATATATATATATATATATATATATATATATATATATATATATATATATATATATATATATATATATATTCATATTTTGAGGAATGTAATCGTAGGATCTAATACCTACTTCATACACCTTAACATGTGCATCAAATCCCTCGGTCTTTGTTTTGTGAGATTGTGATGTTCAAGTTTGGAAAGAATATTTTCAATCCATTGAACTAGAAAGGCAAGGGCATGAAAGTTTATATGATGTGAGGATTACAAAATCCTTCTACATACTTAAAATTTTCCCCTTGAACTAGAACAAGGCAATTGTAAGAGTTTTTTTTCAGTCCTTTCCCTTCTTTTTTGTTCTACTTGAGTTTCCATTGCAGGTTCTGGCCTATGAGGCTAAGTCTAAGACTAAGCCTGTTGAGCAAGACCATGGTGGACAAGGTCTTCCATTATGGACCTTTCCTCTGATTTTTGGATCAACTGGATTTAATGGAATTTACACCTGTATAATCATATGCTGCAATATTGCTGTAAAGCTAGCTATATTATCTTCTAACGACACATATAATTGTCTGTCTATGACCTGTTCCTGAAGACTTAAACAAATTGTCCTGCTTGTAACAGCCTTGAACTGATTTGGAAAGAAAACATCTGGTTGCAAGGGAGTCCATATGTCCGTGCCGAAAAGAGTCAGGTGAGCTTTTCCAGTCAACGGCATCAAGGTGCAAGAAACTCTATAAAACTCAAAGAAATGGTGAAAATGTGGAGGACTTTGCTATCTCAACCTTTTGCATTTGTGTACTAAAATATTGAGGGGAGTCCTCAAAGAAGAATGACATGTGTTGGCATAAATTATGAAAGTGTACGTTGTTCACCACTTGGCATATGATAAAGTGTTTAGCAAGATTTGACTTGAAAAAGTAAGCCAAGTTTGATTGTGCTAGAAGGAATGGTGTTCAAAAAAGTTTCTATGACAATATAGGACTGCCTACTTCAGAACCTTCACTACCAAAAAATAAGTTCTTTAGTTATCACAAAATTTCCTCTAATTTCTTCTCTTGTGGAAAGTACTACAATAGACATGTACAAATGAATCCTCCTCAAATTTATTCCACTAATTGATTAGATGTGGTAGTCCGAAGCTTGAACCTATGTATCGGTAAATAATCTTCTATAATTTAAGTATTATTTGGAATGAAAAGTCCCAAAAATTCATAGTTTTTTTATATCACCGTACAAGGTACACACTTCATTTCAAAATTAAAAAAAAAAAAAAAAAAAAAAAAAAAAAAAAAAAAAAAAAAAAAAAAAAAAAAAAAAAAAAAAAAAAAAAAAAAAAAAACAAAAAAAAAACAAAAAAAACAAAAAAAAAATTAAAAAATAGATAAAATGATATAGCCTAGAAATTTACTAACAAATGAATCTCCCTACTACACTTGTTTCTTCAAAGTTGGCTTCAGATTATTTGGGTGATGCTTATTGTGTGGTTCATTGTTGGTCATGTTTGTGGAGTGTTATTTCCATTATTCTAGGAGAAATTGAGAGGGTCAGAAACCGCCCTACATAAATTGATGACCTCCATAAACTAATAAGCTAGTGGTCCTCATGGTATTGATCTATACACGTTTTATCATACTTATATACTTTTCATTACTTAGTGCTTTCAACTAGGACAACAAACACATACTAGTGATGAACTTTGGGGATGGATGACAAAATTTCATAAATGCCCATGACAACATTTTTTGAAGAGGTGAAGTTTCTTGTAGGCCTCAAGAGGCCGGAAAAGAAAATCCACTTCCAGAGAACAAATTTCTTAAATATATTGTCTTATGTCTTCTCAGCAATTTCTCCCATTACCTCGAGTAACTATGTCTTGAACAAGAGTTTCAAGCGATGACCTTCTCCATAGTAGTGTAACCAACCCTAAAAAGACCTGCATAGAACTTTTTCAAATACTTTACATCTCTATTTCTCTCTCTTGTTCTCTTTTTAACCCCTAACTTGAATCCTTAAAACCTGAAACGGGTTTGGGAGGTTCCCACACTAGAAAAACTCAGCCAACTTTGACCATGATAATCTCACAAATGAGGAAGAACGAACGATCCAAATTTGGTGTGTGAGAAGGATGTCAAGCGAACTTTGAGATCTTACAGTTGAATTTTTAAAATAGTACTTAATCTAAAGGAAGGTCAAATTTTGTGACTTAGACCGTTTTGCAACACGGAAAGTTAGGGGATAATTACCCATTTCTTTTCTCATCTTCTTTTCCAATATTTTGTTTTCTAATATGTTCATTTCTGAAATGAGTGAGTAAAAGGACAGGATACATACCATACAAGTAAGCTGCCATGTAGTTTTCACAGCCAAAATGAGTGGAGTGAAAGGACAGTTGCTGAGACGAGGATATTGTACAGTGGGGTACCAATCAAAATCTCGTTTCTGACTCTGCAGTGAGAAAAAATTCAGCACTGCCAACTTTGAAAGCCTCCTGAGAGCTCAAAAATTGGTATTTTAACACGAAATTTTTAACAAAGGTTTATCTTCAAGTTAATTACATGTATGCCAAATTTCAAGGCCAAAAGTTTCACTGAAACAAACTTATTCAAAATCTACCAACATTGGTAACTGCAGAAATTTTTTCACTGCTGCCAACTTTGACAGCCTCCCAAAGATTGAATAAATTTTTTATTACCATGAAATTCTTGGACCAAAAACCTCTTTAGGTTAAGAACATATGAAAAAAATTCAAGGCCAAAAGATTACTACAAAAAAGAAATCCACATTCTACCAACATGTGTAGTTGTGGGAAACAAATGGGGAAACCATTTTGTTGCTACCAACTTTGACACCCTCCCCACGGTTGAGAAATTGTTTATTTACCATGAAATTTTTGGCACAATATGCTCTTTATGATGCCAACATTCATACCAAATTTCAAGGTCAAAAATTATATATATAAAAAAAACATTTACAATCTACCAACGTGTATGTCTTCCTTTTGCCTCAATCATTGCTTGTAACCTAGAGGGCATAAAATGACATAGTTGAAGGAGCTTTGTATCATTGATTAACATCCACTCTCTTTCAATAACTACCTTCAAGTTATCTAAATTTTTTGGACATATTGGGCCATGTTGTACAACATCTTTCAAAATCTTCCAAAGGTTTTCAATTGGATTGAGATGGGGAGAATTTGCACGCCAATCGAGCTTCTCCAAAAGGTGTGTTTGTCTCCATTCTTCACTACTTTGCTACGATGAACGGGTGCGCCATGTTCCATGAGCACTCCGTGCGGCACTCTACTCATAAAATGAAGCAACTCGACATTGTAAACCACTTCAACAAAATCCTTACGAGAACGTCTATCCTTGGACATAAAAACAAGTTGTGACTTTTGCCCTCCAAAGAAATGCACCCCAAATTATCAAAGAAGTTCTTCCACTCTTAAAAGTTGGAACTATACAACTTGATGCATAGCGCTCATATGCATTTCTCCAAAATGAATCTATTTAGAAATTTTTCCAACTTCAAAGGTAGACTCATATGTCCAAACAACTCTCTCCCATTCTTTTATAGTCCACCCACAATACTTTTGAGCAAATGCCAATCGTTTAGACATGTGACAATGTGTCGAAATGGTTTTTTAACAATCGTCTAAAATGTCATTCTCATGTAAGGCCCTTCGAATAGTCGATCTAGACACTTGAGTAGAGCATATGTTATATGTTAGTGATCTCAGAGTGTGTCGAGCGATGATGAGTTTTTGAAACACGTATACTAGCACGAACATCTCTATCACTAAATTTTTCAGCATGATTTCCACTACAAGGTTTGCAATTATAGGTTCCATTTTCTCGAAATCTTTTCACTATCCTCTGAACCGTTCTAACATGGACACTAACAATAGATGCAATGTCAACTCCTCTCTTCCCTGCCTCACTCAAACCTACTATACGAGCTCGAGTTTCATCTGAAACAGCCATTACTCACCATCATCCTGGCTCACAACCTTCAGTCAATCACCATACCTCACCAGTCACCACAGTCATCTGTTAAAAACCCAATATGGGATGCTTAAATAAATAAGTAACTTACAAGGTGGCTTGTCCTCTAAATTGTCACCACATTCATCTCACATACCTCACCAATTAGTTGTTAAGTCCCTTTTCTAGGTAACTGAATGGAATGAAGTTCCAGAAGCTGAGAGGACATACCTCACTAGTCACTACATGCATCTCATATACCTCAGCAGTCATCACAGTCATCTCACATACCTCCATATATACCTCACATACCTCAGACACTCATTCCATGCCTCATTCTCTCAATTAACTCATGTCATACAACATCACTTGTTTCTCTCATCAATCCTCATAAATCCACCTCCTATAATGCTTCATTGCAAATGCAAGCATTCTTGTTGAGAGAAAAAATCTTCTTCATGCACGTATGGTCTTCAATTTTTGAACAAGTGCACTTTTTGAGATGTGACAAGTGCACACAACTAAATTTGGCTATCCTTGATTTTTTGAGAAGCATCTATGATTAGAGATTGCATCATCTTGAAAATTTCAATCTAGAAGCATGATTGTATGACATACTTCAACCATTTCAATATCTTTGACAAAAGGTATCTTACAACTACACACAATGGTAGATTGTAAATGTTTTTTTTTTATATATAATTTTTGACCTTGAAATTTGGTATGAATGTTGGCATCATGAAGAGCATATTGTGCCAAAAATTTCATGGTAAATAAACAATTTCTCAACCGTGGGGAGGGTGTCAAAGTTGGTAGCAACAAAATGGTTTCCCCCATTTGTTTCCCACAACTACACATGTTGGTAGAATGTGGATTTCTTTTTTTGTAGTAATCTTTTGGCCTTGAATTTTTTTTCATATGTTCTTAACCTAAAGAGGTTTTTGGTCCAAGAATTTCATGGTAATAAAAAATTTATTCAATCTTTGGGAGGCTGTCAAAGTTGGCAGCAGTGAAAAAATTTCTGCAGTTACCAATGTTGGTAGATTTTGAATAAGTTTGTTTCAGTGAAACTTTTGGCCTTGAAATTTGGCATACATGTAATTAACTTGAAGATAAACCTTTGTTAAAAATTTCGTGTTAAAATACCAATTTTTGAGCTCTCAGGAGGCTTTCAAAGTTGGCAGTGCTGAATTTTTTCTCACTGCAGAGTCAGAAACGGCATTTTGATTGGTACCCCACTGTACACGAGTTGAGAATACTGTACAAAAGTAGAGAATATGGTACATTCATAGAGAATTGTCTACAAAAGGGTTGGAATAGTGTACAAAGCATAGCGTATTTGGGTAATGTAGAGTGTATGGCAAGTATGAAGAGCTCTTCACCTGGACTTAGCGTAGATGAAGTGATCCATCATAAAGGGCTCCATGTTCATTTAATCTCTCAACGTCTTTAGTGTCGAAAAACGACATTTTGGATGAAGGGCAGAAATTTTGGAGAGACATGATTTTTTCATTAGGACTTGTTTTGGACGAAATCACTTGGGTGGGGTCACAAATAAAGCCTAGTTTGTGTAGTAAAACTTGCGGACTCATAGAGTAGAGTATAAGTAAATGGCATGCATTTTAGTGAAGGTAACTTTTGGTTTTGATTTTTCAAACATTTGGCATGTTTTACCATTGCAAGCCAATTATGTGAAATCAAAACTAGTTTTTCATGAATTTTTTTACATGAGTGTGATCTTTAAATGCATGTCAAAAACTTTGTAGCGTGTTTTGTTCACTAAAGTGTTACGATCTTGCGATCCATAAGGTCTAATGAGCCAAGTTTTGGTCCACATGATCTACAACAAGTCTATTACAACTTAGTATGGTTGAGATCTAGATAGCTTATCTTAATTCTCAACAACGTCACTCTTTCCAAAAACAAGTTTTTGACTAAAACTACACCCAAGGACGTTTAGGGGTTAAGATAATACGGAATGTTAAGAATGTTAGCCCCTAAAGATTTATTATGCAAAATTGTCTTAAGAATAAAAAAATGACCGTCTTTTATTTTAGATCATAAAAAACTCATTCTAGGCATTATTTGGAAGATCCAACTGTAGGACCTTAAAATTAACTTGATTCTTTATGCACATGTCAAATTGTGCATTTGATTCTTCGAACCGTCGATTCTTCTTCATTTGGGAGATTATGATGGTCAATGTTGGCCGATTTTTCTTTCCTCCAGAAACCGTGCGACTCACTTCAAGTTTCCTCGACCGACCTTGAGGGGTTAAGGTTGTCCTACTAAGAGATTGCCCAAGAAAAACAGATTCAAACTAGAATCCAATAACCACATCCTTTGTTTTGTAGATATGAGAGAATGTCCATGGAGGGTAGTGATTACGAAGACACTCTACCTAGCAACAAAGTCAATAACAAAGTAGAAGTTTCACTTACATATTGAACGAAGAAGCATCCATGTGAGCCTGAGAGGTAGTTGCAGAAGGAAGACTTTTCAAATGGCAAGGGAAGGGGAAGGGGAAAGCCATGCCAGTAGTACTCATGGGGAAGCTACTAGTGTTAGTAGGGTGGTGGGAAAGGAAGGTAGGATAGGAGGCGACATTATCCAATTAGCAAAAGGAGTCATCGCAGGGTTGGCTCCAGCGGCATCTCCAGCCAGCCAGCAAGACATCCCAACGACCAAGCATAGCCAGCATACTATAGTAGTGATAGTACTACTGTACCTCCACCTCAGGCATTAGCTGTGCCAGGTAGCAATTCCCTCTCTAAAGGTACGTTCCCACTTGGCCTTAGAGGTGGTGTTAGAAGGTGGTCTTATCTCCTTAAAAGAGTGTGTGTCCACACCTACATTCTTTAGTAATTACCAATCCTACATGGATGCCCACATGGCACACTCTAAAACTTGGAGGACAAAAAAAATATTAGCTAGTATTTGGGAGGACAAAAGATAGTTGAGCATTAGTAGGCAAGTGTTAAGGAAGCACCACAATTAGAAATATTCTCAAGTTTTGAAGACTTAAGAGTGGTCTTAGTTAATGGGGCCTTTGAGGAGCCATTATGTAATTGAGGCTACTTTTCAAGACACTTTTCCAAGCCTCATTGATGAGGCCTTCCCTAAGAATAAGGAATTTCCCCAAAATTGTGGAGGTCTTAAGTTTTAATGTATGCTCTTATCAAAGGCCAGGTGGGAAGGGGCCTTTATCCTTCCTTTTTTCAAATTTTGCTCATCATTTGTTAACCCCTAAACGCCCAAGAGAGCCCCAGGGGCTCTTTTCCAACAGAATCTGCTCTGTAGCTCTCACTGTAATGCACTTTTCACTTATATTTAGATGTCAAACTGGTCACCTCCTTGTGATGTATTCAAAATGCACTTTCATTCAATATGCTCAAACCTTTTTCCAAATTTTGCTCATCATTGTTGACCCCTAAAGGCGAGTGAAGCCTGTTTAGGTTTAGGAGGATCTTGCTTATTAGATCTAAATTGTGTGGAGTTTGGATTGGAGTGACCATTCATGCTTGAAAATTGGGAGATCTTTCCAGTTGAAAACATTGTAAGGGCATGTTGAAATCTGCCCAAAATTGCGGTATATTCTTGAATTGCGGTCTATTATTAATTCACTTCCAGACTTTGAGAAAAATTTGCGATTTTGTTTTGTTTCTGGAGTTCTGTATTTTGTACATGTTGAAGAGGTATGAAGGTATTTGGATTATCAATTTTTTATATGCCTTTCTATTGTTGAAATCGGGCATTTGTAATTGAATTTCAGAATCACTCCATGTGAAAATTTAAAAATTTCTCTTGGTTTTAGATGTCCTATGAGGGTAGAAATTATGTAGAAATGTACTTATCTCACCTATGATCAAGAACTTGAAGAGTCTCATTTAGTAATTACTTTTGAGATTGGTTTTTTCTAGCCTAGCGAAATCCTTTTTGTGACAAGAGTAGTTTTATTTTATTTTATTTTATTTTCAAATTTAAACATCATCATATCGCAAATGGTAAGGAATCTAAATCTAAGATTTGATGTGCATGGACACGTACAAGTTAGATAGTAGATCCTAGAGTTATATTGTCAAAACTTGTCAAAATATAGAATCTACATCTTGCATTAAAAGAGGGGAGGTTTTAAGGTTTTCAACAATGTTGAGGCCACTCTCCGTTAGGGGTTAATTATTGAATTCTTGGATTATTTTTAGCCTATTTCTTCTAAAAGAGTGATATAAATGTAGGGAAAATAAGATATAAAAATATTGAGGTCTTAATCTTACATTAGTGTATAAACTTATTGTAAATGATGTCACTTCACTAGTGGAAACATGTGGAAACCCTATTGAAGGCCTTGGTGGAAATCTCCACATGTTTCCAATAGTGTGTGGAACAAATTTGAAATCCTGAAATCCCATAAATTGCAAGATTGTAATGTACTAGAGCATCCCCAACGGATTGGAATGAGATTGACTAAATTTAGCAAGGAATAAACAAAGGTTCATTTAGCACCTCTTCAAGTTCACACCCTTCCACACGGTCCATAATTTTTCCTCCTATAATCTACCTTGTGCTTAACTCCACCAAACTTCGACAAAGCAACAATTCTGAAGTCTATATTTTAACCCTTAAATGCCCAAGCATGCCCCTCGGGCATGATTTTTAGTGTATTTTCAGAGGAGTTGGGCGTTCAAGGGTTAAAAAGTTCTTGCAATTTCCCCACAGAGTAAGAAAAATCAATCCAAAACCCAAGCTGATTGAAGAAAACAACACAATTGGGTGAGAGTTGGGTAAGTGGCCATACACATAGTGCAACTTGGAGAGTCATTACCTTGAACAATTTGAAGTCCTCCATTTGGCAAGTCATCAACGAGATAGTAATCTACCTTCATGCCATGATATACACTCTTGTGTTGAATAGAATTATCAAAAACATTTTTGGCTCAAATAATAACCTTCATGTGGGGAAAAGTACCTCAGAGGTTGTAAAAGAAAAATAGTCCAAAGCTGGACCTCTTGCACCAGAATGAATGCCATGTTTCATCACATCTTGAATGGAGCAATGATATATTGTTTATGTATATTCAGGCTTCTACGAATTCTTAAGGTAGAGGATAGATCTGCGTAGATTACAAATCGTTGAAAATAAAACCACGTAGTTTAGAATTTATTTACTGATGATATAATACTACAATTTGCGTTTGAAAATTAATGCGCTCTTGTATTTACGACTTACTTCGTAGCGCCATAAAATGTGCAATACATACTGGAACTGTGCAATTTCAAGTCCTGGGCGGACTTCACTGCAGCTGCCATACTGGTCAAAGCATCCTTAATCTTGTTATCCTTAATCTTCATATTATTTACATCAGCAAAGCCCAAAGTTGGCTAATTCCAATTGCTCATATCTTTCACTTCAGCAGCTCATTGAAACGACACCCACCATCCAGCATTACATCCAAAACAAGTTTCAGAACTTTCTCTGCACCCTAAAGATTTAAGTACAAGACAGACGACAAGGACCATCAGGAGTTACACATGTAATCTTCCAATATACGAAAAATGCTGTAACCACATGGCATTCACCCAATTTAGGACTACTCTTCTGTACCTGCATAGCTTCTACAATTCTCAAGAGCCTATCAATGACAAAGCTATGACCAGCTAACAACCTGTAACTCGTACCACAGTAACAATAAGTCGAATTTGCAGAAAGACAAAATACTCTGGAGACAGTAATACTCGAAAACTCCTACAAACCAACACATCTACACCACTACTGTGTGGCGTCAATATGATATTATTCGACATACCCTCAATGGAACGTGAAATTAAGAGTTGGAACGGCGTAAAAGAAAAACCAGGCTAACGGCAACCACTGCTACACTGCCAGCAATAATTGCAGTGTGCATGCCCGAAAAGCCTTCCGAACTTTGCACTGCTTGAGCGGCCTTTGGTGGTGCCGACACTTTCTTCCTTCGTGGCTCTGGTGACTCCTCAAAATGCAGCGTCAATGCCTGCATTAAACACCAAAACTGCTGGTGAGAATCGTACAGAGCAAGTGATACAAAGCCTTCGATGCTACGGAATCGATATTGTCTCACTTTAATCCAGAATGAGAGGTTTGAATGTACAGGGTTCATTTCTTCATGATCAAAAGAAACATGGAGGAGACCAACTCACCTTCCATCCACTTATTTTCGCAAAATTGACCGCGGACACAAGGTCTGAGTCCGTCGCAAGCAGCACCTTGTCATCTTCATCGTCCACATACTGCAATACGATTACCCTTCTACATTAGTACGTGGGCCAAGATGGCAATCTTAAAACGATTAAAACCACTCCTTGAAGAACGGGGCGTACCATGAGTCGGGGTAGACGAGAGCGATCTATGTCGTCACCAACGCGCTGTGCTATCATGGACATAAGCTCGGTCAAGCTCTCAGAACCTGCGTAGAAACAACACTTTCTTCAAAAGGATGAAACGGTAATACGGTGATACAAAGCGTCCAGGTTCTTCACTCTCTGTTCTAAAAATAGAAAACCCATGAAGGAGAGTTGATCGACAAAATAGAGTACAGTAGCCAATTGAGACCCACCGCAGTTGAACCGATGGTTCCGCTCCTTTCCGTCCCGGCCGGTTATTTTCAGCTTGAAAGCAAACTGATTTCCAAGCCCAAATGACGGATAGCTTGATTGCCTTTCCGGGTTGCCAGTGTGCCTTTCTGAGTAGACGTCAGATTGCCGAGCAGAAATATCACTGTAAAAGAAAAAACCCGATAAGCATTACAAAATAAGAACCTCATTTCACTGTAATGCATACGCAAGGGTAGCGCAACATTAAAGACCTGTGTGAATCGTCATCCTCCTCAGCTGGTTCCAGGGCCAATGCCGAATCCCAGAACTTTTGTAGCATATTCGTTGCATTGTCACCACCACCGCCGCCAGAGCCTCCAACCTTTGAGCATCGCAAGTTCACCACTTTTATCACCTCTTCTGCTTCAGATCAAGTCCGGAAGTCTACCTCCACAAGGACTATAAATGCAACACAACATGACCTTGAAAAGAGAGACAAGCAACCAAGATACAGAGATGGTTGCATTAGTTGAAAAAAGGGTAGAACTTACAGTTGCCACAGCACCATGTGTAAGCTGTAGGACATCCACACAGGCCACAACATATCCATCTGTATACAGTAACACAAATATCTTAGGCTTTCAGGATGAGACGATGGACATTACTGCATAGAATGGGAGTCCTAAAAATGCAGGAGGAATAGCTCCAACTTAACAAACCAATAAAGAGAAAACTTGCACTTAACAAGATGGATGAACCTAGAACACAGAAAATGAGATGCTTACCTCGATCTGTAACCGGAAGATGAAGAAACTTGCCATCGTGCATAGTATGTAGTGCGTCCACAAGAGTGGTATCCAAACCAGCACACTCAGGATTGGGTGTCATGACCTGCATATGAAACTCAACTTCTTAAGTTCTTAAACAAGATGGCAGCTTCTACAATCAGTTATCTCGACAAAGTGAAATCCCAGAACAATAATACATCTCACGATAACGCTGCATTTGAAAGGAAATATAATAAGAGAAACAATAGCGTAGTCAGCCAAAGAACAAACCTTATCCAAAGTGGTGGTTTCAGGATTTAGACCTTGTGCAACAACTCTCATAAGAACGTCCTTTGAGCTGTAGGCATCAAATAGGACAAGGTGGTAAGACGGTAAGCATAATACAACAAATGCATGTAGAAGATAGATCCAGCAATCGTGTACGTGCTCAAACGAAAAGCATGCAGAAAAGTGTTATGTTCGTACGTGAGGATGCCAGTTGGTTTATTACTGAGCGAAGTAATAATCACTGAGTTCATGCGATACTCCTTCATCTTCCTTGTTGCACCAGTGACAGTTTCAGATGCTGAACAAGTTGGCACTCTGTTCACAGACAACACATTTTAGTGAGCACTAGAGAATGAAATCGTAAGAATGTCCATGATTTTTATGATCCTTAAGGGTACAAATAATATCACTGAACTAAGTAGAGTGCAAGATAACGACACGAAAAGAAATGCAGGCTCACTTGGTTCCTTCCGGAATAATGGATCCCAAAGTCGGTCTGAACATCTTGTCCCGAAGATTCTCGATGAAATTTGACTTGTCTGTCACACCAAGCAGTCCAAAACAAGATCATAAGAGAATACAGAAAAGGTGATGAGCTCAATTATCCACCTTCAGGAATGTATAGCTAATGTTTGAAAGAAAGAAAACAATTACCACTGGGATTGTTACTCCACTCCCGCTCAACAGATTCGACAGCAGCCGCGATTGCATTCCCTTTCTCAGCAGCACGCTCCATGCGAGCAATAGCGTCATAGAGACATTTAGTGATATCCAGGAGTGCAACCACCTCTCCGTTTTCCACTACGGGCAAATGTCTGAACTTGCCTGCCACAGACCATGATAGTGTGGTTTAAGTCGTGGGGAAAACAACACGTCTCTCTAGATAAACCCTGTACAAGAAGCTAGCAGGTATTAGAGATAAAGGGAAAACCAGCACCTTGGACCATCTTCTGCAAAGCTTCCACAGCAAGAGTGTCGCCCATCACGAAAACGGGATTCTTCGTCATCACCTTCGACACCGAGGTCTCTTCGGGCCTTAAACCCTCAGCAATAACTCGCGTTGCCACATCCTGCAAGGCAAAACAAAAATAACAAAGATGACGTAAAATCCTGGAGCCGTGCAGAAAGCACTTCAGAGTAAGGAGCTCCAAGAAACATGATATATATTTTCACCTTAAGAATGATACACATATTTATACAAATAAATATTATCATTCCGGGGAAAAAAACTGGCTAGCCAGTCGTGTATATTTAGGGGGGAAAATCCATTTTACTGAACAGCTATATTTAGGACTAATACACGATAGATATAACGCCCCCAGATGTAAACAAGGATGCAGAACACTTAATGTATGATGTGACTAAGGTGCAATGAAAACATTGAACCACTACGGCTGCTGCAAGTTCGCTTACAGAGTCTGCCATGAAACACCAAACCTAAAATTCAACTAGGGCCACAGAAACCGTGAGATAGCTCAATTTATATACTACAACTAATTTCTCGACAGATTCGAATGAAGAAGCAATGACTTATACAAACCTATGACGTTGTGTGAAATGCACACCTTATCCGTGATAATACCACAAAGGAGTGCACTAGAATCGACGAGCAAGGCAGCATCCACCCTTCGAGTGGCCATCCGACGACATGCATCCGCCACACTACTGCCATCAGGAATGGTGAGAGCCTTCGACAACCTCAACCGCTTCACTGTCCGCTCTCCAGGCGGCCTGCCAACCACAGACGTTTATTAGCTCTCTCTATCCCTCGTTCTCGCTTCTTGATGCAAGGTAGACTAGCGAGAAAATTATGACACCCCTAAGAACACGCTAAGTAACATTCTTCTACTTCGAAGCACATCTTTTTGAACTACAAAACGACTCCATCTCATTAGTCCTGAATAAATATGGACGTCCCGATAATCAATCCACTTCCTCATGACAGATGAATCCATTCAATCCATCCATCGAGATGTCCGCGTCGTCTCTTCAACATGTAGACGATGAATTTCAAAGCGAATGAGCATAGCTTCTATTGTGGAGCACAAGGGTAGACATTCCCCTTCCTGATACGAGTAAGATGGTGATTGTAATCGAGCAAAAAGAAAATTTCCGTCCACATTCGAATTCGTCTATGACCTAGACTGAGCCTACATGAAAGTGTTGAAACATCTGATCAGAAGGACACCAGCTAGATAGGACAATCTGTAGTACTAGCCAGTGCACACCGCTTGCCCGAAATATCTTCGCATCCTGATTAAAATCGAGCATCGTCTTATTGTTTACGTGAAAGCAATCCTCCGTGGGTAATGTTCCAAAGGTCACAAATGCGAAACCAATTCCTCATCATGTCCTATCTCGCGGACTTTAAAGAAATGCGGCAGAGCCAGCCAGCCAGCCGCCGATGCTGTAACAGATTGGTCTTCAGACAAAACCCTAGAAGTAAACCTTTGCTGCATAATTGATATCTCCGTCCTTGAGGAAGAAGGGGAAAATGGTGATTCTTGAAATTCCGTCGAAAAGATCGCACCAGCAACAGAGACGAGTGAAAAACGTACACAGATCGGGAAGGCTTGCGAGGAAGCGAGACACCATTGCCTAAGGTGCTCTTCTTTTGGCCACTCATGGGGCCAGGAGTGGAACCAGAGCGTCCACTCTTCTGTGAAGACATCGAGCGCTGCCTCGACGCAACAGCAGCTGCTCCTCCTCCTCGTTCTCCTCCTCCTCCTCTTTCTCCTCCTCCTCCACCTTGAGAGCCTTGTGTGCTCATAATAAATCTCTTCTTGTCTTCCTCTTTCTATTTCACGACAACTTGCCCCGCTCTTACGCCAGAATACGCTCGATAGAAGCTCCTCAACACATCACCGTAAATCACAAACGTGTTTTTCCCCTTCCTTTTACCCGCCCTCCTAATAAAAGCTCTGCACGGCTGCAGCGACAGAATAGTTAACGAAACTCATCACAACCAAAGCGCTGATGCTTCTCACAAACAGCAATTCCAAAACCTTCATTGCAAAACCTCTGATGCTCTGTTCTTATGGCAGGGCAAAACAGGAACAGAGTATTGGCGAATTATGCACCAAATTTTGCGAGAATTGGCTCGATCGAAAGAGCGGGATAATGTTCGAAATCTATCTTAGAGCTCTCCGGTACTGAATTTTCTTGCGAATGTTGCGGAAACTGCGGTTTTCCCTTTTACCCGCCCTTCTAATAAAAGCTCTGCACGGCTGCGACAGAATAATCAATGAACTCGTCACAACCAAACCGATGATGCTCCTCACACAATTTCTTGCAGATTTTTAAAATCCTTGAATGCAAAACCTCTGATGCTCTGTTCTTGTGGCAGGGTCAACAGAAACAGAGTAATGGCGTAAATCGGACGCAGGAGGCGGCTTAATGCACCGAACTTTGCAAGAAATGGCTTGATCGAAAGAGCGGAGCGAGATTAGAATTCTAGAGCAACTCGCTACAGAAAATTCTTCCGCATTGTTGCGGAAATGGCGATCCAAATGCCGGTATCGACAGACGGCAGTAGACACGCACAAGACTCTTGTATCAATGTTGCCCTGATAGTGCGTTCTGTTCCGTTCCCACGTTCTCTATGGAACTTCAAAACGTGTTCCCAATGTTAACTTGTGTCTTTCTATGATGTATTTGTTCTGCCGAGGTGGCACTAATAGAGTGAAAGTGAGGCTAAGTACTTCAATGAGATAATCTTACTTCAACTCTTAAAACGCTCATGTGGGCATTTTTTCATCAATTTACATTTTGAGGCTTTGAAACAATGTTATGTAAGGGCTTTTTATTTACCAAAGAATATGCGGTTATATTTCATCAAGTGTACTGCTATAAGCAATAAAATTGATGTAACAAATCATGTATTGCATGTAAGAAGTTGTGATTTGATACTCACTTTATGGAAGCGAACAAATATACACTTTTTATTGAGCTGACATTCTTGGGTACTTTATGAGGTGTTCTCAAATATCAACATGATCCTTGTTAAACCCACCTTTTATTATCTTTTGTGTGTGTTAACCTTAAGTTTTAATTTGGTTAGCCACTAGTCCACTATGCGTTGTAATTTTGAAAAACTTTTGGTTTAAGAATTCATCAACAATAAATTGATGACAATCATAATATTGAGAATGCAATTAGTATGTTCATTAACTAAAACTTTCTCATTTATTAGTTGTTGACAACTTAAGGTGCTCATGATGTGACTTTGATATTTGAAACTCCCCATATCACACTCTAATCAACAACTAATTTTTTGTGTTCTAACCTTATGTCTTGCAAATTAACCCATTGGTCGTCTACCTAGGTTTCCAAAAGTTAACCAATTTTGTATAACTAGATTTTCAAAAGTTTTACCTCTAAAGTCGATTGGCCTCAAAATTGTCGGTAAGTCTCAAAAGTGGCAAAAACTACCTTCTTTTGTTGCAAGGTGTAAAATTTCAAATTTTGACAAAATATAAGGTCCGTAACTGTAGGATCTAGCACTTAACTTGTATTCTTATATGCATATCAAATCTCACATTGAAATTCCTTACCAATTGAGAGATCGTTATGTACAAAGTTGGAAGGGTTGTTGAAAGGATCACCAATTTTTTAATGGCCAAAAAAACCATTTTTGGTAGAAAGTTTGATATGAAGCTCTTTACATTCTTGTTCCTAGGTGGGTTAGGAACATGCCTTTGCAAGTTCTACCCACATGTAACCTACGAAACCTAAAGGAATGCTTAAATTTTACATGGGGGTATGCTAAATTTCAAGTACAAAGGTCAATCTGTGACAATAATATTGGCAGTTGAAAATAATTGAATCAAAAATCTGAACGATTAAAGATTATGCCTTAGAACCTTCTTCACATGTACGAATTTCTTTTAAAAAATAAATAATAAAAAGAAATAAATCAAAAATAATAAAAATAATAAAAAATCTCAATTTTCGGTGAGTTTTGACTGTAAATATCTCCTAGAGTATGAAGAATTTTGAAACGTAAAATGCGTTTTCATAAAGGTGTAAAAAAAACCCTACAATCTGCAAAAAGTTTCAACTTCATGCAAGCTAAACTAAAATAAAAAGAGGCTAGTAAAAGCCTAAACGTACTGGAGTCGACTTCAAGGGTTAACCAATTTCTTGTAACTAGGTATTCAAGAAGTTTTGGAATAACTTAACCCTTTCATGACCACTCCTGTTTTGGAAGTTGAGGTTTTTTTGAGGTGTCTGGATGTATTTTGGAGTGCATGGAACAAATGAAGGGTCAAAATTAAGATCCGACCGTATAAATGTGTAGTGAACTTCATATACATGCTAGCGGCCAAACATGGGTCAGATCTACCGTATGAACTAGAGTATTATGATGTTTCGAGTCAAGTGTAGTACATAGCGTATACATGACCTCGAAGCTTTTTACTAGAATTAGAGACCAGAGTATCTAGATTTGGGCAAAACACATGTGGTCAATAATGTAGAGGGTTGCATTTCGAGCATTTATGAAACTGAAATTGTGAAAAGAGACCAAGAACCCAGTTCCTTGTATACGGTAGCGTACTCGAAATACATGGGATATCGTAGCAAATATGGTCAGATTGAAAAATCAGACATGGTCACATTCATCAGACGCCGAGCCTTAACGTAGAATCAGTGTTTAAACAACATGTGGTTGATTCTTTTTGGGGAGGATTTCAGGTTGTACAAATGTATACGCTTTGATAGACGGTGTTGGGTTGCCAAAAGAAATCAACTCTTCTTTTGTCGATGGAGCCAATTGAGTAGTACCCCCATGTTCCCAAGGGACCCTTAGAATTGGTGTCATGTGTCCTCGACAGCCGTATTTCCTGAATCTTTCTCACTTCTTTCTGGACCAGCTACCGTATCGCATACTCATCACCATGTATAGACAGCTCTACCAGGCGGAGCACGAGTCCAAATGCATTGTTGTTTTGTGTAGTAGATCCAGTACACACTCCTCTTCCGGCATTGTTCTCTAACATTTTGCTCTTTCTACACAGATTCTACTCAATCATGAAATAACCACACTTCAGCGACTATATTTGGTTGATCGGTCATGAAAGGGTTAAAAGGGCATTCAAAAGTCATGTAATTAAAGTGAAGAACATTATGCAGATTATTGTAATATGATAAGATAATCTAAATCTGAAAAAAGGCTTAATTGGATTTTTAATAACTCACAAGTGAGGATGAGTATCATATTATGAGAAAATGATATGATATTCTCTCAACTTATCATGTAACTTAATGACGATGTACATCTTGTGAGCTTCGTGTAAAGAAACTTAGACTTTTGATGCTTGAATACATTTGAATTTAAGGGATGTTGATCACTATCAACATTGGGTGATATTAAGTTATAAAATACTTCTCCACTTTGAGACACAAGACAACAAGTTTCACAACGTAAACCTAGTTCAAGAGTTGATCTTAAACAAAGTGTTATATCAATCCTTAAGGCCTAAACGTCTTTGGTTTTTGGGAGCTTCAAATCTTAAAATTGTAATTTCTACATCTATGTATTCGTAAAGGTGTGAACCAAATTTTTTTTTTTTTTTTTTTTTTTTCTTTTTTTTTTTTTTTTTCCTTTGACTTCCAACGATAAGGTCTAGTACCCAAGACTATTTTTACTTATCTTCCCAAAAATTGATAGTTGGATGTTTACCATTTGAGAGATCGTGACATTCAAAGTTTGTCTCCCAAGTTTTTTGGGGCATTGTTAAGATTGTTTTTGAAACTCTTGGAAGTTGCCCTTATAATATGGTGGCCTCTTTAACTTGGGGGCCTTGGAAACATGAGTAGTCATTTGGTTATGAAAATATTTAAATAAAGACTAAATACAAACGTGCTCAAATTGTCCTTTTGGACTTGAAACCTAAAATTTCCACATGAAATTGGAATTAGGCTTGAATTCTTTAGCACATAGGCATTGCAGTATAAGGAACACCAAATCAAAATTTAAGGAAATATCATCCCCTTTAACCCCTTCATAAGGCTTTTTGAAGTTGCAAAAACTTGTTCTAGATCTAAAGGGTTGAGTGAACAAGCCCATTTAGTCACTTTACATGAGAAAATTTGAGATTTCAAATTTCTAGTCCTGAGTTAATTCACATATCCATATAACTAGTTGTTGGGTTCCAAAGATAAAAATATTGGAGCTCCCTTAGTGGATGATAGAGGTTACTGTAAGATACCCATCAATTAAGACGTGCACCAAAAGTGGTTTGAATTTTTGTTGCACAAGGGGGAGCCCCTCTGTAATTGGTAGTAGTTCGGCAACTGAATCAAAATTGTGAAGCTCTTTTAGTCCGGATATCACTATTTGATTCCTAACATCACTATTCAACCGTGAAGAATGCATTTGTACACCAAAAGACACTCAACTGAATCACAATTGTGAAGCTAGTTGCCCTAGAAATATAACAAAGGTTCATAGTTACCCAAGGGATATAACAAAAGTTCAACTCACCAAGGGCCACTTTGATGGTTTAGAGCGTTTGAGAAGTGCCCAGACATGTCCAACCTTTCCAAAAACATAAATTCTCTTGGCTTTCAAAAAGCCGATTTACAATGATAGGCTATCAACAATACACTCTTGGAAATGGCACCAGAGCATGAATTGGAATACACTTAGAATGGGAATGCACATATGGCAGTATTCTTAGGATCCATCACTTGGCAAAACATGGAAAAAATAACCATTTAAGAATTGAGGGCATGAATTCAACCTTGAGGTTTCGCTGGGCAGTCATTGCAAGGAGATGATAAGCCTGAGAGGAACACCCTCCCAATACCGACTTTTCTCTCAAAACGACGTAGATACCAACCAGAAGGAAGCATTCTGGTCAGGTGCACAATTTTCAAGCCACTGATCACAATTTGCAGGTGACTGCTGAAAGAGCACGCATCCGCTCAGGTACTCAAAAGGCAAACGATTCGGTACTCACAGAAGGTGAGGTCCCAGGTGTAGCGTGGCGAACAGCAAATGCAGACGTCAAAGTGCAACAAAGCGACGAGACATGGAAGACTCATATCCACAGGCCAAAGACGTATATCATTTCTCAGTAGGAGTATCCAACTACATGGAAGTCGTAAAGTCAAATCCATAGCTTGAAACCTAAAGGGATGTGATCTAATCACAAGGCAAGCAGAAAATTTAGGTTGATGCCGCAGAGTCCCTGACAACACACATTGCAGTCCTCAAAGACCTATTTGGATCTTTGCCTCATTTTGCGGCGCTTGCGCTTCAGGCGCCTCATGCGTTTTTTCTTCCACTGTAATGCACACACAGTCACATGAGCGTTAGAAAGACACATATGATATTCTTACTGCAAACCCTACAAAGAAGTTCAGAAACAAAAAAATGAAAGGTAACGTCAAAAGCGAATAAAACAAATACAAACAAAAACATCGACATTGTCCTCGACCTAATGCAGCTGTCTCAAACAAAGCTCTGCCCTGATAATTACGGGTGTGGCACCCGGCGCAGAACGGTGAACTCCTGGGTAAGTGCGGAAAGGAAGCGCAGGATTGATGACAGATAGAGTAAGAGTAACTAACCTTGGCCCTCATGGTTCCACGACCTCCTTTCGACGATAGCGCGCAATCACCAAGGGGTTGCCGCAAGACGAAAACAACCAAAGAGGTCGATGTAGGAAGGGGACGAGTGGTATAAACCCCAGGAACCCTAACCCTAGCTAACGCTGTCGTCGCCGCGCGTTTGCGATACTAACCGCGGTGATAATATAGAAGTGTTGCGGTGATACTGAAGCAAGCGGAGATGGATGATTATCATCCGAAAAGTAGATGAGAGAAGAAGCTTCGTGAGACACCGACCTCTGTTTCCTTGACATCGACGCTCACCGCATTGAATTCATTTGATTGTATTGAGATAGAGTCGCAGTTGCACGGATTCACCAGACGCGCATCAGTTTTCAGTACGACCTCTTCAATTTTATGTATTTTGGCCAAGATTCGGTTAATTGGAGGATTGATTGTTGAAATTTGCGACGATTTGGTGATCGGACGATAGTGTTTCTGGGGTTTGTATGTGCAGGGTCTGACTGATTGCAAGTGACGAGCACGAGACGATGGCGTTGAATCCGCAGCTTTATGAGAATGGATCACCTGTGCCGTTTGTTGACGAAATGTTTATACTGCGGCGCGATGCTGTGGATTTCGAAGTGGACAAAATCCCCGAGTACGTAACTCTCTTTTCCTCCGGATATCATTATGTTTGTTGATCAATTGGTTTTTTGAAGCGTCGGTGGCAGTGCAGAACATGAATAGACTGTCTCTCTATGACCTAAGGTAGTCTGCTCGATAATTGAGCAGTACCGAAAATGGTTTACTAGGCTGAACTTTGCAATAGCTCTTCAAGGTTGACTTGTAATGAACAATCTAGACTGCACCATAGGCTGAGCCATTTTAGGAACATCAGAAACTTCTTGTGAATTTTAGAAAAGTCCAGAAGTGATGATTCCAGTAGGTCCAATTTTCTTTACTTTGCCCATGCAACAATTTTGATTGCATGATTACTTTCACTAGTGATTGATCATGCTGAAATTTGTGCCAATAGTGAGCAGGTTACCTTATTTGAGGTATTAGGGTTATGTGAATATGATGTGTGATTTTGGCAACGCAGGGCTCCTGGGAGCAAGTTGACAGGGAGGGGAACGGCGTACTTGTCCAACTATCGGATTGTTTTTGTATCAAGCAAGCCCGCGGATAATATCCACGCTTTTGATTTGCCGTTGGTAAGTAAGTTACTGGATTTTGTTCAAGTGATAAGTTTCTGTCGTTGATAGAGTTCTGAGAGGGGAAATCATGGTGTGCAGGTTTATATACACGAAGAGAAGTTCAACCAACCGATTTTCTTCTGCAACAATCTTGCAGGCAAAGTGCACCCGGTATGTATGTGACGACTTTAAGTTGTGTTGTGGTTGAGTTTAGACTTGTGAGGGGGACTTACAGGCCTTGAATTGTTGTATCAGGTGATCCCTGAAGGAGCAAATAGAGCATTGTACGCTCCACATGTGTTTAAAATAATGTTCAAAGAGGGTGGAACTGGGACTTTTATCCCTTTGTTCATGAATATGATCAAGAGCGTCAGGGCGTCTCAAAGGATGATGGAAGCGTCTTCGCAGCAACCACCCAGTGCTCCACCTGCTGAACCTCTGCCTGCTGCATCTACACCAGTTGACGAGATGATGCGACATGCGTAAGTTCACAGTTTGCATGTCATTCTTTGTGTAGCATGGATCACTTCCTGTTGATTTGCTCGAAATTACACGTGGTTCAAAGTCATCACTGCACGGTCTATGGTACTTGAGCTTAGACATCTGTTCAAAACCATACTGAAAGATAGAAGTGTGAAAATTTACCTCTTTCGTAGGCCATTTTTTATTCTTATACCTCATGAGTGATCTGAAAGCTCTTTGATCTGGACGAAGCGTGCTTTCATCACCCACGTTTTTGATAGGTTCTTTCTGATTTAGGAAGCCAGATTGTGTTGTTACTGTGGAGAGGAACTCATATGTCCTTTGATCTTGTTATGAATTTATTGAAAGATTCTGTGCTTTGGAATTTTGCAGGTACATAGATCCATCCGATCCCACAAAACTTTATCTGCAGCAGCCTTTCGAGTCACAACCAACATTGCGGAGGCGCAACTATTCATCTGCTGGTGTAGAGGGGCAGATGTAGATAGAAGTTTACAGGTGGCCATCGCCTTTTACTTTGACCTGCAGTGCCAAAGTAAAAGTGAACCAAGCAAAGTAAAATGTTATTTTACTTTAGTATGTGGTACAGTATATGAATGATGTACATATAATACTTGTAACCCTGTTTTCATTCATTGCCAATTTATTATCCGCTTCATGCTCTTCCATTTGCTCTGTGCCATTTCCTCCATGTCGTGTCTATCGCTCTTTTGCATTTTCTCCTCCTACGTCTCTCGGGTCCGAGATACCTGAATACTCTATCAGAAGCTTTGACAAACAGAAATGGCTCCCAGAAGCGGGGAGCTTGATTTGTCCTTGCACAGAGAGTGCTACTTTTGCAAACATGTGTCTCCACATCACGACTTTGCATATTACAACAACAGAAAGAAGAACCAACCGAGGTTCAAATGTTGCAATTGCAACAAGCTCTTCACATGGAGCAATCTTGGACGTTCTCAAGGGAAGAAGTACCTCAAAAAAAGAAATGAGGATCCCCAAGAGTTGCAAGCCTTGTACCGCCAATGCCCCCATTGTCATGTGCCAAACAATGCCACTTTCAAGTATTACAACAACAATAACCTTTTGCAACCAAGGTTCCAATGTCATAGTTGCAACAACCAATTCCAAACAAGGTTGGTGGAGGTGCAAGGCCATGGGTGCCAATTGGTAAACACTTCACAAAAACAACAAAGTCGAAAGACAAAAACAAAAACAAAAGCAAAACCCTCTTCACCAACACACAATCCATTACCTACCTTTCCTAACACCTTGGAGGAAATAAGCAATGATGATTTGGACTTTGCAACCTCACTAGAAGAGTGTCTCATGGAAGATGCACCAAACGAGGCTACCTCCCCTCCAACAACATGCAACTCATCATCTACACTTGATGAAACAACCTTGAAGGACACAAGCTATGAAATTGTGGACTTTGGGGCTTTATTAGAAGATGCAATCCAAGAAGATGCACCAAATGAAGATCACAATGATGGGGATCCTCAATGTCCAACTATTGATGAGAATGTCCCAATGTACAACATTCCATGGGATTTTGGCCATTTTCAAGACAATGTTCCATTAGAGTTGGACCAAGTTGAATGCAACATTCCAACAAATTTGGACCAAGTAGTTCAAAATGTGGGTACATTGGTGGATTTTGATCCAGACACTGTATTTAACTATTAGTACTTTCAGTGCAGTATACTTTGAGGATCATAGCTCCAAGGTTGTGTATTTTTAAGAACTCGATGTACCTGTAATCCATCATAATACAGAATTTCATGATTCTCTTTTCTAACCGACTACTTCTCCTGCTTGGAGTTTCAGCTTCTGATGGTCTGCATGGAAATTTTGTTTGAGGTCACCTGCCATCAAATTCACGAATAACTTGCCTGGTCATTCTTACATTAGACATTGGAGAATAATCTAGCTACTGAACTCTATCGAAAACGTTCGAAACAGAGTGCCTGTCCGAATTGCAAAACTCAATAAAGTCAAATTCATCATCAGAAACATTAATAAACTAGTGACAACATCAATTTTACTGGTTCTACCATAATTGAATGATTCAGCTCCAATTATCATTGACAATTAGTTGTATGTATCAGATCTGTTCACTTTCGTATTCTGGGATTTGCAATATGGTGTCCATCACGACTATCAATGGCAATTGAAGTTCAATTGAAGTTTTATGATAGAACTGCAAGATTCAAATTGATTCGTTTGAACAAAAAGAATACCTTCCCTAACCATTTAATGAGAAGAAGAAGAACACCAGAGTACAATGTCCATTCGATCTCCCCTTGATGATATGCCCACATGGCATAACAACAGTGGTATAGGACTACTAACCCCTCTCAGGAACCATTTACTTGACATATACAAACATGTTCCTAACTTTGCAAAGTCAAGTATTAATATTTGAATTTCTTAACGCAAACTTTTACTTTAACCCTCATGGAGGCAACAAAATAAACTTTCTTTCAAATTATTTTTTTATTTTTTTATTTTTTTATTTTTTATAGTGATATTACCTACTCAAATTTTCAACGGACTGAAGTTGGAATATTTTCTAATTTCACAATGATAGACTTAAAAATTACTAAACCTGGCTTCGACAGTTTTAGTAATATCTCAGATTATTATTTTTCAAAAAAATTCAAATTTGAAGACCTTGGAAAGTTTCAGTAGACTAAATTTCACAAACCTCTCTAAGGTACTTAGTCTACTATATAACAAGTATGTTTGACATGATGAATGTTCTCCCATATCAATGTTTTCATACCTTCTTCTACAAGATAGTTTGCATGCTGAGTGAAAAAGCGGAATAAGTCTCTAAAATTATGCACGGGGTCAAAAAAACTTAGTTCTTTACATGGAAAATTTTAGGGTAAGATTTTGTTAATATTTGGTTCCACACAGTTCACACTCTCTAACGAAGAATGTTGAGAAGAAATTTCGCATCAACTTTGATTCATTTGCTAAAGTTTTTGGTTAATGAACTTCCAGAAATGCAATGATTTGTAGAAGTTCAACAAATTTGAGCAAAAGTTATGGATAATAGAAGATTTGCAAGGCACACATTGATTGCATGTTTCATTCTTTATACGTCACCAATTGATTTCTTATGAGTTTGTAAACAGATAATGTGCAAAACCATATTGGAATTAAATGAATAGATTGCAACTTAACGTAGAAGGAAAAGGAACAAATACTTGGCCTAGCAAGGGCCATATTCATGTTTGAGAAAAATCAAGAAGGTGTCCACCCTTTCAAATAATACATATCTCTTTTGCTTTCAACAAGTCAACTTTTAAGGGCAATTTTTCATTTGCATCAACCATTTAAAACTTGAATTGTAGTTATTATATATGGTATTACACTTAATTTTTTCTACCAAATTCTTTTTATGGGGATGAAAATGGTTGAAGTAGGGTAATATGGTGTGCAGAGGGTACATTTTCCAAAACATGAAAATGTGGACGTGAAGGGTTTACCTCCCTTTGGAAATGTAAGTAGGATTTTGGTTATGAACATATCAACAAGAGAAAAAAAGAAAGAAAAAAAGAAAGAAAAAAAAAAAAAAAAAAAAAAAAAAAAAAAAAAAAAAAAAAGAAAGAAAAAAAAAAGAAAGAAAAAAAAAGAAAGAAAAAGAAAGAAAAAAGAAAAAAGAAAAAAGAAAAAAGAAAAAAGAAAAAAAAAAAGAAGAAGAAGAAAAAGAATTCTAAAGAATTTAAGAAAACAAAAAAAAAAAAAAAAAAAAAAAAAAAAAAAAAAAAAAAAAAAAAAAAAAAAAAAAAAAAAAAAAAAAAAAAAAAAAAAAAAAAAAAAAAAAAAAAAAAAAAAAAAACAAAGTAAAGAGTTATTTTTGCTCACCTTGGGTGTGAAAACTATGATTTGCGTTTCAAATCCAGAAGATAAAAGTTAAGATTTGAATTTGTAATTTTCTCCACATACACCTTGAAGTATAGGGAATATCATGTAAAATTCTTAGGAATTATATTGACTTTAACAGTTTAACCCCTTCATCTAAGTTGTCCTCTCTGAGTTTATGAACAATTTGCAGATTTTTAAGCCAATGGTCAGTTTTGAGCTTAGACACATCCAAAAAGTTTATTTCTTTTCATAAATTTTAGAATATATTCTTTGAAATATCTTAGGAACCAAGTCTATATTCAGCTTTCGAAGAGACCGAAGTTAAAACTTTTACAAACTATTTGATAAGGGTAAACCCAAAAGTCCAAATGAGCAAGTTTCAAAGCTTTAGTGATTTTACAAAAAATAATATAAAATATAATAAAATAACATAAATAAATAAATAAAATGAAATTTGAGATCTAAGAATCTTTCATAAAATACAATTCACAACTTCAAATTCACAACTTCATAAAAGTACTTAATCACGTTGTTTATAATATTTGTCGTCATGTGTACTACCGTTTTAATAAATATTTTTGATAATTTGCATTTAAGTTTGAAATGCGTAATAGGTTTCTAAAATCTCAAATAAGCATAGTCAATCTAGTTGTCTTTGTGGGAACAAATACCTGCAAATTGCTTGAGGTAACGTTCATGTATCCCCCATTTGCATAAAGTATACCATGTCTCCCTTACACAGCCTAAAACAATTTTGCATCCACTTTGAACACCATAATCACACAAAAGGTGCAATCGCTGTGAAATAATTTTATTAAGTATTTGTGCTAGTAGCTACGTCCAAGCTTGAATGGTCAACAAACAAAAAAGTAAAAAGATTACGAGATTTCAATAGACACAAGGTGGCATAATATGGTAATTTTGGTTTTCAAGATCACATACCCTTCGTTTTGAAATGCTTAAAGGTAGCCTTCCAATGTACGTAGTACAAAAATCTTATATTGCGTCATTTTAATAACATCCACAAGTTTAATTTTGAAAATGCATAACATATTTTAGAAAATCACATAAATAATGATTCCAATATATTCAATCTTCCCCTTACATTACCCATGCACAAAAAAGTAGCCGCTCTCAAAAAGTTGCTTAAAAACTGAACACCCAAATTGCCACCATAACGAAGCTATCTACTTTACAATTTGCAAAATTTTGAGAAGCTAGCGTCAACAAGTTTTAGTAATTTCATAATTAATACTTTCGAGATTTTTCCAAATTTGAAGATCTAGGAAAGTTCAAAAAAATCAAACTTTGTGTATAATTTGGTGTAGGTGTGGTAACACATATAAATTGTGTGTGGTAAGTTTGCAAAGTGAATTGAGTATTTAGACTTCTTAAGCCCAGAGTTTGGTTTTCAACCTAAGATGGGACCAAAGAGTCTATTAGTTTGATACTTTTAGAGTATTTTTGTTGAAATCCATTTAGGACCAAATTCCTATTTAACTTTCAAAGTGACCCAACTTGAAACTTTTACAACTTTACTAGGAACCTCAATTCCGTTAGAATGGCACTATGTCATGTGCTATTTTGTCACACCAAATCTTACATATGTGCTCACATGGAATGGTGTATTCTGGAATAATACAATTTTTTGGATAATATCACTCCTTATACATTGTCACTCATTTTCCATAATATCACCTTTAAAATGTGTTATATCACATGGTTTTTGAACTGTAGTTCAAAAAGTTGAGGGGAGCCATTATAGCAACTTGACGCCATTTTAACTGAATTGGGGATTAGGGTAAACTTTGGATTCTACAAGAGCAAGCTTCAAAAATATAAGTAATCTCATTCATTGTTCATTCAAATTTGTCATAATTCAAGATCTAGGAATCTTTCATACACTGTTATTTTTTATCTTTAGAAACTCATAAAAGTACCTTATCACTTTTTTCTCAAAGTACTCAATAAGTGCTTCCTTGTAATAAAGTTCATGAATAATACACATTATAGAGTGATTGGAAAACCTATCTTGGATTGAAAGTTGAAGGGGCGATCATTTAAAAGCAAAGGGAGTAATTGCACCCTAAATGGTGAATCAAACATGTAAAAAGCCATCATAATATCATGTACATATACTTATCAAATGAAATTTTCTTAAAAAGGGAAAGTATAAAGTCCCTTCATAATAAAACGTCTCGTTTCGAAGAATCCGCATGAGTGGTGCGTTTGTGAATCCGATCCACTTTTTTTTTATATAACAATTCTTTTTTGAAACCCATGACATCCATTCCGCTGAACGATAAGGTAGGAGTCGTGAAAACCGTCCAGCCCCAAAAACCGCACAGTAGGTTTATGGGTAGGGTCTGTAAAACCGTCCGTTCATGGTAAACTGACAGGTTTTGGGAACCATCCACTGTTTTTAGCTCCCACCATGCATGCTGAACGGTTTTAGACAACTCCTATGTCAGTTCCTGAACCTATTTTAATTCATTTTGGGACATTCAATCCACAGTTTTCAGAATACAACCTTGCAAAAAAGCCAGCACTCTATGTTCGGGTAGTGGGACTCCTAAGACTCGAGATTCAAAAATTCATAGGAAATTATAGGAATACTCAAAAAATGTTTTTTTTTTTTGGGATGGATTTGCACTAGCTTTGCAGACCATGGAAAAATAATTAAAATTTTACACCACTATTCCAAGTATGCAAAGCTGAGATTCAGACGGTTTTCACCACTCCTACCTTAGTTCAATGATCGTGGAAGTGTGGTGTAAAATGTAACTGACAGCATAGCTACCTAGTACGGTGCCATCCACTTTCGTTACAGTTTAACATCCGGATGGATGAATTTCATTTACAGCGCCGCGTTTCTCACTGCAGTTACCCTCCCGGCATTATTTAACTCGATTTTCGATTCAAGTACCACTCTTCATTATTCACTAAACATATAAATGGCCTGCTCACAGCCCCATTTCACTCTTTCATTTCTTCCTCTCCGGCTCTCTCGCGCCTCTGTCCGTTCTGAGCTGCCGTGCCCCCGCTTTCTATCGCCCATCGCCCGCTTCACGTGCCGCCCTTCTCCCGCTTGTGCCTGCTTGTCCCACGGTTGTCACTTTGTTCCAAAATGGCTCGTGAATCAAAGGAAGAGCTTGATCTATCATTGCACGGAGAGTGCTCCTTTTGCAAACATGTGTCTCCACATCATGACTTTGCATATTACAACAACAAAAAGACAAACCAACCCAAATTCAAATGTTGCAATTGCAACAAGCTCTTCACATGGAGCAATCTTGGACGTTCTCAAGGGAAAAAGTACTCCAAAAAAAGAAATGAGTATCCCCAAGAGTTGCAAGGCTTGTACCGCCAATGCCCCCATTGTCATGTGCCAAACAATGCCACTTTCAAGTATTTAAACAACAATAACCTTGTGCAACCAAGGTTCCAATGTTTAAGTTGCAACAACCAATTCCAAACAAGGTTGGTGGAGGTGCAAGGCCATGGGTGCCAATTGGTGAACACTTCACAAAAACAACAAAGTCAAAAGACTAAAACAAAAACCAAAACAAAACCCTCTTCACCTACCTTTGCTTACACCTTGGAGGAGATAAACAATGATGGTGTGGACTTTGCAACCTCACTAGAAGAATGGGTAATGGAAAATGCACCAAACGAGGCTACCTCCCCTCCAACAACATGCAACTCATCATCTAAATTTGATGGAACAACCTTGGGGGACACAAGCTATGAGATTGTGGACTTTGGGGCTTTATTAGAAGATGCAATGCAAGAAGATGCACCAAATGAAGATCACAATGATGTGGATCCCCAATGTCCTACTATTGATGAGAATGTCCCAATGTACAACATTCCATGGGATTTTGACCAATTTCAAGATGATCTTCCATTGGAGTTGGACCAAGTTGAATGCAATGTTCCAACAAATTCGGACCAAGTAGTTCAAAATGTGGATTCATGGGTATGGATCAGAAATTTTGATCCATACAAAGCATTTAACTATTAGCACATCATTGCAGGACAGTTTGAAAATCATATGTTTTCAAAGAGGTGTATTTTTGAGAACTCTGATGTACTTGTAAACCATTATGATACAAGATTCCATGATTCACTTTTCTTCATGAGTACCTGTGTTGCTTGTTGTTTCTCTCACTCATGGTCTGCGTGGAAATGTTGTTTGAGGTCACATTCCATCAAATTCACAAATGACGTGCCTAATAAATCTCAAAACAGACTTTGGAAAATAATCTAGCTACTGAACTCAATTTAAAAGGTTTGAAACACAGTGCCTCTCCCAGTGACAAAAATCAATGAGGTCAAATTCATCATTAGAAATATCAACAAGCTAGTGACAACATCAATTATACTGGTTCTACCATAATTGAATGATTCAGCTCCAATTATTATTGAAAAGAAATTGTATGCATAGATCTGTTGACTTTCTGTTATCCTGGGTTGACGAGGAATGGAACGCTTTACGAGCTCAAGGCACCGAAGATAACTTTTTTGTGAGATAGAGGTATCGGTAAGAGGTCTGAACCTTGGTCAGTTAAGACCAGGGAGCAGAGGTTGACTTTGGTGGTAAGGGTTAAGGGTTTGAGAATACAGAGACCACGGTGATCCCTGGTACCGAGGTTGAGCGGGTGTAGACCCAGTGATCTGCAGCTCGTAGGTGTAAATCCGAGGCATCAGGTGTGTGGAGTTTTACCGAGGCTGTACCCCCGGCTCGGTGATCAAACAGTCAAGCGAGGAAACCGCGGAGACCCAGCAAAGCCAGAAGCACCAGAGACGTACAATCCAATAGAGATGTTAGGGTTATTCTAGGCTGACTATTGCAATCCTCGACAGACAGACCGATGAATGAGAGAGAGAAAGAGGGATTTCAGTACGCAGACATGGGAGAGGAAAGACTTCGACTCTTGGCCTTCATATTCAACATCAGATCCAAAATACATGTGAGTGTGTGTACTCAGTGTATGGCAAAACTATGCTGCTACGGTGACTACCAAAAAACGAGTGCCTCTCTCCTATTTTCCACTACCTTTTATACTACGGCTGCCGTGGATAGCCTTGACACCGAACGGTGCCCTTATCGATTGCCGAGACATCTGCAGCTAACTGTTGGTGCCTCCGCCGAAAATGCTGCGCTATCCCTGTTGCCGCTGCTGCTCCCGCATGGGCCGCCGTGGTTATTCGACTGACGTCATCGGGTAACACTTTCGTATTCTGGGATTTGCAATATGGTGTCCATTACAACTATCAATGCCAATTGACGTTTTATGATAGAACCGCAAGATTCAAATTGATTCGTTTGAACATATAGAATACCTTTGCTAACCATTTAATAAGAAGAAGAAGAACACCAGACCCCTACGGGTGGGGTGAATATAGTGTCTGTTCACCTACCCTTGATGATATGCCCACAGGACTACTAATTCCTCTCCCCTCTCACGAACCATTCAACGACATATACAGACATGTTCCTCACTTTGCAAAGTCAAGTTTTAACCCCTAAAAATCCAAGCGTTTTCTCAACCTCCAAAACCAAAAACTGCCATTTTTGACCTCCGTTGGGAAATGGGGAAATGAAGAAACTTTTTTTCTTTTTTCAGACATTGAACCGTAGAATCTTGTAACCAACCCGTATATGAAGGACTGGTCAAAATTTCAACCGGTGGATGTTTGTCATTTGTGAGATCATAACGATCAAAGTTTGTCCATCACATTTTTTTTGCCGCTGCCCGAGAGACATTGTCTAAATGGTGCCAAGGGCAACTTGATGATTATTATTCCAAACATTTTTCCCTCATTTTTTCCCATGTAGCAAACCAAGTTGGGAACATGAATGCAAATTTTTTTTGACCACATATGCTTCTAGAACCTTCATTTAAATTGTTTTGGTGGTGGAGGTATAAAAGCAAGGGAAATCTTAGGTTTGGTGAAAATGAGCATAGTACCAAAAATATACGGATACCTCTAAATCCAAACGGTGAACATATGTGTATATAGATTTTATTTTATTTTTTTGTAAATTTTTTAAAAAAAAAATGTGAAATCTCGTATTCTTATGAATTTCCGAGCAAAAGAAATGTAAAATCCCTTGTAAATTGAGACGGGCAAGAAAGGGAAATTGGGTCTCCCCTTACACATGTTGGGCCATTATACAAAAGCTCATAATTCACTACAAGGAGAATAGTATCCTAATTGACGAAATTTTGACAGAAACCTGCCAATTGCTCCGTCAATTAGGAGACCCTGATTCGGTCACTCAATTGACAGAATTCTATCATTCATTTGTCAATTTGGACGAAGTTCCACAATGAAAAAAATTAAAAATTCGGAAATTTTGAGGAAACATTTCTCTGCCCGGGCACGCCGGGCAGCAGCGTTGGCACAACGAAAAATAGCACGGGCCCCATCAAGGGGGTAGCGAGGGCCCTACCGCGGGCAATGCGGGCCCCACCGGTGGAGGCTCACAAGTGGTATGCTAGGGGATTCGATCCCTTGACCTCACGGGCATAGTCCAAGTGACTAACCAACTCACCTACTATCCAATTTCATGTCCAAAGATATGTTTTTTTTTATATATATATGCTTTAAGTACAAGTACAGTAGACTTTGAATATTTTTCACGATGTAAAAAAGTTTTTTTTCTCAAAATTTTTTTTTGCACTATTCCATGCAGGTCTTTTTCTATATGTATAAAAAATTTCTTTTTTTTTTTGAGGCTGGGGCCATTTTTTACTACCCAGCAGACTTTGAATATTTTTCACGATGTAAAAAAAATTTTTTTTTCAAATTTTTTTTTTGAAATATTCCATGCAGGTATTTTTTTATATGTATAAAAAATTTCAATTTTTTTTGAAATTATTTTGTTTTTATGCTAGGGCCTTTTTTTACTACCGAGCAGACTTTGAATATTTTTCACGATGTAAAAAAACTTTTTTTTTTTCAAAATTTTTTTTGCAATATTTCATGCAGGTATTTTTCTATATGAAAACCAACCCAAGTGATTTTGTCCAAAACGGAGTCCGGATGAAGAAGTTATAGTTCTTCAAAGTTTCTGCCCTTCATGCAAAATGTCGTATTTTGACATTTTGCATCAACTTTGAACCTTATGATCTCACAAATGGAGAAGATCCAACGGTTGAAATTTTCAGCGGTAACTCAAAAACAAGTAAATTACAAGATCCTACGGTTAAAGTCTACAAAAAGTTTTAGCAATTCCATGCTTGTCGTAAATAAAATAAATTGACAAGAAGTTGACTAGAATTTGACAAGAAGTTGACAAAAACATTAATAATGTCCAAAGTGACAGAGTTGGGCTGCGAGATGCTGACTTCGTCATTTCGGACATTTTTTTGTCAACTATTTGTCATCTCGGGCCCCATTTCCTTGTAGTGATTGTTCTGCCAAAAGTGGCTAGATAAGGAATGAGCATTTAATTGATAGCAGTGGTGGGGCTTGATTTTGGAGTGATTGCGTCGGTCAAAGGGACCCATGGCTTGACTGCCCATGTGGAGCATGCATGGTGTCAACTAAATTGGGGCCCAGCAGCTCCGGCTCCTCCACATTGCAGGTCCTCTCTTGCCTCCTCTCTTGGCTCCTCTCCTGTGGGCGCCGGACGGCGACTCCCTCTACACCTTGCTCCCGTCCGGTGGGCGCCGGACCACGGCCCGACCACCGTCGACGGCCTCCTTTGAAGTAGACTCTCAAATTTGCTGCTCTGATTCCTACAGAAAGAAAATAAAAAGAAAAGAAAGGTGTATGGGAATTTGAACATATGTTGGCGAAGAGGTTAGTAAGAGAGAGTGCTCAAAATTGGAGATGTATCAATAATGGAGCACTATACTTCTTCGCTCACAGGTAGATAATAGCTTCTTCATTCAATAGTAGCATATACTCACAAAAAACATTATAGGGTGCAAAATTAGAGCACCATTTTAGAAACACCTATGAGAGTGCCTTAAAAAATGCATAGCAAATTATCAAAACGAAGAAGTGCACATGCCTAATTTTGAAATTTTCATGTAAAAATCTATAGTTACTATAATTCAACAAAATTAGGAATTTGAAAAAATTCATACTCGGAATCAATGATTTTGTGCTCCGCGTGCAAGCGCTGTATGCCACCGCAACCAACATCCCTTCTCCAAGCACATCCACTTGCAGCCACATTGATAGCAATAATAATGTGGAGAACAAACATGGCATACCACACATTTTCGACGCGTTGTGCTATGGGATGGGGCACAAATAGACGGTCGTAGTTCGAGTGGGGGAATGTCAGTAGGTTCCACGGATCTCATAGGCCAATCTACTAATAAGGCCTTGCACAAACCTTTTTTAAATTGAAGGTGAGTCATAGGAGGGAGGGGCTTGCGATGAAGGTTATAGTTTTTTATGCAATCAAGATAGATGATATACATATTCACCACTGAAACATCGAGGAGAAAGAAGAAAATTATGTGCCACCACTTGTGTGAACGCACCTCGCAAGAATATGATGCTCTCAACTGGTCAGCTACATCGACGCCACGCATGTGCGTAGTGTACTCCAGTAGTATAGGTGAAGTCTGGATTTGCGGTCAAAACATACCGTCACGTCGAGGGACTGTTACAACTCTCTCACATGGAGCCTGAATAGGGTTACTGTCGAACCCTGTTCTCCAATATTTTTGTTTTTAGCAATTAATTAGGAGTAAAATAGTAATTTTAGCAAGTAGAAATAAAAATCGGTCTGCTTAAACCGGTTCGTAGATAGTAATTTTGTGTTAGGATTCCTCCGGCTAACCTTAGGGGATTTTAGAGCTTACCGGATACCCGTATTGATATCCGGCTGATACCCTGAGATGCCCGGATGGGCCGGTTCTCCTACCGGGTTGATGACCGGGGCCGCCGGTCGACCAGGAGAAAGGGCAGGAAAACTCGCGGGCGCCCGACAGAACCACCGGTGGCTCAATGATGACCGGGGTAATTCCCGGTGTACGTCTCGAGTGCGGGGTGATGATGTCTCGGAAGGAGAACTCCGGTTTGTTGTTATTAGGAGCCGCCGCCACCATCCTCAGCCATTCCAATCCGCGCATTTTGAGAGATCGGGCATTGTTGCGCGCCCAGCAATCCGCGAGAGTTGGAAAAGCAGAGTTTGGTGAGGTTAGGGTTTCGGGAAGTAGGGTTTCTACCAGAGTCAGTCCGGAAAGGCAGGGAGAGAGTACTCCCGGGCATCCGCAGGAGAGTAAAACCGGAGCAATGCCGAAGAGGAGGGAAGTCGTCCCATGGCGACCCGGGATGCCGATTCCCCTCAAGTCGGTGAAGCCGCAGGTGCCCGAGCTTCCACTGCACCAGGCGGAGCTGAGGGAGGACCTCCTCCGGATGGGGTGCGTCGGGCTCTACGACGCCCCGTGGAACTTGGCGGATCAGGCTATCATCGAGGAAACCGTCACCCACCGCTTCCCAAAGATGTACGTGACGCACCCCCTGAGGGGGAAGACGGATAACTGGGGGCCTCGCCATTGGAGGGCGACCTACAAGTTTCCGGACTCCCCGATTGGCTACATGAAGAAGAAGGGCGACGACGGGTTGAGGAACCGGTTCCGCAGGGGGCCGACAGAGAAGGACGGATTCAAACCGAAAGACTGCAAGGACCCCCGGGTGATGCGCCTCCTCCGGTTTCTCCTCCCCATACTCAGCCCGGATAAGCCAACCACCTGCACCGTGAAGCTGATGAAGGCCATACTGGCGAATTACGATGGAAGGATGCAGGTCGGATGGCACCACATCATCAACGAGGTGGTGCAGCGGGAGGTGGTGAAGATCGGGAACCAGAAGGGGTGCCCACTGGCCCCCTACCTCTTCCACCTCTATCAACAGCACGGCATCCTCACCGACCGGGAGATCTTCTATTGGCACGAGAAGCACGACCTTCCATCCGGGGATCCGCAGGGGCCGACCTCTTCCGAGTCCGGGGACGAGATGGAGGAAGTCCGGGCTACTGACTTGGAGGGGTCACCGGAGCCAGCCACTCGACAGACCAGGGCGGTGGGACCCAGCCAGGCCGGGCCCAGCACAGCACCCCGGGTGGCCACACAAGAAGGAGGGAGCAACCGGGTGAATCCTGCCCGGACGCACAATACGGTACCCTCTCTGTTCATGCCAAGTGCAGAAGAGGAAGAGGAGGAAGAAGAAGAGGTCGTCCCTCTCATCCGGAGGACAAGAGCCCAACAGAGAAGAGCCGAGGAGATAGCCGAGGCGGGTGGAGACCAGTCCGCAGAGGAGGACGACCAGGACGAAGAGGACGAGGAAGAGGAAGAAGAGGAGGCCCCACCTCGACAGGCAAGACCATCCCGAGGGGTGAGGAGGAAGGACACGACGGGTTTTGGGAGGAGACGTTCTCCCGTCCGACTTCCTCCCCGGTAGAACAGGGAGCCCCAGACGAGGAGGTGGCTGCAACAGGGGCCAATGCGGAGGTGCCTCCACCCGGAGAGAGACCCCCCAGGAGGGAGGGTACCCAACCTGAAGCGCAAGGCCAAGAAGAGGAAGAGGTCCGCGAGTCCGGTGGTACAACCGAGGGCCATTGAGGAGGAGCAGGCCCCAAGTCCGGACCCCGCACCGATGCAGGACCCGGCCCCTACTCCGGTAGAAGAGCCGATCCCGGAGAGCCAGCCTAAGGTGAAGAAAAGGCTGATTATCACGGAGGAGGAGGACACTCCGGAGAGGACCACACCTCCCCGGCTGGAGTTACCGGAGCAGAGGAGTGACCCAGCCCCTGCCACCCCAGCATCAGTGGCAGCCCCGGAGTCGTCCCACAGGGGGGTTGTGACACCCGGAACGGGGAACACCACTCCCGTGCTCCCCCGCCCCTACTACCGGATACCCAGCGAGGGTATCCTCCACCCCATCCGGCTAGCCATGGAGGAGGTGGATCGGGAGAATGAACAATTGTTCACCTCCCTGGCGCGACTCGAGCGGGTCTTCCAGACCCCTAATGTGGAGAGGTATCCAGAGTTGGCCGAGGAGATGCAGCGCGAGACAGCCCGGCTAAGGAGGGAGAAGGTGGAGCTGGTGCTGAAGGCCCGACCGAAGGAGAAGGCATCCGTGGGAGTCCAATGCGGACCGGACCCCTCGGACACGGAGGCACACCCGGAGGTGGAAGCCCTCAGGAGGATCGTACAGGAGCAGGAGGCTGCACTCCGGAAGTTGCAGAATATTGACAGGACAGTGTTGCACTCCATCCTGAAGGTGCTGCAACCGGATGCTGAGGCACAAAGGAAGGCCACCTTCTACGATGCCCGGATTGGGATTAGCGAGTCTCCCCAATCCCTGGAGTTGCTCAGGAGGCACGCGACAGGTATCAACCAGTGCCTCAAGGAGTTCCGAACCCTCACGGGTAGGTTGCTGGGGGCCCTCCCCCACGTGGAGATGAAGGAAACAGCCCTTCCGGAGGAGGAGGTGCTTGCACCCCCAGAGGTGCCCACGGAGGGGCCAGTGCCCATGGAGATCGAGGAGGTGTCCTTGCCCGTTTCGGAGGAGCAGGGGATTCCAGTTGATGGTGGCGTTCCGGAGAACAGGGAGGAAGATCGAGTTGTAACTCCCCCTCGGGGAGATGATATCCCGAGTGAACCAGGGCTACCCGGTCCCTCCGAGGTGGAAGAGGCGGTAGAAGGAGAGGTTAACTCCTCTCAACAACCGGATGAGAACCCGGTGGACGGTACCACGGGAGAAGGGGCAGGACTCCCCGAGCAGATTGAGGAGGTAGTACCTCACCCGGAGGCCCAAGTTAACGAGGTGGGAGACCCGGGCGAACAGGAACAGCAGGAGGAACCCGTGGTCCCTCAGGAACAGCAGGAGGAGCCCGTGGCCCCTCAGGAAGAAGCGGAAGTCCAACCCGTTCCCCCTCCATCAAAGTTGAAGGCACTCCGGAATAGGTGGAAGAGCCGGAGGACACAGTAAAACCCGAGGTTTTACATCGACACTCGGGTCGATCAAAGAGGCAGATTCCCCTCGCCGCGAGTGGAAAGGTGCTCCCAGGAGGAATACCCCCGCCGCCAGACACCTCGATCCGCCTCACGCCGCCGGAGGAAGACACTAATTAGTAATTAGTTAGGTTAGATGTAGCTAGGAATAGTAGATACCCTTTTTGGCCACTCACCCGGGAATCTCGGAGACCCGGGAATTCCAGATCTGATAGGGTTTCCGGGAAATCCGGGACCCTCTGTACTTACCGAAGGCTCTGCGGAGTCCTTCGGGTCTTTCTGCGATCCACCTCTGTGAGTAAAGGTTCAATTTGCATCTGAAACCTTGCGTCCTTCCTTTGTGTGTGTGTGTGATTTTTTTCTTGGTATCTTGTGTAAAGTGAGGATTGAAAACCGGTTGTGGGTACAGGAAGTCCCTTGTTGGTTCGGTAGTTACGAGTCTGAGATATCCAAGGAGGGGTTGCCAGAGGAGTGACGCCGTCAGTAAGAGGTCCAAGTGAGAGAAGTCCGAGCGTACTGGAGGTGTTTAGCGAGTGACAAGGGGTGTGACTCCAACCGGGCTGGACAGAGGAGTTGGGATTGGTGAGTAAAGCCACCCTGCATACCCACCTCCCGGATGGGATATTCGGTTGAGGAAAGTCCACGATGGGAGTTGTACGTAACCCCGGATACCAGCTAACCACCAGTGTGCGTCAGTAGAAATCTCGTGGGCCTAGTAGTGGGATGCTACTCACTGCAGACCGGATCACAAGTTGTGTCGCCTAGAGAGAAGGAGAGAACCGGACAGCTGCCGGTGTGACCTACCGTTCAGGCAAATCAACCAAGCGGTAGCGGCCAGCGCTTTTTTTTTGCTTTTCTGAAAAAAGCAGGAGTGGCTACTTTTTTCTTTGCTTAAATGCTGATTTGGCGAGTTAAGAAATTCAAACATTTGCAAGATTTTTGGCCATAGAAATGAATCAAAAGTGCACTGAGGCGAATATTTTTGAAAAATAGTGCTCAAGAATTTAGAGATTCAAATTTTTGTGGCGACAAACGATTACGAGGAGATGTAATCATCAAGCGAGATTATCATAAAACAAAATCTGTTTTTGGCTAATAATGGAAATTATGGACAATAATTTTGGCCATTGCCTTTCTTTGACCGGTGCAACATGGCGAGTTTTGCCATAATCTACTACTAAATCTTTGAACCCATCAAGGCGATTTAGGAGTTCTCGCGAATTTCTCCCAAATGCGCAGCAAACCTTGAAACCACAAAGACAAGCTTTGTCCGGTACTCTCAATTGGCCTCGCACACACGACAAACACTCTCCGATGCCGAAATGAGGGCCTCGATCATGAATCACATGTACAAACAGAACTTTTCCTAAAGAATATGTAATGAATTCAAGACATTCAAAAGCAAGACATTCGAAAGCATGCATGAACTTGAACTTGAGTTCAAACTTGGGAGAATGGGGCTCCATGAAGGATCCTGCATATGAGAAGACCTTCACCCCTCTCCCGCAAAACACAAAGACAACAAACAAAAAGTTGTATTGAAAGTGTAAGGTACTAAGGTTTGATGACAAGTCCAACAAACCAGCAGAAATGATAGAAACAAAAAGGCAAGCGACATCTTTCTATTCACTCCCTGCACTCATCTAGGGTTGCCCACATACGAGCACCCACCTGCAACAAACCTACAATGCCGCTGAAACCAAGCCAAGGATTTCAGGCAAGGAATTACTCCAGAGAAAGCTAATGATTAACCCCGTAACGGTACCTCTCACCCCCATGCACCCAATCATCAAAAACAACTTCATATGGAAAATTCTCAAGTGAGAAAATCCTCTGCGAGTACATGCCAACGACAAGCTGCAGGTGCATGTCCAAGCTGTTTCGGAGCTTAGACTTAAGAAACGCAACAGAGGAGAAGGTGCGTTCATCCTCGACCGAACCAAGTACGTGGATCACAGCCACCTCGGCCAGCTTCATAAACTCTGAGAAGTGGTGCGTCAAGCAGCTCGATGCATCGAGAGTGGTCCAGATACGAGTTAGGGGGTTCGTGTCAAATGGAGGCTCCATAGCCGAGCGCGCATTGCTGCGCATGGCGAGCTTGAACAGCCCCTGCTGAGCTAGTAAACGCTCGCGATCCACCAATGCAGGGACACAAATCTTGTTAGTATCCTTCCCGATGATCTTGCCATGGCCATAGTTGTCCATGAGAATGCGCAAGTGCTTCTCGAACGTGGACTCACAGTCACCTGCGAGCCAATATTGAGGGTACAGAATCCCCAAGGCCTGTAGTACATTCTGGGCCGGGAACCTACCCTCCAGCTCGTTGATTAACGTGTTGGCTGCCCCTGTGACAACAACCCAAGCAGAGTCGGCAATCAGTACTTCGAACACTACAGTAGAACAATACATTCGGCAAGAAAACTCGGCAATCAGTACTTGGAACAGAAAGTCAGAAATTGGCTTAAGGAATGAACAGGCTTACCTCGGCACTCTGACTTCACTATAGACAGAATTTCGGCAAATCGGGCACGATCAACTTGAGCACCCTGGTTCTCGGCATAGATGTGCTCGTTATTGCACATGAATGCAAGGACAGCTGAATTGTCGTTTAGATCTGTGACCCACCTCAAGTGGATTTGCTCGTGGCTACACTCCAGCAGGTTTTTAAATGACCAGAACTCGTCAGTAGCGAATGAGGTGCTACTATCCTCGTACATGGAGTACAAACCTTCCTTCACATTTTCAATGCGGCAAGGAAGTCACGACATAAACATCTCTTTTACGGGCAAAGGTAACTGTTGATTGTCGACAAAGATCTAGGAGCGGCAAAAGAGCTGTCATCCCGAGCAACGTATAGGGGTCAAGCAAGAGCTTGAGGCATGCCTGCACACACAAGAACGAGAGTCACATACACCAACATACTAGGTAAACCAGATCTAAACACCACGAACACCAAGACACCAAGAAACCAGATCTAAACACCAAGAAACCAGATCTAAAGTGAAACAAGTCTATAGGGAGAGAAATCATACCGGTGCCTTGTCATTTTCTTTGAGGTCTTGAACCAACTTGTAGATCAGCGTTCGATACTCACTTAAGAGCCGCCTCAAAGGATTCATCAAACTCACCCAACGAGTTTCAACAACACGAAGCATTTTCAAACCTTTTGTTTCTGTCAATTCTGCAAGTTTGCTGAACTCGGAATATCGTTTTGGACTACGCACAAAATAGGCATGGGCCATGTTGAGCACTTTCTCAATGACAGAAAATATGCCTATGGAAGATAAAGCCTTGCACGCAAGATTACACCTATGTGCGACACAGTGAACTCCCATTGCAAATGGGGCATGATCACGAGTGATCTGAACTGTGACACCAGACCGACAGCCTTGCAAGGTAGCAGCCCCATCAGCTCCAAAACTTAACAACTTGCTAGCTAGCATCTCCCTATCAAGACCCCCAGCAGATAGCACACACTCTATAATCAACAACGTAAGGTTAGCGGAGTTAGATGCAACCTCGACCTTTTGCAAACAAAGCAACAATGGGACTCGACGCCAATTCTCCATCACATAGCCATGGACAGATAACCAACTGCCATTGTCGACAGTAGTTACCTCGTCCACTGTCACAGCGATGTAGCGGGCTTTTTGCACAAGCTTCTTAATTGCATCTGTGACGGCTTTGAACATGTATTCGGCCATGGACCAGCCACTATTATCAGACCAATGAGTATGCGGCAAGTGCGGGACTTTCAACAATTCATACAAAGGCAAGCGACTCTCATACTCAAGCATAGGCCGACCAGCAGAGAGAATCTGGAAGAGAGTAGCAAACTGAACCCGCTTTCGAGTGGCCTCGGCACTTGTACAATTATTCACAGCTTGAAGGATCGTGGCAGGAGGTTTGGCTACATAGAGCCGCAAGTTCTTCCTGTGACGGCAGTTAGTGGCAACGTATGACTCCCCTGCCTTCACTTTGAAAAGAGGCAGATCTTTCTTTGCTGTTCTCTTCCCATCGTGCTTGAACAACGTATCCGACTTAGGTGCCAACAGACAAGGTTTTTTATCGAAGGCAGAGCAGACCCTACATCGAACTTGATGCAAAATACCGTCACTCGCCAAGACACCCTCGGCCCAAGGTAACTTAGCAGCCCACTCGGTTTGGAACTCACGATGTCTGTCATACCTTCGTTGGTTCGCGGACTTCTCACTCGCCTTCTTTTTCTTCAAAGGCGGAGAATCAACCTCATCAGAATCCTCGTCCTCGTCCGTTGTTGGCACCTCAGCAAGGTCTTGGTTATCCTTCCCAGATGTGTCTGACTCCGAAGACAGGAGCTAGATTAGCGACGACTTCGAAGAGATCACCTGCGTATCCCCAGATCTGGAAGAGTTAGAGGAGTTTTCGGGAGTAACTGCATCGATAGATGCAATATCAGGACACAAGTTCAACAAGCCGGCAGCCGCCGAGGTATCGGAGTTTGTCGCAGGCTCCACTCGCACATCCGGCAACAGCACCATGTCTGGCTTTTCAAAGTTCCGCGAGCTGGAGAAGTACGCTTGCAAAGTACTCTTCTCCTGCGCAGCCTCCCTCTGCTTCCCTTCCATCACCCTCGTCTTCTTAAGTTCAGCCCTCGCTTTCGCGAGTTTCTCCTTGTGCAATCGTGTGGCCCTCTTCTCTGCCTTTTTCTCAGCTCTTTGCATCCGCGCAGCCAAGCGCTCGTCCGCCTGCATGTCTCCACCACCCTCCGCCATAGCCACGGGCCCACGGCTCAGAAAGCGCACGAAAAAACCCAAACAGAAGCCTAAACCCTCGATCAGACTAAACCTAAACCAGATGATTGACAATGCGATAAAACTCTCTTCTGCGCAAGAACTTAAGTACAAAATGCAACAAAGTGAAGGTAAACCGCAAAACACAAAGGAAACGCTCAAAGTTCAAGCGCACCTGTACAATGTGTACATCACATTCTTCAAACGGAGCCGCCTCAAACGCGCCTGTACAATGTGTACATCACATTCTCCAAAACGGAGCCGCCTCAAACCCATTACTACCAGACCTACACTTCTACAGGTTTCTGGCTTTCTGCAATATCAAAATTTTACTCTCCCCCCCCAAGCGCGAACCCTCAACCAACAAACTGGCGAATAGGCTCACAGCAACCGAGGCAGGATTGCAGAAGTAATGGCGATCAAGGAGCGCATTAGCGCACTGAATGGCGATCAATGGCGATCAAGGAGCGCAGTTAAAGGCTAACGAAGGAGTAACGACAGTGCAAATTTGGCGATCGCGAAGCAGTCAGGGCATTACAAAAATGGCGACTCGACGCAGCAAATGAGCGCCACTGGCTACGCATGGCCATCATGGGCGGGTGAACTGGCCCTTTGCCATCATGTGCAGGCGCATCATGGGCGCAGGGAGTGGCGAGATCGCACGAAGATCTGCTCCGTCACATCGCTGAAGTGGCGATGGGTGACACTCCAGGGAACTCAAACTGGCCACATCAGCCATTTTTTTAAAATTTTTTTTATACATTTTCTCGCCCAATGGGTTTTTTTGAAGCAAACTGGCCTTTTTTCGCCCAATTAAAAAGGGCTGGTAGCGGCAGTTGTAAGGGAGGAACCCCGGGTAGTGAAAGAGAGAGAGGGATACGAGCATAGGTGAAACTCCAATCACCCTAATCAACCGGAGGAGAGTGCCCCTTCCGTGCTCTGTTAAAAACTCACAGGGAGAACCCCTCCGAGGACTTACGGAGGTTAAATTAAATCACCACTCACTAACATGCCCTAACCGGTCAAAATAATAATTGAGTTGAGGAGGGCAACCGGATCAGAATCAAACCGGTTACCCTGGGGTTTTGGGTTAAGAAAAAGGTCAAGTCTAAACCACCGAGTCTACTGATCCGGTGTACCCAGGTTGGATTGGGTCGTTGTAGCGTCAAACCGGTAGTCAATCCGGATTTCGTCTTGTCTTCACACTTCACAGAATCTCCGTGGAACGTTACCCGGAAGGTGGACCATTTTGCTAGGTTGTAAGGGTAAATTGAGTTAATTTTGGTCTCCTCGGTTTAGTAACTCACGACAGTTACTATGAGTAGATATGAGCAGGACAGGTCTCTTGTCTTTCCACATTACACAAGAAATTGTCCTACTCACATGCATTCTTCACAAAATAGTGCCACGAGCCACGTTGTTGAAAGACTTGAGATTCCTGAAAGCTCTAGGGAGGCCCACACGGTTGCAACGGACAGTACCGGAAGCATAGACACCTCGGGAAAGAAGAGTAGTAAATAGGCCTATGCTAGAAAAAAAATTGTCTAAAGTAACAACATGTCCAACATTCCAACAATCCTCAAGTAGCCTTACTACTACATTGTTAGCCAATCTAGCATCACCTCCAATAGACACATGTGGAGGAGGAGGGGGAACATCTTTCTTTCCACAATAAACCTCAAAATTCCAAACATATTTGGAAATAGAATCTGCAAGGCACCACACTTTCAAGCCCCATTTCTGTGGCTTTTTTGGCATGTATTGTCGGATAGGAGAATAGGTACCTTTGTACCTAATCATCATCTCATCCACAGTAAGATACTTCCCTAGATGCCAAGCTAATTTGCAACGGTATCTTATAGCATTGACTAGCCACCTAGTTTGGCCAATTTTGTCATAACCCATGGAACCTCTAACGATGCCATCTACATTGGTGAGATGAAGACACCTCCTTAGTTGTTGGAACCTTTGCCTAGTACAAATACTAGAAATCACAGGACAGTGAAACAAAGTGTCCTTCATCCAATAGGTATAATAATTAGGTTGCGGCTTCAAGCCCATGTACAGAGCTAAAGCCATGAAGGCTTGAAGCTCTTCAATGGTCACATTGGTCCACAGTGGACCACCTCTAATATTGCCACGATCATCAATTGGACAATTGGCATAGCGATTTGTCTTTTCAACAATTGTAGACAAAATCTCAACAGTCCAGAACAAAGAGAACAAATGGCGAAAGGAAGGGAGTGTGCGGTAGTGTCTTGTGGGACCTCTTCGAGGACCACTAAAATTGTTAGGTTGTGGATTGTATGTGAAATTTTTAGTTTCCCATGTTTCATCCCTAAATTGCCATTTTAGGTTGTTTTGTTCATTCCCCTCTTCACCCTCACTATCACTGTCAATGTTTGGTAAATCCTCAGACTCGTTACCTTCTACATAATGTTCAAGTATAGGTTCATCATCTCTTACATATTCATTATCTTCCTCCACATCAACCCCATTATTATTTGGAGCCAATGCCTCGCATGTTGGATTAGTGTTGAAAAACGTACCTGGAGAGTTCTCCACTGAAGCAAAATGTCCTTCGGTGCGCAAGAGCCTTGCCCTGCTGGAACCTTGCCCCGTTCCAATTGGAAGCTTGTCGAACTGTCAGTCGGGGCACCGAGCGAGGAAATGTGTTCGGCATTGTTCAGGCCCTGCCAGGTGGAGCCGAGTTGGGCAGAGCCTAGCCAAGGAGCCAAGCCTTCAAGCTCGGCGGAGGCTGGCCCGGCAGCCCTGCCTTCAAGTTCAGCAGAGGCTGGCCAGAAATCCATGTTGCCCCCAAGCAGGGCAGGGGCTGGCCCAGCAGCCATGCTGGCCAAGCATCCATGCTGGTCATCATGACCATCATGGCCTGCCAGCCTTGCTGGCCCGGCAGCCATGCTGGCCAGGTAGCCATGATGGTCATGATGACCTGCCAGCCTTGCTGGCACGGCAGCCACGCTGGCCCAGCAGCCTTGCTGCCCCGGCAGCCTTGCTGCCCCGGCAGCCTTGCTGCCCCGGCAGCCTTGCTGCCCCGGCAGCCTTGCTGCCCCGGCAGCCTTGCTGCCCCGGCAGCCTTGCTGCCCCGGCAGCCTTGCTGCTCCGGCAGCCTTGCTGGCTTTGCATGCCGTTTCTCCGCCTTCAGTTTCGTCGCCGAGCAGCGCCGTTCGACTCCTTCGCAGACTGACTTGGTCCGCCGACGGCGCCGTTGGCTGACTGCCATTGTTGTTCTCCGCAACTCGCTCACTCCTTGCGAAGAAATCTAATGAATCAAGATTGTTGTGGCCACCATTCTCATGCTCATCGATACCCACGAAGTTAAACTCGCCTTCTGCAGATGTCCTTGCTCCTCGTCGACGCTCAGCAGTTTTGTTGAATCGTCGAAGGTGACGACCACGGTAGTTTTCTTCTATGTTTCCGTAGCTCTCTGCTTGCATCATGAGCTCTGGAGGCCACAACATGTAGTCAATTCCGCCACCATCAGGAGCTTCTGGTCCAGACTCTTCACTGTCATAGATATTTTCACTGCTGTAGTAACCATCATACAAATGATTTTGAGAGGCAAGGTATTCTGGATTGAATTCTACATGCATGTCTTGCAATTCTACAAGTTCTACACCCGGACCTAAATCTGGCAGATCAGTGTAATGAATGTGTGCTTTATTTGGTTCCACAGGTGGCGTGGTGAGAGGTGGAGAACTTGGAGGCGGCTCACAGATCAATCTACTACTCCTTCTAAGAGGTATTCATGCCCGTTCCATCTCTTTAGATCGTTTCCTCGGTCTTTGTTTCTTCATTGTCAATGTCTGGAAACACTGATCTAACTATCTCAATGAACTCGGGGAATGCACAGGCGTGAGCGGTGAGCGGTGAGAAAATTTCCAAAAAAATCCCCCCGAGTTTACGAATATTAAGTATCCTATTACCACGGTTTAGGGTAAATAAAACTGAAATATTGGTATAGGGTTTAGAAGTAAATGCTCCCAAACCCGTGGACTTAAGTCACATTTGTTTAGGTTTTTGGGTACACTATACAATAGGTTAGGGCTGACGTCATCACAGACGTCATCACTTTAGGGGTTTAGGTGGTTTAGGGTTTCTCTCGCTCAAGTAAAAGTCGTGAAGGGCGAGAGAAGGTGACATAATTGTCAGAAGTAGGGGGCTTCCTCGTACACGAGGGAACCCCTAAAAATAGAATTTTTTTTTTAAAGAAAAAAATTGTTCGATTTACATATTATGGTTTCAAAATCCCAATTACCTCATAAACTTACTTAATACAAACTGAGTTTTATATACAACGACTCACTCAAACAACAAATTTGATTTGGCATGATCAAAAAAATATTAGAGCGGTTTAGACATGGTAATTAGAATTAAAATGGTTTAATATATAACCAATACGCCAAGATGTATAAATAAGTAATAGTAACTTATAAATGAGTTGAAAACATACGAATTCAAAAATATCGAATATTGTTGCCAAAAGCTATAGGGAGGCTAAGTTCAATAGTAATAAAGAGAATGGTCGCTATCGTGGGGCGAGTCAAATTCTTCATCACATTGGTCAGCTTCAAATCTATGAAGCGCAATACACTCTGAGGAAACTTTGGTCGCTGGGCTTGAGCACGAATAGGAGATGGAGCTGCCACCCACTGCTCGGCAAGTCGCTCAGCATACGAGGGAAGCGCAAATGGCGATGGAGGACTCCGAATGAGATCCGAATGGAGTGATAATCTTCGAGTCAATCCTGCGTGACTAGATTCCAAAGTGAAGTTTAGAAATTCCCGTTGACAAAAGCGTCATAAAAAGTTAAAATACAAAGAGCAGATATAACGCACCCATGTACTTGCGAGGTTTCTTCCTCCTAGGCTCCACATCCTCTGTAAGATCTCTGGATGAGCTTGCATCAAGCCGACTTTGCGATTGCTCTAACATCGGTTTCAAGACTGTCGCGAAGATTTCCTCATCTCGCTCCAAGCCGATGAGAAAACGATTCGCTCGTTTGCATGCGATAATGAAGCTCTGTACAAAAAACAATTCGAGCAAGTGTTAGTATAAATCACTTGATCACATTTATCCTCAATCTTGACATAAACCACATACCTGTAGAAACACTCCAATCAAACACGATGTCGTTCTCGTCGGTCAAGCACTCGATAAAACACTGGATGAAATCTGGATGCTTCTCCCGAGCGCCCCGCCACGGTTTCCCATCGGGGCGTAACATCTGGTCTTCGGCGTGGGTGAAGTTGGTTAAGTTGTCATTGTCGTCCGGGAAAATGTCGAGCTGCCCCCATAGACCATTCGATCTCTTTATTTCAAACTTTGCATCCTTTCTTGCAAAGACCTTGATGTGGAAGTTCTGAGTCTACACAATCCAATCGGGCAATTAGAAAACCACATTACAATCTATCAAATTGAACGGAGAAAACAATATAGAAATATAAACGCCAGAGATTTACCGTTACAGCCAGAGTACAAACAGCGGACGTCAAACGGTGGGTTATAACCCCACCAAATCCACGAACAATCTTGAATCGGTAACTATACGTGCACTCGTCCAACTCTCGTTCAATGGCCCTATCCCTTGGGTGCATGAGAAGTATAACCCCATCATCCGTTAGATTCGCATCAGCAAATGCGAACACGTTATCGAAATAATCGTCATCTCGCATGTTCCACATGGGTACAACGTGTGGTTCGATGAGAGGCACCGTAAGGTTTTCAGGTGCATCAGCGATGATTAGGTCAATGCCGGGATGTTTGGGCTTCATAGTCATGTTTTGAATGGGCTTATCACGACCTTTCCCAACCTGGACGATAAAGTATAACAATTACTAGTGTCATAAAATCACCACGCTTAAAGAGGGACATTGAAAACAATATGAAATTATGAGAATATAAGTTTACCTTACGAATATGCTGCATAATGCGTACAGCCTGAGGTTCCATGCGGGAATTAGTGTCGCTCAAGTTCAAAACCTCACCCATGTCTCCGTGCTCGAGGAATATGGGCAAGGGTGATACGTTAGCAGATACTTTCTCAGACAAGTCAGGACGCACTACATCGCGACCGCGAACAAGCCGATTGAATTTTGTGGCGTGGGATGGCAAGCCATCAACGTCACCAAGACGTTCACTTGCCTGAGTAAGGGAAGGACCAGATTCAGCTTGTGACGAAGGACCACCTTGAGACATTGATGCGTTCATGGCTGCAGGTCGTGATCTTGCTGGCACTTGAGCACGTTTCTTCCCAACTTTAGGAGCTCGGTTAGGCATATCGTCGACGAAGTCTCCTGCATCATTGTCGTCTTCAATGTCGATACGAGCTTGAGGTGCAGAGACGACGCCCATTGACACTGCAAGATCTTGCTCCTCCGTAGGAACGAACGGGGCCGAGCAGTCCAAAAACCAAGCTCCAGTCTTGAGGGCTATTGTTGAGAACCTCTCGTACTGGCGAGGAGTGAATGCGTTATGCTTGGAGTCTTTATCACGAGCATCCTTCAGAAACGCGGGAAGAGAAGACAAACGAAGAGCACCTTTGGTCATCAACTCGCGGGTAAAGTACCTGAAAAACAAAATGGTTTAGAAAACCAATTATTACCAAGTAGAAAGCAAATAAATAAGTAAGTGGGGAGCATAAAATACCTATAGACCAAGAGTTTGATGGTCAACGTGCCATTCTCGAACTTCTTCAAATCGGTTCCTTTGACAAACTTTGGGCCTGCTGTTGGTGCGAGATATGCAAGGTACGCGTGATCCCAAAGGCGCACCCTCCAATGCTCTACGTAAGCGGATGGAGGGAGAACGTCTTCTTTCCACACAATAGGCATAGCGTGATTTTCGAGGATCTTATTGAACTCTTGTACGAGCTCGAACTCCAACTGCAAAAACGATTGTGAATCACGTAAATGAGAATTAAAGCATGATATAGTTTCAGAGATTCGAACAACCCAAAACACAAGTTTGATTAGAGAGCATGCATACTTGTGCCCAAAAAGAAGCCTTCTGAATCCAGACGTCAAAGGTTTTCTCTTTCATTGGACGATCCAAGGGAAAACACACAAGCTGTCTTTCATTATCCGTGCTATTCCACCAAGACAACCACTTTGCCTTGAATTCCGGCTCAACATGAGATGTAGCAATCTTTTGAAGTCGCTCAATTGACAACTCGGGTACTGGAAAAGTCGAGTAGTGTGTAGTAATCTGATTAAGACATAACTCACGTCAATTATCATCTTACGGGTAATCAAATAGAAAGCAATAATATATTATACGTACCTCGTCGAAGAACTTGGGGCCATTTTGTGGATTAGCCACCGCGATAAATTTCTCAAAATTTCGACCCTTTAAGATCTTGATGGTCTTTTGTTGCGCATGATGCATAGCCAACCACACCCCGTGTCCGGTTTGCTTCTCTTTAGCAGTGGTCTCCTTGTAAATCTTTGCAGCAAGGTCTTGAGCCCGAGAAACCTCTCTCTGTGAATTACGAAAATCACACAATACAAATTACATAACATTTGACGATAGTCATAAGCGATGTTTTTGGAAGATCAATACTTAAAATTATTACCTTGAACAAGAATGCTACGAATACGTCAACTCGCCGAGAATAATACCAAGTGGTACGCCTTGATTTCTCTTTTTGGCAAAAAACATATGCCTCTTCCGAAATCAAGTCCCCAAAGCCTCAAGTTTCATGGATCCGAACGTCCGACTTCGTTGTAACCCATTTGAAGACTACTCTTCACGAAGTCGTTCTCGGTCGACCTACAATTCAAACCATATGCATGAGGATGTAAGAAGTTAAGCTTAATGAAAAAATGGAAATCGAACTTCATGGAAGACAACCAACTTACCAATTGACGTCGCCCATGGCATTGACGAACGCCATTCCTTCCCCGCATCAAAGCACGATGCAATCAACCCGAATGTGCCAAGAAGGATCGTCTTGGTGAAACTCGCAATCTCTCGCATCCATGCAGCAAACGATGATTCCCTTCATAGACAAAAACATTTTGCCTTGAAATTGATGGAGGTGGACGCCACGAGACAGTCGTCCTCGAATCGTCTATTTTCATTCACCCAATGTTCATCCCAAAGTCTTTGACAATCTCCGGGAAACAAGAAGATCCCGACTATCCTCGTCATATAACGAGACGTACATGACGCGATCACCCTCCCTATAACCTCGGGCAAACTCGTTTTGAAGCCTCTGCATGTCGGCTTCAAGAACAGGTCTAACCTTCGGGTAAGATTGAAGACGACATAAAGGAATTCAAACCGGGACTTATCTTCCGGTTTGTTGAGAATCCTTTGATGGCCTTAACGGAGTCCGTCGTGGTGCAAACTCGAATCTCGTGCTCGCTAAACTTCATATCCTTATCCTTGAGATGTGAAGGATGTTTAGCGGTCTCATCATCGTCGGAATCCTTGGAAAGAGATGACGGGCCCTCCATTTGTTGCTCTCTCTCCGGTGAAGCAAGCCCAAGGCGTGCGTTGCGTGCACAATAGCAAGATGCTCACTAGGAAGCACCGCTTGGGCCCTTCATCCGGAGCAAGCGGCCGCCCGTCCCCATTTTCAATGTCACTTACGTGATGGCGCGGGGGATGTCTTGTCCAGTGGATGGTGTCGGGGCGTTCGCGGATCGCGATCCTCTTCCATGGGTTGGGTCTCCGGAATACTCAAGGGAGTATGCTCGCCATTCTCATTATCGTCATCGCCATCTCTTGGCTGGATAAATGAAAGGGTAAAACACTAAATTAAACTTATGCAAGCAACAAATGTCAAAAGATATATATCAGTAAAGATAAAATATGATGATTAGTAAACTATCATCCATGGATAATACAAAGTATAAATCATTGTATTGTCAAAGACAATACAATGTGGAGAGTCAAATCATGAATCAAGTTAAGTAAAAGTTGCTAGCCTAGGAGACCGTCTAGGGGCTAAACGGGCCGCATCTCGAGCTTCTAGTCTCTTCTCACGTGTATGACGTCGCCATTCTCTCATATATAGAGCATGAGCCTCCTTGTCAACAATACTGGATGATACAACATTGGAACCGGGAAAAGAATCCCCATTAGAGGGCTTAGCCATGGGAACGATCGTGGCAGGTAAACCTAAGACAACGGTACGGTCTCCAATCCAAATTTGAACACCGTGACTCATTCCATCAAAATCACTACTATCAGTGTCAGACTCAATGACATGCTCCATGCTATCCGCAGAGAACTCCTGCACACAAAAAAAATATAGCGGTTTAGTCACAATCATGAGTGCACATTGGCAAAAAATAATAAGGCACAGAACAAATTAAACATGTTTAGACTATAACGAAAAGAAATGGTTGAATTTCGAGCTCAAGAATGAAGAGTAACATATCTACTAAACTTTTCTCTTAGGACTCAAAGATTGAAACACTACCGGAACCTTTACAGACAAGGGAACATTCAAAACCACTATAGAAACATTGTAAGTGTAGTTGAGCTCAAGAAAAACCTGATTTTACCCACTTGTCCAAACATGCCAGCTACCCAAACAAACAAGCATCGAATATCATAACGGAGCTTCAATTAAGAGTTTGAGGTTCCTTCTTTGACAATTTGAAATGCACATTATTTGAACCATAAACCGTTTAGCAAACCCACTTCCATACAAGCCTATGATATTTAATTTCAATTATTTCAATCGATTTTCCACATTTACAAATTCTTAATCTAACTAGTTTAGCCCCTAAAATTTTCTTGATGCAAAACAATCTAACACACAATATTTGACCTTCTTCTACTTTAGGCTTTAAAAATCCCAATCTAAGAATTATTTAGAAGATTTAACCGTAGGATCTGAAATTGAACTAGACATTCTACTCACATCTCAAATATGAACCGTTGATTATTTTTCAGTTGTGAGATTATTATGATCAAAGTTGGCGGAAATTTTCTCATGTATACACCTACCCTCGTATACGAGGATACCTACCATTCCTAAGATGCAAAACAATCTAACACACAATATTTGACCTTCTTCTACTTTAGGCTTAAAAAATCCCAATCTAAGGAGTATTTAGAAGATTTAACAGTAGGATCTCAACATGAACTAGACATTCTACACACATCTCAAATATGAACCGTTGATTTTTCTTCAGTTGTGAGATTATAATGATCAAAGTTGGCTGAAATTTTCTCTTGTATACACCTACCCTCGTATACGAGGATACCTACCACAAATGAAGTGATGCCCAATTCCAAAGCCCATTTATTTAAAATGATTATCAACATTCACAAACTTTTGATCTAACTGGTTTAGATTCCATCTCACCCTCGTATACGAGGATACCTACCACAAGTGGAGAGTGCTTAAGCCCAATGCCCATGCCCAAAGTGTAATAAAAAGAATAGACAAAAATATTATCAACAACCGAATTCTTTACACAACCTCGTACACGAGGCACCCATCAAAGCTCTGTTTGCTATCCTTCTTCGTAAACGTATTATAATCAAAATCGGTTCAGTAGAGAAACATTTTAATGCCTACCTTACCTCGTAAACGAGGAAACAACCTGAATTCACTAAAAACTACAATAATTTGCAAGAATGGTCAATTTAATCATAATGAACTAAAAGAATTATCTAAACTTAGAAGATTATAGATTTTGAGAGCATTATGAAGACAACATAAGGTAGCAGCATTCATAATCGTGATTGTTCCCATGGGCGTGACCTACATTGGGATTGTTCAGCGTGGCTTCAAGTCCCATGACCGACAACTAGAAAAAATTGGCGGTTTTAGGTGGGTACCTTAATGAGATAAGGTGCGCATGCAATTGGAAATGAATGACCACGATCATGGAATCATGTGATCATATTTTCATTGTTAGAAAATATTTAAGTGACACAGAGGATGGTTACTGGAACCTCATCTAATGGTTTCGGGATTAACGAATGCAATAAAGGGTGCAATCTTCTTGTATTTTCTGATTGGCTGTGACAGATATGGGGGCCAAAACGACGGTTATGCAAGATTGTTTACTCTTTATTACAAACTTTGAATAACGGCGTTTAAACCAGAAGAGAGTGCATGAAAGATGATATGCCATTGAGGGGTAAGTGATTGGCACTTTTCTTTGAGAGTGTCGCGGCCCTAATTACTCCCACTCTTTTTCTTCAAGTAAGCCTTACTTGGTAGCGGAATCACGGCTTACTTTGTTGGTAGCAACCGGCCACAACTTAGCTAACACTGCACATGCCAAGCACACACAATGTTAGCACCATTTCTAGTCAAGGTGTCCAACCCACCTTGACTCCCCCAACTCATTACCCGGAACCCGTAAACCGGAACTCCCACAAAACACATGGGCATGCCACTTGGTGGCACGGGGCGGCCTTCCACACATGTCCAAGCTCCCAAGGGTGGCACTACTCACCCCCGGAGCTAACCGCCCTTGCATATTGTCCAACTCCCCACTAGTCCCCTTCCATTCATGTCTTCGGGACATTACCGGAAACCGGCACTACTTTTCACGGGGACTAGTTTGGAGCGGGACACTTTTCCAACCCAATGTTTCGGGATGCACACCACAAGCATCCCATAGTGCCCAAGGTGCGGGAGTGAGGCTCCATCCCAAGCCTCACCCCTTAGAGCCACCCCGGCTCTCCTCGGCACCATGTGGAAGTGAGGAGGGAGACCACCCCTCCTCATAGTACTCTCTGGAGTCTTCGGTAGGCCCCCTTGTGTTGAGGGGCCTTCCGTGACACACTTTTGTTTTGGAAGACCACCCGTTTTTGCCTTAGCCTCAAAAACGGGCCGTATCTTCTTCTCGGGCTAACTTGTAGCTCAGTTATCCAAATGGGACGTGTGAGCCCATTTTCGACATCTACTCTTTGAGTAGATGTCGATAGACTCCTCACTTGTCCCAATCGGAGCTTCTATGTGGAAGCTATGCTCCCTTGAACATTCGGGAGTCCCGGGAGGCAGCAGTCCCGAGTCCCGAAGTCCCGATGCTTTGGAGAGCCATATCTCCCAAAGCATTGCTTTGCTCCTCACGAGCCTTAGCATTTTGGAAAGCTCTTGTCTAGAGCTTTCCAAAGACATGCAACATGCCGCCATCCAAGAAGGACGACATTTTGAGTCCCGAAAGGCAACACTCCCGAGTCCCGGAGTGTCCCGGAACGCGCTCCAACTTTGGAGAGCCATATCTCATGACTCACAACTCCAAATCGCGCGTTCTTTGGACCTATGGGTGCGTGCTTGAACAAGGTTTCCAACCATGTAAAGCACACCACCAAGTTCGTCCCGAGCACGACGCCATTGCGTGTTGTTTGCTCGGGACTCCCCTTAGTCACTTCACCTTGTCTCTTGCCAAGCCCGGGACGTCACTCCCGGGGTCCTCTTGGCTCACCACGGTGTTCGGGCATCCTTTTGAAAGGGATGTGACACTCACCCCCACCAAACAGCGTCGATGCCCTCATCGACAATCTCTCTTGTCGGCAGTACCAAGTTCTTGAGGTAGCCTCCTCCTTGGCACTTGCATTGCGTTCCAGGGTAGCTAGCCCCGCAATGCTCTAAGCATCCTTCCACTTAGAAATTGGCTAAGTCCTCAAAGGTGGCATTAGATAGGTCTAAGGTCCTTGGCACCCTAGAGTTTGCCTTCAAAGGACCTACAAAATCTAGACCTATCTACTTTGAGACTTACTTGGAATGCCCCAATGGCCCCAAGTTAGGCTCAACTAGCCTATCATACTCACATGACTTAGGAATAAATTCAAGGCTAACCAATACTTTCTTGGTCGCAACACCAAGCCCTCTTTTTTAAGCACTTAGGCTCTCAAGTGGTGAACTTTGCTCGCCTAGGGATAATGCTAAGTCCCGCCCGACCTAGCCTTTGCTTCACCCTACTGAGACATGGATGGCCAACCCATGCGTTGACAATGGTCAACCCGCAAAGGGCACTTTTATGAGCCCGTGCCACTATCTTGCTCCCGCCCGAGCAAGTCCTAAGCTTGAGAGTCATGGGGATTCACCCACTCACAACTCCCAAGCCAAGGTCCCTGTTTTGCAGCATTCCAAGTATTGGCTTCGCGTATCCTTCAACCTCTTCCAACCAACCTAGCAATCCAACATGAGACTAGGACACATCTCACATTCAACATGCAATCACGGAAACTTGCCATTCAATTTGCAACTTTATTGTCAACCAAGTATTACAACATGTGCAATTTGCACCAAATACTAGACAAAACTTAGGCCAAGTCTATACAAGTGTGGTGATTCACCCCCACTTCAAAGGTTGATGTCCTCATCAATGCTTTCTCGGTGTCTTGGATCTCCGTTGGCTTTCATACCTTTCCACCATCTCCTTTGCATTTACCATGTACTTGGCCTCAACCCATGTTGCTTCCTTCTCATGGTACCCCCGCCACTTCACCAAGTATTCTTTGCCCTTCTTCTTGGTGTTTCGGCATTTCAAAATGCCTTCTACCTCGAACTCTAGGTGATCACCAACTAGTTCGGGTGGAGGCCGCAACACTTGCTTGCGTTCCGGCCTCACCTTATCTTCGTGATATGGCTTGAGCAATGACACATGGAAGGTGGGGTGAACCTTGATCTCCGGTGGTAAGTCCAACTTATAAACATCCTCAAACAACTGTTTTGCAATGACAAATGGACCCGCATACTTTGCCATGAATTTGGGAGTCAAGCCATCCGGTAAGGTGAAGTTCTTCACATTCAACCACACCTTTTGGCCCTCCTCATACTCCTCATGGCGCCGCCCTTTGTTAACTTGTTTCACATACCTCTTTTGTGCCTTGTCTAAGTACCACTTGGTCTTCTCAAGTAGTTGCTCTCTCTTGGCCACAAAGTCTTCAGCAACTTGGCTTCGTTCCAACTCCGATTGCAGTCCTTCCAAAGCTAGGTCGGTAGGCATAAGTGGCTCAACTCCATAAGCCACCTTGAACGGCGATTGCCCCGTAGCTGAATGCCTTGATGCATTGTAGCTAAACTCCGCCAAACCCAAGTACTCACTCCAATCACTTTGGTCTGCACTCACATAGTTGCGAAGGTATTGATTCAAGACCCCATTCACCCGTTCCGTTTGCCCATCGGTTTGAGGGTGAAAAGCCGTACTAAATGTCAACTTTGTCTTCATCCTCCTAAACAAGTGCCTCCAAAATGCACTTGTAAACTTGGGGTCTCTATCGGATACAATCACCTTTGGCAATCCATGGTGCCGCCACCAAACGTTGAAAAAGAGCACCGCGGTTTTAAAGGCGGTCGCCGTCCCTTTTGTTGGCTCCATCCTTGCCAACTTACTAAACCTATCAACCACCACAAAGATGGCGTCACTCCTCGTGACTCCGGAAGGCTTGTAATGAAATCCATAGAGACACACTCCCATGGACCATCCGGGATAGGCAAAGGCCTTAACAAACCCACTTGCTTTCGGTATGACGCCCGGTTGGCTTGACAAGTGATACAAGTTTTTTTACATAATGGGCAATGTCTTCCTTCATCCCGGCCAATAGAACCTCTTTGAAACCGAGCATATGGTGGATTTCTCCCCCCTATGCCCGGCCAAGGGGTTGTCATGCTCCTCCTTGAGCACACTCAACCTCAACTTGCCCTTTAGAACATACACCCTATTTTGCTTGAACTTGATCATACCTTGGTGAAGCCGGATACCTTTGGGCTTCTTGCCACACCTAAGTTCATCTAAGAACTTTTGAGCCTCGGGGTCTTTCATATATGCCTCTCTTATCCGCTTTGCCAAATCACCTTCTCCCGCATACATCACTCTCAAGACTTGCGTGGTGCTTGGCCTATGTTCATCCTTCCGGCTTAGTGCGTCCGGCACCACGTTCTCCCGGCCCGGCTTGTGGATCAACTCCACATTCATAAGCACTAAGGTATCATACCACCTCAATTGCTTTGGTGTGACTTTGGCTTGAGTCTCAAAGTACTTCAATGAAATATTATCGGTGAATACCTTGGTCTTGTGGAGACCAAGGTAATGTTGCCATGTCTTCAAACAATGCACCACGGCAAACATCTCCTTTTCATGCGTTGGCCAATTGATTTGAGTGCCATCCAATTTCTTGCTCTCAAATGCAATTGGCCTTCCTTCTTGCATGAGCACTCCCCCGATGGCAAAGTCACTTGCATCGGTATGCACCTCAAAAGGCTTCTCGAACTCGGGGAACTTCAATACCGGCGGGGAGGAGAGTTTCTCCTTGAGTTCTTGAAAGGCTTGCTCACATGACTCGGTCCACTCCAAGGTCAAGTTCTTCTTAAGCAAATCGGACATGGGCTTAGCAATCTTCGAGAAGTTCTTTATGAACCTCCTATAATAATTAGCCAACCCAAGAAATGACCTCACTCCTTTTTGTGAAGTAGGCCGGCTCCACTTCTTGATTGCTTCTACCTTCTTGTGGTCCGGTTTGACACCTTGCCCCGTCATAATGTGTCCCAAGAACTCAATCTCTTGCAAGCCAAACTCACTTTTCTCCCCATTTGCATACAATTTATTGTCCCTAAGTTTTTGAAGTACAATTGCAAGGTGTTGTGCATGCTCTTCCTCGGTTTTGGAGAACACCAATATGTCATCAATGTAGACAATGACAAACACATCCATCTCTTGATGGAACACCGTATTCATAAGGGTTGTGAACGTTGATGGGGCGTTGCACAACCCAAAAGGCATCACCAAAAATTCATAAGACCCATATCTAGTCCTACAAGCGGTTTTCTCCACATCCTCGGCCGCAATCAAGATTTGGTAATATCCCGACTTCAAGTCGATCCGGCTAAAATATACTTGGCCCCGCCAACCGGTCAAAGAGATCATCAATTCGAGGCAAAGGGTAGTTGTTTTTGATAGTGATCTTATTGAGCGCCCGGTAATCCACGCACATGCGTAGTTTCCCTCCTTTCTTGTCCACAAACAAGACCGGTGCTCCATAAGGTGACTTGCTTTGGCGGATATATCCCTTTGCCAAAAGCTCATTGAGTTGTTTCTTCAACTCTACCAACTCCCTTTGGTTCATCCGGTAAGGTGCCTTGGATGGCGGTGCCGCTCCGGCACCAACTCGATCTTGTGATCAACCTCTCTTCGTGGCGGTAACTCATCCGCAACTCCTCCGTGAGAACATCACTAAAGCCTTGGATGACCTCCCGAATACACTTGGGAGGTGTTGAGTTAGAAGTGGGCTTATTCCTTCAACTCCCAAATCGGTCCTTAGCATTATCAAGAACCGGGTTTCCTCTAACTCCTCTAAGTTCACCAAGTTGATCCTACTCCCCAACATGTTGGGTGCCTTGGTGAACTCCAACTCAATCTCCTTGCCTTCGGGGTTGGCAACCACACTCAATGGCCGCCTCCTTATATCCACCCCATAGGTGTCAAAGAAAGTATTACCCAAGATGAGATCAATCCCATCCATCTCACAAACCGTGAAGTTTTCCACAAAGGTGAAGTTTTGACACTTCACTTCTACTCCCGTAGCTACAAGGCATGTTTGGTGAGGCTTGCCTTTTGCAAACCTCACTTGGATGGGCTTGCTTGCCTTGCTCAAATGCAAGCCCATCCTCTTCGCAGACTTCCGGACTTATGAACGAGTGGGTTGCCCCGTATCCAACAGAAAGCAATTGTCACTTTTACCAACAACTCCTTTTAGGAACAACAAGCCACCACCTAACTTGGAGCAACTTGCTCTTGCAATGAAACCCCTTCCAATAGGTGACTTGTAACAAGGATTCTCCTATTTTCCAAACTCACCTTTGGTTTTGAGCAATCCTTTGCCATGTGGCCCTTTTCTCCACAATTGTAACAAGTTATGTGACTTGTCTCCTTCTTGGACTTGTCCCCACTTTTGGTTTTGTCCTTGGCAAACTTGTCCTTCCCATCCTTGGAAGGCCCACCTCACCGCCTTTATGCTTTTGCCAACCATGTTTCTTGTGTTGGCGCTTTGATCGCGACTTGCCTTGCTCCCGGTGGAAGTCCCTTCTTTGGGAGTCTTCCGGTGACCTTCATCATCACCAATTCTTTACGCGCAACTTGAGCAACTCGGCACAAGTTTACGCGCTTTGGCATCCTAAATAATGCCCGCTCCGCCCAACCTTGGAGTCCATTGAAGAAAATGACCTTTTTGGCCAATTCATCTAACTTCGAGCACATTTAAATGTGCATTGAAATCTCTCACATAGGCATGGAGGGTGCCCGTTTGCTTCAATCGCACAAGGGCCATGCCATCTCGAATGTCTTGGTACTCCGGGGTGAAGCGCTCACTTAGGATCTCCTTGAAACCGGTCCAAGTTAAGTTGCTCACTACTCCCGCATTTTCATCCCGGAAACGAGTCCACCACAAAAGAGCATGCTCTTTCAAGAAGGTCACGGCAATGGTGATCTTGTCCTCTTCACGAGCTCTTTGGGCCTCAAAGTAGAGCTCAAGTTCCACAATGAAGTCCTTGACCTTGTTTGCCTTGCCCAATCCCGTGAAGGAAGAGGGCAAGTTAGTCTTGCACAACTTGCGGGAAGAAGGGCTTGATGCCCTCCCTTTGAGCTCCTTGATCTCTTTTTGCATGACTTGAAGAGTTTTGACAAGCTCATTAAACATTTCATCTCGTGCCTTCCGCTTGTAGCCTCGTTTCCCGGGAACGGGACTTGAGGGAACTTCTTCCTCATCATGGTGAGTAACCTCCTCACCACTAGCAACTTCCCTTGGGTCCCCTTGCTCCTCTTGAATTTCCTCCCGCTCTTCCGAGACATCTTGAGAAAACTCCTCATTAGGGGCATCCCCGGCCTCAAGGGCTTGACTACGTGTGTTCGGGCCACGTCGCGAGCTTCCGGCCCCTCGTGCCATCCTACTCTTGATTGAATCCCGTCACGTAGCCTGCTCTGATACCAAGTGTCGCGGCCCTAATTACTCCCACTCTTTTTCTTCAAGTAAGCCTTACTTGGTAGCGGAATCACGGCTTACTTTGTTGGTAGCAACCGGCCACAACTTAGCTAACACTGCACATGCCAAGCACACACAATGTTAGCACCATTTCTAGTCAAGGTGTCCAACCCACCTTGACTCCCCCAACTCATTACCCGGAACCCGTAAACCGGAACTCCCACAAAACACATGGGCATGCCACTTGGTGGCACGGGGCGGCCTTCCACACATGTCCAAGCTCCCAAGGGTGGCACTACTCACCCCCGGAGCTAACCGCCCTTGCATATTGTCCAACTCCCCACTAGTCCCCTTCCATTCATGTCTTCGGGACATTACCGGAAACCGCACTACTTTTCACGGGGACTAGTTTGGAGCGGGACACTTTTCCAACCAATGTTTCGGGATGCACACCACAAGCATCCCATAGTGCCCAAGGTGCGGGAGTGAGGCTCCATCCCAAGCCTCACCCCTTAGAGCCACCCCGGCTCTCCTCGGCACCATGTGGAAGTGAGGAGGGAGACCACCCCTCCTCATAGTACTCTCTGGAGTCTTCGGTAGGCCCCCCTTGTGTTGAGGGGCCTTCCGTGACACACTTTTGTTTTGGAAGACCACCCGTTTTTGCCTTAGCCTCAAAAACGGGCCGTATCTTCTTCTCGGGCTAACTTGTAGCTCAGTTATCCAAATGGGACGTGTGAGCCCATTTTCGACATCTACTCTTTGAGTAGATGTCGATAGACTCCTCACTTGTCCCAATCGGAGCTTCTATGTGGAAGCTATGCTCCCTTTGAACATTCGGGAGTCCCGGGAGGCAGCAGTCCCGGAGTCCCGAAGTCCCGATGCTTTGGAGAGCCATATCTCCCAAAGCATTGCTTTGCTCCTCACGAGCCTTAGCATTTTGGAAAGCTCTTGTCTAGAGCTTTCCAAAGACATGCAACATGCCGCCATCCAAGAAGGACGACATTTTGAGTCCCGAAAGGCAACACTCCCGAGTCCCGGAGTGTCCCGGAACGCGCTCCAACTTTGGAGAGCCATATCTCATGACTCACAACTCCAAATCGCGCGTTCTTTGGACCTATGGGTGCGTGCTTGAACAAGGTTTCCAACCATGTAAAGCACACCACCAAGTTCGTCCCGAGCACGACGCCATTGCGTGTTGTTTGCTCAGGACTCCCCTTAGTCACTTCACCTTGTCTCTTGCCAAGCCCGGGACGTCACTCCCGGGTCCTCTTGGCTCACCACGGTGTTCGGGCATCCTTTTGAAAGGGATGTGACACTCACCCCCACCAAACAAATCGATGCCCTCATCGACAATCTCTCTTGTCGGCGTACCAAGTTCTTGAGGTAGCCTCCTCCTTGGCACTTGCATTGCGTTCCGGGGTAGCTAGCCCCGCAAATGCTCTAAGCATCCTTCCACTTAGAAATTGGCTAAGTCCTCAAGGTGGCATTAGATAGGTCTAAGGTCCTTGGCACCCTAGAGTTTGCCTTCAAAGGACCTACAAAATCTAGACCTATCTACTTTGAGACTTACTTGGAATGCCCCCAATGGCCCCAAGTTAGGCTCAACTAGCCTATCATACTCACATGACTTAGGAATAAATTCAAGGCTAACCAATACTTTCTTGGTCGCAACACCAAGCCCTCTTTTAAGCACTTAGGCTCTCAAGTGGTGAACTTTGCTCGCCTAGGGATAATGCTAAGTCCCGCCCGACCTAGCCTTTGCTTCACCCTACCGAGAGACATGGATGGCCAACCCATGCGTTGACAATGGTCAACCCGCAAAGGGCACTTTTATGAGCCCGTGCCACTATCTTGCTCCCGCCCGAGCAAGTCCTAAGCTTGAGAGTCATGGGGATTCACCCACTCACAACTCCCAAGCCAAGGTCCCCTGTTTTGCGAAGATTCCAAGTATTGGCTTCGCGTATCCTTCAACCTCTTCCAACCAACCTAGCAATCCAACATGAGACTAGGACACATCTCACATTCAACATGCAATCACGGAAACTTGCCATTCAATTTGCAACTTTATTGTCAACCAAGTATTACAACATGTGCAATTTGCACCAAATACTAGACAAAACTTAGGCCAAGTCTATACAAGTGTGGTGATTCACCCCACTTCAAAGGTTGATGTCCTCATCAATGCTTTCTCGGTGTCTTGGATCTCCGTTGGCTTTCATACCTTTCCACCATCTCCTTTGCATTTACCATGTACTTGGCCTCAACCCATGTTGCTTCCTTCTCATGGTACCCCGCCACTTCACCAAGTATTCTTTGCCCTTCTTCTTGGTGTTTCGGCATTTCAAAATGCCTTCTACCTCGAACTCTAGGTGATCACCAACTAGTTCGGGTGGAGGCCGCAACACTTGCTTGCGTTCGGCCTCACCTTATCTTCGTGATATGGCTTGAGCAATGACACATGGAAGGTGGGGTGAACCTTGATCTCCGGTGGTAAGTCCAACTTATAAACATCCTCAAACAATCGTTTTGCAATGACAAATGGACCCGCATACTTTGCCATGAATTTGGGAGTCAAGCCATCCGGTAAGGTGAAGTTCTTCACATTCAACCACACCTTTTGGCCCTCCTCATACTCCTCATGGCGCCGCCTTTGTTAACTTGTTTCACATACCTCTTTTGTGCCTTGTCTAAGTACCACTTGGTCTTCTCAAGTAGTTGCTCTCTCTTGGCCACAAAGTCTTGAAAGAACTTGGCTTCGTTCCAACTCCGATTGCGATCCTTCCAAAGCTAGGTCGGTAGGCATAAGTGGCTCAACTCCATAAGCCACCTTGAACGGCGATTGCCCCGTAGTCAATGCCTTGATGCATTGTAGCTAAACTCCGCCAAACCCAAGTACTCACTCCAATCACTTTGGTCCGCACTCACATAGTTGCGAAGGTATTGATTCAAGACCCCATTCACCTGTTCCGTTTGCCCATCGGTTTGAGGGTGAAAAGCCGTACTAAATGTCAACTTTGTCTTCATCCTCCTAAACAAGTGCCTCCAAAATGCACTTGTAAACTTGGGGTCTCTATCGGATACAATCACCTTTGGCAATCCATGGTGCCGCCACCAAACGTTGAAAAAGAGCACCGCGGTTTTAAAGGCGGTCGCCGTCCCTTTTGTTGGCTCCATCCTTGCCAACTTACTAAACCTATCAACCACCACAAAGATGGCGTCACTCCCTCGTGACTCCGGAAGGCTTGTAATGAAATCCATAGAGACACACTCCCATGGACCATCCGGGATAGGCAAAGGCCTTAACAAACCCACTTGCTTTCGGTATGACGCCCGGTTGGCTTGACAAGTGATACAAGTTTTCACATAATGGGCAATGTCTTCCTTCATCCCGGGCCAATAGAACCTCTTTGAAACCGAGCATATGGTGGATTTCTCCCCCCTATGCCCGGCCAAGGGGTTGTCATGCTCCTCCTTGAGCACACTCAACCTCAACTTGCCCTTTAGAACATACACCCTATTTTGCTTGAACTTGATCATACCTTGGTGAAGCCGGATACCTTTGGGCTTCTTGCCACACCTAAGTTCATCTAAGAACTTTTGAGCCTCGGGGTCTTTCATATATGCCTCTCTTATCCGCTTTGCCAAATCACCTTCTCCCGCATACATCACTCTCAAGACTTGCGTGGTGCTTGGCCTATGTTCATCCTTCCGCTTAGTGCGTCCGGCACCACGTTCTCCGGCCCGGCTTGTGGATCAACTCCACATTCATAAGCACTAAGGTATCATACCACCTCAATTGCTTTGGTGTGACTTTGGCTTGAGTCTCAAAGTACTTCAATGAAATATTATCGGTGAATACCTTGGTCTTGTGGAGACCAAGGTAATGTTGCCATGTCTTCAAACAATGCACCACGGCAAACATCTCCTTTTCATGCGTTGGCCAATTGATTTGAGTGCCATCCAATTTCTTGCTCTCAAATGCAATTGGCCTTCCTTCTTGCATGAGCACTCCCCCGATGGCAAAGTCACTTGCATCGGTATGCACCTCAAAAGGCTTCTCGAACTCGGGGAACTTCAATACCGGCGGGGAGGAGAGTTTCTCCTTGAGTTCTTGAAAGGCTTGCTCACATGACTCGGTCCACTCCAAGGTCAAGTTCTTCTTAAGCAAATCGGACATGGGCTTAGCAATCTTCGAGAAGTTCTTTATGAACCTCCTATAATAATTAGCCAACCCAAGAAATGACCTCACTCCTTTTTGTGAAGTAGGCCGGCTCCACTTCTTGATTGCTTCTACCTTCTTGTGGTCCGGTTTGACACCTTGCCCCGTCATAATGTGTCCCAAGAACTCAATCTCTTGCAAGCCAAACTCACTTTTCTCCCCATTTGCATACAATTTATTGTCCCTAAGTTTTTGAAGTACAATTGCAAGGTGTTGTGCATGCTCTTCCTCGGTTTTGGAGAACACCAATATGTCATCAATGTAGACAATGACAAACACATCCATCTCTTGATGGAACACCGTATTCATAAGGGTTGTGAACGTTGATGGGGCGTTGCACAACCCAAAAGGCATCACCAAAAATTCATAAGACCCATATCTAGTCCTACAAGCGGTTTTCTCCACATCCTCGGCCGCAATCAAGATTTGGTAATATCCCGACTTCAAGTCGATCCGGCTAAAATACTTGGCCCCCGCCAACCGGTCAAAGAGATCATCAATTCGAGGCAAAGGGTAGTTGTTTTTGATAGTGATCTTATTGAGCGCCCGGTAATCCACGCACATGCGTAGTTTCCCTCCTTTCTTGTCCACAAACAAGACCGGTGCTCCATAAGGTGACTTGCTTTGGCGGATATATCCCTTTGCCAAAAGCTCATTGAGTTGTTTCTTCAACTCTACCAACTCCCTTTGGTTCATCCGGTAAGGTGCCTTGGATGGCGGTGCCGCTCCCGGCACCAACTCGATCTTGTGATCAACCTCTCTTCGTGGCGGTAACTCATCCGCAACTCCTCCGTGAGAACATCACCAAAGCCTTGGATGACCTCCCGAATACACTTGGGAGGTGTTGAGTTAGAAGTGGGCTTATTCCCTTCAACTCCCAAATCGGTCCTTAGCATTATCAAGAACCGGGTTTCCTCTAACTCCTCTAAGTTCACCAAGTTGATCCTACTCCCCAACATGTTGGGTGCCTTGGTGAACTCCAACTCAATCTCCTTGCCTTCGGGGTTGGCAACCACACTCAATGGCCGCCTCCTTATATCCACCCCATAGGTGTCAAAGAAAGTATTACCCAAGATGAGATCAATCCCATCCATCTCACAAACCGTGAAGTTTTCCACAAAGGTGAAGTTTTGACACTTCACTTCTACTCCCGTAGCTACAAGGCATGTTTGGTGAGGCTTGCCTTTTGCAAACCTCACTTGGATGGGCTTGCTTGCCTTGCTCAAATGCAAGCCCATCCTCTTCGCAGCTTCCGGACTTATGAACGAGTGGGTTGCCCCAGTATCCAACAAAAGCAATTGTCACTTTTACCAACAACTCCTTTTAGGAACAACAAGCCACCACCTAACTTGGAGCAACTTGCTCTTGCAATGAAACCCCCTTCCAATAGGTGACTTGTAACAAGGATTCTCCTATTTTCCAAACTCACCTTTGGTTTTGAGCAATCCTTTGCCATGTGGCCCTTTTCTCCACAATTGTAACAAGTTATGTGACTTGTCTCCTTCTTGGACTTGTCCCCACTTTTGGTTTTGTCCTTGGCAAACTTGTCCTTCCCATCCTTGGAAGGCCCACCTCACCGCTTTATGCTTTTGCCAACCATGTTTCTTGTGTTGGCGCTTTGATCGCGACTTGCCTTGCTCCCGGTGGAAGTCCCTTCTTTGGGAGTCTTCCGTGACCTTCATCATCACCAATTCTTTCTCCGCCAACTTGAGCAACTCGGCACAAGTTTACGCGCGACTTTGGCATCCTAAATAATGCCCGCTCCGCCCAACCTTGGAGTCCATTGAAGAAAATGACCTTTTTGGCCAATTCATCTAACTTCGGGAGCACATTTAAATGTGCATTGAAATCTCTCACATAGGCATGGAGGGTGCCCGTTTGCTTCAATCGCACAAGGGCCATGCCATCCCGAATGTCTTGGTACTCCGGGGTGAAGCGCTCACTTAGGATCTCCTTGAAACCGGTCCAAGTTAAGTTGCTCACTACTCCCGCATTTTCATCCCGGAAACGAGTCCACCACAAAAGAGCATGCTCTTTCAAGAAGGTCACGGCAATGGTGATCTTGTCCTCTTCACGAGCTCTTTGGGCCTCAAAGTAGAGCTCAAGTTCCACAATGAAGTCCTTGACCTTGTTTGCCTTGCCCAATCCCGTGAAGGAAGAGGGCAAGTTAGTCTTGCACAACTTGCGGGAAGAAGGGCTTGATGCCCTCCCTTTGAGCTCCTTGATCTCTTTTTGCATGACTTGAAGAGTTTTGACAAGCTCATTAAACATTTCATCTCGTGCCTTCCGCTTGTAGCCTCGTTTCCCGGGAACGGGACTTGAGGGAACTTCTTCCTCATCATGGTGAGTAACCTCCTCACCACTAGCAACTTCCCTTGGGTCCCCTTGCTCCTCTTGAATTTCCTCCCGCTCTTCCGAGACATCTTGAGAAAACTCCTCATTAGGGGCATCCCCGGCCTCAAGGGCTTGACTACGTGTGTTCGGGCCACGTCGCGAGCTTCCGCCCCTCGTGCCATCCTACTCTTGATTGAATCCCGTCACGTAGCCTGCTCGATACCAAGTGTCGCGGCCCTAATTACTCCCACTCTTTTCTTCAAGTAAGCCTTACTTGGTAGCGGAATCACGGCTTACTTTGTTGGTAGCAACCGCCACAACTTAGCTAACACTTTGCACATGCCAAGCACACACAATGTTAGCACCATTTCTAGTCAAGGTGTCCAACCCACCTTGACTCCCCAACTCATTACCCGAACCCGTAAACCGAACTCCCACAAAACACATGGGCATGCCACTTGGTGGCACGGGGCGGCCTTCCACACATGTCCAAGCTCCCAAGGGTGGCACTACTCACCCCCGGAGCTAACCGCCCTTGCATATTGTCCAACTCCCCACTAGTCCCCTTCCATTCATGTCTTCGGGACATTACCGGAAACCGGCACTACTTTTCACGGGGACTAGTTTGGAGCGGGACACTTTTCCAACCCAATGTTTCGGGATGCACACCACAAGCATCCCATAGTGCCCAAGGTGCGGGAGTGAGGCTCCATCCCAAGCCTCACCCCTTAGAGCCACCCCGGCTCTCCTCGGCACCATGTGGAAGTGAGGAGGGAGACCACCCCTCCTCATAGTACTCTCTGGAGTCTTCGGTAGGCCCCCCCCCCCTTGTGTTGAGGGGCCTTCCGTGACACACTTTTGTTTTGGAAGACCACCCGTTTTTGCCTTAGCCTCAAAAACGGGCCGTATCTTCTTCTCGGGCTAACTTGTAGCTCAGTTATCCAAATGGGACGTGTGAGCCCATTTTCGACATCTACTCTTTGAGTAGATGTCGATAGACTCCTCACTTGTCCCAATCGGAGCTTCTATGTGGAAGCTATGCTCCCTTTGAACATTCGGGAGTCCCGGGAGGCAGCAGTCCCGGAGTCCCGAAGTCCCGATGCTTTGGAGAGCCATATCTCCCAAAGCATTGCTTTGCTCCTCACGAGCCTTAGCATTTTGGAAAGCTCTTGTCTAGAGCTTTCCAAAGACATGCAACATGCCGCCATCCAAGAAGGACGACATTTTGAGTCCCGAAAGGCAACACTCCCGAGTCCCGGAGTGTCCCGGAACGCGCTCCAACTTTGGAGAGCCATATCTCATGACTCACAACTCCAAATCGCGCGTTCTTTGGACCTATGGGTGCGTGCTTGAACAAGGTTTCCAACCATGTAAAGCACACCACCAAGTTCGTCCCGAGCACGACGCCATTGCGTGTTGTTTGCTCGGGACTCCCCTTAGTCACTTCACCTTGTCTCTTGCCAAGCCCGGGACGTCACTCCCGGGGTCCTCTTGGCTCACCACGGTGTTCGGGCATCCTTTTGAAAGGGATGTGACAGAGAGATTTAAGTGAAATTTATGCTTGCATGCATGGAGTGTGGGGGAGAGAGACAGTCCTACTGTGAAAGAAGTTTCAGGCAGCAAGAGCCATGGACGCCAGAACTACAAGCGTATGGACTTTTAGAGGAAGGTGGTTGGTCTCCATCGGAAGAATGCTACAGTGGATCCTATCAAAGTCATGAACATCAGTTAGAGAGAGTTGCACGTCCTGTTGCGTTACATGCAGGTGCATGGAGAAGATTCCCGTCATCTGGCACTGTACTGGATGGGCAGAGGATCGGTGTTGCTGTCGGCGCAGGACAGAGCGATTGGGGAGGGCGCGGGCGAGGCCTTCCATCGCCGATCTCACATCAGCCGATACTTGCTGCAGGGTTCGGCACCGCGACTGCTGGACTGCGACGGAGTGGCGCACGGCACGTCGGAGACGCACTTCCCCATTCCCGCGCTGCAAACAGTGATGACTCCCTTCCGGAGGTACCTGTAGCGGGCGGTGCATCTGGACGAGGTGTTGTCGTCGTCGAACCTGCAGTAGAGCCAGGCCAAGTTTATGGGTCAGCAATCGCAGGGCCAAGCCGACATGCATATCAACGTCCAAAGCGCACAGGGAATTGGACAGACACTCAGCTTCAAGCTGCAATCGCTTCTGTAGATGCCGGAAACAAAATTGCTACTGTAGCAAAGGACTTCGGGATTCCACCGTCATCGCTCAGGGATCACATCTACGGCAGAACTCTGCAGAGGAAGAAAGGGAGGCAAGGAGTCTTAAGTGTGGAAGAAGAATCAACTCTAGTACGGTGGATTCTTGATATGCAAGAGCACGCTCACCCCATATCAATTATGGAATTGAAAAGCAAAGTCACAGAAATCACACAAGAGCGGTGGACACCCTTCACAGATGGCATACCTGGACGTGGATGGCTTCCATGGTTTAGGCATCGTCATCCGGATTTGACACTTCGATCTGCTCAAGGATTAGAAGAGGGACGCGCAAGAGCTTTGAATCCCAGTAATGTTGCTTCATTCTACAAGAACCTTGAAGAAGCATACGACCGCCACAGATATCCTGCTGCCTACATTTGGAATGCAGACGAATCAAGTGCACAAGCAGGCAAGAATGGAGGAGGTGCTCTAGTATTTGCACGACGGGGCACTAGATCTGTGCACACAACAGTGCCAACCAGTAGAGAGCACTTAACAGTATTGTCATGCGTAAACGCAGCAGGTGAATACATTCCAAATTTTTACATTTTCAAAGGCAAACGTAAGCAAAGAAACTACATAGCTAGATGCGAACCTAAAGCATGCATGGCTATGCAACCAAATGGCTGGATGACAGCTTTCTTGTTTTCAGCTTGGATCTCACACTTCATAGGGATTGTCAAAGAAAGGTACGGAATATCTGAGAGAAATAGGCACCTTCTTATTTTAGACGGCCACGGATCACATGTCACACTTGAGGTCGTGCAGAAGGCGAAGCAGGAAGGCCTTGACATCATCACATTGCCTAGCCACACAAGCCACAGGTTACAACCTCTAGATGTGAGTATCTTCAAACCTTTCAAAGTAGCATTTCGACAATACCGGGATAAGTGGACTATCAAAAACAAAGGTCGTGGAGCACAAAAGGAAGAACTGGCAGAATGGGTATCACTAGGGCTACGAAAAGCACTAACACCTGAAAAAATAGTCAAAGGATTTGCTGCCACAGGGATATGGCCCCTACGCCCTACAGCCATGGACCCTCACATGACGCCCAGCTCATGTTTTGTAGAGTCTCAGGAAGGAGGCGACGATGATGAAGGAATTCTATCAGATCGAGATGATCACTTCGACCTGCAGGTGGAAGTTGAAAGCAACAGAGACGATGACATACCCGACGTGGGAGTTCAAAGCACCAGAGATGATGTCCGGGCTGCAGGCAGCAGAGTCGATGTTGAAGATGCAGGCAGGGCCGATCATGTTGAAGGTGCAGGCAGGGCCGACATGCAGGCCTTGTCAGAGCTGGCTACAATCAGCGATCTAAATCTCAACGGAAGGACAAGGGACAGTGACATCGCCGAAATCAACGCTGTGCTTGCCTGCAATCGATTTGGAGACGACAACGATGGCCACATCGATATGGAGGGTGACGAGATCATACCCGAGACCCAACAATATTTCGTGGATCTGGACGACAGTGAAAACTTGATAGAACGTGGTGAAGGCACGGACTCCGAAGGAGAGGCTCTGCCATGTATAGAGCCACGCAATCTGTTCCCATTACCGCACCTGCAACGATCTACAAGATCCAGACCACAAGGTGAGCCAGTTATCGATTATTCCAAGTCGATTCTCATGACCTCGGATGAGTACATTGCTGCAATGAAAGAAAAGGCAGCAAAACGAGAAGCTGTAGCGAAAGAGCGAGAGGCACGCAAGAAACAAGCGGAGCAGAAAAAATCTCAACGTGAAGAGTCGAAGGCAAGGAAAGAAGCTGAGAGGGCCAAAAAAGAAGCAGACAGGGTCTTACGACGCATTCAAGCAGAGCGCAAGAAAGCTGAAAAGGAGCGCGAGAAGGCGAGGCGTGCGGCTGAGCAAGCCCGGAAGCGTGCCGAGACAGAGGCGAGAAGGCGCAGCTGTAGAGCGGACGCTGCTGCAACACCACAACCACTGCTGCAAGACCACAACTGCTGTGAGCTTTGAATCATGCAGGGAGGAGCGGGAGGCCTTGTACCTAGAGCGTGCGCGAGTGGGAAGCACAGCGGAAGGCCTTCTCCGGAGCGTGGGAGCGCTTTTGATGCAATGCAGCTGGAATGGAATGAGCATACTTAAGCTACGGTGATACAATGCGCAGGAAGCGGAGCGGGAGGCTTTTGCTGGAGCACGGCGCGGGAAGCGGATGGCGAGGTTGTCTCCACAGCACGGTGCGGGAGGCTTTCGGCGCGGGAAGCGGAGCGAGAGGCTGTCTACAAAGCACGACGCGGGAAGCGGAGCGGGAGGGTTTCTCCGGAGCTGCAACGGGAAGCTCAACAGGGGGGGAGCTGCAACGGTCCGTTGCCGGCGCGCTTTTCGGGGGCGGGCCAGGTCATTATGCAAACAAATCGGGTTGCCCTATGGGCCCAGCCCTTGCGCTTCCACGAGCTTCCATTAACCGCAATACTTCACTGTTTGCCGGTTTTGGGTTCACTCACTGTTGCCAATGCATGTGGCACAACACTATTTCACTATTTTTGTAACGCAGCTTTAGAGCTGTTACAGTCTAGAATTTTGAACCACTCCAACACGTTTTCTTGTTGTAAATCTAACTTTTTGGGGGACTACCTATATTGGTATACCGATACTTAAATTCCGATTAAAAGCTACATGTCCACTCTCTTTTAGAGACTGCTACAGACAACTATGGATTTACATTGGAATCGCACTTTAAAAATTTGCTGTAATTACATGCTCTTGTTTCAAGCTTTCAAACTTACATCAATATTTTTCATTTCCTCTTGCTAATCCAACAATATTATTTTCATACTTCAAAACTCACTTTCAGTACCCTAAAATCCTTATTTTCGTGGTTATGGGTGCTGCTACCTTAGTAGCAAATACGACTCCCATTACTATAACCTCGTATACGAGGTCACACTGGTTGAACCACCCTACTTCAGCTCTCATGTGTACTTGACGAATCCTTGGTTTGACCACTCTAATGTTTGCGTGACAAGATCAAAGAGATGAACAACATCACGAATACCAGTACCCGATTTCCATGAAATCCTCATACCGTCAGCATGAATGGATCAGACAAGCAGAGTTATATGTGTGGTAATCCTCGTACACGAGGGAGCACCACAGCGCAGCAACCATTTGATTACACACTCATTTGATTACACACTCATACCCGAGGACACCCCTTCACTCGGTTTACCACAAAATATCATGATTAGATGAGAAGATGAAAACGAAGATGAAAAGGTGAACAATATCACCTCCCATTTCTGCTGACCCTGCCATCATGTCATGAAGACGAGTAGACGATGTCCAGCATCGAACACTCCCTCGTGTACGAGGGTACAGGTACAAGTTCAAGTTCAAGTCTCCAAGGGCACCAGATCGGCAGGAATGGAGACCATACAGGTGGCCTTGGACTGGAGCTGCCGTGCTCTGGAGTGCAAGATTAGACGGCAGCTGTGTGAATGCTGCCATCATATACCATCCAGGCTCTTGTCACGGAAGCTCCGGTTGTGCGGATGAAGATCATTCGAAGTTAGTGAGCATGATTCTAATAGTGTAGGTGAGTTGTGGAAACCGAGCTCGAATGCGACAATCTGATGCTGATGTTGAATGTTGCCCTGACGACGGCTTATCAATGACCAACCCCGGCACGAGAAGAATCTGGGTCGGAAGTGGGCAGCCAGTCCCGGACTTCGCTACTGACATTAGTTGCTCTGGATCTGACCACCGTCGAACTGATCACATAGTGCATTCGAGCTGAATTAAATGGCCGAGACTCCTGAAGACACAGTCTCCAAGCCTCCCTCGTACACGAGGGTAGGGGTAGAAATTCCAGAACCCGGACGAGGAGAACCCACTACTCTACACCCACTGCCGAGGAGAACCCAAACCTCGATTCTCGATGAATGATTCAGTCCCGCACCTAAACGAGCTTATCTGGTTTCCTTGCAGCAAATGTGGATTTCAGGGTTTTCAGGTGACGTCAGAGATGCCCATAAGGGTGCCCGACAGATATTAGAGGAAGCGATGGCGAACATGCACACCGTGATGTCATTCTCGGTGGTAGGAAAATCCTTGATTTGTTTCACAACGAGCTGCAGACGCCGCTACAAAGAAGCCTTGCTAGAGGTCAATCGTACGGATGTCTTTATGGCGCAGCTCGCTTTTCCCGTTTGGTTGCAACGCGCTCGTTCTTTACTATGCTTGAAGATTTGTCAAAAGGCGGCAGTCTCAAGTATCCTAAACTTGCTGAAAGCCTTTGTTATATTCACGTTCACTACCTTTGTTCTAGTTCAGTCTTTTGGTCTGGGGCATGTGATCATGCGACGCCGGAAATCGATTGCACCAGTCTTCAGTATTCTAGATCGGGGTTTGGCGACACGGTCTCCAAGCCTCCCTCGTACACGAGGGTAGGGGTAGAAATTCCAGAACCCGGACAAGGAGAACCCACTACTCTACACCCACTGCCGAGGAGAACCCAAACCTCTAAACTGCCGTGGAGAGAACATGATCACGACGATTACGAAGAACACGAAGATTGAACAGGACCACGACGAACATGATCACGAAGAGCAGTTAGGGTTTAGGCTCATCAGAATGTAGAAAGGTATGAACAGGTCGATCTTACCTCTTCTTGTGTGTCTGCCTCGGTCTCCAATTCAGCGAGGAAACTCTCCCTTCCTACCTCAATCGAAATGGGCAAAGTTTTCCCACAAGTTCTTAGATGCTCCCAAAACGAATCCTGTGTCTGAATGCTCACCACGTCGACATCTGCACCCTCCCTTCCGCGCTCCAACATCGTGGTCTCCCCTCCGACTCGGGTTCCTTCTCCAACGTGAATCTCTCCTCCAATCTGCCCAGCCATTTCTCTGAGGATAACTTGGAATGGAAGAAAACAAAAAAACGGAGAAAAAAAACTTCCTGCAGCGACGAGAAAGACATAGCCAGACTCGGCGCGATGGCCCTCGGCGCGGTGGCAGCCAGACTCGGCGCGATGGTGGAGGCATTCAAAGAGAAGGCCGCGTTGGCAGCCAGACTCGGCGCGTTGGCAGCCAGACTCGGCGCGTTGGCAGCCAGACTCGGCGCCCTGGCAGCCAGACTCGAGGGGGAGGCATCTTAAATGTAGTGTATGTTTAGACTCACTTTCAGTACATGATTAGCTTTTTTCGATCCATTCTTGATCGAGCTACTAAATGCAGTTTTCACGCAATAAGATCATGACACCAATACCGAGCTTGTGTACATCAATTCGGCTCTACACAGATCTTCCAGTCTTCCAAGAGTGCTGTCACTAGAATGCTAGGTCTCCTTCTCGATTGCTTAATCAACTTGCAGTATTTCGGTTTATGCTTGATATAGTATTAAGCAAAACGTATGCCTTTTCTGAAATCCTACGAGGGGGGCCTCCGATTGCGTAACCAAGATTCTTCGAATACAATACAACATAGTGCTGGCAGCCAGACTCGAGGGGGGCCTCCGATTGCGTAACCAAGACTCGGCGCGTTGGCAGCCAGAACGGCGCGTTGGCAGCCAGACCTTTACATGTGCTAGGACCACATTCACGAATTGTTCATGCAGTTATTGTCCACGGTCAATTCTTGTGATCATCGATGTACAGCCGGGAGAGCTTGGTATCCCAACGAAAGCCTACTACGCTGTTGAGGAAGTCAAAGAGGTAACTATCACATCTTATGTTTCAGATGCTAGGATCACAGTTGGATGTCCCCAGGCACCTTACCGGACGCTCTGGAGAACCTCCGTTTGCGATGGTAAATTTTTAGAAACAAAAGTAAAAACTTATAGCACTTTCAAATCTTATAATAATCTAACACTAATTATCAAATTTAGTGTAGTCTATGATGTAGTAAACTGAAGTACATAATCTAGTCTATGGATGTATCAGTATGCATCAATGTCTGTGTGATCAATGGACAGAATTTTGGTTTGAATGATTGTGAACTACCAAAAGAGTATGAAGGCTGCTTTATACTCATTTATTCGGCACCTGAGAGAATGCGGAACGGTTCACTTTTACACTCTACTTATATACTAGATTATAGATTATTCATATCTTGTTTGTTGGATTTGTGACTCTTACCTTTATGGAGATTCAGATGAAATGATTTTTATGAAGCAACCATAAGGGTTTATCTACAGGGAGATGGAGAATATGGTCTATTTACTTAACAAAATTGATTTTATACAATCTACAAGGATGTGGAAAGAAAGTATCAAGTTTTCTTTATCCAAATTTCCAAGTACTTAGATTAGGCAAATAGAGAAGTTAATGTGCAATTGAAAAATTACCAATTCATCCGAATCAACTCCTTGGTCTTCATCGTCATTCTCGGCGCGGTGAGAATCACTCACAGGAAGTGCAATACTTTGAAGCGATGAGAGAAGACCTCGTCTATAGTGTTCTCGCAATCTTCCTCTACTTTTTCATACTCATCGACCTCTGAAACACTCTCTAAGTTAGTGGCTCGTCTAATACACCTCAGTTGGAATGGGGTTGGCTCCGGCCGCTCCGCATTCCCTTCAAGTTCGCGCTCCTCTCTTGTTCCATCGCATTTGGATTGAGACATTGACTCTTTCCGCCTCAACGCCATCCGCCTGCGCTGTTTAGAACCACTAAACTTCAAACCTCCTCTCTTCTTCTTCCGTTTCTGTTGAATGTCTGCACTACTCTCTGGTATTTCAACTATGTCCTTCATGTAGTCTCTAGAACTGAGAACACCACACAAGAAAACAAGAATACAGCTCTAGATGTCCACTACTTAAGCTCTCAAGATTAAATGATTTTGAATCCTTGCTCCATTCTTACTATATACCTTGTCCCCGGAACTCAGATTCAATTTTAAAAGATAATAAAATATATCTACAGCCGGCGCACCCGTCATTCCAATCTTGAACATCTGACATCCTCTATGTTATCGGCTTAACATAGGATTCTAAATTCTATCTTACGCTTAAAGCACTAAGAATATCTACGCGTCTACCTGACAATGACGGCCGCCGCACCTTTACACGTTTACATAACACCATTGTGTGATCTGCAAAAATCCAAATATGGCTATTTCTAACTCAATGTGACTTACTTTCTGTCATGTAGCAAACTTTCAAACTTACTCTATCAGCCTTTGGAGGTGGAGTATACAAATGGTTTTATTTATACTAATCTAGGGTTAGAGGTAATAACTATTCAAAATACATATACTCTGCAGAAAGACTTCCATTCTCCTTTCTACTATTGTCGTACCTCGTTCTATCATTATGGCATCCTCGTCTTCAGAGCTTACTAGTCCGAACGTTGTCGAAATTCTCTCTCCCAGTGCTCCAGTTCCTCTACGCATACCATCAAGCCCCCAAGGAGTAGCTCGCGTAACTGCTCAAGTGTTATCAATTAGATTCGGGTTCGATTCGTCGTCTTTGTGGTTAGAGAAGGACGTTGTAGACCCTATCACCTTGAACGTCATGTATTCCATGGTTGTTGAACCTAGTCCAGTGCTTGTGAATGAGAAGCAAAGCTGGGATCTTAATACCGACAAGTACCGCCTATACGGATTGTCAGAATCTATAATGGCTGCTTCAACTGTCCTACTGACCCCCCGTAGTTCCTCTACTCTGTCAACGATCACTCCCGTTCTACGTCGTATAAAGGTCGAACCATGTGAACGTGTTAGCATAGACCTTACTGAGTCATCTGATGACGAGCGCAACACTTCGGTTCCAAGTAATTGTTCTCCTCTTCCGCTTCAATCCCCGTCTACTACATCTCACTTGTCTACCCCTATCCCTCAACAACATTCCTCACAAACGTCAAAACCCAAAAACATTCTCACCTGCCTCCTCAAGTTAGGTAGTATGCCCAGTAGCAAGACGATGCTGAAGAAACTAGATTATGCTAACATCCAGACAGTCCGTGTAGTTAGTTTACCACCATCTTTCAATGGTGACATTCTCTTCATTCTTCCACCCGTTCTTCTATCTGCTGCTAACAAAAATGCAAAATCCATGGATGGAATGGATAAACGTTACGACGGACACTTATGGACTAAAACCATGACCACTAACATCTCCAACACCATGAGATTGACTTTCAGATCTTCTAATTGTGTTGGTCATGTCCAGTGTCGCAATCAGAATTGTCCATTCTTGCAAAGACCTAAGCGTGTGGCAGAGGTGAACGAAGTTGAGTTCGATGGATCCTCTAAAGACCCATTCGGAGTTGGTGGACCACCTCCTTCCGCATCCACGATTGTCTGCAGGATTTGTAAGGAACCTCCTATTTGCGTTGCTACTTGTAAAGCTAAGATCTATTATATTTTTGGTGATGAAAACCAAGAGCGTGCGTGCGTTCATATCGGCAATCACGACCACCCTGTCAAGGTTGGGGACTACAGAGGTACACGGAGCAAGATTGACGAGTTGATTGAAGAACATGTCGAACGCAATCCACAGCCTCTGTTTCTAAGATTGTTATGGAGGCTAGCGAGACCTTCTAGGAAACTACCTTTTTACGTCAAGAGGACGAGCCTCATACCCACCTATCTTTGAAACAACTAGAGCCTGTGTTCGATAGTTGTAAAGACCTAAACTCTCCAAGTATTAGAAACCGTGTCTACACGTTCGGGTATCTAAGGCGCTATGGAGTCATGGACGGTATTACCAAACTCGGAGGGCTCGATGGTGGGCCTTTGTTCAGCGTAACATGTTTTCGGGGGCAAGGAGACGACTTGGACAAAGTCTTCATTTTCAAGATGTCGGTTGGCCCCGCTAGTGGAGTGGACTGAACCGGCGGATGCAACCTGGTGGTGATCTAGAGCATGCTTGGATGATGTTTGAACACGTCAAACGTGTTATCCACTGGGACGACCATGGCGTGCCACGTGTACGACTCGATTACCAACGAGTACTTACAATTGCTTGTTGTGATTTTATGTCCGAGGATAGAGAAGCTCAAATTGTTTTTGGAAGAATCAACCATGTGATGTCAAGAAATGGGGTCCCTAAGCCTCGGTTTCAAGGTTTCATGGGCGATAGTGCACAAGCCAATTGGAATGCGGTCCGGATCATATACGGTTCTGGCAACCCTACCGTGCCCATGGAAGGACAAGAGAGGACGTGCTTCTTCCATTGGTCTCAGTCGCTTGAGAAACACACCAAGCAATACATTCGCCATGAACTACAAGACCAACACAAGCATTTGTGTCTTCAATATAAAAATGCCTCGTCCATGGAAGAGGCTGAGACACGCTATTTGGGAATCAAAGCATGGTGGACGTCTTCACGCGCTGCTTCCGAGGATGGAGTGAGACATTTGGGGTTTTGGCTCGCATTCTGGCATTTTCGATATCGCCAATGGGGGGGGTTTATGGAGCTAGTAAGTTCAACTTTACGTGATTCTATGAGTTATGCCTATTACTACTCCAGTAAAAAGTAAATTTTTTTACTCAATTTTTTAATTTTTTTTTTAAAATCTATATTCAGAAGGCTCCCTTGTGTACGAGCTCCCTCGTGTACGAGCTCCCTCGTGTACGAGGGAGCCCCCTACCTCCCAAATGTCTTGTGACTTTTCTCATCCTCTGTGACCAAAACTTGATGTTCTTGAACGTAGGAAAAACAATACACTCAAGAAGAGTTAGCGGAGATGCCATCTTGCAATCTTGCCGAGTCCGTACACAACAAATGGCTTCAAGCTTCGGGCAACAAAGGTGGAGACCTGTACGTTGCAGCCGTGGACGATTACATTCGAGCCTTCTTGCAAGTGGTGGCGTATTACCAGTACCTCAAAGGCGGAGCGGGTGGTTCTGGACCGTCGAGGGAGGAACTTCGACTTCGAACAGCCCAACGACGTGCGCACCGCACTGGAGATCCTTCCTCCCTCAACAAGGCGAGTCCTCGAGATGTCCGGGGCCGAAGAGTTACTGCACTCGTGATGCACATCACGAGGAGAGCTGAGGTTTTCGGTTCCATGAAACGAAAGCGCGATGTTCCCATTGGTCTTTGAAGAAGAAACTCATAGACCGGACATCGTGAACTTCTCCCGACCTAAGGTAGGAATTAGAGTTACTCGAGCACGAGCTCATACTTTGAGCACAATTCGTGAAGAACATGAAGTGGAGGAAAGTCCTGCTCAACCTTTGAGCTCCGCCTGGTCCGATATTTGTGGCGTTAGTGCCGTGCAAGAGACTCGAGTGAACGAGAAGCTATGGCATATTGTCCGTGTCGGTAAGCATTCCGCTAAAGCATGTTGGGCACGAGATGGTCAGAACTAGGAAGAAATGTACGGCCCGGATAGTCCTAAACGGGAGGAGCACCCCGACTCAACTTACACCGGAGTTTGGAACCACCTCGAAAAGCTCCCCGCGCAAGGTGGTACAAGAGTTCTTCTTCGTGCGATGATATTGAGAGGTGCGTGAAGGGATTTCGTCGTAGGTGGATTGAGCCCTTCAAATGAGACGGATGAACGACCGCCTATCCCTTTGGTTTGGCCGGTGAAAATCGGGACCAATCTCACGCGTGGTGAAATTGATGCATTGAAGAATGCCGGATTTCAACTTCCTCAAAAGGAGCGTGTCCCTGTAAACCGAACGTTTACGAATGGTGCTCCACCTCGTGATTTGTCCAATGTTCCTGTACCGGATAACGCAGATGTTTTTCCGAAGACGCGAAACTCCAAGACCATCCGTCGCTCATGTTCGACAGCCTCGTCGAAGCAAATGAAGAACATATATTCTGCCAAGGCGATGAAGGCAACCATTTTGAAGGTGACTATGATTCCCGAACCCGGTTTTGGGTGTGTGGTTACGTTGCAGTCTAAACCGCCTCCGACCGAGTCGATCTATCAAGTCTCGATCAGCTCGTTCCCGGAATGCAATTGCCCAGCATTCAAAGAGACAATGGCTAAGTTAGGTAGACGTGGGAACCCGTATAAAAACTGCAAACATCTCTACTTTATTCTAGAGTCAGTCTGCAAACTAGATGTCGAAATGGATCTCTTCATGCATGCGGCTACCCTTAGTTTCAACGAGGTCAAGACAATTCTCGAGAGGGGGGTACTAGACCACGTTACTTCTTAGTTCACCCCAGTCACTTTATCTACTAGTTTACTCTCTATAGTTTTTCGTATTGGCTAGACCTATAAACATTATGTAACACAATATATCTAAACATTAATATATATATATATATATATATATATATATGAATACCATGTTTTCCGTGTCACAGTCGTCACTAATTTTGGATATATGATGAATTGTCCAAGTGATCAAACTCGGTTCAATTTGTTGTGAACAACGTGTCTTCACCACAAAAAATCCAAAGTATATGCCCAAAAATTCCACGGTTATAGGTACTCACATCCACGGTAATAGGTGAGAATCTTGCAAATATTCTTGAAAATATTCGTTTTTAAAATTTTTAATAATATTTTTAGTAATTTTTTTACTATTAATAACTTTTCCTAGCTAAAAAATTTGAAATTCAGCGCTCACCGCTCGCCGCTCACCGCTCGCCGCTCACGCCACAGTAACGTCCCAATGAACTCTTCATCAAACTTTTTTTGTTCCAACCAACCTAAGAGATGTGCAACTTGTCTATATAAATGATGCCTATAATTGCTTCCTAGTGGCTTTTTGGGCCGTGCTCTACTATTGCGACGTACAGGAAGGCTACGTAAGTGTACAGGAGAAAGTAAGTGCAATAGATACTGTATAGTTTGCTCTCGCAATCCTTTCTTCACTCCCCACTTTTGCAATTGATCGGCTGCAGAAGTGACAGATGATGGCGCTTGAAGCAACCGTGGTTGCTTGAGATCTCTCGATTCAGCAAAGGAATCTGTAGCAGTGCACTTCGTGGTTGCCGGTGACTTCAGTTGCTGCTCGGATTGCTGCTTGGTGCTGACGTTGCTACGCACTCCGGGTCCCTTGCCCACCGACCCCTCCTGCAGCTGACTCCTCCTTTTCGACCCTTCCGACTGCTGCACGGTAGTCACCGACTCCTCCAAGTTTTGTTCGCACGGCCAACCATACTTGTATTTCACCAAGGGCGCAACTATTGATTCACTACTGTTGGCTACTTGATACTCTGATACTCTCAAGCTACAATATTGTTCCTCGAAATGCTTCTCACACACTAGTTTTGCAAGAACTAAGTCACTCGTATGATCCTCGCATGCTAGCTTCAAAGGAGAAGAAGTATGGACAGACACAGTCCCTCCTTTGAATTCTTTAGTTGATTCAGGAAGCTCCAATTTGTCCATGATGCTAAATGCTCTTCTCAAATGAATGTTGGAATTTGAATTGTTGAATTAGCAACTACCATGCTTACAAAAACGTTCATTCTCGTCCGCCATTACAAAACCAACGGATCATGCAATTACTAAGTAGGTGACTCACACTGGCTCTTGATTCATTAGAATCATGGGTTTCTTGTAATCCCCCCTCTGCACCCCTTGCCCGAGCTACATTTCCCTTCCTGACCATCTTTGCTGCCCACTCTGCGCCCTTGTCTCTCGTTGGCTTAGAACCCAGCCCGTTCTTCCCGTTTTGGATTTCAAAACTTCAAATTGCTCCACACAAGTCAAAAAATTGAATTTAGAAGTAAAATTTTTACCACTCCTACTTTACCCTATTCCTCACCTCCACAAAAAAAATTGGCCCCAAATTTTCATTTTTCACTCTAAATGAGCCTGACCAAAACTAGAAAATGCCGAATCGGTTTTCCTGGATTTTTAGGGGTTAATATCTGAATCTCTTAACTTTTATTATAACCCTCTTGTGGGCAACAAAGTAAACTTTCTTTCAATTTTGTTTCTTTTCTTTCTATTTTCCTAGTGAAATTACCTACTAAAGTTTTCGACCGACTGAAGTTAAAATCTTTTCTAATTTCACAATGATAGATTTAAACTTTCCTAAAAGCTGGCTTCAACAGTTTTAGTAATATTTCAGATTATTATATAGTAAATTATTACATTATAATACATCAACATTCTCAATTTGTTGTATATAGAAGAGAGATATGGTTTTGACAAATTAGAAAAAATTCAAGGAGTGATTTTAGTTCTCGTCATTTATAAAGGCTTTGGAACATATTTAAAAACTAATCATCATTTTTAATGCACAAATTGGTCCCTTCATGTACATTCCATGTACATAGTAAATGCATCCCCTTTCATTTTTTATTTTCTATTCATTATTATTTTTCTAGTTCACTGAAGTTGCCCCCATTTTAGTCAACACTTATATAAAAAGTCTCTAAATATAGTAATATCCTGTATGATAGGGTAGGAAATTCCGGAAACAGAATTCGTGTTGATAGGCAATACTTGAATACCTAAATATCCTTTTTAGAACTCCGAAATTCAAAATTGCGATCTTCCATTATGTTGTTACAATTGGGGTAGAAGAAGATTTTTTACTACTTTTCTGTACATCTAACCCTAAGATCTGAAGCCTTGCAACAATTTGAACTATCATGCAAAACTTCAACCATTGAATCTTCACAATTTGTGAGATCATAACATTCCAAGTTGATACAATTTTTTTTTTTTTCCAGCTTTGTTTGAAAAACTTAGTCTATTTTGTGCAAAGGGGGACTTAATGATCGCTATCTCAAATATTGTTCTCATGTTTTTCTGCATGAAAATAACCAGTTTGCATATGCTTACAAAATCTTAGAGACTCACTACGCTTTTACAACCTTCATGCAAATTAATTTCTTGAAGAAGTTCTGAAATCAAGAATATGTTGAAACGCGCATCACATGAAACATATTGGGTTTATAAATAGTGAAAGGTGACTAGATACCTAACTAAATCAGTAATCTTAAGATTAGAATTATATTTGAGAGATTCAAAAATCTCATATTTTGAGAAATATTGACTTCTAAAGGACAATGGAGCCCCAAAACAAGACATTTTAACTTTGGTGAGGTTCATTGTTACTAAATAAAGATCATATGAGTTGGAACTTTATAAGAACCATAGAGTTTTCCCGGCATATCCTTTCAACAAGACCATTCTTGAATAGATTTTCTGAAAATCACCAAGGAACTTCATCTCGTGTGTGGAAAAGGGGTGCTTGATCTGGATTCGTTGTTGTCACTTGATCTCAATACCTAATTTGATTTTTTTTTTTTTTTTTAAAGTTGTCGTCTCTTTTATATGTAGTCCAGCTATGAGCGTTCCTTTCCAAATTTCACTCAAACACATAGCGACTGTAACTATGTGGGAAATGGTTGTTGTACTAATTATTACATATTATCAATGCAAGTTTTGGTCCAGGATTGTTTGTTTACTATAAGAGCAAATAAAACATTACGACAAACAAAACTTGTTCACCAAACACACATACAACAATGAACCAAAAGATTTTCAAATCACTTGGAACGAGTGAAGCCTTGTCCAAGAGTGCATGTAAGAAAATAATCGACGATGGGACAATAGAGGCAATGAAGCGACGAGGGAACGAACGTTGTTTGCTGCCTCTAGAAGCCTCGGTCAACCAAACTTGTACCCAACTAAATTGTGCCCTAAACTTTGTGGTTAATTCAGAAACTACAATTTGACTTAGCAAAATTCACCATGTACTGACACCTTGTAGTAAAGGAAATATCTAATGTAAATCTTAGGTAGAGATATTTATTTATACCCCTCCAACTAAAAGTAGAGATATCAACCTTAACAACGGGAAGCCATTTAGGCTCTCTTGGATCTTTAGGGGTTAAGATGGTCAATGTTTAGATGACCAAAGATCAATAGTCATATAAATTGATTGGAATGCCTTAGAAGTTCAATTATAGAATATATAAAGACATTACAGAGGTTCAAGCCGAGTTACGAAGATGATGAACCACTTTCAGAAAAAAAAATCATAAAATGAGCATTGAAGATGGGCTTTTCTTTGTTTGGTGCAGATTCATCAACGAGAGTTATGAAGAGTGGTTCTTAAGTTGGCCGCCAACGACTCAAACTTGCACATACTAGAGCTTCCACTAAAATCATAATTCGGGACGACTAATAAAATATTAGAATAAAATACCAAAGGCAAACCAAGAAGTCAAAAGGTACTTCATATAAGGACAAAGTTGCATCAAAGCAATAAATATCAAGTATTCCAAGAAAGAAAGAAAGAAGGAGCACAATCCGATCATTCTTGTTCATGTCAATGAAACAAACTATAACTCTGTAATATGAAAATAATTTCTATTCTGTTCATTTTCAAAGTGCTAAGGAAGATCCCTTAAGACTAGCACATCATCAAAAATGGCTCACTACGGTAAACTTTGCATGAGGTGCACAACAGCTTTTAACTCCTAAATTTCTTAGTGTGACTTTGGAGCTTGAAATCTCAAAAGTGCTATGTTTTACCTCTATGCACTCCCGAGAGTGTAAACCCATTCTTTTTTAATACTTTTGGACTCCAAATCTAAGATCTCATATATAAGCCTATTTTAAGTTACCTCAAGAAATGATTGGTGGATGCTTATCATTTGCAAAATTATAACATATAAGGTTTTATAGAAATTTTGCTTTACATCGATAAAAGGTTTGAAGCTTGCTCATGTAAATTTTGTATGTTGCCCTTGAAAACGTTTTGAAAGATTTGACTTGGGTCACTTGAAAGCATGAGTAGGAATGTAGTTCTGAACTTATTTCATAAAAAAGTCCTTTACAACAATCTCTAAACTAAAAAGTTACCCGCCTATGTACACTCCCGCTCTACTAACTTACTTCCCGCCATCGAATTTGAAGCCAATAAAAATCCTCCAATTGTTTTGAATTGTTCCAAAGACACTCTATTCACACCAACATTGAAATAGATATGAAGTTCTTCTTCTTGCAGTCCGTACAAATAGGTGAAACTCACATAGATTAAAAGTTAATACTAGAATAATTCCTTGCAATAAGGTACTTGCTTTTTGATCGACCATGAAGATGGAAGCATTAAACCATACCAATAAAATGGACAGATGTGATTGTAAGGAGGGAGACAATATAACTCAAAGATCAAGTTTAGATTTTATGTTGATGGTGAAGGCTCTCTATGAAAGGTCTTATCTTAAGCAATTAAAGTTGCAAATTGAAGTTGCATAATATAACGAGATGAACCTTTATAATTGTGTATACATTCTCTTCTACTACCGACCTCTAGCTCCTTGCTCCATTTGCTTCTCTAAGCTTAAAACTTCATTACTACAACATGTGTCAAAGAGAGATCCTCTTTTAAAAAACCATTTTGAATTTGCTTCCAAGTTTGTCACTGTCACTTGACAATTAACTAGTTGGGTTGTACTTTCATTTATCTCATAATAAAAACCACCAAATTGTCCCTTATCGAATACCGGTCGATGAAAGCAACAATGTATAACCTCCTACCCTCTTTCAGTTGTAAAACATTGGTATATCTCTATAAAAGTTGGAGGTGGACGGTGCCACAAAATAATATAAAGGTTGAGAGATTTTTATCATGAGTTCATTGACGAAGAAGGTTTTTGGAGTTGTCAATAAGTTCATCGTCAACGATCACTTCACCTTCTTGTTTGTGGCATCGTTCACCTTCGATGCTTACATAAAGTACACATCCTTCATTTTTGCTTTGCGAATCCCTTTGAGCTATAGGATACAACCTTGTGCGCTTCATATTATATGAGACAATTGAAGGAGTGTTTTTCGGAGCTCAAGTTCCAAACCCTATTGATGTAAGCGAACAAAGGCACATTTACTGTGAAGCAAGATAGAACAAAAGTAAAGCTTATATGGGCTTTTATATTTAATACACCAAGGTTGGTGGCCGGTAAGAAACTCTTTGACTTTTTGAAATTTAAAGAGTAGCTTTGTTTTAAAACTTAGAATGGCATTCTCCTAAAAAATTTGACATATTTTAGTGTGTTTGTTGTGTGCGGTGAATGGAATTTTGTTGTTTGAATTATAACAAGTATTTTCTTGATTATAGAATGATCTGAGGTGATTTGTTTTAAGCCACCTGAATAGAATGAGTTCGTGATTGAGGATGGGTGTTCGTGCTCGAAATAAGTCTTCAAGTTTTTGTATAAGAATTCAACAACTACTCGCGGTCTAAGCAAAACCAGTTTGACTTCATCATCACTATGACAGTTGGAACCTTTACTTCTCTTTTCATTGATTGCATTTTGGCTAGCCTTGAATAGTAGATTTTGAAGTGGTGTTTCTTTTTATTCTTTAGTTAATGAGAGAGACTTTCATGGAATGTGCAGTGATTTCAAAAGAGAAGCCTTTTTCTTCCCCACCGATTTGCCCTTTCTCAACAATGGAGAGTGGTACAAAAACTTGACTTACTTTTCTATTCCAAGGCTTTCGTGAATGTGCCTTGAAAAAGCATGAAGATTATGCCCATGCAAGGGGCAATTAGGGAATAAGGGCCTTTTAGAAATTTAGTTATTTTCAAGTGGACCGTGATTGTAAATTCTATCCTCTTACAATAAAATGAGCATAATCTATTTCTTTAATTGGAGGATAGTAATTTTTTCCAAGGACGTCCAATCAACGCGTATTTCGTACAACTGCTCAAACATTGGATACATATCCATGAAAAAACATTGCATTTGTGTTCCTCAATGGAGAAATATCATTGCTTTTGTGTTCCCAAATCCTCAAAAAAATGTCCCAAATCCTCAAAAAAATGTTGCTTATGTATTCCCAAATCCTCAAAAAAATGTTGCTTATGTGTTCCCAAATACAAAAAGAACAAAAAAAAAAACATTGCTCATATGTACTTTAAGACAATAACATACGTTCCTCAAGCAAGTACTCAAGCGTTGCTTTACTTAAGCAACGTTCATGGTGTTGCAAAACTTCAACATTTCATGTATTTAGTGAAAAAAAATCCTAGAGTAAAATGCAACATTTTGGGTGTTGGCAAACCCCCTTTATTCTAGTAGTGACGATATCTCAACTTTGTGGTAATTCCTGTTTGGAAGATGTCTCTTCATCATAAGCATTCATCAAGCGAGTGAAATCATTCCTTGATAGAAGCTTCTTAAGGAAAATATTCCAGGCTTCCCTCTCTTCCTGTGCCAAAATTTGTGGCAACAATAATTCTAGTTTGACCTCTCCAAATATATGGCACACTTGACGAGACCATTGTGATTCCAAGCACCAACGTACCTCGTAAATTTGACAATCGATTCCACTTAGAATCGTTGAATCCCTCCGAGGACTGACAATTCTACTGCTTAAGACGTGATGTGTATAAGATACGACTTTATCGAAATAGTAATGTCATGATTAAACCCCTTTATTGTAACACCTGCATTCTCAGACCTCTTGCCGATCCAGTCTATCTTCTCCGGCAAGCTCAGAACCTACAATGAAAAAAGGTTAGTTATGACATGCGGTTTTTTTACTTATTATTCAAACTCTACTGTATACTCAGCATTTTGTGGAAAAAATACAAGATATCCAAAATCCTCAATACTAACCTTCACCATGCTTGCAATCATATTCTCATCGCAAATCTTCCTTCCTTTAACATCCGTCACCTTGAAAGCTGTAGCAAAACATATGCAATGAGCGCAAGGATGAAAAACTTTGTTTTCATGTTTGAATTGTTGCAGTTACACATATGAAGTTGGGCAGATCAACAAGAGTCAATATCAACTCACATAATCCCACAAGGGTTTCAGTTGTTGACGCATGCGCTTCTGTGACCCATAGCATTTGTAGTAATCTCTCCATACTTTGAAACAAAGTCAAAGGCTGAAGATTGCCCAATGATTGCTCAACCTACATCAACAACATAATAGCCTATCAAATAACCTTCACTCACCACTTTACTACAAAGTCATTTTGTTTAAATAGTAGGGCTTACCAAAAACCCATACATAAAATGTAATTTGAACCAACAAATCATTCCTCGTGATCCTGATCACATCAAGAGCCTCGGACTTGCAATTGGATGAATAATGTTAGGATGAGTACCATCATCGATAACGGATGAACAATTTAATTATCATCGACATCGATAACGGATGAACAATTTAATTATCATCGACATCGATTTCCAGACGTCATCGGGGACGTCATCCGAACCTCGAGCTGCAGCGGGCACCTCATCGACATGAAGCAGCAGCGGGCAGCGGGCACCGCGTCGATACTAAAGATCGGACTATACATACTGAAGCCCGCGACGTCCAGTAAGGTATTCATTATCCTCTCGTTCCCCCTTTTGCTCTCCCGCTCCTCAGCCCTCTCATTGTTACTTCCTGCCTATAAGATATATTATTCATATGCCATTCGATTCATTTTGTTGAGTTCATCACTCATCCATCACAAGGTTCAAATACCTAAATCCTTTGAGAAAGTCAAAAGCCAAAATGGGTGGTGAAACTATGGAGGAGCTTGATTTGTCCTTGCATAGAGAGTGCTACTATTGCAAGCATGTGTCTCCACATCATGATTTTGCATATTACAACAACAAAAAGAAGAACCAACCCCGGTTCAAATGTTGCAATTGCAACAAGCTCTTTACATGGAGCAATCTTGGACGTTCTCAAGGCAAGAAGTACTCTAAAAAAAGAAATGAAGATTCCCAAGAGTTGCAAGGCTTGTACCGCCAATGCCCCCATTGTCATGTGCCAAACAATGCCACCTTCAAGTATTACAACAACAATAACCTTTTGCAACCAAGGTTCCAATGTCATAGTTGCAACAACCAATTCCAAACAAGGTTGGTGGAGGTGCAAGGCCATGGGTGCCAATTGGTAAACACTTCACAAAAACAACAAAGTCGAAAGACAAAAACAAAAACAAAAGCAAAACCCCCTTCACCAACACACAACCTATTACCTACCTTTGCTTACACCTTGGAGGCAAAAAACAATGATGATGTGGACTTTGCAACCTCACTAGAAGAGTGTCTCATGGAAGATGCACCAAATGAGGCTACCTCCCCTCCAACAACATGCAACTCATCATCTACATTTGATGAAACAACCTTGGGGGACACAAGCTATGAGATTGTGGACTTCGGGGCTTTATTAGAAGGTGCAATGCAAGAAGATGCACCAAATGAAGATCACAATGATGTGGATCCTCAATGTCCAACTATTGATGAGAATGTCCCAATGTACAACATTCCATGGGATTTTGGCCATTTTCAAGACAATGTTCCATTGGAGTTGGACCAAGTTGAATGCAACATTACAACAGATTTGGACCAAGTAGTTCAAAATGTGGGTTCATTGGTGGATTTTAATCCAGACACAATATTTAACTATTAGCACATCACTGTGGCATAGTTTCAAAGGATCATATCTTATCAAAGATGTGTAATTATCTTTAAGAACCCAATGTACTTGTGAACCGTTATAATACATGATGTCATGATTCGCTTTTCTTACTGACTGAGTACTTGTGTTGCGTAGTGTTATTTTATCAATGATGGTGTGCATGGAAATTATGTTTGTGATCACTTTTCATAACGTTTACAAATCACGTGCCCGGCAATTCTTAAATCAGACATTTGAAACTAATCTAGCAACTGAAGTTAATCGGAAAGGTTTGAAGCCCGATTGAAGACTACAGGTCACTTCGTGTCTGTGCGAATGACAAAATCAGTGATGACAAAATCCATCATCAGAAACATGAATAAACTAGTAACAGTATAAGATATTGCTTTTATCATGTTGAATGATTCAGCAAAAAATCAGTATCTCCTTGTAGCTAGTAAAACGGAAATTCGTAAACGCAGGGTTGGGAGTGAACGAGCATCTTTCTCGTATCATCGGATCATTTGTGTATAGAATCCACGCTTTTCATTTCCAATCGGTAGCCCCAAGCACAACTTTAAATAAATGAATGACATTGTCAGACGTAATTAGATGGCGGAAAGAATTGTGGCGTGCAGGGCAGGTTTATATTACAGTGATTGGTATGAGCATTGTGCTTGGGACTTCCCAGGTCCTGAATTGTTGTATCAGGCGACCTCTGAAGGAGCAAAGAGGACACCGTATGCTTCGCAAGTGTTGTAAATGATGTTCAGAGTGAGGGGGCAACCGGAACTTGAATGCTCATGCTTGTGATTGTCAGCGTCAAAACCCCTGCAACTCGTAGCACGGAGATGAGGAGGTACTCGTTCTACTGCAATATGGTTTTGCCAAGGATGAGTATGAGCAGCAGCTAGTGGCAGAAACATTTTTTAAATTGCAACTCCAATACCAGACGTATTTGGATCAAGATTCTTCCTACTTCAAAGTTGTTAGTATATATACATCTGTATATTACAATCCTGTAAAAGAACTACTGAATCTTCTTGATGATGTCATGAAAATGATGGTGGAAAACTTTACAATTGGAATTTTGTAGTGTAGTAAGTTTTTGAGAGCATTTACACACTGAAGTGTAAATGATGAAATTTTAGGATTTTGTTTAGTACTATATGTTATATTCTCCCAATATTTGATGGTCCATGACTCCAAATTTGATTTACATACTATTTAGTTAGTGTCACATGAAATTGTACGGTGAAAATCTAAATAACTATCCTTCATTCTTATTTGTGACACTTTGAAGGGAATTGTGTTTCTACACTTAAAAATAGCATAGAAAGTCTAGGTATAAAGAATATCTGGGGGTTAATAATGAGATTTTAATCACATAATGGCAAACCATGGAGCCCAAAAGGCCATTAAAAGCAAAGAGAGAGCTCCACCAAAGCACTAAAGTCTAAGTTGAACATGGAAAGAACTTCTCCTATTGTCTATCGTCTATGATTATCAATTAAAACAAATAATAATTTATACAAATATTCCATTAAATAACTAGATTCTCTAACATAAATGCTATTAACGCCATGTCATATCGAATAGATCTTAGCACAAAAACTAAACCTATATTGGGGTCTAACCCCAACAAATTTTGACGAAAACAAACTTTGTATGAACAAGTTATGGCTCTTTATACCTTGTCATTCATAATGCCGATTTTTAACAGTCAATAGATCCAAGGATTCAGTCCATTTTGGCAAAATAGTCCGTGATAAAAATGAGAATACCTCTATCTTTCTATAAAAATACTGCTGCGGGATTAATTTCATTGACTGATTTGAACCATTTATTTTGGACTTGAGCATCGTTTGCAATGCCCAAAAGGTTAATCACAAATCTCATTTTTGCAATCGCTGTTCAATATTCTTGTCGCTTGTTTCCCAAAAGTAATCAAGAAGTGCTTCCTTCTACCGAATATAGTTAAACACAATTTCGTGAGTGAGAAGTGGCTCAATAAAAGTAGATGGAACATTGACCATTTGGAAGTCAAGCAGACACTTATTTTGTCAATGATGTTCATGATCCGAAGCTCTATTTTAGAGCTGATCCAGGACCACAATTGTTCAAACTGGTGGCAAATCATGGTAAGGATGTCCGGGTGCTCAACACTGGCATCACTTCGTGCTTTTACTGAGACAGTGCATTTATGGTCTGAGTGGATTCAAATTCGAAGTGGCACAAAGGACTCAAGCTCGGGTCTTTTGGCCATATCGGATATACTCGTTCCTTCTACTCAGACCACATATGCACCAATGCACCAGTGCAAGAATTTTCTCACAACAATTTCATACTTTGATGGTGATATCAAGTGATATCATTCTTTGTGGTCAATTCAAAGTGCAGGATCGAGCACAAAATAGCTTGTTGCTAACAATTGGCAAGTGAGTGAGTGTGGAGTTGTCGAAGGTGTAAGGATACAGCTCAATATTGTTGGAAACGAACGGAAATTCTGAAATCCCGGAATGTTGTCTGAGAGTCCCGAAGCATTGAATGAGCTCCCAGTGCTATTTAATTTGTCCAAGATCGATCCAAACAGAGAGACACAAACAAGGTCATTGACAACCCGGAGTAAACAATGCTTCCTTCCTGGAGTTTGCTCCAGAGCACTGCACTTTATGGTGCATATATAATCTGGAAATGAGTCCTTGACAGTTCTTGAATTGCAGCAAGCAGATTCGCAAGCTTGACTCGGCATATTTTGCAAATTTAGGTTCTGCAAACTGATCCATTACTGAATTTGCTAGCAAAGCCCCCGCATGTGTTGTAAATAACGATCACTGATAAGCTCAAACCAGTTCAGAGTCAGGACCGATTCTGCCACTTTTAATTACAGATATCGCTATAGGAAAATTCCACGGCAATTTTCTAAACACATGTCACGAAATGCTCACCAGAATTACGAGTTTGTCCCCAGATTCTCACGTGATTTCGGGTTATTACGAAATATTAAATAATAAATAAAATAAAATAGTAGAAGAATGTAGGGTCGACACTTTTTATTTGGTTGATTATATGGTCGCGGGTTTGATCTGTGGGTCACTGATATATAAAATTGGTTTGAGGTGAATGAAGTTGAAACCCAAAGAGGTGAGCCGAGCCTGGAGAGCGGGCATCGGGCTAACGGCGGCCCAGCCTTTTACTTTGAACTCGCTTTAGCCCACTGTTTCCTTTTACTTTGGACTCATTTGCCCTTTTACTTTCACTTCGTATATATGAAGGAGTTGCCTCATTTACTCGCACCAGTTCTCTCTCTCCTGATTGATATTTAACTTTTTGGGTGCTGAGGTTGACTGAAATTCATAAGTTCTGACTCCGAACTTTACTGGATGAACTGATTCATTGACGTCTCGCTGGGGACGCGGCTCAACGTGCCCAGTCGTCCCAAATGTATCCCGCCTCTAGACCGGGCACCGGGCTGAATTTTAAATTCCGACTATATAAAGAGGTGTCGGGCTACAGTACCCACATTCTCGGTCTTCTCACTCTCTGTCTTTACTGTCCCGCACCTCTGCGCCTCAATTCGTTCATTCCGGCAGACTTGAATATCCACATCCCTTTCAATTCACTCCGTCTCTTCCATCAATCTTTTGAGTTTTCTCCTCATCCGTCACAAGGTTCGGATACCTAAATCCTACAAGAAAGTTGAAAGCCGCAATGGCTCGTGAAACAAAGGAGGAGCTTGATCTTTCCTTGCATAGAGAGTGCTACTTTTGCAAGCATGTGTCTCCACATCACGACTTTGCATATTACAACAACAAAAAGAAGAACCAACCCCGGTTCAAATGTTGCAATTGCAACAAGCTTTTTACATGGAGCAATCTTGGACGTTCTCAATGGAAGAATTACTCCAAAAAAAGAAATGAGTATCCCCAAGAGTTGCAAGCCTTGTACCGCCAATGCCCCCATTGTCATGTGCCAAACAATGCCACTTTCAAGTATTACAACAACAATAACCTTTTGCAACCAAGGTTCCAATGTCATAGTTGCAACAACCAATTCCAAACAAGGTTGGTGGAGGTGCAAGGCCATGGGTGCCAATTGGTGAACACTTCACAAAAACAACAAAGTCAAAAGACTAAAACAAAAACCAAAACAAAACCCTCTTCACCTACCTTTGCTTACACCTTGGAGGAGATAAACAATGATGGTGTGGACTTTGCAACCTCACTAGAAGAATGGGTAATGGAAGATGCACCAAACGAGGCTACCTCCCCTCCAACAACATGCAACTCATCATTCACATTTGATGAAACAACCTTGAAGGACACAAGCTATGAGATTGTGGACTTTGGGGCTTTATTAGAAGGTGCAACGCAAGAAGATGAACCAAATGAAGATCACAATGATGTGGATCCACAATGTCCTACTATTGATGAGAATGTCCCAATGTCCAACATTCCATGGGATTTTGACCAATTTCAAGATAATCTTCCATTCGAGTTGGACCAAGTTGAATGTAATGTTCCAACAAATTCGGACCAAGTAGTTCAAAATGTGGATTCATGGGTATGGATCAGAAATTTTGATCCACACAAAGCATTTAACTATTAGCACATCCGTGCAGGACAGTTTGAAAAAATCATATGTTTTCAAAGATGTGTATTTTTGAGAACTCGATGTACTTGTAAACCATTATGATACAGAATTCCATGATTCACTTTTCTACCTGAGTACCTGTGTTGCTTGTTGTTTCTCTCACTCAGGGTCTGCGTGGAAATCTTGTTTGAGGTCACATTCCATCAAATTCACAAATGACGTGCCCTAATAAATCTCAAAACAGACTTTGGAAAATAATCTAGCTACTGAACTCAATTCAAAAGGTTTGAAACACAGTGCCTCTCCCAGTGACAAAAATCAATGAGGTCAAATTCATTATTAGAAATATCAACAAGCTAGTGACATTATCAATTATACTGGTTCTACCATAATTGAATGATTCAGCTCCAATTATTATTGAAAAGAAATTGTATGCATCAGATCTGTTGACTTTCGTATTCTGGGATTTGCAATATGGTGTCATTACAACTATCAATGCCAATTGAAGTTTTATGATAGAACCGCAAGATTCAAATTGATTCGTTTGAACATATAGAATACCTTTGCTAACCATTTAACGACATATACAAACATGTTCCTGACTTTGCAAATTCAAATATTGATATATGAATTTCTTTACGCAAATTTGTATCATAACCCTCATGTGGGCAGCAAAATAAAGTTTCTTTCAATTTTGTTTATGTTTCTTTCTTTCCTAGTGATAGTACCTACTCAAATTTTCAACTGACCTGAAGTTGGAATCTTTTCTAATTTCACAATGATAGACTAAGAAAATTCCTTAAAGCTAGCTTCGACAGTTTTCGTAATATTCCTAATTATTACTTCTCAAAAAGTTTCAAATATGAAGATCTTGGAAAGTTTTAAAAAACGAAATCTCAAAAACCTCTTTATGGTGCTTAGTTTACTATATAACAAATATGTTTAACGTGATGAATGTTCTCCCATATCATTGTTTTCATTGGTTAACATGGTGAATGTTCTCCTAAACCGTTCGTACTTCATTACCAAAAACTAACTCCAAAGACAACAAAACCACACATTAAAGTACTTTAGATGGGAAACCAAGTGAAACGACCATTTTGGAACAAGAACACCTCTCTACATAACATTACATTTATGTTGAAGAGATTTTTCAAAAATCAAAATCAATTGTTTTGAAGCAATAAAATCCACTACTTTTGCATTTAAACCTCAAGAATCTGACATAAATCGGAAACCAATGTAACTCTCATCAAATAAAAACTTGAAGTAGTCAACATAGTGAACTACATAGCACTGAACAATTCAAAATACAAAGATCAAGCATAGTAGGAATGATAGCATGAAATTTTCAACAGCACGCACATGATACTTTGCTTATCAAGCATGTGATGACATTGACCGAAATGTGTCAACCAGAAGTTGATTGAGTGTGTTCCACTAAAGTCCACAGATCCATATCTCTAAATGTCGCATTGACTCTGGTACCACTGGATAATTACACAAAGTGTAAATTTAAATGTTTTACGAATAAATATTTGAGAAATTCATGTGAAAAACTAGAAATGTGAAAATGATCCCTGTCACTTTCTTGTCCAATGATAATAAGAATGCCGACGTTCACCTGGATCTTTCCCTTCAACCCAATCGTTCGATCCGTTTCATTGTACACATGTAATATATAGACAAACTCCTGCACATCATAGATCCTCAGTTGTCAGGTAAACAACAAACAAAGAAGACAAGATAAAATTGAAAGGATTACTGAGTTGGTTGCGGGTCTTATAAAACTCACCGAAGAAATCATCTTGGGTGTAGAAAGGAAGTGCTCAGACTGGCTACACTGTTGTCACTGATGTGCGGAACCTAATCTGCGCTGGAACTTTTACTTCGTTGAAGTCGCTCAGCTTCCACTGACAAATCATGCAGAGCAGCTTTCACTTGGTTGCCCATGATCCTAGACACGTATCCACCTGGTGTCACCCGTGACCAGGTCAGAGTATGGCAATTGTATTCACTGAGATACGTATTATCACCCACTAGAACGGCGATGACAGAGACAAGACGAATACTGCTCGTCAATGGATTGAGAAATGAGAATAATCTCCTTTTCATTGACCGATGGCTTGATTCACACAGCGACATATGAGAATGTTGCATTGGTAAATGAGTATAACGATTTCTGATAGTTTAGATACATCCATAAAACAAAGCGAAGGTAGGAGTTACCTAAAGGTCCTGGCGGCAAAATAGATGGCAAAACTTCCTGTGTGACAACAACCTTAGAGCCCACTTGCTTCCCTTCCTGAATCCAAGGTTCGATGCCCCAAGAGCCATTGAAGAGTTTCAAAAAACCAGGTTCCGTTCTGCAATCAGATAGTAACAAGCGCCCAACATATGCAACTTTAGGTTGAAAAACTGTGATAAGAATAGAATGAAAGCTAACTCTTTGGGAAGATGAGATTGACAATCTTAGAAACCATGCCCTTATAGATTGGTCACTTTTGAGTATCTATAGAGACAAATCAATATCCATCTAGACAAAGAAACCTTCTCTTCAACAAAAGTTGCAACAAAACCAATATCTAAGATGCATCACAATCAGTCAAGGCTACTTTAACAATCTACACATATAAGTATATAGCACTTACAATTTAAAAGCAATATGACGTTTGCTTCGATCTTCCTCAACCTTCATCTTTATATCGAAATTTCCGGACCAAAACATTAAGTTCCAATGTGCATGATGTGTCACCAATTTCATATCGTCCTTATACTCTACGTCGACTTTGGACAAGGTTTTGAAGATTTGTGGATTATTCTCATGATCGGCAAGAATGTCATATGTGACATCAGGATCCACAGCCATGCTCATGTTGCCTTGAACCTCGAAATATCCGTTCTGCCAATAAAGATAACAAGCAATGTCAGCAGTCGAATCACTACACCACTCAAAATATTCGTATGAAGAAACTACCGACCAAACAATACAAAACATTATACATATGCTACCAATACAATGAACCAATTTACAACGAATCGCAGACATGACCTACTGCTACTTTTATATCACAAAAAATATAAAAACTCTACAGAATTTACTGTGCACCGCCAACACATCAATGCTCAACGATGAAATCAAGAGGATGTGATGAAAGACTTAAAACCAAAGTGAATAATCACCATAATGTACTAGGTAATTCAAAGGAGCCACTCATTATGAAAAATAACCAATAGGGCACCCTCCCCAACCGAGGGAGCGGCAAGGGAGATGCCCCACTAGATATTTTCCATAACCAAGGGCTCTTTTTGAGTTCCCTAGCAAAACCGCAATTCAAAACATTTAATTCAATTAATTTATTCCTCCTCACAAATTAAAAAGATTTTTTTTTTTAAATTACAAAAAGTTGGGAATAACTCAGTTGTCATTCTCCAATAACTCAATTGTCATTCTCCAATAATTACATTTTTTTTAAATAATAAAATAATAAAATCAAATTATCCCAAACTAATTGCTAGTGGACAAAAAACAGGGTATAACAACCCCCTCCCACGTTGTTTGGTTATGCAGAGTAACCACACTACCCTCTGTCAGTGAGGAGATACCACTTCCTTAGTTTTTGGCTGAACTGCGGTTATGTCAACCGCTAACACCTGTGAGGAACTCTAATGCCGGAAAATCAAAAGCCATCGTGAAGAAATCACAGACCTTTCGCTGAACGGAGACTTGCGCTGGTCCTGACATGATCCCATTTGCATCCCTGTAAGAATCCGTGTAAGAAAAGAAGTGAACACAATCCGTGTAAGAAAAGAAGTGAAGTTATCGCAAGCGATGAATCTACATCGAATAGACATACGCACAGCTGACATTTTTCTTAAAGCAGGCATTTCTTGAGCTGCAATGATCAAGAGATAGCCATATACGAATTTGAATGAATCAGCAAATGTTTGAAGTTATTCGGCTGCTCCTTGTAGGCGATTGTTACTATCCTCTATACACTTAAGGTTTCTAGACCAAATCGATTACAGTAGCCATCATCATTCCGTATTGTTGCTAACACAGCAGACGTCAATCGTCAATGAACAACAAACTAATAAGCATCAAGCACGAAAGAAACTCCAGGTTACGAAGTCTCCCTAATCAGAGGAAAGCAGTATTAACCTAGATGAGGACGATAGACTACGTCGCAAAGCTCCAGGCGCCAAGTCTCCGCACTCACCGACCTCCTGACCCGCTTTTACTTCCAATTCGCGTTTCCGCCGTAACAAAGCCGGCGAACGCCGGTTGCTGGTAAAAGCATCGCCGGCGGGCTTGTTCCTCACCATGACGCACTCCTTCACCAAGCCCGGCCTGCCAGTCTCAATACGTACAAACCGATCGCCTCGTGAGCACATCAGAGCGAATTGCAGCTCCGTTTTCAATTACAGCTCCGTTCCAATTCCAAACTCTTAATAAAAATCCGGAGTCCAAATTGTATGCAATCGATCGGCGAAGAAAACAAATCAGTGGATTCCTGGAATCGTTGCAAAGGAGAAGGAAATAGGTGCAGCTATGGCAGCTCGGGCTTCAAGGTCGTATTCAGCGATACCCGACGACTGGTACCCGTTCACACCGTCATATGGGTAAGAACGGGGTTCACATTGTTTGTCCCGGGTATCGTGGCTCTCTAATAGCGCGCCACGAAGTGTTGCGTGCAGAATGAACTGATTATATTTGGGGCTTTTTGGATGCCTGTTGTGAGAATCTGGAATCATTGCTTGACTGTGATTGCTGGGTGCCTCCACTTTGCAGTGTTAGCCACAATGTTTTGCAATTTTGGTCCCCAGCCACAGGCAGCTTGCCTATCAACCCTCTCAGAGTATCTCGAGCAGGCCTTGAAGCTTTCGAGATTCTAGTCTTTCTCATTTGAAGTTAGGTGGGGGAGTAGGGGACCCAGAATGTGTCCAAAATCCAACCTCTAGAGTGGCCAAAAGAATCACTTTAGGGAAACGTGCAGAGCTTGTGGAAGATTGATCCAATTGGAATGAAACTACAGGATTCATCTTGCATTGGTTATGATTTTTTGAAATTGAATAGGGTTTCATGTATCCTGCACCCTAGAATATATATATATATATATATATATATATATATATATATATATATATATATATATATATATATATTCCTCACCAATTGTGAGATCATAATGATCAAACTTAAAACTTAAAATTAAAAAGTGTTTTCTGTCCCTTGTTTTATAAAGGGTAATTAGTTTTTTGAGAACAAAAAAATTCATTTTTGGTAGAAAATTTGATATGAGGCTCTTCGAACTCTTGTTCCCAGGTGAACATGTCTATGCAATTTTTACCCTCACCCGACCTAGAAAATAGATGAATTCCTCACACAAGACTCATAATGACACTCAAAGTGAGAGAACAGAAAAGTAGTACAGATAACTCGAAGAGAGTGAAGATCAACAATTTTGGACCGTCTATAGATCCTAGGCTAAAGAAAGCTTCCTAGATAAAATCTTTGAAGTAATCATGGGAGCTTCGAGAAGCTTCAAAGGCTTCTCAATCTAGGAGCGTAAAGCAAAAGCTCCACGAGTCTACGAGTGGAAGCATTTCGAAGCCTTGCGTATCTAATGAATATTTTTCAGAAACCAAGAGAATATTCTACAACCTTTCACAAACTTAGACTAATAAATTACTCTTAGTAAACAAACCTTTGGAGGTTCTTAAGGAGGGTAATTACGGTGTAGATGAAGCCCTCGTATCCCATGTGAGATTAGACATTGACCATGAAGTGTTGAATGTTCAAAACAACATACAAGAAGAGTACTTAAAGAAGTATCCAAATTGAGTTCTTAAGGTTTTTTAAAAGTTCAAACCCAAACAATCAGAGGTTGATGTAAAGTATGCATTGGATGCATATTGTATGTTAGTCTTTTGTACCATATGCAAAAAAAAACTATTGTAATTGTATTGTCCGTGACCTTCTGATAAGAGCGCGATTGGGCGATCTTTTAAAGGGCATATTAGTCGAATATATATAGTTTTATATCATTCGATGTACATGTTTTTATATAAAATATAGATGATCACATATACATGTTGTAAATAAAATTTTGATTCATACTCTTATGTATACAAATCATATGGTTTTAATTTACTATTTTATGGTATATGATGTACAAATTCAACTTGTGTTCCGTTTGTTAGGTGTGTTGTATTCGGTACAATATATTGTCTATCGTACATATTTCAATTTTAGAATTTGTGGTATATTGTAAAATAAGGTTTCTTATATGCTATTAAAACATTCAAACTATGATATATGAGTATAATATGTAGTCTGTCACATAGCATTTGCAATATACGGTCTAATTTATACAATTTGTAATTTATAGTCGTTCATATAAAGTCTATAGTATATCACTGCACAAATGAGAAGAACTTGCAACCGACTTTGTCGGTGGCAGCCTACTTGTTTTAATGTCAAAAATCACTTGTCGATGCATTTGAAACCCAAAAGTGTTTAAAAAGTACAATGCATGGGTAGTTGGGCAACCAAACTAAGAACTTTGAAGCTCAACTTGGACTAGTAAGGTTCATGTTATTGTACGAGAACGTTCAAGGAAGTGTGAGGGTGCCGGCCTTTCAATCTTTTTCTTCGGAGTTTTTTTTTTTTTTTTTTTTTTTTTTTTTTCAACACGCCAACTTGCAAAAACTAATTTTTGATTATCCATTTTAAACTTGGATTGTTATAGCTGCACATGGTAGTACACTCGGTGAAATACACCTCTATATTTAATCATACAAAAATTGAATTGGCCCTAAAATGTATGAGGTCCCAGTAATGAATGCATGAGTGTTTACGAATAATTTCTGGTGCCCTAAATACAAAAAATTCAAAAATTTCTCAAAGATTTTAAAGTATTCCAATAAGGTTTTTTGACTTTTCACCATCACCATAGTTGACATAACATAGTAGTTAACCCCTAAAAATCCAAGCGTTTCCTCGACCTCCAAAACCAAAAACTGCCATTTTTCACCTTCGTTGGGAAATGGGGAAATGGAGAAACTTTTTTTCTGGTTTTAGACTTTGAACCGTAAGATCTTGTACCTAACTTGTATACAAAGGATTGGTCAAAATTTCAACCGTTGGATGTTTATCATATGTGAGATCATAACAATCAAAGTTTGACCAACACTTTTTTTTTCCCGCTGCGTGAGAGTCATTGTGCCAAGGGCAACTTGATGATTGTTACTCCAAACATTTTTCCGTCATTTCTTTTTCATGTAGGTAGTCGAGTTGGGTACGCTCATGCAAAATTTTAGAGACCAATTCCACTTTTTGACCTTAATGTAAATTATTTTATGAAAAAAGGTCTAAAAACAACAATATAGTAAAACAAGCACAACATATGATATATTTAGTTCGAGAAAAATTTGGACAGTGGGTAGGTGCATTGAAAAAAAAAATCTTGGAAAAAATCCAAAATCTCAAATTTTGGCAATTTTTGAAAGAAAAATCTGTAAAATTACTAGAAATTGTGAAGATTGTTTTTGAAAGTTTTGGAGGCTGCCCTTGTAAAATTGGTAAACTTTTTGACTTTGGACACTTTGGAATCTGAATAGTAATTTGGTAATGAACATATTTCCAAAAAAAAAAATTTAAAAAAAAAATTAAAATGCCCGTTTTGGACTTGAAACCTAAAATTTCTAGATGAAGGTTATAAAATTAAAATTTGCTTTTGCAAATTTTACCACATACACATTAGAGTATGGGGAGCACCCAGTAAAAATCTTAAGCAAAAATATCAATTTAATTGCTTAAAATGAGTTGCCCAAAATCTCAAAAAACCGAATCGGTTTTCCTGGATTTTTAGGGGTTAACACAACAATGTCATCAAGACTTCAACCATTAAATACCTTATGTCTAGTAATAAGCCCCACTATCAAATCAAGGGTGCGAGTTTATATTTTTAAGCATTGTTAAAGATTGACAATCATTATAAATAGGATACTATAAATTGCGTATATATATATGTTTTTGATACGCACAAGGATAAACGCTCATGGCGTAGGTTTGCATGATGTAATAGAAGATTTCATAGCAAAGGATCGTTCCTGCAACTATCAGGTAACAACTTTAGTTCAACCCTTAATTGTCACCGGTGACCAAACTGGTTACCAAGGTCATTGTTTTTGCTTTTGGGGTCCGACACAGTGGAAGGTTGCAAATCTTGTCCAAAGGCACCCCTATTCTTTTGTTTTTCCGAATCCAATGCTCCTTTTCGATCGCCTTCTTGAGGTTTGTGTGATCCGCGCGAAATTGTAAGGGCCACATGATCCCATGGTCAGTGCTCTTTGACTTGGCCTTTCTTTTTATTTTTTTGACGATTTTTTTTCAAAATAATAAAAAATCTTGATCTTTATCCCTACACCATGCTCTCTGATGCCAAGTTTCATAAAAAATGGCCTAAGGCAGAAAAACCAAAAAAACAATATGATATTTCTCACTCATGATAAGCAACCAAAACATTTTTTTCTCAACGGTGCCATTTTTTGAGACTTTATCCGATGTGATCGGTCTTTTTTGCATTGGTCACATCACCAAGTTACCTTGATAATCACCGTTTCCGATTCTCAAAATTGTTTTACCTTTAGTGCAGAAATAAGGCCAGAAGACAATGAGGTTGCATTTCTCTCCAATTTGTGAAAAACAAGGAAGTCAATCAAGGGTTAACCATGTTGGTGGTCCATCCTTTGTGTGCTTACAAGAAGTGGTACAAGAAAGTCTTTGTAACACAAGCTCTCATAATTTTGAATACTACAAAATGACAAAAAGTTCTTTAGTTTCTATTGAATGCCCACAAGGCTTGTTAAGTTATAAAGAGTCAAGAAAAACGTTCAACATAGCTTCCAAAGCTAGTTCATGAGAGTTTACGATAGGATAACTATTACATAATTATAGTCTAAAGCGCATGTACGTGCAATCTAGTGCCAAACCTAAAACCAATTAGAAAACCTATATTCTCCATCATTATGTTTTTTTGAAGTACTTGAATTGATCAAAGAAGGATTCAATATTCGAGTTTCTTATAACACTAGATAAGGTAATGTATTATTAAAGGAGACAATACACTCAAACCTTATACTTAACAGGAGCGAGGAGAATATTAATTGAAGCACAAACAATTGCAACATCGACAACCATTAAAAAACCTTTGAAGCCCCAAAAAATATCTCAAAAGTGCTTTCAACATTGACTTTGTTGGTTGATTTACAATTATGAAGTAAATATTATTAGACTTCTTATACAATGTGAATCAAAATCATTATACATGGTACTATTATGTTTAAGCCTAATCACCACCTTCCCATTGCCAATGCCAACAATTTAAAACTGAGGGTTATGCTACACAAGAGGCAAGGGAGAGCAAGCACAACCAGGGATTGGTCAATGCCGAGGCCTTGTTACTACATGGATGGCCGTTATGGCAAAGGTAAGATGACATGGTGTGAAAGTGTGCCTTGAGAACTACCAAGCATTATAGGGATAGAAATGATCCCGTAGGAATACATAAGGTAGGAGTCGTGAAAACCGTCCAGCCCCAAAAACCGCACAGTAGGTTTATGGGTAGGGGCTCTAGAACCGTCCGTTCATGGTAAACTGACAGGTTTTGGGAACCATCCACTGTTTTTAGCTCCCTCCTTGCATGCTGAACGGTTTTAGACAACTCCTATGTCAGTTCCTAAATCTATTTTAATTCATTTTGGGACATTCAATCCACACTTTTCGGAATACAACCTTGCAAAACAGTCAGCACTCTATGTTCGGGTAGTGGGACTCCTAAGACTCTAGATTCAAAAATTCATAGGAAATTATAGGATTACTCAAAAAATGTTTTTTTTTTTTTGGGATGGATTTGCACTAGCTTTGCAGACCATCGAAAAATAATTAAAATTTTACACCACTGTTCCAAGTATGCAAAGCTGAAATTCAGACGGTTTTCAGGACTCCTACCTTAGCACAGTACGGCTTATCACCTACCTCCCATGTGGCTTCCACCACTTCCGTGTGGAATACACCTCACATGAAAATAAAGGTATGCACAATCAAATCAAATGCTTCAATGATGGAGAAGAGTGAGCAACCGCTCCTTCTACAGTATTGTGAAGAGGCACTGATGATCATGAATTGAGCATTCCCCGCTGTAATATGAACATATGCTTCCCAGACATGCCGGTGTTTCAGAGTGAGGTCTTTGAAATCACAAGACCCCGAATGTCCAAATGCGCACTGACCAGTTGGCGCACATGGGTCTACGCTGGAAACACGCAGAGAAGCCAGGTCGCCATCAGAAAGGAAACAGCATCGGACCGTCGGATGATGCTTCGAAAGGGCATCCAGATCGTAGAGATGGAAAGATTTGGAGCGCCGAAAGTTAAAGAAAAAGAAACAGACTGATGGGACCCAGGCCCGTGTTTCGGGGGAAGAAGCGGAACTTGCTCGCACTCAAACCTAGAGAGGGCGAGGTGAGGCGAGGCAGGCAGGATGTATCCGGCCAGCGTGCTGCCGCTGTAATGTCGCTGGAATGAGGAATCTGCTGCCATCGCTACTGCTGCTGCGAATCATCATCTTCGTCTCGCTCATTCTTTTTGGAAAATGTGCCACTCTCCGGATGGTCCTTGAATCACCGCAATCCGTCCACTATTGAGCTAATAGGGACCTAGATTAGTGGCAACCACTGTGTTCTGGGACCTGTCCTCACCGTCGCTACCTCCCGTCCTCAAGGTTTTAGGATCGAGAGCTTTTAAGTCAGTTCGAGGGCAACGCCGTCACGGCGCCCGCTTGCTCCAGTTTCGATGTTGACGAGCACAGGGTTATGACATCAAGCTTTGTGGTGTGATTCACGTTCGAGTATCATCATTTATTTGGATTTGAGCTTTCCTCGGAGCTCACATGGCAATGCTGGTGGACGTCTGCTACCAGGGTTTGAGAGAGGATTGACAAACAGGTTGGTGGTGGCGGGAAGATGCTTTTCTAGGGTGTGTATTGGTACACTGTTAAGTTTTGTGAAGGCGAAGCCAGCCAATGCTAGACGATGGATGCTGCTTGTGTTGGGCTCAAGCCAGTCAATGTGGTTGTGGATTTTCGATCTGTGGACTGTAGATGTAATGCCGACTTGGGCTCGCGTGGTCTTGGGAGCCTATTGACGTTCGTGTCTGCTTTTGAATCTTGTAGCGACGTTATATGCTTGTCAGTTTCTTTGTATGTTGTCGAGTGATTTTAGAACTGAGATTACGATCTCGCTCCGTGAGATTTGGTGTTTATTCCTTAAACAGGGATCGAGTTATCTGCAGTTTGCGTTGATCTATTCTAGAAGAGGTTAGGACCTAACCCGAATGCTTGTTTTCTCAGGTGTTTGGTTGAGCGGATTCGTAGCTTATGTATCTGCATGACGGAACGGGTAGAAGGAGGTGTTTTTTTCGCTCTCAGTTCCGGGCAGTTTGGATGCTTGAGGCGATGTGGTGATCGAGGTTTGTTGAGCGATACTGTCGTGCGGGAATTGTCGATAACGTTTCTGTAGGTGGGAGTCGGTAAAGAGTGTAGCCAATGTTGAAGCCTTTGTATTGATGACCGGTTGGGAGCATTCTTTAGAGTTGCAGCAGTGGCAGCATTATAAGGATCTACGTGTCAGGGATTTTGATGCAACGGGTTCATGTTGGAGGGCACGATCCCAAGATAGAACCACAGGTGTTCCATGCTATATCCGGTGACAGGGATCGTAAGTTGTCACTGAGCTTTTCTCAACAAAAATGAGAAGCTTAAGGATACCAGATGGATGTCGTGGGAACAATCAAGTTCATGCCTTGTGTCCAGTTGACAACACCGTTTCCTTTTCGCAACAAACCAGCTCCGGGAAGGGCGAAAGAGTGACACCTGAAGACGCTGCGCCATCCCCCAGGTTTGCTTTCTACTATTGTACTTTCTCAGTCACTCATCCTGTTCGGATTGTTCTCAACTGCCCCGACTGCAGAATGAGATTGTGGTGTCAATCTATGTAGATTCCTGTACAGTTTCTGGCATTGATGTCACAGAGGCTTTGCTTCGTACAGTTGTTTGCATTTTACGTCTGGGCAATTAGTAACGATTCTTGCGTGTGTGGTGCAGCACCTCGGTGTCAAAACTGAGTGACCCGCCGATAGAACCCTACCTGAAGCCTGTAGATTATGTGAATACTTTAGCTGAGATTTACGTGCAATTGGAGACTGCAGCCGAGGAAGAGAAGGCCACACTTTATTTAGAGCAATCATGTGTGTTCCGTGGCCTTGGTGAGACCAAGCTTCTCCGACGAAGTCTTCGCTCAGCTCGGCAGCACGCTGTTTCGATACACGAGAAGCTGGTGTATGCTGCGTGGTTGAAATATGAAAAGCGTGACGAAGAACTTAATGATGGAACTCCACATTTTTGCAGTGGTCGGAAATTGGAGTGTCTACAGACTGTCTTGACACACGGATTGTCGATTGACCTCCCGACTGATCCATGTGCTTGTCGCTGCCCGCCTGGGGAGACGAGTTCTCAGGCGGGAGAGTATGTTCCCTACAACAGGTTCGTAAACGACATTGTTTTTCATTTAAATGGAGAGCAGGTCGGCTGCAATCGGCAGAAGATAGCAGATTTATCTGTAGCCTTTTATACCATGTTACAAGGTGATTTTATAGAAGCTCGAATATCAGATATTAGGTTCTCTGGGAATGGCATCTCAGTGACTGGAATGAGGGCAGTGGATCACTTCAGCAAAACAGGCCGGTTAGCACGGCTCTCACCCGAGATGCTTCTCGAGATACTGTCCTTCGCTAACAGGTTTTGCTGCGACACGCTCAAGGACGCTTGCGATCAAAATTTGGCGACCTTTGTCCGAAGTGGGGATGACGTAGTGACATTTCTTGATTATGCGCTAGAAGAAGGCGCGAGAGCTTTAGTAGGGGCTTGCTTGCAGGTGTTCTTTCGGGAGCTTCCGAACTCTCTTAAAAACCTTCGGCAAATTATAGACATTCTTTCTACTCCCAGCGGGCAGGATCAGTTTGCAAGCGTCGGCCATTCGTCGTTTGCGTTGTACGCCTTCTTGAGCCAAATTAGCTTAGAGGAAAGCATGTGTTCGGATCGCACTGTCGCTTTATTGGAAGGGCAGAGACGCTGTGCTGCCTCTTCGAGACAGAAATCTTTGGCATTTCACCAGCTGGGTTGTGTTTTGTTCGCCAGAAAACAATACAACGAAGCCCTGGGTTACTTTGAGGCTGCTGTGGAGCAAGGACACGTCTACTCTTGGACAGGAGTAGTTAGGATAAAATGCCTCAAGGGACTAAGGGCAACGGCTTACAAAGAGTCTGCAGCTGTCGTTGCTAGCTACAAACCCAGTGGGTGGATGTTTCAGGAACGTGCATTGTATAGCGATGGAGCTGAAAAGCTTGCAGATCTAATCAAAGCTACCGAGCTTGATCCAACATTAGCTTATCCGTACAAGTATCGTGCTGCCGCTCTGATGGATGAGCAGAAAGTCCAAGCTGCCATAACCGAGATCAATAGGATCTTGGGATTCAAGGTCACTTCAGACTGCTTGGAGCTCCGAGCATATTTCTGTCTGGCCCTTCAGGAATACGAAGGGGCAGTGCGGGATGTTCGGGCGTTGTTGACACTCGACCCATCCTACATGATGTATGCAGGCCGGCTGGGTGCTAACCAGTTGCTTAGGTTGCTGAGCCAGCATGTTGAGCAGTGGTCCAAGGCCGATTGTTGGATGCAATTGTACGACAGGTGGTCGTCAGTGGATGATATCGGCTCTTTAGCTGTGGTTCACCAAATGCTAGAGTCAGACCCAAGGAAGGGCTTGCTTTTTTTCCGTCAGTCCCTTCTTCTCTTGCGGTAAGCTGACCCTCTTATACTTTCTTTGTCCCGATTTCCAGCCTTTCCAGATCTCATTTCATTGTCAGACGAATCAGGCGCAGCTTTTCTATGTCCGCTCAGTTCGTGACCACCTTCAGCGCTAATTCATATGCATGCAAGCCCTAGTTCGAGGGGTCTGGCTGTGGTAGCGCGTGTTGGTGTTGAATTCTGCTCCTGCAAAGTCTATGCTCCGGGAGGAGCACAATTGTGTTCGCGTTTCCTCGGTTTTTCTGGAAGCATCTGGATTCTTTTTGATGAGCTCGATTCCTAATCGATGGAACTCTGTTGTCTCTCCTTTTAAAACGAACTAACACTACCGGGTAATCCACAGGTTGAATTGCCCCAAAGCAGCTATGCGCAGTTTGAGACTGGCACGGGACAATGCAGGCAGTGACCATGAACGCCTTGTTTACGAGGGCTGGATCTTATACGATACAGGTCATCGTGAAGAAGCCTTGCAGAAGGCAGAGGAATCTATCGCTCATCAGAGATCCTTTGAGGCTTTCTTCCTAAAGGCCTATGCTTTAGCAGATACGAGCTTGGATCCCTCTTCCTCTGCAAAGGTTGTGGATTTGTTAGAGGAAGCCTTGAAATGTCCCTCGGATGGACTCCGAAAGGGCCAGGTAACACTCTCTATTCACTTCCATGCTTCCATACTTGAACAGTACCAGTTCCATGTTTTTCTTAGCATCTTTTAATCTTTGTCTTTCATGAGGCTGATGGTGTTGTTTGCAATCATATGCAGGCATTGAACAACCTGGGGAGCGTTTACGTAGATTGTAACAAATTCAAACTTGCTGCCGACTGCTATGTCAATGCGCTTAAAATCCGCCATACTCGAGCCCACCAAGGTCTGGCTCGAGTGCATGCACTACAAGGGGACAGAAAGGCGGCTCATGAAGAGATGACTCAACTTATTGAGAAAGCTCGGAATAATGCCTCCGCGTATGAGAAGCGATCCGAGTACTGTGAGCGGGACATGACAATGGCGGATCTGAGCATGGTGACTCAGTTAGACCCGCTTCGTACGTACCCTTATAGGTACCGAGCTGCAGGCAAGTTTCTAACCAGTAACCACTGCAGTACAGTACTCCTTTTAGAAATTCATTTTCAGCTTTCACGCTGCTGCAAATCAGCAAGTTTATCCGTACCAGCACTTCAGTGATCTGACAGCTTGTTTCCGTGTCGATTGTCTGTAATGAACTACAGTGTTGATGGACGGCCACAAGGAGCGAGAAGCAATCATGGAGCTGAGCAAGGCAATCGCATTCAAGGCCGATCTGCAACTGCTTCATCTTCGCGCAGCATTTCATGAGTGCAATGAGGATCTGGAAGGAGCAAAGCGCGATTGCCGGGCAGCTCTGTCAGTTGATCCTACTCATAGCGACACTTTGGAGTTGCATAATCGTGTTATGAGCCGAGAATCATCATCGTGAGTACACAATTCAACTCAACAGAGACGATCAATTTATCATTAACATCGAGGGGGACCAAATTTCTGGCCCTGTGGCTACTCACTTGAACCCTCCACTTTCGGTTGAGTTGCTTGGGACCAAGTTTGGTCCTTCGTGATGTAACATTCCCATTTCTTTCCAGTAAATACTAACACTAGGTAGCTACTATTCATTCGAGAAAGTGTGAATTATGAGTCAAAAAATATTGTGGGTAGAAATTAAATGTGGTCAGAAATGAGGTGCACCTGGAGAGAGCATAAGGTCCCCTTCCTCACCCAGTTAGTCACATAGTTGTGTTCACTCAGGCAATATCGTCCGTGTGCTGATAGACAGAGCTAGCGAGAATGAACGCCCTAGCATGTTCCTTAACGATTGGATTATTGTTCGAGTTCCTGTGCAAGCATAGACAGGAAGATGTTACTATGAACGAAGATGTTCACTGCCTTTTTCTAACGTGCTCGTCTGAGCCTGCCATCTCAGACGTGAGTTGTGGTTCTCCATGTGGAAAAATCCGTCTGGATTTTACATGCTGCATGTGCAGCTTACGCATGACAGTCTGGAGTGAGGTTTTCCTTATACCACCTGGTTAGAAGTTGATGTAGCACTTTGAATAGATGTGGAGGGATTGCATGTATGTATGATATGAAGCTGATTTTTATCTTGAAAAGACAAAGTACACATTTCACTTCATCTGTTTAAGGAATTTAGAAGACCTAGAAACCGTTGAGACATTCTCAATTCAAAGTAAGGGAACATGCTGCTCAGTAACTACACAGATTTCGATGTAGCTCATTGTGGAGTTTTCACTTCGTGGGAGAATGGACCATCTGCAATCATATTTTTTAAACTTACTTCGAATCGATTAATAAATCTAGAAGGAAGTGCACACCTTAGCTTGCACTTGTATTAACTTTTGGACTACTTCGTACTTGTGCATAGAGGTAGAAGATTCTACTTCTGGGAGATCAAATAAAAGTGGATTGGTAAGGGTTGAACATGGTTCTTATGTAGAATAAAATGACATGACTGAACATTAGCTGCTAGCTGTGAATTGTGCACAAAAATGGAAACATGAGCATTTACAGGTGAACCTAATAATCTTGTCACTTGCTTGTAAAATCCTCATCTTTGTCCCAACACACAATTTCAAAGTTGCTTCGCTTCCATGTAATTTTTAAAGGAAGGTAGACACAGTTGATAAAAGGTTTAAGATGTACTCAAATGACTCCTTGGAACTTTTGCACACGATATCCAATTCACATGCACTTTAGTGTATTGAGTCCTTTCACAATTCCATACAAAATCATTTGACAATAGATCTTAATTATTAGATATAAGCACATAAAAAAAATGTCACAATTCTATGTGCCTCTATTTTTCACGATTGTCATGTCATGTTGTAGGGTGTATGAATGACACAATGAATGAGCTATGGTATTTGTAGATTCAAATAATAGTAAACAAATTTGAGCTTAGTAAGTTGTCCATGAGAGATATCCCTCAAGTTCTCATGGACCACCCTTCAATTTCTTGTGTGCCATTGTAATGGTGTGGGGAGTTGTTACAAGCTATGATAGAAGTTCTTCAAATATCAAAACTCATTCAAACCAATGAGTTATGGTATTTAAAAAACAGACTTGTAAGCTCATCTCAAATTTGCAAGCTAGAATGGACATTCAAATTGAAGCAAAGAATGGTAACACTTGTTTGTGGATAGTGTATAAAGTATTTGTAATCGTTTATACTCTTTTCATTGGTGAATGTGTAAATTAGTATCGAAAATGTTGTAGTCTTCATTGTGGTTACAATGCACTATACGGTTTCGAAATCAGATCATGGTATGTTCAAGATTGATAGGAAAATTGTCCCTCAGTGCTGAGATCTTAAATCATCTGGACAGTACTGTACACTTCCACTATACTAGAGGACACACAACACATGCCATTTTGCCGTTAAGATCCTCTTCAATGGGACTTGAGTTCAATCAGAGGACAATCATATTCAAAAATCAAAACCCTAATTCCTCCCGCCACGGCCATTGTCCCTGGTGATGGAGTAACTCAACCGGAGCTCCAGAGGCAGTTATCGAGTTCCTGCCCAAAATCGAAATCGTCTTTTCGAAGGAGCTGACGATGCAGCAATGGCTTGAATTTTCGCAAACGGATGATATCAATGAATTGTATCGAGGCCAGGGAGCTCGATCGATGCAGGCAAGATGAGCTGATTGGAGCGAGTTACAAGTGATGGAGGCGCTGCTGGCCGAGGATAATCGGCGATGGAGTAGGCGACGGTCGAGGGAGACGAATAATAATATAGTTCCTCGCTGGTCGATCGCTCAGCACTTTGTGGCGCCTCTAATTGCTGCTCTCATTTTTCTGATCGTTTTCGTGCATTTTCTCTATGATGCGCATACCGAGCCTCTGCTGGATCATGTCGCGGCAGAGCATGAGTCGTGTACTCGAGGACTCAGCAAGCAGTGGTGCTGTGGACATCGCGGCGCTCGCACACTTGCGCCTGAGAACACCATGGCCGCTTTTCTCACTGCTCTCCAGGTGCTCTGCTCTTCCTCAGTAGGAGTCATCATTCAATCAAATGTAGAGATTGCGATTAAGTGTGAAGGAACTGTTTATCACTCGGATTTGAATTATTATGCTTGGAGAAAAACATTTGCAAATGACGCGCTTATCGATGTCGTGTTTCTGAAGGTTTAGGTTGGGGCGAATTGCATTGAGATGGATGTGCACCGCACGAGTGATGGTAAGATAGCTGTAGTACATGGCACTCATTATCGGAACAAGATTTCGCCAGCGAATGATTATGTGAGCGAGGATCGCATCGAGGATACGGCGTGGGACAATCTCCAGCGACTAGACGCTGGATCCTGGTTTGATAAAAAGTTCCAGAATGAGCGTATTCCGCAGCTCTCTTCGGTTTTGGAAACCTTCTGGGACGTGGACGTGCGTCTCATTGTGGAGCTCAAGGCTGAGAAGTGTCCCCCGAATGTGACTTCTCACCAGGTGCTCATGTCCTTCAGAGTAATTTTCTTTGCAATGTACGAGAATCTGTCGGAAATCTTCTTTCTTCGACAGAGGAGTTCAACCGGTTGTTGTATAACGAGTCTTGATTTGCAGTCTCGTTCATAACCTGAACTAGTTCACCCTGTTTTGATGGCTGTGTCAGTGTCAGAGGCAATGGAAGTGGGCGGAGCAGTACGCAGATAGTTTGCAAGCAACTCTAGTCAAAGTTCAAAAGGACCATGGAGTTGGGAACCCAAGATTCTCGTTGCTTTTTACTTCGTTCAATCACAGCCTCGTGGACGAACTCGCGCTTACGATGAGCTCTTTGTCTTACAAGAATCCTCACGCAGCCATGTTGATATCGGGTTTGTCTTTACCAACTTCGTGGTGTTTCACGATATCAAGCAGATGCAGAGTCGATATCCTCTCTTAAGCTGAAAAGTTTCTATGAAGTTTGCACAATGCTTATTGATTTTGTGGACAGATGTAAAGCTGGAGTGATCTTTGAGGTCGTGTTTACAAGTTGGATACTTCTTGCTTACTCTAGATGCTAGCGTGTCAACTGAATATATGCATTGGTGTTTGTAGGACTGGGATACATTTTGGATCCCCACTTCACTTATACAGGTAGCAGTTTCAAGAACTCGGTCACATGGTTGGCACCCCATATCTCCAAGGTGACAGAGGTTGAGAGTCTGTGGCAAAATTCTCGGTGTGTCTCCTCATGGGTAGCAGACTCTCGTGAAACTATAGAGCAGCAATTCAGACTCGGTGTGCAAGCAGTGACCACCAACCTGCCTTCGCTCTGCCCGACTGTCAAGCTGGAAAACTGACCTTGAAAACCTCTACCATCTCAATGTCCAATTTGACAAGCGTATAGCACATTATTCATAAAATTATTGCCTCTTGCCATTTACTTGTATTACAAGAAATTGGATGGCAGATGGATGGTTCGAGTCTGGAGTTTGTACGAGTCTACAGACATCTCCTGGACGAAAATTATATAATTTTGCTTGTAAAGGCGGAGGGGTTGTACTCTTGAGCTCTCCTGTCTAGGGAATGGAGCCTACTTTGAGGAATTTTTTTTAAGATACCACAAAGCATCGTGTTTCTTCCTCTATGCTAACTATGGCAATGTGTGAGGACATTGTTAGTCTACCGTATTTGTCTTCATAGATTGCAAGGATTATGGTGAGTGAAGGCTTCATGATTTGTTTGAGGTTTGGGGAATGATCTATTCAAATGTTGTAATAATTGTGATGTTCATCAGTGGCAATTGTGAAGTCCATCAGTGGCAATTTTATGTATTGTACAGTATCGTCCAGAGATGATTTATAAAATCAGCAGGAAGGGTCAATTATCCTATCACTTTTGAACATTGCATGTGCACTCAAAAATAGTCTGATTTCAAAACCGAAAAGTGTGTTGCAACCACAATGTAGATTACTACATCTTCAGAACAATTGTACACATCCATCAACAAAAAAAGTATAAAAAGATTACAAATATTTCATACAATATAGTATATAAAGAAAGATCATAAAAAGAGTACAAACATTTCATAAATTATAGTATGCAAAGAAAGAGCAAAAGTATCTATGGATCAAACTTGTCAGCCCATTGCAAATTTGCATGCAAGAATGAACATTTAAATTGATGCAGAGAATGGTAACACTAATCTGCGGATAGCACTAGTTTGTGGATAAGCTTTTGAAGTATTTGTAATCTTTTATATTCTTCCCATTGATGAATGTGTACAATTGTATTGAAGATGTAGTAGTCTTCATTGTGGCTGTAATGCACTTTATGGTTTTGATATCAGATCATTTTTTAGTGCACTTTTAACGTTCAAAGTTGATAGGAAAACTGCCCCTTGTTGCAGAATTTGTAAATCATCTAGTGAGTATTGTACAGTCAGGTCGAGAATTGATACAAACTCCTCCTCATAAGCAACTTTGTATGAAAACTTTGAAATTTACCTGTAAGCTCAAAAGTGATCCAATTTGAAAACCATGAAGGATTCACATCAAAGAGTACTACAATCCTATGGCAAATGTATAGCAATTCTTTGTAATGTTGTACAAGTTAAATTTACTATATACACCATTTACCATTGAGTACTCCCACTTTTTGCTTCAATTACAATATTCATTTTTGCTTGCAAAGTTGATACGAGTGTTTTAAGTTTTTCTTTAGACACTTGGGCTCATACTTGTTGAGTAATTGATAATATTCTTGGTTGTGTTTTGGCTTCGAGAGATTTGCCCAAAAAAGCTTAGATTTTCAGTGGTTAGTAGAGAAATCTGCTAAGTACGACGGACTAGGGACCAAAACACCCAGTTTTGGTCGGACTGGGGACCAAACGTCGAACCGGGCACCATATCTTTCCTCTAAGATCGAATTGGGGACTGAACTCAAGAATGCACGATTTTGATGGTTTTCCAGAGTTTGGTCCCCAGTTCAGCTTGGTATAGAGTCCGCAACCTGATGTGCACACGACCGTTGTTCATCTCTCTGTGAAGGTCCCTTGTTTACATCTGGTCCCAACTTTGGTGCATTTGGTTCCCATTTGGTCTCCGAAATTCCTTTGTCAAAATGTGTAGCGTGAAATTGACAAATTCACAGGAATTGATTCAAATCTGAAGCAACTGTGGTGAAATTCTTTCTTGCTACCTCCCTTTATCCCCATCGAGCCCAATCAAGCATAAGAATCTGTCACCCAATATGTTGTGTGCAGTTCTCTTCGACCTGTGAAGGCTCAAGGAGGAGTGGAGACTCTGACCACCTCCAAATGATCTCTCCTAAATCGGAATCTTCCTCAATCAAAACTTCCTTCTCAGAATCGCAACTGTAGGATCTTCTCATAACCATCAAAAAGTTTGTCCATCGATTTTAAAGTAATAGTATGGATGTTGAATTTTCGAAGATTCATGCCCAACTTTGAGATCTACATATCTGCTCAGGGCCTGTTTAGACTTCGGGTGGGGTCAAAAATTGCAGGGCCAATAGAGTCCATTTTGGGGCATTTAATGTCCTGCATGGGTCTGACCCTTAATCCCGTCGAATGTCAAAAAACGAAATTTTGGATGAGGGGCAGAAACATTGAAGAGCCATAACTTCTTCATTTAGAGTCAAATCACTTGGGTTGGCTCCCACATACACTCTAGTTTGTGCGGTAAATTAGAGATCCATACAATGAAGTATGAATAAATGGCATGCATTTTAGTGAATGTACCTCTTGTTTTTGAATTTTCAAACATGGGGCAAATAAGATGAAGCCTTCTTCTCACAACTTTCTAGTTTGAAGAACTTCGATTTAAATATTTTTGATATTGGTATTGGTATATGATGTTTCTAGAATAAAAAAAGTGAATAAATGGATGATTTTGAGGAGCTATATCTCCTTCATCCATCGATGGATTTGGACTTTTTTTAATTTTGGACCGGATTTCAATTAAGGGTGACTTTAGTGACCTATTCGAAGGTGTTCTGAAGGTAAGGCAAGAATTTGAGTGCAAGGGGTGTGGATTTGGACTATTTTTCTTTTGTAAAAGTTATGGCAGTTTTCACCGTTTCAAGGCTGTTATTTGAGCCAAGATTTTTTTCTTCGATGTATTTTTTTGGTACAAGGGTTTTATTATGATAGAAGTGAACAACTTTGTAGGTGGTGAAATTTTCATCGCAAATAGTCTATTGGTAGCATTTTCACTTCAAACCTTAAAATGATAAAATTTCATAGTCTGGTTTGAGGGCTAATTAGTTAGGACCTTGCAATCTATGTGGCTTCATGACTCAAATTTTGGTCCACATGACCTACAATATGTCTACCACAAGTTTGTATGGTTAAAATCTAAATAGCTCATATTCATTTTCACCTACTACACTTTTTTGAAATTGAATTTTTGACTAAAAATAGCCATGCGCGTTTTGGGGCTACGGAAATGAAAAGAGAGCTCTTTTTTGAGAGCCCCGAGGGGCTATGACAGTGGATCTTCTATGCTAATAAATAATGAAAATGGTGTAAGACAAACATCTTAAAATACTATTGGCCCCTCTCGATGTAAACTCAATGGAGCTAACCTTAACTCCTACATCAATTAGGAAACTCTATTTGAATGTTGAATTTCTGAGGTTTGTGCAAATTAAATGATTTTGAGCAGATTTTGGAAACAAAGGAGCATATACAACACTTTGGACACTATTGGAAAAACTTCAAATAGTGTTTTTAGACTTTAAACGTAAGTATCTTTTAAAGTACAAGGAATTGCGAAACGTGAAAGAACTTTTTGGAGAGATCTGAAAAAACCCTACAGCATGCAACAGGTTTCAACCTTGCCAGATTTAGAAAGCAAAAGGTTGACCAAAGCTGAAACGGACAGATTCTAAGTGGACTTTAGGGGTTAAATACAACCAATCAAGCAATGCGAGTAAGAGATAGTAATTGATTTGGTTGATTCTACTTTCTTTTGTTCACACATTTGCATAATGGAAATGCTACATGACTTCACAAGAAGACGATTGAATGGTTTGAGAAGCATCATAGTTCAACGTGTCCCTACCATATACAAAGTCTTTGTGTTGACTGTCCCCATTAATTCGTATCTACTTCCACCTCCACACTTACATATTTTTCAAAATATCAATCATAGCATTGGAACATGACATAAGGTTTTAACAGGAGATTTATTCTCTTGTATTCCTCTAGAGACAAAACCAAACAGTTCTCTCAACCACAAAGGCTTCATTCTTAGGATATACCCCGAATACCATAATAATGAAAGGTGACCCTTTTCCACTGTACGTTCTGCATCATGGTCATCTTCGTACAGTGAAGGACGGCCCTCCCCACAATCTCCAAAAAGTGAATGTTCAATCGTGCAAGAAGAGGTGGTTAGAGGGAATTGGAATATCCTAAAGACTGTTGACTTCGATCATAATAAAATATTATCAAATTTTATTGGAGGGTCAAATTGGATGTTTTTGTAGCTCACATTACTGTAAAAGGTCAATCTCCAGAAAAATGACTGAATATTACATAGTGAGTATTGTAATGTTGACTTCATGATAACTTCTATAAGAGCATCTCTTATGGTGCCCGCGAATTGGTCTCTCACTTGGCGTGAGCTTTCCCATGAGCCTTGAGGTGTTGGGAGTGATTTACAAGAGTTCTCCTCAACGTTGCCTGTGAACGACACTCTGCAAACTACGGCTTTTTGAACTTCAATTCAACTGGCTAGAAAGTTCTCCAAGAAAGCAACGATTTTCACACGCAACAAGGCAAACAAGGGTTTTTCATCTTGGTGCCATAAGGAGAACAAGAATTCAGAGCAAGTGAGATGATTTTGATGAAACTGGGAGCTGGTTGGCGTCAGACGGGAAAATGATGTGAGTCTTCGTGGTTGCGTTAGGATGAGGAACCTTTGGTGCTCTTGCAAGTGCAATTTGCGGGCCGCTTACAGAACCGCACAAACAATGCTCTAAGAGCATGCCCAATCGAAACAGTAACGGCTCCCAGTAACGGCAGCTCACGGGCCCGGCAGTCTCGGCAAGCTCCAACGCGCACTGCGTGGCTCCCTCCAATCTCCCGTGTCTCTCTATAACTCTCCCGGTCTCGGCAATTTTTTCCTCTTTGCCGTGAGCGCTTGCTCCTCCCTGTAGCGGCAGTCAATGCCACGATGGCAACATTTAATTCGGGAAGAGCTAGGAAGGGCAAGAACTTCAGCGCGGACCCAGCCACTGTACCCAGCGCGCATTTTTGTGCTCGACGTGGCTGCCTACGAAGCCATGGAAGAGGATCTTGTGGAACGTTTGACGAGTGTGGGTTGGATCAGGAGCCCGTCAATTTCGAAATGCACCGGATGTTCTGTCAGCGTGAGTCCCGTTACAGCACGTTGGAGGGTGCTTTACAGGGAGCTGATTGGGCATGCTCTAAGGGATGATGGGTAAGGATCATAAAATTGGTTTGAATCTTTCATAGAATCTTTGTTGTGTTTGTTCTTTTTTTCGAATTGGCGCAAAAGGAAGTTAATCTGATCGCATTGCAGAGAAAATTACAAAGAAGAAGTATGTATATGAAAGATTCCTGTCGCATGTCAACTTTACACTGAATGCAATAGCTTTTGAGGTTCCTGTGGCCAATTTACACCAAATTTAGAGGAAATCTTGTCCGAATTATGTCCTTAACCTTGGAATGAAATAGTGTAAGGCCGACAACTACTCACAAGACACTTGTGCACCCAACTACCATTATTGGGATATGTATCAGTTGTCATTGCACATGTATTTTCCCGAATGGCGACACGGCATGCTTGCCCACGCCATTCAAGCTACGATCCAGATGTAAGATGAGATTGCATCCTTACCCATTTTGATTTATTGCAGGACCCACAGGCCACAGCCATGATGGTGGCAGTCAGTCATCTTTTCTTTTTCTTTTTTTCGAAACAAACACTCGTGAACTGATACTCACATTCTGAATCGATGCTGACTCCTACTATTCATGTATTCATCGAAAACTCCGTAACATGTGCATCGATCTGTGAGCTGGAATATATCAATCACTGTAAGAAATGGTCTAAACAAGCTCTTCTCCCATCATCTGGGAATATCCTCTCTGATATCGAGCACTGTCTTGCTGTCGATCAGAACGATATCGATGACTCTGGGCCAAGAAAGAATCTGCTTCTTCCACTTCCGACACAAAGGTTTTTATACAGCACAAGTCAGTTCATTTGCAGTACACTTCTGTTTTTTTCACTTACGTACGCCCGAAAAGGGTCCCAAGCAGTTCGATTGCAGTATGTAAGTTGAGCTTTTTGAGGCCGTTCGAAACGTCTGTCGGTAACGAACTTGCACGTCATCTTTGGCCAAGTGCGACCTTACCAGGTGAGACTACTGACGGCATCGTCCACTGAGTCATTTCTACAGCTGATGCCCGTAGAGGTTATGCTTAGACAGTAGACAACAGAAATGAAGTTCCTGAACTGGTGGAGAAGTATACTAGGCAGTCATCGTAACACTAGTGCAAAACCATGGTTGAACCACTTGTTGAAGGCTTCCAAATACTAGAGGAGACGGTTTGTGTACAGTTTTATCCACGCGTGTAAAGTACTGGTGGGGATCGAGGGGGTGTTGGCTTAATGAACATGTGCCGCGATTTGCCTTGTACAGATGATGGGTGTGCAAGGGGGTGAGTCGTTCACGGGCCAGAGCTCGAGGTGGAAGAAGAACAGTAGTAGCAGCAATGGGACGAAAAGTGATTACGGCAAGCGGGCGAAGCGAGTGCTGGAGCCCGTGTTAGAGCACGCCGAATTAGTCATCTGTAGTAATATCAAGAACAGTAGTAATGGTCCTGCTCCAAGTTGCGAAACCATAGTACTGCAGCAACAGTACTGCAATCGGCGGAAAGCTGCGAAGCCGGGGTTGCGCATCCTGTCGAGGCTATGCGATGGTTACGTGAAGCTGATGAATGACGTCGCGATGGGTGCCGATATGGCTGGCGTCTCGTCGTTCTACGGCGCTCCCGGCTATGGCTGCCCTGCTGCTGCCGCCGTCGCCTCTGCCGTCACCAGCCCCCGGGAGCCGCACCTCTCGCCGCGCCGCTTTGCAGGCCACGACCAATCTCCGCCCGCGGCTTCACTTTAACATGGGCATTGCTACTTTTGAATTTGAGGAAGGGAACCCCAAAGTTAGAAGTTTTGTTCATATCTTACTTATCAAAAGGAGTAGAATTGTGAGGACATGGGTCATGGTTAGAGTTGAAACAATGATTTAGTTGATTATGGTGGTGAAGAGGTAATATGTTTCGTGGGATAAGTATCAACTTGAAGGAGTTGTTACAATCTATGAATATGAACTTCATTCCATACAAGGTATGATGTATTGACTTCTCTTCTCGTCCTATCCATCATGGTGGAAATGGTGCTATGTCAACTATCAACCCCTAAATTTTTGCCATCAGCACCTATTTCGAGTGCATGGAGTTATAAAAACTTTGAAGTCTTTGTCCGATAGAATAATAGGATCTCTCACTTTACTTGAATGCAAACCTTTGAAAAACATTGTGTGTTATTTGATTGTGTGGATTGCAAGGTATGTGTTGACACGAACGTTAATTTACATCCTATCAAAGAACTTTAGTTGTTAACTTAAATGAAGACATGTATTGGGCTTAAAGTTAAGATCTAGGTACAACGCAATGATCTTGAGCTTTTCAGGGTGTTCATATGAAGTATATAGAATCCATATTTTGATTTGTATGGTTCAATTGGTGACATCTGAATTAAATTGAATATCATATGTGCTTTCATAATTTTATGAAATTTTATATTTTCAAAACTATATCAATTGATGTCATGAATTATTTATCTCCTTAAGCGCCACAAGCCACTTGATTTGCGCTAAAAAACTCTAAATGATTTTACTCCTTTTTAGCAAAAAAAACACATTGTTAGAGAGAAGATCATAAATAGAAAGGAAGGTAAGTTATTTAGATCGCAATCGTACAAAATATTTTTTAAATAATCAAATCATGAGCAGTTCTAAGAATAAAAAATATTCCTTCAAGCATGTATAATTTCAGACATAAATAGGATTTCAAAATTTGAGAGTATGGAAATATTCTTATACTCAAGTAACCATGCTTGAACCAACACCACGAACGGAACAAGCTATCATACAATCGAGGGATTGACATCACGCATATAATTGTTTTTCAATTCAGTCAAATACATGTAATTATCTCTTGTAGTGCCTTTCATTGAATCATATGGATTGAGACAACGTATAACAATGAGGGTACAAACCTTCAAAGTTTTAGTTTCGAAAATGAAGATGAGGTCCTTGTCGACGAGTTTCATCTCGATAGCAGATGTGCATAATTTTCATCCAAAAGTTCGTCTTCAACCTCCATCTTCCGCCTCACTTGCTGCTACTTGGCTTGCTTCGAGTTTCAGCCGTTGCATTGTCGATCAAAGATCCAGCAAGTAAGTAATCCTTTGCTTTCTCTCGCCTTCTTGAATATTGCAGGTTGCATTCTACTTTTTACGGCAATCCTACAGTACGAAACCATAGTTTTCCGAGCTGGAATGGACTTCCACAGACCTGTATGAGTTGACACCAAGTTTTTCGGGTTGAAAAATTTCAGTATTGCGTTTCCTCAAATTTCTGTGCTGATTATACTTTTCGACCACAGTGAGCAAGTGGTTGGTACTAAATGTTCTGCCGCATGACTTTTGTCCAATTAGGGTTTTATGCTTTATTGATTTTCGGTTTAGGTTAGGTAGAGTGCAAAGTTCGATTCCGCAATGGAGAGGCTGACGATTACTTCATTTTCTTGTGGCAGTGGATCGTAGACGCGAACGAGACAGAGGCGGGGACCGCGAGAGAGAACGAGAAAGAGAGAGGGAAAGGGAAAGGGATCGCGACCGCGGGAGGGACCGGGACTGGGAAAGAGAGAGAGATAGGGACAGAGATAGGGAGAGAGAGAGAGAGAAAGGGCGAATCAGATCGCGTACTCGGTCCAGGTCTCCTGTGGACAGGCACCGTCGATCGGCATCCCACGATCGGCCGCACAGAGATAGAGATAGTCGGAGGGAGCGAGAGAGGAGCAAAGGAAGGGAGCGTAGTCGGGAGAGAGACAGAAGTCGGGAACGAGAAAGAAGTAGAGACCGAGGAGATGAGAGGGCTCTAGATAAGAGGAGTTCGGAACGGAGAGACAAAAGAGACGGCAGCTATGGACTCGATGGCCAAAGGGCAGCTATTGTGGCGGAGTTTGTTGATGGAATTGCAAGTGAGACCAAGACTGAGTTCGCTGCTCCAAATGCAGTGGATGAAGATGAGAAGCTTATGAAGAAGCTTGGGATACCTACTGGTTTTACGACGACAAAGGTGAGCCTCTTTTTACTATCTTTGAAGGAATCTTTTTGTATGCTTATTTGTCATGTAGAGGTGGCTTACTTAGCATTCTCGCTCTCCATTTTCTGCGTGTGAGCCTTTTATGTCATGCTTGTTAAGCTAGAATACGAATGTGTCTGAGCTTGTGTCAGTACTTCAACATGCCTCGTAAGAATCTTTCAGGTTGTGTAGAGTTACTGCTTACTGTATCAGTGATCGACTAGTGTCTTCGATTTCGATTTCTAAAGGATAGTCTTATTTTTATGGACTTTGGTCGTCTGCTTCCGGGAATGTCGTACTCATCTTGTTGTTGTTGAGACAGGGTAAGTATGTTGGGGATGCTAATCACAGTGCAGTGAAGCTTACTACGAAGCGTACACCACGCCAATACATGAATAGAAGAGGTAATTCCTATTTTCTTTTCCTTATCCGCTACGGTCTTACAATTAACAATGTTGTTCACGTTTGCAGGTCTGTAGAGTTACCGGAATCATTGTTGAGTGTGCAACTTTTTGTTCTTTCTTATTGCAGGTGGATTTAATAGGCCATTGCCTGCGGAATCTAATAGATGAGATTCGACTCGTATACTCAAAGCGGTAACAGCTTCTACCAAGAATTTTTGATGCGACCAGTCCCATTGGTACCTAGTTCTGATGTAACTGGGTGGAGGTAACGTCAACAAGCTCTCAAGCGTTCGATTCCTTTCTGTAGTCTGGAGTTCGACTACATTGGGTCTGCCAATGGATCAGGCTAACTGTTTAGCACTGTGTTACAGTTACCTCGTCACGTTATCGTTGATAGCATGACCACTAGGCGATTAGATACTATTCGTGATAGCATGACCACGAGGCGAATAGAATCATCATCGGTTCCTGTAGTATACTTTTGAGCATTGTATCTTTGGCAAACGCTTCAAACAGATGACTGTACATTGACCTGTTACTTTTCATTTCGGGAACTGATTTTTGAGTTTCTTCAGGAACTATGGGCGGTGATATCATTTTGGGTGTTGTAGTTCGTCTTGAAGCGAATCGTTCAGGTGGATGAATTTGAATATTAGGTGAAGTCATGTTACTGAAAACGTGTTGAAAGATGCAGTGAAGCAGGCTCGTTGCGATGAAAGCAATCGCGTTAGGAACCTCTTATGAATATACCTGTCGTTGGAGAAGCATATTTGGATGGTTTTATATACTGTAGCCAGTCTCGTTGATCATTAGAAGTCCAATTGTGAGCAATAATGTTGCAGCCCTTCGTAAGGAGGTCTCTCCTGATTGCGGTTCATTCTGACATTATCACATCCCCCTTGACGTATGAGCTTGCCGTGAATGTTGATTTCGTTGTGTCTCGTCAAGGTCGCCCAGTTTTTATTTTTGATGTCCGTTTCAGGTGATGATCAGGGATGTGCAAGGTATCCAGAACGTAATAAGAAATGCAGGTTCCTAGTGCCTGTGAATTGGTCAGTGAATGTTAACCTCATATTTTTCACGTAAAACAAGTGACTTTTGTACAAATATTAATGCATCTGAAGCAGAGATGTCAACTAACTAGCAGTTGGTCCTACTCAGTTGGATGCGACATTTAAGCTGTCCAACATCTGAAGCTTTCTCACTGTCGCTCAATCAAAAGACGCGCAATCTCATCTTGAAAATTACTTGGACTGGGCGGCACAGGAATCGTGGGAATTGCTGGCGAAGTAACGAGATGCGTCCATGTAGTTTGAGTCTCATAAGGCTGTGACAGATTCACAGAGTTGGATATCACTGGACTGGAATCATCTGCAGTATTCCATCCCTCTGTGATCTGCACTGAGCGGTTGCCTAACAACCGAGAAGGATCTACAACGGGACCTGGGAGTGTGGAAGCTATGGATGCCAGCCACTTCGCTTCGGTCATCACAAACTTCAGCTTGTCCTGGTCGGTTAGTGGAGCTTCTGGTGGCGGACGCGTTGATAAAATCCGAGCGGAATCTGGAAAATTGAGGAGGTCTGGCTTGTTGTAGTGGTAGAAAGCTGCATCTACGACGCGGGCAGCGTCTGCTGCAGATTTGAAGTCACCGAAAGAGACTTTGTTCCTGCTCTTGGGTGGCTTCATCTCGGCTACCCACGTCCTGCGATTGGGGCGGTAACGGACCCCATTGAATCTGTTCCCTGCTGGAGGCATTTGCACAACGGGGTTCACTGTTGTTCGTCGTCTCTTCCCCGGGCGGGATCCGGGCTGAACTTTGTGCTTTAAAAGATCCACGATGTCACATTGCAGGTGCCAGACAACGCACACCTTGTCTTCTAAACCGATGATTCGAAGGTAAGGTGCAGAAGCGACCCACTCGGCATATTGCACAGCATACTGGGGAATGACATGGGGATTTCCAGAATCAGCTCCAAGGAAAACAGGATCCTGACCATGGCTGTAGAAAGCCAGAAAGGACGATCGAAGGGAGTAGCGATGGTAGGAGGACAGGGGCGCGCTTGCCCCTGCACAGCTTGCAACGAGATTTGTGGTGCCAGTTCGAGGAAGATTCAACACTTTCTCAAACAATGGCGACGTTGTGGACTGGTCTCGAAGATGGTGAAGAACCTCGAGCTCGTCCAGATCTTCATCTTGATCGGCTTGCCAATCCAGAACCTCCTGCTTCGCCACCTGCAGAGCTTGATCTCCGATCTCTTTCAGCTGATGGGCTACCGACACTGCATCGTGTATAACCGTGGCGTGTGCAGACAGCCTTAGGACCTGGAAACGCCGTTCAGTGCTGCTCACAAGCTTGTCTAGATCGCTCTGCACTAGAGGCAAGCAATGTGTCGCCAGAGGTGTGGTGTCGATGGCAAGAGACATCACTACCACAGCTGATCCGGGAACTGTGGGCATCATATGGATCTGTCAATGCCATGATATACTCCGGTAGTCTGGGGGACCTTCAGTCGGTCGACGATACAATTACGGTGACACACGGGACCATATTCAATCTCACCAAGATTATGTATGCCACTTCCTTTTGAATGTCTGTTCTATGAAAAAGTCTGCATCTCTGTCGGAGATGTTCAGCAAAGTTGAGTAAGCCTGGGGAATTACAAGAGTCACATTGTTAATGTTAAGACCAGAGATTGCTTTTCTCTTATGTTTTTCAAAGGAGGAGGAGATTGTACCTCGCTGCAGACAAATCTGGTCCTACACCAGGAGAAACAGAAGAACGACTCCAGATAGAGTGTTCGCTCAACACTATGCTACTTCATCGGACACGAGCACTATGACACCTGATACGGAGAAGGTCAATATCATTTAAAGAATCGAGAATATGATACACGCTCGATGTCGGTGCTATCTTTAAAGTGAAAAAGTCAATATTGTTTGGATATGATACACGCTCGATGTTGATGCTCTCTTTAACCCCTAATGCGCTGGTCAGGCTCCCTGTTAGTTACTAAATATAGATCGCAAATATACATTTTGCAGATTGTAGAGTCTTCCCACACCTTTCCGAATAGTCATCTCATGCTTCAAAATTTCTCATACTTAAAAAGATATTGATGCTCAAAGTTTAACCCTTAAAGGCGCAAGCAAGCCCCAGGGGCTGTTTTCTAGCAGAATATGCTTTGTAGCTCTCATTGTACTCAACTTCTCACTTATATTTTGATGTCAAACTGGTCACCTTCTTGTGATGCATTCAAAAAGTGAAATTCCACAATTCAAATCACAATTTATATGAGTAATTTTTTGCTTTGAAAGGATTGTGATAGGTAGGTTGGGTTGTAAATAAACTTGTAGAAGGTTGCAAGCTCATCATTGATTGAGAATTTACTTCTTTTCAACTTTTGTCTTTCATACTTGTAAGTAGGTTCTATAGCATAACCCCATTGCTCCAAATTTCAATCCCATAATTCTTCATATTCCATTTCCATTGTCAAAGATGAGCCTTTGTATTTGAATTTCAACATACCTCCTCCATGTGAGAAAGTAAGCATTTCTATTGGATATATAGGTCCCACAAGGGTAAAAATTGTATGAACATATTCTTAATCCACTTAGAAACAAGGTTTTGAATGACCTCACTTCAAATATACTCTTACAATTAGTTTTTTTGGCTCACAAAACACTTCAAACCCATCTTGCAAGTAGTGAAAAGAAACTTTGTTTCAACTTTGGACATTACAATCTCACAATTGGTGAGGAATTTATTTTGAAATTTGGCATACACATACATGTAAAAGTCAAGTACTAGATCCTATGGTTATATACACAAAAATCTCTCAATTGTCAAAATTTTCCACCTTGCAATGAAAGAGGGCAATTTTGAGACTTTTTGGCAGATTTAAGGTCTGGGAGCATTAGGGGTTGGAGTGAAAGAATGCACCAAAAATCTCATTCAATAGTTTGTTCGTTTGTTTGTTCATATTGGTTGAAATTCAAAGTGAAGTGCATTGAGAAAAAAATATAAGAGTAAAGAAATTCTACATGTTGTTTGGGCACTTAGGTGTTAGTTGATGGGAAAATTGCTACAAAGTCTCTAGATAGCACACTTGACAAAGGACTTTTTAGTGGGAGAAACATCATAAAGCCGCCAAGCATAAAATACAAATGATAAAAATTTTAAGACACACACAAGTCTTGTTTCTTGTTTTGTCCATTTGGCTTCATCCATTCTGAGTTATTATCTATGGTGACCCTAGTACGAAAAAATTCTAGTACGAACCTAAGACCTTATAGTGCCATAAAAAGTGTTGGTTGAGGCACACATATGCGAAGAAACTTGAGATATACAAGCAAAGAGGGAAATGATGTGCGAACATTGAAAGAAAAAAGAACCATGGCACTTGCCAATGTGATACACATCACTTAGTCAAACTAGTGAGTCATCAAAATATCCTTGTTAACCTCTTTTCTTCTTTTTTATTTTATTTTTTCCTTCTTCATCCTCCTTTCTTTCTTTCTTTCTTATTTTTTATTATTAAGGCGTGGTGCTTTTGGCACATAGGAGGTGATTTTTTAGGATTTATTATGCATCAAGTGGGGAGGTGCGTTTGCAGGAGGTTGAACCAGAGATCTCTCCTTGACTCTTGAGGACTCTAAATCCCTCCTCTTCTACCATCCTCTCTACGGTTGGACTACCTAAAAGCGCCAGGGGACCTAAAATGGCAATGTACCTCATTTGTAGATTGTGAAAATACAGATGTACCTCATTTGTATATAACGCTTATGGGTCAAACCTTACTTAGCACTTTGGAATTTTGTATAAAATTCACGAATGCGAATTACATGTTGCAAATTTTTGCAATCCTCCTGAAAGCCTATTTCGAATGTGGTCATAATTTTATTTTGAGTTTACTAGTGCTAAAAATAGGTCAGATCTCTTAAGGGTGGCGCTTATAGGACACTCTACCTTAGTTTAAGGCCAATTTGGACCATAGTTGACTCAATTCTCATGTACAATATAGCACACAAATAGATTGATAAAATAAACTCCATTTCGCTCTTATGTTTGTCGTGAATGAACCGTCATTTTCACACACATTATTATCCCCTAAGAGCTCAATCAACCAACCATTTTATGGTCGGTGCCAATTTTTTTGGAGTTGTAGCACATTAAAAAAATATTCATTTTGGATTTTTCTCTACTTTCTAGAAGTTTGGTGAGTTGAGAACCACATTCAAGTTACAAGACCTTGTTTGGATTTGTAGATTGTTTACAATTAGCCTTCAAACACAAACAGGGCAAGTTTTCCCTTAGAGTTTGAAAACTTACTATTTTGGGAAACTAATAGTGTTCCTCTTAGGTAATAAGTGGCCATTCTCTATATGATCATATAATATGTTATTTTAGCCAATCATATGAATCTCCAATTACTAATGATAGAAACTATATTTTTTAGAGATTTTGAAAGTTTTACTCTCTTTAACAGATTGTAACATCAACAATTAGTATTTTAAGAAATTTAACCGTATCAATCTAATTTAAGCATTACAATCTTCATATTGTCTTTTGAGCATAACTTTGTAAGAATTACGGAATGCGTATTTTATAACAAATCTAAGTTTTCTCCAAACCCCTTGAGCCTTTATGATTATACAAAACTTACCTATATTAGAGTGGTCTAAAGTGGAGCAGCTTCATAATGGAGTTGTAGTAGTCTTTACTTTGGGGTCCATAATAACTTCCTCGTGCAATACCACGTACCCAATGCAAACATTATAGGGCGTCACTTTAGAGCATTATTTTAGGAACACTCATATTTCCAACTTCAAAATTCATAACTCATTGTAGAAGAGTCCAATAATGTCAATTCTACTTGTTCTATAATTTTTCCTATGCACAAAAATTACTTGCACCAGTAACATCTCTGAATATCAATTGAGCCATTAGAATAAGTACACCTATTTTCGGACACTTAAGCCATTCACCGTACTTGGATTGATGATACATGATTTACTATTTTTTTAGTGATTAGCAAATAAAAAAGACAAGGTCTCCCTGTTTAAGTACTTACATATATAACTACAAATTTTAGAAGTAATTAATATAGGTACACCTATAGTCGTTCATCCTACTACATGTACACATGAGGAACATACTATCAAGGAAATCTTCATTCAGAGCTGTCTAATCATGGGAGCCGTCCGGGTTTAAGTGGTCTTACCGTAAATAGTGTGGAAGGATCTACCTCCAGTGCTGCAATGGTAGGAGGCGAAAAATATCCGGATGGCGAGTCCGCCAAGAAGGGAATTGATGAGTAATACCCTGCCTGGTGTCTACCCATACCTGGCTCCTGGATCTCTAGAATGCTGTAAATTGCAGGAGAAAATATATAAAACTAGTCATGTGACTCTCACTGTCGATGGAGCCAACGACGAGGTCGCAGTAGATGGACTATCACTGTTCAACATGCATCAATCATCTCCCTAAAACAAAGGATGGTTAGGTAGATAGGAATAATTACTTGCACCACCACACTTGTGAATGAATAGTCCACACAACTACACCCAACACTTGCAATTTACATCAATGAAGACCTTGTCACTACACAAGAGTTGTAAATTAGTGTTACAGGCAGTAATTGCAAATCATAACATTCTATGCTAAACCTCACTATAGTGCTATAACCATAACACTAAATGTGAGAGCATGCATACTTCCTTGCAAGTGAAAATTTTATTGGAAATGGTGCAATTGGTGGCTTGAAGAAAAGACAAGGGACGTTGATTACAATGGCAGCCTGAGGTGAAGAGATTTGTGTTATTTAGCAAAATTTACCCATTACACAATTCTCCACGTAAAACTAAATGATAACTCTTTTGTGGTAAAGAAATGTCTTGAGTACACCCAACGAGTACACCCCATGTGGTGTTTTACACCCATCTTGGGTAAAACACCAAAATAAACTAAGAATACCAAACTCTTGTAGGCCTCGCATGAATAAAATGCCCGTTCTACCTACCCTTGATGATATGCCCACGAGACATAAAAACGATGAGGTAGGACTACTAATCCCTCTCAGGGTGGACACTATAACCACAAGTAGTAACCAATAGCCATTGAACTAGTAGCTAAATATTTTGTAAAAATATAGTTGTGTTGTGACGATGGTCCGAGTTTGAGTTTGAATCGCTGAGGTCTCATTTGAGCAACGTTTCACATGGCAGTGCTATCTAGTGAGCTAGACTAGTAATAAACCACTTTAGAGCATACTCGTGTGGTGTACTCGGGACACTTTTTTGTGGTTGCACGGCAGAAACTTTGAAGACCCATAAATCCTTCATCTGAACTCCTTTTTAGAAGAAATCACCTCCGTTGGGTCCCAATTAAGTCAAGTTTGTGTTGTGAAATATTCATACCCTTAAATTGAAGTATGAATTAATGCCATGAATTGTAAGGGCAATTTTTGTTTTTTGAGTTTTCAAACATTAAGCATGTTTTACCATTGCAAGCTAATTGTCTCAAACCAAAGATATTTGTGCATGATCATGAGTTCAACATGAAATGTAAAAAACTATTAGTTGGAAATTTATTTGATCCATATACTTCTAGTATTAAATTTTCAATGATGTTTCCACAACGACAAAGTGAAAAAATGGAGAGCTATATCTCCTTCATCCACCTCTAGATTTCAACTTTATTTTTTGGGAGTAGTTCCTTTTAGAATACGGTCTTAGTAGTCGAAATCTTTTACAATATCGAAGATGTTTTGTAGATAAGGCCTTGATTTAAGTTTGAAGGGTCCAGTTTTGGACTAGTTTTTGGCAATTTCCACCCTTGCAAGGCTAATTTTTGAGCCAATAAATTTTTTTGATGATTTTTTTAAATTTTTTATATGAAGGTAATATTGAGATCAAGGTGAACAACTTTGAAGTTGGATATTTTTTCATTGGAGTAGCTTTGTTGGTAGCGTTTCAACTCTAATGTGAAAATGATGAAATTTTGTTGTATGTTTTGAGTAAATAAATAAAGAAGAACATCAAACCCTTGTAGACGTTGTGTGAATAAAATGCCCGTTCGACCTACCTTTGATGATATGCCCATGGGACATAACAGCAATGACATACGTTATGATCTTGTAATCTATGTGCACACATGACTCAAAATGTGGTCCAAATGACCTACAACAAGTTCATTACAAGTTTGTATGATTGAGATCTAATTGACGTATATTCATTTTCAATTATGACACTTATTGAAAATATGTTTTTTGGCTAAAAATAGGTCATAACGAATAGGGATTCTCAAAACATTGATTACCCTTGAAGGCATGTCTTATCCTTGATCTAATTGATGCAATTTACAATTATGATGCGGTGTTGGTTGACAATAATAGTGTATTATTGGACCACGTTTCTATTATCGATTAGTAGTCTTCAACCAGGAATATCTGCGCATACCCTGTTACCAATGTCATCTTCCACGGTGTGAAATTCATAATTATGGTGAATTCGTACCACAAACTATATACATTTCCTGTATGTGTTTGGTAGTTGTTTATAGTTGTATGTAAGACTTCATACATAGAATGAGTTGTCAAATAATGTGTGAAAATGTACCGTTGAATTTTTCCAATATTCTCACTAGAAGTAATAATTCGTGTTTTTATGGTAGTGTGAGCTGACATTGTAACAGTATTACGGGATCAGCCGAAGACTCCGTAGCAGAATCTGCAGATTCAAAACCTTGGGCAGGGGCGGGACCAAAGGAATTAAGGAAACGCTTACGATCGACCGCCCGGCCCGCCCTTTCCGTTTCTCCTATATTCTAAACAAGAGATCGGGCCTGACGTTCTCCTGTCTAGCGATGGTGGAGATCTCCATTTACAGTATTCTGCATGGACTGGTCGAAGCAAGCGATGGCTGCGAGCCATTGTCGCTTCACAGTTTTGGCGTCTTCTTAGGGTTTGCAGGAATTAAGGATCTGACAAGATGAATAGAAAAGAATTGAAAAGAAAAGTAGAGGTAGATAGGGTTCAGTAATCACACGCGAGAAAAGAACTCCGTTATTGGAGAGTCTTTACAAAGTGGAGGAGAGTATCGTGCAATTTCTGAGCTGATAGAGTAATTCAAATAGCATTGCATCTGTGTAGAAGTCGGCACTGATCAGGCGAGAGTGTCATGATTCAGAGGAGAGAGTATTGAGAGCAGCTATGGATGATTTGAATGAGGTTGTTGCGCAAGAGAGGCGGTCAGATGTGGAGGCGCCGTTACTGGCGCGATCACCGAAGATAAATGCAACGCCTGATTCGGAGGACGATCTGGATCATCCCGAGGCGGAGGAGCAGAGAGCGAAGCTGAAAAATAAGTACAAGCGCCTGCCATCAAATCGAAACGATGAGCTTCGACAATTTCGGTCGGGCCTGTCGTGGCTGGGGCTGGATCAGTCTACAACGATCCAGGTCATTTGGTCTCGTATTCTCTTCGTCCTCCTCACCTTCTTGGTGCCGATCTTCAATTTCAACTTCGTTTCTTGCGAATCTTGCGACGAGGAGCATCAACATCCGTTCGAGAAGCTTGTTCAAATTTCTGAGAGCGTTCTTGCGGGCGTCTCGTTTGTCGCACTCTCGCATATTCTTCACAGCTATGGCTTACGAAGGACGCTTTTGCTGGACAAGATAGTAAAGGAGTCAAGTGAAGTGCAGCACGGGTACGAGGATATGCTACGTAGCTCGTTCTCGATTTTGGCGTGGATGCTCTTGCCGGCTTCTGTAATTGCAGTTGTGCACCGAGGCTGGTGGTATTACTATGTTACGGTGTCGGTGCCTTACATTGCTGATGTGCCGAAGATCAACGTGGCTCTCTTCGTCGCTGCCGTATTCTCGTGGCTGTACAGAACAAGTGTTTTCTTGTTCATGTGTGTGCTGTTCAGACTGATGTGCTCTTTACAAGTGCTGCGTCTCAAGGGGTATAACAAGCTATTGGAGAGCACTTCGGACGTGTCAATTATTCTCAAGGAGCACATGAAGCTTCGGAATCAGCTGACGACCATCAGTCACCGATTTCGCGTGTTCCTCATCTTTGCGCTGTTTACGATCATTTTAAGCCAGCTCTCGTCGTTATTTCAAATTCTGTTGTCAGCGAAGGACATCAACTTCTTTCGAGCGGGCGATTTGGCGGTCTGCTCTTTAGTGCAGCTGACAGGCATGGTGCTGTGTTTGCAAGGAGCAGCGAAGATTACACACAAAGCGCAGCATATTGTGGCTGCTGTAAGCAAGTGGCATGCTTTAGCCACTTGTAGCCCTGGCTCGCTCATGGGAAGAGGCCGTGTGTATGGTCCTTCTCACCCACTATTGAAGCGAGGCTCTTCCAGCGAAGATTTGGATGCTCCCAACCGTGAGCTCACGTTCGAGGAGGAGCTTGCCCACGACTTGGAAGCGTATCAAAAGAGGCAAGCTCTCGTCACGTACTTGCAGTTTGCTCGCACTGGGATCTCCTTGTATGGCTTCGTGCTGGACCGAGGTTTCCTGTACATGATCTTTGGCGTCACGTTTTCTTCTACTCTCTTCATTCTTGGGAAAACGGTCTTGGCTTGAGGGACCCAGGCGCCTTTAAGACATTTCGCCTGTCTTAAAGGAACCTATGTATAGTATAGTGGAATGGTTCAACTTGGATATGCCATATTTTTCTGTCTGCCCCATTTCAATCTCAATAGGGCACATACTAAAAATCTTACTATAATGGACTTAGTTAGGTCTCGGAGTCTTAGATATGGTGGTGCAGAGATGCAGTTACACTATCCCAATCCCAGGGACTGCAACTCAACGATTTTTTGCTGTTAGATTTAGCTGAGGTCGAAAGAAGGTACGATTTTGAAACTATTGTTGTAACGTTCTGAAATATTTAATGTTTTGAAGCTCTACTCAATGTTCTAGCAGTTTACGACACTCACATGCTATTCAAGTAGGGTCTTTGTATGGACACGAGGGCAATTTGTGAAGAGTTTGAGGGTGTATAAAATAGGAGTATATGTCATGTGCACTAACTAGAAAATCCCCTCTTCGAGAATGAATTCTTAAAACGAGGACTTAATCTACTCTGTAAGCATTTGAGTATTTCCAACACTGGTGCAGGTCAACCAGCTTTAGGAGGCACAGTGGTGGATGTATAAAAGCCCTATATTTTACAATAACATGTTGAAGGTTCGAAACGAAGTGCTTGAACCTCATTTTGAAAGAATGTGTCGCTACCCTACTAACATTGAATGCATGCAAGTTATGCTACATAACTTTTGGAAATATCAGTGCTGGGAGCTCTGCCATACTCTGAAACTGTGATGGGAATTCGAGCAGTGCTGATAAGATAGATAAATTCCGTCTGACCTCTCTTTCAAGTGTTCTTTTTTGTCCTCCAAGTATTCCCTAACAATTCAATTTGTAACTATCCTCAGTGGTGAAGAGATATGAATTGTGTTGCATCACTTTCATGGCCATTGACAGCATTCTTATACATGTTTTTATTCAGAAAAAGTTCCTTATCTGCAGAAAGTAGTTGCACACGGTTCAAAAAATTCTTGAAGCTTTACACATATCCTACAGGCCTGAACATGCTCAGCAATAGACGACACCAATCACTCGAGCTTTGACGCAGTACTTCGTACAAACAGATATAAGAGATTCTTGTAATCAGATAATCACCAGCCATTCGAGTTTTAATGCAGTACGTCGTACAAACAGATATAAGAGATTCATGAATCGGATAATCACACTCCATGATGGCTTGAAATTTTTTCGTTTGTGGCAGTCTCTCTTTAACTCATCCACACGAAGTCTCGGTTCAATAGGTTTTATTGAGCATCTAACTCAAAGTGGGTGTTGGTGAAGACTTCTGAGCTTGCGACCAGGGCTTAGGAGATGTTGAAATGTGGATAATGTGGCGAACTCATCAGTGACCACTGTCTGTGCAAAGTAATGATGGTCAGTGCTTGTCCGTCAAAGCATGACATGATAGAAACACTTAATTCTATCCTTTTCAGTACCAATTTTAGGTACAGTAACTTCATGACTTGGAGCATTTTCATGGCCGTGTGTATGACTTCTTGCCATATTTTCTTCATTCTTGTACTTCTTTTTCTCTCTGCTGTTCCCCTGGCTCCTAAAATTAACTCATTCTTGTGGAGGGAATTTGGCAGAAATTATCAAATGATATGCTTCTATGCATATTCCCAACGTTTATGACCATGTCCACCAAATTGGGAAGATATTAAAGAGGTGGGACTTTCACTTGTCATGTTGTGCATGTCCTTCCCCTCCTTTGATGCACGCCAAAAATAATGACTTTGTAGCGTACTTTGAGATCTACTACCTAACTTGTATATTATCGTATATACTCAATCTTAAACCAACGCATTTCACCAATTGTGAGATCATAAGGTTCATTGGTCATGCTTTTCAAATTCATGCTTCTAGTAAGATGTTCAGATTATTTTTAGTCGCATAGGTCACATAAAACCTAGTGATAGGCTTGATTTTTCACATGGGATATGCTAATATTTAAATACAAAGACCTAATTATTGTCAACGGTCAGTATGGCATGTGATAATTTTTTTTATAGAAAGTCCAAAGGTGAGAACATGCCTTGGTACATTCTATACACATACCAAAAAGAGGATTTGAAACTCTTGATTTTTGGGAATTTGTCAAAAATTTGCAATCTAATTATCGTAGGGAGGTTTTGAGAATATAAGATGATATATTGCAATTTTGGGCAGATTTCACCATGTACTTAAAATATTTTCCAAATGTGAGAGTGAAAAACTTCTAATTATGAGGAACTTTGAAACATGAATAGTCTTGTTGAAAAGGTTTGGAAATGTTCTACAATTTACAAAAGGGTTCAATTTCACACGATCTATTAAATATAATAACTCACATGCTTGCTTAGGTCAAAGTGACCAAAACCTTACTCCTTGCAAATTTTGGGGTTAACGGTGATTTGATGTTTAGGGTTTGGCATGGAAATAATGAGAATGCTTTTGTTGGAATTGAAGGGTTCATAAGACCTTTTACTCACTTAAGAGTATTTCAGTATGGACAATATATCAATTGTGGTTGTTAATACGGTAGGCAAGAAAATGGTGAAATCTCTTGTTTTATTGAAAATTAGATTTAACCTCAAACTTTATAGAAAGAATTGTAGGAAACCACTTAACATCAAAAGGAACAAGAGAATTAAAAATTGGTCTTATTGATTCTTTAAGCATCAATTATGAGCGGAATGAGATGAAAACGTTGATTACATCAAGGGTAGTTCCAGAGAACCTCAAATGTCTCAAGAATGACCCATAAACTACATTATGTTCTACAACTGAACCTATTGGCAAGATCTCGGGTTCCCAATAGAAAATACTTTAATTTGGTAGATTTCATCTCTTTACCACCATAAAAAGGGTTTAGAGAGAAAAGATTTACTTTTGAGAATCTCCACATCGAGATGCATTCAAAGATATGATTATTTTCCTAGTAGAGTTTATGAAGAGGCACAATATTGATATGTAGTTGCTTCTCGCCCCTTGGGAATCTTTGGGTCCCGTCATATGATTCAAATAGTTAACCCCTAAAGGTCAAAGGGGTTTGGAGAATAACTCAAATGTATTATAGAAATGCATTTGTAACTCTGCTAGAGTTCCGCTCAAAAGTCAACATGAAAATGAAAATGCTTAACTTAGTATTTCATAATGTTACAATGAATTAAAGAAAGTAAAATTCTAAAAATCATTAGAAATACACTTTGTATTATTAGCAATTGGGAATTGATATGATTGGCTAAAATAACATCTATTATTCAAGGCATGTAGTTGTATTTTATTTTATTTTATCTGTTTTGTGAGTGACATTATCATCTTGGGCACCGTCGATCGGATCAGGCCGCATGAGGTGTTCATGAATATTGGAAATTACTGTATGAGCATGGGAACGCTGCGGGGGCGTATTAGTTCATCAATGAAGTCAAGTAGTTTGTTTTAATTATTTTTACTTTGTTTTGGACGTGACGTTATGATCTCATGATGCATGGCGGGTCCAAAACAAAAAAATGGATCCGTGAAGAACTGTGGAAAACAATCGGATTGCGAATGAGACTTCAGAATCCCAAGATATTGAGTTCCGAAGTATTTATGGCCCCATAAGCACTAGAGATTATTTGTATGAGCGTGGCAAGGCTGCGGGGACATATTAGTATTATATGATGATATAAAAAAAGGCCAATAATAATCTAAGGGAATCACTATTAGTTTCCCAAAACAACAATTTTTCCAACATTGAGGAAATCTTGCCCTATTTGTGTTCGAAGGCTTGTTGTGAATGATCCATGAATCCAAACTTGGTTATGTGAATTGGATGTGGATATCAACTCACCAAACTTTTGGAAGTAGGAAAAAATTCCGTTAATTCTTTATTTAGTGTTATGTAGTTTCTTGAAATTTCGGGATCCATAAAATGATTGATTGGGCTCTTAGGGGTTAAATTGCACTCTAAAAACCTAAAAATGTAAAGCTTTCCGTAAATACCTGGTCCCGGGCAATGGTTCGTGGCAGCTACCAAGGAGGCACCCTAGAAACGGTGGGGACCTCCCAAGGTTGTTTTTGATAATTTTGAATTCAAATTTGAAGTCTGAGATTCCAAGTTACCTTCAGATACCTACTCCTTGGCATTTAATGTCTATACATCAAAAAATTAGGGGGCTCATTACCCCTCCTCCATCCTCCTTGGTAGCTGCTACGAACGCTTACCCCTGGTCCCGTGCACACTGGCCGTAGAGCAGTGAAAGTAACCAGTCCGCTAGCTCTAGTTAGTAAGCGTTTGTATGAGGACGCGACAATTGGGGGCTTAACTTGAAGGCCCTCAGAGGCAAGATCTGAACGAAATTCGAATTATCCACATGTTTTTCTTTCTTAAAAAGTCAATTAATGAACATCATAGGAATGATGCAATTGGAAGAGTTCACACTATGCCCATCAATTGAGAGGTCAAGGAAATCTAATATTATTTTTCTTTTGTAAACTTTTTGGCATTTTTCACCATTGCAAGGTCACTATTCGCACAAAGAAAATTTCTTCATAGATTTTTTTTGTTTTCTTTCAAGGGTGTTTTATTTAAATGAAAGTAAACATCTTTGTTGTTGGTGATTTTTTGATTGCAATAAGTATATACGTGGCAATTATACTCCAAAGTGAAAATGTTAAGATTTTGTGATGTTTTTTGAGTAATAATACGTTACAATATTGCAATTTAAGAGATAAACTTTTATCCGAAAATCATTTAGGGATTTATATCCAACTAAGGCAAGTCGCTCGAACACCATTCATATTTCACATTGGCAAGCTCATTGGAGAGTAGCCAAGGGAATTGATTTCGAAGATTGTGCAAATTTATAAGAAATTCGACCAATTGAAATTATAAATTATGAATTTTATCTTGAATTGGTTATGAATATTAATCCCTTAACGTCCTCAATGTCAAAAAACAACATTTTGGATGAAGGGCAAAAACTATGACAAGCCATAACTTCTTCATTAAAACTCCCTTTTGTATAAAATCACTTGAGTTGTGTCACAAATCAAGTCTCATTTTGTTGTAAGAATTGAAGGTCCGTACAATAAAATATGAATAAATGGCATGCATTTTAATGAAAGCAACTTTTGTTTTTGGGTTTTCAAACATTTGGCATGTTTTTTTGTTGGAAGCCAATTCTGCAAGATCAAAAATAGTTCTACTATGATTTTTTATACATAAGTGTGATCTTTAAATGCATCCAAAAACTTTGAAGTTGGAAGATTTTTGATTTGCATAACTTTGAAATTGAATCTGCAATGATGTTCCTAAAATGAAAAAGGTGAAGAAATGAATGAGTTTTGAGGAGCTACATCTCCTTTGTCCATCGTTAAATTTTGACTTTATTTTTCGGGATAGATCTAATTATAGTCTAGTTTTAGTGGAATCGAAGATGTATTGAAGATAAGGCATGGATTTGAGTGCAAAGGGTCTAAATTGGACTATTATTTCTTTATAAAATGTTTGATCATTTTCATCATTACAAGGCTATTATTTCAGCCATGATGTTCTTTGATGAAGTTTTTTGGTACATTAGGGTCTTTGAAATGAAAATGAATAGCTTCCTAGCTGGCGATCTTTTGATAATTTTATGTTGGTTGTATTTTCATTTCAAAGTGAAAACTAGCTACTAGGACAACTTGTCGAATTTGAATCTACAAGTTTCTAATTATTAGTGTATTACCCAAGAGTGAAGTTTTGAAATACTAAGTTAACACACTTTTATCACCACCAAATATTGTTCAATATTTGTTCTTATATTTATCCTAATGACGATGCACCTTTTTAACATGCTCTATAGGAAAATTCATGCATAACATAGTTCATTCTTACAAATAACAAACTTAACTTACCAAATATATCGAACATTTAAATCAAGTGCTATGAAGTTCAATAATAAGATAAGCTCGATGATGGAAAAGGAATGAATGAGTGACAAACACCCTTGAATCAAGCACGATCACGCTAATAAGTAAATATGATCATAATAAATACAACCAACTTACCAAACATCAATTAAGTAACTACAGAACTAATATAATGATAATTAATATGTTTGAGAAGAATCAAATCAACTTACTATATGTGTGGGCATACTAAAAATGATGTAGTGTGTATTTAGGAAAAACCAAGTCAATATGCAATTGGGCATAATTCAATGAACAATCAATATTTGAAACAAATAAAAAGAAGTTGTAAAGTGATGAAGCAGATGAAGGTGGGAGTGGATAAACACACAAGCGGATGAAGTGGACGAAGTGGAAAGCCAAATGAGCATAAAATGAATGAACCGGGAAGTAGATGGAGCACGAGCAAACTGAAGCACGAAGTATATGAAGCGGATAGCGAAAGAAGCATAAAGCAACGTGGAAGTGGATAAAGTCGGAAGCAAATGAACATGGAAGTGGATGATGTATCAAGCGGCAAATGGATGAAAATAATAAAGCAAATAAATCATAAAGGAGATAGAAACAAAAAGTGGATGAATAGAGAACTTAATGAAGCTGGAAGGAAGAAGTAAATGAAAGAAGAAAAATAGTTAGAATTTAAATGGGAATGTGATAGGAACAAGATTAGGGATTTGACATGGGGCTGCATAGATTTCTAGGGAACACGGAACCCCTCTCTAGGCTACCATAGTTTTTGTAGCTTGTTTCGTACACTAAACATTATCATCTCGTAATCCTTTAAGTTCCATGAGTCAAGTTTTGGTCCACACAATTTATAACAAGCCTACTACAAGTTTGTACGGTTGGGATTTGAATAGTTTATATTTAATTTCATCGATGTGACTTTTTTCAAAATATAGGGGTTAATAGTAAAACTCGTAGGTGTACCAATAATTTATAAGTTTAACCCCTAAATGTCCTTAGGGTATTTTTAGCCAAAAACTCATTTTCAAAAAAAATGATATAGATGAAAATAAAGATAAGCTATTCAAATCCCAACCGTACAAACTTGTAATAAACTTGTAGTAGATCATGTGGACCAAAACTTGACTCATGGGACCTCATAGATTGCGAGATCACAACATATTAGTGCGCAAGACAAGCTACAAAATAACATAATTTCCACTTTGAAGTGAAAATACTACCAACATGAAATTTGCAATCAAAAAATCAACAACTAGAAAGTTATTCATCTTCATCTCAAAAAAACTCTTGTACCAAAAAAATTCATCAAAAAAAAAATCTTGGCTCAAATAGTAGCCTTGTAGTCGTGAAAGTTGCCAAAAATTTTACAAAGGAAAAATAGTCCAAAACTAGACCCTCGCACTCAAATCCATGCCTTTTCTTCAATATATCCTGGATTGGGTCAAGGTTTCTACCACTAAAAAAAGACTATAATTGGAATCCATCCCAAAAAATAAAGTCAAAATCTAACGGTGGATGAAGGAGATCTAGCTCTTCAAAAATCATCCATTTTTTCACTTTTTTCATCATAGAAACATCATTGCAAAGCCAATACCAAAGTTATTTAGATCAAAAAACTTCCAACTACGAAGTTGTTGGGATGCATCTAAATATCAAACCTATGAAAAAAATTTCATGAAAATCTATTTTTGATTTCACATAATTGGCTAGCAATGGTAAAACATGCCAAATGTTTGAAAACCCAAAAACAAACGCTGCCTTCACTAAAATCCATGCCATTTATCCATACTTCATTTTATGAGTCTGCAATTTTTACCACATAAACTAGACTTGATTTGTGACCTAACCCAAGTGATTACGTCAAAAACGGAGTTTGGATGAAGAAGTTATGGCTCTTCAAAGTTTCTGCCCTTCATCCAAAATGTCGTTTTTCGACACTAGGGACGTTTAGGGGTTAAGATATAATAAAACCATGAGTATATCAAATTCAGAAACTATAATGTACCTCCTATTTCAATTGGCGTAGGAAGGGGGTATGTGGATTTTGAGCCACTTAGATTATGCCTTTTGGTGCTTTTGTCATGTTATAAGGTCAAACCCAATACGAAACGGTGATGATTCTTAATAAAAATAAATAAATAATATATATGTTTGCAAATTCGATTGGCGCAATTGGCCGGTTGGAAGGAGTTGCTGATTATCCATCATTGGTTGGAGGAAGAGGAAAACATGATAGGAAGAAGGAACACTATGGGACAAGGAAAGAAATCGTAAAAACCCATGGGCAAGGATGCAATAGAATTTGAGGGAGCCTCACACCCGTGAGGTCCCTCCCATAACCTCACAGGGATCCCTGTGAGGCATCCCTATGAGGCTCCCTGTGAGGCTTGTTTTCCGGGCTGCCCGTGGGTTTTTACGCCGGGGGAGGCCCTTTTGAGAGGGGCTCCCGTGATGGGAGGATCCTCCTCGTCGGGCCTCCCGGCCCTCCTTGTCGGGTCCTCCCATCACGGGAGCCCCTCTCAAAAGGGCCTCCCCCTGTACATCAAGTACAAAGGGTGCAAAAAGGGGAATGGGAGCCCAATGGAAGGGCAAAACAAATGAGAATGGAGAATGGAACGGGGGCCACTTGCGGGTGAGTCATCGTTCCCCCACTTGACTGGTCACTGCTCCCCCGGGACCCAGCCCAGCGTCCACCACCACCGTTGCCCCACCCACCTGCCAGTCTCGCCGGTTCCCGCGGGCCCCGGGAACGGCGCACTCCCCCGTTCCCTCATCCTGTGGAGAGTGACGGAGCCTGGCCCTTGTGTGGCGGGCTGCTCTCAGTATCCATTCTGTTGCAGATGCTGGGCCAGCTATGGTGGAGCTTGTGCTGCTGCGCCATGGCCTTGTTTTAGTCACCCTCTAACCCTAACTGGCTATGGAGGTGGCGATGCTTGAGAGCGCGGTCTGGCTTTGGGGCTTCATTGTCAGGTGAGCATCTAGGTCGTAGCGATGGAGCCGGAGATGGAGTACGGGGGCGCTATGGAGATGGGCGATTTCATGGCCGAGAACGACGATGCGGAGGGTCTCATGGGCATGCAGGAGGAGGAGATGAGCGACGAGGAGATGGACGTGGAGGAGCTCGAGAAGCGCATGTGGAGGGACCGCATGCGCCTCAAGCGCATGAAGGAGCTCCAGAAGGAGCGCGACGATGGGGGGATTCCTTCTCGTGGTGCGCACAGCAGCCACGGTCCTGGCGGCACCAAGCAGCACAAGCAGAGCCAGGAGCAGGCGCGCCGCAAGAAGATGAGCCGCGCGCAGGACGGGATTCTCAAGTACATGCTTAAGATGATGGAGGTCTGTCAGGCGCAAGGGTTTGTTTACGGAATCATTCCTGAGAAAGGGAAGCCTGTGAGCGGCGCCTCCGACAACATCCGCGCGTGGTGGAAGGAAAAAGTGCGCTTCGATCGCAATGGCCCGGCGGCGATCGCGAAATATCAAGCAGATCACGCCTTACCGGGCAAGCCTAAAGGTAACATAAGCACGGCTCCTACTCCTCACACTCTGCAGGAGCTTCAGGATACGACGTTAGGCTCTCTGTTGAGCGCGCTCATGCAGCATTGCGACCCGCCGCAGCGGCGTTACCCGCTGGAGAAAGGCGTGCCGCCCCCGTGGTGGCCGACAGGCGACGAGGAGTGGTGGCCACAGCTAGGGCTGCCGAAAGGGCAAGGCGCGCCACCGTACAAGAAGCCGCATGACCTGAAGAAGGCGTGGAAGGTTGGCGTGCTCACGGCCGTGATTAAGCACATGTCGCCGGACATTGCCAAGATTCGCAAGCTCGTTCGCCAGTCGAAATGCTTACAGGATAAGATGACGGCTAAGGAGAGCGCTACATGGTTATCGGTTCTGAATCAGGAGGAGGGAATAGCCCGGCAGCAAAGCGGTGCAGGAGGGAGCGCGGGCACGCCCGGGGGCCAGAATGGCGCGAGCCTGGCCGGTTGCCACGGGCTCAACGAGTTCGACGTCGATGGCGTCGACGACGAGTCCCCGCCAGGACTTTCTAACAGCGATCAGGGTCAGGATGTGGACACAGACGACTACGAGCCCTTCCGACCTGCGTTCTCCGCGGCCAAGAACGCCACGGACCGAGACTCAGACTCCCTAGACTCCGAGTTCGACAAATCCTCGCTCAGATTACAAGACGGAGACGTAGTGGAACGCAGAAAGCGCTCTGCAGGAGAGGCACAGAGCACCGAGCAACGAGTCTACATGTGCCCTTATCCGAATTGCAAGCACAGCGAGTGGCGAAACGCCTTCGTAGACCGAGAGCTTCGTAACATGCACCAATCTTCCTGCATGTTCCGGCCCATTGCCGCGCCCAGCACCACTGTCTTCTCCCGAACACACCCCGGCACACCTCAAGTCCAGGGCCTGTTCCAAGTCGCCACTCCAACAACCCTTCAAGGTGGATACACTCCCCTCCCCCTCCCCGCTCCCATGCAGAACGATCATCACCCGCTCAACGATCTGTTCGCTGGCCTCTACGGGCATCCCACAATGGAGAATGCATCCCACCACGAGCTTCTACCACCCGAGAGCAACATGGTGAATCATCATCAACAACAACAACAACAACAACCATCAGAGCATCTTGTGCAGGCGGAAGAGAACATGTTTGGACAAAGCACGTTCGGGGAAGGGCCAAATGTTAGTATGGAAAATAGTATACCATCGGTGAAGGGTGATGGAATGGGTGGTGGTGGTGGCGGTGGTGGATTCGAGCCTTCGGACTACAACTTTAGCGCCTCCTTTGACTTAGGAATTGAGGCCCCGGTGCCACTGGGGCCGTCGGTAGAATTTGACGATGACCTCATATGGTACTTCGGTGCATAGAAGACATGCACTCAAGTCACAACAACGAACGTTATGGAAGCTGGAGTGAGGGACTAGATTGAAATTTAGCACGTCATAATGTATATCGGTAGCAAGTGCTGCTGCTGCTTTAACTCTGGGGTTGCTGCTGCTGCTGCTGTTCTTCTCGACCACACGCACCGGCTGGACCGTCGGTGGATGCACACAACGACGAAGAAGACGAAGATTATTTTATATCATCATCATCATCATCTCGAGAAGAAGAGGATGAGTTGAGAAGAAAAGTGAAAGTGGGCGACTCTTTCTACATTGGCATCTGTGTTGAGAGAGAGTTTCCTGTATGATACCATCACCATCATCATCATCCGGAGTCAGCCTGCCCTGCTCGCATTCTTGTACTATATAAATCATCACCATTGGTATCTCGTGAACATTGGAGAGAGCAATTGCGGGCCTCAGTTCCAATAGCTGGAAAACGACTTGTTCTCCGATGTGGCTGCTGCAATAGAATCCTGCATCCTCTAGCAGGCAGCCTTTAGTGGGATGTAACATATTCTCCTATTTAATGCAAACCGTGGGTGCTTCTTCATCAATATTTTTGACGCTTTGCTAACCTTATTCAATACTTTCATGTGTGTTCTCGTCTCCATCAGACACCGGATGACTGCATGATTACGTTTTCGAGGTACGGGACTCCGTTGCTTTATATGTGGCTTCGTTACTGACTGGATAACATGCGAAGTTCCATTTTGGCATGTTCTCTTCGCACATTTGACGTTCTGGGGTGGTGAGGATGACATCGGTACTTCGCTCTTGAAATCCATGAATTAAACGGTATGGCTTCGTTATCTGTAGGCGCTGTAATTTTTATTGATTGCAGGAACGTGAACTGTGTTATAGATCAGGTCATGAATCGATTAGTTTCAGAAGGTGAAATCTGCTTATTTGATGTATATCTTCTTTCGCGGATGGGGGTTCTTTGCTATTTTCGTGAAGTTTCCTTACAGTCGTCATTACACTGAGTTCCTATAGTAGTTAGATCCAGCGTCGTTACAGGTGGCATGCTCTGAGCCACGTAACACTGATCAGATGGGGGTTTTGAGTGTAATTCCATTTGCTTCTTATTTGGGTGCTTGTTTCTTCGAGAAAAAGAATATTGGAACAGAGTTTCTATGGGGCAGCGAAGAAGAAGCTTATATAGATTATAGATTATACCAATGCCTTTTGAGTCGGTTATTTGTTCTGAAAAACCTGAGTTTTTGGTTGAGTGACGAACGAATAGAATGGGATAAAATTCTTCTCATTCGGATCTATGATACACTTAGAAATATATTGCTCAGGCCAAGTGAGTTTTGCATTCTTTTCACAGTGTTGCTTGAATTTGTTCAGGTTTAGGAAGTTGAAGTATCAACTAAAGAAGTTTTCGTGAGGCAAGATTCTTGTTGATTCTTGTTGAAGCACGGAGAGTTTCACTTGATTCCCGTCAAGAAAATGATCATTGTAAGGAAATCAAATTGGGCCTTACATCCACTGAATGGGATTTCATTGGTTCGCTGAGGCACACCACACACTTCAACTAGAAGAATACAGATATAGAAAACTAAATTATAGTTGTAGTAAAGTACAGTTTCCAATTTGACTTTCATCTCAAGAAACCTAGGCTTTAGAAATCTGAGAAAAAGCCTTGGCAGTAGAGTTACCTAATTGCATCATACATCTAATAATTTTTTAACGTGCATGTGGCCTTTATCTGAGGGCAAATTTTCACAAGTGTAGAGCATGCCCTATCTTCAAGCTTCAACAAGTTAAGTCATGTGTATTTAAATAGGATAAGGTACATGGTTTCAGGAAGATGTTTTTACTGTAGTCAATTTTACAAAATTTAATCACTGGTTAACCCTTTTTGTGAATCTACTTATTACTCGATGCAAAACTTGTGCGTTGGAGTCTTTTGATCAGTCTTATGAGGAATTTTGAAGTATGAAATGACTTTTTTTTTAAATGATGAAAAAACTCTACAACCTGCAAAAGGTGTCAATTTCATACGAGCTAAATGTAGTAAATAAGGAGCAGACCAAACCCCAAACGTCTCGTTTTGGACTCTTTTTGAAATTAGGGGTTAACTTCTGAATATGATTTCAATAACTGTGCAATTTTATGACCTTCGGTGACGTATTAGTAATCCTTACTAGTATATACATGTGTCCTCTAGACACGCCAAAAAAAAGAGTATTTGATTAAAATTTGTGAGTAAGATCCCCCTTGTGGCCTATTCCTAGTTCCCTCGTTGATGGTCCCCTTGCTTTAAAAATTTACAACATGTTCTCCGTTCCCTTCTTCTAAGTTCCCCATGCTTTTTAAAATTTATAGCATGTCCTCGGTTCCCTCGTTCCCTTGTTCCCTGTTCCCCCTTTTTCTCATTCTTTGTTTTTTTGTTAATGGTTCCTTATCTCTAAACTTCTGTTCCCGGATCTCATCATTTGTTCCTAGTTTCCCGTCCCCCGACTCTCCTTGATTTCCATCATTCGTTCCAAGTCCCCATCATTCATTGTCGGTTCCCTTGTTAATGGTCCCCCTGCTTTTTAAGATTTATGGCATGTCCTCCATGTTCCTTGTTCCCAATTCCCCACTCCCCTTCTTGATTTCCAACATTCGTTCCTAGTTTCCATAATTTGTCATGATTCTCATTATTTATTTGTAATTCCCATCCTTCGTTCCGACTTCTGATCCTTTGTTCCCCGTGCCTAATTCCCCTATGATGTTCAATTGTTTTCCTGTTCACTCCTTTTTTGCTCTCATCTTCATACTCTATATTCCTTGTTCCTTTGACTCCTTATAATATTGAGATCTAAAAAACTCTTGGTTACAAACGAATACTACTTACGGAAACCCTTCAAAATCTTTAAAACTTTTCAGGTTGTGTATACATGACCAAATGATGATGACCATGCATACAGACAAATTGTATATGTTTATATATAGAGACAAGTCCTAACCCGTGTCCTTCGGACACGGACATCAAAAAGGTAAGATCGAAATTTATGAAAACATGTAAAAAATCCAGACCTAGGTATAAAAAATAATTATACCCTATTGAGAATCCTCCAACTACGTATTTCTTTTTATACTTGAGTTTAAATTTTTAGTTTTTTACGTGTTTTAAAAAAAAAATTGATCGGCCCTTTTTGATGTCCTAATCCGAAGGATATAGGTTAGGACTTCTATATACCGATGTCCTTTGGACAAAAAATAAAATAAAAATAGTATTCAGTTAATTGGTGAGTAAGTTCCCTTCGTCCCATGGGTAAGCACTTTATTTGGTGCTCTTCAAAAACTACATCCTATCCTCGGTTCCCTCGTAAATGGTCTTCCTACTTTTTAAGATTTATAGCATGTCCTACGTTCCCTTTTTCTGGGTTACCCATGCTTTGGCCCGTTCCCCGTTCTCATCATTTTCTTTTGTGTTTCGACAACTTTCCTTTTTGGTTTCCGTCATTTGTTCCTAGTTTCCATCACTTGTATGTAGTTCCCATCATTCGTTCTTGGTTCTCGTTATTTGTTAGTAGTTCTCATCCTCCTTTCGTAATTCTTATCCTTTAATCTCGATTCCTGGTTCCCCTCTGATATTCCCTTGATCTCCCCTCAAGTGACTCTTTCTTTGCTCCCATTTTTATGTTCCATATTCCTTGTCTCTTTAACTCCTTGTATTTTTATTATTGGGATCTAATAAACTCTTAATAACAACCACATACCATTTGGAGAACTCTTCAAAATATTTAGAACAGTTACTCTTCATGTCGTGTATACATGACCAACTGATAACGGCCATGACCATGCATGTCTTTGATTAATTTCTCCCCCTCATCCCGATGGATGAGATTTTTATTTGGTGCTCCTCAAGAACTGACCCCTATCCTTGATTCTCTCGTTGATTGTATCTCCTTGCTTTATAAGAATTTTAGGATATCCTTCATTCATGGATCCTTACTTCCCAGCTGTCTTCTGTTCTATTCTGGTTCCCCAATCACTCCCAACCTCTAATTTCCCATTCGTGGTTTCCATCCTTTGTTCCCGATTCTGGCTCCCCCATCCGGCCATCCCCCAATTTCCCTTCCTGGTTTCATCATTTGTTCCCGATTTCCATAATTTGTTCTCAGTTCCTATCATACATTGACATGTGGTTCTCATTATTTGTTTTTGTTCCCATTCTCCGTGCCCATTCCTAGTTCTTGTTCCATGTTCCATTAATCTCCTCTTTACTCCTTATTTTGCTCCATTTTACATGTTCCACATTCCTTGTCCCTTCGACTCTTGTGATGTTAATGAGATTTAATAAATTCTTAATAACAATCAAGTACTACCTACGAAAATCCTTCAAAATCTTTAAAACTCTTCATACAGTGTATACTCTCATGGGCAAACCACCCTACTACCGGGAATGATCACCAAGAGCAAACAGAGAAAACCGGCTGCATCAGGTCGGCCAACCTGCAAATGATCGCTAGGAGGTAATCGTGTTCTTTTATATATATAGATTTTTTAAAGTTACTTTAACACAACCATAGGAACTTCTATTAATATACTCGTAAATACTCGCTCCCGTTTCCATCTTTTGATCTTGGTTCCTCTCCTTTGTTCACGGATTCCCTTCTCCCAACTCCTGGTCTTGGTTTCCATCATTTGTTCTCAGATCCCATCTTCCGTTCCTAGTTTCTATTCCTCGTTCCGGGTTCCCGGTTCCTAATTCTATATTCTCACGTTTCCAATTCTCTTTCTATATTCCATTGTTTTCTGTTCTTGTCCTTTGCTCCCTCATTCCCGGTTCCGGATCCTTCATATCCTTGTTTCTTGTTCCCCATTCCCGATTCCAATATTTTGTTTCCTATTGTATACTCCCAATCCCATGTTCCTATTGTCAGTTCTCTATCCCGTGTTCTTTTAGTACTAGTATATACTCGTGTCCTCGAGATACACAAGAAAAAAGAGATTATCTGATTAATTTGTCAGTAAGGTCCCCCTCATTCCGATGGGTGAGCTCTTTATTTAGTGCTCTCTAAAAACCATCGCCTATCCTCGATTCCTTCGTTGATGGTCAATTGGCTTTTCAAGATTTATAGCATGTCCTCGGTTCCCTTGTTCCCTTGTTTCCATTTCCTCGTCCTCTGTTTTCGTTCCACATTCTCCATTTCCTCCTTAATGGTTCCCTATCTCCAAACTCTATTCATGATTCCCTCTTTTTCAACTCTTCTTTTTGGTTCCCATCATTTGTTCTTAGTTCCTATCATTCGTTCCTGGATCTCATTATTTGTGTCTTGGTTGTAGAGTTGTGGAAAACAATCGGATCACAAATTAGGTGAACGGATTTGAAGATTGAGTTTTAAAGTATTTATGATTTCAAGAATACTGGAAATTATTATTTGTATGAGTGTGGCAACGACGCCTCGGCATACTAGTAATTATGAAAGGAAAAAACAATCATGAAACACTAGATTGAGTTTCACATGATTGGCTTGCATATCCGGGAACATGCCCCATGATTGAGATACCAAAAACAAGAAATTCTTTTTTATATAATGCATTCCGTAAATTCATGCTTCATTGTATGGGTTAGTAATTGTTATCACACTTTCTAGACTTGACTTGGGACTCAATCCAAGTGATTTTCTCCAATATGGACTTTGTATGAAAAAGTTATGACTCTTCAGAATTGTTGCTGGTCAACCAAAATGTTGTTTTTTTAATATTTAACCTTTTTAAGGGTTGAATGGTTGGTCCTACAAGGTTGTAACTTTTGTATGACTTAAATTCATCAAATCCATAAGACTTCACAATCAACCCATACTTGACACACTACAAAGTGTCATGCATTTGGAATACTAGAAGCGACTGATTCAGATAGATAGAAACTCCGGTCCCTTTCTAAGGGGCCGGCGTGAATGAAGTGTCCGTTCGTAATGCTAATATCCGGATGGCCACCGGACAAGGGGAAATTGGAACAATACTACTTCCCCCCTCGAGGGTGGACGTGACTAATTCAAATTAGTGTCTAGCTTCAAGACCATACAAACCGTCGAATGCAATTCTCAACACATTCAAGAAGAAGAAGACCTTGAGTTCCCTTTGACAAATTTTCGTTGCCTTTTCAGGTGATTGCAGAGATATCAAAGCATGATTGTTATACATATTGCAACCAACTACGGTACACTCACAAGATTTTAACTGAAGGGAGAAGTAGGGAATGTTGAATATTACTTTTTATACTCCACGTAAGGTTGAAAGATATGGGAAGATGTTTCCTACACCAGCACCTTATGTGTGACAAAGATACTTCAAAAAATAGATAATTTATTCATTTTGAAGAGAAACTACCATCGTTTGAATATATAATTGTCTTGCTTATTTAAGGACTTGGTTGAAGCAAATTCTCCTGAAGTGGCGTATAAATCTCAATTATTAAGTTTGAGAAGATCTCTATCTTTCTTAAAATTATGGTGTTCAGGGATTGATTTCAGAAGATGACTTTCACATTCCAACAAAAGTTCAACTTCATAGCTTGATATCAACTTCACATTGAGTTGTTTTTCCTTAATGCCTACGGACCGAATGTAGAAAATCTACATTTTGGATGGAAGGTAGCAACTCTCAAGAGCCATAACTTCTACATCCACGTTCGTTTTGGATGAAATCACTTGGGTTTGGTCACAAATCAAGTTCAGTTAGTGTGGTGAAAATCGCACACCCATACAATAAATTCAGAATTAATGGCTTGTATTTTACAGTAGGCAACTCTTGTTTCTAAGTTTCCAAGCATGGGGCATGTTTTATCATTGCAAGCCAATTATTTGAAATCCAAAACAGTTTTTCATGATTTTTTTAATATATTTTTTATTTAAAAAAATAAATAAATTATGATCATGATCTTAAGGTGGTTCTTGACATAGTTGGAAGTTTAGTTGATGATTACTTTTCGGCAAAGGTGCTATTGAGATGAATGTGATCAACTTTCTAGTCGGTGATTTTTTCATTGCAATAGGAATATTGGTAGCAATTCCACCTCAAAGTGAAAATGATGAAATTTTGCAATTCGTTTTTTGTATTTAGACGTTATGATTTCCCGTTCTTAAGGCGTTATGACTCAATTTTTGGTTGACATGACCCACAACAAGTCTAATGCAAGTTTGTACAATTGAGATCTTGATAGCTTATCTTCAATTTTCTAACATGACTCTTCTTTTTTTAAGTAAGTTTTCTGGCTGAAAATAGGCACGGACGGTAAAGAAAACATATAATGCTTCCTTCCCAGAAAGATTCATAATAAAATAAAATAGAAACCGTAGAATTAATGCAAGGATGAGACACTTATTATGGAAGGCAAGAAAGACACTAATCTTTGTAGTGCGACAGAGGAAGTAAGAAATCGAAGCCGTACCATCAATTCTTGACTTATCTATCTGTCTATGAAAAGAGAGGTGATTAGTGCAAAGAAAGCATCAATGATTGGGTACGAAAAGAAACTCCTCGCTCGAGAGACGATGAAATGAAGAGGCGAATGATGAAATCATAATTCGCCATAAGTTGGAAGAAGTCAGATGATGAAGAGAGTGAGTGAGTGTAGTAGTCTGAGTGTACTTCCGTTCCGTTCCGAAGCTGTCACTGCAGGCCAGGTCGCCGTCATTTCAATGTCATGTTCAATGCAAGCAATGAGAAGCCGGCACCTCACCAAGCTCTCGCTCTCATGCTGCCCTGGGACCTCACTCCATCGCCAATCAACTGCCATAGCTTAGCTTGGAATCAAATTTTAACTAGCTTTTAATAATTTGCTCTTGTGAATGCAACTTCCAGTTTCGCATGCAATCACACACAGCCTCGCACCATCACAGTCACCACTTACAACTTGTTTATTTCACCTCATGGCAATTTGTGTTGCAGGTGCTCGTACAGCACGCATATTACAAACTAAGCTATCAACTGATAGATGATGATGATGATGATGAATAAGGTAGACGTATTCATTTGGAGATCCATCAGTTGATTGACCCGTCTCTCAGTTGGATGATTGTGAAAAAGTGTGAAATTTCCACTAAGTTGAATGACTCGGATGTTCATAAGCTTAGTGGAATGAGCTATTTGTGGTGGAAATTGCACACATTCAAGAATTGTTGATTAGTGTTGCAAATGTTTTCTGCAATCTAGAACACGTCACTTTAGTTTAGTGTGTCATAACAGTAATCTCCAAAATGTGAAAGCATGAAATATTCTTTGAACAGGAAGAACATATTAGTGTTGGTGGAATTGATGACTTACAAACAAAGAGCATCGATCGCAATGGTGAATGGAGATTGAACAGTAAATAGTGTAATGTTTGACTTTTAGTGAATAATAAACACTAATCCTCAAACAATTGTAATCAACAAGTCGTGTGTAGTGCATTTATTCAAGTTGAATCTTGCATAAATAAGTTGATTACTTTTGAGGACCATTTCTGATTCTGATAGTTTTGTTTGGAAGAACCTCCTTATTGAAGGTCATTTTTTTGCAGACTAGCGTAGAAAACACTTGCTACATTTTGAACCAAAATCTAGAGTGCCACTAAACCCCACATATATGCATTTAGATTGACACAACAATTGGAAATTTAGCTTTGACACAGAAGAGTAGATTGTTCAAGACAAAGTTACATCAAGCGATGAGAGATTTTATAGCAAGGGATTATATCTGCAACTTCAAGTGACCATACATACATACAAGTGTAAACAACCAAACACCTTACAGCCACATAGCGGGTGGACCATTACCTTCAGCCCATTGCCTTGAAGAAATTCCATAATGTCTCAGTATGAACATCTCTATAACTTTCTTTCATCCTTCAATAGCTTGTTATCTAGTTGTTTTCTTGCGAGCTCTGAATTGTTGGGTTTGGAATTTACAACTAGTCCTGGTCCTCACCTTTGATAGAGTTCTGGTGCACATGGCAATTGTTTGAGGTAGCGATTCACTTCCTTTCAAATCTAATGATGAAGATCAGTTGTGGTAAAACAATGATCCATGCAACTGCTCATCGAATTCGTGCTATTCTCAAAGTTTGATTGTTTTCATCCGGAAACGAGACTTTTACTGCAACCCTGAGTCTGAAATAACGCCTGGGTATCAGGCGACGAGAGTATCGAGAGAGCTTGTCGTGCTATGTGTACTAGAGAATGGACCTCTCGTGGCACATTCTGCATCGTAAGCAGCCTTAGGGTAAGACCAACATAATGTAACGGGAGAAGCCCGTTATCTAACATTGAATTGCAGAAATAGTTGTATTCTACATAATCAACAGTAAGCTAGGATTCTGCAATTTAACATTCATTTGGAAGAATGCGTACGTTCAGTATTTAACGTCCATCGAAAACTTGGTAATTGAGAAGTTGGTTGATACAAGAAGATATCCAAATTTATTTTGATGTCGGCAAGAATATAGTGTTCAATTCACATATTCTTGTAGGTATGTGTCCGCAAGTCACAACCTCGGTATTGTTACTTTTTGTTCAACCCCTCACAAATAAGACATTTATTATAGATGAGATTCTAGAATGAGGAATAAGTTACTAGAGAGACAAAAGCTCAACAATTTAGATCATTCTTGCAAACTTTTACCATGATTATGTAATCACTTAGGTTGGTTGTCATTCTTATTATCAATGCAATTTCATTGAATACATTTTTTATCTTAGAAGTAATCAAGGTAACATAATTATGTACTATAACTTCATTTTTTGTTTGTATGGCTCATGTTTTTATAGAATTGCTATATTTGACCCTTGAATGCTTAAGCCTATTTTAAGCCAAAAACACATTCTCATAAGAAGTGCCATAAATGGAATTGAAGGTAAGTTATTCATGTCTCAATCATACACTTATGTAGTAGACTTATTGTAAGTTGCATGGGTCAAGACTTTTGTCATAAGGCCTCGTAGATTGCAAGATCATGACGTATTATTACTCAAAAAAGACCACAAAATTTCATCACTTTCACCTCTAAGTGACAATGCTACTTTGAATGTGTGGTGGTTCAATGAATCTAAAAATTGGCTAAGAATTTTCAACTTATAATGCTCAATGAATGTATTTCTTAGAAGTTATTAATATGCCCTTAACTTGGTCCTTTAGCAAATAAGTGAGGGTATGTTTGCACGTAGAGATATAAGTGGTGGTAATGAGAATGTGAGCAGTAATATGACTTAAATCAAAGAGTGTATAAATTTTTGACACACTCTCTACCACCACACAAAATGTGCAAATAGACCTTAACCCCTAAAGCTACAAAAGCTTTTTCCAACACTTTACCCCTACGACCGCCCTCTTTCAAGCAAGCTAAGATTTTTTTACTTTGTAGTGGAATTTTCTGGATTGTAATTGTAGTATCTGGTGTCAAACTTGTTCATGATCATATACATCAAATCTCAAACTAAAACTCCACACAATTTGTGAGATCGTATGTTCAAAGTTGAAAAAAGAAAATTTTTTGCCTCGTAGTAAGAAGGAATATCAGATTTTTGGGGCCCAAAAAAATCGTTTCAAAAACAAATTTGATCTTAGCCTCTTCAAATCCTTGTTCTTAGGCAAGTAAGTTACATGTTCATATAGTTCTTACCCTATATTACTAGAGAAAAGCTTGATTTTCCGCATGAGGGTATGCTGAAACTCAAATACAAAGGCCTATTTTTGACAGCAAAAAGAGCTTCTAAGGAATTATCATGTAGCAAATCCAAACAGAAACAAAATTCCTTGGTACCTTCTTTATACATACCAAAAACACAAAAAGAAAAAGAAAAAAGAAAGAAAGAGATGAAGAAATTAAAATCTCAAATTTTGGTGAATTTTCAAAGTTACTACGATCTAATTGTTTTGGGTAGAATTTTGAGAATATACAGGGATACATTGCACTTTTGGACACATATGGGCATGCCCTAATGGTATTCCCAAACTTTGAGAATGAATATCTCCTAAAACTTGGGGAATTTGAAGTATGAATGGTCTTGCTCAAAAGGTATGAGAAAATTATAGGATTTGCGAAAGGTCAAAACTTCATACGATCTAAATATAGTAATCGAGAGGTTAACCAAAGTCAAAATGGCCATATTTTGGCGTTAGGGGTTACCACTGTGAGAAAGCAACTTTCAAACAATGTTGCAGTGGAAAAGTGTGCAATCTCCACTAGGCTCCTCACCAGTATATTCACCAAGAATGTCTCATTCCTTCGAACCTTAGTAAAATGAGACACTTTAGCTTAGCGGAAATTACACACTATATCACAACAACAATTTCAAGTAGTGATGCATGCCAACTTTGACATTTTCAAGTATTCCTTCGGAGGCTTTTTTGAGTGAAATATTTGTCAAAATGTTGAAAATACGAGAATAAGTGGGCATGAAGTAGGGACAAATGAAAGGAGAGGGCGTTGATGGACAGAGCTCGTGCTTGGAATGAGTCTTTCCCAAACTTCGAAGACCACACCACAGCTGCGCTTACCATGACATCATCACCCAGTGTACTGTACAGTCTACACGAAACCCAACATCCATAATCACGACACTGAACAATCCAAAACTTGACCATGAAGGCTGAGAGGCCAAACTTTCGCTCCCCACCAATCATATGGTTGGATTTTCTTGACCTCTTCACTGATGAGCATAGTGTGAATTGTCCCTAAGCGTCGAGTATTGAGTGTAATTTTACACAAACATTTTGTAATTTTCCTACCTCAACATTCACCTACATATTGTAGGTCTACGGTTGTCCACGATAAATGAAATTTGCATGCCTAGGGTGTGAAAACCAAAATTTGCATTAAAAATTACTAGCATTGGAGTTTGACTTTTCAATTTGTTGCACACACACCTTGTAGTATGGTAAACACCCTATAAGAATTGTAGAATATAATATTGATTTTAAGACCTTCATATGGACTCCCATAAACAACCAAAAAACCTCTATGGCTTGTTTTGGTAGTTGGGGTTATTCATCACGCAATAATTTTCATACCATTTTTTAAAAATTATTTTGACAATCAAATTTTAGTTGCGCACAACAAAAGCTCTTGAATTAAACAAGAGCCCCGAACATGAGACTTACATGACGTATCAAGTATGGCAAGTATGGCAAATACTCCCAAACCATAGGATTTGATAATTAGGGTTGTGAGGATATTAATCCCTATATTCGTCAAATATAGTAAAACAACATTTTCAGTTTCAAGCAACACCTTTGAAGAGCCATAATTTCTTCATTCAAGCTTGGTCTTTCATGAAATTATTTGTGTTGGGTCTCGAATCAAGTCTTGTTTGTGTGATGAAAATTGCAGCCTCACACACTAAGGGTCGTTTTCTTAAGTCTCTTCTATCATATCGAACACGTAATTCCACTCAACATTTTAGGATACAATTCTTACTAGTGATGATTTTGGTATTGGATTTACAATCATGTTGTTTTACTAGAAAATTTGAAAAAGTACATGGGTTTCTAAGGAATCTTTTCTCCTTCATTCAACATTGAATTTCAACTTTATTTGTTGGGTTTGATACAAATTTAGATCTAGTTTGTTTTTGTACAAACTTTACTTCCATCCATGATGGGAGGAATACAGGGCATGCATTTTGGTGCAAGGGATCTACTTTTAGACATTTTTTCCCTTCTAGATCTTTAGCAATTTTTATCATTGCAAGGCATTCATCCACAAAAAAACTCTTCTAATGATTTTTTTATTTTTAAAATTTTTATCAAGATGAAAGTAAATAACTTTCTAGTTGGTGATTTATTCATTGGAATAAGTTAATTGGTGGCATATTTACTTCACAATAAAATGATAAAATTTTGTAATTCTTACGTTAATACCTCGCATTCTATGAGGCCTCATCACCCAAAATTTGATCCACATGACATAAGTATACCACAAGATTGTAAGGTTGAGATTGAATATTTTACCTACATTTCCATCTATGATACTTTTTTTGGAAATGTTTCTTTTGGCTAAAATAGGCTGAAAAATATGTATTGAATATTTTTCCTATGCAAGAAAACTACTTACTCAGTTATATTTTTGGACTTATTAACCTCTTAATGCGTCCCGGCTATTTTTAGCCAAAAACACAATTTTGAAAAAGTGTCACAGATGAAAATAAAGGCAAGGTTATTAGATCTCAACCCTGCAAACTTGTAATAGACTTATTGCAGACTATGTGGATCAAAATTTGAGTCACGAGGCCACATAGATTGCGAGTTCATATTGTATGATTACACAAACAGACCAAAAGATTCCATCATTTTCACTTTGAAGTGAAAATGCTACCAAGAAAGGTTACTATCACCAAAATAAGACTTTATTTGAAATTCATTCCAACTAAAAAGTTGAAATCCAGCGGTGGATGAAGGAGAATAGCTCCTCAAAAAACATCCACTTTCATTTTTTTCATTATAGAAACATCTCTGCAAATCTAGTACCAAAAGTATTAGCGTTAAAACAAAAAATAATCCAACTAAAAAGTTGTTGAAATTCATCTTCACATCATGATCATGCAAAATATTCATGAAAGAATAATTTTGGATTTACATAATCGGCTTGAATTGGTAATACATGCCCCATGTTTGAGAGCCTAGAAACAAAAGTTGCCTTCACTAAAATGCATGCCATTAATTTTGATCATGTTGTATGAGTTCGTAATTTCTACCATGCAAAATAGGTTGGATTTGGAACCCAACTAGAGTAATTTCGTCCAAAAATACTTTGGATGAAGAAGCTATAGCCCTTCAAAGTTGTTGCTTGTCATCCTTTGTGTTGATTTGCAACACACTCCGCGTTGAAGGGTTAACAATTAGCTACACATTATTGAAAGTGGTCTCCTAGGTGTTTCTAAAATGGTGCACTAATTTGGCACCCTATAATGTTTGGGATATTTATGTGGCTCTATTGAATGAAAAAGCTATTATGTACCTCTATCATTATACCACTCCATTGCATAGCATTTCCTTTTTCCTTTAGGGTTCCAGGAATAAATATTGACCCAAAACATATTATTACAACATCCAATTAATTTTGGACTCTTGTAAATATTCCTAGTTGCCATAAGAGTGTACACAACCTCGCTAAAACTCTTGAAGTCAAGAAAGGTGAAGTGGTTTTTCTCTATTTTGGGCGACCTAGATGAAGAGGTTTGAAAGTAATATTTTCGCTTTAGATTTTTATCGGGGTCTCTCGAGGGGGAGTTTAGATTTAGTCATTTAAAAAAGTTTGTCAAAATTTGTTCAGTACTAGATTACTACTTAAAGTCCCAAGTGACACAAGTTGAAACCTTCATCAAATTACAAGGCCAACCGTCAAAGTTTTTAAGAGCAAGCTTAAAAGTTTTTCGTCATTGTACATTTAATTATTTTTCTTTTTTCAACTCCCTCTTTGCACAAAACAGATAACCAAAGATTGCTCAAACAAAATTTTGCATAACCTTTGAATGTTAAAATCTCACAAATGATGCAAGTCCAACGGTTGAAACCTTACACAATAACACTGATAATATGTACGTTTGAAATCCTACAGTTGAAAGTATAAAAACACATAGCACGCAAGGTGATAGAAAATAGCAGTTGTTGATTGTGGGGGTGCAAAAAATGGTGAGAGTGTTAGACGTAAAAATGGTCTGGCAACTTCGGAAGCCCTCCCACATGGCACGCCACAGAAATGCAATGGTGGAGCAGCAACCCCGAAACCCTCCGTCGGACCCTGCTGGTTGATGGGGGGCCTGCCCTGCTGTCAAGCGGCCTGAATGAAGGAAGGAAGACGACTGCAGTAAGTAAAGTAACAATGAATTGTAACAATTCAAGTGAGTGGGATCCTGTACTCCTGCCAAAAGCTGCCAAGCAACCTACATGGGTAATTAATTAGTTTGTTTTACTTTTATTAGGGACGCAGCTCAGGCCAGGCCAGGCCAGGGTAGGCCAGGGTGCAGGGCCCAGGGCGCAGGGGATGTCCCTGCCAATATTGTTACTGCAACCAATTAATGTGCTGACCGTCTGCCTCCTACGCAGTGGCGCAGTGCAGTGCAGTGCAGTGGCCCTGCCTTTCAGATTTGCTGCTTTGATTCATGCAAGTACAAGGGCTACTCCACCCCAGTCCGCAGGGGTCTCTTTATTTCTCCCCTACGAGCGTGGCTCGGATGCCAGGCTCGGTGGGGATCAATTTTCTGGCCCTTCCCGTTTCCCCCATTTGGGGCCATTTTTTGAATTTTTTTTTGCAAAATTTGGGGCCTGGGGCCCCGAATTACCCTTCGAAGCCCCCTCTGTGTTCAAATGGGGCCTAAACAAATTAAAAAATAGGGGCAGATTTTACCCCACCCTCCCCACCCCCACCCGAGCCTGGCATCCAAGCCACGCTCGTAGAGGATATTTAGACACTCCCAGTCCGCAGGGGTGCCCAGTGCCCAGCCCCTGGTGATTGTCTTTATACAAGACCAAGATTTTCTTGTTGTAGCCTTACTTGTGCTCTGATGTTGGGATACTGCAGCAGTCATTTGACCCTACCAACACCACCAAAAAGGCTTCCATCTACGAGCTTGGTGCAGTGTGCTCTGCTCTGTTGTCGTAGTTCTTACCCAGCCTACTTCTAGCCTCTTGGTCGGCACTGCAAACAAATATTCTTCACTTAAGCCTTAAACGCCCAAGCAAGCCCGAGGGGCATGATTCCAACAGAATCTTCCATGTAGCTCTCACTGTACTCAACATTTCACTTATATTTTGATGTCAAACTGGTCACCATCCTCTGATGCATTCAAAAAGTGAAATTTCACAATCCAAATCACAATTTGTATGAATGATTTTGTGCTTTGAAAGGATTGTGGTAGGTAGGTTGGGGTTGTACATAACCTTGTAGGAGGTTGCAAGCTCATCATTGATTGGCCCATTCATGATGCCCAAGTTCAAAAAGTGCACTATTCATGATGCCCAAGTCCAAAAGATGTTGTGATCCATTTTTGGGCTCCCGTTTTAGACCCCATGGGCTTTTAAGGGTTAAAGATACCCAATGTGGTATCTCCCAAACGACGAGGTCCAAGAACCCCACACCATAGTTGAGTGGACTATGTTGGTGAGCACCATGCCCGCACGGGAAATAGAAACCACAACCTCCTCACTGAGGGCCATGAGCTCTAATCACCAAGCCAAGGCTTGTGATGCTTCTGTGGAATACTATAGTTACTTGTTTGTGGGCAAACACATTGATTCATAGCAAATTCATAACAGATTAGTTACTGCTCTCCCCTATGTTGAAAGTCCTACTGACTTCTTCTTCATGTAACTGGAAGCTATCAATCACCGTTAAAAGGGATTTACAAAAAAGAATCACAATTTCCGCATAGAGGCAACAATGGGCCTAGAGGCTACAATGGGCCTAGAGGCAACACATTCCAAATTGGGCAATTCGTGGAGTAACATGAAGATGTTCTACATACCCTTTAATTTGGGCTTTTCTTCATGATTTCTTTTAATTCGAATCCAAAAATGTATTTTGCAAAGTAGATGTCCTAAATTTGGCAAATACAATTATTTTTTACATACTTTAATTTAAAAGTAATCATCCGTTTGAAATAATTTTAAGAAGAAAATGTTGAAGGATTATAACATGACGTGTTTTATGCTTGCCAATCTAACTTTTTCACAACAAAATTAGATGCTGACGCTTACCAGTTAGACAGTACCGTACAAACTCACTCACATGATCGAACAGCTAGCCAATTACCATTGTGTGTAACCAATATGCTATTTTGAAAACTGAGTGAGCATCCTCCTCTGTCAAATTCTTCCAGAAATTTTCTATCCTTTTTTTCTCGTACTAATCTCACTTTTCGGAGTATCATGCAGGTATGGCCTTCGTGAGCATTCGAAGACAAACTCATAAATCTCTAAACAAACACAACAATGCTTTGCATCAATTGTTAAATGTCTCTTGAACTTGACTATGTTCAAGATACTAGCTTTTGTATACTATTGTAAGTGGCTCAAAAATCGCTCAAATTTCGATTTGGTTAGCTCAATGAAAATAGCAAAGTAAATTTATTTTGATAGATGTGCAAAGTGTTTAGAAGTTGTACCAATCGGAACCATTAATTTTGGATGGAAATTGAATTAGTTATGAATTTTGAGAAGTGGAACCCATAGATGTACCCAAAACCTTCCTACCTAAAATGTACACCATGAGTGCATCAAAAATCCAAAGCTAAAATTTACTTCCTTGCTTGAGTAGGCCAAGTGAGGAGTTTAAAGTTGTGTGAGTTATGAGCTACCTACCATATATGCCACATACGACTAAATTCGGACTCATTCATATAATCTAGATTGGAAAAAGTAGTTTCTACAATTATGTGAAATGGTTAGCATGCTAATTGAAAATCTACCTGGGGGGATTTGAGTATCTTAAACTAAGTTCTTATCTTGTTCACAAAACCATGGGAGGAATTTCCAATGTGTTACTTTTGGACTAGAAGTAGTCCATAAGTAGTTAAATGTGCCATATGTATGATAGTCTCACCTGTCATGACCTCCATGCATATATCCAAGGGTAGTCAAACAATCACTACAATCACGGTGTCCTTCATAGGTTTGGAGTTCTACTTCTATAAATGAACAATTTCATTTGTATATAAAAAACTTCTATAGGTTTGTTGCATCATAAAAACTAGTTCAAGGGCCTTTGTGCATACAATATATTTGTATGCTAAAGTATAGCACACTAAATCATTGCCAATGTACTAACATATTTTGTACTAAAGTACGTATATATCCATACATATTCTGCTAGTTAGTGTTGATAAGTGCTTGTGCGTCACAATTATAGTTAGCATAATAAATGTCCAAAAGTGGTTTTAACATGAATAAAAGTTAAATATGCCTAAACACTCGATTGCATGTTTTTCTACATATCACAAGTTTTCTAATTCTCTATCTTAAAACTACAAGAAACAAAGTTTTCATGTTTTGACAAAGAGGATTAGTGATTCTCATGAGACATAAAACCTATCACATCTTACATAAGAAATGTGTATGCAAACAACTCCTAAATTCTTGCTCTTGACAACACATTTAGTTACAAATATGGACTTTATAGTAAAATTGACAAAGAATAAATGCATCAAGTTAGACCTAATTATACTCTAAGCTAACTTGAGAAGATCAACCCCTCAAGATCCAAGAAAGCCAAGATGACTTTTTGGGGTTCCCATAGTAAAAATATGCAACCAATTTTGACCATTACGATCTTACAAGTGAAGAAGAATCAACGGTTCAAATCTGAGATGTGAATAGAGTGTCAAAAATCCTACGATTGGATTTCCTTATTTATATGTGAATTGAGATTTTAAGACTTGAAGTAGAAGGTCATTTTTGGTATGTAGGCAATTTTCATCAAGGATCTCTAGGGGTCAATGCATAGTATGTTGCCATTTGGAAATTGAAGATTTGCCATTACAAAGTTCAAGATTCTCTTTCCATAAAATGATGTGGAGTTTTGTGGAAAAGAACTTCGTTATGGAATGAAAATTACACGTGTGATGGAATTGTTGCACAAATAACAAGTTTTCAACATCACCATGTTAATAAGATAGTTCCCAGCACGTTTGAAAGTTCAGATACTGTATGTGATTTATTTTCCTCAAATAATCCGTGTACTTTTCTATGGAGGAAAATAAATGTTAGCATGCAGATTATATCTCTCAAATTCCGAACGGATATTCTTGTTCGACGGTTTGAAATCTTCCCAAACAACACAACAGTGAAGCTTTGAAGTTGGCAAGTAACAGTAAAAACTGCAAGAGGAAAGGACTCACTGCTGGCAGGGCATATTGGGTCGCGCTGATGAGTAACTAAGAATGGAAGGACAGGGGCAAGCAAGCAAATACTCACTGTAGCAACAATTGAGGCCGTTTCTTCTGTTCATCTAGTTGGAATCACCCCCACAAATTAAAAACTTACAAATCAAAGTAGGAAACTCGCCCTCAGAGGGTATCTAGACAAGGAGGCGGTGGCAATGATGGGAGGATATCAAACAATCTAACAGAATCTTAGATCTGAGATATCCATGGACCGCGCAACGATTGTCAAATCTAGTGACTTATAAGATTCAGGATACCAGGACGGGTGATGGGGTGTTTCCAATGAAGCGGGCCCGCGATGGGCCGTGTCGTCTTCATCGGCAGGCGAGGAGGCAGGCAGGCCGCATAGGCAGCTATGGCTATGGCCAGCCCATTCCAGCGGGCCCCAGGCGCCTCTTCTCCATGGGTGCTTGACCCCTTCGCCCCTCGCCTCATTCCTTCGTGTCTCTTAGATCACAAGGAATCTCCCTGACGGACCAAATCCGGTTCGTTACTGTTCACTCGCGAGCATTTGAGGTTTTCCCTCTTGGGCCCCCTGTCCCTTCCCTTCCCTTTCTTCGCTCGCTCGCTCTCTCCCTCAGGTCGATCTGATGAGCCCCGATGCGAGGCCTCACCTCTTGTTTCTGCTTGCGGACCTGTTCGTGTGGAGCATTGCGCAACCTGGATAATCCATCTTTCATCAATTTTGGCGGGGTTTGAAAGTATGACGAATTTGAGTAGTTGGATTCTCCTTCTGGAGGTTGCGAGGAGTGGTACGACTTGAAGCAAGGGTGAGTTGGTGTGTGTTTGGAGATGGTTACTTTGTTGATGCGCTCGGCGGAGCTTGGTGAGAAGTTGTCAATGGGAGGTGATGAGCGACAGCAGAAGGTCCTCCACGGGGACAAGGCGTCCTCGGAGGTGCGGACTAGGGCAAGAAAGGGCCGGAATGCGCAAAAGAAGCAGCCGCAGCGGGGTTTGGGTGTGGCGCAGTTGGAGAAGTTGCGGTTGCAGGAACAGAGCAAGCAGGAGGCCGCGTGCTTTGGCTCGCTGCCGTCATTTGGCTACGCTGATCAGAATGGAGGTGGCGGCATCTGCTTCCGTGCAATGAAAAGTGGCATGTCGCCTCATCCGGTTGTTCATCAGAACAGCGCACTCTCCTACTGCGGCGGTGGTCGGGGTCCGTCGGAGAAGTTGTCGCATTATGATGGCGATATGTTCCGGACTATTATTTCGGTGGCGCATAGTGATCATTCCACCGCGGGATCATTTGCGAGAGGCCACGGTCCGCTTATGCTTCCTCGCAGTCGGGAAAACATTGAGCATTCTTATGGATGCACTTCGATGCGGACGGTTCCCAGCTTGGCCTCTATGATTGAGAGACCTGGAAGTAATAATGGTCAAGGATCTAGTGGAACCCGTGGTGCCTACGTAGCAGCGGAGGAGTCGTCTCCAGGCAGCAAGCTACCTTCGTGTGTGGATGCCTGTCCGAATTCCGCAGCTAAGTCCTCGTTGTATTCCAATGCGTTCACGACAGCAGTCAACCTAGTCGATAGTCTGGCGTCGAATGTGGAGCAGCAGGTGGAGCATCACCATCAGCAGCAACAGCGCCTGTTAGAGGCGGACCGAGAATCCGTCGTCCACAAGTTCCAAGTCCCTAATATGAACATTATTGTTGGGGATTCTGGCGTGGTTGATACCAAGCTCTTCCAACCAGCAGGTGGAAAGAATGGTGCAGGGTCGCTCTTTACTTCCAACAGTATACAGTGTTTTGAATCCTCTTCAGGTCCTGCCAAATTGCGCCGCCTCTCACAAGACCGTACTGAGTCACCAGTGGTACTATTCATTCGTCCCTCTCGGTGCAGATTTTCATTGATCAGAAATGCGTCCTTCATTGGAATAGTGGGCATTTGTAAGCAGGATCTTGACACGGTTTTGCTTGTACTCAGCAGGTTGGTGTGGCGATCAATTTTGGCAGACCGAAGGAGCTCTCTTCTTTCCAAAGCTTTTCAAGCAATAATACATGGCTTGCTACCGAGAAGGTTGGTAACTAGAGCTCCCTTGTTTTCTGACCTACGTGTTGTTTCACTGTACGATTCGTCGAGCTTACAACAGCCGAGTGCAGAGTCGGGGTTGTAAGCCACTAGATGTTCGAAGTATGTTCTATACCAGTCCCCTGATGATTATCTTTTTTCGGGTGAACCCAGATGTGCGGGCAGAAGCGACCATGGAACGACCTCGATATGAATACTAGCAAATTGCTGCACTCTGAGGGTCTAGATCTGAACGCGACTGCCAGTGAGGCTGATGTAGTGCAAGGTGGCTGCAATGCCGGTGTACGCCAAGCTCTTGATAATCCAGCGGGAGTACACGACACGTCTCGGTACAGTTCTCGACTCTTTGATAGGTCACGACTTGTTAGTCTACATTCGTGTTTTGGCTTGAAAGTTTCCTGTTCATTACATCGTTGGACACCTGATTTTATTGTAATGACATCAGGATTGTCATGTTGACGACTTGTCTACGCACTGCAGGAACGGCCTTGGTTGCACCTTACCTCTTCTCAAGGACAAAGTATGTGCGTCCTGGCAAGAAACTGAAGTGCAGAACTTGAGTACAACCACGGACATCGGCTTCCAGTCCGGGGAATCCTTCTCGAAAGTCAGTCGTGCACCTCAATTTAGGATCAAGGACTGTTGCTCGAGCGTGTGTTCACCCTGTGGGTCACCTGTTACCAGGCGGCGGTGCCTGTCAAGCCCCGAGGTTCCAGCAACTGGAGTCGAGCATGAGCCCATGCTCACTTTAGGAATTCCTCGCCGTTCCAGTCCGCAATATGAAGTGAACAGCAAAGAGTCAATGAGCCCTGAAATGGGCCATCGAGTGAAGCGGGCGATGAACTCCGAAGCAGAAGTTGATAACTCTCTTGACCTGCAGATGTCGAATCGCCACCAGGTAACAAAAATTCAATTTTCTGTCAAGTGTACTTTTTTAGGTTCTATGTTTGTTGCTCACCCCTTCCATATAATTTCATTGCAGGAGAGCGTTCTCTCTGCCACGGGCGGTGACTATTCTCCTTCATGCACAGACAACAGTTTCTTCAGTGCTGTAGGTCTCAGCTGCAGATTCACTTCCACCTCCTCCAGCAACATGACAGACGACTGCTACAAAGAAACTGGAAGAGAGGAGAAGCGAGAGTATTTGGATTTAAGGCTGAAGCTGGCATTGTAGTTGTTTTTCCGTTGAATATTGATAGTCTTTCGAACAGATGTAAATTCAGGAATACGGACTATAATGCTGGTTCTCTTTGTACAGAAGGGTGTGTTTTTTTTTTGTATCATAGCATATACACCATCATATCAGCAACAAGTATGCGAAACGTTTTTTTATTTCAATACCTAGTATGGTTCACAGAAAAAAGCTATCATGCTCGTGAGCTGAAGTGCAGGAATCGTAGCTTCCAGATGGTTGTCGAGCAATGATATTCTGATGCGGAAGAATCTGAGGTCTGACTGACAAGAAGCTCCTTACAGCGGATCAGATTTGGCTTGTAGTAGCAGAAGCTCTGAGAATTGGAGTGTTCAAGGCTGCTCTGGAACACTGCCAAAGTTTACCGACCTCCAAGTTGATGTAGCTATGCTAGTACTGGGGTGTTGAGTACTGTCGAATCTCAGTAATATGACAACTTTGTGACTGGAACACTGTTTGCAGACTTTAGGGCCTGCTTGCTTCCATGTTGGGTAGGTAGGTTGGCTCCTCGGGATGAGGAGCTACTTGAGAGAGTGGGCTCGAGCCAAAAACAGAAGTGTACTACCTCACTCGGAGGACGAGGGTCATTGGAAGTGGTAGTACATTCCTCAAATCGAGGGGAGCCAAAAGTGGGGTGAAAAATCTGGGGTTGATATTCGTCCTTGAGTTTATGACCTCCGGTTATTTTAACCCGTAAAGGAGAGTGAAGCCCAGTACCGGGTCAGCAGGTCGAAAAGCGGGTCGTAAAGCAATGGGTCGGGCAAAACGGGTTGTAAACGACCCGGACTCTGATCAGCCTTGCATTTACTAAGTATAGACCGCATGAAGTTGGATCTATTTGAGGATTGTAGAGTTTTTGCACACCTTTCCGAGAAGTCATTTCAAGCTCTTAAATTCCTCATGCATTAGGAGATTTCTACAATCAATGTTTGATAACACTACTTGAAAACGGTCCAAACTACAGTATGTGCCCACGCTTAGGAACAAGCGCTTGAAGAGACTTACTCAGTTTTTTTTAGAAATTGGTTTATTTTGCCTCAAAACATCTTGAACCCTATTGCAACAAGGGTTAAAAAACTTTCTTTTTCAACTTTGCATGTTATGATCTCACAAACGGTGTGCAAATCTGAAACTAAGATTTGGTATGCATGTTTACATACAAGTTTGCTACAAGATCCTATGGTTACATACTTCAAATTTTGTCAAAGACTCAAAATTTGCATGTTGCATCAAAAGAGGGTAATTTTGAGGGTTTTTGGCAGTTTTGGGGTTGTATGGCTACAATATTTCACCTTTACATTCATTTATTGTAGATGAAATTGGAGCTGCTTTCGAAGAATGAATATAGATTCTTCTAAGATTTTCTAATTTCATGAACGCTCCCTTTTAACTTTACGGAGACTCCTCTTGAACAATGAAGGCCTTCAATACATGACATACTTTTCTTGTGAAGATTGCCAAAGTTTAGGTGATTAGGCGAAATTTTCCCTACTGAGTAGGACGCTACTCCGGTACATTTATGTATTTCTCTCAATTGATTGATACATTAACCCCTAAAGATCCAAGAGGACCAAATCGGGCTTTTGCTATTTTGGGCAGCTTAGATGAATAGGTTAAAAGTAATATTTTTGCCTAAATTTTTTAATGGGTGCTCCCTATACTGCAAAGTGTATGTGGTAAAATTTACAAAGCTAAATTCCAATTTTTGAGTCTTCTACAACAATTCTTGGTTTGCGAGCCGAACTGGGGCAGTTTAAATTTAGTATTTTTTTGAGATTTTTTTTTGGAAATATGTTCATGACCAAATCACTACTTAAGTTCCAAAGGGCCCCAAGTCAAAAAGTGTACCAATTTTACAAGGGCAGCCTCCAAAAGTGTCAAAAATAATCTCAACAATGCCCAAAAAAACTTCGTAGACAAACTTTGGATGCTATAATCTCTCAAATGGTAAACATCCAACGGTCAATTTTTATATCAGATACTGAAAATTGGCTTAGGTACAAGATCTTACGGTTGGAAGTTAAGAAAAGAATAAAAAAATTGTTTGGCACCCCTTGAAGTGCATAGAGGTAGAGAATTGGAGTTTTGAAGTTTTAAGCTCCCAAAAACACCCAAGGATCTTTAGGGGTTAATGGGTTAAAGAAAGTTATAATATACTAGTGATTATGATGCAAGTTCAAATTTGAGCTTCAGGGGGAGAAAATATCCAGTTTTGAAAAAGCCAAGGCTTGGATGTCAACATGGTTCTCGAGAAGTGTGACATTAATGTAGGATTTACCAAGGTTACTTCAAATGGGGTTAAGAATATTCGTTTATGTTCTCTCAAAGATACAAAATTTCACCTCATTATGAATGTTAAATAACACAGAATGAGGAGGTTCTAATGAATGCCCAACTTATTATTATTATCATTAAATGAATAATGTATTGACCAATTGAGAAAAATAAAATCATGAACCACTTGGTGGGAGGTTGTGTGCAATGTGCCCTAAGATGGTGTAACAACCCTCTAATAGGTTTATTACCAACTCACAACAATTTAGCTAGGAAGACAAAACCTAGAACTTTATTAAGCTCAACCTCCCAACCATAGAGAAGAGCTCACTACCAAAGAGAGCCTCTACCTTCTCACCCCCGAGCTAATATATGAGTTCCTTCCCAAAAGGAACTACAGTCTATCTTAGGCTATGTTCCAGAGTCTAGCCTATTTATAGATCATTCTAGATCTTTACTCCTATATTTAGAGTAAAGCTAATTGACTACTATCAGTAGTCTAATTCTAGTGTACCTCATCTTGAGTTGTCTAACTCTTGTACACATGTTCTCAATCTTGGAGTGGTCTGACTCCAATGCACTAAATATAGAGCTGTTTAACTCTAGTGCACATGTTCTCAATCTTGGAGTGGTCGACTCCAATGCACTAAATATAGAGTTGTCTAACTCCGGTGCACATGTTCTCAACTGGAGTTGTCGACTCCGGTCCATCCATCCTCAATCGGGAGTTGTCCACTCCTTTCATCCTCCTCGCTTACACACATCGTCCAATGTGGTTAGAAGATTTCATTCATCCATCTATCAATGTAAGTTACCTTACAATCCTCCCCTTCCATTAAAAGTCATTGTCCTCAATGACAAAGTCGATAATCCCTTCAAATCAACTTCTCTCTCCCAAGAAGCTTCTTCTTCCTGATAATCCTTCCACTTCACATAGAATCTACGGAATGTCTTATTCCTCAGATGTTGATTCTCCACCTTCAAAATCTTCTCAGGTTGAGCAAGTAGTTCTCCCTCAGGAGCAGTTTTTGGAAGATCAGGCAAAACATGACTGGGATCAGATACATACTTCCTCAACAAACTCACATGAAATACATCATGTATCCGCCAATCCTCGTGCAACCTCGCTTATAAGCAACTTGTCCTATTCTCTCAATAATTTCAAAAGGACCACAAAACCGAGGTGATAACTTCCTTGACTTACCAAGCTTGAGTCCAGATCTTTTTGGAGCTACCTTCAAAAAGACTTTATCACCCACTTCAAATTCACGGAAGATTCTTTTTCTATCAGCATAGTGTTTAGCTCTATCTTGAGCACTCTTCATAGCCAACTTTGCCAACTCTCTAATTTCATTCATTTCCTTAATCATTTCATTAATGCTTTCAAATCTCGTAGTAGGAGTAGAGAGTGTTATAGGAGTTCTACATTCTTGACCATATAAAACATAGAATGGACTTACCCCAATACTACTATGAATATGATCATTGTAAGGTAACTTACATTGATAGATGGATGAATGAAATCTTCTAACCACATTGGACAGTGTGTAAGCAGAGGATGAAAGGAGTCAGACAACTCCCAGTTGAGGATGGATGGACCGGAGTCAGACAACTCCAGATTGAGAACATGTGCACTGGAGTTAGACAACTCTATATTTAGTGCATTGGAGTCAGACCACTCCAAGATTGAGAACATGTGCACTAGAGTTAGACAGCTCTATATTTAGTGCATTGGAGTCATACCACTCCAAGATTGAGAACATGTGTACAAGAGTTAGACAACTCAAGATGAGGTACACTAGAATTAGACTACTGATAGTAGTCAATTAGCTTTACTCTAAATATAGGAGTAAAGATCTAGAATGATCTATAAATAGGCTAGACTCTGGAACATAGCCTAAGATAGACTGTAGTTCCTTTTGGGAAGGAACTCATATATTAGCTCGGGGGTGAGAAGGTAGAGGCTCTCTTTGGTAGTGAGCTCTTCTCTATGGTTGGGAGGTTGAGCTTAATAAAGTTCTAGGTTTTGTCTTCCTAGCTAAATTGTTGTGAGTTGGTAATAAACCTATTAGAGGGTTGTTACAGATGGCTTCTTGTATTTGACAACAACATGGTAAGGATGGAATCTCCTATTTGGCTCCTTAAGAAGTCTTACATTCATTAAGAAACTACATTCTTTCTGAAATGTCAAAATATCCTTGCTTTGTAGAGCTTAGCACCACAACATTATAGTGTTGCTCCACTACATGATTAGCTTATGCTATAACTATTCATTTCCATAAAATTCTTTCACTCAACCAAAAAAAACACTATCTATGCTACTTAGAAAGAGGCAATCTTGTGAACAAAGTTGCTGATATTTTTTATCAAAGGTGACATTTATGAATCACTTACTGCAATTAACACTAAATAAAATCTCCAGTGTAATGGTCCCCACTTACTTTGAATTGTAATAAACGGCCATTTTCATTTTCATGTTAAAAAAATTTTTTAAAACCAAAACAGTCGAAAGACACTACATTCAGAACCAAAGTAGCACAAAGTAATAGTGGAGGAAGGAGATCAATAAAAACACATTTGCGTAGAAAAGTGGTTTCTTATGTCAACCATTTTCTGATGAACAGTGGTTTCTATAAAGATGGAGTATCATATAAAATACGTATGCGTGTCAACCTAGTTGAAAAGGGGCATCAAGAAGGCATATGCATGATGGAATGGTGGGCAAGAAATGGCTGCTCCAGCCGCATGACTTTGACCTCGGCTAAGGAAGGACGCAAATAGGAAAGTGGGCAAGTTAGATTTGATTCCACAAGTGTCATTCGGAAGTAAAATAACAATAATAATAGCAACACCCCAAATCAATAATGACTAGTTGCTTGAATTCACAATTCAGGAGTGGAGCACAAAATCTAAGAGGTTGCAAAGGAGAGATCTGGTGGCAGTTGAATTCTTATCATTCCTTATGAAAGGCTACAGTTTTCCCCATGTCAGCCATGACAACAGCAATGCCAGAATAGAATTTTAGTGATTTATGATATGGCTTTCACATTGTCCTTCAATCTAATTGACTATGGTTAGAATGAATGTCAAATGAAGTACCATTGTATTGCTTATGTCATGGTCAATTTGATTGTTGGAGTGGAATAACCATTTTACCAGCTAGATCTAATCTCGAACCAACTTGTAATGTGCTAGGTTGGATTTGTTCAAATTTTCAGGTTGTAGGGTGGGTAAGTGTGATTTTAAAATTATAAAAAAAAAAGAGCGAAAAGCTTGTGATAAGGTGATTCATCTGGAATCATATTGTTGATGAAATTTTGAAATTGGAGGTGTGAAGATGGCTTTAATTGTTCATCAATGGTCAAGACAACGCTAAACCATTAGTTTCTCAAGTACTTAATAACAATAACGAAAAGTGTCCTAAATAGTTGATTTTAATAATTAAGAATTGTTTTTTTCACTCAATAATTGAGGACCTTACGGTTGCTCATTTGACTTGATGAATATATTGATGCTACAAGCATTTTACCACTTGGTGCAAAATATGCTTCAAGCCTAGCTTCTTGAGCACCATCAACAAATAAATCTTAATTTATTTTTTTATTTTTTATTTTTTTATTTTTTATTTTTATTTTTATTTTTTTTTCTTCTTGGTAATATATAACTTGTAGATACCTAATGAGAGCAGTAGGTTCATGGTCACAATCACATATTCACTACAAACCTATGTATTGTCGATATCCAATACCTAATGGCAAGTCCACAACTTCTAAAACTTCAATTTTAAATTAGGTAAAAACGTATTCAGAAGCTAGATATCAGAAAGTCATAAGAATGAGACATGTCCTCGACTACTACTGCACTTTCAAGAGTATAGAGATGGTTCATGCATATGTTTACAAATAATAAGAAGTTATGGGGAATCCCTCCATGACATGCAAATGTACAATCCCATGATTTCAATTACCTATTTATAGTAGAAAAATTAAATATGTAATACATCATGTCTTACAAGAAGTCAGAATTGGAAGGGGAAATGAGAAAACTTTTTCTTTCTTTTAAAATGACATTGTCAAAATCTGCTCAATACCAATAATTGTACAGTAAAGGTCATTACCAATAAGGAAGATTCTAGCTTTCAACCCATGTACCCACAAGCTAAAATTTTGGACAGGTGGATTCGAGAACACCTACTTTAATCTTCCAAAGAACCATAACTATTTCACAAAGACTCCAACAGTATTTCACAGGTCTAGCAAAAGCTTTGTGCACATTCCCCTAAAATGAATCCCTCTGTTTTTGTAGATTGTTGAGCATATTACCAAATAGAAGGTTGTTTGACTATAAATGAAGTCATATTGTACAAAGCAACTGCTAAATGATTACAGTAATAATTGGAATGAATGTTCATAGCCACATGATCACAAACATTCATATTCTCAATCAAAAGATCATATTCATATTCATTTATGAGAAGTTGCTTCAAACAATATGACTACAAGTGAAGTGGAAAATCCTTTCCGCTTGCTATTTTGTTAGAGAGCAAGGCAGGAGCAGGGAGAGGGGATATTTGACAATGGAAAGCAATGATGAACAATCTGTGGCAATATTTTTGAGGGGAGTTGAATGCAAGCGGTGATGATTGGCACCGAGGTGGGGTTTGTTGGAGGGACAGATTGAGGGGCATCAGTAAAATCTCCACCCGCAGGTCAGGTCCGGTGTATGTGTACTTCCACAAGCCCCCATGGATCCCCATGGATCTCCATGACTCTCATGACAGGTGCCAATACTCTCCGCTGGGGACTCCGGCCTCTTTTGGCCGTTGTCATGAGTGTATGAGCATGCATGTGCATTACCAGCTCCCACCTTCACATACTCTCCAATTGGAAGGAGGACTCGTCTGTCCCCAAAGCGCAAAGAGATATACTCCTCTGTCCCTGAACCGGAATAAAGACATTATAAATTTGAGCTCCTGTAAATTTCATCATTCAATCAGTTGGCCTCAGTCCGCACACAGATGATATATGGTAGTCTTTTTCTGTATAATAACAAACTCTCCAGCTTTTCTAGGGGCGCCAGAGCCAGAGCCAGAGCCAGAGCCAGGCATCTGACTGCACCCAACCCAATCCCATTCCATCTCTCAAGATATCTCTCTAAAGTATCCCTATGAACGTTTCTAGGAGTAGGGGTCAGATTTTTGGACGTATTAGTTGGGAATTTTGAACTGGGGTGCAGTTCTGAGTCCTCTGGTGAATTTCTTGTTGTGTCTACCTTTTACGCGAAAGGGGCATTTTAAATTTTGTTATGCAAGATTTGTCATGGTTGGTGCACCATAAAGTAGCCAACATCAGGTTTAGGTAGGTAGAGGATGCATGACATGGGTGGAGGTAATTTTAAATTCTGCAAAATGAGCAAATCGTTATAGAAGAGTGCATGTAAGTAAATAAAGAAATAAGTAGAGTGTAAACTAACCCCTAATAATCCAAGCGTTCTTTGGACTTCCAAAACCAAAAACTGCTATTTTCTACCACCTTGTTCGAATTGAGACATGGTCAAAAAATTTATTGTTTATCTGTACTTTCAACCGTAAGATCTCAAACCTACCTACTATCACTACTACCATGTGAAATTTCAATCGTTGGATCTTTATCATTTGTGAGATCATAACATTCAAAGTTGGTGCAAAAGTTTTTTCGGGCATTGCTTGTGAGACATTGTTTCCATGGAGGAAAGAGAAAATTGAAGATTGTTACCCCAAACATAATTCCCATTTTTTTTTTCATATGGGTAATCAAGTTGGGTACGCTCATGCAAAATTTTGGAAACTCATTGCATTTTTGTGACCTTCATGCAAATTATTTCGTAAAAGAAGGTCTAAAAATAACGATATAGTAAAACATGCATTTCATTTGATATATTTGGCTTAATTAAAGATCCCAACGGCGAGTAGGTGCCTTTATGAGTTCTTGAAATTTGAGAAAAAAAAAATTGTGAAAACTCCAAAACCTTAAATTTTGACAAATTTTGTAAGAGTTAATTGAGAAATTACTAGAAATTGTGAAGATTGTTTTTGTAATTTTTGAGGGTTGCCCTTGTGAAATCGACAAAGGTTTTGAGTTGGGTCACTTTGGAACTCAAGTAGTGATTTGTTCATGAACGTATTTCCAAAAAAAAAAAAATTAAAAAAAGACTAAATTTAAACTGCCCTTTTTGGACTTCAAACCTAAAATTTCTAGATGAAGGTTCTAAAATTGGAATTTGGATTTGCAAATTTTACCACATGCACTTTGTGGTGTAAGGAGTATCCAATAAAAATTTTAGGAAAAAAAATTACTTATAACCCCTTCATCTAGGCTGCCCGAAATAGGAAACCTCCACATTGGTGGCCGTGGATCTTTAGGGGTTAAAAATATTAACCTCTAGAAATCCACACAAGTCGAGATGGATTTTTGCTATTTTGGGCAGCCTAGATAAGGGGGTTTAATCTCTAAAGTGAACTAGCTTTAAACCTATCAGAAAGTCTCGAAATTGACAAATACTACCCTCTTTTGATCCAAGGTGAAAGTTTTCAGATTGTGACGTAGTTTTAGGTATGTAATGGTAGGATCTAGTACGCAACATGTATGTGTATATGTATATTAAATCTCAAATTCACATTCCTTACCAATTGTGGGATCATAATGTTCATAGCTGGAGAAAAGTTAGTTTCCCTTGTTGTAGAAAGGGTAACTAGGTTTTGAGGGCCGAAAATACCATCCTTGGTAGAAAATTTGACATGAGGCTCTTCACATTTATGTTCTAGGTGATTTAGGAACATGCCTATGCAATTTCTACCTTCATATTACCTATAAAACCTAATGAAATGCTTGATTATTCACTAAGAGGTCTGCTGAAATCAACTACAAAGGCCAATCTTTGACAATAAAAATGGCAAGTGAGAGATAATCTTAAAACAATCAAGTTTGAGTCTTGTCATGATTTTTTTTGTTTTCAGGTTGAAAACGGGAAGTTTAAATTTAGACATTTTCTGAATTGTTTCGTTGGGAATATGCCTATAACCAAGATTGTTGAAAAAAATGCTATGCATCAACTTTGAATGTTATGATCTCACAAACGGTAAAGATTGAACGATTGAAATTTTATATGGTAGTATTGATTGTAGAAATGTTAAGACCATATGCTTGAAAGTACAAAATACAATGAAGCATTTGGCCATACCCCAATTTCAACAAGGAGGTAATAAATCGCACATTTTTGGTTTTAGAGGTCCAAGAAACACTTGGTATTTGAGGGGCTAATGAATAAAGATATTTACATACTACACTAGCCGTAAACAAACATAAGACTTCATGCACACTACACACTACACATTGTACTAAAATTGTCAAAAATATAAATAGATTTTTTAAATTGTGCACATGCATAAGTGTTTTTGAAGTTATGGATGGATGGTTTGGACACCAAGACCTCTTTCATATAGTGTGCTTTTCAATCCCTAAATGTTTTTTCCAAAAGACACCTTAAAAAAAAGTGTCTTAGATAAAATGAAGGTAAATACGTACATCAATTCTACAATCTTGTATTAGATTTATTGTAGGTCATGTGGGTCATTGAGTCATGAGGTCTCATAATCACAAAATCATATTGTAAAAAAAAATTTACAAAACTTCATGACATAAGATCATACTTACAAAAAAAGAATTCTCATGAAGAACTAAATTGGATTTCACAAGATTGGCTTGCAATAGTAAAACATGTGCCCCATGCTCGAGAACCCAAAACAAAAGCTACCTTCACTAAAATGCATGCCATGAACTCATACTTTTTTGGTGAGGACTCCAATTTTTATTGCACAAGGTAGACTTGATTTGAGCCCAACTTGTTTACTACATATAACTACGGGGTGATCTCTAAGTACTTATACGTAGTAAACAAGTTTCTTGAATTTTAAGTTGTTAAGATGGTAGGGATGAAGCACACATCTGCTTAATTTATGCAACATGACTCTCTAAGCTTATAAAGCTGGTTTTTTTAACGTAGTGGCCTCCATCTCTTGTTCACTTATGCTCATTCAAGTATTTTTGGAAACATATATATCAAAGTACAACCTCTACATATTAAAAGACAACCTAACTAAATGTGAAAGATGTTTTTACTTGTAGAGAATCTATTCAATCATATATTTACTCATGATATCTAGAGAAACTTCATGAAACATGTCACTCTTTACAAGTTTCACCAAAATACTAAACTAAGATCAAGACTTTACAGGCTAACTAATATAGAATCAACCACCATGCACACACATGCCCATCAAACTTGAACATAAGAGTGGAAATTTGAGCACATTGAATCGGGTTTCAGAGGAACACGTCACTCAGCGGATTACAACATGAAATATCTCACATTCTCCCGAAACATATACAGATAGTGTACTAAACTGAACACAAGGTGTTATCTTATGGAAGATCGAAACATCTTCATGAATATTGGCGAGAACGTTTTACCTTTCATCCTGAATCTCATAAATTTCAATGAACACTTGACAAACATCCCACCACACAAACATGAAACTTCTTATCCTCATGAAACTCGAAAGTGCAATAATTGAAAGCCACAAGTAAAAAGTGATTCTGACTCACTCCCACAATAGGATGCTGTACTGTACACAAAAAGATGTAACGTCATCATCCTTCTTTATCGTACTCACTGCAATTGCATCTCAAAGAGGAATAAAGACTTGATTAAACTCCAACCTCTAAACTATTAACAAACACACTTTTTAAATCTCTGTTATCAAGTACTACATAGATTTTAACAAGCATGGATTTTAACTAATATGTATAAGTAGATTTTGTCATACATAATTTACTTCGCTTCGGAGGTACGACACCCATAAAGATATGGTGAGTGAGTAACCATCATCGCCTTCAGTTTGCATGTATATGTAACAGCAAAAGCTCATCAACAGCTTCTGTCAGTTGATAAAATACAAAATGGAAGCTTCAATTGTTGAGCTCGTTGACATACCCAGGAGCTCAAGTTCACCACTACAAAAGAAGATGCTCGATTCAATACTCCTACGCTACTCCTAAAACGGTGTTGATGGTGCCGATGACATTCACGGGACGCCCTTCATAGAGTGTGGAGATGCATCCTTGCACATGCTCCTTCACTTCCCGTGTTCTCTTCAAAGCAGACTCCTATTCACTCACAAACAAAATAAAACAGCCTTGAGTTCCAATCTCAGACAGCAAAAGCTAGAATGCACTGTACTTTGAGGGTTAAGTTTGAGCATGTTACCTGCTTTGGCCACAAAAGCGTCAAGGAGTTTCTGAGCTCTTTTCGCTTTTGGCTCAAGTCACTCAAACTTGCAAGTAGCTTCGTCTCAGTCTCCTTCTTCGATACCAGTGACAGGTATAATCGATCTAAGAACCTGCAAGTAGGGCTCCACACTTCAATGAGGATTCAACAGATAAACTTATAGGCTGGGGGTGGTCCCAAGGTAATAATTTGGACGGGTGAGACGGGTTGTACTGTAGTAGGTAATCAACTATCTACATTGACAAACTTACTTCTTTAATACCAAAGAATGCAGTACCGACTACCAAATTACTCATTGCTTGAAAATAGAAGTAGACCAAACATCAAATGACCCAAGCACTAGGACTTGGCCCACGCACCCCACCCAAGCACGGACGGACCCAAGCACTAGGACTTGGCCCACGCACCCCACCCAAGCACGGACGGACCCGAGCACCTAATCAATGCATGAACTAACATGAGCACCCGACTGACCCAAAGACCCGACTCGACCACCTGACCCAAGCGAACTAACCCAAGCACCCAACCCAAGCGAACTAACCTAAGCACCTGACCCAAGCAAACTAACCCAAGCACCCGACCCAAGCGAACTAACCCAAGCACCCGACCCAAGCAAACTGACCCAAGCGAACTAACCCAAGCACCCGACCCAAGCAAACTGACCCAAGCGAACTAACCCAAGCACCCGACCCAAGTGAACTAACCCAAGCACCCGACCCAAGTGAACTAACCCAAGCACCCGACCCAAACGGACGGACCCAGACGGACTGACCCGAGCACCCCACCCGACTGACCCAAGCACCCCGACCCGACACAAGTACCCCGTCCCGACCCAAGCGGACTGACCCGAGCACCCGACCACCGACGACAGACGAACTCGAACCGACGACGCACCGACAAGACTGGACTGGACCGCCGACATTACATCAGCAACAGCAGGGGCGTTAATCCCGCGCACGTCTTAGCGACAACGCTTGATCCCAGATGATCAAAAATTGATTATATACAGCACCTCAAGGTGGTCCACAAACTTATTACATAGACAGTATACCTGGAAGATGTGACGAGCAAGCACAGGTCTCTGGTCTTCTGGGCAGTGAGCAGATCGATGGCACTAGTGATATGAGAAGCCATGTCAAGTAGGGCTTCTGAGCCGTGCTGGAAGCACGCCGCTGGTGCCATTGCTTGCACCTGGTTCTTCAACGCAGCTGAGTCTTGCCTCTCCAGCTCTTCCACCCTTTGCTTCACAAAGGCTTTCAACTGCAACACCATACACAAGTCCACATGCTCAAGTCTAGAGCGTACGAGCAACCCAACTGTAACTGGTATTCAACACGTATGAAATGCAACTAGGAGTATGGAAGCTACCACCAACATACTGCAACTACGAGTGTGTAAGCTAACTCAAACAAACACACAAGCAATGCGACTAGGAATGTGGAAGCTACCTCAAACAAACATGAAGGAAACGCAACTAGGAACGTGCAAGCTACCTCATACAAACAGATAAGAGATGATACTAGGAGTGTAGGAGCTACATCAAACAAACACATACGAAATGAAATCAGGAGAGTGGAAGCTACCTCAAACAAGTCACAGAGTAGCATATTTCTATACTCAGTCTCGAGGAAACGCCCAACGCCTGATACGTTCTCTTGTTCATGCGACACATCAATAGTGTGATCTGCTGCATCCGCACCGTTCTCATCCAAGTCTATATCCCAATTAATCTCACCCCCGTTTTCATTCTCATTTTCAACCCCTCCAACATCCCAATTGATGTCCGAGTCCAACTTAGAGTCGTCTGTCACAGTGTCGATACCCCAGTCGATGTCGACGACCTCACCCGGGTTTTCTTCTTCACCCACACCCCAGTCTATCGTGTCACCACCTGAAGCATCCACACCCCAATCGATGGCGCCATGCTCAATTTCTATAGAGTTGTCATTGCCATCATCCTCAACTGTGTCCATCTGTTCAGCGAAGCTCGGTGGATGATCACGAAGGTCTTGAAGTGTCGGTAAAATGTGTCCCTGCGAGTCAACTCACAACAAAAACTCAACAACAACGCGGTGGGTGTCTCATACGTTTAGGTTCGTACGAATCAGGCCTACTTCATCTTGAATCTGGATCAGGATCAGTTATTCAATCTCTGTCGGTTATTGTCAGAGATACGGTTTTTATGGGTGGCATCAGAAACTTTATGGCAATTACAGAATGTACTATCAAGCCAAAATTAGGTGTATCTGCTAAAAACCACAAAAAGACTGTCTTCGTGGTGGACTTGATGATAAAAAAGTTATTTCCCAACTTTAAGAGATCTCAAAGTTATTCAAGATATTTGAGCTATTTAAGATTGTCAGGCTGTAACAGGTGACATCATTTGAATGCTACCACAGGTAAATGATGAAACGAGCAAGGTATGCTTATTATTATGTATGAAACAGGTGGTTCTGTACCTCGGCTGGTGCTCCTGAATGGGCAAACGTTATCATTGCTTGATAAAGCTCGATCGATTCTCCAACTTTGTCATTACAGACAGCTTCCACGACGTCCATGAACACAGCCGGCAGACACTTGCCGAGCGCCTTCAACTCTGCTTTCACATCGTTGCCCTGGACACAGTAGTAAGACTCAGTCAATTAGATAGGGCACGCACGGAGCGGAACAACAGAAAGTCAGTTAATTTACATGCAAAATGTGGCATTTTGTTTGTGTAGAAAGTCAGTTAATTTACATGCAAAATGTGGCATTTTGTTTGTGTGTGTTCTGACCTTGATGCCAAGCTCTTGACAAGCCTGCTGGTACCGAGCGGCAGCGGCCGCGGAATTCCGCTTGATTTCTGATTCTTTCTTCTCCATATCCGTCAACTGCTGCTGCACTTTTGCTATCTCTTTCTTCTGGCTTGGACTTCACAAACATTCACAAACAATCATTTAAAAACCACACAATCATAGCAAATGCACGACAATAATGCTCGATGATACATACATTTCATAATCTGTGTAATGCACCATGATCTGTGCTGCTTCTCCGAGGTGAAGAAGCTCCTTCTCGTAAGCCCGCACAATCGCATCCCACTCACCCTGTAATACAAATTACAAGCCTCAGAGCACCAAAGAAGCAAACATTGTAAAAGCAAGACCCATGGTTTGTGCAGTAACAGATTTGATATATTGTGAAGAGGCAAAAGAGATGCCTCGAGGTGGGCAACTTACCGCTGTTCCAGAGAGACGGCCAAAAAAGGTTCGAGAATCAGGATTAGACTCCACCACCAGATCTCTGATGCGCCTCGCTTCTAGGTACCCAGTGTCTGAGCTCATCACACAAGAAAAGCATTGAACCCTTGCACGATCTAGAGCCTTGCTAGACTCTATGAGGAATACTGCACGAACGAAAGCAGAAATGTAGACGACGACGAAGAAGAAGAATAAAGAGATGGTGCTCACTGTCGGCAGTGCAGGTTTGTAGCCATGGATCAAGTGATGAGAGCGGTAACGACGCAAGAGCCGCTGCAATTCGTGCTCTCAACGACGCTACTTTCTTCCTCCAGTCCGCCGGAATCTTCTTTCGATCCACCAGCCAATCTGTCAACACTCAAAACATCTTAACCCTCAAACCCTAAAATCTCATTCTGGACAGAAAGATTCCAAAGCTTGCAAGCCTCTCGATGATGCAGTGCATTATAGATCACTGGTGAATCTTTTCTATAATGAGTTCATCACATGGTTGGACTATCCATACTTGTCTTTCCTAAAAAGAAAATTCAACGACTGGCTTTTTCTAGAATGATATTGTTGTTGCTTGCAGCACACACCTGCGAGCTTGGAGTACGTTATGTCAATCGGCAGCAGTGCGATGGGATCGACCACCGTCCCCGCTCCACCACCACCACCACCACTTACTTCCATAGCTGCAATCTCCGACCCTCAAAGCTGACGAGCTCCAGGTTTGAGTAGCTGACCGATCGATGGAGCACTAACTATTTCCCTATTAATCTCATGCGGCCTCCTACTGACCTGCAGAATAGAACAAGCGAGAAACTTCTTTCTCGTAAAAAGCCCTAATTATGGAGCCATCGGTTCAGGGTAATGCTCCTGAGCACCGATCGCTAGTACATTGGGCCATAAGGCTCATTTTTGGTGTGACAAGCGGCGAAAGCGATGAAGAGAATGAGAAGCAATGAGACAAGAGGCTGCAAGAGGTCCTGCAGCAGGAACAAACACAGGCAAAACAACGCCACCATGGCCAACGATTCACGAGTAGCCATCGCCATAGCTGCAACAAACTTGCGAAATTCAAGCACGAAGATTACTCACCATGAGCCCACAATCGACACTGTTTCCCAACTACTTTATGGACTTCGGAGCTCAGAGCGAAACTTCCACGAGCCCCAATCAAACCCCCGAATCTCAAACAATTGCCCAAATGCACAATTCCTCAAAACTTCGGGTTTAGCTCGTTTCCACTCTTGATTTATTTACGCAGGAGAATCCCTAATTGCGCAATTACTGTTTCAGAAATCTAAATGCGCTTCACTGATTTCGCGTGCTAAGTCCATGCACGCCCATAGATTAGGGTTTAGCTGATTTCAAGCAGAAAACACACTCTGTTTGATAGTGAGCAGAATTTTCAGTTTTTGGAATATAAAGTAAAGTACAGTAAAATGCACTACAGTGTCGGGCTCGAGAAACATTCCACGACAGCAAAGTATCGAGTTTTAACTTTTTTTTTGGGGGGGGGTGTCCACGAACGAAAAGAGCGGGAGGTATCCAGCCGTCCGATTTCTGGACATCCACGGGCTGTTCACAGCCCCACACAGATAAGGCCATCACATGGCCATTGAAACAAGGTGCACGAATGACCGGATTACCTAGTCAAGCCCGTCGTCCGAAGGAGCAGAGAATGAGGAAGCAACCTTCTGCTCCCGGTCGTCAGCTATCAGTTCACCATCTTGCTGCAAATTGTGTTGCATTTCTTCATCGATTGCCTCACTCACCCCTGTTGTTGCAATTCTCTCTTCTGTAGCATTATTGTATTGACAATGCTGCTCCAGGGAGCGGTGCAGAGCAGGGCGGTGATAAGTGCCTCATGGCAGACGACAAGCACCACCGCTCCTTCCAATTCCGTCTGCTCAACTCCATTCGTGAGACCTGGAGTTGCCAAGACTCATCTCGGCGATGCTGCTGACACCAAGCACCTCCTCTCCGCCGCCATCGAGGTCTGTCTAAAGCTCCAGCTCTCTTTTAACATTATGTCCATGCTCGAAATTGACGTCGCTCGAATTGATGCATTGGAATTGCTGTTCAGGGGTTCTCGACCATCGGCTCACAGCAGCGGAGAAGCTGTCAAAGGCTGGTATGCACCGCTGCTGCAGCAAGCCCTAATGGCAAGAACGGATCCAAGGTATAGCTACCATACACATTTCTATTCAATATTTGTTGCGCACATTCATCATATGCTAAATTGGTGCCATCATCGATGCAACAAGGTTTTTCTGCTTCTGGCAAATCAAAAGGAGCTTGATTAGTTTCTCCTAATGTAAAGGAATCATTGGAATCCCGAACTATATCTGCTTTTGCGCAATCGCAATCCCACTCAAATTACGAGAACAAATTACACAAATTTGTTCAGTAATACTAATATTAAGACCGACAGAAACTTCATATAAAAGCATTTGAGGTGCAGATTGTCATGCTCATAGAAAAGCATATTTAGAATCACTGGACCAGCCTACTTGTCGGCTCCAGACTTGTAGCTAAAATCACATTTCTGAACATGAATTGCTGATACGCTTCACCATATGCTGAATTGGTAATATCTGTTTGACAGATGGTTGTAGCTATCACTGGTGCAACAGGGTTTATCGGCTCCAGACTTGTAGACAAACTCGTTGCAGGTGTGTAATTTTGTTAACTTTTCTGTGGATCACTCAATCTAGCATGCAAATTCTGGAGTTAGAACGATTCAATGATAGTGTGGGACAATCAAACCTCGAAGGCGTATCAATCAATCAGTTGCTGTTCATAGCATGAATTGTGAATGGGCTTAGCATAGGATATATATTGGCTGTGTTGCAGATGGGCACGAAGTTCGAATTTTGACCCGCTCTGAATCTGCTGCTCGGGAAAAGTTTCCTGGTAAGTATCATGGCTGTATTGTTTGAAACTCAATTGCGAAAGAGGAGATTTTGTATGGGCGTTCATGGTGCCTGGTTTTCAGAGAGAAACTATCCGGGTGTGAGAGTTGGAGGCGAGAGTAAATGGGCAGAATTGATCAAAGGCTCAACAGGAGTCGTGAATTTGGCTGGTCCTCCGATCAGTACAAGGTGGACTCCCCAGGTACAGCAATTCTTTAATCTCAACAGTCCAATAACCCTTACGGGTTGATCATTGAACTCACATTCTCTGTATGTTTCTCCAGGTAAAAGCGGATATCAAGAACTGTAGGGTTGCTGTAACAGGCAAGGTATGTGAACACTATTTTACAATCAGCAAAATTATGGTTTTTTCACCTGAAAATTAAGCGGGTGTGTACAATGAGATCAGCTGCAATCAAAATATCCATAATTGAACTATGTTACGTGCTTCGGGAGTTCAGTGGGATCTTAGAAGAGTGCAACATCATCAATGTTAGATTGGCAAGTTCATCGGCTCGTATTGGAGAAATGAAAGAATCAATGAACTAGCATAGAAATCAATATTTGGAGGATCTTATGGAGATTTAGAAGGTTGACGACTTCAGTGTTCATGCATAATCCATTCAAAATTCTAACCGGGGATCATTTCTCATGGAAAATGGCAGGTGGTACAAGCCATCAATGCAGCACCAAAAGAGGAGCGACCTGCTGTGCTTGTTAGTTCCACCGCAGTAGGATTCTACGGTATGTTACTTCATTCATTCTGCCAGGAAGCTGTTAGATGTTCGATCTGAAAGAAGAAAGTCTGCGTTGCAACTGACATGTTGTAAAGTGCGCTTGAGGTGCTTGGCTGTGCATTCTTATCATTATTTGAAGGCTGTTGTTGCAGGCACAAGTGAGACGTCTGCGTTCGATGAGACAAGTCCTTCTGGAAACGACTACCTTGCTGAGGTATGTGTAATGATAGTCACCTCTCTTTCATTAGCACAGCTGTTGCTTGTGTATTCGCTTTTGTGTCAAAAGTGGGACTGGAAATGTATGAAAATACTGATCAGGTTCTAGTACTTTAAACTGAGCTTCTTTAACACAATACTAGCTCTTCATAAAAGATCGCTGCTAGATAATGGAACTTACAGATATCCTCATGTACTCCCCGCAGTAATATTGCATGATGTTCCGAAGGCTTTTCGTTTCCTACTTAATACCACGGTCCATCTGTCTGGCCTTAAGACCTCCATTATGGGTTTATTCACCCAATATTGGTGGGTGCAAGGACCTTGGTCAATGGGTATCCTCAAAGCCCTTCATGAGAGCATGTCAAGTGTCTATTTAAGTACCTATAAACTAGAGATTGTCTCTCCGTGAGAGGGGAGTAATCCCGGACAGATGGTGGAATATAGGCTCAATGGTGGAATACCGTTAAGTGGTGGAATGAATGAAGAGACACTTTACTTGCCAGCCTCTTCTCGAGAGCATGAGTTCTCGTTCTTATTCTGTAGGTTTAAGGCGTTCTAGAATTTGATAACATTACCTTCAAAATCAAGGATTCTTGATAAGCAGAGAACAAGCATTCATGGAAGTCATGACAGGTGTGTAAAGCATGGGAAGCAAGTGCTCGTCGCGTGCGCCAAGGAACCCGGCTCGTTCTCCTTCGCACCGGAATCGTGCTGGATGGGCAAGAGGGTGGTAGTCTAGGCATGTCTCTTCAACTCCTTTTCTTCTCTCAAACCTCCTCTCATATGAAAACCAACTAACAATGTACGGTTCTTTTAACACCCCATAAACTCCAAACCCTCTCGTTTAAGTCCCACTTTTGACACTAGCTGCCTGCCCTGCTTGAAACACACACACACACACACACACACACACAAGTAGTTAACTCATTGTCTTTGGTAACGTAATTACGTTTGTTATCCATATTTGCTGGGGCAGGTGTGCAGAGTGTGGGAAGAGAAGGCTAAGGAGTTGGAGAATGGCACACGCCTAGTTCTCATCCGCACGGGCATAGTGCTTGACAAAGACGGCGGAGCACTAGGCATGTTAACTAACTCCTTTTACCACACTAACCCCTAAACTTTCTTGATGCAAAATTGCCTAAATCACAAAATTTGACCTTCTACGTCCAGCCTGAAATTCAGCCAACGTTAACTGATTTATATTTCTGCGGGAACTTCCAATACTATTTCGGGTTTTAAGAAAAGTTAGAGGTTGATAAGATAAATTGAATACACTCTTGTATTTAGAATTTCGTCTGCTTCATTCTTAAAGAGAAGCTGTACACGGAGAAATCGAAATCAACGTACTTGTGCTATTTTGAGATCCTTGACTGTTTGCAAGGATATTGTGAATCTGGAATCGAGATAACCTTACCTACGCATAGATATCCTTACGTACTCAAGTGTAGATTTTCTGATATCCTTGGTTGATATCCTACTAACACTGGTTTCCACTATTGCTGCCTAAGAAGACTGTTGATTATTTGCATAAACTATAACAGAAAGGGTTAAGTTGGCAGTTGGGTATCCTTGACTGGTGAAGAGAAGTTGCCCCATAACGTAGGAAAAAATCTGGTATGAAATATTATCTTTTACCGTAAGGAATACACTATCATTTCTTCTTGTAACGGAATTTGTCTGGAAAGGCTCTTTACATGTTTGATTCTAGCTAAACAGTAGTTGGATAAGCATGCACGTACCACAGTAACTAACAACCAACCACTGTCTTCACTACAGTAAGTTAGTTGGCAATGAATAAGCAAAGCTTATCGTGAGTATTTCACCTTTTCCTCATCATCGTCCATGTCACTTTCTGGCATGATGTGTTTCCATGACGCATGTTGACCCTTCTACTGTAGTAAAGTAAAAGTTGTCTCAACTGTTCTTCTCTCTCTTATTGTCCTTGCAGCGAAGATGGTACCGATTTTCTCGATTTTTGCGGGTGGACCCTTGGGTTCAGGAAAACAGTGGTGAGTCACCTGTGCATTTCGTTCTCTAGAAGTCAAAGTAAGAATGAGACAGGGCTCTGAATCTGAGCGTTTAATAAGCTCTATGGGTGAAGGTTTTCGAGGTTCGTATGAATTATCAATTAGTTCATCAACGAAATTATATAGATGGAGGTTAGTTCTAATTATCTTCATGTGTTCGATTTTCGGATTATCAGTATGGATTATATATTACGAATCTAAGAAAATATTACGGAACTTAGGAAGTTTAGTTTGACTTGTTACGTCAAACAAGAGTTTTTTAAGGTAATGTATACTATCTGGTTACGAATACCTGAAGGTTTTGTGACACCTGATTCTATATGGTCCCTTCTGATTTTCATATTGCGTAGTAGCCTTCATGACATTCTCTTCTAAAATTGCGTATATATAAGAAGTGGTTAAGGGAAGCTTCTGTAGCTAAGCATAGAGCCTCAGTGTTGATTTTTGATTCTTGGTAATTGATTTTGTTTTTCTCGTGTGAAGGTTTTCGTGGGTGCATCGTGATGACTTAGTGGGTATGATCATTGAATCGCTCAGAAATCCAGCTTATGAAGGTATTCACTCTCTCTCTTTCAAGTGAGGTCTTGCTCTTATTCGAAACAAATACAAGATGTGAACAGTCACTCCAGAAAAGTATGTAGGTGTTGTATATTGTTGACTACGAGAAACGTAGTCAAGGTCTGCAAACATGTATATTCTTTAAGGTATTTGAAGGCTTTTACCTCTATCGTGTGGTTACAAAAAGTGGTTTTGAAAGCTGATTGGCTCCTTGGCAGGTGTAATTAATGGAGTGGCACCAAACCCAGTACGAATGGCCGAGATGTGCGACCGACTGGGAGCCGTCTTGGGACGTCCTTCATGGGTCCCTGTTCCTGAGTTTGCCCTCAAGGCCATCCTCGGTGAAGGAGCAACTGTGGTTAGTGTCTCTTTCTCGCTCTCTTCGAATCTGTTTCTTGTCCTATTACCAAATACTAATACTAAAAAAGATTTGGTTTCGTCAGTATGATGATCCTTCACTTAATGTCATCAATATGTTCATATTTGTCACCACATCTCTTTGACATTGTGAGCATCAAAGTTTTGCATCCCTTCGTATGACTATATTCAAGTGAAAATGCCTCAATTCACTTCTATGATAAAGTCAATCTAATGAACAAACGTATCAAAATAAGGGGTTAGAGCTTTCTTATTCGCAACATGATAACCTTTTATATTTGAAGAATCTTTTCATTGGACAACGGATCTGTCTACTAGTTTATTGATGACAACCAGCAAGCTTTTTAAAAGTCAAAATTGATGACAACCAGCAAGCTTTTTAAAAGTCAAAGAAGATGGCTAGCTTCTCAGCATCTGCACATCACCATCTACCTCTTTCAATTTTCAAATTTGTCGCTGAGCCTTAATGTGACTGTGGAGAAGTGCTTTAGGGTCATAGATGTAAACATTGAGTTAATCATGCGCAGGTTTTGGAAGGGCAAAGAGTGCTGCCAAAGAAGGCGCAAGAGCTCGGTTATCCTTTCAAATATCGCTACATTTCGGATGCTTTGAAAGCCATTTTGACCTCATGAAGTGTAAGTTAACGTTTACTGGAATAACGAGTTTCGTATTTGCCGGATCAAGCACTGTTGATACTTACAGGATATGAATCATTTATGCTTCATTCTTTCGATGCTAAACCTCATTTTCTCAACTCAAGCTTTGGTGCTTTTGACTGAGTCTTTCAGAACCTGGTCTTTATGGAACTATTTGAAGGATTACACGATTTTTTATTACGATTGGGAGTCAACTGTTCGTTACGTACTTTGTTTGTGTGCACTCTTTAGGACCCACTTTGTATGAGAATGTCATGAGAATGTGTATAAGAATTTCAATCTTGTATGAGGACCACATTGTATGAGAATGTCTTTGAGAATATTTCTTTGCAGTGAGGTTGCTTAGTAGCATATGAGAATAGGAATATGTTAGTGAGAATGTAGTGATGGAGTGCTTCAGAGTTGTATGAGAATGTCTTTGCTATTTAATAATTTTCGGAATCTTCACATGGACAAACTTCTACTTATTGCTCTTCATTGAAGGCCACCCTTGTATTTTTCTTGGTGATTAGGGTTGAAATTTATTTGTGCCAAGATCTTTCAAATTGTATACCTGGAAACTATACAAGATGGGAAAGCCACATTCATTCAGTTTGGACTTAGAATAGATTGTGATAGTCACTACACTTCGAGAGAAAGCTACATCGCATAAGTTGTTTTAGGTTAAAGAGAATCATTTTCATGACTAAATTTGTGCAACTAAAAGTTCTAAAACACAAAATAATGTTGTGGTAGCTCTCTTTAAATTCCCTACCAGAAATTATGAATGCCCCTAACCAAGTGGTTCACAAACAGAGTGTCAACTCAAAATGACAAAGAGACTTGAATTATAAACAACTTATTCTCTCACCCAAAAGGATAGTTAAAATTGAACAATATTAGTGTTTGTTGGCCTCTTAGGTTGCTTCATGGTATCCTTGGTTAGTGGCACTTGGTTGTCATTGGCCTCCTACTCAGTTGTTTTATGGCCTCTTACTAAGGTGTTTTATGGGGTCTTACTAGGTTTTTTAATGGCCTCTTACTAGGATGTTTTATGGCATCTTACTAGAATGTTCTTTGGCATCCTAGGTTAGTCTCACCTCCAATAAGTCCTGAAAGATGAAAGTTTTATTAGTAGGTAGTATGAGTTCAAGAGGTGGCAGATTTTAAATCTTACATTAGAGACTTTTCCCATGTCACTGTGAAGAACATTGTTGAACTTGGAGATATGCATCTCTTCAAATTCTGGGTCGAAGAGGAAGGTATAGTTTGTCCTTGGCATGTCATTAGGTACAAGAGGAAATCAGATCATTCATCATTACTCCCATGTGGTCCCCTAGTCAAGATGTGGACTTCCAACAACCTGGTAAGACCTTGACTTTCAGCCGGAGACCCTCATGCTCTTCCTTTTAAGCTATTATGGGGGTGTTACAAAGGTTGATCCTGAGAAGTTCAATTTTGTGAAGGACCAAGTCCGGGTCTTAAAATGCTAACAGGGTTTCATCAAGAAGAGAATCTCCTCCAAGTCTCGAGGAAGTTTGAGATTTTGTATCTTGATTTTGGTCATCCAAAAATGAACCATATGTTCTTAGTTTTAATTGTTTGACATAATTAAGTGAAAGGTTGTTGATTTGTTGCATAAATATGCTACACACCCTCATTAAATGGATATCCAAAGGATCAAAAAAAATCTATTATTTTTCAAATCGCATACAAAGTGTAGAAGCTCAAAGCACTTTTGCATCAAGTGGTCAAAGATTACTTCAACAACCATGATATGATACCAAGAGGCTTAACCTTTAGATATCCTTGTCTTTTGGGAGCCCAAAAACCCAAAACTCGATTCTTTACCACTTTGCACAAATGGAGGTGTGGATCATATCTTTATAGGTCTTTGGAATTGATGCAAAACTTGTTTTGGGCATTGTTTAGGGAACATAGTCCACTTTCTGCAAGAAAGGGATTTGATGATTGTTACCCCCATTAAGTTAGGTGACATTTTCTTCCATGTAATTCAATAGAAATACATAGATTTGTGTGATTTTGGCATGACTACATCTATAATTTCACATTCGCATAACTAGCTCAAAAATTTCCAAAAATAAACTTTAATGTTACACCAATCTCTCACAAGCTAAACTTGTTTCTACATAATTTTTGTAGCTTTTGGTGCGCTACCCAGACATACACACCCTAAGAAATTGGATTTTTTTATGTTTGAGAAATGAACACACTTTTCAAACGTTAGACACATCGAGAACCAAAAATTTCCCGAAAGTTGAGTGGGCTCTTCTCTTTTAACCCCTACACATGAGTGAAGCCCAAATCAGGTCGATTTGACTTCGATTAGCGTCTAAATTATTATTTTAAACTGAACGAAGATCAAACCTTTTGCAAGTTGTAGAGTTTTTTTCATACTTTTCCAAAAGGTAATTTCTTGCTTCAATATTTCTCATACTTCAGAAGATATTCTTGATCAATATTTGAAAACACTATTTGAAATGTATCCGAAACGGTATGTGCTCATTTATTCTTCAAATTTGCCCAAAATTAATTAGATCGTAGTAACTTCAAAATTTCACTAAAATTTGCAAAATTCATTTTTCGTAAATATAGAAAAGGTAGGAAGGCATGATCTTAGCGTTTGCATGATCTAGCGGTTTGGATTTTCATTCTTTACATGCCTTTTGAATTGGTGAAAATGGGCCTCTAAATTCTAATTTCAGCATACCTTGACATGAAAAATCAAGAATCTTCAACTGCATAGGTCTTATGAGAGTAAAATTTACATATGCATATTCCTTGCTCACCTAGAAACTTGAAATTGAAAAGCCTCATTATAAAAATTCCACACTAAAAAAGGGGAAAAAATTAAAAACTAAAAACTAAAAATTAAAATTTTATTTTAAAATTTTTTAAAATTTTTTTATAAAAAAGTCCCCAAAATATTAATTTGCCACTTTACAACATGGAAAAAAAGTTTATCTCAACTTTGTACTTTATGGTTTGACAAATGGTGAGAAATTAAATCTAAGATTTGGTCTACATGTATAAGTACAAGTTAGGTGCTACATCTTACAATTACATACTTCAAAGCTTGTCAAAATTCAAGAAATTTCATCCTTCATCAAAAGAGGATTGTTTTGAGGGTTTTGGCTGTTTTGAGGGTGCTCACCTTCAGGAGTTAACCAATTAATTGAGCTGACTCTACAAGGGGCATGCTTTGAAATGTAAAGTGAGTGCATATAACCTTTGGTATTATGTACTTGTGGGCATATCATTAAGAGTAGGCCAAACAGACAATTTATTCACGCCAACCTCAAGAGGGAATTGGTGTTATTGTGTATTTAAATGCACATTAAGAAGGGCGTTAGTACCAAGAGGATGCTTTAGTTTGCCAACGTGAAATGGCCTGGGGCTTTGGAATGGGGTGGCATTGAAGTTGGTGTCCAGCAGTTATCAAATGATGAGCACCGTACCGATGCCCAGCAGCCTTAATGTTTATCCACATTGGCAACTGTTTCACTCTTGCACGCCCCTGCCCCTGCCCCTGCCCGACTTTTCCTGCCCCTGCCCGACTTTTCCTGCCCGTTCCTTAGCTGCCCGTTCTGGTCAACTCATCGTATCACGTCCTTACTAAACTAATTCTCTCAAGTACAATATTTTCTAATGTATTACAAACTTAGATTAAGCATCAAGGTAGATGGATTCATTCTTGAGATCAGTGTCTGTAAAGATTAAGTTTGTAATTTTCATTGTACTTAGTACGATCTCTTCATGGTCATTTGTTCCAAAAATTAATTACAAAGGCTCTTAACTTCCGAGTTATTTCTAGTCTAAAGACGTTCTCACGAAACTAAAGCAATTTCTGAGATGTAGACAAAAAAATTAGTAAGGGTTTTCAAATCTCAATTGTACAAGTTTGTAATAAACTTATGAAAGATCATGTGGATCAAATTTGAAGCCATGAGGCTTCAAAGATTGTGAGATCACAATGTTCTAATATTTAGAACACATTATAAAATTCTGTAATTTTCACTTTTGAGCAAAATTGCTATTAGTGAATCTAATGTTGCCAAATAATCTTCACCTAGAAAGTTATTTACCTTCATTTCAAAAACACTCTCGTACCAAAACAAAACATAAAAAAGCATTTGGTTCAAATAATAGCGTGCACTCTTAAATACTGCCCCAAATTTTACAGAAGAAAAAAAAATCCAAAAATTCAAATTCTTCCTCACATCTTGGATTGTGTTAAGGCTCTTACCACAAATATTAGATACAAATTAGGATCCAACCCAACAACAAAGTTGGAATCTGATGGTGAATAAGAGAAAGCATCTCCTCAGGAACCTCAATTTTCTCTACTTTTTCTTCAGTAGAGAAAGATCATTCTATAATTGATACCAAAATTATTTGGAAAAAAATTCTTTGAACTTTGGAAATAATTTAGATTCATCTCAAGATCATACTTATGTAAAAGAAATCATGGAGAAACAAATATGATTTAATACGATTGGCTTGTAATGGTAAACCTTACGTCATGTTGGAAAACCCCCAAAACAAAATGTGCCCTCACAATAGTGCATGAAGTAACTACTTACTATCTTAGATGGAATATTATTATAACACAAACTAGACTTGATTAGGGGTCCAACTTGACAGATGTAGTCAAAATTGTTTTCAAATGAAAAAGTTAGGGCTCATCAACATTTCACCTTATCATCTTAAATGTTGATTTTTAACATTTGGCACATATAGTCAAATCTAGACAAAGGAAGGCCAAGTGTGAATCGATGTGGGTGATAAATGCACACATACAAGGGTTGCCAAACGTGGAATTCGATTTCATACTGAAAAAACAATCGTGCAATACTAGTAGAAAAGTGGCTTGAGTATACCACATGAGTACACTCCCAATTTGCATTCTTGCACCTCAATGCAACTAGGATAAAGCCTTCAACCCCTCAAGAAGTTTGCAATTGAAAATTGGTTCAGGGAGTTTCTATTGGAAAGTAATTGAACCGATCTTGACCATAATGAAGAACAATTTTACATGTGCTCATGTAGGACTCTTTTAACCGTTAAAGGCGCCTGTCAGCCCCTCGGGTTGTTTTCGAACAGAATCTTGCTTGTAGCTCTTTTGATTCTCAACTTTTCACTCATTTTTTTATATATCATTCTGGTCACCTTTTTGTAATGCATCTACAAAGTGAAATCCTACAATTCAAATCACAATTTGTATGAGTGATTTGTGCTTTGAAAAGATTGTGGTAGGTAGGTTGGGATTGCACAAAACCTTGTAGAAGGTTGCAAACTCATCATTGATTGGTTCATTCATGATGCCCAAGTTCCAAAAGTGCACTATTCATGTTTCCCAAGTCCAAAAGATGCTGAGATCCAATTTCGGGCTGCCCATTGAGGAGTGGAAGAACCTTTAAGGGTTAAGGGTGAAGGAGAGTAGAGGAAGGTCATTATTGATGATTTAGGCAATTTTGCATCATGGATGTTTAGGAGTGAAATGCCAGAAAGAGGGGTGGTGGAATTGTAAGAGCATCCCCAATGGTTCCACGCCATTGGGACGCGCCGTTGGATAATGGCGAGGGACGTACTGTAGCGTGCCACGAAATGGAGGGTGCAGGCTCCAATGGAGGCTCGCTACAGAGCCCCCCAAACAGCCTTGGTTGGTTGGGGAGTGTGTGGCTAGGGAGGGTGGGCCTGGGGAGGGAGGCTTTGGCATTGATGATTTCCTCACTTTATTCCATGTCAATAGTGAAAAGTGGGAGATTGTGTTCAGAGGTGCCTTCTTGACATTATTATTTCCCGTTGACTACGCAATAGAGTGTGGAAAATGTCTCCCTGCAACCAGAGAAAACTTGGCGTGAGCGGGGTTCCAATAGAGTGCCACGGAAAGGTGGAGGGAGGGATGGCGCGGCCATTGGGGTACTATTTCAGTAGGGGCCTGCCAATTAGCGTTGGCGAGGGCAGTTCGCGCGGCTAATGGGGATGCCCTAAGAAAGAAAAAGAGTTGAAATTCATTTGAAATGATGAGAGGATAAGCCAACCCAATCATGCAAGTGATACTTATTTGTTGTAACAGAGGAGGTTGACATTGATGAAAGGCGAGGCAGGGGAGGGGAGGGGGTGGCAGGGCAAAACTGGCTCATAACTGAACTGGCAGGGGCTGCATGGCCTCCGGCAGGGCAGGGCAGGGCCACATATCTTCCATGTGTTTGTTGTCTGCATCTTGGAATGTTGTTGGGCACTCCGCAACATGCCCACACTATTTCCTGTCCATGCCCTGCACTAGCTCCTTGCGCTCTCTCTCACTCTCTCGTTTTCCACATACTTGTGTCCAAGAATAGAAGATATAGTATTATATGTTGAAATGCTATATTGTGCAATACAGGTAACATGCTCGGCAAAAACTATGCCCCATACAATTATATGTTTTTCATAGCACCCTAATGTTTTCATCCAGTTACAGTACACTATTCACAGTAATTGCAAACATCACTCTAAATATCAAATATCCTACTTTCGTAAGAACACTCACACTATTTACGAAGAAAGTAATGTTTTGACATTGTGAACTTTTGAGAAATCAATATTTATTGTGAGATGAAAGCGTTTAGGTTTGAGATTGGGGTTAGGGTTTAGGGTGGCTTCAAATGTAGCCCCCAACACTAATTACCCCCAATTGGCAAGTAGTGTTAGGAAGGTAGTAAGAGTAAGCCCACTATTCATCACCTCACACTAGATACACTATTTAGTGTAGTACAATGTTACACATTACTTGAATATCAGAATGTGCAAATCCATGATTGTGAAGTGTTGTATTATGATATAGATACATTCCAAGCATTTAATTTGCTCCTGGTAAGATAAGGTAATTTGCGTAGCATGATACTTTTGTAATGAAATCAATAACAACCCTCAAGCCTCATATAGGCTTACATTCTTATAGTTTCCAATTTTGGATTGCAATTTGTGCCACAACTTGTTCTCCATCGATTATAATGTAATTTTAGAAATTTGACCTCACCTGGTCATATAAGGCCCTTTGGGCAAATTTCAAGAAATTGACCAATCACATTGTAAGATTTTGGCCTTAGACGGCCCCGTTAACGACATGCCTGCCAATGAAAATTGATTCTTTTAAGATGGTTTGAAAACTTGTGACTGTATGACCTTGTAGAGTAATAGTAGGAAATATCCTACAAAAACATTAATGTGTTAATGTGGTATTATGCAATAATGAGTAATGTAGTAATGTAGATATTAAATATAACATATTTAATGTAGGATGAAATATACTAGATAAATTTATCGTACATATTAGGAGATCAATGTGAATTTGATGGAATACGGGCACTCTAAAATAATATTGGTTAGCTTTGAGCAAGCCTTACATCTTTATATGAAGTCAAATATGAAACCTCTCTTGCAAATTCATTGCACAATTAAGTTACCTACAAATATCCTCGTCATTACGAGATGATCTAGAATTTTACATAATTTATGGAGCTTTATGGGCGGAGGTACACAAAAATTCAACGTTTTAAGATTTAACATGAAAGACAAAAGAGGAAAAAATAAATAAAATTAAAAAAAATCAATACTGAATAATAATTTTGAAATAAAGAATTGTATAGAAGGACCTTTTATTTGACTACTATTTTAGCACAAAATAAAAATAAATAAAAATAAGTGTCGATAAGAACCATCTATAGTATTAGCATTTGATTTAACATATTACTATAGATAAAATAGCCTTTTTGACTGTATATATGAGAGAATGACTAAGGGCGCCACCAGACTACCGGCAGTGAGCAGGCAGCGGCCGCAGCGATTGGCAGAGAGGAGCGGGGCAGAACCACACCAGAGGCAGTTTCGGCAGAGGCAACGTGACCTGTCCTGCCAGCTCGCAGGAGAAAACTACCGGGCGGAAGAGCCTAGAAATCCTACATTTCCGGTTCATGTCATCGGCCAAGTCAGCACCGGGCCCACAATTTACGACTGATGCTCGAAGCTCAAAGCTGGCTCGAAGCTCTGAAGCCCACAAACTGCCGCTCCGTGGGAGTGTGGTACCTTGCTCCAGCAGTTGCTGACCTAGCCGAGCCTTCGTAGCCATAAACCTAGCCACCATAGGTCAACGAGCTGCCGGTAGTCTGTCAAGGCTCTAAGAGAAGAGTAGGTGACTATCACACCCTCCTTCCAAGTGTCATTTTTTTTCCATTTTGGGCACTTGGAGTTGTTGCACAGTATATACCAATACTAAGAACAAAATATTTCATAATTTGGCCTTCGAACTGCTTTCATATAAACTTGCCTTGTTTGTGTTTGAAGGCATATTACAAACCATCTACAAACTCAAATGAAATTTTGCAATTGCATAGGAAGCTAGACTCACCAAATTTTCACAAAAGACACTTCAATAACAATTTTGCATAAAAATCACCCCTATTTTATCTCACTCTTACCTATAACTACACAAGAGTTGTTATTTACCACGAGTCAAGCATTACACTATTTCTCAAGAATTGTAAGATGAGGGTTTAATTTGTCCCACAATTGCAATCACTTTTCTTTTGTCTTTTCCTGAATACACCAACCGCACAAATTTCAGTAAATTCTACCCCTTTCAAGAAGATTTCCATGCTCTCACATTGAGTGTTATCACATTCAGTGCAAAGATTTGAAGATTAGTGTTATAACACTACACTGATGTGTGACATCTAGTGTTTCCGTTCACAATCAACATTGATAACACCAACCAACAACTCTTGTGTAGTAGTCATAGAACATAAAAGAAGGGACTAATTTGACCGTATATTTACATTACTAAAAACAAGCCTTGATTTACTTAATTTGTTGAAACTTCCTTCCATCGCCTCGAAAACATCTTAATAGGAACTCACATCACATTGAAGAGAGTCCCAAGTTGTTCACTGCGAAGGTTGTACCCTACGAGCCTCCTGCAAGGTGAATGCCCATGGAAATGAACTTGAAAGGGAAAAGTCCAATGGGGGGCCAAAGAGAAGCAACCTCTGAACAAGAATTGAGGAGGTCCAAGCCGCGAGATCAAGTTCATCCTTATCTAGAGGGCAGAGAAACAATCCGAATGCAACGGTCACGATGGAGGCGATGGGCATCGGACGGCCGGAAACAATCACAGGGTCCAAGGCAGAGTAGGCTGTACAACTTGTGAATGATGTAAACCACCGGGATTGAGGGACCAAAAACAAAGGACAGTGAGTGAGGGGCCATGGCATGGCATTGGCTTGGACTTGTGGAACAACATAATAAGGTAGAATGACCTTAAACCGCGCGGCCCCCCATAAGCGCAGGGTAGACCGCTCCTGGAGCCGCCCATGGCGTGACCTTATTGCGTGCATAGCAATTCCATAAATAGTGACTCGATATGGACATGTGTAGGGAGGTGGTTGGTTCATGGTTCATGATTCATTAACTCTATTTTGCACGGTTTTAGCTACATGCGTGAGCGCCACAAAGTACTCGTCTGCCGGATAAAAAGGAGAGTCTACTGATCACTTTAAGGTCATGTACACTTTTGACTTCAAAAATTTGTAGTAAATCCAATTTTTGCTATTTTATTTTCAAAATTTTTGCATTCACTCTCCCTCCTGTTTTCCCATCCAAGAAAAATTACAAACAGTACACACGAGGTCCACAACCATGTTGAATCTCTTATTTGAGCGGTTTAAGGTCATTCTACCTTACATTCATAAATGGGCTCTTTACAAATTGCCTTGGCCTTTGCCTTTGCCTTGTTGCTTCCATAGCACTCAAGCTTTGGTGGTGGTGGGGCTTGAGCATGTGACACTGGCCACACCCGCCTTCTGTGGGTCCTTTGTCTGTCTCATTGTCAGTTTTTTTTTTTTTTTTTTTTTTTTTTTTTTTTTTTTTCCTTCTTCTGGGGGGGGGACTATGCAATTCTGTATGTGTACTTGTTCAGTGTCCCTTCATTGTCTTCATACCATGAATTTGTGTGTCCTTGCTTTTGGGGGCCCATCTGTAAGGTTACTGCAGAACTGGACCCTTTCCGTTTCTTTCTTTTTACAAATGTGTAAAATAGAGGGAAAAGCATTCGCTGCTAAGAGTCGCAGGGAATGGTCCCACAACACCCAACACCCCAGAGTGGGTAATTTAAAAATTACTCCATGCAAAATTGCCTCAATTACTGAATATGACCTTCTTGTTCTACTTCTTCCATATGTATTTAACCCTTAACCCTTAAACGCCCATGGGGTCTGAAATGGGCAGCCCAAAATTGAATCACAGCACCTCTTGGACTTGGGCATCATCAATAGTGCACTTTTTGAACTTGGGCATCATGAGTAAACCAATCAATGATGAGCTTGCAATCTCCTACAAGGTTATGTACAACCCCAACCTACCTACCACAATCCTTTCAAAGCACAAAATCACTCATACAGATTGTGATTTAAACTGTAAAATTTCACTTTTTCAATACATCACAAGAAGGTGATCAGTTTGACATCAAAATATAAGTGAAAAGTTCATTGGAGTGAGAGCTAAAGAGCAAATTCTGTTGAAAAAGAGCCCCTCGAGCTCTCTTGGGCATTTAAGGGTTAAATGCATGAGGAGCCTATAGCCTAGAAACACAAGTGTTTCCAAAGTGTCATAGATGAAAATGAAGGTGGGCTATATATATCACGACCATGCAATCTTGTAGCACACTTCCTTTAGGTCATATGGATAAAATTTGGAGTCATGAGGCCTCGCATGAGGCCTCTTAGATTGTGAGATCATAACCTATTGAAACCCAAAAAAACATCACAACCTTTCATCATTTCCACTTTGAAGTGAAAATGCCATTAACCCTTAAACGCCCAAGCAAGCCCGAGGGGCTTGATTTCAACATAATCTTCTCTGTAGCTCTCACTGTACTCAACTTTCCACTTATATTTTGATGTCAAACTGGTCACCTTCTTTTGATGCATTCAAAAAGTGAAATTTCACAATTCAAATCACAATTTGTATGAGTGATTTTGTGCTTTGAAAGGATTGTGGTAGGTAGGTTGGGGTTGTACATAACTTTGTAGGAGGTTGCAAGCTCATCATTGATTGGTCTATTCATGATGCCCAAGTTCAAAAAGTGCACTATTCATGATGCCCAAGTCCAAAAGATGTTGTGATCCAATTTTGGGTTGCCCGTTTTAGACCCCATGGACGTTTAAGGGTTAACAAACCTATTGCAACAAAAAACTCACCAATTAGAAAGTAGTTCACCATCATCTCAACAACACTCTTATACGAAAAAATTCATCGAAAATATTTTCGGCTCAAATAATAGCCTTGCAATGGTAAAATTTTCCACAAATCTTACAAACAAAACATAGCTCCTCAAAATTCATCTATTTTTTTCCACTTTTTTCATTCTAGAAACATCATTGCAAATCCTATACCAGAAGTATTCATATCAGAGATCTTTCAACTCCAAAGTTGTTAGGTTTCATCTTAAGATTATGGATATGTAAATAAAAATTCACCAAATACTATATTGGATCACACAAAATTGGCTTCCAATAGTAGAACATGCCTAATGTTCAAAAACCCAAAATCTAAATTTGCCTTCACTAAAATGCATGCCATTAATATATACTTTACTATATGGGTCTTCGGTTTTAAGTACACAAACAAGACTTGATTTATGGTAAGGTGTCCTATAATGGCGCAATTTTCAGCACAGAAAATCTACTGGAATGTTGCGAGTGCACGCAATTTTGGTGCATGGGGAAAATTAGTAGAAAACTAGAGCAAGTGGAATCATCATTTTTCGACTCTTCTACAGTGAGTAATGAATTTTTAAAGATGGAAATATAGGTGTTCCTAAAATGGTGCCCTAAAGTGACGCCCTACAATCTTTGCAGAGTGTACATGGTACTATTGTAAGGAGAAGCTATTATGTACGTGACAGTGAAGATTACTAGGGCTCCATTTTCGGCACTGCGCCATTTTTGGCTGCTCTACCATAGGACCCAACCCAAGTAATTTTGTTCAAAACAAACTTTGGATTAAGTAATCATGGCTCTTCAAAGTTTCTACCCTTCATCCAACACGTTGTTGTCCAATATCTTGGGCATTTAAGGATCAAGATATATGTTTTTTTGGGTGGGTGGTTGGATACGGTGCTGTCAACAAGATTTTGGAGACAATAGGCCAGATTAAGCATCGGAGGTATAATTGGAAGCACAAATTTATTATGTTTTTGTGCTTTTAACAATTGGATCATTGATATGATGTATATATAATGAGATATGAAATTCCAAAGTATATATGGTCCCACATATTTTGAAACTTGAGTTTAAAATTTACAAAAAGTGAAAAAGGTGGTTGGAAGCTTTTCCTACTTTCCCATCTTGGCATCCTTTGGTTGGACAAAAACAATGATTGAGATAATGGCGGGACATAGAAATGTATTGAGGTTTGGACTGAATTAGGGAAGGGTTTAAGGGGCAATTTGAGCCAGGCAAGGGACATATACAATTTTTGGGACAACCGCAATAGTAGGAAAGAATGTAGCCTCTACCAGATTTTGTCTGTAAATAATAAATTATTTTATAGAAAAAAAATCTTCAAATTTCCAACCGATAAAAATTGGAATCTTAAAAAATTACATTCGATTAACCCCTAAAAATCCAGGGGTTTCCTCGACCTCCAGAACCAAAAACTGCCATTTTTCACCTTCGTTGGGAAATGGGGAAATGGAGAAACTTTTTTTTCCGGTTTAAGACTTTGAACCGTAAGATCTTGTACTTAACTTGTATACAAAGGACTGGTCAAAATTTCAACCGTTGGATGTTTGTCATTTGTGAGATCATAACAATCAAAGTTTGACCAACACTTTTTTTTGCCGTTGCGTGAGAGGCATTGTCTAAATGGTGCCAAGGGCAACTTGATGATTGTTATTCCAAATATTTTTCCCTCATTTTTTTTCATGTAGGTAATCAAGTTGGGTATGCTCATGCAAAATTTTAGAGACCGATTCCACTTTTTGACCTTAATGTAAAATATTTTATGAAAGAAGGTCTAAAAACAACCATATAGTAAAACAAGCACCACGTATGATATATTTAGTTTGAGAAAAATCTCGACGGTGAGAAGGTGCATTTATGATAATGTGAATTTTGAAAAAAAAAATCTTGGAAAAAATCCAAAATCTCGAATTTTGGCAATTTTTGAAAGAAAAAATTGTAAAATTACTAGAAATTGTGAAGATTGTTTTTGAAAGTTTTGGAGGCTGCCCTTGTAAAATTGGTAAACTTTTTGACTTTGGGCACTTCGGAATTTGAATAGTAATTTGGTAATGAACATATTTCTAAAAAAAAATTAAATAAAAAAAATTATTTTAAACTGCCCGTTTAGGACTTGAAACCTAAAATTTTGAGGTGAAGGTTATAAAATTAAAATTTGACTTTGAAAATTTTACCACATACACATTACTGTATGGGGAGCACCCAATAAAAATCTTAGGCAAAAATATCAATTTATATGCTTAAAATGAGCTGCCCGAAATCTCAGAAAACCGAATCGGTTTTCCTGGATTTTTAGGGGTTAAGTTCCATCATCTTTAAAAGCTTCATGCTTCTCAACTTTAACCCCTAACTCTCCTTGTTGCAAAATGGTCTAAGTCACAAAATTTGACCTTCCTTTGGATTAAGCTCAAAAAATCTCAATCTAAGCATTATTTAAAAGATTCAACCGTAAGATCTCGAAGTTCACTTGACATTCTTCTCACATACCAAACTTGAACCGTTCATTCTTCCTCATTTGTGAGATTATAATGGTCAAAGTTGGCTGACTTTTTCTCCTACGGGAACCTCCAAACCCGTTTCGGGTTTTAAGGAGAGTTAGGGGTAAATTCTTAATATGTTTTTAAAACAGAAAAGAGTAGTGAAATCTAAACGTGAAAAATAATATTAACTTTTTCTTCACAACAGAAAAATTTACTAGACGCTACGATATTGACTTTAACCCTAAACGTTCCTAGTGGCTAGTGTCCAAAAACGATATTTGGGATGAAGGGCAGAAAACTTTGAAGAGCCACTACTTCTTCATTCAAACCCCGTTTTTGACAAAATTACTTGGTTTGGGTTTCAAATGAAGTCTAACTTGTGTGGTAAAAATTACAGACCCATACAATAGATTATGACTTAATGGCAAGGTGAGCCTCATGGTATTTTCTAGACTGTTTTGCAACTAAACGTCATGATCTCGCAATTTGCGAGGTCCCATGAGTCAAGCTTTGGTCCACATGATCTATAACAAGTTTGTACGGTTGAGATCCAAATAGCTAGTCTTGATTTTTTTTCTATGGCATTTTTTTGAAAATGTGTTTTTGGCTTAAAATACCCCAAGGACGTTCAGGGGTCAAGATTTGGGTGAGGTAACACGATAGAGGCACACTAGAGACTAATATACTCAATCTAATCTTTCATTTTGAAGATATTATTGTAGGATCATAAATTTATCAGAAATTGGGGTTCTACTATTTTAAATTTTTGTATTCTTTGTGTGTAAAGTAGGTACCAAGGCATGTTCTCATTGTTCATATTTTTAATATGCTAATTATTCATATATCTTCAGACTATCAAAAAGGGTCCTTATATTTGAATTTTAGCATACCTTCATGTGATAATTCAAGCTTTTCCCTAACTTTTATATGCCCTACGCAGGTATGAATTAGGTGAATATGTACCTAACTAGCCTAAAACAAGAATTTGAAAAACCTTAAGTCAAATTTTTTTGTGTTACGAACATTAATCCGACAAGAAATTGTCAACACTCAGAGAAATCCTGAAAATAACGAGTTAACATAATCACACAAATTACAAGAGGTCAAGTGAGAAAAGCTCATCACTCGAGTGTGTTATGCGTGTCTAATTGTCTCAACCGTAGAAGTATAATTTACTGTAAGCAGTTCAGCTGTTACGATCTACTCATAACATTACCCCCTTCTAAGTTCGGAACAATGGGGTATTTTATGTGGAAATCAAAGTGTTGAGCATTCTTAAGGTTGGCAGCTTGTTCCCATAAGTTTCGTTTCAGTCCGTAACTTGTCCACCACACCAAGTACTACTGGAGCTTCTTCCGTCGGCCAAAAATTCTGGAGTTCAAGACCCTCTCAACCCGCCACTCCATATCTCCTTCCGGTGTAACTATGGGCGCTGGTGGCTTGATTTGGCAACCAAAGATAGTGTCACGTCGTTGTTTCTTTAGAGAAGAGACGTAGAAAACGTCATGTATCTGTTCGAGTTCGAAGTAGACGAAGTCGGTAGAGCAGGTCTGAAATTTTCTTTGTGATAAGATAAGGACCAAGAAACTTGACAGCTAGCTTACGAGATGGAATTGTAGTAGCAATATTCTCCCTTCCTCAAAACACCTTCAGTTGCTAGTATTGAAAACTTGATGTAAGTGAGAATTTTGATTGTATTTTCTTTGAGCTTGATCTCCCGTAATTTGAATGAGTGTCTTAAGCTCATTATGAACTTGTTGTAGATATCGAACAACAAATTCATGACGATATCTACAATAGCTGTCAAGCTTGTCCTCCGGTGGCGGTACCGTAGACGAGGTGGGTATCATGAATGACATCGAAGGATGGTAACCATATGTGGCATAGAATGGTGATAAACCTGTTGCAGAGTGAGTAGCATTATTATACGCAAATTTAGCGAGAGGCAAGAGATCCAGTTATCATGTTGTCTAGAGGTGAACATCCAAATGAACTGCTCAAGAATTAGTTTTATGCGCTCCGTCTTGCCATCTGATTGAAGATGGAAGGTTGTGGTCTGTGAAGTACGAATACGCAGAAGTTGGCACATCTGTTTCCATGACAAAAGGACGTTGCAAATCTAGATATAACAAAAGTGTACGAAGTGTATTAAAAGGATGTTGAGGTGCACAAGTCCATAGGAAGACTTGATCCTTACGAGTCTACGTCGTTAGTGGAGCTGTAACTTGAGAATAATGTCTTATGAAGCGGCGATAGAAATTAGAGAAACCTAGAAATGCTTATACTTTTGTGCGTTTTTTGGGGACAAAATAGTCACATATTGCCTGTACTTTATCAGTGCACATCAGGAGGCCTTATGCCAAGACCATTATGCCTAGAAACTCGATTACTGCGATGGAACTCACATTTGGAACCCTTGACATATAATTCGTGGATATGTAGTCTCTTGTAACACCTCCCTGCCCACATGACGATGGTAATGTAGATGCTTTGAGGAAATCCGAATATTGTTTTAAGTAAATGAATTCTGAAATATGAAGCAAGTCACTGAAATATGCTTTGCATGTGAGTCTGAAACTGTGTGCATGTGCATTTGTTAGTCCGAATGGCATAACAAGATATTTGAACAAACTGTAGCGAGTTTAATTGTTGTTTTATGCTCATGACTTGGGGCCATTCATAAGCAATGATAAGCCTCTCATATATCAAGTTTGGTGAAAATAGTGGCTCCGACAAGGCGGTCCGTAACCTCGGGAATGAGCGGCACATGCCAATTGAACGGTCCTTGCCGTAATCAATGTACACGCCAATTGAACGGTCCATTTTCTGAGCAAATACAATCGGAGCTCAAATTGGAGATTTGGATCCGCAGATCCATCATTTCTCCAAGTTCTCTTCGAGATAGCGCCTGAGATCCTCCAATTCAACTCAAGACATGAGTCGTAATCAAGTATTCTTCGGTTCGAGTTCTTTTTTGAATTCGATGCGCATGTCTTATGGTCCATGCTCTTGCAATTCTTTCGAGGAGGTTTCACTAAAAATCTCATGTAAATCGTGGTATTCAAGTGGAACTTAACTCATCGCATCCGCACGATCAGTTACTACAATGGAAAAGATGTATGCATCATCATTGTATCCGTGAAAGTTGCAGCCGATACGAAAGTATATTTAGTGAGATCCAATGATGATCCAATTAATTCCTTGTTGTATGTGGTTGTGGTCCTGTTATGAAGAGGAAATAATGTGTCGGTGCTATTCGATGTTGTCCTAGTTGGGGAGAGAAAAAAAAACTCGAAAGTTTGCTAGAAGTCGAGAAGATATGATCACAATTTTGTGACACTTGGTCGGTGGATGACTATTTGGAAGAAAGTTTAACCCCTAAAGGCCCACGGCCGCCGATTCGGCTTTTACGGTCAAGGCCAAAAAAAAATTACAGTCAACTTCAAATGTTATGATCTCACATCCAGTGATGATCCAACGGTTGAAAATTTTCACGCTACTACCTATGGTAGTCTACTTCAAGATCCTACGGTTGAAGTTATCAAAAATTTCCAAAAATATTGGACGTACCCGCATTAGTACATAGTGGTCAGTGTTGGGATTTCAAGCTCCCAAAACATCATGGGCCTTTAGGGGTTAAGAAACTTACATGAAGCCAGAAAGGAATGATCACTACTTGTTGATGTAGAGAGTTCATAGTCGTTCCTTGTTCCTTTAATTTGTGCAAATCAATTGTTTATACAATATGGGGAACCATAAACGACATGTTGTCTCGACCATCCAATTGATGGATCATGTTTGACAAGCCAATGAGTTCCAAGAATGCACGAATATTGTCTTGGTGTTGGTTAAGTTGCGATAGTACTTCTTTGTGACCATCCGCATCCAATTCCACTTTAGCCTCATGAGCGATTAAACCAGAGAGTTGATGATTCTTCAGCCGATAACTCTAACTTCCAGAGGAGTTGCTTTCAACCATATTACTGCTTGACATTCGTGAGCAAAATGTAGGTGCATAAAGATTCAGTGTGAGCGCCAGAGTTCACCAAAGATTGGACTGTCAATGAGTTTATTTTTCGAATGAGAGTCATGTGAGTTGTTGGGCCAATAGTAGGAGCCCGAAGGTATAAAGGTCCAAGTTTCTGTTCATTGATCTTAGGAAAAGATGGTTGCCTCCGTGGAACATTTATCACAGTATGCGCCGTAAGATTTTCATATTTGCACGTGTTGCCCGGGTACGGAGCCCATTGCCTCAGTCCCGGGCAATATCTTTTCCCGGCTCCTCACTATGCAAATCAACTTCCAATGCAGAAAGCGATAACGCTTTGTTGGACATTTTCTTCGAACATGGCCAATCTGATCACATTCCCAATACTGTCATGTCGTTGATAGTCTAATCGTTTGGCCGTACTTACTCAAACAACATCTACGGCATTTGTGTCGAAGGGCACAGATCCCGATGCGTCGGATATTGTCTCAACTTTACCAACATAGCTTCGAACGTTCGTCAATTCTTGATGCCACCATCATCTAGTCTTGAAGACCTCGAGGTTGGGTTTCGATTGCGACAGAATCAAGGGTTTTGTCTTTAAGTACTGCACGAAAACGTGCCACCAAATTGGACTCATTCTAGTCTACTTGAGCTGCATATTTATTGAACGAAGAAATATACACTGCTACAAAGCTTGTCTTTTAACTGTCCCCAGACGATCCTCCACATTCCCTCTGCGATTAATCTCGCCGTACAAAGCGATAACGGCCGCTCGGAAAGCGTTCAACAGTAAATCATTTCGAGGTCCTTCATCCAGTGCTTGTAATTTCGGCATCGCCCGACTATGAGCAGCTCTAGTTATTTATGAAAGTGCGTAAGAAATCTTGTCCTCACCATAACGTTGCAATCGCTGCTTACTTCTGAAAACGAGCCGGTGTTGAGCAAACCATCGATACACTTCACCGCCTCGCTTCCCCGCAAACTTTGTTGCAACCTTTGACTCCTTCTTTGTAACCACAAGGTCTTCATGTCGTTCCAACCCATACTCAATCCCAAGCGTAATAGGAGGTGAAGTTTGAAATGGCACCATATGTGCTTTCTCAACAATTTGCTGCACAAAATGAGGTAGTGCTGATATACACTATGGATCTGGCGTTGAATGAATTCTGCCCATTTTGACTCGATGCCTTCTGGAACCCCACTTCCTCCTTCCAATCCTGCTTCTTCTTGCTCCATGACAATGGAAGTCACTAATTTGGAAAAACTAAATCACCGCAATATCGCATCTTGGAGTTAGGAGAAAATTGAAAATCCTTTGGTCCTACCGAGAGTGTAGACAAATCAGTAATCCAACAAGAAATTGTCAACTGGAAATCCTGAACAATCCAGTTGTTACGGTCTACTCATAACATTTTGGATGACAATTTTGGCCCCGAAAAATGCTACTTACTTTTAACAAGGAGAAAGAACTTTTTTCCAACTTTGAACGTTATGATTTCTCCAATGGTTGTGACTTTTAGTCTTAGAATTGATGACCAAACATACAAGTTAGGTGCCAAATCTTATATTTGCAATGCTCAAAATACATTATAAAATGGAAACTTTTCAGCTTGCATTGAGAAATAACTATTTTGAGAACTAAGTACCAAAATGAGACTTCAAAACTTGAGGGTTAGATACCCAAGTATATATTTGATGTTGTTCGATTTTTGAGCCTCCTTCTTATTTTAATTTTTTTTAAATTCATATATATATATATATATATATATATATATATATCTCTTTTTAAAAAATTACCTCCTTCCTATCTTTCAATGAGGAATGGCTAATGAGCTTGAGGGGAAGGGCCTAGAAAACTACCTTCGCATATTGTGGGCCCTAAATTGAGCTGAAATTGACACTTGGTATTTTTGAATGGGTCCACATCTGAAACAGAAGAGAGGTGTTGAAGAGGTCAGACAAGCTGGGGGACGGGCAGGGGTGCGACATCCGGGCAGGTGCAGAGAAAAATGGAAAGAAAGCTGCAGCCTACCATAAAACGTGGTGGGGCCGCGGCCGTTGAGATGGGCATGTTGAATGGAACGACCCTTCATCTTGCGCAAGGGCTAACTCTCTTGCTACCTTCGCTCTTCCATTCAGCGCTCTCCACACACACACCTCACCATCTCTACATTCATTGGCTCACACCAACAACCTCAATCCATGTTTGTGGGCCCCTACTACAACCCCCCACATGTACTTCTTTCTCATTGTTACTACAGCCTTACAACATTCTCTAAAATTTCAAATTTTTGCACCTCACATACCCTCAAATTTCACTTCTTTTTTATCAATCTATATCTTCTTTTCACTAATCACTTGATTAATAGAAATACCTAGGGTTTGTTATGTAGGCGGTGGATTTTTTACACTAGTGCATATATGGTCCGAGTATACGGAGCAATTAATCTCCAAGTAGTGTAGTAGACACAAGCTCTTCCATTTGGGGTATACATGTCCCGTATACTCAAACCACATGTTACCGCAAGTCTTTTGAGGGACTTAATGCTCGGTATAAGGTGCGTGCTTATGAAGTGACATGAGAAGTATCTACCTCCCATTGCCCCTCTGTAAGGGCCAAGTTGACCAACCATTGTCAGGTCAACTCCTTGCCCCAACTCTTTGGTAACCTTCCTAATATTCCAAATTGAACTAGTACAAGCTCAAGTTGATAGGACATCTCAGGAAGGTGCACATGGCCTTTGAGACTTGTTGTTGGGCGAGAGATAGAGGCCGAGGCAACCAATGTATTCATGGACTAGGTGAGTCGTACAATAGAGTGCTATGAAACGATACAAATCATGAAGCTCTACGCTTCTTCACCCATTATAATCCAGTAGTACCATGTACTCAAAATGAGAATTGCATGACACCAATTTCGAAACACCTATATGTGTAGCTTCAAATTGTAGTAGAATTCAAAAATTATATAATTCCACCTAGTCTATCCTTCTACTTACTTTGCCCATGCAAGATAGATAGAAAGATAGAAACTCCGGTCCCTTTCCAAGGGGCCGGCGTGAATGAAGTGTCCGTTCGTAATGTTAATATCCCGATGGCCACCGGACAAGGGGAAATCTTTGCCCATGCACAAAAACTACTCACAAAAATGACTTTCCCTTGAGCCATTATTGATGACGTTACCTTAGCACCGGCAAGTGAATGCATGTGTGGAAGGGCAAGAGTTAATGGAGTGGACAGCCTCCATAATAGCAGCATCCAAGTGTCAATGAGGGGGAGCATCACAGGAAGCGGAAGTGGTGCATGCAGGGAGCATTGTTGTTATTGTTGGGACGGTGGGCCTCATTCAATCCCTATTGGATCACCTACTATAAGTTGAGAAAGAAATAAAGAAATAAATAAATGAATAAATGAATATATACTGGAACCCTCCTCCCCATGCAGTAAGCTGTAGCCTATGGTAAGGTGTCCTATAATGGCGCAATTTTCAGTACAGAAAATCTACAGGAATGTTGCCAGTGCAAGCAATTTTTGTGCATGTGGAAAATTAGTAGAAAACTAGAGCAAGTGGAATCATCATTTTTGGACTCTTCTACAGTAAGTAATGAATTTTCAAAGATGGAAATATAGGTGTTCCTAAAATGGTGCTCTAAAGTGACGCCCTATAATCTTTGCAGTGTGTACATGGTTCTGTTGTATGGAGAAGCTATTATGTACGTGACAGTGAAGATTACTAGGGCTCCATTTTCGGCACTGCGCCATTTTTGGCTGCTCTACCATATCCCCTGTTGTTTGACATTGACTCCAATCATGGTGGTAATGATCAGTACAGGACCCCCTGTTGACTGCATTGAATCAATTGAATTTTCACCCCCCTAGCTTGCCCATCCCTGCATGCCCTGGGCCACACGCCACATTTTGCTTTTTCAATAATAACTGTACACCTTCGGAGTTGAAAACGAGTTATGGTTGTTTCCAATTGAATTATATTGCAGCCTACATCTCAAAAGTGTCAGCTAGTGCGTCAGAAGATACGTATACTGGAGTAACGTGGGAAGTTTGTCTTACCGAATGAATACAACACTGGTACAAATATGGTACTACACTACATGTGCCGTGGTGAGTATACCATTGTGTACTTGTGGTGAGTATACTTGAGGTGGATACGCCTCGAGGCTCGTTTTCTCCAAATGACACGGAAGAGGCTCGAACCCAACGTCTCTTTGCTCCCGCTCGAGACCCTTAGCAAACCCTACTCCAAATGACACAGATGAGGCTCGAACCCGGCGTCTCTTTGATCCCGTCCGAGACCCTTAGCAAACCCTCCACCAATCCAGAGGTCACCACTCCGCTTGATTATTGAAACTCATTTATGCTTATGTTAAGGGGATAGATGAATTAGAAGTAGCTAAGGTCCAAACACACATGTCTCGAATTTATAGACTAGTATGTTGTTGTGGCATTGTCAAACCAAAATAAATATTCTCAAACCATTATGTCCTATTATTGTTGTTGTCCCATAAAGCATCCATCTCCTTGTTCTTGGCTTGAATATTGTGTTCAACACATAGGCACCACAAGCCTTGGCTTGGTGGTTGGGGCTCATGGCCCCCATTGAGGAGGTCGTGGGTTCCATTCCCCATGCCGGCGTGGTGCTCACCACTATAGTCCACCCAACTATTGTGGGGGGTCCTTAGACCTTGTTGTATGGGTACCTCAAAGTCCTTTGGGGGGATACTATGTCAAGTATCCTCAAGGCACTAGTAACTAGGCTAGAAACTAGCGTAGTTATAGTGTCCACCCTCGAGAGGGGGAAGTAGTATTGTTCCAATTTCCCCTTGTCCGGTGGCCATCGGGATATTAGCATTACGAACGGACACTTCATTCACGCCGGCCCCTTAGAAAGGGATCGGAGTTTCTATCTTCAACATGTCGCTAACCTTGTCTTTACCTTGTGGTAAATTTTAAACAACTTTTCTATCTCAACAACTTTCTGGATTGGTGATCCAATTATAACGTCAAATACAAAAAAAATTCTCCCTTCCACCAACACCTCTACCGTCCCAATTCAAGCGGCAGTCTCAACATCTTGTTGACAACTTCAACAAATAAATAAACGAACAAACTTATGCTTTAATATATGTAGAAGATACCCAAACAATCTTACTAAAAAGAGAATAGTACTTCGATGACCTCAGAACATTCTTGAATCATAGTGTGCCTTCTCTGTTCCTCCCATAGACTTGCAATGGTGATCTTGCATGCATACAAAGGTGTGTAGATATTAACCTTAAATCCATCTGATTATGGCACCGGTTCTTCTTATTATGACACCAGTTTGTACTGTTAAATACTTTCTTGCTTGCTTTCTTTTTCATCTATGATAATTTATTTTTGAGAATATTTATTTGGCTAAAAATACCCCAAGGACGTATAGAGGTTAATCAAGTTTACACTTCTGCAAAAGAATTAGAGAATTAGAAAATAATCACATTCATGAGTCTATTTGGATTTATTAGAATTTGGCATATTGATTTTCTTATTCAAAGTTCAAGGTCCCTTGAAGAATGTACCTCAAATAGTGCATTACACTTTGTACACTTTGAAGTACACTACAAAGCCGTGAGACTTGTTCAAACATCTTCTATAGAATATGATTGGTTTGTAGAAGCAACAATTGAAAGTGGGTTGGCTTCCCATTCATGTAGCAAATCATTTGAACTGCACTCAAAAGCAGTGAGAGGTCGGAAAGTCATTGACATGGAATGATCTTAGCAGATTTTCCCGAAAATATCCAAATAAAAATCATGCTATCCTTTGGCTATGCTTGGTCAATAGAAGGAAGAGTCCTCCATTCAGCTTCACTCATGATTCAATCACAACTTTAAAAGGTCTTAAATATCATGGCAATCGCTATTACAATTGCAAGTGTGTGTTGTTTTTCACATGTGCTTTTTCTGATTTTGTTGTTTTCCACATGTACGTTCTGCAATTGTGTGCTCTTTTTCCACATGTACGTTTGGGTGTTGTCTTTTTATACTATTGCTTTTGGGAAGTATATCACAACACATATCAAAGTTCTTTTTCTTAACCCCCGAATATCCTTGGTGCAAACTTGCCTAGATTATAGAACATGACCTCCTTTTACTTCAAAACCAAAGAATAATCAATCTAAGCATTATCTAGAAGATCCAAGTGTAGGATCTTAAAGTTAACTTGACTTACTACTTGCATGCCAAATTTGACTTGTTGATTCTTTTTTATTTGTGAGATTATAACGGTCAAAGTTGGCTAGATTTTGTTCATGTGGGAACCCTCAAAGTTCGTCTCCGATTTTAAGAATCTTTGTGGGTTAACCCCATACACCTAAAAGCAAGTAAACCCAAATAGTTGGAAAGAGTAGGATTATTGTTACTATCCCCTATAGCTCCTCAAGAGCCAAAGTGGCTATGTGGAGTTCCCTGTGAAAAAATTCACCCAACTTTGACCATTATGCTTTCACAAATTAAAAAGAATCAACAACTCAAATTTGCTACTCCCTCTGTCTCTAAAAAACACCAAGATTTTGCTCAAACACTCGTCTGACAAATGATATGATATTATTGGACATGTCCCATGATTTGATATTAATGGACATGTCCCTTTGAATACAATAAAGTTCAAATGATATATTAAGACTCACTTTCTAAAAACCCTCACTTTCTAAAATACTCATGCCTAATTGTGGAACCTCTTCAGGGCAGGTTAAACGCGTCGGCATATAGCCTTCTTGAAACAGTATGCGTTTTCCCAAATGTGGCACCTTGTAATTGTTGCCTCCGAAGTTTTTAATGACTTCAATCATGCAGCTTTGCCAGATTAAGACAATGTCAAGAAGCTTGTCTGAGTTCAATTTCCAAAATGCTTCTTCTGTACATTTAATCAATTCGTCAAGCCCCCTCTGTTGCATCTAATGTTGCAAAGATTGAATTGCACGAAGAAACCCAAGATCAAGGACATTCATGTCGGGGTTGTTCGGAGGCTGATTTGCCAAAATTATTTCGAATCCATCCTTCATCATCTCACTTGCCAATTCACAATATCATTGTTAATATGCAGACGTGCATTGTCTTGTTGGATGTAGATATTGCGAGATGTTTGATGATTCCATGCACGTGGTCATTTGGATTGAATAGCGGGTAACAATTTCTCAATAAACATCTTTCATGTCTCCTCATTGTTGATCCAGGTGATACACTTCGTCTCCAAAGTCTCTGAAGTGTTGATCCAGGTGATACACTTCGTCTCCAAAGTCTCTTATGTGTTTCACATGCTCTTTGGAAGACAAATGGGAAGATTCCAATCTTACCATCGAAGAAAGTATGTGAGTATGTGTCTACGCATAGGCATAGCAATGACTGTAGCATAGCAACCGCGGCAAGAAACATTGGCATGAATCGTTTGCTTTTTGTTGTTCGATGAGGTGGTTGATAAAATCTTGATTTCTCCTCCGTAATGTAGAACCACTTTTCATCAATCTGAATCAAGTTCATCATATCTCTGAAGTCGTCGCAATCATCTGGTTTCAACATGGACAAACAAAACTGAACACACGAGTCATCTTATTAGCATCGGTTAGAAACGGTTTGATTGCATCTGAATGTGCTGGCTTGATGCATCTTTCTTCACATCACGATGCATAGTGTCCTTTGATACACCCAAATGAATAGCCAAAGATCGAAGGTTTTTATAGTTGCCGAAAGGAATGGCCTTCAAAGCATCCATATTTACCAAAATCTTCTTGCAACTGACAAGAACCTTTATTTCTTGCAGATACATCTTGCCAAAAGATTTCCTTCTTTCTTGGACTCTAAAGCTCTTCTCCAAATTGTTGAGACTGTCTGATTGGTGACACCAAATTCAACTCCTATGCTCTTCAAAGCGCCATGCCGCAAGCTTGACGGTAGATCTTCACGAACTTTCATAAGAAGGCGCTCATAAATTTCTCGGCGTTGATCGTTAGTAAGATTCGGCTTCTTCCTCTGTTACAATGACCTTCTGCAATGATAAATTGTCGCTCAGAATCACTCTCGGTAGAGAACCTTCGAAAACACATGAAGAAGAACGATGAAGAGCCATTTTAAAAGGATAAATTGAATTTGTTTTCAAATATAGTCCTCGATGCTCCGGGAGAAGAGCCACCTTTTCAATAAAGTCCAAAATCATGCACTTGAAGAACAACCCCACCTTGTACTAAAATCCAAAATCATATGTCTCATTTATTGAAAAGATAATACAACCATTTTTGGGAAATCCTTGTGTTTTTTTAGAGACAGAGGGAGTATGTGAGTACGTAGAATACTTACTTAACATCAAGATCTTGCGGTTAAGAATCCTAAATGATACTTACATCACACATTCATAAGGCTAAAGTAGAAGAGGTCATTTTGGCACATTTGTGTTAAAGATCCTCGGGGGTTAACCTGTGAAGTTGAAAGCCTCGGAAACTGCTAAAACTCCTCAAAACCACCCTCTTTCAATGGAAGATTAAAAATTTCAGCTCTTAACGTAATTCAAAGTATATAACCGTAAAATCTTACACCTAACTTGTCCATGTATGTTTGTACGGAAACTAATTTTCAAATCTCTTACCAATTGAGAGATTATAACATTTAAAGTTGGAAAAAGAAATTCTTTCCCCTTGTTGCAAATTGGGTTCAAAGTTTTTTGTGAGCCCAGAGAACCAACTTTAAGAGTAAATTTGGCTCTTCAAATTCTTGTTTGTAATGAGTTAGGAACATGTCTATGCAATTTTTATCCTCTTGCAACTTATAAAACCTAAAGAAATGCTTGAATTTTCACATGGATGTATGTTGAAATTTAACTTTGAAGGTCTCTTTATGATAATAAAAATGGCATGTGAAGAATAATTAGATGAAAGGTCCAAACGGTGAGATCATCCCTTAAAACGTGATTTCCAAGCACAAAAAACAAAACTTGAAATAAGAACAGTCTCAAATTTTGGTGAATTTTTGAGATTCACCAAAAATAAAGGAGACCTTATTTATTTTGGGTAGATTTCAAACAGTGTTTTCAAACTTTGATTGTGGATATCTCCTAAAGTACGAGGAATTTTGAAACATGAAGTGACTTTCTGGAAGGGTATGGGAAATCTCTACAACTTGGAAAATCTTTCAATTTCATGCGAGATGAATATAGCAAATAAGGGGCTGACCAGACCCTAACGGTCCCTTTTTGGGCTCGTTTGACATTACGGGCTAATGAACTTGCTGAGAATCCCACATGATTTTGGAACACCACTCTTGTGAGCATGATTTTCAAATGCATAGAGAAACAAGAAATTTCAAAAAACTGCACGATCATTATCTATGATTGACGATTGTATGGTTGGTCCTCATTCTCGATGCTCAAAAGTTTCGTTTGATGTCTGTTTGTTGACATGTGAGGTTCCAAACTCCCTCGGAAGCTTCACCAGGAGATGAGGCCAAAACAAGCTTCAAACCAGCTTTCATGACTATATGATTGAACTGCAGTTGGTAATTTCTGCAGTAGCCCTCACTGTCTTTTTGTATAAAAATCTCCTCATGGATCCTCCAATACTACCAAATATACTGTACTCATGGAGCATGTGGTCAATATAGCTTCGAAGACATGGTCAATTCCAGCATGGAGTAGTTGAATTTTGAGAGACGGAGATTCCTACCACCACTAAGTGAACCATCATGAATATTCAAAGCCATGCAAGTAAAAAGCCTCCAACACATGCGAATGAATAGTCATCCACATTTCTCAAACATACATGCATGCTTACCGGAGTACAAGAATAGTCTCATACTTTGAATACACATTTATGGCTAGAATTATATGTACTACAACATTGACTTTGTAATTACAAATACTCGGAGTCTTATTTTTTTCAAAGCATTACAAATACAAAGAAAAACGTATGTATGTATGTAGCAAAGTCTTGACCCAAGTTTAAAATATTTCTCGTACTCGAGTACTCATGCTTACATGCAAGTTTTAAAATTTTAGTATTTTTGCGTGTTTGTGTATTTTGCTTTTTACCCATAGTTCCATTATTGACATTTTTCATCAAATGGAACCATGAATAGCAAGCAATAATGGAATCCAATTTGATGAAAAATGCAACAAGATTTCACATTCTACAGAGTAGCCATGAACTTTAATTTTGCAAGATAACATGAAATTTCAGTGTTTAATTTTGAGATATTCATAGCTTCATACAATTGTACAAACAAGTCTTGATGTTGGGTCTTCTTAGTAAGTCTTCTTATTGTAGAGGAATGTATTTTGAGTGAGCTTCTAAGTACAAGTATATTCCCAAGATCAGCCTAGGTTGAAGTTTAATCTTGGTGTAAATATGTAATATCTTTACTTTAAGGTTTTGGAGATGAAAAAAATCTAATAATATGAATATACATATATATCTCATATCTACTTTGGGTTCCTGAAAGTAGCACTGTGCCTTAGCGTCAAGGAATGTGCAAAAAAAAATTGCCTAGTGGGAGCTTGCAACTACACAACATGTGGTAATTTTTATTTTTTTATTTTTTAAATGATAAAAATAAAATGGAAGTGCTATATTTTTTTACTTGTCAAATAAATATTTACCAAGAACATTGATTTTAGTACTATTGGAAAATCTTCAACATGATCAATACAAAGAGTAAATATGTCAAGTCAACAACAAAAACTTTCAATATGTTTGCGTAAAATAGTGTACGTAACACTAATCAACACCTCTTACGTCATTTCTAAAGAAATTCCCTTGAAACATCCCCTTGAAGGGGTCATTTTGAGTGCTCATGCATCATACTCAAACCAAATATTTTGGATAAAAAGCAAGACTTGCAACTCACACCAGGTTCTTGGCTATTAGAAAAACAATTGAATGAAGCATCTACTCCATTGAGAAGTCTAAACAATTGGCTTGAAGGCACTGTTCATGCTTGCAGTTTGAAAGTACATGCATAAAAAGCAGTTGCGTTGAGATCGGAAGCAGAGTAAGTTATGTAAAAACATCATCATCGTGAATAAAGAGTTACTTTGTGGCACTTTTGCATGCGTAGCCAACATGAATAGCATTCAGTAATCACCGACATTTTAATCTATTTTCTTGGTTCATGAAACTAAGTGCAAATAAGGATGACACTAACAAATTTCTATGATTTGATCTTCCACCAAGTATTTGGTCCTTTGGAATTATTGAGAATTCAGAGTTACCATGCAAATCAAGATTTAGGAACTTTGTTGTTTTGATGAAAAAAGAATTGCGTCTTTATACATGGTTGGTTCCGAAATGAGGTACTTGCAAGCAACCACTAACCTCTTTATTGAATGAAATATTTGTATACGTGTTCGTAGTAGCGATTTGGGGGCTGGCACGTTCACGCAACATGATAATGGGAGATAGGATGTTCAAGAGGTGTCCTACGAAATCGGATCGCAAATGTGATGTCCAGATTGATTGGTATGGATTATCAATGATTTTTCATATTCCAAAGAAATGGAACAAATCAAGAATAAAAGTGATTTAGTATAACAAAATCTCCTCCTTATTTGAGACAACCAAGGATAATTGGCATCTAGGACAATAGGGTAAGGGAGGCATTACTAAGAGCAAGGAAGTTTTGAGGTGGGTGATACATGTGTAGCACGAATGCATACTTGCTTGAACAATTTGGTTTGTTCCCTCCAATTGCAAAAGAGGTTCTTGTGTGTATTATGACACCTCATCCCCCAATCATAAAACTATGATTTTGGATGTTGGATGAATTGTTGTGTGTTCCACTTTGAACAACGACACTTTGTGGCATTGTCGAACCAAAATGAATATTCTCTAACCATTATGTCCTATTATTGTTGTTGTCCCATAAAGCATCCATGCCCTTGTCCTTGGCTTGAATATTGTGTTCAACCGGTCCCTAACCTTGTCCTTGATCTTGTCCTCGCTCACGTCTTTACCTCTCCTTGTCTTTATCTAGCAGAAAGTTGTTGAGATAGAAAAGTAGGTACCTTTTTCTACCTGCCTTTTTTTGTTTTGTAAATCTTTAATATTAGGAAAAATTCTAGATTTCCCTACAACATCTCGGACCATATATACTTTGAAATTTAATATTTTGCAATCCGCATGCTCGATTAGTGATCCAATTATTGCGTCAAATACAAAACAATTGCTCCCTTCCACCAACACCTCTAACGTCCCAATCCAAGCGACCGTCTCAATATCGTGTTGACAACTTCAACAAATAAATAAACGAACAAGCTTTTGCTTTAACATATATAGAAGATTCCCAAACGATCTTATTGAAAAGAGCATAGTAGTTCGATAACCTCGGAACGTTCTTGAATCTTAGTGTGCCTTCTATGTTCCTCCGAGAGACTTGCGATAGTGATATTGCATGCATACAAAGGTGTGTTGATATTACCCTTGAAATCCATCTTATTATGACACCATTCTTCATTTCGGAAACATGGTCCACGTACACTAGACGAGTACACCTATAGTAGCATACTACACCCGAGCTCGAGTGAAGTGTGCCACTATGGATGTTCACTACTCGTGGGATGTACGCATACCATGTTTTCAATGGTGTTGGTACAAAGTTGTAGATTACAATTTTATTAATATTCATAGGCGCCAAGTAGGAAAGTAACCAAGCATCGTGAACAAACTCCGACCCCGGTATAAGCTTGAAGCTCTCCCTAAAGAAGACTCTTCACCGCGTCACATATGGACGGCAAGAGTGCTTATGCACTTTGTCAAGGACATTATCATATATCCAACAACCAATGGAAGTGCAGAATGGGCTACTCTCTTTTTCCATGACAAAAATATCACAAACACAGCCAAGGGGGAGGCTAGGAGGGGGAAGACAAATATCGCAAACAAAACACACACCCCATGCCTGGCCCATGTGGGAATTCATTGGCCCAGAGCCAAATTAGAGGTGGTATACCAAACCACAGAAAGCAGGGGTGGCGGATGCCATTGGTGCTATGCATGCCAAATGGGTACACTTACTTTCTGCTCTTCCCTTTCAATATTTGCCCTGCATTTGATCTCATGTTGCACCAAAAGGGCTCAAGGACCATACCCCATACCCAATACCGTAACCTAGATCTTTTTTCTCAACTTTAATACGGACCCTCCAGGTGCCCCAGTTCGCTTTTGGGCGGGGGAGGGGGGGTGCGAGGAGCAATGTATGTTCTTTTGCAGTTATCAATTTCCTTAAAGGGAAAAAGAGCAAAAAATTTACACAAGAGTTATAAAGTGTGCAAGACAATGAGTACAGCCGTGATTACGGATTGGCAGTAAGTGTATAGAAGCTACTTCTTCTATGGACATGCTACTTCTCGTGTACAAAACCAACCAAGGGCTTGATAAGACAACTTGGTCTCATAACCACCATACACAACTTTTTCTCTCTTTTTTTCTTTTTCTCACCGTTTTGTCCGTGAAGCTATGCTTTTGGTCAAAGTATGCTTCAATTTTGTTCAATGTGTAGGAGATGACCTTTTCTTGAAGATGGTAATAGGAAGTTTTGTGCAACTCTTGAACGCCAAACCTGTTTTTAGCAAAGAAACACAAAATTCTTTAAGTATCATAGATATAAGTGAAGGTAAGTTACTTAAATCCCAACTCTTGTAATACACTTATTTTAGGTTACGTGCATCAAAAACTATTCAATTTAAATATACACCAAAATTTGAAGGTGAAAACTATAATATAGATTGTGCTTAGATGAATCTAGTGAGCAAATTTTGGTGTTGAGTGGATTTCAAGCTACCATGTTACTAAGTTAAAAAATGGGCATTGTTCTTCTTTGTGGTTTACCTTAATACAAACAATATTCTATACTTGTATCAGATTTTTTTTACATAAACGCACTCGAATTTTTTTTCCACTTGAACATTTTAGTTCTATATATACCCAAATAAATCTGAAGTCCGTAAATTCTGAGGTGTGAGTAAGTAGCTGAAAATCAAAGTACTCTAGTAAAATGGGACCCATCTAATGCATAGAGATGATTGACCGACGTTGTGTGGGACCAATGCATGTCTTTATGTAGATTCATTTATAAATATTCCAATTAATTAATTAGGCTGCTGCCCCAAATCTCACTAAACAAAATCAGCAAATTCTTATCCAAACTCAAAAGCCCTCCTTAAATTTGGGATTTTCAACAACTTAAGTTAGACACCAGAATCCTTGGAAGTTGTGTAAGTTATCTTGGTGAGTCAAATTATTCTATTTACATTCCAAGGGGCCCTCTATAAATGAATTGACTTCGGCATGCATCTGAAGGTAAAGCCGTGCTTCAAGCAAACTTTGTATCACAAGGTATAAGCTCTTGGAAATATTCACGTAGTAAATTATTCGAAACAAAATTACAAGCGATAAATAGAAAAAGAACAAGGAAGTAAATCTAACAACCTAAAAATCCAGGCGTTAGTATATCAAAAAAATAACCTATGATATCCTACCATCTCATTGGAGTTGAGGAATGGGTTTTATGATAATGATGATGATGATAGAAACTCCGGTCCGTTTCTAAGAGGCCGGTGTGAATGAAGTGTCCGTTCGTAATGCCAATGGGTTTTATCTTTTATTGTTTCCTTGTAGTTCCAATTTTAGGATTTTGAACCAAACAAAATCACAAATATTATGTATAATTTCAGCTGTTAACTTTGCATCCTTTGTTCCCACATTATAACCATTTCGTAGGTAGGTCGAACCGGACTTTATATCCACACCAATCCCAATAGGATATCGTTGTTCCTAGATGTTTGAGTAGTTATTCACACCCATTTTCCCATATTTGAAGAAGACCAATGTTTTTCTCTTCACTGTTGTACCTAATGTATGTTCAAGTCACACTAAAACTATAGCCAACGTGAGGGCCAGTTTATACTAACATAGAGACCCCACTTCTCCACCTTAGTGTAAAGCAGGCCGGAAACTACCATAGCAACTGTCCAATAAAGTCGCACACAAAATACTAATAGAGTCGTGACTGTATTTTTCCCAATTGATTAATACAGTTCAGAAAATAAATAAAAACTTAAAAAAATTAGTACAAGGGCCTACCCCAACTTCCATCCACTGTTTCATCTGAAAACAATCTATGAAATAAACATAAACCATACCATCCAGTTCATTTTTTTGCCTTTTTTTTTTTTTTGAAACAATCAACCAAAAGAAGATGGAAGCTGAGCAGGACCCAAGGGGAGTAAAGAAATATGTGAGTGATTCAAAAGAAGGAGAAGCATGCAATCAAGGTCATGATAGGAATCATGATTCCAAAGGAATGTGTGCATAATAATATGCCCAAAATGGAGCCCCCAATTTGCATCATGGTGAGGGAGGGGATGATGAGTGATGCATGGGCGAGTAAAAGAAGGAATAAACTAAACAGTTGGGTAATGATAGAATGTTGAGAGGGGTATTAATATACGAGCAAGGGGGTGCATCATGGTCATGCAGGCAGTGAGAGCGTGTCACTTGGCATGTCACCAACAGGGGCGTGCCCCTAAGATAGATAGATAGATAGATAGATAAAAACTCCGGTCCATTTTTCAGGGCCGGCGTGATTAGAGTGTCTGTTCGTCAAGCCAGTGTCCTAATGCCCACCGGACAAGAGGACTCTGGAAGCCCCTAAGATAGAAGGGCGCACCCCAACTGCAAGCCATCCCGGGCATGGCATGGCATGGCATGGCTTGCTATTGTCTATTGTTTGCGTAGCCAAGCCATGACTATAATTGTTGTCTCCCCAACACCAATTGCTCACCAACCTTCCATTTCTCAACCACCATTACCCCGCCTAATCATACACTCTCCAACACAAAGTAACTGTGGCCCATGCCCCATGCTGCTGGGCTCCCAACCATGTCTCCCTTTCTCTTTCCATCACGATTGCACGATTGTTTGTTGAGAAAGTGTGAGAGTTTGGAGACACTAACTCTTTTTGAAATGGAGTATAGGAATGAGTACATGCATTTAATCTCGTTATGGAATGTGACTTTGTTGCAAATTCAACAAGTGAAGAGGATCTTATTTATGTGTATAGAAGTGAATTTGGGGTATTAGATTTTCTTTTGTTTTTTAACAGCACAAAGTCGATTGAGAAGGAAACAAGATGGAAGTCTTTCTTTAGATTGAGTATGAATGTAGTAGCACCCAATCTCTATTGTCAATAGACCCCACGTGAGATGGTGTGTCTTCCTTCAAACGTATTCGTGGCTAAGAGTGCCTTCCTACAAGATTTTATCATGAGCTTGGTATAGTTGATGCATTAGATTGGGAACTGATGAACCAATGGCACGCCGATGAGGACACAACATATTGTGTGTCCTTTTGGATAACCTATAAATTGTACGTTGAGTGATACACGTTTTGAGTGTGAGTTCATGCCCGAGGTGTGCCAATGATTAATTGACTCGGTGTTGAATAGATTTTTATTCAAGTTTTGTTGTTAGAATGCGTGTCTATTTGGAGTACGTCTCGAACTACTCCACAAGTATGTACTTCTAAAACTTTTGAACTTGTTTTTGAAGTCTTTGTGATCAAAAGTTATGTAGATCAAGTTTTGACCAACGAGACTTGATAAATTGTAAGATTATAACATATTTGTACTCCAAAGTAGTTGAAAAATTTCATCATTTTACTTCAAAGTGAAATTTATTGCTACTAACAAATTATACTCTGATAAAAAAGTCTCTCACATAAAGGATTTTTGCATTTATCTTAAACACTCTATTTTACCAAAACAAATCATCAATGACATTACGTAGCCCAAATGATAGCCTTGCAATGGTGAAAACCGCTCCAAGTTGCAATAAGGTAAAATCATCTATGATTGGACTCCTTGCACTAAAATTAATGCCACAACTTCATCACTCTTGGATCAAACTAGGTATCCAAGATTCAAAAGTATTCTCAAAGTAGAAATCAACCCATTTAATGAAGGAAGTCCAATTCCTCAAAACCCATGTATTTTTTCTCTTTTTACAATATAGATACATTGTTGCAAATGCGGTACCAAAATTACTTTGATCAAAAGATTTTCACCTAGAAATTTGTTTAATTTCATTTGACGATTATTTCAAAATAAATTTAAAAATAGAAACAGAAAATCATGAAAAATAAATTTTGATTCAAAGTATTTGCTTGCAATGGTAAAAAATCTCAAATAAAATATGCCTTTACAAATGAATATACTATATATTAATACCATATTGAATGAATTTTCATTTTCTTACTTCACATACTAGAATTGATTTGGGATCAATCCCACACCTATTGATATTTGTGAGCCAGATGTACAACACCAACTACCAACTCACGTATCCTCACACAATGACAACTTAGATGAATCGGAACACTTGGCGGAGGAGGTTATTGCTCAATTGTTGGACGTACTTGGTGCGTGAGGAAGACAAAGTACAACTCCCTATGGTAATGCAATCGGCAAAAGACCTTCGTGCTCAAGCCAATTTTTAAGTGTCTCATATATACCTCCACAATTTGACCCAAGTTAGATATGATGTTCATGCGATTAGCTCTAGTATCTTAATATACTAGATTCATTTAGCTTGGTTTGTGCAGGTGTTATATTAGTTGATTTAGAATTAGCGAGAGCAATTAAGAGGGATATTAAACAATTGATGATTACTAGTTGTTAACAAGGTTTTCACCATAATGCGGGATTTCTCTTGCGTGGTCAACGAACTAATACTGGACTCGTTGCAAATTGAGAAATGTTTCGATTAATTGAAGTTGACTTGAGACGAGGGGCTCTAAGCAAATTTTCCCTGTTGAAAACTTGTCGTCATGGGCTTTGTATAAGGTTCTCCTGTTGGAATGGGATCTTTATAGAATCAACTTGGGATCCAAATTGACATTAACACATTTTGGATGAAGAAATTATGTCTTTTCAAATTTTGGGCGTGTAATCCAAAATGTCAATTTTTAAAATTGAGCACATTTAGGGATCAAAGAGTAAACATTTATTAAATCCAATTGTCCACAATCCAAGCAAATTTGAATAATTTTATCTCAACTTAGATTTCAATTTTAAGATCCAAAGTAGGGCTTCAAAATAACATTAGACAATTTCTCTTGAGAGAAAATTTGATAGACTTTTGCTGCAATATATTTTTGATTAAAGAATATAGGATAGTCTTGCTCTAATATCAACTAAAGTGAAACCTTTGAGTTTACCATGAGGTTTAAGATAGAAGCCACATGCCCTTGGCGTGGTGGTTGAGGCTCATGGTCCCCAATGAGGAGGTCATGAGTTCAATTCCACATGCCGACGTGGTGCTCATTACCATAGTCCACCCAACTATGGTGAGGGGTCCTTGGACCTTGTTGTATGGGTACCTCAAAACCTTTTGGAGGGATACTATGTCAAGTTAATTCAATGATCACTTCATTGTAGATATTAAGAAAATATTGCATATGAAAAATTTAAGTGCTAAAGGCTAGTACGAGAAAAAAACTTGCAACTAGAAAGTTGTAAAGATGCAATTAAAGATCACTCTTATGTAAAAAATTACATGAAAAACTATTTATGAGTTCACATAATCAGCTTGCAATGGTAAAACATGCCCCATATTTGGAATCCCAGATAGAAAACGTTGTCTTCACTAAAATGCTCGCCATTAAGTCATATTTCATTAAAAAAGTCTAGAATTTTTACCACATACACTATACTTGATTAGGAACCCAAACAAAGTGATTTCATCAAAAAATCAATTGGTATGAAGAAGTTATGGCTCTGCAAAGATATAACCCTTCATCCAAATTGTTGTTTTTCGACACTAGGATCGTCTAGGGTTAGTTACCAACCATAAGATATACCATTCTCTTCTATATGAATGCACGATTTAAGTATACACGCTGCTTGGTTTCTTTCCTATTTGGCACCTATGAATATCAAGTAAATTGTATCCTACAAATTTGTACCAACACCAATGAAAACATGGTCCACGTACATCCCGCGAGTAGTGTACATCCGTAGTGGCACACTTCACCCGAGCTCGGGTGTAGTATGCTACTATAGGTGTACTCGTGGAGTGTACATTGACCTTGTTTCCACTAATGCAAAAATGTATCTCTGAAACTCATGATAATGGGATCAAGCCAGTTAATCCTTTGGAGCATAACAAATGAAAATGAAGAAGGGTGTCACAATAAGATGGATTTAAGGATAATATCTACATACCTTTGTATGCATGCAAGGTCACCATTGCAAGTTTGTGGGAGGAACATAGAAGGCACACTAAGATTCAAGAATGTTCCAAGGTCATCAAAGTACTATTCTTTTTAGTAAGATTATTTGGGTATCTTCTACATATGTTAAAGCAAAAGTTTGTTCGTTTATTTATTTGTTGAAGTTGTCAACAAGATATTGAGACCGTTCTTTCGATTGGGACGTTAAAGCAAAAGTTTGTTCGTTTATTTATATGTTAAAGTTGTCAACAAGATTTTGAGACCGTGGCTTGGATTGGGACGTTAGAGGTGTTGGTGGAAGCTAGCACTTCTTTTGTATTTGAGGCAATAATTGGATCACCAATCCAGAAAATTGTTGAGATAGAAAAGTTGTTTAAAAAGTTACCAAGAGGTATAGACATGAACGAGGACGGGGTTAAAGACAAGGTTAGGGACGTGTTGAACACAATATTTAAGCCAAGGACAAGGACATGGATGCTTTATAGAACAACAACAATAATAGGACACAATGCTTTGAGAATATTTATTTTGATTTGACAATGCCACAACAACATACTAGTAAATACATTCAAGACATGTGTCTATGGATGCAGGTTTTGTCAAAATAATCTTGGAGATTGTTGGTCAAATTGGGGTACCAGAAGAAGTGCATTGGAAGTGCATACTTTTTAGGGGTGCCACTAATAGTCGGGATACCAATCTGACGTGTGAATTGCAACATATATAATTTCAAAATATTCATGGTCCGAAAATTCTTGAGTGTGCAAACTTGACTTAATTTTTGAAAGTCACAAATTGTAAAAAGTGGAATGAGAAGCCTTTTTGCCTTTCTTTCTTAGTAACCCCGAGTTCAAAAGAACGGGAACAAAGATAGGGTTTGAAATAGACTTAGAGTTCGGGACAATGTCAGCGTTTAGGAAGGGGAGGAACAAGTTGGAACAAGGTCTTGAATGTGGAAATAGGATATACCAATCTTCAAGTATACATTTTGGTGTGGGAATGCCGTAGGGGCATACTAGTCTTGTACTGTATTTACTTCCTAAAGCGCTAACTTTCTTCTTGTCCTAAATTGCTTTTTGAGGATTTTAGAAACCTCAAATAAAGTACCAAATGTGATTTTTTATGTTCAAGAGTTTGGTGCATGTGGAGAATCTAAAGAGGTAGGTGGGATACTGAGTTATAAAGAGGGGACTAATGGCTCAACTCCTAAACATTCCAGCATGTTTTAGGCAAACTACACATTTTCAAAAGAATCGTCATAGATGGAAATGAATATGAGCTATTAAGATCTTGACCATATAAAGTTCTAATCAACTTGTTGTAGATCATGTGGACAATAGGTTGAGTCGGAAGGCCTCATGGATTGAGAGACCATAACATATTAGTACTAAAAACAAACTACAAAATTTCATCATTTTGACTTTGGTGTGGAAATTCTACCAACAAACCAGTTGCAATTTACAAAAAAACACCAACTAGAAAATAGTTTACCTTTATCTCACAAACATCCTTGCACCAAAATACATCATAAAAAAAATCAATTGGCATGTAGAGTAGCCTTGCAATGGTGAATACCTCCAAAAAATAACAAATAAAAATCAGTTTAAAACTAGACCCCTTGCACTTAAACCTATGCCTCGTATTCAAAACATCCCTGATTGAAATAAAGTTTATATTACTTAAATACATTTGATTTTTGTGAAAAAGTGCATCCAAAGACCTAAGTTTGAAACATGGAGTAGAAACATGTGCAAGCATTTCATCACATGGTTTTTTTAGGTGTTGTCACAAAATAAAAAAAGCAAAGTGGTCCTTATGTGTGTAAGATCATATTGTGTAGATTCACGAGTGTTTTTTATCAACACTATGTAGTACAATGTAGAATTGAAATGAAATTAGTCTTTATTTGGATTGAGCGGAAATTAAATGAAAACTCATCTTTACTACTAACCAAGGCCACGTGGTGTGATTTCAGAAGGCGTGCCTTACTCCATATGTATACGTGGCTAACAATGCTTCCATAATGTGTGTTGTTGAGAATTTCAACTAGTAACGTAAAACTATGGGTTAGATATTGATTAAAAAAACACAATGAGATCAAAGAGCCATGAAAAAAAGAAAAAGAAAAAGAAAACAAAGAAAGAAAGAAAAAGGAAAACTATATGCTATAATTAATTTTGACATGCATAACACAGTGAATGTAACCCGTTGACTGATTCTCGAAAACACAACATATCATGAGTCCTTTTTGAATGAGAATCACAAGTAAGACGTATATTGAATAATAGACATCTTGAGTGTGACCCAACGACAGAGGTATGCGTGTGACCAACTACTTGGCGGTGAATAGATTCTGGTCCAAGTTGCGTTCTTCAACAGAAACTTAGCAACAACTCAAACAACTCCAAAAGTATGCACTTTTTAAAACTTTTGGACTCGTCGAGTGGAGTGGTTTTGAAGAATAATGATATTGTTGAGTAATTTTTAAAATGAAAAACTAACTTATGAGTGGGATATCATTGCCAAATTTCACTATGATCTCAATAACTCAACCAGAAGTGTGAAAAGTCACATGACTCTACTGAAAGATTCATGACCATTTACAATGATATTTGCCATATTCATTACAATTTACAAACATATCTACGTATTTGCCGAACATTCTACAAAACATATTTACAGAGTGGTTTTCAGAGCATCATTCAGAATTGTAGGGTTGGAAAAGCAAAGAGTGAGGCTCAACCCAAATTTCAAAGTAGGGAAATTCAAAGAAAAGACGTCCAAGTTACAATGAGAAAAAGCTAGTACCTGCCCATTTACATACTCAGGTTTGAAGAGATAATCGTACAGTAGAGTGGTACATGCAGATTTGTGAGTCAATTTTTGAATATTGACAGAAATGGACGGTTTACGGGGTACAGAAGAGGACGACGATAACTCCTAAACAGTAGCCCTACAAAGGGAAGGAAAGCAAAGCAAAGGACCTACAATACTATTACTAGGCTTGTAGGCTACTAGAGGAGGGAGCAACAAAATAATAATGGCCGCAAAGTGGAGCATACATAAACTATTCATTAGGGGCAGAGCCAATACGCCAAAACGTTTGTCGTGAGGCGCCTCCAGCCACACGCCCGGGCAGGCCGCGGGCGAGCGGGCAGGGCGAGAGAAATCATTTGCCTTCTGCCCCGGCGCGGCGACACTTGTGCTGCGCGAGTCGACGCGAGCTATAACAGCGAGCGAGCCAGTAGCGAGATGTCCCACTTAATTCTCCCTCCTCTCCTCTCGTCTCTTTCTCTTCTCAATCCATCCTGGCTCTTTCTTCTCTTGCTCTTGCCCGATTTCCGCATTTACCCATCAAATCGTCCGCCGCTTCGGCGCTCTTTGCGCGTAGATCTCGCGATTGAGCTTCATCTTACACTCCCCTCCTCGCTTTTGTGCGATATTTTCCTCCATTGGTGCACCCCATTTGGCCTTCCAACCTTCCCCCGCGTGTTTTGGTCTCTCAGTTTCAAGCTCTATCATGCCGTTTCAAGCTCCAAGCCGCTGAACACTCATTCTCCCCCTCCCCTCTTAGTGTGTTGTACACGGTACATATATTACGCGCACGCTCCCAGCCAATGCCCTGAGGCAACTAATCTCGAAGTGCAGTTTTTAAGCGATGGTCATGTCCACGGGATCGGACAGCGGCAAGAACAACGATGCTGCCAGCGATAACTTTAGCATCAGCATCCAGAAGAAGCATTATTTACAAGAGCGAAGCAAAGTGAGGTACGGCAGTCTGTTTGTGTGGATCTTTTCTTGAATTTTGAAACTGAGTTCGGAATTCTGAGGCGATCGAGATCTGTGCTCAGACGGTCATTGGAGCGCAAACTGGCCGATGGTTATGTCGTGGAAGAAGAGCAAAGCTACGGGGAGGAGCCGTTGTTGTCGTCGTCCAAGGGGAGCCACCAGCGCGCCGCGGTGGAATTCGTGATGGAGCTCGCGGGCAAGCACACGGTTCCTGTGGCGGACAAGATTTCTGGCTGCCAATCGCTCCTTCACGCCGACGAGATTCCCGTGCCCATGTTTAGCGTCGACCTTGACATGCGCTGCGTGCTCTGGAACAAGTAAGGCCCAGCGCTGAACAACCGTAATGCACTCGCACTCGCTCATAACACTCCATAGCCCGATCATTTCTCGTTCTAACGCTTCCTGAGCCCGATCTTGCTGGTCCTCTCCTGGAACAAGCTCAATCATCGCCCGCTTTTGTATCTTAGTGCGCTTTGCTAATGCAACTATGATACTGCAGGCGCGCGGAGCACATTTCTGGGTGGAGCGAGTCGGAGATTTTCGCCATGCCGAAGTTTCACAACACGATCTTCAGCAGCACTAGTCAAGGGCCATCGTCGAAGGACTTAACCGAGGAGATTGTGAAAGGTGCATTTGATGGCCATAATAGTTCCCCACAGGAAGTCTGGAACTTGAGGACGAAGTGGGGTCAGGAGTTGAAGGTTGTTGTCGTTGCAAGTCCCCGCACGGATGCCAAGGGCGTCTCGGGCGCGCTCTGTGTCATTATGCCACTGGGTGCTACCCCTGCTGCCGCTGATTGCAATGTGGAAGTGTCAAGTCAAGTGGATCTCGAAGGTAGGGCAATTAACTAGCGTAGTTCGTAGTCCCGAGCCTCCCCACACACAACAATCATGAGCTCATCGTGCCCTTTTGTGCCGTGCAGAGGATCAGTGCCTGAGCGATGATGGAGTGGACCAGTTTCTGTCGGCATTGGACTCGCCACTGTCGGAGCGCGGAGCAAACTCGATGGAGATTTTTGCAGCGCAGAGGAGCATTTTCGCGGGGCAGTCAGAGGGGGAAGGGACTTCAGTGTGCTCGCAAGACTGGTGCAAGAGTGACCAAGGTTCGCAGTCTGTGGCGGCTCAGGAGGAGGCTACGAGCTTCACGAGGACGAGGGTGATGGTGGTGGATCCACGGCAGCGCGGGAGGAAATCGCTGACTCTCTTGCTTGAGCGCTGCGGTTTCGAAGTTTCCTGTGCTTGCAGCGCTACTGAAGCCCTGTGGCGATTCGAGCAGAGCATGCAAGACCCCGAGGGATTCTCCATGGTGTTTATGAGTTTGTCTCTTGCCCGGGCTGACAATTATGAACTCGTTCATGAGCTTCGGTGCATGGAACAGCAGGCCGATTGCGTCCCCAACCCTGCCCTCATCGTTGCCGTCACCGATCTCGACAGGCACGCCCTCATCTCCGTTTTTACCCCTCGTCACGCTTTTTCAACACACTCCTGGAACTTCCTCTTGTTTGCATCTGTAGCTTACTGTTTACTGTTCGTTGAACTTTCTGTTGTTAAGCCCCCGATCTTTGCGTTTTGCAACACCCTCACTTGTCCACTTACCTTTTTTCGTTTCTAACCCCTCAGTCTTTGGCTTTTCCTACACCCTTGCTTTCTGTGTTAGCCCCTCATTCTCTGGCCTTTAGTATCACAATACTCTCTTGCTTGTTCAGTAAACTTTCTGCCCTGGATCTTTGGCCTTAAGTAACTCAACATACTCATGCTTGTCCACTAACTTGATTTTGTCTCCAACAACCCGTACCCTTTCTACTGTAGACTTTTGGATCCTTTGTTCAACAGACTTTCTGTTGTGAACCCCTCAAGCTTTGCCTTTGGCAACACATGCTTGCTTGTTCATTAAAGTTTCTGTAGTTGACCTTGGCTTGCTTGCTTGGTGCAGATGGGACATCAGCAACACGGATGGGTTAAAGAAGAAGGATATGGCAGCAGGAGTGGACGAAGTGATAACATGTCCATCACGAGTGCAGCAGCTTCGCGATACATTAACCACTCTGGGTGTACCAGTAGATCATTTGGACTACAACAGATCACCGCGTGCAGTGTTCAGCTCCTGGAACAACACACCGGTGTTAGCCAGATGAGTGCTGTACAATCACTAAATTCTTTTCAAATAACTGCATGTAGACAATCAATAGATAGCTCTTATTTTACTATACAACGCTTTCATTTCCTTCGGGTTGCTTCCATCTTTTAAGCGAAGCAACCGGTCCAAGTAGGAGCCTCGCTTTTTTATGCGGCCACTACAGCACAGGGGAACTCATCTCGTTCCTAACGTAGTAGTAGTTCCCATACCAATTTTTAGAGGCAGGCTTCTCTTTATACTAAGCTTGGGCAATAGAGTTGGAAGCTTTTGGTTTGTGTGCGTTAGTTAGTTTAGTTAAGTTTCTGGCTGTACATCAAATTTCTGCCAAACAAGCAACTCTGAAATGATGATAGTAGTTATGTCATTGTTTGGGGCCCTGTACAAGAACAACAACCTTTTTAAGTTACTAGTGGACGAATACCATGCATGGTCTTTTCCATCCCTTTGTCGCTCAGTACAAGCATTTGCAGTTGCTGTTAGAAATAATGAGTTGTTGTTTTGTATTGCTTGGTGTGTGTTTGTCACTTATTGCTCCTTTCAGTTGGATAAGCTTGATACGGATATAACAGATCACTCAAGCCCGCCTGCCTTTGCCTTTGCCAGCCAGTCAGCCGGCATTCTGGCTGGTACCCTGGGTCGGGTCAAACTACTGTAGCACTGGCTTAACTTAATATAACCACTCAGAAAGGCCATGGCTGTCTCTTGGTACTTCCAGTGTTTTCATGTCTGAGTGTTGTGCAAGCAATTGTTGCTCTGCACTTTACTCTTTGGCAACCATGCATCAATTTTTGACTTTGTGGTTCATAAGAGTAATCTAAAGGTGAGCATGCAACAGTTTTGACTTTTTGGGTTGCAAAGCCTCATTTCAAGGGTCATGAAGCGGAACGACGATTACCGAACTTTTATCAGTCCTGCAAGCGATCGTGAGACAGGGAGGCCTTGTTCGCATGAGTTAAAATCAATCTTGAATTAGAATAAATTTAAGGCAGCGGGAGGAATGTTTGTTTTGTTTGATGTACAAGTCTTATTGGGAGGACTGGATTAGGGCGGTCCTTGCTGTCAGATGAGTGAGTATTAATTTTGATGTATGTGAAATGCGCACCTGCTTATTGTTTGTTGCGAGTTTGGCAGAGCATGTATTGGGAATGGTGAAGTGAGAATGGATAGGGGCCAAATGTCTCTTCAGTCTTCACCTCCATATATATGACCATCCAACTGTCATGTAGGACAATTATGTGGAATACTCGGGTACATCTTTACATATACAATACACATTCTCTACCTAGCTCTATGTTGATTCTCTGCTTCTAAATTTGTCTCTTGAGGGTGTGGGAATGTGGGTGATTATGCTCACTTATCGTACCTATTAGTTCAAAGTGAATTGTAGGTGACCCCAATTTGGAGATTAACCCTAAGAACTTAATCGACCCTTTTATGGTCGATTCTGAATTTGGAGGAGCTATATATTTTCTTAGGGTTAAAAAAATTCACCAACTAAGAAGTTGTTCATCAGAAAAAAGACTATATTGTACCAAAAAATATTTAGGCTCAAATAGTACCTTTCCAATGGTGAAGACTGCCCCAAAATGTACATAGGAAAAGTAGTCCAAATCTAGATCCTTTTCACACAATTTCATGCCTTATCTTCAATACATATTTGATGAGGTTATGGTTTTTACCACCAATGTTAGACTATGATTGGAATTAATCCCAAGAAATAAAGCCAAAATCTAAAGATGAATGGAGGAGATATAGCTTTATTAAAATCATCCATTTTTTCACTCCTTTCATTGTAGAAACATCATTGCAAATCCAATACCGAAGTTATTCGAATAAAAAAAATTCCAACTACAAGTTGTTGGGTTGCATCTTAAGATTACACTTATGTTAAAAAAAAGAGAAAAAAAAGAGAAAAAATCATTAAAAACTATTTCTGATCTCACATAATTGGCCGGTAATGGTAAAACATGCCCAACCCAAAACAAAAACTGCCTTCACTAAGATGCATGCCATTTAATCAAACTTCACTCTATAGATGTACAACACAAACATCACACAAACTAGACTTGATTTGTGACCCAACCAAGTGACTTGGTCCAAAACCGAGTCTGAATAAAGAAGTTATGGCTCTTCAAAGTTTCTGCCCTTCATCCAAAATGTTGTTTTTTTTGACACTAGGGATGTTTAGGGGTTAAGAACTTAGGGCATTTTCGATAGGCATAGAATATAAGTAGATAAGCGGGATTATTCCATGGAGGTCAAAAAACTTCAAGCCAATAGGCATGGGTAGAGACGGACTTCCGTAGGTGTGCAAAGGAGGTCTCCTATTTCAAAAAAATTAGAGCATGCTATTTAGCTCTCAAACCATCCACTTATTGGAGTTAAACTCGGCCTCCCCAATTACATGATAATATAAATTGTAGGGAGAGGCTACTAATAACCTAAGTGGAACACCATGAGTTTCTCAAAGTAGCAGGTTTTCAAACACTAAGGAAACCGTGCCCCATCTGCGTTTGAAGACTAAATGTGAACAATCTATGAAATCAAACGAGATTTTGTACATTGGATGTGGTTCCCAACTCACCAGAATCTTGGAAAAGAATAAAAGGGTTTCGGAAGATTTTTTTTAAAAGTGTGATAGAGCTCCTCAAAATTTGGAATCAACCATAAAATGGTCGATTGACCTCTTAGGGGTCAAGAATGCCAAAGACACTTAATATCTCAAGTTTGGTCTTTACCGACAAACTCTTCTTCATGAGCACGGAAGTGGAGAGATCATTAGACTTTATGCATGAGTTGATTTAGGCAGGCACTACAAAGAAAGAATGTCTACATGATAGAGCCATCCAAAATTAATGTGTCCTATTTTGACCCCATGTCATAATTAAAATTCAAACTAGAAATGCTACTCTTTCCATCATAAGTGCCGTGTATGATATCATTTTCAAACCCTTTTTACTTTCACACATGTACACAACCAATTAGCAGCCCAACCCCAACCATTGACATTCAATGTCTAAAGGAGAGAAGCTCGACTCGGGTCGATTCGCTTATGTTGTTTTCACAAGAACAAGAAACTTTGACCCAATGTATCTCAAGATTTCAAGGGTGAAATTTGATAAAAACTAAACAATTATGAACAAGATCCTATGATTGGATTTACAAAAAAATAAACTAACCCCTGGCTAACTTTCCTTAAAACCCGAAACGGATTTTGGAGGTTCCCGTAGGAGAAAACCTCAACCAACTTTGACTATTATAATCTCACAAATGAGGAAGAATGAACGGTTCAAATTTGGCATGTGAGAAGAATGTCAAGTGAACTTTGAGATCTTACGGTTGGATCTTTCAAATAATGCTTAGATTGAGATTTTTTGAGCTTAATCCAGAGGAAGGTCAAATTTTGTGACTTAGACCATTTTGCGACAAGGAAATTGAGGGGTTAAGAAACTTTGCTAACGGATTTCAGTTTTGGCTTTCTGGAAGTCACTGTTGAGGTTCTCCTTCTCCTAGGGGTTGAAATTTTATGAGATCAATCACTGCTTTAAAGCCTCTTGTTGACTTATCGTTCACATTCATTTCTTGCCCTGCATGCATGTTTTTCCCACATCTCTCTATCTGAGCCTTGTCACAAATGTAATGTACAACTCTTTTTTTTTTTTTTAACCATAATTTCATGTCGGTTTTTTCTTTACCATAAATATGACCGCTGTCATATGCTGAGACATCTCTATATACGAGAAAGAGTTGGATCTGCAAAATTTAGTCATCTGGCCAGGAATGACTAAAGTCTTCTGTCACTCGAGCTGCTAGCTTACTCAAATATATCGTACATTGTGGATTATGTGAATCTCGGTCATCTTTGAGTGATAGCATATATATTTTTTCAATTAGAACCTTAAAAAAACAACGTCTATAGAGAATAAATTTTTAATGCTCTAGATCATCAAATACTCCTTTTGTTCCATAATAATTGTGTTTTGAAGGGGTTGTCTGAAATCTATCTCTAGCAATAACATATTGTATAGTTTTCTGAAAGGAAGGCAGTAAAATCCAACATGAATGAACTTTGGTTCCAGAAATCCCCCTACTTGCAATGATTTCTCATTTCCAAATTTCATAAAAACAGGGGGGACCTTCAATTGCCTTCAAAATCAAAATGTATGACTCTATGACATCTCATGTAAAGAACTTGAGTAGCACTAAGTTAGAGACATCGCTCCCCCATCATTATTTGCCCACTAACTATGTTCACTTTATAGAAGTCTCTATGTTTTTACGGTTGCCTATGCATATTTCATTGTATAATTCCATGCATATTTTTCTTTCTCATTGGTGAAAAGGAGAAGAACTACAAGCCTCTTCTAAGAAGGGCCTTTTTCTCATTGTTCCATCTAGTCTCAATATGTGCATGCAAGTGATAGTACCATTGTTGTTGGTGAAAAAAAACGCATGAGTTTTGGCCCCAATCCCTTTTGTGGCGCTTGCGTATTCAGACTTTTCTTTCTCATTACTTGTATGATTACCTATACTTCTTTTCCACATTGGTGGAAAGGAGCAAAAACCACGAAGCCTTTTTTAAAACTTGCGTGAATAGAGTAGTTGTTCAACCTTGATGTACGGCTCCACCGGGGCATAGCACCATTGTTTTTGGCAAAAAGAGCTCATTGAGGAACGCATGCGTTTTGGCCCCCCAATCCTTTCCGTGGAATGTTTCTTCTTCAAAATGAATGATGATAGGATCGGACGTCAATTCAGGTCGCGCACTGAAAATTTGATGTGGACAAGAAGCCAATTGGAGCCATGTATGCCAGCTTGATTGATGAGGCTACCATGCAAGGCATGAGAATCTATTCCAAAATCTTCAAAGTCATGAGAAAATGGAAGGAAATGACCCGCATGTCATTAATGGTTTCCATTGCAAATGAGCATATTGCATTTCCCGGAGGTACAAACGTACTTTTGGTCAATGAATATATTTGGTGACGACAACTTTCATGCACACTTTTTCCCTTAATTTTGTTAAAATTGGCACTAATCCACAAAAAATGGTACTCCAAGGAGTTCAAAATGAGTAGAACCTAATGAGAGACATGTCAAAGGTGGCCAAAAGTGGGTGAGGCTACAATGTTTCAAGACTACAATCCTAAAAAATTTGATGATGATTGAGAATATGGTGATAATATATCAAGTGATACAGTTTTTGAAATGACAAAATGACACTCGGAATAGTGTCAATTCAATGGAATTGGTCATTTTTACATTTCATAAGAAGTATACCGTACCTCCTAGGTTCTTGTGGCAAGAAATATTTATTTGATACGGCTAAAATTCTCCAAGCTCCAAACTTTAATCAAAAGATGATGCTCTTTGTGTACAAAGAATTTGGAAGTGAAATCAATTAGGTTTGCAGAAGTCAAACGCTAAATAGCTAGGTATCCAACAATGAAGTGGCAAAGTAACATGAGAAGTGAAGTATCATCCTTGCATCATGAAGAAATTTGTTGTAAAAAATAATAAAAAAGTTCAAACCCTAAAAAGTCTTGTGGTCGTTTTGAGTTGGGAATATCATTTCTTTTTAGGACTCATTTATGGAGCTGAAGTTGAGTTATCATATGACCTCTTAATATTCTAAGGTTATTGTAAATCATGCGAATCGATTTTGAAATCTTAAGACCTCATAGATTGCAAGATCATAATGGATGATTATATAATTACATTGTCTTTAATCTAGAGTGTAAATGCTACAAACTAATTTATTGCAATGAAAAGTCTCTTACTAGGTATTTGTTTACCTTCATCTCAAGACCACACTTATCCCGAATTAAACATCAATATCATTTCTTGGCTCATATGATAACCTTGTAGTGATGAAAACTACTCCAAAATCTATAGACAAGAAATAACTCATAACCAAACCCCCTTGTATCAAGATAATTGCCATATCTTCAACACACCTTGGATTAAGTTGAGATACTTATTGGAGATACTAGATTCATATTAGGATCTATCAACAAGAAAATTAAATCTCAACACTATATATAGAACATAAAAGTCCTTGAAGATCATGTGTATTGAACAGTTAAAAATATATAAATTGTTCGTGATGACTTAAATAGTTGTAAGTTAGTTGTAAAGAACACTTCACAACTAGCTTATGAGAAGACAGATTGTCATGGAGATTTTTATTTGAGTATCACTACTGTAACATCATTGCAAACATGATATGAAAATTGTTTTGATAAAAATCATTCAACCACAATGGAGATTTGTTGGATTTACATACTTATGTAGAAGCAAATCATAAATTAGTAATTTCTCATTTGAATAATAAATTGCATTCGTGAATAATACTCCATGTTCCAGAACCCTAAATCAAATGTTGCTTGCACTAAAATACATGGTATAAATTCATACCATACTGGATATATCTGTATCTTTTTAAAACACTACATCTAACTCAATTTTGTTTGTAAAAAAAAAGTCTTAATCCCTATATCTCACTCTGTATTTGGGAGCTTCAAATCTCATAATTGCATTTTTTTACCTCTATGGACTCTCAAGGGTGTGATCTAGTAAAAACCTCAGTCAAAATTATTAATTTTAACTCAACAATGTAGGCCGCTCGAAATGGCAAAAGACCGTTTTGTTCTTCAAGGATAGTTGAGTATTAAAATTGAAAAATTATGGCCTCCAAAGTTTCAAGAATATTACCAAGAATGTCATATTTCAACATTCCTATAACCTTATCAAGAATATATGTCTTAAAGTTCATTCACAATGTAAAACTTATATTTTAACAATCAATAATCCACTCAAGTAGTTGAAGCATGACGACCAATTTCGGACCAAGTGAATCCGGCATTAGAATTATAAGGATGAGGCTTTGGGAAATTTGAAGGGTATCTATGAGGATGGTAATCGCTTCCAGATCTTCAATTGGGCATCATGAATGAACCAATCAATGACGAGGTTGCAACCTCCTACAAGGTTATGTACAACCCAACCTACCTACCACAATCCTTTTAAAGCACAAAATCACTTATACAAAATGTAATTTGAATTGTAAAATTTCACTTTTGAGTGCATCATAAGAAGGTGACCAGTTTGACACCAAAACATAAGTGAAAAGTTGAGTACACTTAGAAATAACCCCCTTCGGCTTGCTTGGGCATTTAAGGGTTAAGGATTAGTGGATTGCTTTAGCTTGGGCGTTCAAGGGTTAAGGATTAGTGGATTCTTTACGCCTCCCCCACCCCTACTCCGAGAATGTCTCCTCGGGAATATGTCTCTGTAATGTGCCAAACTGCCCAACTGTAGGGATCGGCTCAATTTTGAGAGCCGACCGATAAAGGGCATGTTATCCTGGAAAGAAAGCAAATCTCATGCAGTTGCTGAAATAGTGGAAGAAGATCCACCTAAGACCCAAAAATTGAAGTAAGAAACAACTGAGTACTTGACAAACTGTACCTGAGATCCCCATTTCCTTCCGCATCATCCCGACTACCTTCGAGATGCACTACTCAGTGTCAGTACTTCTTTAAACTCTCACATACTCAAACATGCATGATGAAACCAACAATGCCTTAGAAGTAACACGGTGTCAGTCTTACACAATCTCAAACACAGGGTCTCAAGCAAAGAGATCTAAATGAAGGATAAAAAAAGAGGAACCATTAAACATGATCACAGCTTAAGAGGTTTAAAAGGCAAAGGGTCTCATTCCGGGTGTCAATCAGCACTAGGTACTCATATAATCAGATAAGAAGGAACCACCAGAAGACAAAGCCCAGAGTTTCTATACCAATCTATGGTTAAGTCCCGTATAAGGTCAAGAAAGGAAGATGCAGCACAGGGTACAGAAAGAAAATGGAAGATGAGATGCACAGGAGACACCAGATTACAAAACGGATTATGCACAAAGCTTTACTTCACAGAGAAGTGAGGAAGGTCACATAGCATATAATCGGCGTCTAGAGCTAGTATATATCGTGATGCACTTTATTTGAGGGTCCAAGCCAACTCCAGGGGGCAGAAACCGCTTTTGAATGAATCATCAAACTTGAAGGAAAGGAAAAAAAGGGGTGTGTACCTAGATGCAGATCTCATTTACACTCAACCCACGTTTAGTCTTAAATACATCTTCCATGTCGGTCCGTCCTGTAGTGAGCCCTTTGGGACGAGATACAGAACTGCAAACCTTACCACACAGGGGTTGCAGACATGTTGCTTGGCAATTGCACAATGCTTTCAAACGAATCAAATTAGGAGGACGGGAACCTATCTATCGAGCATGACTTTTATATGGATAAATCGGAGGGGGAGCCTTGTTGTGACTCGAGTTCGGGTGAGGAGGCGATGAAATGCTGCCCGATGGCGAAGTCTCTGGACTCTCCGATATCTCAATAGGAGTTGGCAAGTGACACAGAAAGCTGCCTTGAATGTGGCCATTTGGACCTCCGTTCGGATCTGCGCAACAAACGACTTGCATTAAGTCTTCGCTGTCACAATTCAGGTTAGGTGATACCGGAGTGTTTGGAAAACTCACCGAAAAGTGTCTTAATTGATGGCCTCTTCGGCTTTCCCTTCTTCTTGAGCTCCGCTGAAAAGAAAAGAAGACAAAGAGCATCAACATATAGAACCTGGACAAATCTGATCGAAAACCAGACAACCTTTAGAAGAAACTAAGAACCGTGACGATGTGGGTATCAGAAAATTGAGATGATCGGATCCAGCAGTAAACTAACCGATTCCGGGAACGTTGTTGTCTTGAACGATCTCGAAGTTCTTGTAGGTGTACCCCACGAAATTGACATCCTTAGAGGAGAGCATCTGCGCTTACAGAACTTGCTAATTAGCACTTCCATTGAATACAAATCAAGCACCCAAACCAACACTAGAAAAACAGACAATCTTGCAGTTGCAATGGCTCGTGTACCTTTCTCCATGGTCCTGATCTTGTGGATGTTGGTATCTGAGAATCACTCTGCAAATAACAATGTTCATTGAGTATCATCAAACTCGGTTCACAATGATAAAGCATTTAGAGTAAAGAAGTGTAACAACAAAATGTTATCACGATCACAAAATAGTCGCTTTTATGGTAATTCTAATGCAATCCTACCTCACCACATAGAAAGTATAGTAAATTAGTCCTCTGTGGTAATGCGAACTTTCAACAGTGATTAAGTGTTCAGAAAGATAAGTGATTACCTCGACTCCTAGGATGATAAACATCCCTACGGGTATGAAACTCTATTTGAAAAACATGCTATATACTGGGTGGTTTAGATAGAGAAGAGAACGGACCTCTTCAAACTTCTCAAAATTCTGTGTGTCCAGCTCGTCTTTCACCTCAGGTTTGAAAGCTGCCTCCATCTCATACAGTTTATCCCAAGGCAATCTATGGTTTTTGAACCATGGATGATTCTGCAGGCACCAGAAAGACCAATTTGTCAGAGTATTTTACTTCAACACGGTTGAGTAAATTGCAAATTGATGATAGTAGCACCTTACAGGATTATCTCTATTAAAACGACATATTCTCATAAGCCCAACCCACCTTGATCTCAGCCACGCCTCTGGTCCCAAGGCGGTGCTCCACGTCACACAGCAATCTACTGATACAATCTTTCGCCTCTGGGGACAGCTTTGCTTCATCGGGAAACTTCAAGTTATTTCTCCAGTTGACAATCTGTACCCCCAACAAGCAATATTACAATATTACGATAGCAGAAAGATGCAAAATGCATCTCCAGTTACCGAAGCAACAGCACCTTGCATAATTGGATTCATAGTTGCAAAGTAAGTACCTTGCGACAAGTTGTCATGGGTTCATCAGAGTAAAAAGGAGGGTATCCAACGAGCATCTCGTACATGATTGCTCCCAGTGACCACCTGAAATTATGAACCTTTTAGCCATTTCAACTATACCAAGATGTAAAGAAGAAAGGCCCTCCACTCCAACGGCATGCGAAGCAATAAACCCCTATGTTGGTTGCCTGATAATGTACATTTGTCTGCCTAGCTTGGAATTTACGCTAGACCGAGGAAACGAAGAGCATGAATCGGAGCATACATACCAGTCACACTCCATACCATAACCTTTCTTCAACAGTACTTCAGGAGCAATATAGTCTGGAGTGCCAACTGTTGAGTAAGCCTGGATGCCGAACCTAGTGTCAGTACTTCAAACCACAGATGCTTCAACAGCAATTGATTATGCAGAACAGCTGCAACTCGTTAACATGTAGGCCATCTCGTATGCAAATTTCAACCCATCAAATGAAAGACGTTTGCAGTAGGTCAAGAACTTACCAGCATTCGCCTATTTCTTTGCCAATGAAGAAGCTGCTCCTGCTGTGTTCGCCTTGGCGCAGGAGATGCAGACCTATGCTGCCTAGGGTCTAGAGGATCCCTTGCAGAGTCTTGACCTTGCTCATATTCTTGCAGTGCAGGCAAGTTGGAGCAGTCTAAAGGCTTGCAAAGACCAAAATCGGACAACTTCATGTGCCCATCCTTATCTAAGAGCAAGTTGTCCGGTTTGATATCCCTGATACACGAACCAGATAAGATTGGAGCTTGGAACAAGGCACTCACAGATTCTAAGACACAGCATACGTCTAAAGCAGAACGTAAGCAAAAGGTACTTGAAAATAATACCTATGGATGTAGTTATGTTTGTGAATGGACTCGATGGCCAAAACACACTGTCCAACATAGAATCTGGCCTCGTCTTCCGTCAGTGTATCCTTACGCATGAGGAGTGTCATCATGTCTCCTCCTGGTAAATACTCCATGATCAAGTACAAATACTCCTCATCTTGGAACGAGCAATACAGTTTCACAATGCAGTTACTGTCAACTTCTGCCAGCAGATTCCTTTCTGCCTTGACGTGCTCCACCTGAACATACCAAACACTAAATTCATGCGCTGCAGAATAAGAACTGGATTCCTTCCGAATTATTACGCGCTGCTGCAAGCGTCCGACTAAAACGCTAAGATTCGAATCTAAACAGTATTTTATGAAGTGCCCTCTACTCTAGGAAGTAGTACAGCAGAAAAACACCTCCAACCATGAATTACCTGGCCTCTTCGCAGCATCTCTGACTTCTTCAATTTTTTCATGGCATAAACAGTCGTACTTGTTTTCTCTCTGCACAGCCTCACCTGTGCACAGGCATGATAGCAAGCGTAAGATCGCTAACCAGGGGTTTATATTGACACTGCAGTCCAAGTAACATTTCAATAGAATTTGATTGAATATGAAGATGATTAGATTGACAATAATGCCTCACTTCAAAATAGTGACACCGCCTCGTGTAGTATCTCAAAAGGTAGGTCAAGAACTAAGGACATACCTCGCCAAATGCGCCGCGTCCTATAATGGTAAGGAGCTCAAAGTCCTCCACCCCCATCTTGTGTCGCTGCAGGCGCATGTACTCCGTTTCTTTCCTCTCCAGGTCCTTGAGGAGATTGTTCTGTTCCTCTTCCGTAACATCGGCATCTGCCAGTTTGCGCTCCAATGACCACCGTCTGATACATACCACCCATCATTTATCATCCATGTGCTTATATCCTACGATCACATGCAGATGTTGACGTTCCACAAAATGAAAGATGATGGCTGTGACTTGGACATTTCATCTATCCAGACACAAAAAGAGTCACCTTGAACAAAGAGACCACATGCAGAGGAAACCGATAAAAAGTCGATGCAATAACAAGAATATCAAGCTCGCAATACTACTAGAGCTTAACAGCAACGTTGATTACTGATCATGTGAGTGTAGGGGCAAGGAGGGCAGTTATTATTAAGACGTAAATATGCATCGGCTTCAACTTGTAAGAAATATGACAAGACTAAAGCAGGGGATGATGGCGTACGGAGGACTAAGCTCGCAGCAATATCCTCTCGAAAATAGAGAAGACAAAATTATGTCCTCCATCTGATTGTGGAATTAGATATGTGAACCCCCTCCAAACCGAGTTCATGGAGAAGGGTAGAAGAAGACTAAGAATTAGTCTGTACCTTAGTTTTCGCTCTTGCAAATTCTTCATTTGCGATTTGTAGTGGTTCTCGATGTACTGCTTGGCGGCTGCCACTTTCTGTCGAGTAATGCTCGAGGGCAACTCGTCAACGGCATCCCCCTCGGGCGCTACGTTCTTCAACAAGTCCTTGCCGCTGTCCGATCCCGTGGAGCCATTCTTTTTGGCTTCATTGCTCTTTATCCTGTCCCCCCGAGGTTGGAACCGATTGAACCAACTCCTTGTTTGCTCCATCGCACACCCTGGCCTTTTCTACTGCACTCTGAACCAAAAGACCATTTCTCTTTCTACTCTAACACCTCTACTTCCCCGCTTCCCTGTGGATCATCTCAACAAGATTTGAAAACAAGGTGTCTTCTTCTTCTGTTTCGCTTTGACTTGGCCACTGTCCGTACGAGAGGCGACTTCAAGCTCCGGCATTTCCAAAAAATCAAGCTAATCAACTCGCATGCAGCCTTTGCCGTGCTCACTCCCAAGGCTCACATTACGCTTGTGTTACTAACCAATTCTTGTTCCAGCTGAGAAGCTTCCGGTCATAATTTCATCACACACAAAGCCAAGTAGGTCACAGAAGCAGCGAGCAACTTGACATGTTCCCTTCCCCCTAGGGTTTTATTTGAAAATGGTGATCCAAGAGTGCCAGAACTAAAAGAAGGTACCTTAACTAAGCTCACGGCTGAACCAATTGTCGGTAATTGAAAACAAGGAGGAGACAAGAGACGGAAACGAACTCGAGATGAAGCACCTCTGAAGCTTTTCTTTTTTTCCTTTCAAAAGAAATTCCTCCCAATTTGCAGCCCCGTTCAGCTGCAAGAAAGTGGACCAGACTAGGTTACAGAGAAATGCAAAGCTAGGGAGAGGCAAATGGAGGAGCGAGAGCCAGTTCAAGCGACCTTGTTCTCTACCGGGCGCGTTTCTGAACCGATTTCGACGATTCGAAAGCCGTTGAGCAAGTTTCGAGGCGGCAGTCCCGATGAGCGATCAAGCGCAAGCGATCTCGGGGTCGCGCGGTGCGAGGCAAGGTAAAGCAAGGCAGCCGATGGGACGACTTCTTCCTCCCTCCTGGCCCCCCATACAAGAGAGAGAAGGGGGAGGCGCAGATCCCCTGATCCCGACGAATCGTCAGATTTTTAGGACGAAACTCGAGGTTCGCTCGTCAGCTCCGTCGGTTCTCGAGGCCAGCGTAGAATGGAGCGCCGACACGTTCCCATCGGCGTTCTCGGGCTACAGGGTCACGCGGAAACGCAGGCCCCACTCCGGCTTGTGATGAAATGCCATTCAATTTGCTTGTTGACCATATGACCCCCTGTTCCATAAGTTGTGTGGAGTAGTTCAGTTCACCAAATTATAAGCCAGCTTTTCCTCAATTGAAAGGTAGCTCTCCTTTTTCTGCAATTACTATGTGGTGATGGTAATGAATTTCCTTCAACAACTAGCACATTCAAATTCAAATTTTTCCACTTATTTCATTTCTTGGAAGAAACTAACAAATACAATCATATGGTTAACATATATGTAGCTTCGTTTGGCAAGACCTCCATTTTCAATTATTACTAGTACGTCCGTGCGGCATTGCCACGTTCATATTAATAATTTTCAGTATTTTTGGGGCCATAAATATTCTCAAATTCAATATCTCCGGATCCACAGACCCCTTTTGCGATCCCATCTTTTCCCACAACTATCTCAAAAAACCCGCTTTCAACAACACCTCATGTGCCTCGATGCCATTGGAAGTGCTCAAGATCATGATGTGAATTCCAAATGAAACAAACTACATGCCTCAAATAATAAAAGATGATTTGTACATAATGAATCATGAATGGTCGTTTGGCAAAGGGTAAAGGGAGGTGAAGGCCAAATAAGAAACACGGCTTAGATATTGAAGTTATACCTCTATTACCATTTTCTACTAGATTGCCCTAGCGGCGTTGCCACACCTATTTGGATGACTTTAACATGCCCCTCTTGTCTCACAACATTGTAATAGAATACATTTGTGTGAATTTCCATTCTCTATGAGCCAATCAAAGAGTTCGTAGCCCCCTCTTAAAGCCAAATTTACCAGAAAGATTTTTAAAAAGGCGGCAAAAAAGGTAACAGGCCCATGCTATATACACCGCATGAAGAGATTTGAAGATTTTGAAGAGTTTTGGTAAGTGGTATTTTATTGTTAGTAAGAGTTTATAAGATCCTAATAATATAACAAGGAGTCGAAGGGATAAGGAATATGGAAAATGAAAATGAAACGAAAGAAGGAGTGAATGGGAAATCAAGGGATTATGTGAGGGGAACTAGGAATGGGGAACAAAAGATAGGAACTAGAAACAGAGGAAGGAAACGATGAACAAATAATGAGAACTAGGAAAAAATGATGGAAACTAGGAATTAATGATGGAAACTGAGAAGGGAGTTGAGCAATGGGGAACCGGTACCGAATGATGGAAACTAAGAAAGAGAGTTGGGGATCATGAATTGGGAACAAATGATGGAAACTAAGAAGTGGAGTTGGAGGATAGGGAACCAGGAACATAAGATGGGAACCGAAAACATGAGTTTGGAGATAGGGAACGATTTACAAGGAAATGGAGAATCGGTTCCAGAATAGAGGATGGCGAATGAGAGAATGGAGGACATCCTACAAATCTTAAAAAGCACAGAGAACCGAAAAGAAGGAAATGAAGGTCATACTATAAATCTTAAAGAAGAGTAGAAGTATCAACAAGGGAACCGGGGATAGGGGTAGTTTTTGAAGAGCACCAAATAAAGAGTTCATCCATCGGGATGAGAGGACCTTATTCACAAATTAAACAAATGCTTCTTCTTCTTGTATGTCCGAAGGACACGGGTATGTACTAGTTTTTCATATTAGATTTCAGTTAGGTCATTTTCTAATCTTTGGTGATTTGGGGATCATAATTACTTTCTGTCCTTTAAAATTCAATATCTCGAAGTCTTGTCCATCCCTTTTGCGATTTGATTGTTTTCTAACAACTTTATAAAAAAACCGCTTCCAACAACACCTTATACCTCATACGACGCGATCCAACCACTGGTGATTGAGATCATGATGTCACGTCCAAAACAAAAAAAGTCCTTGCCTTAAATAATGGATGTAATATCATGAATTTGGGAATATCAACATCTTCATTATCATTCTAATTATGGACTCTTGAACAGGTGGTCATTAGTGAATATTGTCATTTGGGGAGTATCTTAAGTTTTGGTGAGAAATCATAATATTCAAGTCATTGCCAAGCGCACCCTATGTCTCTATCTTTGATTAACCCTTAAAGGTCTGCGCGTGCCGTGGCGACCAGTAGAATACGGTGTATTTTGGTTGTATTTGGAGTGAATGCACACCTTTAATGGGTTTGAGTTCAAAGAAGAAGTTGACATTTGAATTAACGCGGTTCTAGTGAGCTATTACGATTCCAGTGTAGAGTTTCTTGTTGGTAGCAAATCCTAATTATACAACAGCGTACATACTATCCCCAAGGGACTTTTAAGGGTTAAATGAGATTTCTTATATGTTATATTTAACTTTAACCCCTAAGAGCCCAATCGACCATTTTATGGTCGATCCCGATTTTTGAGGAGCTGTACCTGGATAAAAAAAGATTTTTTTTGGAATTTTTTTAACATTCCAGAAGTTTGGTAAGTTGGGAACCACATCCAATTTACAGAACTCTGTTTGGATTCATAGATTGTTCATAATAAGCCTTCAAACACAAACAGGGCAAAGTTTTGTTAGTGTAAGAAAACTTACTATTTTGGGAAACTAATAAGGTTCCTCATAGGTTACTTGTGGTCTCTCTTCATTTTATCATATAATATGTGATTTTAGCCAATCATAGCAATTTCCAATTTCTAATATTAGAAATTACATTTTATATTGATTTTCAAAGTTTTACTCTCTTTATTTAATTGTTAAAGAAATCTTACTTATTTTAGGAAATTTAACCGTATAGATCTAATTTAGGGTTTAAGGTCTTTATACTATCTTTGGAGCGCTACTTCATAAGGGTTACCGAATTCACATTTTATAACACATCTAAGTTTTTCTTCAAACCCCTCGGGCCTTTAGGGGTTAACTACGAGCTTCAAAAAATAAGAAAGACACATGAGAGTTTCCACAAAAGCAAAGATCAATATGTTATTTTAGCAATACTTTATACGGAGAGTCATTCCATTTATGGGGCCTAAGCGGTTAAAAAGCCTCTTATGTGATTTGCTCATCTTAGGATTTATTTCATATTAACCCTCGAAGGTTCCATAGGAGGTGTAGATTAGTGACCGTAGGTAGCAGACAATACATCCTTTCTTTCAAAGTAGACTCGAAATTACGGTCCCAAAGACTTGCAAATATGCAAAAAACACAATATATTAGCGGGAGGGGGACGCTCAAACCTTTAACCCCTAAGAACCCAATCAACCATTTTATAGTCAATCCTGAATTTTAAGGAGTTGTACATGGATAAATAAGTTTGTGTGGATTTTTTTTTAACATTCTAGAATTATGGTGAGTTGAGAACTACATCCAATTTACAAAACCTTACTTGGATTCATAGATTGTTCACAATAAGCCTTCAAACACAAACATGGCAAGGTTTTCTCAATGTAAGAAAACTTACTATTTTGGGAATCAAACTAATAAGGTTCCTCATATGTTACTCTCGCCTCTTTCCATCTATATTACAATACAGGAGGCTTTGTCTCACACGACGGTTCCGCGCTGGAATCCGTCGTCGAGATTTAGGCAATCCAAGTTGAACGTGCTCAACGGCACGGGTCCCACTAGTGATTGAGCCAATTATATCAATTTCCAATTACTAATATTAGAAATTACATGTTGTATTGATATTCAAAGTTTTACTCTTCTAAATCAATTATAAAACAAATATTAACTAATCTAGGAAATTAACCGTATAGATCCAATTTAGGGTTTGAGGTCTTTATATTGTCTTTGGAGCACAACATCATAAGAGTTATAGAATCTATAATTTATTACACATCTAAGTTTTCTTCAAACCCCTCGGGCCTTTAGAGGTAAAGAGTTAAAGGACACCTTACATGGAGAGTCAAGCCATTCATGGAGGGCGTGAAGAGGGGAATTTTTTTCTGATGTGACTGGTTGAACATATTCGAGGAAGTTTAGCCTAGAGAGACATTCCGCTTCTCCTAAAAATCTATGCCGCTACTTGTCACATTCCTAATCTTGTTCCCATCACGTTCCCATTCATTTGATTCCCCTTGAGCAATTTGATATAACTAAAAATGAGGAATTTAGCTATAAGATTGAGCATTTAGGTACATGTACAAGTTATGTACTAGATCTTACAATTGCAAACTTCAAATTACGCCAAAACTTTACTTACTCACCTTACATTGAAAGAGGACAATTTTGGGGGTAAACATGGAGTTGAGGCCTTAAAGCTTCATAGCTTCTACCCTATCTCTACCCTACAAGAACATAAATTTCTCTCTCTCACTGTAAACTCGTAACCAAACATAGCAATTTTAAAATTACATTCTTAGTCACATGATTATGCACCATATTACCATGGTTTCTCTAATAGCATAGGAAAAAACACTTCAATTTATTTGGCAAATTTGTGATTGATGTCAACTCGAGTGAAGAAATTTCACAAAAGTTTTACAACATGCAGACTCATCCTAAAACCCTCTGCCCTTGACAAATTATGGGCACTAAACCAAAGAGCCCTTCATTTTCTGACAAGGGCTTTGGTTGGTGCAAAGCCTTGCTCTGCGTGCTCCACCAAAGCTTGAAGTCTAAAAACGCACAAGAATTTTTATTAAAGACCTTTACCACACCTACATAGGATTACCCACCTTCAAAAATAAATAAATAAAATAAATAATGATTATTGCTATGCAAACAACCTTGAGCAAAACCCAATTTGAGTTTTGAGAATTTTTAGGGGTTAAAATGTTTGAAGAGATAAGTAAAGCTGTAAAGGAGTAAGTATTGTGCCACCAATCACAGCTTTGATAGAATCAGTAGCGTACAATGTGAACGGAACTCTTGAATTCAGTACATTGTTAACACTTGTCCTGTTAGAGTTTGTGAATGTGCCAATGCAAGTTATAATGGTGGACCAGTTCATCACCAAAGCAGAGCAAAGCTTCCAAAGCAGCCTCAAGCATTGATTCCCTGAAAGAATTGAAGCTTAAATTTCAATTTGTGCAGAATCTGTCCTACCCAATCAATCAAAACTTTTTTGCATAAAAAGGTGCAATTTAATGTTTAGTGATCCTTCCTGTTGTAGCTAGCAGATTGTCTGTGACCCCACAAACGCTCATTGCATTTGATACCTGCCTACTTTTAGATGCCATGAATGCCAATCACTCTATAAGCATTACTACGCCCTATGGCCACTTCAATTCAAGGCGTGTAGCATGCTTCTATTTTTTCACAATCGTAAACAAGGTTGCGCCTCTGTTTTTACACACTAGGGTTTTTAAAGATCATTCACCTTTGTAGAATTGTTTAGCAGTACTTTGGTGATTCTAGAGTTTCCAGAATACATAATAACATGTATTTGTGTCACCACACTTTCATGTACTCCATGGGTTTTGAAATAAATATAGTGTAGGTGGCATTCTGTATGATTTGCTTTTTTCTTGATTTTACTAGAAGATTCAACTTGAAGTGTAAGGAATCAACTTGAATTAAAAAGAAAATTTAAGCTCCTCCAATTTAATCGATTTCCATCATAATTCTATAATGTGCTCAAAATGGCAACTCATTGACTTTTGAGTTTAATTGTTTGTACTTGCCTCCCCTATAATTTGGGGCAACGAGAATCAAACATACTCTAGTGTCTGTGAGTGGTCAACTCCAAGACTCTTTTTTTGGAAATTGTGTAAAACCCCCAAACATAACTAGTTCAAGGTGCCCTTGCAAAAACTTTGCAAACATTCAATATTGAGTGAGAGTTCATAGCTTCTAACACTCTCTCTCTCTCTCTAACACTCTCTCTCTCTAACACTCTCTCTCTCTCTAACACTCTCTCTCTCTCTAACACTCTCTCTCTCTCTCTAACACTCTCTCTCTCTCTCTAACACTCTCTCTCTCTCTCTAACACACTCTCTCTCTCTAACACTCTCTCTCTCTAACACTCTCTCTCTCTAACACTCTCTCTCTCTCTCTCTAACTCTCTCTCTCTCTCTCTCTCTCTCTCTCTCTCTCTCTCTCTCTCTCTCTCTCTCTCTCTCTCTCTCTCTCTAACTCTCTCTCTCTCTCTAACACTCTCTCTCTAACACTCTCTCTCTCTCTCTCTCTAACACTCTCTCTCTCTAACACTCTCTCTCTCTAACACTCTCTCTCTCTCTCTCTAACACTCTCTCTCTCTAACACTCTCTCTCTCTCTAACACTCTCTCTCTCTAACACTCTCTCTCTAACACTCTCTCTCTCTCTAACACTCTCTCTCTCTCTAACACTCTCTCTCTCTAACACTCTCTCTCTCTAACACTCTCTCTCTCTCTAACACTCTCTCTCTAACACTCTCTCTCTCTCTAACACTCTCTCTCTCTCTCTAACACTCACTCTCTCTCTCTCTCTCTAACACTCTCTCTCTCTAACACTCTCTCTCTCTCTAACACTCTCTCTCTCTCTAACACTCTCTCTCTCTAACACTCTCTCTCTCTCTAACACTCTCTAACACTCTCTCTCTAACACTCTCTCTCTCTCTCTCTAACACTCTCTCTCTCTCTCTCTCTCTCTCTCTCTAACACTCTCTCTCTCTAACACTCTCTCTCTCTCTAACACTCTCTCTCTAACACTCTCTCTCTCTAACACTCTCTCTCTCTAACACACACTCTCTCTCTCTCTCTAACACTCTCTCTAACACTCTCTCTCTCTCTAACACACTCTCTCACTAACACTCTCTCTCTAACACTCTCTCTCTCTCTCTAACACACTCTCTCTCTCTCTAACACTCTCTCTCTCTAACACACTCTCTCTCTCTCTCTAACACTCTCTCTCTAACACTCTCTCTCTCTCTCTAACACTCTCTAACACTCTCTCTCTCTCTCTCTAACACTCTCTAACACTCTCTAACACTCTCTAACACTCTCTAACACTCTCTCTCTCTCTCTCTCTCTCTCTCTCTCTCTCTCTCTCTCTCTCTCTCTCTCTCTCTCTCTCTCTCTCTCTCTCTCTCTCTCTAACACTCTCTAACACTCTCTCTCTCTAACTCTCTCTCTCTCTCCCTCTCTCCCTCTCTAACACTCTCTCTCTCTCTCTCTCTCTCTCTCTCTCTCTCTCTCTCTCTCTCTCTCTCTCTCTCTCTCTCTCTCTCTCTCTCTCTCTCACTCTCTAACACTCTCTCTCTCTACTTCTCTCTCTAACTCTCTCTCTCTCTCTCTCTCTCTCTCTCTCTCTCTCTCTCTCTCTCTCTCTCTCTCTCTCTCTCTCTCTCTCTCTCTCTCTCTAACTCTCTCTCTCTCTCTCTCTCTCTCTCTCTCTCTCTCTCTCTCTCTCTCTCTCTCTCTCTCTCTCTCTCTCTCTCTCTCTCTCTCTCTCTCTCTCTAACACTCTCTCTCTCTCTCTAACACACTCTCTCTCTCTAACACTCTCTCTCTCTAACTCTCTCTCTCTCTCTCTCTAACACACACTCTCTCTCTCTCTCTAACACTCTCTCTCTAACACTCTCTCTCTAACACTCTCTCTCTCTCTCTCTCTCTAACACTCTCTAACACTCTCTCTCTCTCTCTCTCTCTCTCTCTCTCGTAAATGAGCTTATTTTGTCTAAATAAGCAATGATGCGATGGAACACACGAAATTCCTTCCGTTACACTCCACATGAGACACAACACAATCTATCAACCTGAGCAAGCCTGATGCACGTTACCATCAGAAGTATACCCTACCAGGAATGAGTACATACGGTAACTCACACCCGGGGCCTGCAGGGACACCACTGGTTGGCTCCATATTGCACTTGTGGAAGCCCGACCTGGGCAGCCAGCTGAACCGCAAGCACCCTGCCGTCACGATGACCGGTTCTCACTTCTAGACACCCTGCTCGCTCGATAACCGGTTTTCATAGTAGAGGCCAGCTCGTTTATTACTGCCCGGCAGTACTCTGTACCGGGAGGGGTGATTATGTTACGAACACCACCTTGTCCACAACCCGTCCGGACGCTTGGCGTTAACGCACCATCATGTGCCCGCCCTCAGCAGCCATGCTATCGACTGCCTAACAGAAAGTGCAGTGACACCAGATCAAGAATCCTGTTCTTTTTCCTGTGACGGCTGGCGCGAGTTCTTGGACGCTACGTTGAAACCGAGTGCTACTGGCTCTTCGTGGACTGGAGCTTCGTCACGGCAGTGCCGATCTCCACCATGTCTCAGGTGCTGCAACGGCCGCATTCATGTTTTGAGAGCAGATTCGGACCTCATCGTCCTTGTCTTTGATCATGCAGGTTGCTCAATTAGGGCCGGAATACTTGTCTTGGTCCGAATGTCATGAATCTTGCAGCGTTGCTTTAACTTGCGACTCGGATAACAACATGGGGTTTTAGCTGTAGACACCTCGCACACGCATCTAAACTGACTGTCTGTTTGTTTGAATGCATGGGTGCAGGTGAGGCGGACCCCCTCAGCTTAGAGCTCCGCTCTACATTCATGACTTTTTCTTCCCCTTCATCTGTCAACTACTTGCGTGGTGTTTTTCAAATGCTGGCGGATTACCACCATAGGGTCCAAAATTGCTTTCCTGAGGAGACTAAGCGGGTTTTTCCGTTACACTAGCGTTGTTTTGCTTTGCTGGCTTTATAAAAGCCCGTCTGCTCGAATAATTAGCCCACTAACTGATGTTTACTTCGACCTGCCTATAATGAGAAGGAGTCTTGCTATTTCGGTACTTCACTACGAGTAGTGCACCCGCCCTCCCGCCCGGTCCATCTGGGCTGTGTGAATCCTGCTTGACTCCCGATGCCTGTTGATTAATAATCGCCGTTGAGTGATTTATTACCTGCTATACTCATGCTGGTTACGGTCTTACTATCACGGGACAACACGAGTTGCTCTCGTTATGAGATGCAAGTTATGAACGATGACCTCTGTACATGACTTCCATGTAGCTGCTGAATGATGGATGTGACGGTGAGCGTGGGGTTTACTCGAATAGATTGATAGGAATCTGTCTCGAATTGCCGGAAAGATCCCAGACTTGGGGTGACGTGTAATGTCTGTATCTCTCTGCCCTCGATCCACGAAGAAGTGGTGAACTTCTTTGTCTTTCTTGCGATTCGTTTCGGTTTTCTCATTTGTTTATTCCTGCAGGCTGATAGTAATTCGCTGCTGAACGGTCAATGGTCGTCTGACTTATCTGCAATCGGATATGTCAATCCCTTACCGGCGCCTGCTCCGGCGGTACAAGCCACATTAGCCTCACTGCGATCGGCTGACATCCACTCCTACATCCAGGAGATGGACAAGACTGCACTTCTGGATCTCGATGAAGATGGTGAGCATGCACCGCTTCTGCTTGCTACCCTCGACCTCTCTCAATGGACTCTGATCCTTAATATCAGTATACGAGACTCGCCCGAGAAAGCTTTGGCCCAACTCCACGTTGCCCACACGCAGCTTGCGGATATCCTGGAGTGGGAGAATGAAGCGCTTCTACAAGCTGAGAAGGACTCCATCGCTGTTGACACGGCGTTGAAGGCTGCGAACCCCCACGAAGCGGCTTCCCATCCAGCTGCATTCTTAGGACCCTCGACCACGGAGAACCATCCGTTTCTGAGCGGACTCAATATCCAACCAGCCGCAAAAGCCGCTCTGGAGGATTTAGTCGAGACCATCCAGTCTTCGCAAGCCGAAAAAGACTTAGCGCTCCTGCTTGCTTCTGGAAGAGGTCCAGTCGCCCCGTTCACTCCTGCCCGCTCCATCGAAGCACAAGTCGCTGGGAAGGCTCATCGTTGCTGGGGTTTACCTAATATAAACCTGCTGGCCCCTATCTCAGTGCCCATGTGGCGTACATGGTGTAACATGCGGGCGTCCCAGTCGAGGCGCTCCGAAAGAGAATGCTATCCATGGGATGGTATCCTCCGAGAAGGCCACCCATCCTCGAGCGTTCCCCACAGGTCATGTTTGACCATCAAAGTGCTCGTCACCCGAGGTGCGTATCTTGTGAAGCAAGCGCTAAACTCAATTTGGGCGAATTGAGAAATATTCGTCGCCAATTTGGAATCGCGCCCTTACTTGGGATGTACCGCAAGCCTGATGCTTCAAAAGGTCATGGGGGCGACGTGATGTGGTTCGACCAGGCGGTGTGGTACATGGCCAACAACTGCATGTGTATTCTTTGACGACGAATACCCATCATTGGCCGCCAAATTCGGGGCTTTCATCATCTGGATCGAGTGTGACGCCGCCGTGTGGCGGTCCGGCACTGATAACGTTTCACTTCATTCGAACTTGATGATCAAGCTCTCTCGACCCGCCATCCCGAACGCGAAATCGCTAGCCCCACCGCCGAGAGCCGGCATTCGCGAGATAGAAAGGTGGATCAAACCGTCGTCCTTCTCGCGGCCAATCCCGTCGCCTCGGGACCGCACTCCCGGAGCAACGCCCTCGCATCAACATGAACGCCCTGCGGGCGGATAACGAAATCGCTGCACACCACCTCGCCTCGTGGCGGCCCTCGTCGCGCTATTCGTGGCGGGCGGGGAGACTATAACCGCCGCTATCGGCCGGCACCGCATTCTGCTCCATTACCCCGGCAGCATCAGCGCGCTGCACGAGGCGGCCACCACCAGCCCTCCTAGAACGAGGCTTTCGTCTTAACGGGCCCAGCCTATAGGAACCCGCTTTCTTTGCTAGCGACTCGGTCCAATCTCACTGTTTGAGTCGCATGCGACCCGTCTCATGCTCTGCAGCCGATATTTCGTCCCCACGCCTGACTTCACCGTCCCAGTCCCATTACGACGCGTCTTCGACCGCAAAAACAGCATCACGGTTTGATCGTTCCGCAATGAAGGGACGCTTCCTCGATTGGGACTCCATCGCGGACTAACTCGTCATCACCTTCTTACGCAGGTCTACCTGACAGGACCATCTCACCTGACGCCTACGGTAGGCTTCGCCTCCAACGAACCAGCCAGATGCAAGGTTTTTCGTTTCTACCCGCGCTCTGCGGCCGTGCCGTGGAGTGGATAAACTGCGACAGACTTTCGTGGCGGTCTCTCCTACTTTAGTCTCTCAGAACAGGTTAATTTAGACAAAGTTGCATTCTCTTGGTCTTACGACCGGAACTTGTCGACACATGTCTACAAACCTTCAGAGGTGTTTAAACATTTTTCATTTTTACATCTGCTGGATTCTGAGGATGCCTGCATTTGCTCAACTGCTCGCCGCTTTCAATCATTCTTGGATCCCTTGACGATCCTTGAAGGTTCTGATTTCAGCAAGCCTGCACCTCATGTACGCTCTATGGACCTTCGCGTTGTTCAACATCCGAAGCTCCGAGCGGCATTAGCTCTCGGTCTGAACCATACCTCCTTCTCTCTGATTGTTACAACAAAGTCAGAATCGTTACACTCGAAGCCTTCGAGCGTTTATTCCACATGTTACGATTGCAGGACTTTGGGCTGTCTCTCAGCGAGGCTTCACAGTACTGCCGACAGCTGTGTGTAGCTACGTTACACAAAGCCTCGCGTATGAACAAATTTGGTTTTAAACAATCGCTCCAGTAGCTTTTTTCCTACAAAGTCATGTGAATGACGAATCAAATGGCTTCTCACACCCTTTTTATTTCGGGACTCGATAAAGCGAACAACAATCCTCGCTTCTTATGCATCGGGCACATTCGTTTACAGAGCATTCCAACGGTTATCGAGTGAGGATTTTACTCCTTGTTTCACCGGAAAGTCTTGGGACCTCCTTCCGCCGTCTTTAAAAGCAGTGATAAGTGATCTTAACGATCTACTTCACTGCACCCCGGTCTCTGAGCGCTCCCTTTTCTTATGGCCTCCTTCAAGCGGATAAACTCAAGTATCATTTGCTCACAAACGCGCGTCCAAAATGTACACAAACATTGCTTCAATACTCACTATAGCTACCATGGAAATCTTGGATTCCTTTCGTGGATGGGCCCGAAAATCGGTCGGTAGCTACCGTACATTTTGGGCGTTGACACCTCCATATTCGGATGGTTGACTCAATTCTTCAGGTTTCACTGAACTTCCCCCAATTGGTTTACAATGTATTTGTGGGTGATATTACGGCGTGCTATGAATCCATCCCACTCACGTGTCCTAATAATCTCATCGGACGCGGTCCACTTCATTCTCAAGATCGGTTACCGTGGTGAAACCTTACACCCTAAGGCTATTACCAGACTCTGGATTAAGCTTGGTGTCGATGGAGTACCAGTTTCTGCTCGATGGGAAACCACACGACCGAGATACGCACAATGGCTCGAGATGCCGCTCAGTCGCCTTCTAGCTCTCCATGCGTGGCTTATGACTAACTGCATGGTAGCTTTGGGTGACCGCGTATGGCGCCAAACCAAAGGAATCCCGATGGGTTTCAAATGCTCACCCCCTCGGTGCAATATATACTTGACAGCATATGAAGTTAAGTTCATCCAGCGATTAGCAGCTCTAGGTCGTACCGACCTCATGGCTAAATTCAAATACGCGTTCCGATACATTGATGACATCTGCCTTCTGAACGTTGGGAATCCTCAGATGTTCCTGGATCCCACCCAGCCTCGCGATGCATCCAACCCATACTGGATTACCCCCTCCATGTGTTGGAAATCAAGCCAGAAGTTGAAAAGTTTGACCCGAATGACCCGTTACGAGGAATCTCGGCACATTTCATGAACTTGCAGATTGACGTTCACCCTACAGACCCGTCAGGCTTTGTGTTACGGAAGTTCGACAAGCGTCGAGCCCTCCCGTTCAAGTACACCCAATTCATAAAGTTTCACTCAAACCGACCAGTGCGCAATGCGTATAACATCATTCTATCACAGGTTTTGCCGATACTCTATCTGTCCAACACGGTCCAAGCGGCCGTGGACGAAATACAGATTCTTTTCAAGATTCTGACTGACAATGGATTTACGCATGAACGTCTCCACGCAAAGGTGCTCAACTGGCTTTCTACTGGCCATTTTCCGGGCATCAAGGTCAACATCAGTGACATCACTCACATTCTCACTCTGAGAGAACCGCTCGTGCCGCCGGAGGCTCCTCCGTAAGGTGCTACCTGCTACACCTTCCCAGGCACTTGACCCTATTGCAACTAATGATAAAGGTTACTAGTCACTGTGACATTTATGATGCACAGTACGTCAAGGAATTTGTTTAAGGTTTTCACGATATTCCGATATCATAGAGAGTATCCATTACATCTATTTCTTCCCGAGGATGTTAATGCGTAAGTGTTTGAGCCTGGTATGCACCTCTGATAAGAGTGTGGACATACCAGGTCTCATTCTAATCAGAGGTGCGCTTACCAGGGGCTGGCGGCGGGACTCTCTCTCTCTCTCCCACTCTCTCTCGTAAATGAGCTTATTTTGTCTAAATAAGCAATGATGCGATGGAACACACGAAATTCCTTCCGTTACACTCCACATGAGACACAACACAATCTATCAACCTGAGCAAGCCTGATGCACGTTACCATCAGTATACCCTACCGGGAATGAGTACATACGGTAACTCACACCCGGGGCCTGCGCAGGACACCACCGGTTGGCTCCATATTGCACTTGTGGAAGCCCGACTGGCGGCCAACAACCATAAGCACCTGCCACGCGATGACCGGTTCTCACTTCTAGACACCACCGCTCGCTTCGATAACCGGTTTTTCATAGTAGAGGCCGGCTCGTTTATTCTTGCCCGTGAGATTTGTCTGGGAGGGTGATTATGTTCTGAACACCACCTTGTCCACAACCCGTCCGGACGCTTGGCGTTAACGCACCATCATGTGCCCGCCCTCGTGACCATGCTATCGATCGCCCTAACTGTAAAGTGCGGTGACACGGATCAAGAATCCTGTTCTTTTTCTGTGACGGTGGCGCGAGTTCTTGGGCGCTACGTTGAAACCGAGTGCTCTCGCTCTTTCGTGGATCGGAGCTTCGTCGCGGCATCTGCCGATCTCCACCATGTCTCGAGTCTTTGCAACGGCCGCATTCATGTTTTGAGAGCGATTCGGACCTCATCGTCCTTGTCTTTGATCATGCGGGTTGCTCAATTAGGGCCGGAATACTTGTCTTGGTCCGAATGTCATGAATCTTGCAGCGTTGCTTTAACTTGCGACTCGGATAACAACGTGGGGTTTTAGCTGTAGACACCTCGCACACGCATCTAAACTGACTGTCTGTTTGTTTGAATGCATGGGTGCAGGTGAGGCGGACCCCCTCAGCTTAGAGCTCCGCTCTACATTCATGACTTTTTCTTCCCCTTCATCTGTCAACTACTTGCGTGGTGTTTTTCAAATGCTGGCGGAATACCACCATAGGGTCCAAAATTGCTTTCCTGAGGAGACTAAGCGGGTTTTTCCGTTACACTAGCGTTGTTTTGCTTTGCTGGCTTTATAAAAGCCCGTCTGCTCGAATAATTAGCCCACTAACTGATGTTTACTTCGACCTGCCTATAATGAGAAGGAGTCTTGCTGTTTCGGTACTTCACTACTTCACTACTCTCTCTCTCTCTCTCTCTCTCTGGGAAAGTGCCCTATTCCATATGAATATGCACATCCTTTGAGTAAAATACGTTCCTTCGTCACGCCGTTGACAACACTTCACACACAGACCTCACGAGGGGCTGAAGCTGTGCTTCTGCACTTTTATGGGATCCTACCCTGTTCCTAAACGCACCACACTTAGGAAATGCTGAACGATACCGTATCACAAGTCATACGGTACCTCAACCCTGGCTACAACCACTGTAGTATGTCCACCTCGACAAGTGATACCTGGGATCTGTCCAAGAACTGGCTGCTACCGTAATACCCGCCTGTACACTGCTATGGTAGCTTCGTACCCGGCGTGTCATGATGACTCGGTACCCCACGCAGCCTATGGACTGCACGGGCCGCAAAGAACCACTGCTCCATCATGAGCCAGCCTCACGCAGCGTCGTAGTGAATGGCCCACCAGTTTCTTGCAAATCCACCTGCATGAGAGTTTTTCACCTTCTCGTTTGACAGCTGATGGTGTTTTGCCTTCACGCATCCCAAGCCTTACAGCACTTGCTGATTAGCCACTGCACCCTCAACGTGCAAATCTTCCGAGTTCAGCATGTCGCAGCTGCAGCTGTCTCAGGTTCCTTGAAGGATTCGTGTTCTCCCTCGAGAGTGTTTCACTAACCTGCTCGTTCTTGTTTCTTGTGAGGCAGGATGCTCAGCTACTCTTGAAGTTACATGCATGATTCATTTGTCATGAATTTTGTAGCGTCGTTCTAACTTGTGACTCGGATAACAACGTGGGGTTACGCTGAAGACACCTCGCATGCAGACAATGTCTAACTTCGTGTTCGTCTTGTCTATGGGTGCAGGTGAGGCGGACCCCCTCAGCTTAGAGCTTCGCTCGACATTCGTGGCTGTTTCCTTCCCCTGTCACCATTCAACTTGTTGCATGTCTCCAATATATGCTTACATAACGTAGCCTGTAGGTCTAAGATTTACTATCTTTTCTGTTGAGAGGCTGGTCCCGTGTCCAAAAAGGCCACCAGAACAGATTCGCTGGTGATCGTTCACTGCTCACAGCAGTCTTACCTGTTGTTTGCGCTCTACCCAACCCCCTCACGGTGGTAGGATTCATATAGAAATGAGCTGTGACTGTTTGTCCTTTTTCCTACACTGTGCCAGCCCTCCCTCCCAAACGGGAAACGGCGTTGCCCGTCGAAAATTACTATTCAGTCACCCGGACTGAATCTGCCTTGTGAATGTTTGGTTTCACGACTCATCTTGTCGTTTTCTTCAAAACCGAACCTAAGTTACTCAGATGTACCTTCCTCCGTCTCTGCTGTGTGCTCATCTGGCTGTCGAACCATCTGTGACGTCATGATCAACAGAATATGCTTCGGGTTGAGATAATTTGTCATGACTTTGTAAAGTTTTGACTGGACTTGACAGAAAGTGCCCAGACTTGGGGTGACATGACAAGACTATATCTCTCTCTCTCTCTAACACTCTCTAACACTCTCTCTCTCTAACACTCTCTCTCTCTCTCTCTCTCTCGAAAGTGGACTTATTTTGTCAAATACGCCTTCCCATGAAGTTAACACGATATGACAAATCTGAACGATTCTTGTATTCTTCACAGCATGTTGCAACCTCAAACATGTGGGCTTCAGTGGATACACTGTTCCCACCCTCCTTCCCAACACGGTATACCTGTCATGACTTTCTACGGTAATCCATGAGCTAAATCAACGCTTATAACAGCCTGTACAGCATGACTGACTGGGCTGATACCCTGGCCGTTACACGATAGGGTCACTTAACTGCGCACGCATGCCCGGGCGCTACCCCCGTTACATGCCCGCCCAAGTAGACTTCTGCACCTATGGTACCTGTGAATGACATACCCAACCTCCGCTGCTTACAACCGGACTGGCTTTCCTGTCATAAACACACATGATACCCGGAGAAGCAATTAGCGTACATCACTTGCATCACGTGTTGTACGAAATGCACATGGTGCGTAATGATTCCTTCTTGAGCCAGCCGCCTCGCCATCCCGCCATGAATCACCCAATGCAGACACACAAGAAGGGTCCGGCTAGTTCCTCCTTCATCTGTAACGTTCAAGTGCAGCTGCTTCCGCTTCTTGCTGACCCTGTGTAGTTCGGTGCTCGTGCCTGGTGATTCCCGTGCGAATCCATGAACGCAAACATGACTCAGGTTCCGTGATTTACTCGCTGTGCGCTGTTAAGCTTTCGAGAGCAGACGTTACTAACCACCTCGCGATTGATGTTCCGCAGATTACTTTGCGCAACCTGTACAAATTATAGGATGTAGCATATCATGAGTCTCGTAGCGTTGTCCTAAGCTGTGATTCGGATGACAACGTGACGTTCTGCTGAAGACACCTCGCGTGCGTGCACTAACACACTGTTTGTATGTTGGGGTATATGGGCGCAGGTGAGGCAGGACGTCCTCAACTTAGAGCGATGCTCTAGACTTGTGGATGGTTCTTTTTCCTACTCATTTAACTCTCTGCTGTGTATCGTTGGTTGATCACACATTACGCTGTAGGGTCCAAGAACTAGTTTCTTGCTTCAAGAAAGGCCTCGTGTGGCTCTGTGCTTTTACTACGGGATACCGGCCCGATAACCATACTTCATGCCCTTATTAGTAATCGGGCTACATGTCGATAGACCTCACCCGGATAGTAGGTAGTCTGCGATGGACTTCTCAGTGCATCGGTAATACTGTCCCACCCTCCCTCCCGTATGAATCTCGAGGATGCCTCTACTATCGTGATTTGCATGGCGGCTGGGCAATTTTGCTTGCCTGTCCCGCTACGAAGTGTATACCAGCAAAGATTCGCTGGTATTAAGCAATCTGTAACATTCCCTTAGTTCTTGAACTTCTTGACTGTGATGCTCTGAATGTATGATACCCTGTACGGGCTCTTACTTGAAGTGATCGCACTGCCTGTATGAGAATATTCGTGTGGACATTGCTATGCCTCGAATTGAACGAAAGATCCCTGAATTGGGGTGACGAAACAAATGTATTTCTCTCTCTCTCTCTCTCTCTCTAACACTCTCTAACACTCTCTAACACTCTCTAACACTCTCTAACACTCTCTAACACTCTCTAACACTCTCTCTCTCTCTCTCTCTCTCTCTCTCTCTCTCTAACACTCTCTAACACTCTCTAACACTCTCTAACACTCTCTAACACTCTCTAACACTCTCTAACACTCTCTAACACTCTCTAACACTCTCTCTCTCTCTCTCTCTCTCTCTCTCTCTCTCTCTCTCTCTCTCTCTCTCTCTCTCTCTCTCTCTCTCTCTCTCTCTCTCTCTCTCTCTCTCTCTAACACTCTCTCTCTCTCTCTCTAACTCTCTCTCTCTCTCTCTCTCTAACTCTCTAACAACTCTCTCTCTCTCTCTCTCTCTCTCTCTCTCTCTCTCTCTCTCTCTCTCTCTCTCTCTCTCTCTCTCTCTCTCTCTCTCTCTCTCTCTCTCTCTCTCTCTCTCTCTCTCTCTCTCTCTCTCTCTCTCTCTCTCTCTCTCTCTCTCTCTCTCTCTCTCTCTCTCTCTCTCTCTCTCTCTCTCTCTAACTCTCTCTCTCTCTCTCTAACACTCTCTCTCTCTCTCTCTCTAACACTCTCTAACACTCTCTCTCTCTCTCTCTCTCTCTCTCTCTCTCTCTCTCTCTCTCTCTCTCTCTCTCTAACTCTCTCTCTCTCTCTCTCTCTCTCTCTCTCTAACTCTCTCTCTCTCTCTCTCTCTCTCTCTCTCTCTCTCTCTCTCTCTCTCTCTCTCTCTCTCTCTCTCTCTCTCTAACACTCTCTCTCTCTCTCTCTAACACTCTCTCTCTCTCTCTCTCTAACACTCTCTAACACTCTCTCTCTCTCTCTCTCTCTCTCTCTCTCTCTCTCTCTCTCTCTCTCTCTCTCTCTCTCTCTCTCTCTCTCTCACTCTCTCTCTAACTCTCTCTCTCTCTCTCTCTCTCTCTCTCTCTCTCTCTCTCTCTCTCTCTCTCTCTCTCTCTCTCTCTCTCTCTCTCTCTAACACTCTCTAACACTCTCTAACACTCTCTAACACTCTCTAACACTCTCTAACACTCTCTAACACTCTCTAACACTCTCTAACTCTCTCTCTCTCTCTCTCTCTCTCTCTCTCTCTCTCTCTCTCTCTCTCTCTCTCTCTCTCTCTCTCTCTCTCTCTCTCTAACTCTCTCACTCTCTCTAACACTCTCTAACACTCTCTCTCTCACTCTCTCTCTCTCTCTCTCTCTCTCTCTCTCTCTCTCTCTCTCTCTCTCTCTCTCTCTCTCTCTCTCTCTCTCTCTCTCTCTCTCTCTCTCTCTCTCTCTCTCTCTCTCTCTCTCTCTCTCTCTCTCTCTCTCTCTCTCTCTCTCTCTCTCTCTCTCTCTCTCTCTCTCTCTCTCTCTCTCTCTCTCTCTCTCTCTCTCTCTCTCTCTCTAACACTCTCTCTCTCTCTCTCTAACACTCTCTCTCTCTCTCTCTCTCTCTCTCTCTCTCTCTCTCTCTCTCTCTCTCTCTCTCTCTCTCTCTCTCTCTCTCTCTCTCTCTCTCTCTCTCTCTCTCTCTCTCTCTCTCTCTCTCTCTCTCTCTCTCTCTCTCTCTCTCTCTCTCTCTCTCTCTCTCTCTCTCTCTCTCTCTCTCTCTCTCTCTCTCTCTCTCTCTCTCTCTCTCTCTCTCTCTCTCTCTCTCACTCTCTCTCTCTCTCTCTAACTCTCTCTCTCTCTCTCTAACACTCTCTCTCTCTCTCTCTCTCTCTCTCTCTCTCTCTCTCTCTCTCTCTCTCTCTCTCTCTCTCTCTCTCTCTCTCTCTCTCTCTCTCTCTCTCTCTCTCTCTCTCTCTCTCTCTCTCTCTCTCTCTACTCTCTCTCAACACTCTAACAACTCTCTAACACTCTCTAACACTCTCTAACACTCTCTAACACTCTAACACTCTCTAACTCTCTCTCTCTCTCTCTCTCTCTCTCTCTCTCTCTCTCTCTCTCTCTCTCTCTCTCTCTCTCTCTCTCTCTCTCTCTCTCTCTCTCTCTCTCTCTCTCTCTCTCTCTAACTCTCTCTCTCTCTCTCTCTCTAACTCTCTCTCTCTCTCTCTCTCTCTCTCTCTCTCTCTCTCTCTCTCTCTCTCTCTCTCTCTCTCTCTCTCTCTCTCTCTCACTCTCTCTCTCTCTCTCTCTCTCTAACTCTCTCTCTCTCTCTCTCTCTCTCTCTCTCTCTCTCTCTCTCTCTCTCTCTCTCTCTCTCTAACTCTAACACTCTCTAACACTCTCTAACACTCTCTAACACTCTCTAACACTCTCTAACTCTCTCTCTCTCTCTCTCTCTCTCTCTCTCTCTCTCTCTCTCTCTCTCTCTCTCTCTCTCTCTCTCTCTCTCTCTCTCTCTCTCTCTCTCTCTCTCTCTCTCTCTCTAACACTCTCTAACACTCTAACACTCTCTCTCTCTCTCTCTCTCTCTCTCTCTCTCTCTCTCTCTCTCTCTCTCTCTCTCTCTCTCTCTCTCTCTCTCTCTCTCTCTCTCTCTCTCTCTCTCTCTCTCTCTCTCTCTCTCTCTCTCTCTCTCTCTCTCTCTCTCTCTCTCTCTCTCTCTCTCTCTCTCTCTCTCTCTCTCTCTCTCTCTCTCTCTCTCTCTCTCTCTCTCTCTCTCTCTCTCTCTCTCTAACACTCTCTCTCTCTCTCTCTAACACTCTCTCTCTCTCTCTCTCTCTCTCTCTCTCTCTCTCTCTCTCTCTCTCTCTCTCTCTCTCTCTCTCTCTCTCTCTCTCTCTCTCTCTCTCTCTCTCTCTCTCTCTCTCTCTCTCTCTCTCTCTCTCTCTCTCTCTCTCTCTCTCTCTCTCTCTCTCTCTCTCTCTCTCTCTAACACTCTCTCTCTCTCTCTAACACTCTCTCTCTCTCTCTCTCTCTAACTCTCTCTCTCTCTCTCTCTCTCTCTCTCTCTCTAACTCTCTCTCTCTCTCTCTCTCTCTCTCTCTCTCTCTCTCTCTCTCTCTCTCTCTCTCTCTCTAACACTCTAACACTCTCTAACACTCTCTAACACTCTCTAACACTCTCTAACTCTACTCTCTCTAACACTCTCTAACACTCTCTAACACTCTCTAACTCTCTCTAACTCTCTCTCTCTCTCTCTCTCTCTCTCTCTCTCTCTCTCTCTCTCTCTCTCTCTCTCTCTCTCTCTCTCTCTCTCTCTCTCTCTCTCTCTCTCTCTCTCTCTCTCTCTCTCTCTCTCTCTAACACTCTCTAACACTCTCTAACACTCTCTAACACTCTCTAACACTCTCTAACACTCTAACTCTCTCTCTCTCTCTAACACTCTAACACTCTCTCTCTCTCTCTCTCTCTCTCTCTCTCTCTCTCTCTCTCTCTCTCTCTCTCTCTCTCTCTCTCTCTCTCTCTCTCTCTCTCTCTCTCTCTCTCTCTCTCTCTCTCTCTCTCTCTCTCTCTCTCTCTCTCTCTCTCTCTCTCTCTCTCTCTCTCTCTCTCTCTCTCTCTCTCTCTCTCTCTCTCTCTCTCTCTCTCTCTCTCTCTCTCTCTCTCTCTCTCTCTCTCTCAATATCTAACTGTTTCATTTACAACTTACCTGAGCTCCAATTGATCTCCGACTTCCTTGGACACATTGGAGAGTTGCGTTGTATCAAAGCTTTAAAGAATAGCTCTTATTCATGCGAAAAATAATAAATCATTCAACATTCCATGAATTTAAAATTTAGTCGGTAAATTGATCCTTTATCGTGAATTTGTAGTGGGAATTATTGTCCTCGTTCTCGCCACTCACAAGATTATGCCATGTGATCTTCAATCTATCTATATATATATATATATATATATATATATATATATATATATATATATATATATATATATATATATATAAATGAATTGGATCTGTCAAACATCCTTCCTACCCACCAATGTACCAACCTACCTACCTTCTTTTATGTTTTCTGGATTATGAATACCAAAAATAAAATAAAAATAAAAATAAAGATTGTTTGAGCAAATGGTAGACACGGAATTCTTTTTAAAAAGTACCGAAGAGCTTCCTTGTCGGGATGACGGAGACCTTACTAGTACAAACATAACTATCATAGAGGTATGAATGACTTGACATCCTTTGCATTGGCTTCTGAGGCTATGGCTCACGCAAGACTGAGAGTGAAGTTTGAGAGCATACTCTGCTTGCTGTGGCCATAACTTGAAAGAAGACTTCCAAAAGAGACTTCTCAGTCCAAATCTTTCCAACTCAGGTGACACTATTCAATTAGTTTGACAATTAGTTTGACTACTGACATGATGAGACTAGCAACAAGCATACCAAACAAGAGTCTCACCTCTGATTGCCAAATTAACCAATTGATGAAATAGATTGCTCTTTACATGAAAAGGAAGTTGGAGTTGATAGAATCAAAAGTGGTTGAGAATTAATTTCAGTGTGTCCTCCCATCACCAAAGGAAGCTTTTGTGCAGAACAATTTCATTCCTTACTTGCAACTACACTCCAAAAGAAAGATTAACTCTTGAATGAGCAATTTATAGCGTTTGTATGGAAGCTCAGATTATCATGGTTTATGACAGAAATATGCTAGAAAATTGATTCCTGAGTTCTAGTACGCCACCCATTTATTTGTACGCTTTCGTGTTGCCAGGCACCACCTCATTTGGCTTGTCCAATTGCTCATTTGCTTTATACCCAGCAATGAGAATTGAGAATTATAGTAATCCTTTAAGTACTGACTTTGTACACTGGTGCAGAAGTGTCCGTGCTACACCATGAATTATACCCATGGGTTGTCCTACATTTGATCCCACTTACCAATGAATTTTCATGCTAAGGTAGAATGACCTTAAACCGCGCAAATAAGAGATTCAGCATGGTTGTGGACCTCGTGTGTATTGTTTGTACTTTTTCTTGGATGGGAAAATAGGAGGGAGAGTGAATGCAAAAAAATTGAAAATAAAATAGCAAAAATTGAATTTACTACAAATTTTTGAAGTCAAAAGTGTGCATGACCTTGAAGTGATCAGTAGACTCTCCTTTTTATGCGCAGACCAATACTTTGTGGCGCTCACGCATGTAGCTAAAACTGTGCAAGATAGAGTTAACCCTTAATCGTCACCGGTGACCAGACTGGTCACCGAGGTCATTGTTTTTGCTTTTCGGGTCCGACACAGTGGTAGAGTGCAAATCTTTTCCAAATGCACCCCTATTCTTTTGTTTTTCTGAATCCAATGCTCCTTCCCAATCGCCTTCTTGAGGTTTGTGTGATCCGCGCAAAATTGTAGGGGCCACGTGATCCCATGGTCAATGCTCTTTGACTTGGCCTTTCTTTTTATTTTTTTGACGATTTTTTTTCAAAATAATAAAAAATCTTGATCTTTATCCCTATACCATGCTTTATGATGCCAATTTTCAAAAAAATGACCCAAGGGGGAAAAACCAAAAAAGCAACATGATATTTCTCACTCATGATCAACAACCAAAACAATTTTTTCTCAACGGTGCCATTTTTTGATATTTTACCGGATGTGATGGATCTTCTTTGCATTGGTCACATCACCAAGTTACCTTGATAACCACCGTTTTCGATTGTCAAAATTGTTTCACCTTCAGTGCAGAAATAAGGCCAGAAGACAATGAGGTTGCATTTCTCTCCAATTTGTGGAAAACAAGGATGTCAATTAAGGGTTAATGAACCATGAACCATGAACCAACCACCTCCCTACACGAGTCAATATGCACCCTGAGATTTCACAACTATTGTGCGTGCAAAAAGGTCCACGCCATGGGCGGCTACAGGGGCGCTCTACCCTGCGCTCCTAGGGGGCCGCACGGTTTAAGGTCATTCTACCTTAAGGTGAGCAGATTCTTGAGATTTACAAGTTAATTGTTTGCGGAGCAAAAGTTTGTGGTGGACCAAGGCTATTTCCGGATTCATGGAACAAGACAAACCTCATCACTCTCACGAGTACATCAACCTCCCTCTTCCATGGAATCGCTTGATGTTTGAGGAAACTTTTCCTCTGGTCGTAACCAAGCCTCAAATATGTCACAAGCGTGCACGTTTTGTCACGTCAATTGACTACAACACGTATCACTACAAAATAGTTGTCAATTGACTACAACACGTATCACTACAAAATAGTTGTTTGTTAGTCTTACATGGATATTAGTGTGATGGGTAACTTTTGGTAAATAACACTATTTCTCAGCTCTCTTGAGTTTGGTGTTCACTTTGAGCCGCCGTTGCAATCAATGTCTCTTGTATTTCCTTTAAACCACCAAATGCACCACTTCCAACAAATACTTCCACTTGCAAGAAAGTTTGCATGCTCTCACATTTGATGTTATGGTTTGACGATTAGTGTTGTAGCACTATGGTGACGTGTGACATTTAGTGCTACGATTCGCAATTAGCATTTAAAGCACTAATTAATAACTCTTGTGTAGTGTATACACAAGTAGACCACTTGTTGTATACTAGCACTTTAAAGGGGAGCTTACTTGTAAAGTGGTAAAGTATACAACAACTAGCCTATATACTAGAACCACATATGCACTAGTGTATGTAATTGATAGATATTTTTTTAGAAATTTTCACATTTGGTGTTTGTGAACATGTACAAATTAGGAACAAGATCTTAAATTTTCATACTTTGAAGTTCATCATAAGAATGAAAATTTCACCTTGCATCTAAAAAGGGCAATTGGAAGCATGGAACTGAGGCCTTGAAACCTACGGTAAACATGAAGAAGGAGGAATTTTGGTGCAATGACGGAGGTGTACAAGCAAAATGTTGTGAACGATACGTGCATACATAAAAGAAAGTATAGGGTAATCCCCAATATGGAGGGCAGGAGCCCCACAAAGAGGTGTGATCATGTTCATAATTCCTGGCAAAAAGGAGATTTCCTTACGTAAGCTTCTGTCGCAATGTTATAAATTTTCATTCGTTAATTGGATGATTAACCGGCAATCACTGGTTACGCAATTCTTCCCTGATTGGGAAATGTAATTTATCGTCAGATTGAACGGAGGTTTCTGCAACAGGGCTTTACGGTGGTGAAAATACTGACATGAAACTGAGAAAGTGAGCCGCAATGCTTCCCACAACGTGCGCAGATCTTGTTTCCAATGATTCTGGAGGTGGACGCGCTTGCTTGCTTGCTTGCCCTGCCTGGACTCCAGATAAGGCATGGAAATTCGCCAACAAGCTTTCAATTCCCTCGTCCAATCTCTTGCATCCATACTTACATGCATATTTGCATATATTCAAGTATAACTTATTTGTGCACCATGATTGCTGGAGCTTTGCTCAAAAGCTGCATATTCACCCATCAAACATGGCAGCCTGCTTTTTCTTCTCTTTTTCTTTATGAGCAAACCTTCATCCCTACACTCCTTGGTGAATCTGGAGGATGAGTGTTGATTTTGAGCATTTTTTCTTGTTCATGTTGTTGGGCTCATTGTCATTCATGAGGTGGTTAAGAGTTTAAATCTTTGAGATTTTAACTTCCTTCTCTGTCATGCATTTAGTGCTACAGTTTTCTTGAAGGTGCCAATAGTATATAATATGATATTACCTAGAGGTATATAATAGCTTCACAATCCAACTCACACCGAACATTATAGGGTGGCAATTTAGGCACCGTTTTAAGATCGAGCTTCAGAAATTTATAGGAAACTGTAGATGAGTTCAAAAATGATGATTCCACTTGGTGCGTGTCTACACTTAGTTTGCCGATGCACCAAAATAGCTTACATCATTAACTTATGTGCAATTTTTGGACGTTGAATTTTGAGCAATTATTGAGCATGTTACTTTATCTCTCATAAAATCCATGCATGATAGGAGGCAAAAATATTTCAATTATATTGGCTCTGCAACGGGAAAAATAATCTACACTACACTATTTTTCATGTTCTTTTTTAGTGACATGTTCTTAAATAAATCATAGAAATGTCAAGAGACATAAGTCAAAAAACGTAAACGTAAAATTTTTACATGGACAACCCAAAAAATTTACGAGAGCAAGCTTCGAAGTTTTTAATAAGTTTTTAACTTTATAACTTCCATAATGAATTTGTCAATTTCTAAAGATGAATGATTTTCAAGTAATTCTTTGTTTAGAACATATAAAGACACATACTAACTCTTCAACTTTCCCTGAATCAAATATATTTTTGACATGTATTTTTAAAATTTGTATAGACATACTCAACTTAGTTATGGACATGGAAAGAAATATGAACAAAGTTTGGGGTAGCAGTCATCAAGTTCCCCTTCCCAGAGAGTAACTTAAATCTCCCAACGAGTGTCCAAATATTAACTTTGAGCACTATGATCTCTCAATTGGTGGAGATCCAATGATTGAAATTTGAGTAGTAACAATTTCAAGATTCTATGGGCGAATGTACAAAAGAACATTAAAATATCTGATCGAACCTCAAATCTACCAAGATGGTAAAAATATTTTACATCAAGTCAAATACAACATCTTTCTTTGTTTTTTTGTTTTTTTGTTTTTTTTTTTTGTTTTTTCTATAATTATTAGAATATTTTTATTTTTAATATGCTCTTAGGGAGGGGATATCACAGATGATCACTGGTGACAAGCTCACCGAGGAAAGGAACAAAACTGAAATTCTTAGAGGTGAAATGTGTAACATTTCATTCGGCATGATTGGTGTCAAATTCCAATTTTTGATCTCGTCAGTGCAAATTTCTACTTTTTAAGCCCAAGTTGGGTAGAAAATAATTTCATTTATTTACTTGAAGACTAAAATAAATAATTGAAACTTGTTTGTATCCAAATTTCCACACAAAATTCCACCTGACCCATTTCGAAACTATTATGAGTTCCTCTAAGTTTTAGTTTTTTCATTTTTCAATTTTTTTTTATTTTTTATTTTTTATTTTTTATTTCATTATTTCATATTTTGATAACAAAGTGGTACTATCTCAATTTGGTGTACTAAATTTGGTAAGCACAGATGTCATGGCTTAATTCAACAACTTCACTTCTGTTAGAGTAGTTCCTATGTGCAATTTGTATTGCGTGGTCATAAGTGATGCCTTGAACTCTAGTCGCACCTTGAGAAATTTCGGCGGAGGAAATCTAACATTGGTTAAGAGCAAGCAGATGACCCAAAAGGAATTTTCATATCCCATGTCCAAACAAGCAATTTCGCGACCGTTGGTGTTCAAGAGTCGCTCATTGTTCACTTCTATGGCGGTGATGTAAGGTCCGTTTTTGCGCACTTGGTGTTGCTTGACTTTGAATGGTCCTAGGGCCATGTAAGTTATTTTTTTGTATGATATGCCGATGACCCAACGGTTGTTGGTGGTATCCCTACAAATCGGTGTAAACCTTCCGGGCAAACCCTTAACTTTTGTAAGCGCATCTAATTCCTCAAAACTTTCTTTGGATGGTCCTTGTGCCAGTCGTTTTGTCAATTGAGATTTTTGACTAAGAGATTCGTGATTGGTGGCCCTTGAAAAAATTGGGAATTCATCGTTGAAAGTGAATTATTTTCGCACAATTGTGGAGTCCTTGTAAAACTGGATGATATGTGTTCAACCAATTCTCGGAGATGAAACCGATGAATTTTAGTCAACCTCAGCACCCAAAAAGTGAGAACTGGTGCGAATACATGAAGCAACTCGTTTATATATACCAAGTAAAAGTAAAAGGGAAAATGGGTTTAAAGTAAAAGGAAACAGTGGGCTAAAGTGAGTTCAAAGTAAAAGGCTGGGCCACCGTTAGCCGGATGCCCGCTCTCCAGGCTCGGCTCCCCTCCGCTCCCCTCTTTGGGTTTCAATTTCAGATAGATAGATAGATAGAAACTCCGGTCCCTTTCTAAGGGGCCGGCGTGAATGGAGTGTCCGTTCGTAGTGCTAATATCCCGATGGCCACCGGACAAGGGGAAATTGGAACAATACTACTTCCCCTTCTCAAGGGTGGACATTATAACTACGCCAATTTCATTCACCTCAAACCAATTGTACACATCAATGACCCACAACTTAAACCCGTGACCATATCATCAACCAAATAAAAAGTGTTGACCCAACATTATATATATATATATATATATATATATATATATATATATATATATATATATATATATATATATATATATATATATATATATATATATATATATATATATATATATATATATATATATTTTTTTTTTTTTATTTTTTTTGGTAATAACTAGAAATCACGTGAGAATCTGGGGACAAACTCGTTAATCTGGTGAGCATTTCGTGACATGTGTTAAGAAAATTGCAGTGGTATTTTGCTGTAGCGATTTCTGTCATAAAAAGTGGCAAATTGGTTCTGGCTCTGAACTCGATTGAGCTTATGAGTGATCGTTATTCACAACACAGGCAGGGGCTTAGCGGATTCAGTGATGGATCAGTTTACAGAACCTAAACTTGCAAAATAAGCCGAGTCAAGCTTGCGAATTTGCTTGCTGCAACTCAATAACTGTCGAAGACTCATTTCCAGATTATATATGCACCCTAACTCTGAACATCATTTCCAACACATACGAGGAGTCCTCTTTGCTCCTTCCGAGATCGCCTGATACAACAATTCAGGACCCTGCGAAATCCCAACCACAATGCTCATACCAACCAGTGTGATATAAACCTGCACGCCACAATTCCTTCCGCCATCTAATCACCTCCGACAATCAATGTCATTCTTTTAAAGTTATGCCTGGGTCTACCGATTGGAAATCAAAAGCGTGGATTCTTCACACAAACGATCTGATGATTCGAGAAAGATGCTCGTTCACTCCAAATCCTGCGTTCACGAATTCCATTTTACTAGCTCCAAGGAGATACAGATGTATTGCTGAATCATTCAACATGATAAAACCAGTAGCTTATATTGTTACTAGTTTATTGATGTTTCTGATAATGAATTTTGACTGCATCGATTTTGTCATTCAGACAGACACAAAGGGACCTGAGCTCTTTATTCCGGTTTCAAACCTTTTCGATTTACTTCAGTAGCTAATTGTTTTTCAAATGACTGATTGAAGAATTGACAGGCACGTTATCTGAGAATTTGATGCAATGTGACCACAAACATCATTCCCATGCACACCATCAGTGATAGAAACAACAAGAAACACAACTACTCAGTCAGTCAGAAATGCGAACCATGGAATTCTGTATTATAATGGTTCACAAGTACATCGGGTTCTCAAAGATAAACATCTTTGAAAACATTTGATTCTCAAACTGTGCTGCACTGATGCGTTAAATGCTCTGTATGGATCAAAATTTCTGATCATACCCATGAATCCACATTTTGAACTACTTGGTCCAACTCCAATGGAACATTCTCTTGAAATTGGTCAAATTCCCATGGAATGTTGTACATTGGGACATTCTTATCAATAGTAGGGCATTGTGGATCAACATCATTGTGATCTTCATTTGGTGCATCTTCTTGCATTGCATCTTCTAATAAAGCCCCAAAGTCCACAATCTCATAGCTTGTGTCCACCAAGGTTGTTTCATCAAGTGTAGATGATGAGTTGCATGTTGTTGGAGGGGAGGTAGCCTCGTGTGGTGCATCTTCCATTACCCATTCTTCTAGTGAGGTTGCAAATTCCACGCCATCATTGTTTATCTCCTCCAAGGTGTTAGCAAAAGTAGGTGAAGAGGGTTTTGTTTTTGTTTTGGTTTTTGTTTTTCGACTTTGTTGTTTTTGTGAAGTGTTTACCAATTGCAACCCATGGCCTTGCACCTCCACCAACCTTGTTTGGAATTGGTTGTTGCAACTATGACATTGGAACCTTGGTTGCACAAGGTTATTGTTGTTGTAATACTTGAAAGTGGCATTGTTTGGCACATGACAATAGGGGCATTGGCGGTACAAGCCTTGCAACTCTTGGGGATCCTCATTTCTTTTTTTGGAGTACTTCTTCCCTTGAGAATGTCCAAGATTGCTCCGTGTGAAGAGCTTGTTGCAATTGCAACATTTGAACCTCGGTTGGTTCTTCTTTTTGTTGTTGTAATATGCAAAGTCGTGATGTGGAGACACATGCTTACAAAAGTAGCACTCTCTATGCAAGGAGAGATGTAGGTGCTCCTTTCCAAGAGCCATTTTAAGGGAGAGCGGCCGGAGCGGTAGAGCGACCAGAGGCGGCAAGAGTGGCGGCGAGAGGCACGAGGAGAGGGGCTGAAGCAAGCAGCCGGGATGGGAATATGGGATGAGAGCGGCCCGGGACCGCGGCAGAGAGCCAGAGAGCCACGAACAGAATGAAAGGAAATGAAATGGAACTGATGGCAACTCTTTCATTAATAGTACGAATGCTGGTCTGGAGACACGCTATATCCCATGGAGAACCACGTTCACATTGTATAACCCCCGATATTTTCGACATATTTTGCTGCCCGTTAACTCTGCCCGTAAGCTGCGGGCTAAGCTCCCCTCTTTGCCCCTCGACACTCACACTAGAAGACAATCAAACTGGCTTGCATGTATGGATACACAAATGTGCAGGCATTTTGATACTTTTTGACATTCCAACCTTTAGATCTTCTAATTGAAGTAGAGCGCTTCGTAATGGCGCCAATTTGGGTGCTCCGCTTACTAGCAACTTTTTGAGAGCGGGGACTTTTTTTGTGCATGAATAAAGTAAGGAGACGATTGAAAATATTGGAATCAATATTTATGTGCTTTTCTAAAATTTGTTATGCATTTTCAAAATTAAACTTGTGGATTTTTAAAATGACGCAATCTCAGATGTTTGTACTACGTACATTGGAATTCGACCTTAAGCATTTTGAAACAAAGCGTATTTGGATCTTGAAAACCAAAAATTACCCTATTATGCCACCTTGTGGGTATTGAAATCTAGTAATCTCTTTACTTTTTTGCTTGTTGACCATACAAGCTTGGTCTTAGCTACTAGCACAAATACTAAATAATATTGTATCATCGACCATATCATAAACCAAATAAAAAGTGTTGACCCAACACTTTTTTAAAATATTTTCATTTAATTATGTTTTATTTATTATTTATTATTTATTATTTATTATTTTGTAATAACTCGAAATCTCGTGAGAATCTCTGGTGAGCATTTCGTAACATGTGATAAGAAAATTGCAGTGGTATTTTCCTGTAGCGATTTCTGTCATAAAAGGTGGCAGAAGGGGTCCTGACTCTGAACTTGTTTGAGCTCATCAGTGATCGTTATTCACAACACATGCAGGGGCTTAGCTAGCGAATTCAGCGATGGATCAGTTTACAGAACCTAAAAATTTGCAAAATAAGTCGAGTCAAGCTTGCGAATTTGCTTGCTGCAATCCAATAACTGTCGAAGACTCATTTCCAGATTATATATGCACAGTAAGGTGCTCTGTAGCAAACTCCAGGAAGGAAGCATTGTATACTCCGGGTTGTCAATGACCTTGTTTGTGTCTGTCTGTCTGTCTGGATCGATCTTCGACATATAGCACTGGGGCTCATTCTATGCTTCGGGACTCCCAGACAACATTCTCGGGTTTCCGAATTTCCGGTTCCAACAATATTGAGCTGTATCCTTTAGTTACACGTTTGACAACTCCACACTCACTCACTTGCCAATGGTTAGCAACAAGCTATTGTGTGCTCGATCCTGCACTTTGAATTGACCACAAAGAATGATATCACTTGATATCACCATCAAAGTATGAAATTGTTGTGAGGAAATTCTTGCACTGGTGCATTGGTGCATATGTGGTCTGAGTAGAAGGAACGAGTAGATCCGATATGGCCAAAAGACTCGAGCTTGAGTCCTTTGTGCCACTTCGAATTCGAAATCACTCAGACCATATATGCACCGTCTCAGTAAAAGCACGAAGTGATGCCAGTGTTGAGCACCCGGACATCCTTACCATGATTTGCCACCAGTTTGAACAATGTGGTCCTGGATCAGCTCTAAAATAGAGCTTCGGATCATGAACATCATTGACAAAATAAGTGTCTGCTTGACTTCCAAATGGTCAATGTTCCATCTACTTTTATTGAGCCACTTCTCACTCACGAAATTGTGTTTAACTATATTCGGTAGAAGGAAGCACTTCTTGGTTACTTTTGGGAAACAATCGACAAGAATATTGAATAGCGATTGCAAAAATGAGATTTGTGATTAACCTTTTGGGCATTGCAAATGATGCTCAAGTCCAAAATAAATGGTTCAAATCAGTCAATGAAATTACTCCCTCAGCAGTATTTTTATAGAAAGATAGAGGTATTCTCAATTTTATCACGGACTATTTTGTCAAAATGGACTGAACCCTTGGATCTGTTGACTGTTAAAAATCTGCATTATGAATGACAAGGTACAAAAAGCCATAACTTGTTCATACAAAGTTTGTTTTTGTCAAAATTTGTTGGGGTTAGACCCCAATATAGGTCTAGTTTTTGTGCTAAGATCTATCCGATATGACATGGCGTTAATAGCATTTAAGTTAGAGAATCTAGTTATTTAATGGAATATTTGTATAGATTATGATATGTTTTAATTGATAATCATAGACCATAAACATTAGGAGAAGTTCTTTCCATGTTCAACTTAGACTTTAGTGCTTTGGTGGAGCTCTCTCTTTGCTTTCAATGGCCTTCTGGGCTCCATGGTTTGCCATTATGTGATTATGGTCTCATTATTAACCTCCAGATATTCTTTATGCCTAGACTGTCCATGCTATTTTTAAGTGTAGAAACACAATTCCCTTCAAAGTGTCACAAATAAGAATGGAGGATAGTTATTTAGATTTTTACCGTACAATTTCATGTGACACTAACTAAATAATATGTAAATCAAATTTGGAGTCATGGACCATCAAATATTGGGAGATCATAACATATAGTACTAAACAAAATCCTAAATTTTCATCATTTACACTTCAGTGTGTAAATGCTCTCAAAAACTTACTACTGACACTACAAAATTCCAATTGTAAAGTTTTTCACCTTCATTTTCATGACATCACCCCTTATAAAATGTCATCAAGAAGATTCAAGTTCTTTTACAGGATTGTAATATAAAGATGTATATATACTAACAACTTTGAAGTAGGAAGATTCTTGATCCAAATACGTCTGGTATTGGAGTTGCAATTTAAAAATGTTTCTGCCACTAGCTGCTGCTCATACTCATCCTTGGCAAAACAATATTGCAGTAGAACGAGTACCTCCTCATCTCCGTGCTACGAGTTGCAGGGGTTTTGACGCTGACAATGACAAGCAAGAGCATTCAAGTTCCGGTTGCCCCCTCACTCTGAACATCATTTACAACACTTGCGAAGCATACGGTGTCCTCTTTGCTCCTTCAGAGGTCGCCTGATACAACAATTCAGGACCTGGGAAGTCCCAACACTACTAGAACTATACACTGTGCACTACGTTTTTTGTACTACGTTCTAGTGGTTTGCTACGTTCTAGGCAACATTGCTACGTCAAGAAAGAACTCTCTCCTACTATGTTCTGAAGCTACGTTCACACTACGTTTTCGATGTAGCCACTACGTTTTTTGGGGACAGGCGTTCCCACTTTAATGACTTCCATACCCCGCATGGTTTAACAGGAAGTAATAGTAAAAAAAATTGCTTGAGGGATTACTGTAGCTTAAGGAAATCAATTGTTGCCACGACAAGGTTTACAAAGGATGATATTGTTAACATTTTACTTGGGGCTAGAAAAAACAGGTTTCACATTCGTTAAACTCACATTGTGGTGAGAATATTCTTCTTATAACATAAATTCTCAACAGAACAGATGGTACCATCACATCGTGAAGTGCCATATCTCAACTGCCTCTATTGAATCTACCTATAAACTCCTGCTGCCAAGTATTTAAGCTCCGGTCACCTACAAATCATGCCCTACCATGTCCCCACTACATGCCCCGTGAACCAGGCTGTCTGCTCACCATCCCTCAAAATTGTGCCTTCATCTCCTGTAGATGGAATTGCTTGGCCATCTTCTACGTCATCACCGCTAGTGAACACAATGGGTCGAAAAATTGTGCATACCAACCCATCCCGCAGCAGTTGATTGTTGTGCAGTCGTTACCATCCATACATCATTTGTGGGTCTGGTTTAAAATCTCCTGCACGTTTCTCAGTTCCGCTTGATAGGAACCGTGCGTTTTCACAATGAGGTCTGCTCAGGAACCCACAAAGGCACACAAGGTAAACATAATGTACTTCATTCCACACTGTTCTACCCGATCACAGGGATCTACATGCAAACAGAGGAGAGCAAAACAATGTCCAACCCTGTGTTCATAAGCTTTCAAAAAACATAAAGAATTTGCAGGATTTATAATTGATGCCTCCCTGATGCCTCTCATTGACAACCATGCTTGTCGATAGGAATGCAAAGAGAGTGTGGTTGTCATCATACCTGCTGACTTCGGTCACCGTGGATTGTGGTAGCAGGCGAAACCCATACGGCACAACCAATCCTCCAAAGCATCTGCTCCTTTCTTGGTGCCCACGAACACAAACCAGTGAACAAGGGAATAAGAGTGCTCACCATATTTTGCAGGTTCTTGGAGAGCTCTTTTAAAGGCATTGAAATGGTCTAGCACTATGAAGGTGGCTCTAGGTAGTCGTATTGTCAAATTTGCGACGGCGGAGAGCAGAAGAGTGTTATGTCGAATAGACACAATTGCATTGCTCACGTCAACGCAGGCGTTGAACTCGGGTCGTGTTGCTGAAGGCAGGCAACCAACAGGCTGCATATTGTTGATGTAGAAAGTTTTGAAGCCCAATTTGTTCAACCGCTCAAACTGCAAAATCATTTCATTGACCACTAACCTCTTAAACAACGGCAGTCCCTGCGAGGAGAAATGATCACAAGCATCTCAGTAGCAACTCGAGTCAGAATCTTGGGACGGTTGTAGTATACCGTGCAACCTAGTCAAAGGGTAAAGAAGGCAAAGAAGCCTAAGCACAAAGGACCAAGATATGTTCATGAAATGCGGTTGTAGTATAAAGTGCGATCAATCGTAAGCTGACCCCTTCTTCTAAAAAGCGGTCAAGCCTAAGTGGAACGGTCAGAACAAACTCGCAGCTGTTCCCGGTTAAAATACAAACCCGACTTGCTCTGTTTTGTGATACATTATGGTCAAGAAGCGGAATTAAGTAGCCAAAGAATTCACAAGCAAACATCTATTTTAATACTTGCTCTATGTACGTACTCAAAATCCTCTATTGAGACTTGAATGATGAAGGAATATAATGCAATGAAGAAATGTCAGCTTAAACTCACTGAGATCGGGTTGCCCTTCCTTAGATATGCAGCATAGTCGTTTCCGTGGATACCAACAAGAACCACCAAATATTGCAGGAATTCTTTCGGGTAAACCGTTTTCGCAAAGGATTCAAACTGATTAATTAATCTGACCACGCAAATGAAGCATTCCATATGGATTGAATACGGCCGACCCGCCAACTGCAAAATTCATGCCATGCTTGGGTGCATTTGGATCACTGTTCCTTTCCTCGTATGCAATAGGAGATTGCATCTGCATTGCATTTGCTGCGATGTAAATCACCAGTAAGTTAGTCACTAAAGCTCCAGCAACTGTAATGCGAACGATAATGTCAAAATCTAGTATGATCGAAGACATCAACGTGTAACTACAAATCCGTAGACCAGGAATTAAAGCTACATGCATTTCTTTCTACGGTATCGATCAAACGTACATTTTTAAAACGATCACTTTCTTAGACTTTGGCCACTGCTCAAGATACTAAGACTAACTATAGAAAAGTTCTGATGAGACTCGCGTACCAAAAACGTCTGTGAACACACGCCCGTCCGAACACCGACCAGAAGGAGTGCCGGGATAGGTTTTTCCATATGGTGAGCGCCATGGACGATTAGAACTGGCCGATTTGTTATGGTTTCCTGTATCTAAATACGAGTCGCCGAACGCAATCTAAGATTGCATTCGGAGGTGGAAGTGCGCCGGTTACGTCGCCTGCACACAATTCCGACAACTGAGTGATCCAAAGGTCGCAACAAATAACTCCCATATCTCTGAAACCTTAAAATGTCGAAATGAGAAATGGTTGACACAAGCTTCGGTTAACTACGATAAAAGTCCTTAACTAGCGAATAGTGAATTTCAACCACAAAATCGCACCGCACGCTGACATTGCAATACCTTCCTATAGTATTCTAGTATAGAGAAGATTTTTTGTGCCACAAAGCTCCGACGAGTTAGTGCACGTAACACTAAATGCTGCAAACGATCACCGACAAATTCAACTATGTCTCTGTCACTCCAATCAAATATCGATACTATGATTCCCCCGAAGTTAAATTCTACTGGATGGCCTCGAAAGTTAATCTCCTATGCAAAGGGCCAACGGTTCTCGTGATACTAGAGTGATTATGCACAATGTAAATAGAGCTGCTAACAAACTGTTCCTGGCGTTGTACGAGAAAAGAGGACTACCACGTTACCTGCAAAATCTTCATCAGAACGACCTCCTCTGAGGCAGGATCAGTGACTTCAAACCTGCAGCTCGTGACCGCATCGACGATCATATGCATGGCCATCTCGACATGAGCGGTCTTGACAGTGAAAACTTCCAACGTGATAATCTTGTAGACAGCAGAGAGAGCGATTCCGGTGATGTGCGCGCCCGTTTCATCCGAGCGAATGACATCGAGAAAGGGAGTGAGATAGTAGGCAGGATTGATACTCTGCCACGAATGTTGTTGCCAGGAGAAAACGCGACGCCGGAGGCTGTTGAGCGACCTAATGAGGGGAAGCTCCATTTGATCGTCGCTGGCCATGTGCCTCCCCGCCCATGGCACATTCCGGCGCATCACCGCCAATGTACCTCCCCGCCCATCGCGCATTCCGGCGCATCACCGCCAGTACTGAGCACACCTCCGCGTTCACCATGCACGCCAACGCGCCACCGCTCCGCCTGCTGCTGTTGTTCCATCCCTCCATCCCCGTCCCTATGTCCATGCTCAAACTAGGGTTTTGCGCAGATCGGCCCATGCCCGTCAACTCACCGATCTCACCGCCACACAGCAAGAGCTACCACTCTCCGCTGCTCCCTTGCACATCCTCTGTGCACTCCATCTCCAACCCTAATCTAAAAGCTCTTCAGAGTCCTACTAATCACATACAGAATCGGAAATCTTTCCCCCTCAGGTCAAATGCCGCCCTGTGCGAACTCTCGTGCGAGAAACTCCAGGCCACGATGCTTAACAGGAAACACAATCTCGACCATCTAACAAGCAAAGAGAATAGGATGCTCTATCGATGGACACCCGAGAAGTTTCATGATATTGCTGGTGTTCACAATGGCAATAGGAGAGCAACCAGGGATCACATCGAAGTCTGAAACAGATTATGATATCTAACTCTAAACTCCATTAGCACACAAGATACAGGCATGCATCTTGATGGGGAGCTTGGTGATGGTCTGCTGCTATTTCACGTCCTGCACACACACCGAGACTGCTCTATACTCTCTCCTGTCGCCTGACCCCGACACTCAAAGAAGCAATCTTCGACCTTCCAGCGTCCAGCGATCAACATGCTCAACCACAATCTCGCAGACCCCCTGCATCAACGCAGCACACGCCCACGCAATCAATCCGATAAGCCCTCTTACACTTATGCGATCCTGGAACCCTAATTTGAGCAAGGTCGGAAACGGGCAGACCTTAGTTCGGGTTTCCATCGTCATCGTAATCGCCTTCCAACTCTTGTTCCGGCAATGTCGATGGCGCCATAAACTCTTGTTCCGGCAATGGCGATGGCACCGTAATACTTGCAGCTCGTAGCCTCGTACAGAGCTCACTACTTTTTCTACAAGACTTTGAGAGGTGCATGTGCAATCACGACAAGAGAACGGATGCAACAAACCGAGCCCAGATTGAAACAAACTGAGCACAGATCGAAACATACCGTTCCTCTCAACAAACCGAGCGCAGATTGAAACAAACTGAGCACAGATTGAAAGAGATAAGACCTTGAAAAATGCACGACGAGAACGGATGCAACAAACCGAGCCCAGATTGAAACAAACTGAGCACAGACTGAAGCATGCCGTTCCTCCCAACAAACCGAGCACAGATTGAAACAAACTGAGCACGAATTGAGAGAGAGAAAGTTTAACCGATTTAGCGCAACGGGAGATTAACTATCTTCACTCCTTTAGATCTAGGGTTTCATCCTGGATTTAGGGTTTCATCCTGGATCGACATTCGTTCATCCAGACACTGCAGCACTAGTACTATGTACATGGCTCAGTTTTGTATCTATTATCTCATTCTACCTTGATCAATGACATTGAAAAACTTTGTGTCCCTGATTTTAGAGAGTACAGTGAGCGTTGAAATTACAAAGCTATGTCACCTACGGTAGGGAAAGACATAAATTGTGGTCCTTCACTCCAAGTGTGGGAAACTGGAGTGAACAGTGAGGAAGATGACAACGCTGTCCTGAGGGTGAAGGAAGTGGAAAAATTATACCCAGAGGAGGCGCATCCTACAGTAGAACTTGTCATTGTAGAAGCACAGAAAAATAAGAAGGCGCCGAAGAAGAGAAAGAGTCATGGACGACAAGATCATACGACGATCAACAAGACGATAAAACGAAGCAGGACTAGTACCGGGGAGGAGGAGGAGACCATCTTAATGCATCTCCAAAAGGCGGACACAGTCATCGACGTCTCCATAAAATCGCCCGTAAAAAAGAAAGCATCATCGAAGCGGAATTCAGCGGCGACAGAGCGTCCGAGTCAATCCTGCGGGCGTGAGGAAAAATATGGTGTTGAAGATTCTCGAACACGGCGCAGCGGGAAGGAGCACGGCAGAGTCGAAGACTCCTGGGGACGACGCAGCGACAAGGAGCAGAAGAAGTCACGGCAGGTAGCAAACCGCGTCCGATTACAGGGTACGGGAGGACCAACAAAGAGGAGATTAGATCAGAATTTGCACGCCGTGCAATTGCAAGTACAGGAGGAAGCTCCTTGTACTCTGTCAACAGCTGTCTTCAAATCAAGGGCGAAATCAAGGGCGATAGTAGCCGAAGCCACAACACACGGTGGAAGTGGGGAATCAAACCCGGTAGGCGCTACGCAAACTTTTAAACCGACCCACGTCGACGGCTCAAAGGCACTCTCAATTGAGGCAGCCCAAACTGCTCCTACGGAACCGCCACCTCGTAAGCATCAACTTTTAATTTGATGTTTATACAACAAAACCCTCAATCAAGACAACTTCTGACAATGTAAATTAATGTGGCAGGGAAAGAGAATGAAGGTGGATTTTCCTTCCTAGAACTGGATGGCGGTATTACAGAGGCAGAAGTGGCCAACTTCCAGCATGGTCAACAGAAAAAATCAATAGCTGAGAAGGAGGTCATAGCGGTACGTGAGGTCGAAGCTAAGGGACCAGATAGTATAAGAGGCGTACACACCGAGGCATGCACAACAAACTCTGGGACGTCAAGCGCTCCAAGAGGGAGTGGCGCTCCAATGCAACCTTCACAGCCTCTGAGCACTACTACAAACCGAATTCCAAGACCAAGACATAATTCGTCTCCACCTCGGCAACAATTAGTATCGACTCCAACGGTGGATTTTGTTAACATACCAGCGCAGGCAGGAGGGGATAAGCCGCATCTTTTCACGATGAATCTCGATGCTATTCTCAGTAAACTTACAGTGGAAGAGCAATCCAAATACCTGCGGGCAAAAGTGGAGGTAACGTAACAAAACTCTTAGTCATAATTCAAGGTTCATATTACATTGTACAATAGCAGTAAAATAGAGACATGCATTGGTAAAGATTCCAATTAAGGCAGGGGTCTGACGTTGTCGTATTCTGAGTGTGTAGTTAGTAAGAAAGACAATATGTGTATGAAATTCTGCAGGCTTTAGAAGGCACATCAAAAGAAAATGATGTGGGGGAGAGGCATATTGGAAGCATCAGCAAAGTGCTCACACTCGGTAACAACGAGAAGAGGCCGGCCGTAGACGAAGCTGTTAACCCGGTAACTCCCAAGGCATCAAAGAAGGAGGCAAGACAAAGAAAAAAGGAGGCCCAAAAAGAAGCAGAGATGGAGCTCTTGGAGAAGCAGTTGATGGACATGAACCAGAAGATGGTAATGCTACAGAGTGCACGGAAGAAGAAGGGTAGCAGAGCGGTGCCCTCACCTAGAGATAGCAGCAAGGGGCGGCCTTTAAAGCGACCGCTGCAGACGGTGGAGGTTGAGAAGAGCATTGAGGTAAGCCTACAACAGGTTGGCTACAAAAAAAAAAACGGAGTTTGTTGGTTCATCTAATCTAACTTTGCATTCCGAGAGCAACATTATATCTGATCCACATTCCATAGGTATTTTTGACACTGTCAAGGACGTACCTCCTTGTGAAGTGAATTCCGAGGGAGAACCCATAGGGAGATTCTGGAAACATATGCAGTCTTACACGCACGACAGGGCGCCCTGGGTGTTTGAGTGGGATATACCTTGGACCCGACAGAGCAAGGTAGCGAAGCGATTATTTGCAAGTAGGGTCCAGCTTTTATACCCAGGAAACTATGACATAGACTATGTTTTACAGGACATTGCGACAAATATTAGGCAGAGGAGGCAAAGGATTAGAAAACATATGATCAAGAATAACACCAAAATTCATACTCCAATCCAGCATGGTCTAACACTTAGGAGCTGGAATAACATTTGGGCGTCTATTACTAACAAAGAATACCAGGAGAAATCTCAAAAATGCAAAGCTGCAGCAACAGCGCGGACGGAGCGCATGGGGTTTACACACAAGCTTGGTTCCGTGGGAGTCGCAGGCTTCATAAACTTGTTTGTAAGTGGTTACTTCACTTTAGTTAAACTTACTTCACTTTGCTTCAGGTATACTTAACTTTGGCTTGGCTTCACTTCAACTTCATGTGTGTACTTTATGATCATTATTGTATACCTTAGTGAGATTTACTTAGTGAAAAAAGATTTGTTTTCGTATGTTGTCTTTTGCTTATTGCTAGGTAATTAGTTAATTTGCAGTTACCTACGGTATCATATGATGGAGACTACTCATGAAATTCAGCAATTGGTGGCTCCTACGTGGATTTGATTTTTTTTACGACAATGTAGACGTTAACAGATTGAATAATTAGAAGGTTGCCTATACTGGTTGTCCTTATGTCGTAGCTGATTCTGTTGTATCAGTGTTCATGTCACAGCCGCGAGACTCCTCACATGGAACGGGAAATTTTGAAGCCACATCACCGTCTTTTCTGTCACTGATTAGTCGAAATTAATATTTCCTTGAACTGGGCTGACTTGCATTGTGAATCTATACATGTAGGAGCAAGAATTCCATCGACTTCCTACAGACGAAGAAGTTGAACAAGCGAAACGCATGGGACAACGTGCCTTGTTTGATAAGATTCAACAGCTCTACAACAAGAAGGATGGGGACAAGGTTCAGGTGTTGGCAATTGAGAAGCCACGTAACAAGACTACACCAAACAAGAAGCCCCGACCTCAGACTTTCCAAGACAAAGAGGAGGACAGTGCCAATACTTCCTCGGATGATGAAGACGAGGAGGAAGAATCGAAGGAGTCACGCGGCTCTAGTTCCAGCGGATCAGATCCTTCGAGTTCTGAGGCTAGCGACGATGACGGAGAAGACCACGAGGATCAGGAAGAAGATCGATATTCCCAACCCATGAGGGATGATGGTGATGCTAACGAAACAGACAAAAATGAATCAGAGGAGTGCAGTGCAGATGATACGGACTAAGCGTGACTGTGTTGTGAAGTTGTAATATACTTTTTCACATCTCACATCTTGTTGATGTCTCCAACTTACAACTTCTTTTAAGACTATTGTAAATGTGGGAGCTTTCTAACTGTGACATCGATTGTCTTTCAACCTGGATCCCTGAAGCTAATCTTCTATCTCTTAACTCATAGTTTTGTAGTAGTACTTTATGTAAGGTCTGGCCAAATGAGGGAAACTGGAAGTCACATCATTTCGTAATGGACAGATTGTAGAGTTGGTTCTTGTAGAGTTGCCGGCTCGAAGATACTGGAGTGCTTTCAAAACACCATAACCCCGAATGTAATTGGAGCAAACGGCCGTGAAAAACCGATTGGGAAACTTTGATTGGGTCTCTTAAAATAGGCAGAGGATAACCTCAAACAGAAAAGCTCCAAGTGCGACCATGAGGCCCTGTCAAATTTCCTATAAATTTAGGAAATTCATGGCCATCATTGAGATCCACGTGGCAGTATCGGAAGAATGTAAAAGTACGTTATACGAATGCTAAATGTCAATATTTTCAGAAAAAGTAAAAAAAAAACGTATTTACATACACCAGCATCTGCTCGCGGTAATTTCTAGAAATAGAAATTGGTAAATTGATTTTACACAACCGTAAGTTTTGTTGGCCTGAAGGTAATTTGAAAATTTTCCAATCATGTAGTGGGCCCCATAAACCATACGGGCAAGTGGAAAGTGGGAACGCCATGTGCATGGGAACTTGGTGTTCCCCAATATTGAATGGGGTGTAATTAGTGCTACACCCCAACGTAATAATATTTTAAGCTACGCCCGGGTGTAGGAGGAACTACGGTTTCTGGTAGCCGATTTCAAAGTTTCGCAGAGCAAAATACTACGTTTCAGCCGTAGTTTACAGTGGTGTGTCCTTGTAGTGCAAGCACAATGCTCATACCAATCACTGTAATATAAACCTGCCCTGCACGCCACAATTCTTTCCGCCATCTAATTACGTCTGACAATGTCATTCATTTATTTAAAGTTGTGCTTGGGGCTACCGATTGGAAATGAAAAGCGTGGATTCTATACACAAATGATCCGATGATACGAGAAAGATGCTCGTTCACTCCCAACCCTGCGTTTACGAATTTCCGTTTTACTAGCTACAAGGAGATACTGATTTCTTGCTGAATCATTCAACATGATAAAACCAATATCTTATTTTGTTACTAGTTTATTCATGTTTCTGATGATGGATTTTGACATCACTGATTTTGTCATTCGCACAGACACGAAGTGACCTGTAGTCTTCAATCGGGCTTCAAACCTTTCCGATTGACTTCAGTAGCTAGATTAGTTTCAAATGTCTGATTTAAGAATTTCCGGGCACGTGATTTGTAAACGTTATGAAAAGTGATCACAAACATAATTTCCATGCACACCATCAGTGATAAAAAAACACTACGCAACACAAGTACTCAGTCAGTAAGAAAAGCGAATCATGACATCATGTATTATAACGGTTCACAAGTACATCGAGTTCTTAAAGATAATTACACATCTTGAAAAGGTATGATCCTTAAACTATGCCACAGTGATGTGCTAATAGTTAAATATTGGGTCTGGATCAAAATCCACCAATGAACCCACATTTTGAACTACTTGATCCAAATCTGTTGGAATGTTGCATTCAACTTGGTCCAACTCCAATGGAACATTGTCTTGAAAATGGCCAAAATCCCATGGAATGTTGTATATTGGGACATTCTCATCAATAGTTGGACATTGAGGATCCACATCATTGTGATCTTCATTTGGTGCATCTTCTTGCATTGCACCTTCTAATAAAGCCCCGAAGTCCACAATCTCATAGCTTGTGTCCCCCAAGGTTGTTTCATCAAATGTAGATGATGAGTTGCATGTTGTTGGAGGGGAGGTAGCCTCGTTTGGTGCATCTTCCATGAGACACTCTTCTAGTGAGGTTGCAAAGTCCACATCATCATTGTTTTTTGCCTCCAAGGTGTAAGCAAAGGTAGGTAATGGGTTGTGTGAAGAGGGTTCTTTTTTTGTATTTGTTTTTGTCTTTCGACTTTGTTGTTTTTGTGAAGTGTTCACCAATTGCAACCCATGGCCTTGCACCTCCACCAACCTTGTTTGGAATTGGTTGTTGCAACTATGACATTGGAACCTTGGTTGCAAAAGGTTATTGTTGTTGTAATACTTGAAGGTGGCATTGTTTGGCACATGACAATAGGGGCATTGGCGGTACAAGCCTTGCAACTCTTGGGGATCCTCATTTCTTTTTTTGGAGTACTTCTTCCCTTGAGAACGTCCAAGATTGCTCCATGTGAAGAGCTTGTTGCAATTGCAACATTTGAACCGGGGTTGGTTCTTCTTTTTGTTGTTGTAATATGCAAAGTCATGATGTGGAGACACATGCTTGCAAAAGTAGCACTCTCTATGCAAGGACAAATCAAGCTCCTCCATAGTTTCACCACCCATTTTGGCTTTTGACTTTCTTAAAGGATTTAGGTATTTGAACCTTGTGATGGATGAGGCAAAAGAGTGATGAAACAAACAGAATGAATCGAATGGTATATGAATAATATAATTTATTGGCAGGAAGTAACAATGAGAGGGCTCTGAGGAGCGGGAGAGCAAAAGGGGGAACGAGAGGATAATGAATAATAGTCGTCGCGGTCTTCAGTATATATAGTCCGATCTTCAGTATCGACGCCGTGCCCGCTGCCCGCTGCTGCTGCTTCATCTCGACGCGGTGCCCGCTGCAGCTCGAGGTTCGGATGACGTCCCCGATGACGTCGTTAAATCGATGATAATTAAATTGTTCATCCGTTATCGATGATGGTACTCATCCTAACATTATTCATCCAATTGCAAGTCAGAGGCTCTCTTTACCCTGAAACTCATGCAGTTTTGCAAAGCGGACCGCGTCCAGCTTGTGAACGATCGCGAGCATTTCGATTCGTGATGCGCCTCTCGAATCACAGTCGATTGATTGCGCAGTTCCCACTTCATTCGAGAAAGTGAGCGGAAATGGCGATGCCAGGGAGTGTGGCCAAGTGCAAATTGAGTACCAGTATTCAATCCAGCTTTGGAGCGCCCGATGATCCCGACTATGTATTCGATATTGCAGCTAAGTAAGTTCGGATCACTCGCTCTCCCGTCATTAGATTCTGTAGGCGCATTTGCATAATCCTCTGCTTTTGCCGTCTTAAACCCTAAACCCTAACCACACGAACTTTTGCTTTTTGAATCAACGGGGGTTATTGCTTCTTTTGATGTAGTGCTGAGCATTCATGATCTCCTCACTTTGAAATTCATTGAATTCTACTGCCTATTGTAGTCTTGAGGAGGTTTTAAAGTAATGCGACAGCTGGTACCTCCTGTCACAAACGGATTTATGGAGTTTGAAAGGAGTGGAGCCGAATCTGATCTAGTGAGAGCTCACGAGCGTTGAAAGAACCTTGATTCTGATTGAAACGGTAGAACTTTGGTTTACTTGCTCTGTATTGGTTTTGAGTCATTTTTACTGACACGATGCTTTGATGTCAGCAGTAGTGAAAATTCTTTGATGGCAGTTTCGCTATCAACAAATGCAATTAAGTTATACAGTCCAGCTACGGGTCAATATCTAGGAGACTGTCTGGGCCACACAAACACAATTTCGGACATTTCTTTTCCAGATTCAAGTTCGCCTAACATATTGTGCTCGTCCTCGGCCGATGGCACAGTGAGGGCATGGGACATTCGTTTGAGAAAGGAGGTATGTATGAAACCACTTGTGTCGTTTTTCTGTGAACACTTTCTGTACGAGGAATGATTCAGGTTCTCGATATGTCGATCGCAGGTGTCCACATTACGTACTGACAATCAAGAGCTTTGGAGCTTTGATATTGGAGGCTCTTCTCAGAACCTCCTTGCTTCTGGTGGCAATGCTGCGGTACCTTTGCAATCCCCAAGCACCTCTTGTTATCAGTTTGAGCAGATTGTTCTTGTCTTTCATTCAAATCATAAGTAGATCTTTTGCAATTTTGTAATATGTCTGAAACCATTTATGGCTCTATGATTGCAGGTGATATGCTGGGATCGGAGGACAAACCGCCGAGTGGCCACATTGGAAGAATGTCATACAGAAGCTGTCACCCAGGTTCACTAAGCTTCTCAGTTGAAATTTTGAGGTGAACAATGTTTGTGTTAAGAGCATCTCTAGTAAGGATCCTCTTTTCAATTATCCAACTAGTCCCGGTTGGGGTATCACCTATCTTTTCTTGGAGTGTGAGGTTACGTTGATGTCTCTACAGGTACGCTTCCATCCAAGTAAGAGGGAGAAATTGGTCTCCGCTTCCGTGGATGGACTGATGTGCGTCTTCGATACCATGAGCACCATCAACGATGACGAGGGCATGGATTCAGTAAGTGTCCATCCCTCACCAGCTTGTATTCTCTTCATACATGGTCGTTGTTGATCATTGTTTGCATGTCTGTTTCAGGTAATGAGCGTTGGAACTTCTGTTGCAAAGATAGGTTTCTACGGGCAGAACTTTGAACGCATATGGTGCCAAACACACATCGAAACAGTGAGGTACGAACATAATTTTGCTGACACCGAGGCAGTCACTACATGTTCACTCATTAACACTTGATTCTACTACAGCTCTTGGAACTTCGAGGATGCATTGCTGGAAGCTGATTTCAAAGAAATGCGTGCCAATGCCTCATGCAACTGGAGTTTCGCTCCTGTAAGCAGACCTACTCTGATTCTTCTCATTCACTCTCCATTTTAATAGATTTTCAGCATCGAACTGATCACCATCACTGTGGTTGTGTAGGTGGAGTATTTGATACGCTGCTACTACATAGCAAGTTTTGATACGCTGTGGCTGATAGCGGGGACGCAAGAGGGGACAGTCGGGTATTTTCCTCTGCACATTCCAACGCTGAGCAGCAGGGGTGAAGCGGCAGCGGTAGGGCCAGCGAGTGCGGTCTTAGAAGGGGGTCATACAGGTTTAGTAAGATCTGTATGGTCGCCTTATGATGTTGGAACCACCACAGCTCTGGAGGGTCTCTTTTGTTGGACAGGGGGCGAGGACGGCCGCCTCTGTAGCTGGACTGAGGATAGTAATGCGCATGAGAGGAGCACAGCGTGGGTGTCCAGTGGCTTGGTTGCTAAGAAAGCTGGTCGTCATAAACAACGATCGTCTCCTTACTAATGTAACATACTTCATTTCGATTTTCGCACATTTAGATTGGTTGGGAGTGTCCTGAAGCTCATTGGAGAACATAAAGTCTGCATGGAGTGAAGTTTGTATCATGAAGGCTTGATACATGACACTGCAGTTGAGCTGTGTTTATGGATTTCAATCTGGGATCTGGTCTACAAATATCTGTAGGGTTGTCCTTGTGATAACTTTATACCTGGCTCAAGGGAGAGTGCTCAAAAACGGGCTCAAAATGGAGCATTACCTATAATGGAACCCTGCGGTACATAACACATAACAGCTTCACACTTCAACAGTACCATGTACTCACTCCAAACAATCCAGGTAGTATTAAAACAAAAGAAACCAATAGAAAGCCTAGGGCAACCAAGTTTTCAACATAGGGATCTCAACCAAGTTTTCAACATAGGGATCTCTGCCAACATCTGCAGAACGAGAGCTAAATAAATCAAGTTCATTGAGAAACTAGAGCTTATAAAAAGCTTGAGCTAACTTGGGTCCCTTACAATGCTTACTTCACTACACATTAGGAAATCTGAAATTTGAGCAATTATTGAGCACCCTTTGTGATGAGACCCTACTTGCCTTCATGACCCATGGTGTATTCAACAAGAAACTTGCTAAATTGGACTTTTGATGTAGGAGCACCCATTCATTTGAATTAATCATATTTCCTTACTATAATTTTATCCTCTTATATATGCGCACGCCCGATCCGCTATCCGATAGTTGCCCGCACCTCTAAAAAAATTCCAATGATGCGTTGTGGAGAACATTCTCAACGGTCCCCAAGATCATAACCGAGATCATGACCGAGATCATAACCGAGATCATAACCGAGATCATAACCGAGATCATAACCGAGATCATAACGCCACAAACTACCAAAAACATACAACCTATCTGCTTTAAATATATAGATTTGGATCAATAGCTGTCTACTCATTTTAGTTAAATATTTGCTGCAAACAGTGCCACTTAAATAATTTTTGGCTCATTCCTTGTTCTGCTATGTAGTTATATAATTACACGCGTCTGGCTCTTTAACCTCAAAAAAGTTCGAGGGTACAACTTCAAGAATCAAGTTTTTGGCTCAGTTGTTGGATATTTATCATTGATGTAGAGAATATGTACACAAATCTCTTGATAATTTATATGTTACGGTCATTTACAAACTGGATGTCTGTTTATAGTTTTAAATTACATGTAAAAGGATACATAATTTCTTAATATACAGATGCATTGAGTTGGTAGTTCAAATTAACTTGTCTAGTCTAGAACTTTTTCTCCTACTCCCAAAATAATGCCCACGAAGAGCATTTCAAAATTCCTAAAATGTACTTCTCATCTTTCGGACATTTGACAGTGCACAATTCCGACCAGAATTTCTTCTGCGAGTTAATACTGATCTTATAAAGTATAGGCACTTAAGAGTAGAGACAACGATAGCCAAATCATTGCGGAACGATGGTTGTGCACATGGAGTACAATGATCGAAGGAAGACGTGGGTGAGTCGAGTGTATTGACTCTGCAACTGAAGGTACGGTAGAAGCTGGAAAGGTCTGATAAAGTGGTGTAACTGAAAGGGATGAAAAACCTTCAATTGAAAGCCTCGAACATGAAGGAGATTCATGCGAAGGGTGCCCGACATACAAATGATAAACAAAATGTACTAAATAAGAACCATCTGGGACCAATGCATTCACAAACTCAAGCAACAACTAACTAGGCTGATCTAAGCAAAAAGAGAAGCCGCAACTTCTTAAGAGACAGCAATGAGCCCACTGGTAAGTTCATTTTGCGGCTGCTCAGGTGTGGCAGGAGCCTCGGGTGCCGCTTTGGAAGGATCAGCGGCGGCGGCAGCTGGGGCGCCGTTCTCTTTTCCCTTTTCACCTTCCTTGGCCTCTACTATCTTGCCATCTTTTCCCTTCTCGCCCTCCTTGGCCTCTGGCTTGGGAGGTGGTGGTGGAGGAGGAATCATGTGTGCAGGGGGGTTGTGCTTCAGCTTCAATAGCACCTGTCTGAACCGCCCCATGTCCGTGGGCTTGCCTGGCTTCGGACCAGGAAGTGCCACAAATGTCGACTTCTTCTCCTTCTTCTCCTTCATTTGGCGACCCTTGGGCTCTAACGATGCTGGGAGCTCCTTCGGGACTAGCTCCGTCACTGCCTTCCAGTACTGCTTGCCAGCAGTCTTGTGGAAATGCTCTTGGTCAGCATGATAGGCCTGCCAAACCAACCATATTAAGAAACAATATAGCAGCTTACCTACTTTGGAACTTCCTCTTATGCTACCAAAGTTACTGTTACAACCAAATGTTTTACGATAGAGCTAGAATAGCAAACGGCAACGTACCAATTCCTTGTCACGATTTGCCTTCATCTGATTCTCGCGGTTGGTTTCGCGCTTAATTCTGTGCTTGTCCTTGTAATCATCAGCATCGTCAATGATCTGCTGCAGCTTCTCCTTCTCGACACGCTCTTTCTCTTGAAGACGTTGCATGTTCTCTCTGATTTGACATAATCAAACCAATGCTAGTCAAGTAAATTTCGATGAATTATGCGTATTCCAAATACGGTAATGTTCGATGAGTATCAAGGATGATATGAAGAAAAATTACCTCTTCCATTGGCGAAGAAGATGTCCTTCCTCCTGCATCTCCTCGGGAGGGGGCAGCATAGGCCCACCGCCATTAGCTCCACCGAACAAGTCCTCATCCAACTCCTTGTTGTAGCTTTCACCTACTGGACTAGAAGTGTAATCGGGAGGATTATACTCAGGAGCTGCATAATCTCTCTGCGGAAATTCCGAGGGAGACTCAGAACCAAACCCGTACATACCAGGCATTCCTGGAGCCGACTCTTCATTCTCATAAATTGGAGCGGGGTGATCGTAACCGTGTGACGCTCCCTTAAAGTCATCAAAGCCTTCCTTATTGTCATCAAGTCCAAAATGATCCGGCTTAAAGTCATCAGGTGCTCGGAAGGAGCTGTCAAACCGAGCCGAGTCCAACCTAGAGCTGTCGAACCGAGCTGAGCTATCAAAGCTGCCGAACTCACTCAGGTCATCACCACCACCAGAGTAAGCTTCGTACGCCATAACTGCGATGTCACGGCCTCAGAAAATCCTACATACAGCAGAGTGATCAAATTTAAACAAAATCATACACGCTAACTGACACATCTTGACCACCAAGAAATACTGAATTCTAGACAATTAAGATACACATTTGACTCAACTGAAATGCTGTCAATTAGAAACCACACTGAAATCCCCAAATTGGAAACATCAAGTTTCTCAAGACCTTCTGGAAGAGATCAATGTTTAGAAGGCAGTACACGCTTAAGTACTGGTCAAGTATCCCAGACGTTCCAGATCTACAGAGAAAGATACTCGCCATCAAACTACTCTACATTGGACACCGAATGTGTTCCCAGCTCGACTTTGCAAGCTTCTTCAGTCTAGCCGACATTAAAAACTCGTCTGACCATTTTTTCAACGAGTTGATAAAAGCAACTCGTAGATAAAACAACATTAGAAAAAGCTATTTCGAACATAATCGAAGGAAGCAAACGAAAAAACAAAGTAATCGGGCGTGACCGCGCAGAAATCTAGCGACATAGCTTTCTTACCGAGAAATCTGCCCGAGCCATTACAAATTAAGAAACTCGCATATCATGACAGAGAAGAGAGAGAAAAAGAGCCTTTTTGTAGAGGTGATTAAGAAGAAGAAGTCCAAGCAGAGTCAGATCCTTAAAATGCCACCGATCCTAACCCTAGACGAGAAAATTAGAGCCTGACGAGTCCTTAAGCCCAGAAACGGCAGATCTAAGCCGCACTAATCGTCCACGGATGGTCTGTGAGGCTCCCGGCACACCGACCTCCACCAAACCCTCCGCGACATTTTGTAACCCCATTTCAGAACCAAGAACATCGAGAAAGGTACCAAAATAACCGGGAGATCGAGGGGCATCAAGCTGAGGCTGCGACTGACCTGCGATTCGAGGCGCACGAGGGCGCAGAGACGGATCGAAATGCTCGCGATTGAGGACACCAGCAGCAAAAGTTGGAGACAGTCCGGGTTGGGAAGCGAAGGCAGTGCATGAGGACGGAGGGAGGGAGCCTGAAACAACCAATTAGATGAATAAGAGCCGGTGAAGATGAGTATCATCCATAATCGTGGATGCACTTCGTCGAATGAACTGGCGAATGATTAGAGGACATCGGGGACGCGCGGCAGTTGGCGGCACTGCGGGCCCAGTCAAGGGGTCCCAATTAGTGCAACCTTGCTTGTTAGCCAATTAGTGCGGGTGAATAATTTTGGGGAATTTTCTGAACACAACTTCCAGCGGTGGGCTTCGGAGTTCTGCGGTGTGGGGCAATGGTTCGTGGTATGGTAGAAGTACCTAAAACCACCACCACCCCCAGTATCAACCTGTAGGTCTCCCCATAACCGCACTTAGCCTGAACTAGCATTGTCAGAACACTCAATTCAAACTGACCAATCAAAACAATAAAAAAGCTTGTGGTTTTGGGTCGAATCATGAATGGAAATTTGTACCAGCTAGGTGTGACAATGGGAAAGTCTATAGATTAGTTTTGGGTCACCAAGTACTTTTGCCTTTGAAAATTTATATTTATTTATGTAATGGGAGTTAAATTTTGAAAAAAATTGCATCCTCTGAGAAAATTTCTTTCCTACATGGGATAAATATACCCCAAAAATAACCATTCTAAAAAAACCTCAAAAAGCTCAAGTTGGTGGTTTTAGGGCATTCGACCTTAGCTACCAAGGAGGCACCCTAGAATCCGTGGGGACCTCCCAAGGCCGTTTTTGATAATTTTGAATTTAAATTTGAGGTCTGCGACCCCACGTTACCGTTGAAAGCCTACTCCTTGGCATTTAATGTCTATACATCAAAAAATTAGGGGGCTCATTACCCCTCCTCCATCCTCCTTGGTAGCTGCTACGAACGCTTACCCTGCGGTGAGGGAACTATGGAAAGGGATTGTAGTGTGAGCAGAAATAGATAAAAACTCCAGTCCCTTTCTAAAGGGCCGGCGTGAATGAAGTGTCTATTCATAATACTAATATCCCAATGGCCACCGGACAAGGGGAAAATGGAACAATACTACTTCCCCTCTCGAGGGTGGACAATATAACTATGTTAGTTCCTAGCTAGTTACTAGACCCTTGAATATACTTGACATAGTATCCCCCCAAAGAGCTTTGAGGTACCCATATAACAAGGTCCAAGGACCCCCCTCAATAGTTGGGTGGACTATAGTGGTGAGCACCATGCCGGCATGGAGAATAGAACCCACGACCTCCCCGTTGGGAGCCATGAGCCCCAACCATCAGGGCGAGGCTTGTGGTGCCGTAGTGTGAATATTGAATTGTTTATCCGGAAAAAACTAAAGAATGAAAACTTAAACTCGACTAGTAAGAATAGTGTCCATAAATGTTGTTTGGAATGGCTTGTCTCAAATGACATAAGAGATATATGTGTAAAATGACAAAAGAATCCAATCATTATGAATATAATTATGTCTATGATGACATAGGTTTGTGTCATTTGAGACAAAACAATTCTTATGTCATATCAGACATGTTATTCCAAACAACATTCAACAACATTTTTTGACGCTATTCCTACTAGTATTCGTACATTTAAGGCATTCACTATACTTGGAGTCATGAAATGAGTGTCTTACTCTTTTCACTGATTAGCAAGAAGAAAAGATAAAATTTCCCTATTTTTTTGATATTTTTAAGCACTTACGATAAAAACTACAAATTTTTGGAAGTAACCAATGTAGGTTGACCTATTATCGAACACCCTACTACATGTATGCACAAGGTACATTGAGGGAAATATTAGGGTGATTAAATCTTCTTAGGAGCAAGAATCTAGCATGCATGTTTATAGGGGGCACCCACCCTTACATGCCTGCTTATATGGGGCACCCGCCTTTAGGTGTTGTTACTTTAATTGATTTGACAAAGTGAAATCATAAACTTACTCTGGATTCTACAATTTGTTTTGAATTTTTGAAGTTGAATTCATAGAGACTAGTATGTCATCGCGGCGTTGCCAGTATCACTTAAATACTTTGACCATGCTCATCTTGCATTTCTACTAGATCTAAAGTTATGTCATTTTTGTAATTTTTGGTGATTTAGTAGCCATAATTACTTGAAATTTCAATATTGCGAGATCCATTGACCCATTTTGCGGTATAATTGTTTTCAAACAATTCGACAAAAAGACATGCTCCCAATAAGACCTTATGTGCCTTGATTCAATCGAAGGTGCTCGAGATCACAATGTCACAAAACAAAACAAAACAAAACAAAGTCCGAAAATAGAGTCCGAAAATGGTATTTTAAATGACACTTTGAAATGTTCATTGTGACAATATGAAGGATCAAACTTTGTACTTATTATGTACCTCTCTATTTGAAAGTCTATTGAGTATTTGTTGATGCCACTCTAGTTGTGAGTGATTACCTAAAGTGCCAAACTGTTAAATGGAACCAAAAGAGAGCAAAAATTCTCTCATATGATTGGTCCATTTCTAAGAATATTTTGAGTGAACCAATCACATGAGAGGATTATGCCTCCTAAGGGGATTTCTAATAGTTTGGCTAAAGAACTTGCTAAATGTAGCCATGAAGGAGGAATTGCTAAATATAACACCCCTTTGAATTCACAACCTTTTCCAATGGACTAGCTAAATGACCTTGCTATATTTTGTTTTTTACCACACCATAACAAAAATTCAAAAGTACTTGAAGTCCAAAAGTCCAAAAGTTTTGAAGTTTTCCAGCATCCGGCATAAAATCTTTGAGAAGTCAAAGGTAGTGTAGAGTGTTTCTTTGGCGGGCCACCAAAGGTGGTGGGTTGTCAGTTGGAAATGATTGAATATAGTTAATATTGTGACTCCTCATTTGAATCGTACATTTGTACACATTTTAATTTATCAATTATATCATAAATCATATGGCGAGCCCAAGCACCAAACATTCCCAAGAGCAACTTCAAAATCATGTTGCACCTCTTCATAAGCTTCGTGAGTAAAATATAACTATACTTTTGAATGCATCTCAACGAGGGGATTCTGAAAAGTAATTATTATTAGTAATATTTTTATATTTTCTTCCCAAACCCTTCGAACAATTTTGAAGAGATGACATTTACCAAATTGAAATACGGTATCCCATTGGGAACCCCAGGTCCCCATCAGGTATGATGGTAATAACTTCACAAATATAGGCTCCACGGTTACAGATCTATCATTCATCCCGTGAACTTCACGGTCATAAGCTCAGGCTGAGCAGGGCTTTAGAGAAGCGGCCACGGTGCCTTATCTAACAAGCCCCGAAGGAGGTCCCGTATCCGTGTGCAGGAAATGCGCTCACGAATGTTTCTACATTCTCAAGTCTGCCCTCCATCTATTATGCAGCCTCGGGAATCACAGTCTAATTCCTGAATACCTTCACGATGAATACTCTTGCGATGAATACTCTCATGTCCACAGCCTTGTTGAAACCTTCTCCACAGCGGCACTTCGCAATTCCTTCACAATTGGTCGCAGCGCCGCTCCGGGGAGGCCTATGTTTGATCCGGTGGTCGCGAGCTGGCGGTGACCCGCTTTTTGTTAATAGGATCGAGAATGGCCGGGAGCGGTCATGGAACTCAGTTGCTGAGGTATTGCAATTGCGCACCTTAATTTGTTTGCATAATCATTTGTAGTCTTGTTTCTCCGATTCTGAGTAGCAAATTGTTGAAACTCTAGGCTTTTGTTGTCACAGACACAATAGACCTCCACACGCCTCTGTGCTTGTTAAGAACTTCAAAGTAGTTTTGAGTACAAGCAATTGCTTTAAGCGATTTGATCCTAAATTTTTACAGCTCTGAGAATCCCCCAGAGTCCAATTTGGTAGGTCGGACTAGGGTTTCGGCATGTCAATAAACGGTAAATAATTTTGTTAGTGCTTTTGAACTTTTCAACGAAGTCTTTAACATCTCACAAGAGGAACGAACCGCTCAAGACTCATCATATGCATATCTTTTGGTTTTCGATGCGGTACAGACATCTAATATAAGCTCTTTCCTGTTACCTTACATACACTTATTTTGAGATTCAAGGAGATTCTAGGTTTAAGCTAAGTGACCTGATTGTGAGTCTCACGTGCTCCTAATGCACAGATGTGCTTATGAATATGACATCGTAGGGCTCGACGTCAACATTGCGAAAATACTAATACTGGATAAAATCACAAAGTCCAATTTTTATCAAACACTGCGAAGTTCAACGGATTTATGCGAAGATGATAATCTGGTTGCTAGGTTTATTTCATTATGTGGAGGCTCAGGTTGCTTCATGGTGAAATTGATGCTTGGAGTGGTGAACTTCTGTGTCATTCTAATTGCTGCTTTTGTGAAAGCCAGGGGCGGGAGCAAGTGGAGATGGATCAAGATAGAGAGCAGGAAGTGGAGAGATCTAAAATGGATCTTCTAAGGGCAGTGATGGAGACTAAAAGGGGTGCACAGGCCACGCCGGACCAACGCGCCGCGATACAAGAAGCCATGGTACGTACTGTTTGTGCGAGAATCATGATCATGATGAAGTCCATTGTTTTTTACAATGAGGGAATTCAAGTTTGACTATTTCGATCAGCTACTGGTTCTGCAGGTTTTGCATAGTCGATATTTAAGGTGGCAGAGTGTTCTAAGGTTTGAACCAGGAAGAACGTCTGTGGTGCTGATTGGAAGCATAATTTCGATTTGAATCATAGTTTTCTGGGCATAGTTTGATTGTAGTAACTTCTTTTCTTGTGATGTGCTTTGATTTTTAACTCATGACGCAGGCTAATCTGCATGGAAAAGCCAGGTGGACGTGGAGAAGTATAACGCAGGAGCACCGCTATTGCTAGACCAGTTGCACGGGACTTGGTTACTCCAATATACAACGGCTCCGGATGTCGTCTCGTTGTTACAAGCGGCCAATCCATTTTTGCAGGTGAAGCGCTTGTTACCATCTCTGATTTCCTTGTGGCTAGTAGCTATACTGTCCACCTGCTGTGGAATGTTAAGTGTGTGTACCCTGGTGAAAGGCGTTGAATTAGATGTGTGCTCTTTAGCCAGTAAAACGAACTTACAATGTGCATATCTTTCTCTGGAGGCAAGGATATATGCGCTTTCCATGTTTCATAGCAAACGGTTGTTATGGAGCAGGTTGGGCAAGTGTATCAGAGTTTCGATTGTAAAGGAAGAACAGATGGTGGGATGGTGGAAAACATTGTGCGATGGAGCGTGCCAGGACTTCTACAGGTTTGTGGATTGTCTTCGTATATGCTTTCTTTTTGTAAACTTTGCATTCTACCAACTCAGTCATTGAATTTGAAGGTTAACTTTATACATGCGCGGTGCTTAGCTAGATGTAGGTTTCGGTTTTTTTGTATCATGGGACTAGCCCTTTTTGATCTTTGGATTTGAAATTCAGTATCCCTCATTGGCTTCTGTGTATTGCTACTGTGTATCTTCGCAGGAAGATGAGGGTGCAACCCTTATAGTGACGGCCAAGTTTTCTGTTACTAGACCACGCAACATCGTTTTAACATTTCTAGAGGTAAATTCGCAGAAAAATCCCATTCTCAGGAGCTGGTGTTTATCCTGCGATGGCTTTTTTCTATGATTGTGCAACTCCATGGAACGAGGTTATACTAATTTTGGAGCGACTTCAATCCCTTATGATTCTGCTCCAAAAGGTAGTATGTTTGATAGTGTATCTGTGGGTGGGTGAACTTCAGGGAAGAGTATCGGAGGTCGAGATAAGTCCAGAACTAGAGTCGTTCATTGCTCCAGCAATTCTGCCTCGCACTTTTATCAATCTTCAGGTGCGTTCCGACTGTACTAGATTTTTAGCCTCTTACAATATCGAAGCACTTCAGAATACTTAATTTTTTATCGCCATAATTGGGTATCATGCAACTGTTGCCAGAAGAAAAGCGTTTCAGAGCGTTTTTTGTGTGGGAGTAATACTATCTCCGTGCTGTGTCACAGTCGTTTTAACTGAGACCAACCTGCCTTGTGTGCATAGTCTTTTTCATTGCACCATGGTCAAGCAAGTGAGCATCATTGTTCATTCCTTTATGGAATCTAGAATACACCCTTATTGTAATCATGATCGTTATGGCAGAACTTGCATAGCTACCACTGTCAAAGCTTAATTCTCTCTCGTGCTATCTACAGATTTTGCAGTTTCTACGAAGTTTTGACTTACGAATTCCGCTGCTTAGTGGGTCACAGACGACTGCACCTGATAATTCCACAAGGTAAAGGAGAGGATGCGTTGGCATTTACTACTGAGATATTTAACAGAAGCCATTGCTTGTGTCATGTTACAGTTAAAAAGTTTTGATGCTATGATGATGAATGACTTGCAGGGCTCCCATCGGAGCATGGTACAACCTCACATATTTAGATAACAATCTGCTGCTGGGGCGAGCTCTTGGCACTGGCGGCACCTTTGTGTTTACTCGAACTCAAGCCCGTCGTAAGTCTGTGTGAGGCTCCTCAAAACAGTAGCATATCAGCCCGCAGGGCTCATCAAAGCCACTGTGCTAAAGCTCACTCGTTTGGTGATAATGAATCATCAGCATGTTAAACTTCTTGTATGTATTGTATACATCTAGACACTTCTTTTTGTTCAATTGGGTTGGTGAATCTTGTGACCTGTTACGTTGTACAAGGGTACTGCTATGTCTGCTCAATCTGCAACATCTTGCACCAATACAAGTTGCACGAAGCCAGATCCTGGTCGTTTTGACCAAGCCCACATTGATTCATTTTCTATGTTAGGATGTCGAAACTTTTGGGAGGTTGTAGGGTTTTCCCATATCCTTCCGCAAGGACCGTTCATGCTTCAAAATGTCTCATATATTAAGACCTATTCACTCACTGTTCACTCACTTTGATAGTCATTACTTTGATAACCATTCATGCTTCAAAATGATTTTGGTTCCTATTCGAGATTGTTTCATAAAATCAAATGTTAAAGACATGTTTATAGAGAGGTTTTTTAAACCTGGTGCATCGTAACAAACTGGTATATAAACCAACAACTTGCCACGGAGTGATTTTTTACTTTATATTCTTCATCATCTGACTCTGTTGATCAAGACAAGAGTCACTGCATTCTATGCGTCAATCCAAGAAAGGCCTAGAACGGCAAATTGAGATGAGCTTCACGATTGAAACCACTCGCCGACTGAATAAAAAATCACTTGTCTTCTTGTCCTGCCATGATCCCTCGGTACTCTGCATATACACACGCATCACAACTGTAAGAGGGTACCTACAGGTTTCAGAAGCATGCAGGCGTGCGGATTATCAACGCACGTTACGCCATGCTTGTACGTTTCTTGGATCAAGAAACAAGAAGCAGGACTCACGATTGTTTGAATGGAACGAGATTCAGTAAGAGATTATGTGCAGTTTTCAGGTTATGCACACAGATGCGAATCAACAATTCACGTTACGCCATGCTTGTACGTTTCTTGGATCAAGAAACAAGAAACACGACACTTTTAAATTAAACATGTTCCAACAAGCTCTCAATGATACTCAAGAAACCAATTGGCGCAATCAGATTTTATTGGAACTCACCCGGTTTCTGCGGCTTGCCATCCTCGTAATTGCCTTTCTTGAAGTGCACTTTCTCACGGCCCAGCGTCTGTGACTTGAACGGCTCCTTCATACACTGTCTTAAAGCGACGGCGCACTTACTGGCGTATCCGCAATACGTTATCCCCGCTGCTCGCCAGAAGACCGATGATGACTGAACAACAGCTTTTTCTGCAACTTTCTCTGCCATTGTCACCAAGCTTCGTCCACAATTCTTGATCCTCCGTTAATTCCTTAACAGCCTGCAGAAATGGAGCAGGAATCAATAAAATCATCTTCTTGATTTGTCCTCAATTGACAAGAATTTGAAATGCAGCAGACCGACTCATGATAATCCTCTTCTAAAACTACAATCAATCATATCAGCAAAGAACAGAGAATGTTGTCACTCCTTACGCTACTTCTACAACTTTTGATCGTCCGTCAACTCCTTACTCTTCAATAGCCTGCAGAAACGGAGCAGGAGCTGTGTAAATATACTTCTTGATGTATCCTTAATTTACAAGAAGTTGAAATGCAGCACATCGACTCATAATTTATCCTCTTCTATAGCTACAATTAAGTCATTCAATCTTAAGAGCAAAGCAAACAATAGAACTTCTTGTCACTACTCACTCATTAAGAAGTGCAGAAGCTGTGAAATACCGTAGTCGTGATTCTCTTCCATGAAAAGGCAGATAATTTTCTGTTATAGAAGCCGCACCTTCCAGTACTGTTACGACTTTACTAGCCTTGCCTTCGGGATCCCCTTCTTGCGGTTAGGTAACGACTTCGGGCAGGGTTCAAGATTGAAGGCATTGCAAAATGCATTCCATTCTTAGCATGGAAAAGAAAAATTAGCATATTTACTCTCATTAGAGCACTAGGCACGTCTTTGTTAAAAAAATTCAAATTACCATTCTATGTTGTATTGAATGTAGTTTTCATTGCAAAAATACACTCACATTCAAACTGAAATATTGAATGTAATTAAGGGCTAAGAAGTCTTGATGCGGTGGGAAAAAGTGATTTGGGAAAAGGGGTCGTTGAGGTTGTTTATACAACTCTTTGCTCCATTGTCAATGTATTGATTGACAACAAATATGTTCTCATGGTCAAGGTTGTTGATTTTTGTCTGTTCCATACTTGTGAATATAGGTGATATATGTCTTTAAAACCACGTTCTATATGAGCTTTTCTTAGAAATTTGAAATTCTTCACATAGGTCTTTGTTTTGCAACAAATTATTGGTAACATCAAATATTGAAGTCTTATTAGATTTGGAGGAGTAAAAGTCAAGAAATGAATTGAAATTGTCATTATTGAGTATGTTGTTATTAGCATTTTGTATGGCATAGATGAGAAAATGAATTTATTTTAACAACAAGTGAAGGGCATTATTGGTGAGCACTTTGCTTGAAGTTCACTTACTACAATACTTCAATTTACACGGCAATTTTCAATGTGATTTTCTAAGGAAATTAGGGCTACGACAAGATGCCTTACACTAGAGTACATGCCACATTTTCATGTAATCTTGAATTTAGTTAAGAGTTATGCTGTAGAAACATGATTGATATTATACAAAGGTTTAGTGCTTGCTAAAAGCCACCTACCCAAGAAAATATCCAACTGCTTGGTTCTAATCATATGCTTAGATCTTCCTATATGTCGTGCAAAACTTAGAAAAATAATTAGTCAAACTTTTTATGATGATACATGATCTTGTTGTTGAAAATTTTGAATCATTTTCTAGAAAACTTCTCTTAATACTTGACCATTTTGAGAGGATGTTCAAGCTTACCACCCCCTTGGGGCCTTTTATGGGGGCAAATATTTACATGCATATCGCATCAACATTCATATCTTTAGATTTTTAGATGCTCTACACAAGTGCAACACTCTTTTGTAATTTGGCTTGAATGGTCAGATAGAGCTTCCATGGATACTTAGGTTTGATGCTCCTACATTAATGTATTGTTATATACCACCCATGGCATGACTTAGAATGATGGTGTTGGCCTAATAAGCAAAATATCTCCATGGGATTTTTGGCATCATGATTAGTGTTCTAGTTACCTTCATACACCATGCATTTTCTAAATATAAAATAAATTGCCATGTGTCTACCAAAATTGCCATCATGCTTAAAAATCTTGAAGTGTACCCTTCTTAATGTGATCACTTCTTCTTTGAGGTATCAGATTTTGAGTGTATTTGAGCTTGTGCTAGTCTAGAGATACATCTACTTGACTACAAGTAATGTTGATGGTACACTTTTCCTTAAAAAAATTGTGTGCAAGAAAGCTTCTTTGTCAAACATATTGTTTCAATGTTGTTGTTAAGACCCTTTTTTTATCAAACTTTTTGCGGATGTGAGTGTTGTTTGAAGATTGTGTATATAGATCTTAGTAGTAATTGTCATGCCCCTTATGCAGAATTGTGCAACAATATGACATCTTCCGTGTGCATATTATCTTTGTGTAAGGAGCTTCATGAGCTTGGTGTTAATAGTTGCATTGTAGTGAAGGAAGGAGCTCGACTGACATACACAAGGCAAAGAGTCTGGCTTTTGTAAAGGAGCACTTGCATTGAACGATTCAATTGGAGTAATGTGATTTGGACTGATGAGTCATTCTTTGAAGTTGGAAAACCATCACACCAAATTCGTGTCTAGCAAAAAGCTTGTGAATGCTACAACTACAATTGCTTAGCGCCTACATTCAAATTCGGGAGGACTTCAATGACGGTATGGAGTGCTATTACTAGCTCTTCTAAGTCTGTTAATTCCTCCTAATAAACACATTGTCAAAGACTTTGTCAAGATAGTATCTCAGGGAGCATCAGAGCATTATTATTGGCACCATGATCACAATGAGCACCTCATTGTAATGGGAGATGGTGCTCAAGTCTATGGTAGTAACATTCAAAAAGATTGAAGAGAGCTACTCGGACTGAAAAAGCTTAAATTGCCACCAAATTCTCCTCACATAGATCTCATAGAAGATGTCTCGAAGCAAGTTAAAAATCAAGTGCAACACAAAAATAGACCACAAAACAAAGACGAAATGTGGACATTGGTGAGTCTTGCTTGGGAAACTATACCTGAAGAAAGCTTCAAGAAGTTGATTTCTACGATGCCAATTCAGATGAAAGCTGTAATAAAAGCTCAAGGTGGAAGCTCTCCATGGTAGTAGGTGTTCCACCTTACTATAAAATAGTTGTTACTAAGTAAAACATATTGTAAATTTCATATCGTATTAGGCTTCTATATTGTTATAGCTAACATTTGATATCTTATTTGACTTTACTTTGTCACATTTTGATCTTATATATGAGTGTCATTTCCTTAGCCTTGAATATGAATGAATGAAAATTATGAAAATTATGAGTGGAATCACATGGAGGAGGTTTTGCTTGCATCTTTGTAATAGCAAGAATGTGAACAATGATATATCCTGTAAATTGGTCCAATCAAATCTTAAAAATCATCATACATATTTGCCAAAAATTAAGTGAATAAGATAAAATAATTTACTAAAAACAAAGATTTCATTTTTTGACGATGACATTTTATGAACAAATGAAGGATCTGCAACACAAAAGATTTAATAGGATAGATTTCATGGACTCCTCTCAGATTGGAAATGAATGAGAAAATTTTAAGAGATCATCTTGGTTGTGACCTCTTTGGAAACATGACCGCATTCTTCTGGTTTTAATGGCAATTTTAGAACTTTAGTCAAGAAGGTCGGGGCACAAAATGGTTATAAGATTTGTTACAGGGTACTGTACTCAAGACCATTAAAAAGTGGGTCAAGAAAAGTATAAACAATGTCAGAAGTACTGAGACCCCTGCTTTGTTACCTTACAATTATGTATAACGTACAAGTACCTCCACAAAAAGCAACAGTACGACAATATCAAACTTTTGAAAGAGGAGCCCAGGTGACTTGCAGAGCTGTTTCTCAAACATTAGTACCCACACGAGCAAGCCAAACTTGAGCTTCGACAGAAAACTTGACTGGTAAGTGACTTGCAAGGGATGAAAAAATGGAGTAGTGACTGTATTTCGCATGGGTAGCAACATCTCCATCTTCATGAGAGCACAAGAATGTCCATCGTCTCTACTGGTATGTACCTTAAATTCTAGCAGGCAGCAATGAATCATGTCAACAAATGAATCGAAAGCTACCTTCATCATGTACTAAAGAGATGAACTTCTTTCTTGGGTGACTCTTTTGCACCAAGGCCAGCGAATTGCTCCCAAACCGAAGTGATGAACAAACCTCTAAGCAGGCGTTCCTCCAGTAGTAGCTTCGACGACGGTAGCGGCAGCGTCTTCAATGGCTGCTGTAGCACCTTCTGCGCTGCTGTCTTTCTGGACTCCAACCCAACGGGCATAATCCACCCACCTGCAAGTATACATCAGAAGTTAGAACCAACAGAATGGGTGATGCTGCTACGACAAAAGACAGAGTGAGTAGAAACCTACATCAATGAACCAAGGAACGTGTTTCCAGTGCGGACAGCGAAGCTCATGATACCGAGAAGCAACTTCTGCTTGTGCAACATTGGCTCCAATATGCGTTGCTCGACAACTCCTGCCAGAATTTGATACCTGTAACAAAAAACGACCGGTAGTAAGATTAATCTATCTAGGGTCGACACCAATTTACGGTTGAAGAGTAAGACAGCGAGTACAGAAATCCTAAGTAAGACCCCAACCTTTCTACTCTCCTCCCTGTTCTTGGGTTTCTAGGATTCTTGATAGAATGCATAGAAGTGAATAAGGTGATTGAGATCAGGAGCTTTACCGCAAATTACTGGAGATAGCCATGTATACTCCATAAGCCAAACTGGTTTGAAGGATTGGAATATCCTCACTTTCTCCCTCGAAGTTCTTGTCAACCTTGTTACGAACTGCGATTAATGCATTCGTAGATGCTGTTCCAACCTGCAGACCAGCGTCACATTCTCGAATTAGGAAAGAAAAACACCTCCTTTTCCATCATGCGATTGATCTTTATTCAACAATTCGATGCAGTGTGCAAAAAGCAACGAAAGATATACGAAGGATGTTGGAAACGCAACATACCAGAGAGGCTGTGGTACCGACAGCCAACAACTTGGATCCATTCCTCTGCAATAACAACAGATGTAGTCCTCTCAGAACATAAAACGATAATCCAAAACATCGGTTTTCTTACCTCACAATACTCAAAGCTATCTACGACTATTTAGACTATCCAGTCAAGTCAGGAACTTACCACAATAGCACCAATACGCTGCAAGAGTGTGAAGGTTTGACCAGTAAGAGCGACCTGCAAATCATAGAAGAGCAAATCCAGGTATTGCATATTAGCTACTACCTCTATAGGTCAGGTGCACACCGGTTACACTCGAATAGCAAAGACGCTCATGTAGTGAAAAAGATTGTGTAGAATTTCGTCATCGGGAGGAAACTGAACTAGACTACTAGGGAAGTTCACCTGGAAAGCATTATCAGGGCAGTTGTAGAAGAACTTGGCAAGTCCTCCTGCGCCAGCCGTCAGCCTAGGGCGTAACGACACTGTTGGGGCTGGTAGCCACACTAGCATAAAATCAGCAATCAGAGCCATCACCTAGTGCACCCAGGAACAATTCACCAAAATCAGCTTGTTTAAAACCACATGCATTACCAATCACCTCTCTCCAATTCACGTTTCAGAACCGCAAGAAGATAGTAAGACGCAAGATCGTCACTGCCATGGAAATTAGATTAATCATGATTGGATGCTGAAAGTTCTGGAAACGAATACCAGATCTTTGAAGTCAACATACCACATCCGCGATGACGAAGTCCAACTCCTTAGAGAAGTTCTCTTTACGCTTCTCCAATTCCGCAGCTGTCTGCATGCTCAAAGACAGAAACTACCCGTCAAAGACTATTCACAGAAAAACAATTCCTTCAATCCAGAGTACGTCAAAATTCCTCTTAACACGCACCAGAAACTAACTACAAATCCACAATCTACGTAATTAAAGCATCCGGCTTTAAATGCAACCTCTCATGTACAACTGGCTAGAATCTTCTCTAATTATTCGCATAAAATTAGACTGTCGTTACTTGGTCCGATACGGGAGCAGATAGTCACAGAAAGAATCGAATCAAATCGGAACCTAGTGATTTCGGACTATTCGCGAATCCTTTTCAAAAGGCACTTGTGCTCCCTCATGAAAAGCAAGCACCTTCTAAAAAGCAGTCGGGAAAGAATGCGAAAACAAACCCCAAGTAAGAGACAAGCAGGGAGAAAGATGTGACCTTGGTGAAGATTCCGACGCCACATTCGATCCCGACTTTGGTCATGAACAAATCGTCAGCAAGGAGACGCTCCTTAAAGCCAGCGAAATTGAGCAACCAGCCCAAGAACTTGGAGTCCTGCAACTCAAAGAATTTCTTCACGATGCCGCCCGTGATGCGTCCCTCCTGGATCGCGGTGGCGAGATCAGCTGGCAAATTCTCCAGGGTCTTTCCGAGCCCGGTCAACACCATCATAGCCTCCTCACGATTCTTGCCTCCTCCCTCTCCCCCAGACTCTCCATCGCTACCGCCATAGCCTTTCAATCCTCCACTGCCCCCGTCGTCACCCCCACCTCCGCTTGCAAGCTCTGCCGAAGCATTCCCTCGCACCCGCTGCCTCCTGGAAACGATGGGCGACCCCCATTGCCCCTGCTTCCACGACTGCTTAGCCTGCTCACCACCATAGCTCATCACGCAAACTCTCCCCGTGGAGCATTTCCTGACCCCAGCGCCATCTTGCAACGAGAACGCTTGAAAGCTCACTGCCTGGCTGCAAGCGCCAACTCGAAGCGCCATGGCTGCTGCGACCAGCAAACCAACGGACCTCAACTACCAAATGAGAGAGGGACTACAAACAGGGAAAGCAAAGATACCTTTTTCGCTCAGCCGGCTATAAAGCACGACACAAGTCACAAGAGGTCTGTAATAACCTAGGAGATACTAAAATTAGTGTAGAAAGTTTATTAGTTGAAAATGTTAATGGTTAAGAGTGAAAGTGTGGCAAAATATCGGCTCCTAGTGCAACATTCATTCGTGAAAACGAATGATAAATGATGTGAGGCTTTCTCCAGGATTCAAGGAGCTCACATTACTGGATCCTAGAAGAATCTCGCTCTCCCTCACAGGCGCAATTTCTGGGGGAAATCTCCCCTGGTACATGAAGATCAGATTTACTAATGCACGTATAGTGCTTCCGTCTTCAAACTGCACACTCTGCAACATGAGGTGTGTGCACGCGACAGCCGTTGACGACGCTCTGATTCTGCCATTTAAGTAATGAATAGGTGAAATCCAAAACTCGCAGTACACCAGAGAATGTGGAATGGCGAACTTGATTCCTGTGAAGTGAGAAGCATGCACCTAGCATGTGAACCAAAAACTGAAGTAAGAAGATCAGGATATACGTGGCTGTGGTGAGTTCCAGCATGCCTTTACGAGTAAACGCGGCGACTCGTCGCAAGTCAACCTTCTGATAAGGTAGGAAGACACTTCAATTCACACTACATTAGACCGTTTCTCGTAAGGTTTTCGAATTACTGCAGATTCGCTTGCCGTGTAATATTGTCGTATCGTGCTCGCATGCTATTGTGCCGCTCTTGTGAACGGCCACTGCGGGGAGGTTGTTGCCAGGCATCTGTTCGATGCTTTCAATTGATTCACTAATCCGCAATTGAATTGCATAAGCAAGAACGTTGGCGATAGGAATTACAGAATGCTCGATTGAATAGTATGAAATGCTCATCGCCCTTACTCTACCGTAAATCAATCATATCAGAATAACAGTCGCTGCTAAAGACGTCTCTCCAAGCGGCGAAAATTAACCTACCGTCCGCTGCATGCATTTGACGCACATTGCTAAGAGCAGTTTTTTTCTCTGCTCGAGATACGAACATGGAATACTGGTTGCAGTAACTTCTAGTCCTTCATCTACCATCTCATAACCTCTACTTCGTTCGTCAGGAGCTGTTGAAATAAACCAAGAGTTTGTGAAATTGCTACAGAATCAATGAGAAATATATTCCTGTCCACTCCAAATTAGCATGTGTACGACGAGGTTACGTGCCTCGCCATACCTTCAAAAACTAAGAATTTGAACTTTAGAAACCCTAACCAAGGGCTCGGATACCATGGATTCGATTTTACACCAGTTAATCGTTCTCAGCCTTTCGTCGTTTTTGTTCTTGACCTCGGGAATACATTGCCGCATTCAATCGTCGGGATTACTGGAAGAATAGGGATTCCCTGAGGACAGCAACAACCGAACTAGAGATTTTACAGTGGAGGCGTCATCTGTCTAAAGCCCGTGGAAAGCGACGATACTGCATTGATCACAGTCCTACGCACTTCATCGTGTGCTACTCTTAGGAAGAGATGGATTGTCTCATCGCGCTCATCAAAGTGCCGGAAACTCTAGAATTCTGTGAAATGACATCAGCGTTGCTAGCGAAAGAAGATTTGCTGCTCAATGATTGTTGAAAGAGGTAACGCGAGGTCAACAATTAAAAGACATATTCGAAGCCTCTCAGATGCGATAGTTCCATATCAATAATTTCATACCAGCTACCTATGACTGAAGATCCGTTCAAATATATTATGTATGGTCTCTTTTTCTTTTCTGATGCCTTCTTTTCAAATTTTACTTGTTGTGTGTTGTAGCTTCCTCATACAAGAGGTGAATGTGATCCTTGCATTTCCTCCCGGCAACATGCATGCGTTCTTACTACCAACTTGTATGATTGTTATCTCTACTAGTATACAACATTTTTAAAGCATGTCAATTCAACAAGAGATAAAAGCGTTTTTAGTTACTTATGATTGAAAGATTCCAAAGACATTATGTATACTTTTCTCTTTTCTTATGCTCTCATGACAACTTTGGATTGATTGCGGCTGCAACATTCAAGCACTTCATATCGTCGTCAAATCTTCTACTATCGAAAAGTATAGGCCGATACTATCGGCTTGTGTGATCCTTAGGTCATCCGTTTTACAACCTTTTTAAAATCAAGTCACTCCAAGAAGACGGATCAATTGCTCTACACTTATTAATTAGCGAATACGTGATTGAACATTGCTCCAGACGATAAGAAGTTGATATTCTTTTCAAATTTTCTACTTGTCAACTCGTCTTTGCTCTTTCTCTGGTACTTGTATGAATGTCAAGCAAAATGATGATACAACATTTTTGAGGCATGTCACTCCAACAAGGATTATAATATTCATCTCATCTTTTGAATCAATGAACTATGACTGACAATTGCTCTGAAGGTAGTATGTGTATATTCTTTATATTTTTCCGATGCTTTCATGTTGGATTTGAATTGATGGCTAATGCAGCCACTACTTACGAAATAGGTGAAGTTGATCTTCTTGCAGTCTTCACGTATATGCTCTTGCTTCCTACTTGTATTGTTGTTATGTGAACGATTGCACAAGATTTTGAGAGCATGTGGCGCTACAAGTTGGGTGCAATCAACAAAGTTGGTTTCACATGTTGTCTTTTGTGCTCATAGGATGTTGAAATAAGCTTACACATAGCTAGACTAGTCAAATGAAATTTATCAATCAAGTTAAATATTCTTCATCAGTTTATATATATAGCCCACCAAGTTCACTTTAAGTGAAATACAACAATGAGATATTGAATCAAACAAAAAGGGCCTTTCTTGGCTTGTGAAATTTCATAACTTGGACTTTTATATGTAAAACCGTCAAATTCAAATTCAGATTTGAAAATTTAGCTTCTTTTCTATAAGTTTGAATTTAAATAAATGAGTACTATGATCTACTTCTATATTGAAAAATGGTGGCAAGAGCCTCTCGAAATACCTCTGTGGCAATACATAGCCATTGGTCCGAAGTGATGATTTATGACATGCATCAAACTAACTTTATCTCAGACAGGTTTGTCACTGAGGCAAATGAGCCGCTGCAGCATATCGAAAGCCGCATATCGAATGCTGCAACGGGATCGAGAGCCATTGATGCGAATGAGTTGCAGACATTGAGCTGAGACACTATGCACAAACGATAACGACAACTTTATATATGTTGCTTTTTATTTGAAGTGACACAGGCGGACAAAGCGTCTGAAATAGTCTTTTTGCTTACAACATAAAATGGATGATTGTGTTGTATCTTTTTTCAATCAATGAACTTTGTCTAATTTTGCTTCAAAGCACTACCTATATTTTGATACTTTTAGATCCAATTTGAATTGATGGTTGTTGTAGCTAATGCATATGGCATATGAGCACTTGGTGTTATCCTCAAAATATTTTACATTGTAAAGGCATGATTGTATACTCTCAATTACTATCGGCTCGATTTGCAAGACTTGTCTTTACCATTAAAAAAGTATAGAAAGTTAGGTTCATTAAAAATTTCTATTTGAATACTTAAAGAGGATAAAGAGAAACCAACTTTCTATACCTCCAAACAAGGGTAGATATAAATTTTGGATTTAAATATTAGGCAACCAATTAGTACTTTCTACAGATCCTTGTCGAAAAAAATGTTGTTACCATACAAGTAATAGCATCATTGAAAGAATGAGCTTAAATACACATGGTAAGAATGTGGTAGCTAGAAGTTATAGCTACGAGAGTACTGTGGTGGTTGTCATTAGCCGCCTTAATGAATCACTAGTACGCCTCAGCCGCGTTGCCATGCTCATACAAGTTTTTAGTACTTTTTGGACCACAATTACTTCCAATTTCAATGTCTTCGGAATCATCAACCAAATTTGTGATATGATTGTTGCCCGCACCTCTACATGAATTCGTTTCCAACTACACCTCCTGCGCCCTTACCCGACCACCAATGCCTCAAATCATAATGTCACTCACACACAAAACAAACTACTTACCTTTAAAAATAGACTAAAAATTGTTATTGCCTACTGCACTATCTCTTAATAGTAAAACGAATACTTTGTATCAACTTCAACACCTCGTCTATCTAAACGTACTATGGTAAGGTCAAAAACATCTTTAGGTCCAAGAAGAAAAGAGTCCACGTGTACTACTGCAACACTCATCAAGAGTTCGGAACCCCAACATATCCGCATCTGAAGGAACTTTCCCGAAAGTGCTTTGGTGAGAATATCAACCGCATGATCTTGAGACTTCATATACAGTAGTTTAGAACAATTCTTTGCTCCTTGATGTGGTACCGAACAAAATATACTCGTCTTTCAATGTGCATTTGACCTTGCGTTCGCAACGGATTTTTGCTAAATTGATGGAGCTCAGCTTGTTACGATGAATGACAATTGGTGCGGTAACTGAAGTGGTGTCCCAATTTCCTCCATGAGACCGGGTGGGCAAGCAAGTTCACTTGCAACATCAGCAAGGGCTCAACATCAACAAGTTGACGTATAGACCTCAGTTGGTAATTAATTCACCAACTTGTCAGAGAGCTACCGTCATGTTGGACCAATCATTGTGTACATTTCTGATCATATATTTGTGTTATCTTTTTATCATACATTCAGATTAAATACACAATTTGGTCCATGGCCTTCACAATTTAGACCTGGAATCAACCTGTATATCTATTTTCCCAGTTCAATTTTTACTACAGTATGGCGGTGCATAGGATTTTACAACCACAGAAGGTCCCTGGACATGGGATGACGGAATGGCAAAGGAGAGGATGGATGAATCTAGACACCAGAAGATCAATGGATGAATAGATGATGGATGAAGTTATCCTCTGCCCCATTCCCACGGAAAGGGGGGAACAGAAAGCACCTTTGTCCGCATTCACACGAGAGCTGCCTGAGCATCCCGCAGAAAGGGCATCGCCTTTTGTTTCCACGGAAGAAGAAACCGAAGCAGAGTGGAGTTGCCAGGCGCCATCGCCATCGCCATCGCCATCGCCATCGCCATCGCCATCTCCGTCCCTTCCCCTTCTCCCGAGCCTCTTCTCTCCCCTTCTCGCTCATTGAGTCGCTCACATTGTTCGTATCTATCGTTATTTCAAGGGAGTGGAGTGAGTCTGTTGGCTGACTATGGCGTCCAGTGCTGCCCCGTGTCTCCGCTCCTCGGCGTCGTGGGCCGCCCCTTCCGTCCCATCCCTGCAAGGTCTGGCGCTTCAATCCCGTGCTCTCTTAGCTCCATTGCGTTCGATTAGGGTTTGAAAATTCACATTCAAATTCAAATCTAAATTTGCTTACGTTGGCATCAATTCTAAATCCAATGCTGGTGACTTACAGTAGCTTGAAGTGGAGCTTGGGCGGAGAATAGTGCATTAGGGCTCTGTATAGTAACAGCAATGTGATGAACATTCTCATTTAACTTCAAAAGAGTGTGGAAGGTGCATTGGAGGCTCATGGATTAAGGTTATGGAATAGGTGGAATAGTAATGTGAGGAGGAAGTCTTGAGTATCAGTGTCATTAATCTTGATTCGATTGAGATGATTTTCGATGATTTTGATGAGGTTGTGGGAATGAGCTAGGTCACGGTGCTCACGAGAGGGCGTCGTTTAGGGGCACGCATTGGCGGACCTCGTACATTGTGGGATGCCGAGCTGTAATGTCAGCTGAGAACAGGTGAGAGAGGTCAGACCTTGTGTTTAGGTTGACAAGACCAGTTTTCGAAGGAGTGCAAATTTTCGGTGTTCTTGATTGAGAACTGATGCAGGGAAGCCTCGCATGTATCGCCTAAATTGGAGAGAGAAGGGGATTTGTCTCATGCTGGAGGCGAGAATCTTAGGTTGGTGCTTATTTGACTTTGTGATTCTTGATTGAGCTCTGTTGATAAATATAGCATGCTCAATTTGTCTACATTTTTCTTCAGGCGTGTCGGAAGGGGCTCAAGATTGGTCGGCTCCGGGTCTGCTGTTCCGAAGCACCTCATAACGAATGAGGAGCTTTCAAAATTCGTGGACACTTCGGATGAATGGATCTCTGTCAGAACTGGAATTCGCAGTCGTCGTGTACTTGGAGGTTAGAAATCCTTATTTCTGGCTCGCAGAGACAAATCTTAAATGGGAGAAAAATTTCTGTTATCAACGAAGTGAAGCAGGTCATTCATTTAGCCTCATCTGATTTTGAGCCAGTTCATTGGGGACGAGCCTGTGTACAATTTTGCCACGGAACAGTTTGGTAATCATTTGCAGACTTGCAGTTTTGGCTGCAGAGTGCTGATATTGAAGTCTTTGGATTCCGCAGAAGACGAGAATGTGACATCTTTATCTGTGGAGGCCTCGAGGAAAGCTCTTGAGATGGCGAATGTAAAACCTGAGGAAGTTGATTTATTGCTGCTCTGCACATCCACTCCAGACGACCTGTTTGGCAGTGCTCCCCAGGTAGGAATTATCGATAGATAGCTTATCCCTTTACAGTGAGGTCAGATGACTTTCGTAGGAACTGCAACTTCAAGGAGCTAGTCTTCATTCTGAAGAGACTCTTGCAACGACCTAGGTTACGATCTATGGGAGACGGTTGTTTGATCTAGTAGCGTAGCTCGTGGGGTTAGTTTAGGTCTGTAGAGTGATAAGTTGAACTGTATCGCATCGTCTCTCTCTGTGTTGTGTGATTGGTTTGATTGCTTCTAGTTTTATGATAAAAGGCGAATTGTTGTGAGCTTCATGGCTCTGTTCGTTACCGAGAATTCGCTATTTCTGTATACATTGTCTCTACTGTTACTGCTTCCAGGTGCAGAAGTTGCTGGGATGCCACAACGCTCTAGCTTTTGATTTGACTGCTGCATGTAGCGGCTTCGTTTTGGGTCTTGTGACAGCCACTCGCTTCATTAGGGGTATATCTTTCACTTCGATATGTGATTCTTTTGAACTTCCTATACGGTTACATTTACATTGTTGGCATATATTTTCTCGTATAAGGGTCTCCGTTCTTTTGAGTGAAACTAGACATATATTCATGTTGTCTATGTTACCTCATTTACATTGAGGGAGATGGCTGACAAAATCTAACTGTTTATGTACGTATTCAGGAGGAGGTTACAAGAATGTCCTTGTGGTGGGTGCTGACGCCCTTTCGAGATATGTGGATTGGACTGACCGAGGTACTTGTATCTTGTTTGGCGATGCCTCTGGAGCGCTTTTACTACAGGTCTAATCACCTTTGCTTCGCTAGCAACATCTTCATACTGACTTTGACATGTGTAGCGTTGTTCTCTTGGTTATCAATCGTATATTGTGCTGATGCATTCTACTCTTTGCTTGAGTTGTGTGGCGTACTATGCCTGTAAATATTGGATCGCTGAAGTTGGTTGAAATTCTTACACAGGCTGCCACTGACGACCAGGACAGCTTGCTAGGCTTTGACTTGCGTAGTGATGGGAATGGCTCCAAGTGAGTTTATCCCTTTTTGCTCTCTGCACATTCACTAGTGCTCTTCCATTACGGATTTAATCATTCCTCCCGCTCAGTTTCCTTCTGTAATATCTTACCTTTTTGTTTGACCCCAGGACCGTCTCAGTCGCTGTTTCATCGTCAGTTTATTGTTTGTCTGAACAAGTCAAATATAAATGTTCGAGCTTGTACTTGGGACTGACTATTGTCGTGGATATTGCAGGCATTTGCATGTTCATGTGGACAATGTCGAGGATGCATCGCCTGAGTCAAATGGATCAACATTCAAAGTACCCGGAAGAGCTTCATACGAGTGTCTTCAAATGAATGGGAAGGAGGTTTTCAGATTTGCTGTACGCGCTGTGCCGCAGGTTGTGGAAGGAGCATTACAGGAGGCTGGCCTCACATCAGAAAATATTGACTGGTTGCTCCTTCACCAGGTATGTGTGTTCTTACAGCAATTTTTATTTTCTGTACTCGTTACATGCAGTTACCCAACCTAATTGCAAGTCCATTATTATTGCAGGCCAATCAACGGATCCTCGATTCTGTTTCGGACCGGCTACACATACCATCTGAGAAAGTGATCTCCAATCTTGCCAACTATGGCAACACCAGTGCAGCTTCCATACCACTAGCTCTGGATGAAGCTGTTCGAAGTGGGAAGGTGAAGGCGGGTGATGTTGTAGCCACGGCAGGGTTCGGGGCAGGCCTTACATGGGGATCTGCTATTGTTCGATGGGGTTAATTTTCACTACCTTGTTCATTGTTATCAATCATTGCCACACTGAGTAGAAGAAAATGGTAGGAGTTAGGAGAGTCATTTCAATTGTATCAAAAGCGTAATTTTCTTGAAGTGAGGTTTTTTCTTCGCCTAGGATTTTACCACAGAGATCAAAGATTAGCAGAAGTCACATTCTGAACCTGCTTCCAACTGTGTTGTTGAGGAGCCATACCTTTTGAGTTTAGAGACAGAATGGTGTGGTACATCGAAGGTGTAGTAGGCATGTCCAAGTAACCTTAAGGTCTTCGGTTTATGTGGTAGCTCTCTTGGTGTTGTACCCCTGATTTGCAGTAGGTAATGGCGAACGAGGCCATATGCATATGCCTAACAAATGCTCCAAGGTCGTCCTCTGAACTGTTAACTTTCCAATTTTGATATTGGTTTCTGTATATGTACTATTGGCTTCACTGTTGGTAATTGGATATGGTGCCATTCTGCTCTATCTTGTACCTCATTGGTGTCCACGCTTCGCTTGCATGATAGTGAAAGTTCCAATGAAACTTCTACCTATTTTGTCATATTTTGTGGAAGATATGCTTGCACATTTGTAGTTTGTACATCAAGCCTTCGGATACTTACCTGAAAATCACAAGTTCCTTTCAGCTGATGACCTGCTCCAATGGTGCTTGTGCTGTTATTGGTGTGTTCATTCTCATTCCCTCGACAAGAGAGTGGAGAAGCTTAGAGTTGGATCAGGTGAGATATTCGAATAAGCAGATTCATTGGAGTTGGACATTCTTCACAAGTTGGAGTTCATGATTAGGGGTCTATTTTAGGAAGTGAGTACAGATGGAGTCGTGAGAGTTGGTGTAGTGTGCTCAATAACAGCCTGTACTCCAATTTCAGATTGACAAGCTCATTGGGGGGCGACCGTGGGAATCAATTTTGATACAGGCGTAGGAATTTGAATGAAATGGTGTGATGAATTCTCGGATTTATCTTGGACTAGATGTGAATTTTGGAATTGGAAGTCGTATGGGTACCAACAAATGTTTAGTCTAAAACTTACACATTGAGTACATTGAAATTTGAGGTGGAAGTTCAAATGTATTTTATGCTTTCATGGGGCTATTGAAAGGTTCGTGACGCTTCACAAATTTTGAGCAATTTACCTTGTGCCTGTGCCATGTTCACTATTCTCTAAATTGAAAGTCCGTTTCAAACTTTGCCTTAAACACATCGCGTACGGGGGGAGGCCGAGGAGTTGGTTTCGGCATCGTTCCATTGTAGATGTTGACGGGGTAGCGTCCTCATGATCAGAGCCCAACTTTCTTGCGAATCTCCTCTAACCTGCCACAAGCAACAGCACGCAGATGCAACCATTACATAACTGCCTCACAGTTAATTATTATGCAGATCCGAGAACAACAGCTTAAGCAATCATCAGACATCGAATGCATGACGAATCAAAGTTCGCTGTCTAATGCCATACACACTCACAAGAACCGCGGGCGGCTCGCACAGTCACAGACTCTGCAAGTAAAACGCAAATTCTCCTGAGTGACTCGTAATCATAGAATTGCCATCTGAGCCCCTGAATGTGGCATGTTACCGTCGCACGAGAAGCTGTGATCTGAGCAGAGAGGAGGGGAAGGAGAACTAGGTGAATGTTGAGTGTGGGGGCGCAAGCGGTCGATGAGAAGGTGGTCTCTATATATATTTTTTCTTCGAACCAATCAATGTATCATAAGGTGGTCTTTATATTCAGTGCATTCAAGAAGATCGAATCGAGGAGCAACTGCAGATGAATCGCAGCATGGTGGGACGTAACAATCGTTGTTGCTGTTAATCTCTGGAGCTCGAAAGTATTCTTATTCTGAAAAATCAAAGACTACTTTGAAATCATCACAGATTGGATATTCCATGTGTACAAGTGATAGATTCATCACGGATTCTGAAAGAGTTGAGAACAATGTGATCACTGAATGTAAAATGGTTTTACAGGTAAAAACAGCTCAATTCTGATGCAAACTTACTTGAGCTTGCCCAAAATCATTAAAAACATATGTAAGATTAACATAATGGTAAATGAAGTCATGGTACTCGTCTTTTCAATTTGATGCATATTTGATTAGAAGTGGCTTGATTTTACCAAACACACTTCTTCTAATGTTCTGTTGTCAATGGCCCATATCAAAACTTCTGTGATTTCGAAGTAAAACTTGCTACGGCATCATTGTTTCTCGTATTACTAGAGGAATTTCATGACAAATTTTATCATTATCTAGGAAGTTTTGGAATGAAATATGAGTATATAGTAAGACCCAAATAAGCTAATGATTTTTAGGTTGGCACATGTAAATATTTATTTCACCTAATAACCTTGATGATTTGCTCATAGAACATGACACCTCTGACAAAAGTACATACTCGTCAATTACAACAGGTCAGCATAAGAAAGGCAAACAAGGCATATCAGACAAATTGATTCAGAAGTTATCATACAACTGGTCTTCCCGACACAAACATTGAAATCAAGGTCTGAAGGAACAAGAACATTGTACTCTGTACTACCACAAGTAGTGCACGCATCAAGTACAACCTCCTGATGCTTCCAATCTGCAGTGCTGCTAATAGAAAATAGTACCCCTTCTTTCAAATCTGTGATTCTCAGCTTAGAATTTCACAATTCATGTGAAACTTCAAGTTGCCACACAATCAGTGGAAATCTCAAATTTTCAGGGTTACTAATGTTTTATAATCAATTCAGTTCAGACAGATTATGTCGAAATCATGCTGTGCAAGAGTAACAAGACCAAACCAGCAAATTAAGACTCCCCAGTTCGAAAATCAGAAAAAATTCCCTCCACGGAGGTTTCGACCGGTATCAGAAACTGAACTCATCATACATAGTCTCCAGCATAAAATATGAATCCCGTTACGATTATTTTACTCAACTCACGAAGTGCGAACCATGATGATACAATATATAACAGAGAAAATGGTACTGGCAAATACCAGCCAGTATCTACCTGCAAATAATACCCCTCAGAATCTATCAATCTACACCGCCGTCGCTGCCGGAGTTCCGTAGTTGGGATTCTTCACAGCACGGTGACCGGGTTCATTTGCATATCCTTCATGGGTAACCGACCCAGCGTGGAGGGCCAACAAGTAGAGCAGCTCCGTCAACGACAAGATGATCATAAATGCCTCCACAGTTTTCTGCAATCCCCGAATCACACCATATCAGCTCACAACTCTCAAACTTCCAGAACTACACAGTAATTTCATGTCAGGGGGTGACGTGAGCATAGCTTACCAGGCGCTTGCTGCGGCCGTATCGGGTGTGAATCTCCTTGCAAGCCAATCCCATGGCCAGCAGGGTCAGCAGCCACGCAATCAGCGACGCCGCAGCAGCAGCAGCCAGGCTCTCAGTGCGCCAGATGCGGATGTGGTGAGCACCGGCGAGGACAGACGCCAGGCCGGCCATGCAGGCGATGAGGACGATGGGGATGAAGATGGGTGTGACCACATTGCCAATGGGCAGGTCATCGTTCACGCCCTGGTTGGCGTCCAAGTTGCGGTTCAGAATGGAACCGGCCAGACAAGCCGCAATAAAATATAAACAGAAGTTGAGCACCATCAAGGGGGCCGTCAAGCCCTTGCCAATACCGAACGCCATCGCTGCTAGCTAAACTCACTGATCCCACAATCAAGTGAAGCTTCAGATGCCCGACCACGATGATCAAAGAATGCTGCTCGTATACTGTCATAATGGGCGGCAGCGAGAGCATATATTGTGCCGAGGTTGTTCCTGACGTGGCTTCCGCGTGTCGACAGATAGTGAGGTGCCAGACGTCTGTTATAGAGTATATCAGGGTCCGCCGTGTATGATTGTGCCGCAAGCTGGCGCCTAAAATTGGGGTGGTTGACACTTGACAATACTCAAAGGTTCATGACTGTCAGGGTTGAGCCACCACAAAGCAACACTCTTTCTTCCTTGAAAACCGTCATACAAAACATGCATAAAAATCCATCTCAACCTTTTTGAGTCTTGCGTTCCCAGCGTCAGTTAAAAATTAGGTGAGAAATGAATTCAGCTACCACAACAGAGATGCCAGTTACTGGGTCCAGCCTTGGACTGATAGATGTTGTGCATATATTTCTGGATTTTCATTGTTCATTACACTACACAAGAGTTGTGAATTAGTGTTACAAATTTCAATTGCAATCGGGAACACAAAATGTCACACTTGGTGTTAAAACACTAAATTTCAAGACACAACACTAAATGTGAGTGCATGGAAAGTTTCCTTGGAAGGAAAATAATTTATTGGAATTGGTGCAATTGATGGCTTCTAGAAAAAAAGAAGAAGAGTATTGATTGCAATGGTGGCCCAAATTTAAACACTAATCTCAGAACATGAAACATATGTCATAAATAACTTTTAGTGATTTACACGAATTAACAACTCTTGTGTAGTGAACAAGTGTACAATGTCGGCTAAGCTGAAGTGACTAATTTCATTAAGATTCGGAATACTACACAAGAGCTGCTGATTAGTGTTGGATACATTAACTTACATAAAAATGCTGTAAGACTTTATTGTAGACCAATAATTTTAAAAATCTATATCGGTCAAGATGTCGTAATAGTACAAGAGTCAATGCTCTTGGTAAACATTTATGCAAGGAGTAAAAGCTTATAGCATTTTCAAATCTCAAAAAAAATGTTCCACTAATCAACAACTCTTGTGTAGTGGCAAGCTTGTAGAAAACTGCATAATTACTTTTCCACTAATATTAGGGAAAAATGATGTTGGATTTTGAATGCAATTGAATTAGTTACAAAGTCAAGTAGAGTTTCCACCCATCTTGGGTCCCAAAACTAGTTGAACAAGACAAGGTTATCTGTAGGGCAATGCTCCTTGTAGAGCACAAAATGGAAAATAAAACAAGGAGGGCACAGCTCAGGGAATAGGTCCTCATCTTCCATTTTGAGCCCTCTCAAGGGAGCACTTCATAACGGCGTGAACCATGACCAACAGAACCCATTCAATACATGTGAACCTGACAATGAATCACTATATGAATGAACAATTACAGTGCCATGTAAAGTCACTTCCTGAAAAATAACCTGTCAATGTGTTTAATTCATTTAGTCATTGTGCAGGTGTTACAACTTGTGACCTATGTTACTCCAAATGAGTTAAAACTTACAAAGTTTCAAAAAGATCAAAGTTGTCCATGTACTAATTTCTTCCTTGAGGATCTTTAGTACTACATAAGATCATAGTTGTGGATTGGACAATGTCATCATTTTACATATTATACAGTATCAGTGATTTCCTTTAATTTTGCCCATGCTCCCTCTCAATGATCGTCGTTTTCCTTCTTCCTCCCACTTCATTCTGTTGTGTCCGTGGTGCTTGAAATCAAATTCTCACTTCGGTGACAATGTGCACAACTGAAAGTCATTTGACTCAATTCCTATCGTAGTTTTTCGTTTTCATTAGGATATCCACTTTCGGACAGGATAGTGTCTGATACTTCCTCCCCTCATCAATCAATTCAGGCTGAGGCTCAAAGTAGGGTTCAAGAAACAGAGGCTGTAACAGGGGGAGGAATGAGGAAAAGTGTAGATCATGTGCTTCAACTTTCTTGACATATCGACCCATTCTCAGAACATACTGAATTCAATGCCTTCACTTTGATGGACCAAAGAATATTCTGAAGTTCGTTACACTACAAAGTGCCAATTGCAGTCAAGTACTCTAAGCAGTTCTCCGCCCTCGTTACAAGATCAAATGTATCAAACACCCAAAAATTCCATTCGATGAATCAAAAGTGATCACAAAGCTCTTGAGTTTTGAAACGATAAACCTTTACCTTAGACCAATCGCCAATGTAAAAATACATCAGCAAATTGAAAGAAATACATCATGGTACAATATGCTACACCAAAAACGGTACCAGCAGCAGCTACTATCTACAAACAGTTCACTAATGCCCTTGCTGAAATTTACACCGCTGTTGCAGCTGGAGTGCCGTAGTTAGGGTTCTTCACAGCACGATGACCGGGTTCATTGGCATATCCTTCGTGGGTTACAGACCCAGCGTGGGTAGCCAACAAGTAGAGCAGCTCCGTCAACGACAAGATGATCATAAATGCTTCCACGGTTTTCTGCAATCCCCGAATCACACCATATCAGCTCACAACTCTCAAACTTCCAGTACTACACAGTAATTTCATATCAGGGGGTGACGTGAGCATAGCTTACCAGGCGCTTGCTGCGGCCGTATCGGGTGTGAATCTCCTTGCAAGCCAATCCCATGGCCAGAAGGGTCAGCAGCCACGCAACCAACGCCGTTGCAGCAGCAGCAGCCAGGCTCTCGGTGCGCCAGATGCGGATGTGGTGGGCACCGGCGAACACTGACGCCAGGCCGGCCATGCAGGCGATGAGCACGATGGGGATGAAGATGGGTGTGACCACATTGCCAATAGGCAGGTCATCGTTCACGCCCTGGTTGGCGTCCAAGTTGCGGTTGAGAATGGAACCAGCCAGACAAGCCGCAATGAAGTAAAGACAGAAGTTGAGCAACATCAAGGGGGCTGTCAAGCCCTTGCCAATACCGAACGCCATCGCTGCTAAGCTCACAGACTGATCACAAAACTGGACGAAGCTCGAAGCAAATTGGATACCCGATCACGAAGAACGCTGACTTTTCACTGTCTATCTGACTGCGCTGGATTGCGAACTTATATGGACATCTAGCGGCTGAAGGAACATGCCAGCTGTCACGAGGGTAACACGCGTCACAGTGACATTGTACCTAAGTCCCTACTAGTTGTTTAATGGAATAGTAGCTGGCATTTTTAATGAGCTGGCATTTCAGCCTATAATTGGCCCCTCATGTTTAAGACAGTTTCCAAGATGACCTCAAGAACAGTAGTCCCAGACTTTACAGGATGAATCCAGGCATTCCAGTCTTTTGGATCCTAGTCATTGTCGTCTCACTGGTTCAATTCCTATCAACTTCTTGGAGTTCCAGGAATCTGTTGTTTGACGCGATTTGCCGATGAGGAATCCAAGTACTATTGCAGCAGCCTACTCCTTGTGATTCTATGAAGTTTGTTATTAAAGTTCGTACCTAGTCAAAGAATTTTGATGCAAAGTTTATTTGATACTCAGCCGGAACTCAGTGGTTTCAGGGCATTGAAAGATCTGGTTAGAATAGAGAGGGGAGAAGGGCGAGGTATTGTTGAACTTGTGGTTGGTACTTTCTCCTGGTGATGTTTTGATAGGGTTCTGACTTGCATTTCTTCGATCGTAATTCTTGGATCATACTGCAATTTTTAGCAGAGTGCCAAGTCAGAAACTTACATAACTCAGAGTGCCATTTGCAACACAGAATGACATTTTTATAATACAGAGTCATTTGTGATGAGGTGGGATGCTGAGGTCCGGGCAGGTACTGAAGAGAATTATGATCCGAAGGTACGTTCTAGGTTTCATGCGCAAATTTTAATTACGCAGATTCCAGTTCATTTTATGTCATTTTAGGTGCGTATCCCAGCGTGCTTGTGTTTATTCAAAACTTTCCAACTTATCCAAAAAGAATTACCAGTTAGAAGTGTCTCACAAGGTCCGCCCATTTAAAACAAATGATTCTTAGCCACAGCCAATTCTCCATTTACGAAAGGAGTCAGATAGTCTCTCAGCTGGCACTTTTCAGAACAGGACTTGAAATCAGTTTATTCGTCACATAGGAGACTACGTTCACGGCATGTAAAGTATCATTACAACCACCAAATCTCTTGCAAGAAAATGATCAAAACTATTCAATAAGAAGGCTCGACATACTCAAAGGTTACGTTAAACCCGTATCCAATATTTACAAGATGAAATACTTCATAGTACAATATGCTACACCAACAATGGTATCCACGGCAGCTACCATCTACAACTAGTCCACCCAGGCCTTTACAGTGTCCTCAATCTACACCGCCGTGGCAGCTGGTGTTCCGTAGTTAGGGTTCTTCACAGCTCGGTGACCGGGTTCATTTGCATATCCTTCGTGGGTAACCGACCCAGCGTGGGTGGCCAACAAGTAGAGCAGCTCCGTCAACGACAAGATGATCATAAACGCCTCCACGGTTTTCTGCATTGCCACAAACACACTAAGTCAGCTTACAACCCCAAAAACTCCATACTCACTCTTAAACCTCAAAATGCATACTAACAGAAGCAAGACGATTAGAAAGTGGGGTCATGGCTTACCAGGCGCTTGCTGCGGCCATATCGGGTGTGAATCTCCTTGCACGCCAGTCCCATGGCCAGCAGGGTCAGCAGCCACGCAACCAGCGACGTCGCAGCAGCAGCAGCCAGGCTCTCAGTGCGCCAGATGCGGATGTGGTGGGCACCGGCGAATACAGACGCCAGGCCGGCCATGCAGGCGATGAGCACGATGGGGATGAAGATGGGTGTGACCACATTGCCAATGGGCAGGTCATCGTTCACGCCCTGGTTGGCGTCCAAGTTGCGGTTCAGAATGGAACCGGCCAGACAAGCCGCAATGAAGTAAAGACAGAAGTTGAGCACCATCAAGGGGGCTGTCAAGCCCTTGCCAATACCGAACGCCATCGCTGCTAAGCTCACTGATCACAAAACTGAACGAAGATAAAAGCAGATTGGATACCCGAACACAAAGAATGCTAACTTTACACTGTCTGCGAGGCTGCGCGGAGATGCGAGCTTATATAAACATCTAGCGGCTGAAGGAACATGCCAGGTGTAAGCATGATTACACGCGTCACTACAAGATCGTTTCAAAGTTCCAATCAGATGTTCAATCGGATGAGTTGCTGGCCTTTATGATGAGCTGGCAATTCAGCCTAAAATTGGCACCTGGTGGGTATGAAAGTATTTATCACGGCAAGGTCTAATATTCGGCAGAGATGTCTTTACACAAAAGCCAAGATAATCACAAGTACAGTAATACAACATCGTCCCGGCTTTTTTGTCGAAGAATAAGGCACACTGCTCAAAAATGGCACGAGTTTCAGTTTAAGAAATCTGTGGTAGAATGAAAAATGTGAGTATGTTTTGCGCAATTGGAAAGTGAAAATTCAATGCAAGTGGATCTAGATTCTAGACCCTCATAATTTGTTCCACAAAACTTTTGAAGTTGATTTATAGGGTTTCTACATCGGTGCCATAAAATCCTCATTGCCGGTACATGTCGGATCTGGCTTGAAAACTGTAGTGTTCCTGTGGGTTAAAAGCTATGGGGTGCCATTCCTAGTCCTGCGTCGATTTCGAGCAGTGTACGTCATTGGTGAATGCTTCTGTGGTTGCGTACTCAGCCTGTGCTCATTGATTTCAGGTCAATGTTATAGACTCTGTGAGGATGTAGTTAGTACGAGAGGAAATAAATGGTGATATATTGTTGATTTTGTGGTCGATATGCACCCGTATCGGTAGATTTTCATCTTTCATGTCTTCAATAATCGTTCTGCAGTTCGTTGAACAGAGTGCCATTGCAGGAACTTACATTTTGCAACACAGAGTATCATTCGCCGGAAACTAAGTGCCACCGGCATTATACAGTACTGTTTGCAAAGAGGTCAGATGATGCTGTCAGGGCGGGTTCGGCAACCGCACTCTAGATTATCGAGATTTGTAGATCTTCTCCGTTTCAGTAGCAAAAGGTCATGAATACATCCGGTCTATCAATTGCTCACGACGATTCATACCGCACCCACAAGCATTGCACATTCTTTACCACGAGTTCTATGCACACAGGGTACCATTTACAGAGGACAAATAGATCACAGCTGACGACATTCTGAGCAGAATTTAATTTCCTTCTTTCGTCACAAGGATATCTGCGGCGGTGACGGAATGAACTGTTACAACCATTGACACAACAGAAGTATCAGGAAGCTCGACATGCTCAAAAATTACCTTAGTAACCGGATGACATTAAATGTATATTTTGAGAGATTCATCATGGTACAATATGGTACACCAAAACGGTACCGACTGCAGCTACTATGTACAAATTGGCCACTGTAGCCATTAAACTAGCTCAATTCTACACTGCCGTAGCAGTTGGCGTTCCATAGGTCGGGGTCTTCACATGGGGGCCGGGTTCATTGACATATCTGTCGTTGGTGACAGACCCAAGGTGCACAGCCAACAACTGGAGCAGCTCCGTCAACGACAATATGATCATGAATGCTTCCACGGTTTTCTGCATTGCCAAATCACACCAGATTAGGTCAGAACTCTCAAATCTCGAGTACTCAGTAGAGTTCGTCAACCATGCACTCTAGAAGATTAGGACTAGCCGCCTTGGGGTGGTGTGAGCATGGCTTACCAGGCGCTTGCTGCGGCCATATCCCGTGTGAATCTCCTTGGCCGCCAATCCCATAGCCAGCAGGGTCAGCAACCATGCAACCAGCGACGCCGCAGCGGCAGCAGCCAGGCTCTCTGTGCGCCAGACGCGGACGTGGTGGCACGCGGCGAAGACAGACGCCAGACCGGCCATGCACGCGATGAGCACGATGAGGATGAAGGTGGGTGTGATCACATTGCCGATGGGCAGGTCATCGTTCACCCCCTGGTTGGCGTCCAAGTTGCGGTTGAGAATGGAGCCAGCCAGACAAGCCGCAATGAAGTAGAGACAGAAGTTGAGAATCACCAACGGGGCAGTTATGCCTCTGGCAATACCGAACGCCATCGCAAGAAGAGACTGCTAAGCTCACACGAATGACAGAAGCTCGATGCTCGTACACGAGGAACGCCGCTATCCTTGCACTGTCTACCTCGATCCGCGGCAGTGCGAGCTTATATGGATTTCCAGCAGTTGTTATATCATGCCAAGTGTAAGGAAGGAGACACGCGGCTGCATGCAATTGTGGCTAAACACCTAAAAGTTATTTAGGGGGACAGTAGCTTGCTTTTACACTGAGCTGGCAATTCAGCTTACAGAATTAGCGACTGAAGTTCAACAATGAAAAGCCCTTTTCCGGGACGATGCGCATGATATTCGTGATTCCAAGGTGGCCACGAGTACAATTTCGTAGTCAAAGAACTTTGTAGTCAAATAACTTTGACGACAGCTCCTTTTGTGCACAGCCTGTTCACTTGTTACGACTCTGAGATCTGGTTAGAAAGAGAGGAGAGAAGCGGTGAGGTGTTTCTGATCTTGCGGTGAGTACTTTCTTTTGTGATGTATGAACCCGTATGATAGAATTCTAATCTCATTTCTCCAATCTTAATCCTCAAAGTATCCTGCGATTCATTGCACAGAATGCCATTGCAGTAACTTACACTGAGTTGCTATTCACAATACAGAGTGCCATCGGCAGTACGCAAATTGTCATTCGCAATGAGGTGGGGATGCTGAAGTCAGCACGTGCGCAAGTTAGAGAACCATGATCCGGAGGTATATTTGACGTTCCATTGGCAAAATTTAATTTACCCATACAAACTCAAATTTCATTTGACTGCTCTTAAATGGAGCTTTGTCACCTACAGGTACAGTATAACTTCACAATTCAGAAATACCAGACCTGTACAAATACTTTCAACCCCTGAACGTCCTAGCCTATTTTTAACCAAAAAACACATTTTCAAGAAAAAATGTTACAGATGTATATCCAAATAAGCTATTAAGATCTCAACCGTATGAGCTTGTAGTAGACTTGTTGTTGGTCATGTGGACCAAAAATTGAGTCATAAAGCCTCATTGATCATGAGGTCGTAATGTACCAACTAAAAACAAACTGCAAAGTTTCATCACTTCCACTTTAGATTAGATATTCTATTAACCCTTAAGCGTCTAGCTATACGGATTTGGGCAGCCCAGTATTGGATCACAACATCTTTTGGACTTGGGCATCATCAATAGTGCACTTTTTGAACTTGGGCATCATGAATGATCCAATCAATGATGAGCTTGCAACCTCCTACATGGTCATGTACAACCCCAACCTACCTACTACAATCCTTTCAAAGCACAAAATCACTCATACAGATTGTGATTTGAATTCTAAAATTTCACTTTTTGAATGCATCAGAAGAAGGTGACGAGTTTGACATCAAAATATAAGTGAAAAGTTGAGTACGTTGAAAGCTACAGAGGAGATCCTGTTGGAATATGATCCTTCGGGTCACCTTGGGCTATTAAGGGTTAACAAACCCAATCGCAATCAAAAATTCATCAAACACAAAGTTATTTACGGTCATCTCAAAAGAACCTTTATTCAATAAATAGACATAAAAAAAAATCTTGGTTGAGAAGATAGCCTTGCATTGGTGAAAACAAAAATGCTACAAAGGAAAAATTGTCAAAAACTAAACCCTTTGCACTCAAAGTCATGCCATATCTCCAGAGCATGTTTGATCTCCTCAAGATTTCTACCACCAAAATTAGACTCTAATTACATGAAGGAGATAAAGCTCCTCAAATGTCATCCAATTTTTCACTTTTTTCCTTAACAAAGCATCATTGCAAATCCAAAATCAAAAGTATTTGGATTAAAAAACTTCCAACTAGAAAGTTGTTCATAATCACCTTGACCCCTATACGTCCTCGGGGTGTTTTTAGCCAAAAACTCATTTTTGAAAGAAGTAATATAGATGAACATTAAGATAAATTTTTCAGATCTCAACCGTACAAACTTGTAATGAACTTGTTGTAGATCATATGAACAAAATCTTGACTCATGGGACATTAAATATTGGGAGATCATAACGTTTTTGTGCTCAAAACAAACAAAAAAACTACCATTTTCACTCAGAAGTGAAATACTAACAACATGAAATTTGCAACCACGAAATCACCAACTAGAAAGTTTTTTAACTTCATCTCAAAGACTCTATTGTACCAAAAAAAAATCATCAAAAAAATATCTAGGCTTGTAATGGTGAAAACTTTCAACATTTAGAAGGTCCAAAATTAAACCCTTTGCACTCAAATCCATGCTTTATCTCTAGTACATCCTTGATTAAGTCAAGGTTTCTACCACTAAAACTAGACTATAATTGGAATTCATTCCAAGTAATAAAGTCAAAATCTAGCCATGGATGAAGGTGATATAGCTCCTCCAATATCACTCACTTTTTTCACCATTTTAAGATCATGCCCATACTAATACCTAAGTGATCCAAATCAACAATCTTCCAACTTCAACGTTGCTGGGATGCATCAGAAATTTACACTTATATAATAAAAATTCATGAAAAAACTATTTTAGATCTCAAATGATTGCATGCAATGGTAAAGAATGTCCCATGATTGGAAACCCAAAAACAAAAGCTGTCTTCACTAAAATGCATGCCATGAATTCAAGCTTTATTTGAGGGGTCTGCAATTCTTACCACACAAACTAGAGTTGATTCGGGACCTAACCCAAGCAATTTTATCCAAAACGGACTTCAGATGAATAAGTTCTTGCTCTTCATAGTTGCTCCCTTCCATCCAAAATGAACATTTTTTTACATTCAGCGCGTTTAAGTGTTAAGTCTACTTACCATAAACTCATAACATATTCTAGAAAAGATATTCTTCCACTTACTCTTCCCTCATATAAATATCCCTTACAATATTAAGTTTGCCACAATTTTTCCCTGTTGAATTTCGAGCCACTATTGAGAACTCTCCACTGTACAGTGCATTTTAGGGTAGACGCTCTGGGATACGTCATCTAGTTTATCTTCAGAACTGATTCAAAAATATTTCCCAGTCAAACAAGCATTGCCCATTTACAAAAATAACTCTCAACTGCAGCAATGAACGTTCTCTGTACCAAAACCCACACTCGTTATGAATACCCCACCTCAGAGAGTAACATTGACAGTTAGGGTCAAATGCTCTACAGCAGACAATATTGAGAAAAAAACTTTTACTCAACAACAATTGAGGCGGCTACCGCGGTGTCGAACAACTGCTAACCATAAAAAAATTACAATCAAATCATTCAAATCAGTCACACAGTTTGAGATGCTCGAGATAATACCTTGGAAACACGTTACCAATATATATTGCACAACGGATTGAAAGAGATACATCATGCTACAATATGCTACACCAAAAATGGTACCGACATCACCTCCTATCTACAAAATTTCCCTCTCAGGCCGTTCACAACAAGTAGCACTTGCTGAAATCTACACCGCCGTGGCAGCAGATGTTCCGTAGTTGGGGTTCTTCACAGCTCGGTGACCGGGTTCATTCACATATCCTTCGTGGGTGACCGACCCAGCGTGCGTGGCCAACAAGTACAGCAGCTCCGTCAACGACAAGATGATCATGAAAGCTTCCACGGTTTTCTGCATTGCAACAAACTCGTACATCAGCTATACAACCCAAAAATCCATCCTTAAACCTCGAAATGCATACTAGCAGAAGCAAGACGATTAAAAAATGGGATCACGGCTTACCAGGCGCTTGCTGCGGCCATATCGGGTGTGAATCTCCTTGCACGCCAGTCCCATGGCCAGCAGGGTCAGCAGCCACGCAACCAGCGACGTCGCAGCAGCAGCAGCCAGGCTCTCTGTGCGCCAGATGCGGATGTGGTGGGCACCGGCGAACACAGACGCTAGGCCGGCCATACAGGCGATGAGCACGATGGGGATGAAGATGGGTGTGACCACATTGCCGATAGGCAGGTCATCGTTCACGCCCTGGTTGGCGTCCAAGTTGCGGTTGAGAATGGAACCAGCCAGACAAGCCGCAATGAAGTAAAGACAGAAGTTGAGCACCATCAAGGGGGCTGTCAAGCCCTTGCCAATACCGAACGCCATCGCTGCTAAGCTCGCTGCGCACAGAACTGAGAGAATCTCGAAACACGTTGATGTCCGAGCACGAGGAACGCTGACTTTACACTGTCTACCGAGTTGAGCATGATTGTGAGCTTATATGGCTTTCCTGCAGTTGTTGTCACATGCCAAGTGTTGGAACCAGGACACGCGTCTGCAAACTACTCTCCAGTTATTTAACAAGACAGTAGCTGGCTTTCATATGACCTGGCAATTAAGCCCAAAATTGGGGTGAGTAGTTTATTTGGTATGCCCTTTTGACAGGTGTTTAAATGAAATTGAAGAATATAAGAATAGAAGTATGCCTTTTGGCAGCAAAACACCCAGGACAGCTCTGATGGCCTCGCCACACCAGGATATGCAGCCCAGCCAGTCCAGCCAGCATGGGCTGGTGGGCTTGGACCCTTGCTGGGCCGGTGTGACCTCGCGTCAGCAGGCCGATCGAGCAGGGGCTGCAAGGAAAAGGGGGGCAGCCAGCCCCTAAAAAAAATTTCAAATTTTGAAATTTCAAATTTCAAATTTCAGAGAAATGAGAAGAGAAAAATTTTAAAAAAATATTTCAAAAATTAAAAAATTAAAAAAAATTAAAAAAGCTGCACGAATTGTCGGTGGGGGCTGGGGGCTCCAGCTGGGCAGGGAGGCCCCCTGCTGGATGCAAGGCACTACCTTGCCACCAGCACCTCCAGCAGTCCCAGCAAGGGAATTGGAGCCTCCTACTGCTCCGGCATAAAAGCAGGGCTGGGGTTTTGCCTCTGCTGGGGCTGCTGGAGGCCCGGTGTGGCCAGGCCATGAGGCCGAGGGCCTTGCCTCACGAGAGGAAAGGCAGTGAGTTGGATGAAATGTATTTGTTCAAATGAGGAAGTGGTTGTCACATGAGAGGAAGTATGGGGAGTGACATGGAACAACTTTCTAGCTTTGGATTTTGTTTTCGATAATGCTTTGGAATCTACATGGCACAATAAATGTATTTCAAAACTACTAGGAAATAGTGTCTGGAAGCCCACAGTGTACGGAGAAAAACAAGGAAAAGGAAGGCAAAGTGCCATATTGGAGGAAGTTGTGAAACTTCCTCACCCTCTCTTATGGCAAGGCCTTGAATACAGTGAATAGGCACTAAGAGCATGCCCTGCCCAACGCTCCACGCCGGGCCGCTGGGCTGCGTCGGGAGGGCGCAGGCGCCGCTCGAGCGGCCTTTGATGACCCACCCCACGCCGGAAGGCAAGGCACTCTAAAAACCCTCTCACCAATCACACTTTATGACAATTGATAATAATAGAAAAATTTTCTCCTAGTAAAATTTCTGTCGCGTGTTACTCCCTCATTGGTTAACGGGGACACTAAAATGTGAGTGAAGGCACGGGATAACTTGGAAGTATGGTGTGCTGAAATTTAGGAGACCTCAACCCTCTTGACCGGGTGAGAGGGATAGTGTGTGGGCAGGGGTCCCTCACACGCCAAATTAGGCTCCGCTCCCCGGCCCCCAGTGTGGGCTAAGCATGCTCCAAAAGCATGCTCCTGTAACCCAGTCAAGAGCCCATACACTATCCTTTCTAAATTTAGGACACCATAACTCCAAGCTATCTGGTGCCTTCATTCACATTTTAGTGTCCCATCAACTAATGAAAGAGTGGGATGTGGCATAGACATTATGGACAGAAAATAGTTTCTGTTTAAATCGGCTTGTCATCGAAGGTGATTGGTGAGCGGCTTTTCCTCTACCTTATCTCCTAATCTAGAGTGGGGTTGCAACAGCTGGTCAAGCGATTCATGCATCTGAGCGGCCCGACCTAAAACACAAGGCTAGACATGCTCAAGCCACTAAGATGTTACCAATTCGTTCAAAAGATACCATAAGCTGCTAAATCCTTATGGGCACCTGTTGTTTATTACAAAAATGACATTAACCACAAGCGCAAGCTTCTCAATTGAAGATTTATTTTATTTTATATTTTTTGACACAAATAAAGGAAAAACTTTACAGCAAAGATGAAATACAATAACTTCCTTACTCATGTCCGACAATCAAAGAATTTTGGATACAACTTCTTTTGTACTTAGAGCATCCGCACTCGTCCTCCAAAAGTAGGGTCGGAAGGCCGTATTGCGGGTCCAGCCTCAAAACGCCCATTTATCGAAACCTGCGCAATTGTCACCAAATTTGCGGGACTCGCTAGTTTGCTGTACCTACGCTTCTTTTCGCGCGCCCTGTTTTCGCTCCATTCGACACGGATTTGCACGCTAATTTTGCCTCCTTGGTACGTTTAGGTTTTTTTGCACCACAATGGCCGGTTGTGGGAGAGTGGTGTCGGTGGGTAATCGTCGGGCGAGGGAGTTCGATGGAGCTGCATCAGAACTTGGAGGAGCCTTCAATGATGGAGATGCGCGAGGTGCGCCGCGGCCATGAACGGAGGCACGAGGCGGCAGAGAGGCGCGAGGTCACAGTAGTTGCCCTACAGCAAAAGGCTATCAAGGAGATCAGTATCACCACGACGTTAACCACGTTCAGAAGCTCCCCGCTTTACCTCAAATTAAACGCTTATCTTCCGAATCCTAGACGATTGCGGTTGAATTGAGTTAGGTCAAGATGATATGCTTGGAACTCACGGTTTCTTGCTTCGCTAGCTTCCACTGGTGGAAGTAAGTTTTGATACAAGTTTCCACTAGTTTCAATAATGCTAGTCAACTTAAACACAATGTAAGATACAATCAGGTATAGCAATTACTTCCACTAGAAATTAAGCCCCGACATCATATTGCTATGCTCACATGGTTATCGATCATTGTCTAAAAATACAGTTGAAGTTCAATTGTCGAGGTGCGTACTGCCTGAATCAAAGATTTACATCGATGCTAGTACGCAAGCCATCATAGTATCATCTATATTCTTCTGCACATTGGCTTCATAAGCTGCACCCTTCTTCCTAGTCTAATCAATCGTAAATTATGATGAGACCTTCTCAGTCTTCTTGAACATACTTCTTCTTAAAGTCTGCTCACACTGCCTGATTAAATGAAGTTTTATGATCAGGGTCTAAATCAACCTCACCTCAAGAAAAATATATTGAACTCATTAACCAACTCTAGCAAAACACATATAACATCTGTAACATCAACATAAGCTTACTTGGCAGTCCGACTTTGAATGGAGATGTCTCGAATAGGAAGTCGGTTGAGAATGCCTCCATTACTTCCTACAACCACCTCCTCTTTGCTTTCCCCGTCACTTTCTACATCCCCAAAATCCAGAAAATTCCATACTAAAGAAAGAAAAGTTGACTGTTGTAGAAGCTGCACCAAACCTTGTAGCTTGTGAAAGCTAATTTTACATTTGTTATAACTCTGAGATCTCGTTAGAAAGAGAGGAGAGAAGCGTTGAGGTGTTTCTGATCATGTGATGAGTAATTTCTTTTGTGATGTATGAACTCGTATGATAGGATTCTAACCTCATTTTGCCAATTGAGATACATGAGTAGTACATTTGTCCATGAATAAAGACTTGTCCTAGGTTCAATCTCCATGCCCATTTTGACATAACCTAAATTGTTTTGGTGTCTCGTGAAACAAAGTCGTGTAGACGACGACAAGCATGATCTTTGTGGTTCCTTGGTCAATGGGGAGAACTGGCGTGAATCCGAGCATGTTGCATCCCAGGTAAGTTATTTAAACAATTTAGGGTATCGTGATCACGGGGGAGGGTTTCATGTTGATAGCGAAAATGAATCATTTGAGCTAGTGGAAGTCGTGGTTGGCGCCGTAGGCGTGGAATTTGCACGCCCATCGAATAAAACAAATTTTGTTCCTGAGGAAGAGCGCCACTTGACACGAAGCGTGTTGGCCATTTCTCAGGACCCCATTTGTGGAAATCAACAGAAAGGGAATGCTTTTTGGGAACGCATTTACACACACTATAATCAACGTAGGTCGGGCGGTCCTAGAGGATTTCGTTCACTAGAATCAAGATGAGGAGCAATTAAGCTCGATGTGGGGAAATTCATTAGAAATTATAATCAAGTTAAACGTTTGAATAAGAGTGGTGCTAAAGAAGTTGATCTTCTCCGCATGACTAGAGAATTGTATCTAACTGAGTCTGCAAAGAACTCTGATTTTGCCTATGAACATTGTTGGAAGTTAGTAAAAGATTATCTGCGGTGGGCAGACGGCCAAGCACATCGAGCCAATCAACACCGTCTAAGAGACTTCCGGTGTCTTCTGACCATGAGACTCCGAGCTTTGAGTTGTGTACCCAGAAGTTTGTGAGTTTTGTTAACACTGCAGGTGTGGCAAGCACAAGTATGAGGTTCAATGTGCGGCCCACTGGCGCGAAGGCAGCCAAAGAATCTCACCGCGTTGAGAAAGTGGGCGAGAAGGCGGCCTTGGTTCAAGCTAAGGCCCCTGAGATGATGGTTGAGGCAACTTTGCACAATGCTGTTAGCTTAGAATATTACAACATGCTTATCCAATTTTCCGCCTTGATGGAGAATCTCAATACCCCGGAAGCATACGTGTACATTACCCTGCTCAGAAGGGAGGAATTGGATAAGATGCGGCGTCGACAGCTTGACGCGCAGATGCAACGGCGTTGAAGATGTGGGAGCGCGAAGGACGAGAGGTTGATACGGTGCGAGAAAGAGATGAGGCGGCTTCGAGGGCTTGTGAAGATGAGGAGACTTTGAGGCAAATGCACCAAGCGAGAAGCAATTTTGGTGATGGTGCATATCAAGGCGAGGACGAATTCGATTGACACGATGGGCCTGAGCGACTAAGACCGGAGCTGCCTAACTCTCACGTTGTGAACTTTGGGGAATCAGAAGATGAAGAAAACGATGTTTACGAGGTGATTATGAACGTCATCTTCTATGTTGTTATGTCGGTTTAATGAATTTAATTCGTACTCATCTCATCTTAGTTTAAATTTTTATTATAGAATGACTCTACTAGTTGTGGCCCCAATAAGTACAACTGGGGACCCCAACAAGTACAACTGGGGACCCCAACTAATTGAACTAACTATATCTACCATATTTGACACATTTGGAAAATTTTAATCATATAATAATCAGATTTATATGAGCTAATCATTTTTAGTTATCACCTTTATCTTTCCGGGAGTAAAATGTCTTGATCTACCAAAGATTTTTGTTATATTCTAATATCGTCTTATTTATGTTTTTGATTCCAGGCACCAAATGTACATTCGGAGGCCAATAGTGATACTGTAATTGGACTCCAATTGATGATAGTTGGGAGTCTTTGGATGAGTTAAAACATGTAGCGCCAGGAATGCCCACTACATGGAACGTTCTTACGTTTACGTCAAATTCTCAAGATCCTAATTTTGAAGAAGACTTAGGTATGTACTTAAGACTAGACTTGGTCATTTACAATGAGGCACAGTTTTATAAATAAGTGTAATTGAAGTCACTATTTATTATATCATGCCAAATTGACATCTTTGAGCGACGACAAATGCCCAATGAAATCACCACGAAGTCCAAAATGTGTGTCTGGTTACGAATCTCTCCGGTCTTTGTTACTAACTCTTCAAAATCCAACCCTCTCTGCCTAACACATTTCTCTCATGCAATTTAGCAATAATGTCATCTAATTCTTCAATGTCTTCTTCATCCTCAAGATCATGTTATGAAGAATGCAACACGTGAGCATAATGTTCGAAATAAGACTCATGTTTCAATGGCGGCAATGCTTGCGGATAATTGTAAACCGGGCTTGCAAAACTCCAAAGCATCTCTTAACGTCTTTGCGCACCGCCTCCTGCCGTTCCGCAAAGTAGCTATGGCGCTCATCCTGGGACTCATGGATACTCAGAACGAAACAAAAGTGCAAGACCACTCCGGATAAATACTGTCAATGAGAAGGTAATAACGATCATAAAAAAACACATTTGCCTCAAATTGCATGTCCCGTGCTATACTTGTCAACATGTTGTGAATGAGTGGCGACCGGTCCAACACATTCAAATTATTGTTGGACCCGGGTAATCCAAAGAATGCGTGCCAAATATGCAAAGAACCATCCGTCACCTCCTTTAAAATAATTGATTCTTCCCATATCTACCACCAAACTCTCCTTGCTAAGCAATCGAACAATTCATTCACTCATAGTGCATGCAGTCAACGGATGCAAACATCCTGGAAAGGCACGCTCTGAATTGATCGCTAATTGTTTCTCAAAGTCTGCCTGAGTAGGTTGGCGCATGTGGTACTCCTCAAACTGTGCTCTAATCGCAATGCAAAACCCCTTCAAACATATCATGGCGGTAGTCTCACTAGTACGACAATACTCATCCGTTGTATCAACACATAAACAGGGATGTCAATCCGGACGTCTTTTGGGTTTTTTTGGTCGGACGGACGTTCGGCCGTCCGGACGTCCGTCCGGGGGTAAATCGGAATTACCATGCATGTAGTAAATTTTTTAACCGTCAGATCGTATTGAAAATCGCATCGTAGCCGTTCAAATAGTGTTGTGAGTGTAGGTGATTACCGTTGGATTGAATCGGGCGGCTCAAGACCGTCCGATTGGCCTTGCCGACCGACCGGTCGACGCCGTCGGATCGGTCGCAGCCGACGGATCGGTCGCTTGATCGGCCGCCGGCCGTCCGATCGGTCGCGATTTCGGTCGGCCGTCGGATGGGCCCCGGTCGGCGTCGGCCGACCGATCGGTCGCGGTCTCCGTCGGCCGGTCGGCGCCGGCCGTCCGATCGGTCGGGTCGGCCGCCGGTGATCGGTCGGGTCGGACGCCGGTGATCGGTCGGGTCGGCCGGGCCGATCGGTCGGGCCTGTCGGCGCCGGCCGTCCGATCGGTCGGGTCGGCCGCGGCTGATCGGTCAGGCCGGTCGGCGCCGGCCGTCAAATCAGTCGGGCCGGTCGGCCATCGGCCGTCCGATCTAGGTCGCCGGTCGGCCATGCGACCGCGGCCTATATAAGACCGACCGGTCCTCCACTCTCCTCACTTCTTTCCTTCCTTTTCAGGGTGCGGAGTAGCTGTAGGTTGGAAATTTTTTTAATTTTCATCCACTGGCTCCTTATCCTGGGGAGGAAAGAAGTCTTTCCGTTTGTAAGGGGGGAGATTTTGCTTTCTTTTTTCACAAAGATGCCCAAACATGGGGCTGGGGGCAGTGGGGGGAATTGAGGCCGGAGACCAAGGGTTGTTAGACATTTGGAGAAGTGGGAGCACCCATCCAATAAGTCCTCCACTCTCCTCACTTTTTTCCTTCCTTTTCAGGGTGCGGAGTAGCTGTAGGTTGGAAATTTTTTTAATTTTCATCCACTGGCTCCTTATCCTGGGGAGGAAAGAAGTCTTTCCGTTTGTAAGGGGGGAGATTTTGCTTTTTTTTTTTCACAAAGATGCCCAAACATGGGGCTGGGGGCAGTGGGGGGAATTGAGGCCGGAGACCAAGGGTTGTTAGACATTTGGAGAAGTGGGAGCACCCATCCAATAAGTGCAAGAACTTTCTTTGGGAGAATGTAATCGTGCGATTTTATGAGGCTAACAGTCTTCCACGTTTGTTCAGCAAATACGTGAGATACAAAGAGGAAGTTGTGGCCAAATTCAAGGACGGCATGATGGACCTCATGATGGAAGCGCTCCAAGATCCGGTGTGGAGAACGGAGACTGATAAGCGTGGTTTTATGGACTGGATGGAGGATAGATTAATTGATGCTCTCTGGAATGCTGTCGACATATTGAAGAGGTATGAGAGAACGAGTCGAGCGGGTGATGAGGAGTTTAGGGATGTGGTATTGAGGGCGGAGGCTTTTCAAGAAGCGATGAGGCCGTATTCCAATAATAAAAACCAGGTTGGTTCCATAGGATGGTGGCGCACGGAACAAGGAAGGTTAATGGAGCTGGTTCGTACGAATAATTTGGTAGTAATTCCTATGACGGCCCGTATCATCGAGCTTGAGAAGAGGACTCTAAGGGGAGGATACGGCACAATTTCCAAAGTTCACATAAGAGGGGTTGTGGGTATTGAAGAGTTTTGGGAATTTGCTGCAAAGACTCCCATCTATGCTGTGACACGACCAGACTTGGCCAAAGTAGAGCATCAGAATGAGGCGCTTGCTGTGAGGATACAACATCCGGGTGTTATTCGTTTTATAGCCATTCATGCAAATAAATTCCAAGGCTATACGTATTGGTGGAATGGCGGCACGATTCGATCGATGTTGGCCCTTGATGCAAGATATGGAGATGATGTTCATGGAGAGATCGGACTCTCACCTCATCCTGATGATGAGCTTATTCGAGCTTGGCAGTTGGTCCGGTTCCGCAAAAAACGAACAGAGCTTGCTTGGGCTTTAGTGCATATCATGTGTGAAGTCCACCGGTTGAACTACCTCCACAACGATGTGTCTCCAAACAACATACTTCTTCACTTTCCGCAAGATGAATCACGGGTGTATATTGGACTATGTGATTGGGGGCTAACTACGAGCATGGATGATAAAATGAGGTCCTTGTATACGTTCACAAAACCCTAAGAGCGAATTGATACTCTACAAGCACGATATTGGGTAGATCCTCGGGTGGCGTACTTGTACAAACGGAGTGATGACATTCACGTTATTCCCCTTCTTGATTGCGCTTCGGAGGAGTTTGCTACGGCACGAATAGCACAACGCATCCTCAAGAAGAGCATGTCGAAGGCCTACGAGAATTGCCAAAGTACAACGGGGTCTGACCGGTGGTGCAATCAAGACTTGGCAAATGCTTTTGACCAATACTTGGAGATGGTCGCTGATGCAAAGTATACGTTGACCCACGTTGTCAACCGCTTCATGGAATCATTCCATTAGCCGGTGCCAAATGATCATTATCGCACCAAGTATGATTAGCAAATTAGTTATGCGCATTTCTTTTAGTTCTTGCGGCTTTATTAGATTTTTAGATTCTTCATTGAAGTTCTGATGTAGATGTAGGCAAATTTTTTGTAGTAAAATGTATTACATGCCTTCTATATGTATCGGCTTCAAGTACATTCTTGTTTATATATACCTTGCAATGATTCTAATGAATGACTTCTTCTCCATTGTTTGTTATTTTATTTTATTACTTCTTACCTTCAATAGAAATATCTCCGAATCTTCATGAACAATATTTGAGAATGTATAATGAATTGTGGAACTTCTTGAAGACATCAACCTTGCGTAGTTGCGATATTAATGGTTTGTCCAAAGTCACCAAGCATAATATGACTTTTCTTACATATGCTTTTTTTTTTTTAATGAATTGATGAACATATTATATGTTAGGTGAGAGTGTGAGATCATGAAAAAGGCTTAAAGCCAAACAAGAAATTATTACCACCAAGTGAACTTATAGTATAAAATACAAAGACATCGCGATAAAATCCTTGAAATAACAAATTGCATGGTATATTAATATACAACGATATAGTCCGATATTGGATAATCCATTCATAAACAAAATATGGATTTCTGTATCCTCAAAATTGGCCCCTAGCAAGGCGATAATGGTGTAGACATTATCCGTTGCCAAAAACTACATAACCTTCACTATAATGACACTATGTATGATGATTTGTCATTCTTAATCCGATTCTTCATCATCGTGTTTACGACTTGGCGCAGCACCGTAAGAAGGTGGTCCTCGAGAAGATTCTCCAAACAAGTACGTTTGCCTAAAGTTTCTTTCGGCTTCAAGTTGTTCAATGTATTCCTGCTGACTTAGAAGTGTGGCTTGTTGCAGATCTCGTTGGTACCTCGCCTCTTCGTCCTCCGGAGATAGAAAAGGTCTTTGGCGGTCGTTACTTCGTATGCATTCGACCATATCCATAATTTGTGTAGCCAACAATGTCCGATCTTCTATCATATTGACCTCCATACTGTATGTTTCCTTCGGTGTGATGGCCTACGGTACTCGGGACTTCCGAATGTTGTACCGTATTGGTTTCACGATTGTATGGGTTTATAGGATGAGTTGGGCTTGAGTTGCATTGAGCATTGGATCCGCTACCCCGCTCACCTCCTAAACCATGTGTACCTCCCGTATACATTGGAGATGGGTAGTTCGAACTAGATCCACCTCTACCGTACTCGCGTTCGGCTCCGTCGTGTTTTCTTTGATGATGTGGCATATAACTCACCGAGTCTCGAATTGGTGGTTTCCATGGTAATACCCCTCACTTCCCGCGCAAAAAGATATCTGGGTGCTTGACGATCGTCATGGTTTGAGTCTTCTTTGAGTGCCCCCATATGCCCTTGGAGTTCCATGTTGTTGAAGTTGGGCATCCATATCACCAACGTTCAATAAGTAGTATAACAATCGCTTGGTCCCATCCGATTTGTAGGAATGAATCGGTTCTTTGCGATCCAATAAATGCACGTTCAAACCTATCACAAATGGTCCAGTCAATGTCCTTGTGCGGGACTATTTCACCCACACCATGGCCATGGTAGAATACAACATCGATTACGGCCTTGTGTTCTTGATTCCAACCGCAATTGTGACTTCATGATATCTCATGCGCAAAAAATGTCGCTCTTGCAACTCTTCACCGGGCCTTCGCGACGAGGACCATATTTCTCGACTTCGTCGCGCCGTGGCCATAACTTCATTATGTGGTACATCTTCACGTACTTCTTGCACATGGTGCAATTCCAAATGTCCGCCTCTCTCCTCTCGCCAACCCGGCTCGCAACACGCTTTGGGTCACTCCATGCTTCCCAATCCATTTTTGGAGGGTCGCTCTTTGGTCGTGGAGACTTGGCCTCGCACCTCGAACGTGAAAACTTGGCGCCATTCCCAAAGCAGCCGACAAGTATGCGCGGTGTGGGCGTGGGTGACCCACGCGGACTCTCGAAAGACGCAATGATCGCAGCGGCTTTAAAAAAGCCGCAACGCATACGGCTCGTTCACTGTGAGTGAGGACAATGAGCCCCTCCTCTCTATTTATGCCGACCGGGATCGGACGCCATTGGCTACCGGCATCAAGCCGTCCGATCCGGCCGGCCGGCCACAAATCGGCGATCCGCGGCCGGCGACCGGGCCGGTACGACCGATCGGGTCGCCGCGTCCGATCGGTCGATCGGGGCCGTCCGATGGCGCGGCTGATCAGTCGATCGGGGCCGCCGATCCCGGCCAACTGATCCGGCCGACCGGCGACCGATCCGCCGACCGGCGACCGGGCCGGAGACCGGCGACCGGGACGGGGACCGGCGACCGGCTGGCGACCGACCACGTCCCCCGGGCGACTGGTCGGTCGCTCCTTCCGCGTCCCCCCTTCCCTCTCCTCCTCTTGCCTCACCCCAAAACTCCCCGTTTGCACAACTTCGATGTCTTCCCCGCGTTGCATACCTGCATTTTCCAAACTTCTATATTTAGCCTGTTTGGTCCACGTGGCGTCTAAATAAGGACAGGGAATGTTCTGACAAGGGAATGTCAGGAATGTCTTTTCGTCATAAACGGGAATGTTTTATGACAAAGATACTATCGGCTTTAAATAAATCTATAGTAAGGGACTCTTTGCAAGAGGAGGGAAGGCCAACAAATCTCCAAGCCAATTCACGCACTCTTTGAGTTATGTTGCCCAATTAGCTTTAATTGAACAATACATTTAACAACCAATTTAGTGGGGCCAATTTTCCGAGTCGTGAAGTCCTTTGGAGTTGAAGCCCATGTCTAGAAGGAGAGCCAAGGCCATGGGCCCAATTCTTATTATTAACTAGAGTCCATGTTTTTTATTTGTACACATTTATTTTTTATATTTTATTTTTTTGAATTATTCTTCCCTAACACCTTAACAACCATGGCCACCATTTCGTCTTTTATTGTCACGGCCAAAAAATGTTTCATATTCAATTTCAAATGTTATGATCTCGCATCTAGTGATGATCCGACGGTTGAAGATTTCACACTACTACATATGGTAGTCTACTCAAGATCCTATGGTTGAAATTATAAACTATATCCAAAAATATTGGACATAGCCCCTTTATAGTGAAACCACCTATTCTCGTACACTTAAGGAAAATTGAGGGAATCTATATACTTGGTGTGAGAAAGGAGTGGGTTACTATTTTTCACGGATAGGAAATAGAAAAAGACAAGCTAACCCTATTTATGTGCTTTTTTAAAGCACACACATAAAGAAATACAAATTTTATAAGGAGAAGCCTAAAGGCGGGCACCCTAAATATGTACGCATAATGTAAATGCAAGGGAGGTGAGATCTTTATAAAGGCATGAATCTTTGCCTCCCGCCTTTAGGTGGTTTCACCGTAGTTCATAGTGGTGAGTGCTAGTATTGCAAGCTCCCATGGATTCACATTCATTTCTTCTGTCTCCCAACTTTTGTCAAAAGTTATCCATTCTCACTAGGAGATTTTGCCATGTCTTGGCCCCCATTCATGACTTGCCCCGTAGTCCCTTACTGTGTACCCTGAGGTGGCCCTAAAATCCTAAATCCTCTCTGATTACATTCCATAAATTTTACCTATTCCTTGGTGAGAGTATATTGATGTCTCACATTGGAGAGATCCAAGTATATATGAAATGTAGGTGACCATGTGTGAGTATTTACTTTTCATAACTTTGGTCTTACTGAGTTTGTCAATATTTAGACTTTCTATTTGGGCCTTAACTTTTCCACATTGTATGGTCTATATTAATTGATGGGTATTTGGAAATTACTCCATCGTTGTGTATTCTAATTAGTAGTACTTATTATAAAAAATATGGTGCATAAACAATTATTTCTATTATTCGCTATTTTTAGTTTGACAACCTTCAACTAACCTAGGAGAATATATATAATCTAGTACATATGATTAATTGTAGCATTATTCTTATTGTATGGATTTGAATAGTTACTTATTTCCCTCTTACAAAGGTAATTGAAATAAGTTTTCATTGTTACTATTTTTGCAATCATAAAATAAGAGAAATAAATAGGGAGACAAATAAATTTTAAAAAATATCCCACCCTATAAGTGTTTAACATATGGCAATACTGGCATCAACTTCTAAATTTTTAAGCATATTTGATATTGTACACGTATAGTACATTAGTACTAATATTAGATGTTATATCAAATTGATTATTCGTATACTATGATTGATTGATTTGGGAATACAATATTTTCAAGAGCCATCAATTCTTCATTTACAGTATGTAATGGATACATTCTCTTGTGGATAAACTTTAAGTTCTTGGTTAAAGATGTATGAATTACTATGTAGGCCTCTACGGTATAGGGTTTAGGGTTTAGGGTTTATGGTCTTGAGGATTTGGGGTGGATTTCATTTTAATCCTAGTTTTTGTGTTGCAAAGCTTTGCAAACACAATTGTGTGTGGATGTAAAATATGGATTAATGTATGTATGGTGTAGTTCTCAATTATATTTTACATGGATACAAGTTGCACTTCTCTACATCGCATAGTTAATGTGTGCAAAATAATCTATTTTGTATTTATCATTTTTGATTGAAGATGTTATTGACATGGGATAAATCACACATTTATTGCAAAGAATATATAGGTACAATATTCAACATCAACATACGAATTATGATTCCAGAGTCTTCAATCTCATAGCCTATTTCAAACCAATATTGGAATAGAGTTACTATTGTAGGTCATGTGGCTCAGAGTTTAATTCATAGAGCCTCATAGATCATAACGTATGAGTACTGAAGTAGTGTTTGTACGAAACATCTTTGAATTCGTGAAGATCTATACATTTATGAAGTCCACTCGAAATGGTCATGAACTTAAAATTTAATGTTCAAATGTATCCGTGAAAAAAAAATACTTAGCATTTCAGAAATCAACATAGGATTCCTTTTTCATTGTGTAGTAATTACTGAAAATCGAGGAATAGAAATCTTTGAGAAATAAAAAAAGGATCCTATGCAATTTTATCTGATTTTAGTTATATATCTAAGGAAAAAAAAATAAAAAAAAATAAAAAAAAAAACTGTACTGCGGCCGCCCATATCGGTTGGCCGCCATCGCGCGGGCATGCGACCGGCCTGGCGACCGCCCACCGGTCTGGAGACCGACCACGTCCCCCGGGCGACCGGTAGGTCGCTCCTTCCGCATCCCCCCTTCCCCCTCCTCCTCTTGCCTCTCCCCAAAACTCCCCGTTTGCACAACTTCGATCACTTCCTCGCGTTGCATACCTGCATTTTCAAAAGTACTATATTTAGCCTGTATGATCCACGTGGCGTCTAAATATGGACAGGGAATTTTCTGACAAGAGAATGTCGGGAATATCTCTTTGTCCCACGCGAGAATGTTTTATGACAAAGATACTCTCGCCTTTAAATATATCCATAATAAGGGACTCTCTTCAAGGGGAGTTAAGGCGAGCAAATCTCCACGCCAATACACTCACTTCTTGAGTTGCTGTGCCCAATTGGCTTGAATTGAAGTAAACATTTAACAATCAATATAGTGTGGTCAATTTTCTCATTTGTGAAGGCATTGGGAGTTGATGCCCTTGTCTATACGGAAAGCAAAGGCCATGGGGCCAATTCTTATTATAATTAGAGACCATGCTTTTGATTGTACACCTTAATTTATTATTGTTAAAATATTCCTTCTTAACCCCTAAAGATCCATGGACACCAAAGTGGAGGTTTCCTATTTCGGGCAGCTTATATGAAGAGGTCAAAAGTAATAATTTTTTATTAAATTTTTTCTAGGTGCTCTTTACACCGCAAAGTGCATGTGGTAAAATTTGCATATCCAAATTCCAAATTTACAACCTACATCTATAATATTTACGTCTGAAGTCCATTAAGGGCAATTAAATTTAGTCTTTGTTTGAAATTCTTTTTTGGAAATATGTTCATGAACAATTTACTACTTCGGTTCCAAAGTGACCCAAGTCAAAATGTTTGTCAATTTCACAAGGGTAGCCTTGAGAGATTACAAAAATAATCTTCACAATTTCTAGTAATTTCCGATATATCTCTTCCTTCGATTGATTGTTTTGAAAATATAAAATTTTAAATAGGCATCTCTTCTTCATTTAGAGTATCTAGTGGATAAAATCACTCGTGGATAGGATTTGTGGTTTATGGTTTAGGATGTATGAATAACTCTTTAGGATGAGTTCCAAAATAAGTGTCCTACATTAAGATGAGGATACTCCAATTGACATTCTGAACCATGCAATATTGGAATAGAGTTACTGTTGTAGGTCATGTGGTTAAAAGTTTGATTCATGAAGCCAATGGTCAATTAAATTACAAAAGGAAAATAGAGAAGAAAGATATTGATTCGAAACCAAATGAATGCCTTATGTTTGAAACATCTATGAATTTGTGAAGATTTACACTTTAAAGAGTCCACTCAAAATGGTTATATATATATATATATATATATATATATATATATATATATATATATATATATATATATATATATATATATATATATATATTTTATTTTTTTTTATTTTTTAAAATTGAATTTTTTTTTTAAAAAAAAACTGCAGCGGCCGCCCACATCGGTCGGCCGCGTTGGTCGACCGGCATCGGTCGGCCGACATCGAACGGCCACGATCGGCCGGCCACATCGGTCGGCCCTAATCGGTCCGCCGATCGTGGCTGGTCGGCAACGACCGGCCGGCCCGAACGACCGCTCACGGCCCGTCGGTCGGCCGGATCGGATCGACCGCCACGATCGTCGGCCGGACCGCCGGCCAAAGACGGTCGCGGCCGTGATTAGCCGAGCGACCGGTCCCTAGGGTTGGGAAGGAGGGGGGATAAAAGGCCTTTGGGGCCTCATTTCCCCTCACTTCTCCTTGTATTCATCCATCTCAACTGAGCTACAACCGTGGGCATTAGCTTCTCGTGTGCTGCATTTGTGGTGGCGGGGGGAAGTCAGCGTGATACTTGCGGCTGCTGCATCGAATTTTTGCATACTTGAGATATCTTCGGGGTATTTTAAATACTCCCTATTCTTCATGGCGACGGATATTGATAACACGAACATGGAAGCTGATTCTGAACAGACCTTGAGGTCACCTGCGACAGAAAACACAAACGCAGGATTGGTGGGGACTGAGTTGGTTTTACATGAGACACCGTCAAAGAGAGTGAAATCAAAAAGAGCGAGACATGAGTTGCACTACGACATCTTGGATAATGAGGCCATCAAAGTTGAGAGCGATTGGGCCAATGAAACGGAGGAATATTGGAGAATGGCAACGTGCAAGAAATATGTGAAGATGTATCACTGTAAGAGTCTAGCTGTCAAAACAAGCAAAAACTACAAAAGAAATATATTGATCCAAGACTTAGGTTTACAATGAATAAGAGTCCCTTATATACTAATCTCTTGGCTCAACTGCCGAGGCTATACTTTAGCTCTATTGCCGAGGCTATACTTTAGCTCTACTGCCGAGGCTATACTTTAGCTCTTCTGCCGAAGTTCTATTTATAAAATTAATAGCGAGTGAACATCTGAGCTTATCAACGAGGCCTTGGCCCATGAAAAATGCCTCCTCCTCCTCCTCATGTGCTGATGAATTAACAAGTGTCATACAAGAGAATGTGCCCAAGGAATATCAGTACCAGACGCGCGCAACAAGCGCTCGTAATCGTCTAAGGCCATGACATTTTGTAATTGGCAAACAGGTTCCCAAGTAGGCTCCGCCATCCCGTCCCACTTTACAAGTAGTTGCCAACCGCGCCCACGACGTCGATGTTGCAACACTCTTTTTCAACAAAGATACTGTCCCTCGCTAGTGGATGCCTCGAAAGCGGGATTGCTCAAAACAACACCGGGCTCATTATCATGAGGTAGTTTGGGAAGGCAACGGATCCTCACCGCCTTCTTCACTAAACTCACATGAAAAATGATGAATACCCGACGGTGTATTCAAACGAACCGCATGTGTACCTCACGCACTCCAATACACGATAAGGAAGAGCAATCCAATCAAGCTTCTTGATTGGCGGGACGTGTTGATGTTCTTCAACTTCAACCACACACGATCACCCGGACGAAAATCCTCGCCACCGAAATCGTGTATTTGACTCGCGTTCTTGAGTCTCTTGCGCAATGGCCATTGCCGATGTTGCGATTCACTTGAATTACGCCATCGCCCAAACAAGCTTGCGTCCTTTTTCCGCCGGTGACAACGAAGAACCCGCTCCTCGGGTATAGTAATATTCATGACCGAATGATGATAACCGTGAGTCATAAAAAATGCGAGACATACCTATAGATCGCGACACACGATTATTCAATGCCATCATCGCGATCGGCAAATCAAAAGCCCAATCTTCTTGCTCAAATGTCGTGAAAATACGAAGATATGTTTCAAGCTCTTGATTCGCCCTCTCTGTTGCACCATCTGCCTCCGGATGGAAAGTCGCCGACAACCGACGCGCGTAATCTTCATCAATCTGCATACTTCCGCCCAAAGCGGACTAACAAATTGACTACCACGATCCGACACAATTGCTGCAGGCAATCCGTGATCTTGAAAAACTTGCGGTAAAAGTTTGTGAGCCACATCAAGTGCACGAATTGTCTTCATAGGCACAAAGAATGATAGATTTGGACAAACGGTCCATCACAACCATGATATTTGTGCGATCGGCTGCAGCTAATCCGTAATAAAATCAATGGAGAGCTCGGTCAAATCCGTGCGGAATTGGCAAAGGTTTTAGCAACCTCGCTTCTCGCTTCCCCGCCAAATCTTCGATTTTCCACACACGCTGCGCCCGCATAAATCTCCGAACATCTTGTCTCAACCTGCGCCACGATATTCACGCAATCAAAGTCACGCACCCTCACGACCTGGATGTCCTCGCTAGTGGTGAATCATGAGTAGATTGGATCAATCAAACGCGTCCAAGAGGTTCGTGCGCGGAATCCATATTCGTCCCACGCCAACGCAATCGATGACCAAATCTACGTAACACTCACTAATCGTGATAGGTAAGCCCCATTCTTTAGGTAGTCGGCACTCACCATCCATAACCGCCGCCGCTTCTTCCAATAACGATGATTTGTTTGCGGGCAACATCCCATAATGCAATCATCTCTCGTCAATAAATGGACATATGGGACGCGGGTCATTATCGACTCAGAAAGAGCCCTCTTTCTCTCCTCAATCGCATCACCATCTCGCGATCCATGCGGATTTAGCGACAACCTTCAAAGCGCCATCATCTCCGTCTCAAAAGTTCGATGATATCGATTCACGATTCGATCATCATCTCGTGTTGGGGAAGATCCTGCTCCCGACGAGAAAGTGCATCCGATTGAACTTGATCCTCGCCAGGCTTGTGCGCGATCTCAAAGTCAAAATCATTCAACTCGTAGGCCCAACGATTTGCCTTTCGCTCAAATGTTGCTTCTTCCGAAAATAAGTCAAATTGCGATGATCCAACTCACTTCAAAATGTTGGCCAACAAGAATGTACACCACTCGCGGATGCAATGTACAATTGCTAGCATTTCCTTGTCGTGAATCGGATAATTGGACTCCACGGATCGTGTTTCTTCGAGAAATAAGCAACCGCATGCCAAAGTCCGTCCACCTTTTGCATTAAGGTGCCACCAACAAAGATAACCAGGAGGAATCACATTCAATGGTTGTTTCCAAACCCGAGTCCATTTAACGAAAGACGCATGAATTAATGCCTCCTTCAATCGATCAAAGGCATGTTGACATTTCGATGTCCAATAGAAAGGTTGATCTTTCCGCGTTAGTCGAGTAAGAGGTTCGCAATGTTTGAATATCCATCTATGAATTGTCGATAATAATTGCGAAAACCTAAAAATCCACGAACTCCTTTCACTTTTCATGGCGGCTCCCATTGACGAATTGCCTCAAGTTTCTTTGGATCGCCGCAAACCCCAACCGGTCTTCACCAAATATCCAAGATACTTAATAGTGTCTGCTTTCAAACTCGCTCTTATCAAAATCAAGTTGAAGCCTGCGTTAGCAAACTTACGGATGATCCTCGAAATCGCATCACGATGTTCTTTTTGAGTATCACTATAGATCATCACGTCATCAATATATGCGAGCAAAGATATATCCAATTCGTTATAAGATCCAATTGATATATCGAAAAAGTTGCGAGCGCTGCGCCGTCGGTCCCAAACGGTGTGACCAACCACTCATATAAGCCAAAGCGTGTTTTGACGCGCCGTCTTCCACTCGTCACCTTCTTTCACACGTATCCGGTGAAACGCAGAGATTACATCAACCTCGAGATATATTTGGTCATTGCAAAGAATGGATCTTAACGTCTCATCAATGCGCGGAATCGAGATAGTTGTCCTTCCGACTCATCTCGTTCAATCGCCGATAGTCAACACAGAATCGCAATCCTCCGCCGGGTTTTCTTCACAAATATGACCGGAAGTCTGCTGGTGAATTACTTACGCAAATAAATCCATTATCCAACAACTCCGTAAGGGTCTTGCGCAAAACTAATAATTGATCCTTGGACATCCGATACAAATGGCGGGCGGGGATGTCATCATTAGTCTTCCTTCAATAAGATTGATCTCGTGATCAACCCTTTATATGCGGGGGCACGACTTTGCATCTTGTCGATTAAAAGCGTCAATAATCGGCATGAGCCGGGTCGGAGCATGTTGTGCCGGGTCCCTATACACCTTCATTTGTAGTGCCCTCCGGATGTCAACCAAGTTCGGCACTAAAACCTCTACTTGTTCACCGCTTCTCTCGCAAAGTTTGAATCACCGATGCACGTATCTCTCGTGCATTGGCTCCAACGTAATCGGTCGAGTCTTCACAATCATCTTGAAAGGTTTTCGAATGCAAACCTCTTCTTTAGCAGGTCGAACACTTGCATCATGTCGCTCCATCCAACCTTTTCCCAAGATTATATCATCTATCTATCCTGGAATAACATAGGCAACAATCTTCTCCTCCATACCATCAATATCGGCCATAAAATTTACAATTTGGCAAATCATAGGCCGCTTCTTCATTGTCGTAACTTGCTCCAAAGATCTAGGTTGAATAGATGACGCATCCAAACCTCTCCGTTGAACAAATTGCTCGACACGATTCAAAAAGCATTGGCATCCGTAATCACACAAAGCACGAGTAGATATAATTGAGTTTATTAAAACATCAACATACATACCACCCGTGTCTAAGCTGTCTCCTAGATTCTTCAACTTTGACAACCTGCCTCCACGCCTCCGACTGAGTCTTATAACGTTAGCTGCTCGTTTTTCGACTCTACATCAGAGTCACAACTCTCCATCTCTTTGACCTCCTCTATCTTGACATTGCTCTTCTTTCTCACTGCGCGCACTATCGAAGTTTTGTCCGCGCTCTCTTTCTTCTTCTTCTCATTGCCTTCACCTTGCTTGGATGAACAGTCATTTGCACGGTGGCCTCGCTTCAAACATAAAAAACAGCGTCCCTCTTGGCGACACCGTTGTTGTTCCTCCAAAGTCAGACGTCTCCGAAGCTTGCTTATTTGGACTGAAGGCATCCAATCCATCTCATCTCCATCTTGCCATACGCGATTTGATGTCGCGATCGGAGCTGCACGACCCTTCCGATATCGCAAGCAATCGAGTTGAGAGCCGACCGCCAATGAGCTTGGACAAACATACTATAATCGATGTACGTCATAGGTCCAATCATCGCGCGTTGCATCTCTCGAGTTGAGAGCACCGCGAAGATATCCTATCTTCACCATATCCGGAACCATGGTAAGTTGACTCTCACCAAAGCTCCTTCTCAAACTTGGGCAAGAATGTTGCGAATGACTCTCTACTCTCGCTTCATTGCTTGAAGCCGATTCAATGCCACACTCTTTGCATTCGGTCGATGTAAACGCTTTGTCAAGATGTTGAATAAAAGTCGCCGCATTGCAACCACGTTGATTTTGGTAGAAAGATACTACCATCATCTGCGCGCTTCGCGTCCCATCCTCGAAAACAAGTATGCGGCTTGATCTTGAGGTGTACCAAATCATGACTCCATCAATTCGAAGCTTGTTATCCGCTTCGACCTTCCATATCGGGTAGCCCTTGCGACTCCCGTCAAACTTTGAAATATCGGCAATCGCTTGCGCAATGCGACGGCGCCTCCTCTATATTGTTCTTTGCATCGATTGCGGCATCATCTCGCGATGAAGACGGACCTCCTAAACTCGTGAATTGTCCGGCCCATTTGGAGCCACTGCGATCAAGTGCAACCAATCGCTCGATAGCCAACTTCAACTTCACGAGAAGCTTGAAGTTGTGTGCGCAACCTCACGATCTCCTGTTGATAGTCTTCCGCCGTAATTTCTCCTTGCGCTGCCGCCGCAAGATCTCATCATCGATCATCCGGGCGTTCTCCATCTCAAAAAGCAACACCTCTCAATCAACTCTTCAGGCTTCGCAAAGCCTTCAAATGTGTCCCGGTTCGTGGCTATCTTCAATCACTACCACGAGGGTGGATAAGTTCCTCAATCTAATCAATGTCCTACTTTTGTCGTTTGAAAAAACAAGGGAGGATGAAGCCCTTCGAAAAATCAAGAGAAGTCTTGGATTATGTAAGAGTCTAGTCACAAAAACAAGCAAAAACTACAAAAGAAATATATTGATCCAAGACTTAGGTTTACAATGAATAAGAGTCCCTTATATACTAATCTCTTGGCTCAACTGCCGAGGCTATACTTTAGCTCTACTGCCGAGGCTATACTTTAGCTCTATTGCCGAGGCTATACTTTAGCTCTACTGCCGAGGCTATACTTTAGCTCTACTGCCGAAGTTCTATTTATAAAATTAATAGCGAGTGAACGTCCGAGCTTATCAACGAGGCCTTGGCCCATGACAATCACATTGGGAAACTTTGGCCTCGAGAATGTCACAAAGTTAATACCAATAATTTTACTTGCAACCCTCAAACATGCAAGGATGATCACTTCCTTCATCGTGCTGAAGAAGTGTGGGTGGCATTGTTTGGAACTTGTCCTAAGAGCAAGGGTTATTTTTCCTATACGCTCTTGAGCATGGTGTATGTTGAGCTCATATTGAAGCGCAAGGTGAACTGGAGCACATTCACGGCGAGTAGTGCATATCCTCTTCGAATCGGGAGAAATAAAAAGGATATCCCTGATAGGTTTGATCCAGAATCAAACTCTACAAAGGCCTTATTGCAGTACTTGAGGAGGAAAACTCATGAGACGGCGGAGAAGGAATCTCCTCCAACAACCACGACACATCAGGAGGATGGAAGGAATATGGTTGCTACGGATGCCCCAATCGTAGAACCAACTATAACTGATAGGCTCGAAGGTGCAAACGTAGTTGAAGAACCTCGTGTAACCCCGGTACTAACATCAGAGGAGGCAGGGCCAAGTGTAACCCCGGTACCAACATCAGAGGAGGCAGGGCCAAGTGAACCACGAGAAACCAGATCACCTACAGATGCCGTAGATGTCATTCATACGGATTGTGGTATGGTGGAAAATTTCCTGGACTATCTGCATACGGTACCAAGCAATAAGAGATTGGTGGAGTGGTTGAAAACCGCAGAAATGATGGCTGATTGGTGCAATAAGGTACATAAAGACGAAGGTTTGCCAGGGGAGGATAGGCATAAAGCCTCAGGCGGTTCAATAGTTGCTGTAGGCGTCGACTTGAAAGAGGTGTCAGAAAGACTTGCTACTATATCTCCCAGTTTAGTATCAATGAGTCACGCTTTGGCAAGGATGTTGCCTGGCATTCTACAAGCTGCGGTGAATTATGAGGCAATCATAGATCGATTCCACCCTCTACTGAATGAGCGAGCGAAGAATGAGCTAATCATTGAGAAACTGCAGAAACAACACCAAATTACGCAACGTCTCCTTGACGAGTTTTACAAGGAATTGCGGTTGTTTGGCCAAGGTCCTGCTAGCGAGTATGTGGCAAAGTACGAAGAAGCAATGCGCCAAAGGGATGCGGTAGAAGACTTAGAAGATAACCGATATAAGTCATTCAACATATTTCCACCACAGAATGACACTCAGGGGGCTTCATGTAGTTATGTTGTTCCAGAATGTGATGCGGGTGGTAAAGACGATGGTAAAGAGGATGGTGAAAAGGATGGTAATAAAGATAAGGGGAAGACCATTATCGAGACTTCTGATAGTCTTTTTCTTTCACAAATTAATTCGGGTGGTAAAGAGGATGGTGAAGAAGATAAGAGAAAGACGTATATCAGGGATTTATCTCCTCTCAAAGAGGTTGGTGAAGAGGATGGTAAAGAAGATAAGGGAAAAACCATTATCGAACTAGACGATGATGACGATGATGAAATTCCGGGGGAATTGAAGTTAATATCACAAAAGGAGATAGATGATGGACAGATTGAGCGACAACGAGCATGGGCGATGAAGTTCGCGGCAGTGAAGAAGGAGAGAGATGTTACAGTTGCGAAATTGGAGGAGGAAGCAAAAGCATGCTCAATGAAGTTGGAGGCTACAAGTAAAGAGAGAGATGAGGCAGTCGCTGAATTGGAGGCATTACGGAAAACCTTCAAAACGGTAGATTCTACAGAGACAACAATCCACCTTCACCTACGCATACTACCATGGTTGGGATGGGTTCATCGACTTCAAGATAGGAGGAGCTTGGTTTCGAGGGCAAAAGAAGATCTGAAATCGATTGCATCTACATCAAAGGAATCACGTGAAGTTGTAGATGCTTCATTGGAGAAGTTCTGTACGAACAGATCGAAAAAACGATATGACCCCATAGAGGTCACTTTTTGGGGGGATATTGAAGAGATGATGGAGCGTACAAACTACTCTAAGATGGGACGAAACAATGATGTTGATTGGACTATGGAGATAGAGGAAGGATGGGCGCCGTATAGTAGATTCTCATCGCACCTACAAGAGTCAGCTCGCATTGTAATCAACACATGCGACCCTCCTCCCGCAATACTTAATGACAAATGTGCGGTGTGCCTACATAATTTTGGTCCGGAGGGCGCATACACGTTAGGCCAATGTGGCCATAACTTTCATGTTACTTGCATATGTCGATATGCGATGACAAAATCGGTATGTCCAGTATGTCGCTCCCCATTTAGCACAAGATTCTACGAGATGATGGGCATACGAGATCTTATGCCACCAGGGCACGAGTTCAACCGATGGAATCTTCCATTGGATCAATACCCGAAGAAATTTCTAAACTACTCTGATTGGAGAAATGCTCTTAACTGGAGTACATCCGAATCAAAACACCAACTAGCCATTCAATTTGGTGGGGATCATGATCAGTTATTTTGGATGACACGAGATTACGAAATAGAGATCAGGGCGAGGAATATTGAAGGTGATGAGCAACGAGAGTTGTTTTGTCGTAATTTCGGAGGGCATTCGAGTGTCGAACACAACCGTTTCTTTTGATTTCCTCCAAAGAAAGTGGAAAAGGGAGAAGATGGTTCGTGGCACGAAATAACCGATTCAACCAGCTTTGGTGAGGAGTACACGAAGTACGATCATACTCCAATTGGAAGAGCTCTGGTACTCGCGAAATTGGAGGAGGCCGCAATATACCGGACTTCGATACCGGAAAATTCTTTTGAAGATGTGGAGGTCTCTTATTGGGATGCGGTGAAGAAGTTTGATATGCGTATCGATGACGCCATTACATTTTGGAGAGAATGTCTTTTAAACCCAAAAGACACACAACTTCTATTATTGGATGAGTTTGAAGGTGTTGTACAGGATGTCGTTGCAAAGATCGAGAAGGCCATGGAAATCTTACGTAACAAACAAGTGGATCCTAGCAAAAAGCGGAAGAGGCAATCGGGCGAAGATGGGGAGGATAGTTGGCAGGCGGAGATGAGAGGCGAAATCGCAGCGGTGGATCGAGAGTATGAAGAGGGCGGTCGAATTGCCCGTCCAAGTCAAAGATCGCGTACTCGTAGTGTAGCTCAGATTGCCCAATCGGATGGATCTTCAGTTTGAAGTTAGAACGGATGTTGGACCTTAAGTTCCACGTATATAACTATATATCTATATATATATATATATATATATATGCTTTTTTTAGATTGTATGGTTGTTTTAAAAATGATGAAAATGCCACCATTGATCCATGGGGCCTTATTTTTGAAGTAAAGGGTTACAATCTTTTTGATTTAATGTGCATTTCTTTTGTATGCTTGAGAGTGAAGACTATCGTATGACAAGTATGTAAAAATATATGTAATATTTTTCAACACATTAAATGTAGTCATGTAGACAATAGAATCTCCAAATGCATTTGGAGTATAACAATAAAGTACTACAGTAAACTATAGCTACAATTTCTATAATAAGTATAAGTCCTATGAACCTATACTACATAAAGATGCGAAATTCAACTACTCATCAGGACCAGAGGATTGCTCATAATCGCTATCTCCCTTCACTTCAGCTCCACTAGACCCCGTAGGATCATATTCATAATCGCTTGGAACCTCCTCTTTGATCTTGGGTTTATTCTCTGGACATTGTATATTCCCATACTTATGCCAAGTATCAAATTCGGGGAGATTAACAGGGATCTTCGGTTTTTTAGGCGGAACAATTGGAACCGTTGCAGATTTCCGTTTATGCGACTTGGAAGTGCCAAGCATGTACTGTAACCCCGTGGCAGTACGAAGAACATTGGCATTCTTTAAATACCTGCCCAACGGTACATCAGAGTCACTAGAGATGCTCCCATATTTGGCTCTTGAAAGGGATACTTAACCCTTAGACGATTTCTCCAAGGTTGTTGTAACCCTTGTAGTAGAGGGTTGAAATAAAGCGCGGGGAGTAGCACATTGATCAGATACTTGATCCTTACTACCGGATGCGATATTCTCCGCGACCGGATCAAAGCTCATAGTGCCCGCAGTTGTGTTGCACGCAGTGGTCTTCGCATCTATCGCCTCCTTTTCCAACCGTAAACCAGTAGCGATAACAGGTAGGACGTTATTTCATTTGTCCATGCCGCCTTGTGTCATTAACCGGGCTATCGGCTGCTCATCATCTAGATCATCCGCTGAAAGACCATGAGCGATAAAATCACCATTAGCATCTTCATCATTTGAAGCGGGGAAGAAAGTCATATCATCATCTTCATCGCCAAATTCAAAAACATCATTGTCATCAGACTCTGATTCGTCCTCGACAACTTCCTCATCATTCTCATGTACTTGGTCTTCCTCTAAATCCAAGTTCTCTCTATACCACCGCCCATCATCACTCAACTTATCATTCGCGAGCAATTTCGAGTTGGAATATATGTAGACCAAGTCATCAGCTCTGCCTGGTAGTAACCGATTCCGTTTTTTGTCGTGAACATAAGAGTAGCTACTCCGATTGCGTTCGCATGTTTCGACGAGGACACGGTCTCGTGCTAGTATTCGCTTTGCAATTGGAGAGAGGAGCTTAGCACAAGCACCTTCAAACTCCCACCATGCATGTGGAGCTAGTTTTTGAGTATTAGGCTCCAAAGATGTCATGGAATGGTGGACCCCTTACTCAAACGCAAGAAATTCACTCACCACGCCTGCGTAAATCATCCGCGGGACATAATTTTTGTAAAACACGCTTGCAAGCTATTGTAAGATCGGGATCGTCGACTAACTCTTGGTCTTGTAGTAAATAAGGATTTAAAAGTGCGGCCCATGTGTAAATCCGTTGTCATGAACCGTTTCCGATGGTAAAACTCCTCTTTTGCGGTGGCCACCTCAAGTGGTTCCAATGAGATGGGCGGTGCGTGCAAAGTATGGACATGTCTCTCAAGATCACGCATGATATGCCATGCCTTGCCCGTACTAGGAGCCTTGCCGTCAAATTCTCTCAGAGCGTACACCACGGGGGCAACCATATCCCGTAGTCTTTTGCATTGCTTCCAAAACTCATCGCTCAACACCACCTTCTTGACCTTACGTGAGAATATAAGCTTATCTCTAGCAGATACCGTCTTCTTCGAGGCATAGGCTGTGAACATAGGGTCGACAACAACTTGCTCCAATGATTCCTTGACCTCCAACAAGCGATCTATCATTATGAATTGACTAGCAAATCTTGTTTTCCCAGGCATCAGTAGGCTGAATTTCGCCTCGTATTTACGAAACACAGCTAGGGGCATTTGTCGCCTCTTGATAAACTTGACCATTTTCTTCGCCATGACCAAAGTATTCGCCATCCAGCCTTTCCCCAATCCTCCAACAACAAGTCCATTGCATGTGTCGCACACCCTTGCATGAAAATGTGCGGATATTTCTCAAGGACTATTCTTGAGGCATTGAGCATTATAGAAGCATTGTCTGTGCATACTTGAACAATGTTCTCTGGTCCAACTTGTTCTATGTACTTCAACATGAGAGTTGACATGTACACCGCTGTTTTTTCTTCGCCAGTAGTATCGACAGCACCAAGAAAAAGCTCTCCAGCTTGAGTCACGAGCATCGCATTCACCAAAGGGCGACTAGTCACAGATGACCATCCATCCATAGTCAAAGTTCCTCCAAACTTCCGAAGGCTCTCAGAGAGTCTTTTATCTAGTTTCTTTTGTAACTCCGTCTTTACTTCTCCTAACAACCTTGTCCGAATGTCATGGTAGGATGGTGGAGCATAGGATTTTCGAAATCCCGCAGTCTTCATCACGGCAGCTTTGAACGCATCATTGCGGGCTACTGAGAATGGTATATTTGTTTCGTAAAAAAATTTCGCCCAGAGTTTATCCAACTCCCGCCTATCCGCTTCTGCAAAAGTAGCTTCAATTGAAGATTGCTTCGTTTGCTTCATAGATCCAAACATCGGGCGAATATCCCTAATTCCCCTCATAAGCATGGAAGAAGCAGAGGTTGACCCTACCAAAAGATTTGTTGAATTCATGGGGGTGCCTAGCGAGGACCCTACACAAGAGTCACTCCTAGGGGTTTCAGGAATGTCATGTTTTGAAGCACATGGAACGTCCGTGGATGGAGTGAGAGAACATTCACCGAGAAATAGTTCTAATTCTCCGTTATATGGAGGGAACTCCCCACCACATCTTAAAAATAACTGCCTAATTTCCCTAAACAGCTTTAGGCAAAGGGCAGAACTCGAATCCCTATGTCCAGGAATCTTCTCGTACCCATAATGACTCAAATTCCGACTCTTCTTCTTCGAAACAATTACATGACATAGTGAGCACTGTAGGAAGGACCCAGACGCTTTGCCTTCCTTCTCGATGTCTCTAAACTAAGGCTCATGTGGAGCAGGGCCCATTTTGATAAATAGGACGCCTCAAAGTCTTAAACAGTGGTGGGACCGTGACGGAGAAAAAAATGGCAAGAGTTCCTTACGGAAATCCTCACTTCCGAACTCAATACCTACCAAGCAATGTACACATAAAATGAATTATGCGGCTCAAAGCTCTTGGAAAGTGTTCAAAATTTGGAAGTGAAATGAGACTCAATGTCTCTTCTCTTATATACCATCCAACTCTGAATATGACCGTTGCAATTTGAAGTTGAAATGCTCCTAAACCGTTGGATGCTCAAAGGGGCCATCTGGCCATTGGCGGTCGCCGGATGCGAGGGCCGGTCGCCCGGGCCGACGGCCGGTCGCCCGGGCCGACGGCCGGTCGCCCTAGCCAGCCGACCGGTCGGTCGGGCCGACGGAGAGGTCGGGGACCGGTCGACGGGGTGGTTCGACCAATGAACGCACCCCATTGGTCATTTACCCTTAGTAAAACGACCAGAATCTCTAAGTCACGGACGGTCCCCGGACCCCTGCCGGACGTCCGACAGACGTCCGCTGGACGTCCGGACGTCCGGACGCTGTGACATCCCTGCACATAAACCATAAGTAAGTAAAGTAACATAACATTCTCACTTTCTCAGAGCCGCCGTGATTTTCTGATGAGGTGACAATCCCGTGAATCCACAAGCATCACTCTTCTGCACGAAGTACTCATCTCTAGCACAAATTCTATGCATAATCGAGAGAAACAACGACCTCCGCATACGATACCTTCGTCGAAACAAGTGTGGTCCATAAACTAGATCCTCTATGAAATAATCAGACATTATCTGTGCGTGCATCTCATGCCGGTACCTCTCAATATTGGGCGCTTTCCCGGGCGGTGATCCTCGCACACCACGAGGAACGAAGGAACTGGTGCACGCAAGCCTAATTCCACTCAATTGATCATGAAACCATCCTCCTCATCATTCTCCGAATACAGTGACCTCGAGGCAAGAAGGTGTTGATGCCATTTATTGGCTATTGGAGAAGTGAGCAACTAAATGAATGTGAGAAGCAAACAACAAATGGGCCAAAACGGCCATGTGCAACCTTCGCACTCTACTTAACAACTCCCAGTCTCACCCCAGCAGTAGCCTGGCGGGGCTTCTCAGTGCAGCAGATACCACGCCGCACAGGTCGTCCCTCCTTGACAATCTCACTGTCCTAGCAGCTGTCAATGTGCCACCTCACTTCCGAGCTTGACTTTAGCCCAAACGTTGGGGAACTGTAGATGAAGCGAGCCGCGCATAATTCAAGAAGCCCTCAAAACCCTGGATAGCGTGTTGAAGCAGTTGCACGAGGGTATGGATGCTCTTAGGCAGTACACAATAATCATAGGGCCGGTTTACACTATGGTAGAAAAGGCCACTGGTCATTCAATTTAATAAATCACATTTCAAGAGCCTTAGTTCAACCAATCACATTTGTGATTTCTCCTCCATTTATTCATTACTTGACTTCTCCATCGTAGGCTAGACAGACTCTCTGGTCATAATTATAATCATAAAATCTGATCGTATGGATAACATTTGGTAAGCTAACATCTAATAAACATCAATCGACACCTCATGTATAGCAGGATTTAATTGCCCAAGATGAACAGTTCATTTTAAGTGTAGGGGTTATGGGGACGTTAGAAACCCTGATTCATCTTCGAAACTTCAGGAGATATTGGAGGGTATTCACCATCTGCACCACAAGATTTACCCAATTTGCGAAAACTAATTCCTGACCACACAGCCACTCACATTCGAAAACTTTCAGTCTCTCTGGATCCCGCACCTTACAGACTGCCATTTACAAAACAGAGAACATTGTCAAATACTCTATCGCTGACAATATTCAGAACAGACGGCAGTCAAACAACCACTAAAACATTTACACACAAACAATTGATCTCGAATCAGACGAATACAATTAATCTAGAATCAGTCGGAAAGCTTGAGATGCTCAAAAGCATACTTTGAAAACCCGTTACCAATATATATTACACAACGGTCTGAAAGAGCTACAATATGTTACACCAAAAATGGTACCGACATCACCTCCTATCTACAAAATTTCCCTCTCAGGCCGTTTACAGCGAGTAGCACTTGCTGAAATCTACACAGCCGTGGCAGCTGGTGTTCCGTAGTTGGGGTTCTTCACAGCTCGGTGACCGGGTTCATTCACATATCCTTCGTGGGTGACCGACCCAGCGTGCGTGGCCAACAAGTACAGCAGCTCCGTCAACGACAAGATGATCATGAAAGCTTCCACGGTTTTCTGCATTGCAACAAACTCGTACATCAGCTATACAACCCAAAAATCCATCCTTAAACCTCGAAATGCATACTAGCAGAAGCAAGACGATTAAAAAATGGGATCACGGCTTACCAGGCGCTTGCTGCGGCCATATCGGGTGTGAATCTCCTTGCACGCCAGTCCCATGGCCAGCAGGGTCAGCAGCCACGCAACCAGCGACGTCGCAGCAGCAGCAGCCAGGCTCTCTGTGCGCCAGATGCGGATGTGGTGGGCACCGGCGAACACAGACGCTAGGCCGGCCATACAGGCGATGAGCACGATGGGGATGAAGATGGGTGTGACCACATTGCCGATAGGCAGGTCATCGTTCACGCCCTGGTTGGCGTCCAAGTTGCGGTTGAGAATGGAACCAGCCAGACAAGCCGCAATGAAGTAAAGACAGAAGTTGAGCACCATCAAGGGGGCTGTCAAGCCCTTGCCAATACCGAACGCCATCGCTGCTAAGCTCGCTGCGCACAGAACTGAGAGAATCTCGAAACACGTTGATGTCCGAGCACGAGGAACGCTGACTTTACACTGTCTACCGAGTTGAGCATGATTGTGAGCTTATATGGCTTTCCTGCAGTTGTTGTCACATGCCAAGTGTTGGAACCAGGACACGCGTCTGCAAACTACTCTCCAGTTATTTAACAAGACAGTAGCTGGCTTTCATATGACCTGGCAATTAAGCCCAAAATTGGGGTGAGTAGTTTATTTGGTATGCCCTTTTGACAGGTGTTTAAATGAAATTGAAGAATATAAGAATAGAAGTATGCCTTTTGGCAGCAAAACACCCAGGACAGCTCTGAGGCTGAATAAAGTGAATAGGCACTAAGAGCATGCCCGGCCTCGACACTAAGGGCGGGACAGTGGAGGACCTACGCCTCCCTGCCCGCCCACAAAACCCTGCCCGTATAAAATAATTGGGGGTAAATTTGCCCCCTAAATTTTTGTTGTTGATGTCACCAATGTCATCATGGGACACATCTGAGGGTAAATTGGGGTCGCAGATCCCATTTTTAAACTCAAAATCTGAAAAAAAATATTGTAGGGCCTCCAAAAATGCAAAAATCAGATTTATACGATTTTTTTCCGGGCAGCGAGTATGGGCTGGCAGCGGAGGCGTAAGTCCTCCACTGTCCCGCCCTTAGAGACGAGGCATGCCCGGCCCGCACTGTGGGCCGGAGAGTGGAGCCCCTCGACACTAAGGGCGGGACAGTGGAGGACCTACGCCTCCCTGCCCCTTCACAAAACCCTGCCCGCATAAAATAATTTGGGAGTAAATTTGCCCCCTAAATTTTTGTTGTTGATGTCACCATTGTCATCATGGGACACATCTCAGGGTAAATTGGGGTCGCAGATCCCATTTATAAACTCAAAATCTGAAAAAAAATATTGTAGGGCCTCCAAAAATGCAAAAATCAGATTAATAAGAATTTTTTCCGGGCAGCAAGTATGGGCGGGCAGTGGAGGCGTAAGTCCTCCACTGTCCCGCCCTTAGAGACGAGGAGTGGAGCCTTGTTTGAGTTGTAAAAAGTGGTTCATACAATGTCCTTGGAACACGGTCAGGAGCCCATACACTACCCCTCCTAAATTCAGTACACCTTAAATTTAGGCTATCTCGTGTCTTCATTCACATTTTAGCATCTCCATAAACCAATGGAAGAGTGTGATGTCGCATAGACATCATTGGCAGAGAATAGTTTCTATTATAACCATCTTGTCAGCAAATATGATTGGTGAGCGACCTTTTCCTCTGCCCTATTGCGTAGTCTACGGTAGGGTTGCAACGTCCGGTTAAGCGTTTCATGCATCCGAGCGACCCGGCTTGAAGCACACAGCCGGACATGCTCAAGCCATTGAGTTGTTACCAATTTGTTCAAAATTTTGCATGAGCTGCTAGATCCTTATGGATGTTTGTTGTTTATTACATAAATGACATTCACCACAAGCACAAGCTTTTCAATCGAAGATTTATTTTTATTTTTATTGTATGACACGAATAAAGGGAAACCTTTCCTCCACAAATGAAATACAATAACTTCTTTAGTCATATCCGGCAATCAAAGAATTTTGAATACAACTTTTTTGTACTTAGGCGGTACACAATAATGATGGGGGGATTAGACTATGGTGGAGGAGGCCACTCGTGATTTATTTAAATCATTCACATTGCAAGAGCCTTAATTTCAACCAATCACATTTGAGATTTCTCTTGGATTTATTGATCAATTGACTTCTCCATCGTAGTCTAAACGGACTCTGAAATCATAAATTAGATTTGTAAAATGAGATTAGAAAGAGGGCTGAAGTGGTGAGGTATATTCGTGAGTTAGTTCGTAGTCCTCTTGGTGATGTATGTTCCTTTGAAGTTTGGTCACCAGCTGACTTATTATATTTAGATTGCATGAACTTCAAACCTTTTGCAAGTTGGATTTTTTTCCATACTTTTTTTAAAAGTGTTTTCACGATGTAAAGTTCTTCCTACTTTAGGAGATATTCATGTTCAAAGTTTGAAAACACTATTTTAAATTTGCCCAAAATTGCCCAAACTGCATTATATGCTCATTTATACTCAAAATCTACCCAAAATTGCCTACATTTCACAAACTTCAAATTCACGAAAACTTGAGATTTTACTATTATTCAAGTTTTATTTTTCCCACATTCACAAATGGTAGTAAGGCTTAATCTCACCGTTTGGATTTCCAATCTAATTTTTTTTTCACATGCCATTTTTATTGTCAAAGACCAATTGGCAACCTTTGTAGTTCAATTTTAACATACCTTTATGTGTATAATCAAGCTTTTCTTTAGGTTCTATAGGTCCCATGAGATTAAAAATTGCATAGACACGTTTCTAACTTACCTAGGAACAAGGATGTAAAGAACTACAAGTCTACTTTACTACCAAAAATGGTTTCGTTGGCCCTTAAAAAACTAATTATACTTTCGACAATCTGGCATAAAAACTTTAATTTTCTTCAACATTAAACTTACGATCTCACAATTGGTAAGGAATTTGCATATGATTGAGATTTGATATACATACAGGTTAAGTACTAGATCTAGCAGATTCGCTGGCAGTTGTAGGCGCGATTGACTTTAGTGGTAAAACAATCCATGTATCAATGAATTGAGAGAAATAAAACCAATAGTTTAACGGTTCATTGCAAAAAAGTGTAATTGCATTAACTTACAAGATGTTACCATTTGTAGCACACGAAGTGCCACTTGCATCATAAGTGTCATCTACAATGAAGTGGTCCTTCAAAGTTCGGGCAAAAATACTGCATTTTAAAGAATCAAGATACAAAGGCACTTTTGAGGTTCTAGTACAAAAGAGTTGTTGATCAGTATTACAATCGTTCATTACGAACCATAACACTAAATATCACACGCCACCATAGTCTTACAACACCAATCTTCAAAACCATAACACCGTATGTGAGGGCATGCAAATTTTCTTGCAATTGAAATTTTTTATTGAAAGTGGTGACTTGATTAAGAGACAAGGGACATTAATTGCAATGATAGCCCAAAGTGAACACAAAATAGAGTTGCGAAATAGTGTAATGAGTAACTTTTGGTAAATTAATTTGCATGCAACATCACTCAACAACACTTGTAGCAGAAGTTAATTGCAGAACTTAATTGCCCAAGATTTACATTTCATGGTAAGGGTGGGGATTATGGAAAACTTGATTCATCTTCGAAACTTCAGAAGAAATTGAAGAATAGTTACCGTCTGAACCAAACGTTTTGCCAATTTCAGAAAACCAATTCCTGACCACACAGCCACTTCACATTCCAAAACTTACTCTCTGGAAACCGCACCTTACAGAGTACCGAATACAAAACAGAGTACCATATACAAAACAGAGGACAAATACTCTACTGCTGACAATATTCAAGACAGGGGATTTTCGTTAACAAGCAGGCGGCAGTCAAACAACCAATAAAACATTTGCACACAAAAACAATTAATCTAGAATCAGTCGGAAAGCTTGAGATGCTCAAAAGCATACTTTGGAAACCCGTTACCAATATATATTACACAACGGTCTGAAAGAGCTACAATATGTCACACCAAAAATGGTACCGACATCACCTCCTATCTACAAAATTTCCCTCTCAGACCGTTTACAGAGAGTAGCACTTGTTGGATTCTACACCGCCGTGGCAGCTGGTGTTCCGTAGTTGGGGTTCTTCACAGCTCGGTGACCGGGTTCATTCACATATCCTTCGTGGGTAACCGACCCAGCGTGCGTGGCCAACAAGTACAGCAGCTCCGTCAACGACAAGATGATCATGAATGCCTCCACAGTTTTCTGCATTCCCACAAACTCGTACATCAGCTATACAACCCCAAAAATCCATCCTTAAACCTCGAAATGCATACTAGCAGAAGCAAGACGATTAAAAAATGGGATCACGGCTTACCAGGCGCTTGCTGCGGCCATATCGGGTGTGAATCTCCTTGCACGCCAGTCCCATGGCCAGCAGGGTCAGCAGCCACGCAACCAGCGACGTCGCAGCAGCAGCAGCCAGGCTCTCTGTACGCCAGATGCGGATGTGGTGGGCGCCGGCGAACACTGATGCAAGGCCGGCCATGCAGGCGATGAGCACGATGGGGATGAAGATGGGTGTGACTACATTGCCGATGGGCAGGTCATCGTTCACGCCCTGGTTGGCGTCCAAGTTGCGGTTGAGAATGGAACCAGCCAGACAAGCCGCAATGAAGTAAAGACAGAAGTTGAGCACCATCAAGGGGGCTGTCAAGCCCTTGCCAATACCGAACGCCATCGCTGCTAAGCTCACAGACTGATCTCACAACTGAATGAAGATGGAGATAATCGGATGCCTGAGCAAAAGGGGTGCTGACTTTGCTTGAACTTGTTCGGCTGCGCGGATTTACGAGATTATATGGAAATCTTGCGGCTATTGTAAAATGCCAAGTGTCGCTGAAATTCCACGTGTCAGCACGGGAATGTGTCCGATCCCCTATTAGTTGTTTAAATGGATAGTAGCTGGCTGAAGTAATGAGATGGCATTCCATCCTAAAATTGGAAAATTCACGATTGGCCAGAAGGAACCCTCAGACTTGGTAGTTGAAGGAATCTTGTTGACTGTCTTTATTGACACCCAGCCGCTGATTATTAGGGTCCCTTTACACTATGGACCAAGAGCGATGACCAAGAAAATTAAAATCATTGTCATGTTCATGGCTCTTGGTTAAGAGCGGTACCATGAAAAATCAGAAATGAAGTTTTTAATGGCTTGGTCACTCTTGTAGTGTTAAAGTGGATTTGGACCGGTACTAGTTTAAGCTCGATTTTCTAATATGATATCCTCATCGTTCTCTCTTTTACAATCTGCTTCTTTCCTCTCCACTAGCCAATGAATGATTTTTGAGCCTCATGGTCTTCTTACTTGTAGTCGAGTCGAGGTAACTTACTATGATGGTTTGGTTGGTGTACCCAAAAAGGTTGTCCCATGAACAATTGCACTCTATGCTCGTGTGTCAAACATATCCATTTTTAAACTGTCATACAATAAGACTTCATTAGATGTGGTTTTAGTTGTCTATACTTATAATGTATCAAGAAAAAAAATTATAAATTAAAAAAAAAAAAATTGAAGTAATTTTATTTGATTTTTTAGTTGAAAAAGTAAGTCATGTCCCAATAACCTAAAATCCATAGAATCAAGCAAATGGAATATCAACCATTTTTATTTTAGTATAATTTTTGAATATGACCTACATCTTCTTGTATAGAATACAAAATAATTTATTTAATTATAAAAAAATTAATTCATTGTGCACTATAATGCCTGCAAATCCCCAAATTCAGCATTTTTTCTCTCATCTATGAATGAATCCAAAAAAAATAAAAAATCTAAGAGAAACTCTATAGGCATATATACTTTGATTTCATTGAGGTGCATGATATTTTATTTTCCACTGTTTTAGGGTCTTTTTACTTGATTAAAATGGACAAATTAGACAAACTTTGGAGGCTTTCAGTAAAAATAACCTAATTAGTATGTTCAAAAAGTGATACACCAAGCTTACCATTGCTAACTCAACTATAATCAAGGAGACCATGAAAACGTTATCCACTATGGAGAGTTTAGCATACTTTGAGGTCCTTAATGTTAAAGGTCATTTTCCTTTTTTTCAAGGTAGTGTTAAGCCAAATGGGACCAAGAGCACTTTACTCTCCAATGATTTTAGATGGCCATGGTCAATCTTTATGGTACATAGTGTAAAGCGACCCTTATATGTCATATCACAATTTGTATGTGCCTCATTGACATTTAAGGTAACTTGCTCCAAATTTAGCATCACGAATTCAAGATTGGTAAACACATGGGGAGTGGCCAAGGAAATCAATTTTAAAAATAGTATGTAAGAGATTGAATTGCTTTTATTTTTGAATTTTGAATTTAGCAAAAATTAGTTATGAATTTTGGAAGTGCGGAAGGTAGGTGTTCCCACCCTAAAAATGTGCAACTGGAGTAGTTTAAATATTGTAGTTGGAATTTATAGTGTACTTATTGTTGAGACGCTTGTATATTGCTAAAAGTTAAATACGAACCCCTTGGATAGTCCAGAATGTTGTAGTATAAATTTGTGATGCATCATTCACTATTGTAAATTATATTATTGCTATCATTGAAAAAGGATAATCCCTAATAGATTTGACCTTGGTGCATTAATGGTTGTGATTTTACTAAATATATTCTTGATAAATGTTTTCATTGAACTACCTTTGTCTCAAAGTGTAAGGTTGGTAGGTTGTCCTAAATCTATCCTTAAGTTAATAGGTTGGTAGGTTCTCTTGAATATATTCTAAAAATAGATTTGAGGCAACTACAAGAGTACAAACCTTATGATATGAGATAAAGGGTGTAAATATTTCAAGAACAAGAGGCGTTGTGCTCAGACCTTCAATTTTTATAGAGAAAAGTGCATCTAATAACTTGCCATGGAAGAAATGCAATTCAAATTTATCACATGTATTGATGTGGAGTTGATATGACTCTATTTTAAGGAACATGCCAAGCTATCTTATTCATTAGTAAAGTTTTCATAAGTAAATCCGAAGATTCAGGTTGTGAATATGGTTTCTGCTTTTTGGATAAGTTGGTATATCAGCAATGACAAAATTTGCAAATTTTATTTTAAACAACCATGATGCAAACTCTTAATGATGATCACGCATAATTAATAATCAATTACGCATTAAGAGATGTATATGATCAAAATTGAAGTATGTCAACCTTATTAGTCAATAGACATCTTTTTACATAGATAACATCAATCTAAGTCACAATTGCAAATAAAATAAAAATTATGAAAATTTATTGAAATTTATATGTTAGAGTTGAAAAGAAATAATACACAAGATGACTTCTTTAATATGAGGTATCCACCGCATCAGTCTATTGGGTCTTAGGTAGGCAAAAAGGAAACATTTTGTTTGGACCCAACACTTCAACAATGATAAACCTTCGAGTACTTATATTCATCCCCTAATGTCATAAGGCCTCAAAACTACCAAAAAGCTTAAAAATCCCTATTAATTCCAAGGTGCAGATTTTTAACTTTTCAAAAAAAATTGAGCATGTAACCATAGGATCTAGTAATTAATTTGTCAAGTTAGTATGCATGTACCAAATCTTAAATTAAAATGCCTCACCAATTGTGAGATCGTAACGTTCAAAATAGAAAAAGAGGTTATTGTTCTCTAGTTGTAGTAATGGGTTGTAAATGTTATGTAAGCCAAACAAATCAATTTTAAGAGTGAATTTGAGTTGACGATCTTCAAATTCTTGTTCCTATGTTAAAACTTCATCTGTACAATTTTTACCCTTGTTGGGCCTATGCCACCTATAAAATGCTTGAATTTTCAAATAGCGGTTTGTTGAAATTCAAATATAGAAGCATGTCTCTGACAATAAAAAAGGCATGCGACAAATTCTTGGATTGAATATCTGAGGGATGAGATCATGCCTTAGTACCACTCCTACATGTTCAAAAAAGGAAATTAAAAAAAATTTAAAAATAAACAAACTTGGAATTATTTTTTTTTGAATTCCTATTAAATTTTTGAAGTTTCTACAATCTAATTAAAGTTGGGCAGATTTTTAATAAAATGAATGAGCATATACCACAAATTAGGCAGTTTTGGGCAGATTTTTAATAAAATGAATGAGCATATACCACAAATTAGGCAGTTTTGGGCACATTTCAAATTTATAGTGTTTTCAAACTTTGACACTAAATATCTTCTTAAGTATAAGGGATTTTAAAGCTTGTAATGAGTTTTTGAAAAGGTGTGGAAAAACCCTACAATCTGCAGAAAGATTCAACTTCAAAAATCTATATTCAGTAACTAAGAGCTTGGCTACAATGGAATCGACCACAATATGGCTCTTATCAACATTAGGGGTTATTACATAAGTACATTGCACAACAAGAATCAATGAATAATTCCTATTATTCAATAAGTTGGAAGATATGATCTTGTCAAACACATAAACAAGATAAACCTCAATATATTAATGGATTCATAAAAAAATAAAAAATAAAAAATAAAAAATCAAACTCATGAAGAAACTAGAAATATTTGTTGAACAATATACATATAAAGGAAAGGAAATTCTATGAAACATTAGCATCAAGCACCAAGATTTTTATTTACACTATCGAACATTTGGACATGAAGAAAAATAGATAAGATAATAATGAATAAATAGGAATCTAGTGAAGTATAGAATTGTAAAAGATTTACTGTACTCAAAATTATATTTATCAAAGTACAACATTTAACAGTTGTCAAGAATTTCAAAGTGCTTCCACAATTGGTGATATGATGATGTATTTAAAAAAGAAACTGTAAATTTCTTTCATATTAGAAAGAAGGTTTTAAAGAATGACAAAATAATATTTGAACAAGTTTACAATCGCTCTAGCAGTATCTTTGATGTTACACAATTAGGTCAACATCCATGAAGATTGAAAAATTTAAATCAGTGTTATACCTTGTGCGAAGGATACTATTATGCCAACATAGTACCCAACTGTAGTTATCATACAAACCTTCTCTTCCAGCATTTGTCTCTCTAGGTGCAATAAAGAATAATGAGCAGGAGTGTCAAGAATACTATCTATTGTAACAAAAAGAAAAATTATATTCTACTGTAACCACTTAACTCTTATTTACACAAAAATTGAAGATATGCAAAAGCTCGTCATTCAAACATCATCGATAACCAAGAAAATAATATACCTCCGAAACCACCGATATTTTATTTCTTTGCTCAAAAAAAGAAAAACTGGATGATACAATATGATACATCAGAGCAAATGATACCGACACAGCAAAATATCTACAAATGATCCCACTCAGATCTGACTCGCTCTACAACTAAGCCGCATCTCCATCGGAGCACTCTACACCGCCGTGGCAGCTGGTGTTCCGTAGTTGGGGTTCTTCACAGCTCGATGACCGGGTTCATTGGCATATCCTTCGTTGGTCACCGACCCAGCGTGGGTAGCCAACAAGTAGAGCAGCTCCGTCAACGACAAGATAATCATGAATGCCTCAACGGTTTTCTGCATTCCCACAAACACACTAGATCAGCTTACTACCCCAAAAACTCCATACTAACTCTCAAACCTCAAAATGCTTACTAACAGAAGCAAGACGATTAGAAAGTGGGGTCATGGCTTACCAGGCGCTTGCTGCGGCCATATCGGGTGTGAATCTCCTTGCACGCCAGTCCCATGGCCAGCAGGGTCAGCAGCCACGCAATCAGCGACGTCGCAGCAGCAGCAGCTAGGCTCTCAGTGCGCCAGATGCGGGCGTGGTGGGCACCGGCGAACACTGACGCCAGGCCGGCCATACAGGCGATGAGCACGATGGGGATGAAGATGGGTGTGACCACATTGCCGATAGGCAGGTCATCGTTCACGCCCTGGTTGGCGTCCAAGTTGCGGTTGAGAATGGAACCAGCCAGACAAGCCGCAATAAAATACAAACAGAAGTTAAGCACCATCAACGGGATGAGCATGCCCCTGCTGATACCGAACGCCATCGCTGCTAGCTAAGCTTACAACTCCCACGATTAGATGAGGCTTGATGCAAACTGTATGCTTGCTGGAATGCTACTATGCCGCTCAGTACTGCTGACAAGTTATATGTGAAATGCCTGCAACGTGTCGAGCATCATTGGAGGGACAAGTGGAAGACTCTGAGCGTGTTTGAGTAAGGCGAGCACAGTGATGCGATTGTGCTGGCTCGCGAAGACGCGTCCATGTGGTAGTGGCTACTGTTGGGGTGTCGATCCTTTTCGAGGCGCTAATAATGGCGCACGGTGCCATGTGTCGGTAGTCTGCTGGTGCCTTGGTGGTTAGTGCAGTTCTTTCGGGAAAAAGTGTGAATGGCTTTTCTTGGGCAGCCCGCTTTTCGTGGATGCTTACCCGTCAGCCGTCAATTGAAACATTCGCAAGAATGTGAGCAGGAGAGGTTTATATTGTCGTAGTCACTAAATTATTTTTTCAATCGATCATTTTATAGTTGTTGCTCATCCTTTGCTACACTAAATAGGTAGATTAGTGTTAGATACACTAATTTACATAAAGATGTTGTAAGTTTTTACTCCTGGTCAATATTTTTACCCTCCGTATCGGCCAATATGGGGATCCTTTCAAAGTACAAGAATCAAATGATGCTCTTGGTAAATTTTTTTCTCAAAAGTAAAAACTTATAGTTTTTTCAAATCTTATAAAAATATAACACTAATCTACCTATTTAGTGTAGAGGTTGTGCGAAACCAACAAAATACTGCTTCTGGATTTTGAGAACATCAAGTTATATTTTCATAAAAAAAGATGAAATAACTCTGAATTTGCACCAAAACTCTATACTGGGTGATATGTCTAAAACAAACACCTCAGAAAAATGCCCTTCAAGGGCCTTTCCATGCAGAAAAACTTCATGGGTGATTCACGTGGTCAAAGAGCTCATCAGTTGAAGTCTATATTGAAAGACTTTGATTGGGTTGGAGTTAAGTGAAATTCTTGTATTTTGTGTATGACTACAAAGCTATGGTTAAGAAAAATTCTATCGTTTCAATATTTTTGACAATTGTTGTACTTCTCATGTACTTGTGTTTTCATGTGATCAACTAGAGCTCACCACACTTTGCGTGAATGATATGGAATACGGCCCCAAAACATCCTTATGCCTAAGAAAACAACTAATATGTGAACTTTGGGTGACTATTTCTCAAGATCCATGCTGGAAAATTCCACATAAATTACACAAGCAAACTACTATCAAAATGAGGCCACTTAAAATTCTCAAAAAAGAGTCTGCCAAAACTCCAATTGATTTATGAAGGACTAATTGGAGGTGGTTTGGGCCTTTGCTAACCCCAAGACATTCAGAAGTTGGACAAAGTTATTTTGAGCGCAAGCTCTGACGCTAAAACCAACATAGTGTAAAGCCCATCAAACAATTCTTGACACACCGCTGGAATAGCTGTGTTGTTACTCTCGTCTAATTATTAGGTCATGCCTGATATTTCTGGATTCATTCAACTCAAGTGGTGCTGTAGATACACCCAAACTCAAACAGTTGTACTGCATATATCCCGCATTTGTACCATGACACTGTAGTTGCTTTCTAAGGTAGGGTGGATGCTCTAGAGGGACCAGCCTTGACCTAGTCGATGGGTTTGCACGGGTTTGCATATCCATACAAGGGTACTGCTTACAAGCGTTTGAAAGTACAAGCTGAGCAAGTGATGGTGTTAGTATATACCATAAAACAAAAAAATCATAACAAAATTAGGAAGCCTTGACTGTAAATTGATTCACACATCAGAAAAATTCTGCATCAGAACTTCATTGAAGCTGATCTCCACAATCATGTATTAATCTGATGCATATAAAATTACAGGCTTAGTAACGACGATATTTGGGTTTCCAAGGCTAGTGCGGTCCCCAAGACGGAGTGAAAAGCTCCAGCAGTGCCGTTCCTAACGAAATGCCCCACGTTTCATCATGCGACACCACCAAACCATCATCTCCCAATGTATACCGTGTGGATCCTGTAACAAACAGAAAGTGCGTAAATAATCTTCATGCGTAACGCTTATTCAGGTTGCAGAATTGAAATGAAATTGAGAACCGGTGATGATGGGGGTTACTATTACCTTCATACGGCATGATATGTGGTTTCCATGGAAATTTCAAGTACCTGCAAACATCACAGGATGGAGCTCCTGTAAGAATATCGAATTATATGTATCAGAGCCAACTCCTAAATATGTAGAAACAATTATCTCCTGTTGCTACAATTAGTTTGTTTACCTGGCATAGATAATAAAGTCTGTCTATCAGACGAGGACTGTATGAATCTAAGTAGGAAGAAATATTCTTGCAATGAATGAGCTGAGCTAGATGTGACACTTGCCATTAACCATGTGTTCAAACTCACAACATGACTTACATTGCAAAGTGCTCTATAAAAGAATAACCTCAACCTCCAAATATTATATCTTCTTCAGTGTTATGTTTCCTATGTTATCCTTTTCAACACATCCAAGGTTCATCACGGAGATGTACCATTGAATTGTACCTTGTGAACTGTACATGAACATATACAAATGCAAAAAGCATACCCGCCAAGTCGCCAATTCACTTCGATAGTGCGAGGCCCCGTGACATCTATGGATAGCAACTCCTGTTGAGAGAGTTCGGGATCAAACAACAGCTTTACAGCTGCGACATACTTGTTCACTCCAGTCACAACCGTTGTCGGATCCGTAAACCTACACAAATCGCCAATGAGTGGGTGTAACACAAATAAAGACAACAGATCCAACGAAAGAACTACAATGAGGTGACGAAACTCCACGTACTTGCAATTGTCATTGTAAATGCTGGGAGTCAAATTTCCTGTCACATAGTATTGCCCTTCTCTGATGTCGTTCTCAATGATAGACTGCAGTAACAACATTGTACTGAGTCTGAATTAGCTGCAAAGTTTGAACACTCAACATGTTTCCATTAGAGACAATCAGTAAATTAGGTAGGTACAAAATTGAACAGATATAAGTCACTCAAATTTTAGCTCATAATGAAACTGACAGGATATGAGTGCGATGTTAGTTGCCAGAAATCAACATCGAACTTGCTGAATCTCATATTCGAGTACACAGAATCTAGTGAAAACAAAATCGATAAAATTCGTGGCTTGAAACCTCTGAAGTTCCATTTCTACTCCAGACCATAGAGTGGCATCCTAATGAGAATGGGAGGTAAAAATGGGAAGGTGAAGATTGAACCTTCACTTGCTCAACACTCAGATTCCTCTGCTTATCCTCCGTAATTGCACCCGCTCGGAAAGGTGTGAAGGTGCTGATTCCAGCAAGAATAATAGCAGCTCGTCTGGAAACCTGAGGTGATGCCTCCGAAACCCTAACCTCACACCTTACCACCGGAGCTCGTGTATATTTCGAGCCTCTTGACCTAAAATCACCAGTAGAAGGAATGGAGCCGGCAACTGTTGTTAGGCTCAACATCATGAAACACGCTCAATTGATAGAATGTAACAGCAGATTCATGACCCCGATATCCTGCGCATCCAACAAAGCTTCAAATTAACCCTCAAACGCCCATAGGGTCTGAAACGGGCAGCCCAAAATTGGATAACACCATCTTTTGGACTTGGGCATCATTAATGAACCAACCAATGATGAGCTTGCAACCTCCTACAAGGTTATGTACAACTCCAACCTACCTTGTACAATCCTTTCAAAGTACAAAATCACTCATACAAATTGTGATTTGAATTGTAAAACTTCACTTTTTGAATGCATTATAAAAAGGTGACCAATTTGACATCAAAATATAAGTGAAATGTTGAATACAGTGAGAGCTACAAAGAAGATTACGTTGGAATCAAGCCCGTCGGGCTTACTTGGGCGTTGAAGGGTTAAGAATCAAAACACCAACATCGATCCTCAAACTACAATTTGAGGAGAAGAAATTCATAACGCCATAGTACAAGTTCCGAGGCGGCATGATTCAACACTCCCCCTTGACTGAGGAACGCCTTGTTAAAATCTTCGCCTCAAAAACTCCGCCTCAAGTAAAAACCTTGTGGGAAAAGCTTGAGAGCGGAAAAGAGTGCGAACTCTACACAAGGTCTTGAAGTGAGCGGATACTTACACCACATACTAGCTCCCTGTGATTACAAGAAGGAAGCGCCTTAGACAACATATCGGCAATGTTGCGAGCACGGTCGATTTTCTATCACTTCGACTTCGTTGGTCTCCACAAGGTACTACATAAAGCTGAAGAGAGTTGGAATAAAGTGCTTCACCCGGTCTGCTTTGATGAATCTTGCAGAGACTTGGGTAAGAGCTGTAGCGTTGTCCTCTAAATCACCGCCGCCTTGGGCCTTGAACTTGTGTTGGATTGCTCGGAAAACACGCTCATGATGGTGCGACTCCAAAGCGCCTCACGAGCATCTCATGAAGTGCAATCGGCTTTGCATGATTCATCGAGGTGGCTGTCACATTGTGCTTTATGGACTTCCAACAATTAGGAGCCCCATTCTTAAGGAAGATATAACCAAACTGAGACTTAACGTTCATCTCATGCGTTATGAATCGAAAATCCGCATACTCGGTAATCTTGGGATTTGCCTTCTTTGTGTAATGAAGCCCCAAGTCCTTTGTTCCTCTAAGATACCATAGAAGGTGCTTTACTCCTTGCCAGTGCCAATAACTGGGCTTAATCCTTGTCTAGAAAGGAATGCGGCGTTTTGTACAGTTCGTGCTTGACATGCCTTTGTTCTCATTTGGTTGTGTGAATGATAATTATGTTTGTGCCTTGGTACTTGAGGAATTTTGCGCCAGATCCTTTCAGATTGATGTATATGATTGGGTTAGGTTCAGAGGGACATCGAAGAAGTGTAGAGAGGGGTTTGCGCTGGGTTTTTTTCTCAACATGGGTTATTTGTTGAAGATGATTTTGGATGAAAGAATGTTGTCCATAGTTCAATATCAGATCTCAAATTCATTCATCGGACTCATCAGAGACTATGTGTCCTCTTTGAGGTTCTAGGATTAAACAGTGTTGATACGATCTTGTTCTTTTATCTTGGTACGGGGGATTGGAGATGACCTAAGAAATGGATTCTTACATGACTGTAGTATTTGATTGTATACTCGATTCTTGCAATATTAACCCCTAAAGGTTCTTGATGCAAAATTGTAAAAATAGACATTCCCTTACTTCAGGCCTAAAAAATCTCAATCTAAGAATTATTTGGAAGATCCAACCGTAGGATCTTGAAGTTAACTTAACCTTCCACTCACTTGCCAAAATTGAACCGTTGATTCTTCTTCATTCGTGAGATTATAATGGTCAAAGCTGGCTGAATTTGGAACTCCAAAAAGCAGTTTTCGCTTTCCAGGACCTTCAGGGGTTAATCTTTTTCGAATGTAGACATCAAAATTTTGGATTGTAGACATTAAAATATTAGACTCTCGCTAGAGCCATTAAAATACACTCCAACCATCAAATACACAACTTTGTAGATACATTTTCTAAAGACGCTTTAAGTGTCACTGCATAAGTAGTAATCTATTGCAGTTGGAGTCATTTGAAGTCGGAGTGGGCTTAAACTCCCAAGCCTAATTTACAAAGTAGGATGTGGATTAGGTCTTAAAACATAAAGTCCATAGGCCGACTTGGAGAGTCCAAAGTGGAAGTCTTATTCTAAGCTAAGCCTTTTCGAAGAGCTTCAGGTATGCATACGATATATTGATATCTATTCACGACATTTGGCATGTGTTCAAAAGAACAAGGGATAATTCTACATAAGAACCTATTGTAAACATTTTCAAAAACTCAAAAAATTGCACATCATATATAGGTAGTTTTGGGCCACCCAACTCTACGGGTAAAAATCATCACAATAGAAAATATGATTTTTGTGCATAGACACACAAGCCCCACATTACTTTACACTAGAAAAGGTAAACTTTTTCATTGCAACGATGAAAAGTAGATGAGGAAGACGACGAAACAGAAGAGTTTCTAACCTCCGAAGCCAAAGCACGCAAGCAAGCTGCTGCATTCATTACGGGAGCTGGTGGAGCTTCAGACCAAACGGATACGATATTCAGCCAGCCTTCAATTTGTCTTCGTCACCTTCATCATCTTCACCAACAATCGAGCCTCGATTGTTCCGTGCAGCAGCAGAAGTACCAAGTTGCCATCGCACTTGTGGTGAATGACTGGCTAATCATGGCACTTCTACATAGCTTTCTCCGCTTCTCTTTCGCAATTGCGCATTGAGTTAGGGTTGCGCAAAAGTGCAATTAGAGGTGCAGGAATCCATTCAATATCGATCTGAAGCTCTGAAGCTAGAATGCTGGCGTGCGGAAGGATGGTTGCGGCGACGCGTTTGCCGGCGTTCGCAGGAGGAGCGTTGAGGTCTCACAGGGCCGTGGCTAGGGTTGTTCCTCCCTCCAGAGCATGTGTTTTGCAGCGGGGCCGATTTGCGACTCTGAGTATTCGGAATGAGGTGGCGCAATTTGAAGGTGCTGATGCAGGGACCGAGGGTCTGGTGTCTACCGTAGGCACGCCTGCTCCCGCTCCTCTCGCGTTCCTGGCGGACAAGCAGCTCAATGTGATCTCGTTCACTGCTCTTGTGGTACGTCCCAACCACTTGAATCCTATTCGTTGATTTGATTGTTGCAAGATTCTGACATTCGTGTGCACAGACTGCGGGACTTACGGCCATCTTAGTTGCTGCGGCCATCCCAAGTCTATTGGTAAGCCTCTAGTCCTGTCACTGATTTCTTTTATGCATCCTTGTTCGCAAACACATTGTATTTCCATTTAGTGTTGTTCGATCGTTGGATATAAGCCTCTGCCTGGTCTCTTAATGGTTTCCTTGTAGATAAGAGTTCTGCCTCACGCTTTGGTCTTGGAATGTGGTGCCAGGCAATCAAGAAGGCAGCTGAAGCAATTGAGAAGCTGGCAGAAACAGCTCGAGAGGAGCTGCCTGGCACAATGGCAGCTATCAGATTGTCTGGCATGGAGATCAGTGACCTCACAATGGAGCTCAACGACTTAGGGTGCGTAAACGTCAGGAGCTTTCCAGATTGCTTAGGCAATGTAGTCTATAGTACAGACGGTTATTGCTTCAAGAGGCAGCCGGATCAATTATGTTCTTTTTTCTGATGTTTCAGGCAAGAAATTTCCAAGGGAGTTCGAAGTTCAGCTCGTGTGCTGTCATCTGCCGAGACTAATATGCGACAAGTAGGTGGTATTGCTTCCAATGGTGAGTACTTTTCAATTTCGATGGTAATCTCTTGTAAGGCATTTCTCTCCATAACTTGACATCCTCTGCATGGACATCCACAAACTTTAAAAGAGTTGCTCAGTGTGGCAGGAGCAGGCAGTCGAACCAGTTCAAGCAATGCAGCCTCTGGTGGCCAAAACCGCAAGACAAATGCGTGACAGTCTGGTCCAAACTCGGACACTTGTTCGGAACTTGCAAGTTCTGTCTCGTGTCTCTGGCTGGATCGGCTCTCTCCAAGCTCGCACTCCCATCCTCATCCTTAATTCTGATAAGAAAAAGAGCAAGTCTTGAAGACATGGATGCACCTGACCACCGAATCCTCGATGCTTGCTAGAATACTATGATCAGGGAGTGCTGCTGCTCGAAAATTGCAGGTGAATCATGGGCTTCAGTGATAAAATTATCTGCCTGTTTCTCTTCATGTTGCACTCTAATCAAAGAGTGCAGATTGTGACATACTTACTGACTGTGACGAGCAGTTTGAATCATAGATTATATTTTGACTGCGACAATTGTAACTTAATATATATTGGAATATTTTGATGATCGTGATTTCAGTAAGCCTCAAATCTACTCGTCTTATTGTTATTTGTGAGGTCCATGACGGCTTAAAGTCAAGGAATGAGGACGGGTATCTGGTTAAATATGACATAATTGGGTTTCTGAAGATTTAAAACTACAAGAAAGTGCCTTAACGTGAAAGCATGAATGCAGTGAAGTGGAGAACCTTGGGGTAAACCGCATTAGAATCTGGAATATTTTCCTTTCGTTTGTATCTGAAAGAACATGTATCATGTTCCTGTGTTTTAACATGAGAGAAGCACCTATCCTGGAACACTTCAGAAATTAAGGAACTCACACATGAACATATCGAGAAATTAAAATTTAGTTACAAAAGCAATCAAAAAACAAAGTGAATGTGAGTGGAATCATAACTATCTCCTACCATACAAATATTTCATGAATCTCTAAATTTGCAAGCCTAAACACTTAATTTTGTACACAACTTTCTTCTAGACTATGACTAAGTGCACAGTAACAAGTCACTTTTAAAAAAAAAAATTTATGGCAAACACTTGATTGCCTTGTGTACTAGGATTTATATGAAATGAATAAATTATCGTTTGTTCAATAATAGGTGGAGGTTCAATTACAAGTAGGTCCATTTACAGAAAGAACCTTAAATTTACTTTAGTTAGAGTTGAAATGGTTGAGTGTGATCGGTTGCATTCATCAAGTTGGTTGCACAACTATTTCTTATGGGACAATAGGCCCAAGTCTAATCTTGTAATGATAAGTGTACGCACCACAAGCTTGGTGTGATCGTTGAAACTCATGGCTATAAATAAGGTGATTGTAGGTTTTGATTCAAAAATATATCTGTAAGGCTTTTACACATGGGAGGGAAGAGCATGAGTGGACGTGTTGAGGACCTTGATGTGATGATGCAAATCCATGGTTGTAACTAAGGTGATTGTATGTTAAGTCATGTGTGTTGTAACTCAAATTTAAATCGTTGAGTGTGATTGCTTGCCTCAAACAAGATATTTGTATGGATATTACTTACGAGAGGAGGAGAGACTTAAGTCTAATCTTACAAAAATAATTATGCATCAACTCCTTGGTGTGATCGTTGGAAACCATGGCTATTAATGAGGTGATTGTAGGTTTGGGTTACAATTTGTAATTCTGAGGCTATTTGCATAGGAGGAAAGAGCCACGGCTAATAATTTAATCATTGTAAGATCTTGAATCTTACTACTTGCACTAATTTCAAGTAGAATTTCAACGGTTGGATCTTTACCAACTATAAGATCGTAAAGTTCAAAGTTGACTGAAAAGTTTTTTTTAAGCTATGCTTGAAAGACATAGTCTAAATGGTGCAAAGCAAGACTTGATGATTGTTACTCCAATCATTTTGCTCATATTTTTTTCAATGTAGGTAATCAAGTAGGGTATGTTCATGCAAAATTTTAGAGACTCATTCCGCTTTTTTGACCTTCATGCAAATTATCTCTAAAAGAAGGTTTAGAAACAACAATATAGTAAAACATTCATGTCATTGAATATAATTGATTTTGGAAATAATTGAATGGCGAGTAGGTGCCTTTATGAGTTTGTGAGTTTTGAGAATTTTTTTTTTGAAAGTATAAAATCTTTAATTTTGACAAATTTTGTAAGAGATAATTTGGAAATTACTAGAAATTGTGAAGATTGTTTTGTAACTTCTAGAGGCTAACCACTATGAAATTCACAAACTTTTTGAGTTAGGTCACCTTAGAACTTCAATAATGGTTTTTTATGAAAAAAAATTCAAAAAAAGTCTAAATTTAAAGTGCCCTATTTAGACTGGAAACCTAATATTTCTAAATGAAGGTTTTAATATTCATACTGAGGGTACAATGACTACGTGGCGACATGATTGTATCGCATATTGGATAAATATAGTTAATATATTCATTTTATTACATGAATATATTATTTCATATGTTTTCAATTATTTTTCTAATATACATTTTTTCATGTCGTATATATTTATCTGAGTATGGTTGAATGGGATTATTGTAAATTATACATCTTTTATAAAATAGCATATACATAATGTGAATAATTAGATTTTTAAGAGGCTATGCATTCCTTACAACTATATTTCATTATACCAATATGTTTTTACATTATCATTATATTTGAGTTGTTATAACAAGCACAAACCGCACTAGGCCATAAGCGGTTTTCCTCAATACGGTGTTATCGGAATCTGGCTTTGCAATCCTACCACATACACTTTGCGGTATAAGGAGCACCTAGTAAAAATCTTAGACTAAAATATTATTGTCTACCCCTTCATCAAGGCTACCAGAGATCCCAAAAAGCACAATTTGCTTTCTTGTCCATTTAGAGGTTAGTGTACTACGACCTTGATGTGGTGATTCAAACAAGAAACAACCGTGGAGGCCATATTTGCTTACATGTGTTTTTACCTTGGCTTCAAATAAAAATAAAATCAACGTCTAGTCCCAAGGCCCTTTTTTATCCAATCGTTGAGGTTTGTGAAGAGAGAAGTGGAGAAGTACCATTGTGATCGGATTGGTAGAGGACATTGCAATTGGACTCCATATAAGTATGTTAAAATTTTCAAAAATAAAAATAAATAACAATTATTCTAAGAACTTGCTAGTTTTATTTTAAACTCAGCACTATAGTTGGAAACGCACCAATTATTAACATCAACTACAAATATGAATGGTCAATTTGTACTTTTGCATTCTTTTGTAAGGTAGTATATGAATGGTGAGTTTGTGCTTTTGCAGAATATATGCACTCTTTTGCATGGTAGTAGTTGGTCCAAATTTGGACAATTACAAACTTTGGTGCTTGCCACTATGGTTAACCTAATTATCATAGGACCTTATTGTAGAAGTATCTTCAACCCACAACCCACATTCAGGTGACATATTCATTGTCTCTTGAGCAACAATGAGTAATAGAACAGAGCCTTTCTCCCCAACCCCTACTCAGTTGGTGATCAGTACACAAAATGTATTACTTCCTTCCGTATGCATCACCTCCCTCTCGAGAAAATCTTCCCCCATTCACACTGTTAAACCATGATGAAATTCCAACTTTTGAAATGAAAACTAATTCCTACCTTCGCAAATTGTAGTGCCAGAAAACAAATTATAACGTAGTGCGTGAAATGTGCTATCTATTTATGCTTCAAAAAATAAGCAGAAAAGAATAGTCTACTTTCAGTTGTTTCATGCCCAAGTGCTCGACTCATCCCATATGTTAATCTCCTGAAGCAGTCATCTACAATGGAGAGAAAGTGGGCGAGGAATGCTGGCTTAAAATACAGTGGAAGAAGCTCAATCAGCAAAGCGTAGTATGATACAATCAACACAGCCAGGGCTCCAGCTTTCAGGAGCATCCTTTCAGTCAGTCGAAGGGAAGGCATCCTTAACAGCAGAGGCAGCAGTTAAGTAGTTGAGAGTGTTACGAAGCGTCTCCTTCTCACGCTTCAAGCGAACAGCAGTGTCCTCAAGCTCCAACAATGCCTGCTGCTCAGCAGGGGCGCCTTCAAAAGTGCTGCCAACCCAGAAGGAGAATGGGGTGGGGAACAAGGACTTGCGAAGGTCTTCTGGCACATCTTTGTCCGGTTTGCCGCTCACGCGGTTGGAGAGACGGATGACATCCTTCATGTATGCCTCCACTTCTGAAGCTAGCACTTCTACGTCCTCTGGCTCCTCTGATGGCCGATCCTCCAGCCACTCCACCTCTGCCACCAAGTAAGGCTTCGTGCGTACCATGTTGATAACTCGGAATCGCTCCTGGCCTTTGCAGATCATGAAGAAGCGGTCGTCCACTAGACGCTCGTGCTTCACTATCTCCCCCACGCATCCCACCGCTGACACTCCCACCCCTTTGTCCGTGAATACCACTCCGAATCTTAAATCTGTTTGCAGCAGTGTGTGCATCATTATACGGTACCGGAACTCGAAGATCTGCAGTGGAAGTATTGCACCTGAAGAGCGAGAACACAATCAGATATTTCACGCTGACCTGGATTTCAAAGTTGCTGAAATTGTGTTTAATCCATAATCAGGTGGACAAAAAAAAACTGCTGCAGAAGACGGGCTTCGAGAGTTAAGAAATCCGGACAATGTTCTTGTGAATGAAGTACAATAACGTCGTCCGCCACTGCATGGTCTTCAAAAGAATGTGAGGACTTGCTCATCAACAGTACCCTTTAAGAGCGAGATCTGATCAAAGTTTTAACGGTGATTGGACATTATAGCGAAAGAATGGAGGAGGGCTGTACCTGGGAATAGTACAAGTGGAAGGGGGAAGATTGGCAGTTCGATAGGTTTCTCAGTCTGAATCTCTTCTGCAGCTCCGGAACACCTCACTGCCAGACTCCGTCCCCGCCTTGCAGGTCTTTGTAACGATAGGGAGATTAGGGAGATTCTCAGACTTCGATGTGAACTAGCTGATGCCAATGAACATACTTCTAACTGTCTTCTACTACTATGGAGCCCAATGCAAAGTGACGAAGAGGTAGTAGGTGAAGTACTAGCGCTGTGAAGAACAGCTGTGTGATGTGAGAGCTGCGTCATCGACACCATGGTGCACATCGAGACCTGCATCCAAGCATACCGGCAATAGCGTCAACATTTACACAAGCAACTTCCGACCTAAAAGATTTTCAAACCTCTAACCACCAAGAATCTGCTTCAGGAGGAACATAATACTGCCTCTAAGACTTAAAAAAACATGCGAGCTACAGAGTCTGCAAGAATACTGCCATCACTGCGAGGCTTCCGATCCACAATGCAGTGACAATAACGGAAACCTAAATTTCGTAACACACGCTTCCTATAAAACGTAGCACCGACACAAATTGCACGCTCGTTCTGTTGCAACACCGCAACCAAATCACAACCTCATCAAAGTGGACCTAAAATTCTCTCGTATATCCGGCGCCCTAGCGAAATGTAACCCAGACCTATATCAAATGTAGACAGCTAGCTACAACGACAGGAAGTACTCTGCTATACCAGAACTGATTCCAAATTTCACATAGCGGATATTCCAGGTGCAATTTGAGAATATTACCATGGCGAGCAATAAATTGGCACGCGACTAAACCCTGAACTCTCTCTCACACCAATGTAGACTCCCGCGGCCTCGTTCTTCAATCGCCCAATTGCACCGCTGACTGCAGTATCCAGGAGCTTCAAAAGCGCACACTCTCTGAAACTGAAATGGAACGGGGCTCCCTGCTCTCCACAGAAGGCTTGTTGCTTACTGACGGAGCGAATGCACCGACGCACGGAGCTGCAGCAGACGAGAATCCGGAATGGCTGAATGGAGATGAAGAAGCGTCAATACGAGAAGGAGGAGCGATCAAAGAGTAGTAATTGAGAGCTGGCTGTGATGCTCAAGCATTGTTCGTCGACGACATCGGGCAGTCCTTTCTCTCGTCGCCTTGCTTGTAGCCTCGCCTTTCCTCGCCTCTCTGTCTCTCTCTCTCCTGCTAGCTCGTGTCTTCTCTTCGTTCTCAGGATAACAAGCAAAAAGTGCCTATAGCATCGCCCCCTTCGTGTAGAGTTTTCTCGGTGGACGCTTTTAAAGCGGGCGATCTTATGCATGTCTACTTTTCGCATAAAAATATACATCTAAAATGTATTTTGTTTGAACGTTATTTGAATTGTACTTTGATACTGCAATTATATCCAGTAGACATAGTCCTTGATCACATGTTATGCTGGTTTGTTGATTGTGTCATTTTTGGTGAAGTATATTTCATGATTACTTGGTGGTATCTCAAGAGAATAAAACCCTTAGCTACTAGTAAAGGCTAGCATCATGACTTTGTGTTTGTATGAGGAATTTATTCACATCATCTTGAAGAAGTTTGTCTTCATTCACATCATGTTCCATAACTTTGGCTTTATTTACATCATGTTCCGAAGCTTTGACTTTATGTGCATTACGTTCCAAAAGTTTGTTTGAAACAAATTCGATCGACATTTGTTGTGAAAGGTCAATCAAATGGTCCCTAGTAGTATTGCTACCGAAAACATCGCATAGTTTTTTGTTCAACTTCTCTAATACACAATCTATTGAGTGTTTTTAAGCGTTATTACAATGTACTTAATGCTTGAATTGAATTGTAAACTAGAAATTTACATATTAGTAAGCAGGCAATGCAAGATTCTCCTACTAGATTACTCTAGTCAATACATATAAAACCATGTAAGACAATCTTGTTATGTTTTACGTTCAGAACACTTTCAAGTTTTGAAGCGTCTCATTCCTCACTCTTTCAACCCTTGAAGGTCCTTTTCACCCCCTCGAGTTCTTTCCAAAACTTTCAGCCGGCTTCTTGACGTCCATCACCAGTGCATAGAATATTCTCGCATTGGAGCCGTTCTCGTCCGGACCACCTTGCTCCATCGAATCCAATAATCGTCACTTCGATTCTTGCTGTATCGATTTCGTAATTGCCATTCCAAGCTAATCGGAGGCCCTGACTCATGCTCGAGCTCCTGCCCGAGTGCCGCAATCCCCATTCTCATCGCCATTCTCCGTCTGGTTTTGGAGGAGCCAACCTCCTTTTCAATCACCGGTGTCAGAAAGTATTTGTATTTTTAGGTCTCGGGAGGAAGACTGTTTCTTTGGACTTTTGTGCAACGATCATGGCAAAGACAAACATTGAAACTGTTGTTGGTTGGGTTCACGATTGTCCCGAGCAACACCATACAAATTTCTTTTAGTGAGTTTGAAAATTGGTTGCGCACTTTACAGAGCAGTTCATTAGCTGTGTTGTTTGTCGTTGGTTAGCCTTGCAGGTCCCATGCCCCGCCTTGCAGGTCCCATGCCCCGCCTTGCAGGTCCCAATCCGCATTCATTATGTTTGTGTCTGGTCGCACACTTCATCGCATAGTTCGAAGCGCGCCTCCTCATCGAAGTCGCACGTTGTTTCGCAACTGCCCCTACTCTTATTTGTAGCTCTCTGATTTCGGGCTGCCCGCTCCAGGGTGGAAGGACCTTTAAGGGTTATGCACCAAAGTAGAAGCACTTGTAACAAAACACCCTCTTTAATCAAACAATATAAACCTCCTCTATTTTCTAGACTTCCCAAATCTTGCACGTACGTGAAGTAGAGTGTTTTGTTCTAGGTTGGGCTATACTAGTCACTTTTAAATATGCATTTAATTATACAAGGGCTTAAAAACAACCCTTTATTACATGAACTTTGTTTTATTATTTGGTAAACATTGTCAATCGATAAATCACACATGTCATCACTTCAAGTATAACAAATGCCTCAAATATTTGTTTGTATTTTTTCCCTATTTTAAATTGTTCATATCCGACCCTTAAACGCCCCATATATCAAAAAACAACAAGTTGAAGAGTCACGCGGAATCCATTCATTTTCATGAAATCACTTGGGTTGGAACTTCAATCAACTCTTCTTTGTGTTGGGTGAAAATTGAAAACTAAGCCATCCAAGGCGTTATAAATTTCAGCATGCACTTTAGCGAAAGCAACTTTTCTTTTGGATTTTGAATCATGGTGCATGTTATGCCATTGCAAGCCAATAATTTGGATCACATTTGATTTTTGAATTTTTATGTGAGAGTGATCTTAAATAGATGAAACTTGACTACTTTCTAGTTGGTATTATTTTGATTGAAATCATTTTCCTCAATAGACTTCTAGTGATGTATTTATAAAGAAAAACTAATAATTAAAATGCATGAATTTTAGAGAGTTGTATCTCATTCATTCACAATCTGACTTCAACTTCTATTTTTGGTTTGAAATCCAACTTAAGTCTAGTTCTTGTAGTAAAAATTTCTATTTTAAATAAGATTTTTTAAAACTATGGCATGCATTCTAGTACAAGAACTATAAATTTGGACTATTTTCTCAAGTATATTGGGGCATTATTTACCATTCCAAAGCTAGATCTGAGCGAGGAGGAAGATTAATTAGTTTTCTTTGGTACAAGCGTTTTCTGAAATGAAGGTGGACAACTTTGTAGTTGGAGATTGTTTTTATTGCAATTGGTTTGTTCATAGCATTTTCACTTCAAAGTAATAATGATGGAATTTTGGGGTTTTCATGTTACAAATACATTACGATCTTTCAATGTATAAGGCCCTAGGGCTTCAAATTCAATCCACATGGCCTAATGTAAGTCAATTACAAGATCTTACGGTTGAGATATGATTGACTTACTTTCAATTTCATTAGTGATACTCCAAATACAATGATGTTTTTTTGATAAAAAGGCTTCTCAAGCATTTAGGGTCTAAACACGTTTCTACTACCTCTCTTTCTTTTATTTATAACAAACTACTATGCCCTTGCGGCCTTGACACACCCACTTAAATACATTGACTATGCCCCTTTTGTTTTCTCTAAATTTGAAATTAGGTCATTTATGTAAGTTCCGGTGATTTGGGGGCCATAAATACTCCAACTTTGAATGTCTTCATACACCTCGACCTGTTTTGTGCTCTCATTACTTTCCACAACTCTACAAAAAATCCTCCTTCTAACAACACCTCATGCGGCCCGATCCGACCAGCGGTCGCCAGATGATAATGTCACAATACAAACCCCTAAAAGTAGTACCTCCCTTAAATAATAGATGTCACATTCAAAACAAAGCAAAACAAAACATAACAAAAGAAAACGAACTACGTGCCTTAAATAATAGACTATTATAGCCTGCTGCATTGCTACGGATATATTGTGAAATTTTGTATACTTAAGTAAGTTACTATAAATAAATAAAGAGTGATCAAAAGTTTCTACAATTAGGTCACTTTTGTAATTTTGGTGATTTGGGGCGATAAGTACTTCAAAACTCAATATCTCCGGATGGGCTGACTCGTTTTGCAATTTGATTGCTTTCCTCAACTTTACAAAAAAACACAATTACAACGACACCTCATGTAGCCCTATCCAATGGGCAGTTCCCAAGATCAAAGTGTCACTCACAAATAAAAACAAAACAAAGCAAAACAAACTACCTGTCTTTAATAATAGATTATGTTGCTCGAAACGTGAATGAGTTCTCTTGCTTTTCCGCTACATTTAAATTTAGGTCATTATTGTACTTTTTGGTTATTTGGGGGTCGTAATTACTTGAAAATTCAATATCTCGAGATTTGCCGACTTGTTTTGGGATCCGTCTTGTTTTGGGATCCGATTGTTTTCCTCATTTTTACAAAAGAATCCGCTTCCAACGACACCTCAGGCGTCCCAATCCGACCAGCCATTCCAAAATCATAGTGTCACTTGCAAATAAAATCAAAACAAAACAAAACATAGGAAACTACCTGCGTTAAGTAATAAAGCCCCAGTTTTCCAGAAAAGATCTAATTGTTGTTGAACTAATTGCTTGATAACTTGCCAATCCAAGCAAATTGGTACCATGGATTAACTTTCCACAAGTTCCTCACATTGAAATTTGCCACCCACCTAAATTTGCCCCAATCAACTGTGTATGATTCTCAGATTCTCAGATTCACGAAGGGTAGATTCATCACGAGAACTGAAAGAGGGTTTTAGCACAGGTTTTAGCCATGGCGTCGACGTAGAATGCTTGAGCCGTGCTCCATAGCCAGCTCCCAATTCTACTCTTCGATTTCTCGTCATTCTATCCTTGACGCTTCTTCATTTTCATTGAGCCATTCCGAGAATCTGCTGCAGCTCTGTGCGTCGGTGCATTTGCTTGAGAGAGTAACAAGCATTCTGTGGAGAGCACGGAGCCCCGTTCCACTCCAGTCTTAGAGACTGTGCGCTTTTTAAGTAACTGGATACTGCACTCAGCGGTGCAACTGGACGATTGAAGGACGAGGTTGCGGGAGAGTATACATTGGTGTGAGAGAGAGTTCAGGGTTTTAGTCGCGTGCCAATTTGCGGCTTGCCATGGTAACGTTCTCAAATTGCACCTGGAACATTCAGTGTGTGAGATTTTGAATTGCTACTGTGTGAGCGAAGCACTTCCTGTTGTTGTAGCTAGCTGATATCGCCTTGGAATTCATATCGCTAGGGTGCCCGAGATACAAGTGATCTTGTTTTTAGTTTAGCTCCACTTTGATGAGGTTGTGATTCGGTTGCGGTGTTGCAATAGAATGAGCGTGCAATTTGCATGAGCGTACAGTGCTAGATTTTACAGGAAGCGTTTGTTACTTGTTTTGCAAAATTTAGGTTCCCGTTATGTCACCTCATTGTGTATCGGAAGCCTCGCATTGATGGCTGTATTCTTGGACACTCTATGATTCGCATGGGTTATCGAACAAGATAGGATCGTAGAGGCAGGGTTTGTTCTCCTGAAGCGAATTCTTGGTGGTCAGGGTTTGGACAACTTTTAGGTCGGAAGTTGTTTGTGTGAATGTTTACGATATTGCCGGTTTGTTTGGATGCAGGTCTCGATGTCCACCATGGTGTCGACGACGCAGCTCTCACATCACACAGCTGTTCTTCACAGCGCTAGTACTTCACCTACTACCTCTTCTCCGCCTTGCATTAGACTCCATAGTAGTAAAAGACAGTTAGAAGTATGTTCGTTGATATCAGCTAGTTCACATCGAAGTCTGAGAATCTCCCTATCGTTCCGAAGACCTGTAAGGCGAGGACGGATCGTGGCAGTGAGGTGTTCCGGAGCTGCAGAAGAGAAAGCCATTGCCGCGTGCAATTCTAGAACGAATATCGCTAGCAGTGAGGGAGGTGTACTGCAGCGCCTCGCAGGAATTTTCTTTGGCAGTGCCCTGTTAGTCGCAAGCTTGGGATTGGGGTTCGCAAGGCCAGTTTTCGCCCGCACTTCTCCAGTTGAAATATCATCAACTGTTTCAGAGGAAGAACCCTCCCTAGACGAAGAAGAAGAAAGGGAATTGGAGAGCACTCCTTCGGACGCAGTTCAAGAGGAAGAGGTGAAAGAAAAAGATCCAGCCGAGCTTGTGCTTCTGAGTTACTTGGAGAGGCATCCGGAGGATGTGAAAGCTTTGGAGGGGTTGATGTATATTCGTTTGCGCAAGGGAAGCATTGCCAAGGCTCTTGAGACGGTGGACACTTTGCTTGCATTGCGGCCCGATCATGCTCCTTGGCAGCTCATTCGAGCGCAGGCTCTTGAGTTCCTCGGTGATTTGGACGCAGCTCGCCATGCTTTTGAGTTCATTCTGGAGTCAGATCCTCTCTCTGCTCGTGCTTTACAGGCAAGCAGCTGCTCCTCCTGATCTCTCAACCTCAAGGAATTCAACTTCTTGGGTCTGTGTACACTCAATGCTCATATTCTCTATCTACGCAGGGCTTGGCGACCGTCATGTCCAAGGCTGGTGAAGGGACGGAAGCTATAGAGATGTTGCGAAGGGCAATACAGACTGCAGTGGAAGCAGGGAAGGCAAACGAAACAAAGAACCTGCGCATGCTGCTGGGACAGATGTATACACTTCAGGCAAGTCCTCGAAAACTTCCCAATGTTAGATTTTGTTAGTGCACGGGTTTGCCTTTATGGTATTGATGAAGAACTGATTGCCGTTATTACCTGAGGCGCTATCCGAGCACCCTGAGACGTACTGTGCAAACCAATTTATCTGAATGCGTCTCTTGGCTATCGTCTTAGACTCATTTTATAAGAATCAATCATCTATATATGTAGTCCTTTGCAGTTTGGGCAGTAGGCTTAAATGATGGTGAATGTATTCATCATCTCTTCTGTAGTTGGATGTTTCAGAGGGTTTGCATGTTAATTGGGATGAAAGAGAAAAATGACCTTTATCAGGCAATCAATACATGAAAATTACTACGTGTGGATCACATTCCTTGTCACTTAAGGCCGACTCAGGTTCATTCATGATTGCTTCAAGACTTTTTCTGCTCTACTCTCCCATCTGTGACTGATTTTTTAGTATCGGTGTGCTGCTATCAGGGATACTTGCAAGAAGCGCTTGCAGAGTATCAAGAACTAGAGAAGGAGGATTCACGGGACTTCAGACCCTACTTATGTCAGGTAGAGTATCTCCATTAAGCACTTTTGTCGGCACAGCCACTTCAGGCAATACATTTCTCTTGGCAGTGGTGAAAATCTCCTGCATATGTATTGGTATTCTCGTTCTCCTCGACTCTTCTCTTTACTTTGGAGTCTAATTCTTGTTCAAGCTTTCGGATTAAGCATTGCATCGTAACTCAAGGCCACGCTTTTGTGGTGCAGGGTCTCGTGTACAGTCTTCTGGACCAGAAGGAGGATGCAGATAGAGCATTCATGAAATACCGCAGGCGACGTCCGCAAACATTCGGTGAGCGGGGGTACCTTGATGACCTGATGATTGGTGCAAAAACCGAGGCTCGCAAAATCGATTTAGAGGAACGACATAAGCAAAAGGAAAAAATTGAAGCAGGAAAGAGGAAGAAATCACCAAAACCCATGAAGCAGCCCGATATTGAAACAGCTGTTGATCCAGCCATGGCCGAAGAACAGGAATAAGTACGTTTCTGCAGGGGTGATTCGAACCCTTATATACCAATTTCAGTAGAGAACAGATATGGACTTTGCTTTTTATCAAAAGAACTTCAGGTATAGATCAGTTTAGGCAGAGTACTTTGACTTTCGAGTCATTCAAGACGAACAGATGAGTTTTTTCAAGCCCTTCAAAGCATTAGAGATCTACTTGTGTTCGCAGGTGACACATCTATTATCATGTGAGATCATTATAGAATTATGTGGTGACAACTACACTTGATGAATTCGAATAGCACTTGTTCGTAACATATCAATACTGTATCTCCATAATGCCTCTCCTCAGGCAAAAATGTCAAGAATATATACCAACAACAATTGCCTCTTAACATCTTACAATGCGAATGCCCTCTTGTTAAAAGACTCTCAAATTGCTTCAGATAGCCTATATACATACGACGGATATTGTTGGATTGATAAGTTGTAAGGATTTTCATCTGTGCCGAAGTTATGCAGGCAAGGTGATTGAGATTTACGGTTAAACAAGATCTTAAACATTTGATTGCAGCCATATGAAGCCTGTCTGACTTACGCACATATTAAGCAAAAAATTTACTATCAAATGTGTTCGATAAAAACGCAAAGATGTCTTTGCATTAACTTATGCGATGCAAAATGTCAGCGAATTACCAAGACCATGGGCTGTGTGGATGAATGTGTCATCGTTATATTTTTGTGAATGAATGTGTCATCATTATATTTTATTGAATAAATGCTGATTCCTGAAGGGTCTTCATCCAGCTTGTTCCCGCCCATTTTTCTGTGCTTGTCGTTCTAAGACGCTCGACTCACTCTCGCAAAGATTTGACTCTTCAATTTCCTTCATTTGCTGTGATTCTCTTCAAATCCTTCAGTTAAATCCTTGATCAGAGCTCCATTCTCTAAGAATCGGTGAGCTCCCGCAACTTTAAGCGGAGTACGCTGTTTTGATTTCGACATCAGACCCGGAAATGAAAGACGTGATGGCATTTCTGAACGTGAAGTCGTATAATGTGGCTGACATTCCAAATTCTCCGATGAATGGAATGCCAAATCCGCGACACGCGGTAATCTCTGAGCAGACAAGGAAAACGGGAGACTTTCTTGATGAGGAATTATATGTTATGGACTACATACCATATCCACGACCAAATATGGTGACTGCAATGCCAAAGCCTCGAGAGTCGGTGAATCTTGAGCAATCAAGGCAATCGCAGGATTTTCTTGATGAGGATATGTACGTCATGGACGACATGCCATATCCTCAACGACCAAATGTGATGGTTGGCACTCCGCCGGCGGTGAAATCGCAGATGTGGAGGAGAACGGAAGACGTGGAGGATTTTCTTGAAGAGGAAATGTACGAAGTACCACTTACCCGACCAACAGTGAATGCTGACATTACGAAGGCTCGACCGATGGTGAATTCTAAGCTGCTGAGGAAGTACATGGGACGGAGAGTGACGACAGTGATTAAGGTAAAACGAGTCGAGAATGGCAAAGTGGTCGGAGAGTTGCCCGACGGCGTTCCAATCACTGTTCACAAAATCCCGCAGCACATTGCAGCTCAGTCAATGTTCGTTGAGGTCGTTGGAGTTGTGGAAAGCGACCGCCTACTGAAAGCTCAAACTTGTACAGGCTTTGGTGACAGCTTCGGTAAGTCATCGAAGCACCGAAATTTTCTTCTAGAACATGTCTCTGGTGTCATTATGGATGTCTACACTACGATTGTTGTAAGATCTCTGTGCTGTGTGCGTGTTTAACCAAAGAAACCTTCAGAATTTGCTGCTGAATTAGCCCGATGAAGTACAAAGCAGTGGATTAGGATAGTCTGGTTTTAACGTAACGATGCTGATGGAAACTTACTTAATCTTAGTTTACTAAAGAGGTGTAATATGCGGCTACATACGGTTATCTTCTTGCACGGCACTGACCTCGTTGGCAAACTCTGGAGCCAATAATTTGCTCGAGATGTTCACTGACTACAATTGCAGTTGATACTTGAGAGTGGGAGTTACTTCATAGCATTACTACTGTAGACATCACAATATGAACACTTAGGAAGCTCAATGATTTTGATAGGAACACATAGAAGTGTCGAGCATGACTCCTAGCTTCGTATCAAGAAATGCCTCAGTTCAAATGTAGTAAATGCGTCGAAGTGAAGGTGCGTGCGTAGACGATTGGCTGCTCATAAATTCACTATCGTATCCGCGTGCTCCTGTGTCGAAAGGAGTGTTTTAGATGAGTTAAGGCACGTGCACTACCAAGTCGTTTAGTGAAGAATGCTATGAATGCTTCTAATAACTGCGTGCTGTGTGCAGATATTTGTACATACAACGAGCTAATATGCCTACTCTCGAGCACAGAAATCCGTGAGTGTATAGTTTGAGCATTTCTCGTCTGGAAGAATGGTAGAGTACGGTGTCCTTACTGTTCGGAGAGCTTAGTCACAGGTGCCTCAATCTCTACTGTCATTGTAAACCGGAGTAATATCATCACCATCACATAATTGGAGCTCAAACGACAGAGAAACAGAGACCGGAATTTCATGACGATGAGCTTGTGGAGTCGTCATAGACCAAGCAGGCTCTGAATGGTGTGAACCTGTTCATTACAAACATTTGTGTGTGCTTGTGTGTTAAATACAAGGATCGGCGTTCACCTGCTTACAACTGCGACTTGCCAATCAGGAATAACATCAGACTCAATCGTATCATGATCTTTCAGAGTACAGCTCAAATCTCCAGTGAAAGTAAGTAACATAGAACTTCTGAATGAAACTCACGCTACAAGCTTTTGATTGATGATCACTTCGTAGCATGCCGATATGTACGACTCTTATTCGGAAACTCCTCATTTAAGCACCACATCTGAACCGCCTATATCCCAAAGCAGTTGTCTGGCTTTGTGATAGTCGTTTTCAAATCATTCTTCGGAACCTTCTCCTCTGCTGAAATTCGTTCTGCAGCGTCATAGCAAAGCTTCACCCCCGGCGGTTCAGGAACGAAGGGCATCTTGAGAGCAGGAGCTTCAGCAGCTTTGTCAGAACTCACTATGGCTGGAGATTGGACCTGTTCTTGCCAGGCCTCGAAGCTCTTCCAAATGCGCCGCTGGGGGTGCAGCGCATAGCCCTTGGCCATGTACTTGGGGACTTGGTCCCAGGCGTCCAACCCATACAGTGTGGGCTTCAGGTCCGCAAGCTGAAGAGACAATGATTGAGTAGAACTCGTGGAAGTCATACAAAAAACTTTTATCTGCGTGTGCCCTTTCCTGGCTTGAGACTCCGAAAGACTTACTTGTTCAGGTGTGTGATCGGTAATGTGATGTAGCCAGCCATGCCACTCCGGAGGCACTTGTGCTGCGTCATAATTCACAGCCGATGCATACTGCACCCACCTGTGTCGTCCTGATATCGTTTACACTGGTCAACAAGTGTCGTCATTTATTGCCGATCAATTTTAAGTTCTAGAATTTATATCATTTTAAAAAGAAGCTATGTTTTGCCATTTCTCGGTGAGGTCTCAGAAGGTTCATGCAGATAGACTCAGGAATATATGTTGTGACCTCAACGAACCAGGATCCTTCAGTATATATGAGCTTGTATACAAAACACTTCGACTACCTCTGAACCACTGACCAGGAGGAGGAGGACGAACGATACCATGCTGATCCTGCATCTTCTCCCAGTATTTGTTGCCAGCATTGTCAACTCCCTTCAAGACTGCGCCATCGATCTTCAACAATGCAACTCTGTTGGAACAGTTCCACCAGCAAAGGACATGCTATTGTCAGAGCTTCGTTCAAATCAATCTGCACCTCCATAGTTAAGTGAGTCCGTGGGGATGACATGGCTGTTGCAGAAAATTGCAGGAGAAAACTTACAGAAATCCTCCATCCCAGAAACAAGCTCTGCAAGAAAAATAACACCTCTTCGTTTAGTTGATTAAGCATACTTAACATAACAATAAATATTAGAACTTAAAAATTAAACCTCTCACACTGTTTGTAACACTCGCAAAGTGGCACCCTAAGTGACAAGAACTTTTCCATAAGATTCTTGCGACTCCCTCAGTAAGACTTTCATAATCTACATTCGTTGCAATCTGTTGCGGTCTTTCTACAAAATCGTACTCTTGCAGAGTTGCGAAAATACTGCGTTCCTCATCGAGATCTTGAAATGCTTATGCAGTTTAACTCTCCTGATGCACTATGTCCTCTCATGCTCATTGTGATCAGAGTAGAACATACAAATATCAGAACATGTAGGTCGCTCACTTCTGACCTGAGGTTGTGTTGCTTTGCATTTCGCCAGGCTCCTACCAGGCCATGCTTTCGCACTGCTCGCACAGCGGAAGAAATAATGGAGCGTAATGGAGGCGGCATTTCCAAGAAATTTCCGAAATGATCCTCCTACTGATATATGTGGAATGATACACCTCCTGCAGATCGCTCGAAAGTCATCAGCCTCAAGAAACTCTTCAACCACCTGCATGCAATACAAGATGGAGGCGACTCGAAGGGCGTCAGTTCTGAACATTTCAATGCGGTCTGATTGACAATTTTGGAGCAAGTCGCTAGTAAGAACTGCGCGGCAGAAGAATTCGTAACCGAGAACCCTTGAGAAGAAATGCCACCATGTAATTGCTCAGAAGTCTAAAATCTCCTTCATCAACACGCCTAAGTTTCTGCATTCGGAACTCTGGCAATTCAACAAGAATTTACTTCTTGAATTTATTGTTCTTGAAATTGTTGCAAACAATGTACTCCTTTTCTACGTGTAAATGAACATTATTTAGTTTCAGAAATTATGCTATATGCTTTAGTGTCGAAATACATATCTTCTAAGGCGACCACTCTTACTACCGTATCTGCTTCTGGAATTGGCTTCGTACACACCCTCCAGCCGTCTTCATGTTCAACAAAAGAATTCGTGGTCCCTTAGTGTGAGATGAAAAGCATTCGCTGATGAGACTTCTTGTTTGAGAATCCGGAAGCTTATAGGATTCAAGTGCAATTAAAGTCTCAGCGAAGAAACTAGAGCGAGCGATGGTTTGATGGCCTAGTTCCTAGAATTCGAGTCTTTGAAGGTACAATGAGAAACATAGTAGGTTACACTTGCAGGAAACAGTTGCGGGATGCTTGAGATGAGGAAGTGCGGCGGTGTGTTCACAACTGAACAAGAATCAACAACAAGCCCTGCTGCGTCTGTAATCAACACGATAACGCTCCTTCGAGCTTGAAACGTCGGTCTACTCTTTCGTAGCAAGCAATTTGTTCCCTCTCTGTTTTGTTGCTACATGTAGTGGCTTAATCGGCTTGCCAGGACCTTGAAGGCAATGCGTTGCGTGTGTGACGTTCATTTTTTGCGCCACAGAAGGTGAGCAAAGGCTCTGTATCCTGACTCGCTCCTCCTCACCGATGACACTATACAGCAGCGTTTGAGGATGTGAGGACTTTTTCAGATCATTATGTTCTCGTGAATCTCGTTTGTTAGCATCCCTCACCGAGAGACCAGCTTCCCTTACCAGTCCGTTGGAAGTTGACTTTTCCGAGCGGTCTTGCTGCAATCGCCAGTTGTTCCTTCTCCCTCGTAGGTGCGATGGTTGCGGGAGCTCCGCATTTTGATATATTCTTGCGTTGGCGCTCGCGGGGCGACTGACTCTTGGTTGCTCCTGAACTACTCGTGGACTTCCCAGACGGCGATGGGTGAGTACTCCCTTGCTATTTGTTGTGCCAATCTCGGCGATCCTATTTGACACCTTCCTGTCCTGTATTTCGTTCTTCATATCCTCAAAGTAGTCATTGTATACAACAAATAAGTTTGTCTGCACAAGAAGCATTGCGTTAGGACAGCATTGTAATGCACACAACAATTTGAATCACAACTCAAGCATACGAAATTCGTACCAGCTTTCAGAGCTCAACTTTTATATTAAGCTATGGTTGGTTTCATCTTCAAGTGTACTCTCAAAATTAGATCATCAGGATGTAGAATAGTATGAATAACCTGATTGCTGTAGTTTCTTAGATTGTAGTGCTTGGCCATGAAGAAGAGTAGGTTGTCGGAGGGCTTATCGTATCTGTGAATTGACGAATACAACACGATTACGAAGCATGAATGTGCTTGGTAACATCAAGCAGAAGTCAATTTTCAACAATCCTACATGTGACAAGAGCGAAAGATCTATACAGATACTTCAAACAATGGTAAGAGACAGAAAAGGACTGTTTGGATTCATGTCAATGCACTTCTGATTCTACGCAAGTTTAAGAAGGGTCATCTCAGCATGTTGTGCATATATTGCTGTTCCAGGTGGCAGCAATAAATGATGAGGTTGTACCCAAGCTGACATGGTCGCATCTGCTCCTGCTCCAGCATGAACTCAAACAGAATGTGGCCCAGCCCCAGCCTGCAGAGTAGATCGTATTATTCAGGAAGCAATTGTGCAAGTATTTCCTTCTGATAAGAGAGCCTAATCGAGCTCTGAATAGTGATCTGCACCTTTGGCAGGACTCGTGCACATAGAAGTCCAGCACGCAAAGAGGCGACATCTCCACGAGGTGAACGCCATCTCTCCGAATGAAGAGACGCTTCTGTCCGACTTTGAGTATTCCCTGCGCAAGAATGTGGCCCGGTCTTCCCGGAACGCTGCTGGTGAGGATGTAGAGCTTCTGGCAGCACTGCACAATGCGTTCGACGCTGGTGATGGGACCAGGTAACCGCTGTGCCGTTGCAGACAGCTCTCCCATGTGGTTTATAATAAGTTGTAGTTCCTCCCCCTCCTTGTAACGCATGAGGTTCACTGCAGGAATATCCAACTCAGGGCTCCGTTTCGAGATTAAAGAGCATTGTAAGCTTAGGTTTCATTCTTACTGAGTTGAGAGCTGTTCCATGACGTGACTTTGGGTGTCTCAGACAAGGTCTTCAGGGAAGTAATGCTGCAGAAAAACTCCACCATTGTGACGGAGTGTATGTTACCTTAACCCTAAGCCGTTGCCACACAAACCATTTTCAGTTTCATCTCTCCTTTCATAGCAACCAGATGAGTTCCAGGGTTCTTGATCAAGAACCCACTTGGTAGACAAGCAAAGTAGTCTAACTCGACCTGCAGGAAGCTGAAGGAGAGAAGCTACGAGGAGGCTTACGTTATGGTTATGGCTATGGCTTGGCTCTGCTCAACAAGGTGGAAGCACTGCCTTCAGGTGGCAACCGACTTTGGTTACAGTTGCTCAGGTAAGATTTTATATATTTATCGGCTGTCTCCTGTAGGTACCGTAGTCGGCTTCTTGGCAGACTTTAACTATTTAACCTCTATAGCTACAAGACCTGATTTCAGCACTGTACCCCCAAAATTGGCTTTTTTTTTTTTTTTTTTTTTTTTTTTTTTTTTTTTTTTTTTTTGCAAGTTAAGATTTTTCATTCTATAATTTATTTTAGGTATGGTAACCGTAGGATCTAACCTAACATGTACAGAATGATGTATACCAAATACCTAAAATTCCTCACCATTTGTAAGATCATAATATTCAAAGTTGGGAGAAAAAAAAAAATAAATAAAAATAAAAATAAAAATAAATAAAAAATCGCCTTGTTGTCGTAAGGGTATTTAGTGCTTTGGAGTCCAATAAAACCTCTTTGAAAGTGAATTTGGTTTAACCCTTAAGCGCCCACAGTGTCGTTTTTCGACATTTTGGATGTGAGGCTCCGTCTTTGGTGCACAACCCCGCTTTCATCCCATTGATTTTTCATCCGCCGTTTTTTTGCTCAACTCCTCGGTGGGTTTACTCTACTCCCTCCTTGGATAAATAGTAAAAACCTTGATCCTCAATTTGTGAGAGTGGGCGAAAGAGATTTTTCATGAAAGTTTTGGTGGTGTGATCTTCACCCCTTTTTTGCATGGATCTTGAAATCCATAGCTCCAAATGGCATGCAACTTGGCAGTCATACTAATTGCCATGCTCCAAAGAAGATCCTACGGTTGGATTTTCCATTTTCATCTTTTATTTTTTTCTACGCAGTTTTGAAAAAATCAGCATTATTACCAATTGTTAGGAACTTTACCCCCCCCCCCTTGGGCGTTTAGGGGTTAAGCATCCTCAAAAACTTGCTCCTAAGTAAGTTAGGTACATTTCCATATAATTTTTACCCTCATGCGACATAAAAAACCTAGACAAAAGCTTGATTTTTCACATGGGGGTATGTTGAAATTCAAATGCAAAGACCTATTTTTGACAATTAAAAGGGCATATGAAGAATTATCATATAAATAATCCAAACGGTGAAAACATACCTTGGTATGTTCTTTACCCATACAAAAAACAAAAAATTAAGAAAAAGTAAAATTTCAAATTTTAAAGAAATTTTGAAGTTATAGTGATCTTATTGAATTTAGGTAGAATCTGGAGGATATATGGGGATATACAACACTTTTGGGTAGATTTCAACATGCCCTAATAGTGATCTCAAACTTTGAGGGTGAATCTCTATACATAAAAGAACACGATATGTTTGTTAGTCCTTGGTGATCCACCATACATGCATGGTCATGATCATGGCCATCATCATTCGGTCATGTATATATATGGTATGAAGAGTTTTAAAGATTAAATAGAGTTTCCGTAAGTGGTATTTGATTGTTATTAAGAGTTTATTATATCCTAATAAATTAACAAAGGGTCGAAGGGACAAGGAATGTGGAATATGTAAAATGGGAGAAAAGTAAGGAGTGAACAAGAGATTGAGGGAACATGGGACAAGAACTAGGAACAAGGAACGGAAGATGGGAACCAAGAACAAAGATGGGAACGAAGAACAAATAATGAGAACCATGAACGAATGATAGGAACTAGGAAGGAACTAGGAACAAATGATGGGGACCGCAAACTAAGGATAAAAACCAAGAAGGGGAGTTGGGGGAGGGGGGACGGGGGGATGGGAAACCAAGAACAAAGGATGAGAACTAGAAACAGGAGTTTAGATATGGGAAACTATTAATAAAGAAAAGGAAAGTGGGAAACCATAACAAAGGACAGAGAACTGGGAATAAGGGATCCATAGAACTGAGAATAAGGGATCCATGGAACGAAGTATATGCTATAAATCTTAAAGAGCACAGGGAACTGAGAAGAAGGAAGCGGAGGATATGCTAGAAATCTCATAAAGCACGGGGACCATCAAGAAGGGAACCAAGGGTAGGGGGGAGTTCTTGAGGAGCACCAATTAAAGAGTTTACCAATCGGGATGAGAGAGACCTTACTCACAAAGTAATAAAATACATGCATAGTCATGGCTATCGTTATTTGGTCATGTATACACGCCATGAAGAGTTTCAGTATGTGATTTTTGATTGTTATTAAGAGTTTATTAGATTCCAATAATATAACAAGGAGTCAAAGGGACAAGGAATATGGAACATGAAAATGGAAGCAAAGAAAGAGTGAACGGGAGATCAGGGAACATCATTGGGGAATTAAGAACCAGGAACAAAGAACTATGAAAGAAGGAGGATGGGAACTACAAAAAAGTAATGAGAACTAGGAACAAATGATGGGAACAACAAACTAATTATGGGAACCAGAAACAAATGACGGAAACCAAGAAGAAATTTGTAAGAGGGGGAACTCAGAAGAAAGGATGGGAACTAGGAATGGGACAAAGCATAGGAAATCAAAAAGAAGAAAAAGGAGGACATTTTGTAGATCTTAGGAAGCAAGAGGATCATCAACGAAAAAACTGAGGATAGGGGCAGTTTATGAAAAGCACCAAATAAAGAGCTCCACTGGGAAGAGGGAGACCTTACTCACGAAATGATTAAATATTATTTTATTTTTATGTTTTGTCTGAGGTAAGGGTATATACAAGTCCTTACCTAAGGTGATCTCAACCTCTTTGCAAATATGTGACAATGGCCATGTTCAACCCAGTTGAAACCTTGCCACCATGAGAGCTTCAAAGAAGCAAGGAAGCACTACCATAGAATTGTTGCCAAGTGAAACCACCACAAACCATATCAATAATTGCACAATGTCCTTTGCAATCTGAAATTGAAATGCAACAATGCTTAATGGAAAAAGATTTGGTTGCATCAACAACACCATATACACTTACAATTACATGCAACCTGTTCATATCGAATCTTCCAATCGATAAGCACTTGATCCCTCTGCACCTCTCACCAACACTGCCTCCAACTCATGCTTGTTAGAAACACTCATGCGTCCAACAAACTTAAACCAAAAATCTATGATCACTTCATCTTTGTAACACCCTCTCATGCTCTCACCTCCATGCCTCCGAGCCTCTCTTGCCCATGTCCCGTTTCTTCCTAAATTTAGTCACACCAATCATAACCTCTCATACCTTTTTGGAAACCGCTCTCCTTGCTCATTGTGCATATTGTGAATGGTCATTGCTGCCACCTAGCAACATGGTCTACAATTCTCCACATTAAAATTTCACTAGATTAATCCCGATTGACTCTTCACATGCATCAACTACACAATCTATTCCAACAACCCAATACTAGTGATGTTTTCACCAAAGTGCCAATTAAGTGTCACAAGTATTTTTGCCTGGCTCTTCTTCATGCCAAAAATGCTCTAAATTTGTCACATCATTGACCATTGTTGTCAAATTGTTGACAGCTCCACAATGGAAACAAATGACACATTGTTGTAAATTGTTTCTAAATCACATCACGAGGACATGGGTACATGCATTTTATGATATTTCAAACCGTACCATATGCAATGATGCTGCTCAAATTTTATTGCATTTACCGAGGGCTACGATTGGTTGGCGGTACTCAATAATCTCATGTCACCACCTTATAGTCCAAAGTGGAAACTCTATTCTTTGTTTAATTCCGAGGGTAATTCAAAAAAGCAACTTAGGCAAGTTGGGACCCAGGTGCTCTCCGATGTCATTTTCTCATCCTTATATATTTATTCTTTGCTTATAAGGATTATAATGAGTGATCGGTCAAAAATAGAAAAGGATCATGTGATTTAGGTGGGATTGGAAGACTTCAGGATCATGTGAATACTAATTTAGATGCTTTAAGGTAATGATGTGGGAGGGGTTGACTGGAATTACATCTTCTAATATTGCTATCGGGATGTACAAAGACATGTGAGGTTCTTCTAGATGAGAAAACCTTCAAATCTCAACAACTGCACTTGCCGTTTATGACTTAGACATTCATCGTTTTCGAAAAAATCTTAAAATTCTCAAAAATTGCACTTGTTGTTCACGACTAGACTAGACAATTGTCGTTTTCGTTGCACACAGTAGCCCCATGGCCAATGACTCTCTTTCGACATAAAGTGTTTATCAAGCGATCCAGAAACACCGTACACAGAAACTTACAAATACACAAAAGCAGTTATATGGAGATCAAGAGCACAAGGTAAGAAAATTGTTACAGAGACAAGATCGTACATAAGTGTGCACCTGCAAATCCATGACACCCTCTCATGCCGACATCAACCGCTACACACCCCTGCTTGGCACATATGTGAAGCCGCCCATAGGAGGTTCCTGCATTTTCAGCGTGGAAGGCCAAGGACACTGGATGACAAACTGTACAAATTGCCCTTCTAGTTGCAGAATGTCTGCCTTTTACTTCCTGAATCATGATAAACATTCACACCGCCGTTAATTCTGATAGCCAAGAGCACGTCTGGTAGTGCTCAGTGCTGCGGACGGCATCCAAGAACCCAACGATGCACCCACACAGCAACAATCACATGAGAACAGCACTGCAATCACCTCCAAGTATTATCACCCATGTTTGCTTCGGACACCCACACTGCTCTCTCAAGTTTCGAGCTACTACCGTATACGTGGTAATCACAAATTTGAGTAATTGTCTCTACCACCTTCACGCTGATGTCAACCGTACCTACAAACGGAGTCGATTGGGTGTCCATATGTTAATTTCTGGTCTTCCTGAAAATGCGAGAGAGTTTCAACCTGCCTCTGCACCGTGGTCAACTTCCTCATCCGAGTACTCACTCTCGTCGTTCTCTGACAACGGACGAGCTGCAGTTGCAACCTCGTTCAGATCCAGCAATTGCCTTCGTTTTACACTACCTTTGCCGTTCTCCACCTCCTGCCCCATGCTTTCCTCCTCGTCGAAGTTCACCGACCCTGCTTCTTGCTCACCCTCGCCAGAACCTGATCGTGCTGAGTGTTGTACCGACTGTTCCCCGGAATGATCTACAGACTCCGCGTCCTCGTCCACTGGAGACGGTGGATGTGCCCGCTTTCTCTTTTGTAAAACGCTACCTTTCCTATTCCGTAACTCAGAACTGAACCCACTTGCTTCCGAGCTCTCGCTTGGCTCCGCCTCCTCGGACTCCTCGAACTCCACGTCATCCATCTCTTCGGGGTAATCCTCTAACCCTCGACCACTGCTTTCTGCTCTACCACCACTCCGCAACCTCCGACGCGAATCGCTTGCGATCTGCTCGCCGAAGTCACTTCCCTCGTCGTCACTCACTCGGCTGCTTCTCCGAGCCCCTTCTCGAGATATGTCGTTCACCAGCCGCACCTTCCTCACTGCCTTCTCGCTGCCGCTGCCCTCGCTGTCACGAAACTCGCTCCCGAAATCGTCACTGTCTTCCGCGTCCTTCTCGCTCTCTGCCTCCCCATCGAAGTCGGCATCGTCCTGGTCGTCTCCTCTCAAGCTCTCCCCTCCCTCCGAAGATATGCTGTCCCTTCTCTGCTTGGCAGCCAGGTAATCGTCGTCGTATACGGCCTCTCCTACTATTTCATCATCGCTGAACCCCGATTCCGCTTCCACCAGATGCGGCTCCAAAGCCGCGATCCCACTCTCGCCCAGCTCCTCACCCATCTCGGCCCCCGGATGTGCCTGATTGTTACGTGACGACCTTCTCACGCCACCATCCCCGTTCGCATACCCAGCCTGATCGAATGCACCGTTTCCATTCCTCCCACGTGATCCACGTCGTTCACGCCATTGCCGAACCTTGAGTCACGTCTCAGCGAAGTCTCCGGCGTGTTCTTCTTCGTGAACTTGATCGCCTCGCTGATGGATCGATCATAATCATCGAACGTGTACGTCACCGGTTTCCGATCCCTGCGTGATCTCCCTGCTGCAAGCCCGTTCGCGTGCTGCAGCATGCTCTCCAGAAGCACCGCCTCCCGCTGCTGTTTCTTCACCATCCGCTCTTTCTTCTTTTGAATCTCTTCCATTTGGGGCATCACATTGTTCACCAATTTCTTCCCCATTGCCACTTCCAACCGGCTCCGGCTTTCCAACAATCTCGAAGTTACCTCCTTAAACTCTTCGAAATTGGTCGCCACCGTTTCCCAGTTACCTCCGATCGGAGGTGGCACATTCCTACCTCTGCCCCAGCCCCTGCCTTTGTTCTTCGATGGTGGCGTCGCCATCGTAGCCGGCCAGTCCCTGTAAAGCCTCTGTCCCATCACATCATCATCCTCTAACCAGAATGTAGTCCCTTCAGCTCCGCATCCGGACCTACTCTTTCGCACTACTTCCATCTGACTACGTTTCGCGGAATCATCGACGTACGCCCGAGCATCGTCTTGGTCCACACGCATCTCACACAGGGCAAGCAACACGCGAACCCGTGTGGGAGGATCCAACTCCAAGTAAGTGACCAGCTCGGCCCCTTGACACGGAACCAGAGGGCACGGGCCATCGGCAACCCGCCCCCACCACTCCTTGAATTTCTTGCTTAGAACAGTCGGCCAGGTATCACCACGAAGCGGAACCCTCGCAGCCGGTGGCACCCCCTTCAACAGTACTACATGAACGGTGTCCAACAACGAATTAGGGTTGAGAAAGCCAGACTCCAGCTCGTCCATCGTAAACTCCGGCAAATTGTTGATGATATGCCGAAACACGCCAAAGAAATTCATCACGGAGGCCATCTCCCACAACCCCCGAAGCTCCACCCGTTCAGCAGCCAACGAATACGGAAGCGCAAGAGAAACGGCCTTAGCCACCGTGCGACTGGCACTGGCACGAGGCGGCGTTCCCTCGTGATCGTTCGACAGCTTGGACGCACTCCTCGGCAACGGGGGAGTAGGCGGCGACACATCCTCCGAAAACCGCCGCCGCGAAGAGCAAGCTCTCGAAGGCCGCTTGGCAGAGGATTCCACAACTGGCGATGCTGGCGGTCTCGCCATGGTCAGCCTATTGATGTCCCCCAGCTGACGTTTCCTCTCCGTTCTCCCCTTGCGAACCTCATTCATTATAAGAGCCACGTACTTCGTAACAAAATCAGAGGGTGCGAAAACAGCCCCTCACACACCGGCGAAAGACCAAAGCAATCATGCAGGCTCTTCCACTGTTCATCAAATGCTACATACCAGATTTCCAGCTGAAAATGACCACCAATCACCTCATCCACTCCACTTCAAACCGCGTGGTACTCATCCAGCATTGCCAAGTCCAAACCTAGATACAACGATCAAGTAGCATCCATGAACACGCTCCAACCTGAATGCATCCGATACTCCGAAAACGCATAACCAGACTTCCAACTAAACCAGCAGCGACTACTCCTCTCAGACGATCACAGATCATCCAGCATTGCCGAACCTAGACAATTCCACAACCTCTTCCGCTGGTCACACCGTATACTAGCCATCAATCTAAATATCCAAATACATCGCGGGTCTCGAAACCTCGATATTCTCCTCCAAATTTAAGCGCCAAGGAAGCATCCAATTTCCCGCCAACTTATAACCCTAACCGGATGAGGACGATACCCTCGAGGCTGCACCGCAGCATGCCAAGAGTATAATCAGTTTAGAAATCTCCATATCGTCATAGCGGGAGACTTGTGGTGTTCGCGCACACTCGATGATGATCGGTGACTAGGTCTCGGCACCGTTCTCGCTCGCGGGTGAACCAAAGTGGACGATTCTAGGCTCGGAAGAAGCGCAGGAGAACTAGGTAGCGATAATTGGAAGACGAAAACTCCAGAGGCTCAATCGTAGTGATGGCGGAGGTGGTCCGTGGGGGAGGGGTGCGAGAGACGACTCCTTAGCCAGCAGAATGGGGAGGGAAGACACGGCAGAAGAACGGGACCGAGCAGTCGGTACTCTTCTGGATGAATGGCTCTGTTCCATGTATGGGCCACTTCATTCCGGATTCATTATTAGAATGTCACTATTAAGGCCCGTTCGCACTTGGCCTTTGCAGAGAGCGTGGTTAAAAACTTAACACCCCCACAATTTGGGGAGGAATACCTTCTTTTGAGGAAAGGTGTTATCAATGAGGTTCGTAAAGGTGTAATCAATAGTGAGGGATTACGTAATGGGCCCTCAAGTGGGACAATACATAAGACCACTCTTAAGTGAGGAAAATTTGAGAATCTTTCTAATATTGGTGCTCCCTTAAGTATTGCCGACTATTGCTCAAATCTCTTTTGTCCTCCTAAATGTTTGCTAATACCCTACTCTTTAAAGTGTGCCATGTGGACATCCATGTAGGATTGGTAATTTATAATGAATGTGGGTGGGAACACACACTTTTTAATAGAGTTAAGACCCCCTCCTAAGACCTCCTCTAAGGCCAAGTGCGGACAGGCCTTTAGCTCATGGCCCTCGCACATGGGTAATGTTTGCTCAGCCTGGGCCTGGCCAGGGCCTCCTATTTTGGGAGGGGCCTGGCATTCTTCTCATGGCACCGGGCCAAGGGCAAGGCCTGCACTGGGTCATTGGCAAGGCAGCCCGCCCGTAGTTACCCCCCCCCCCTCCTCCACCCACAGTTTACCCCCCGCCCACAGTTTACCCCCCCCCCCCCACAGCTTACCTCCAATCCTTCTTACCTTTTTACCCTCAGCCCCCTTTACCCCAGCCCCCTAGTTTGAGTGATCTATATAATCTTTTTATTAGGTATTTCATGTCATATGAAAATTTATGGTGAAAATCTTAGGACCACGAGGGTGAAGGAATTATTCTCCCCCAATTACTTAGGATTAATTAGATTCAAGAAAGTAAGGGGTGTATGCAAATGGATTAGAAATTAACATGGTGGAGGTGGTTTTAAGGTTTATAGCAGCCAATTAGAACCCTATAAGTTTTTTGGAAGCATAAAAAAGCTATTGAGAGATCGGAGCTGTTTTTCAAGTCAAAACTTAGTCATAGATGAAGAAATGCTAAGAAGATTATATGCTACTCATGGAGCAAGAAGAGAACAAGAAAAACCTAGTTGAAGTCAAAAATTAAACAATTTTTTCTTCATCAAGGGTTTGGTCGAGATTCCATAAATGATTTTTTCGTAAATTGGTGGAATCAATTACCTTTTGTTGAAAAAAATAGTTTTGAAAATTTTAAGCGTATTGAAAAATTGGTGTTCAATTAAAACGCCTACAAGTATTTACTCATGTATATATATATATAAGAGTTGGTTAATTGAAAACCCACTTGAAAATATAACTCGTTTTGAATCATTAAATAATCAACAAAGATAGTTAAAAGTTAATAATTTATCATTTAACGGTTCTTTTATTTATTCTACTGTTTTAGAAATTTATTAATACTTAGGAAAAAATTGCATCAAAGTTTATTGAATGAAATGACAAAAATATTACTTTAGAGTGGTTCAAGTCACTGGAACTTTGAATAATAGTGAAAATTTAGATAAGAAGGGAGGAAAAATATTTCGTAAAAATCTTGGAATAGCTAATAAATATCTAATAGAAATGATGGAATCATAAAAAAAAATATCGGTAGGTAAGGGGATGGGGAAAATACAAAGGGATGGGGACAATAATGAAGAAAAGAAGAGAGAATAGGTGGGGTCAAAGGGGTGAGGGTAAGTGTAGTTAAGGGGTAGTTAAGGGGCCACTTTTGGCTTTTGTGGTTTTGGGCAGGTTGGTGGAGAGTCGGGCAGGTGCCGCCCGACTTGGCTGAGGCTGGTAGCTCGTTTCCCTGTCAGCCTCGGAGATGGCTCAAAGCAGGCTGAGGCTGGCGGATGAGCCGTCGCTCAGCCCTCCTTCAGCCCCATGTGCGCGAGCCATCACTTAGTTCTAATTAAACACTAATATTTTCAATATACCCCAAATCATTTGTGTTACATCATGTTTGACGAAATCAAGTATTCGTTACATGTTGAGGAAGAGTGCTGAAAAGTGGAGCGATACCAATAAAAGAGCACTAGGCTTCTTGACCGAGATGTACATAATAGCTTCTTCACTCAACAGTGGCCTGTATTGAGGGCAACCATCATAGGGTGCAAAAAAAAAGGCACTATTTTGGAAAAACGTATGAGATCGCCTTCAAAAATTCATATAAAATTGTAAAAGAGTCGAAAAATCATGAATCCTCTTTGTTTGTCATGTCCCTTACTTTCCCCATCCATGCAAATTACTTTCATGATTAACTTCATTAGAGTTTTGGAAATTTGATCTGTGAGATGTATTTTAGCACTCTTCACACATCCTATTTCAATGGAATGAAGTGACCTTGAGCGAGGCCTGATTGTTGTAGACATGTCTTTGCACTCTATTACATCTTTCAAGTTTTTGTGCTCCTCTCAAGTTTTTGTGCTCGGAATCAATCATTGTTAGTTTGTCTTATACACCTTCCCTCTCAAAAAAACACCATGCTTTGGTTCACACACCGTCTCACAATACTACTATGATTTGATATTTTAGGGGTTAAATAAAGTCCATCATTACAAACACAACTCACATCGTTGACTTTCAATCTCATCATAGCATTTTCAAAACAAATGCTTACAGTGGTGGCAATAAGAAAAGGATTTATGTCCTTATATTTACACATTGTTGATGGCTCTTTCAAAAGAGACGCGTGCTCCAATCATCACAAGCATGTCTTTACACTAACATTCTCCGAGTAAAAGTACTACCCCACTACTGATAAACTAAACTGAATCATATTTACACTCGAGTAACAAATGTATGGGACTGAAGCAGACCTTCGTACAAAGCAAGACCAGGTACCTGATATTTGTACAGTGAGCTAGAGAAGCTCCTACTATTACACCATACTTAAGAACCTATTTAAAATGCTTTCCAGCCTTCTGATCTGAAAGGTCCCTTTGCTGAAAAACCATCCGAGTCTTCATCGGAGGTAAAGCGTGCTCCGCCACTTTGACTCCTGTCAATTGAGTCGAAGCGAGCAAAAGATCTGCTCAATTCAGCTGAACCTGCATTGACATAAAATCCTCTTAAAACCCGAGGGAGTGGATGTACACAAGTTGATCCAGTATGCGCATGTTGGATTTAGAAGGACTTGCACGTTGAGTTTTCTTGTTACAAAGATGTCTAGGTTAAGAGCTTGCCACTGACCTGAAGGATTGGGTGGGACAACAGGACTGCCAGGTCCAAAAGAATCAAAACGCATGAAGCTACTGGAGGCTCGTGGGCTGTCATTGAATAGGTAAGGAGTAGGAGCACCAGTGGTGGGGCTGGATGTTCCTCCAAACAACGCTGACATCCTGTTGGAATCTTTCGAAGTATCAATGGAGCCAAAAGTCCCTGAGGAATCCAGGTCTTGACTGTGGTTGGTTCGATATGGTTGAAAGGCCCTCGCAGGACTGGAGGTTTCTGAAGTTCGAGGTGAGCCCAAGTCGAAGGATCCCGTTGATTTTCTAAAGCGTGTCGCACCACGAGAGTTTGTGACGTCAAGTGATGCCTGTACACAAACATGGATCGACCATCAAGCTAACCATACCGATTCCCGACTTCAGACTGAGAATCCTCCCGCATGAAACTTTTAGAAGGAAAAACTAACCACATTACAATTTGCAGGGAACATGTTGATTGCCAATATAAATGGTAAGGTTCACCACGGGTAGGCTTTCTAGGATAGCTTTGGGCATTTCTACTAAGTCACTGACGTCTGTGACGGAGAAGAAGATCAGATTGATTGACTAAGAAATATGCGAGTTGCATTGCCAGTACAAAGAAATAGAGGAAGGAGAAATATCGACCTGAGTGCTAGGCGGGTTACTTTGCAGGCCCCACGAAGCTCGTAGACCTGAGTCTGCATCATCTTCCATTCCCGACGACGATCTGACCCCAACAAACCTCTCTGGTGTTAAGGACCCCCGACCTGCTTCCGAACTGCAGCGAATAAACATTCATCTTGTTTAATATTTGATATTTAACCATCACTGAGTCAAAATTGGTGTTTTCGTGCAGCGTAGGCCAACAAGGTGACCACTTAACGAAACTCCACAACGTAGCAATTTATTATGTTCAGAAATTTCAGCAAGGTCAAGTATCAGCTTTAAGTAACATGAACCTTGTAGGAGAGCTTGCTGCTGTAGAACCATTGAATAGGTCTGAACCAGACTCGTGAGATTCTCTCACATTTGCGTACCTGCAAACACAAGAGTGTATCAAGTGTGAACAACATGTTTAAGGTGGTCAAGGCGGCAGCAAAGATACGAATGCAAAAAGACACAGAAGCCGTCTTTGCCACGAGCAGCAGCAAAGTAAGACATATAAGGAGAGCATTTATAGAACAGAATACAGCATGCAAGAAGAAGTGCACCGCAAACAACATGCTAGTTATGACCTTCCAAGAATGGAATCGGATCTATTCGAGTGAATATGACACCCGTCCCGGTACTTCTGACGGTAATTTACTAACCTTTCACTGGCCTTAGTTGCTGGAACTGATGACGGTGGTCCACCTTTTGCGTCAGAAGATGATTCACTTCCAGACACCTCTGTTTCATTTCCAATTGAAGCTTCACTAGAATTTTGAGGAGCAACTGGCTCTGGTGTGGAAGCAAATCCTTCCTTACCATCGGAGGCAGGAAAGGACTCACTCTTTTCCTCTTTACCCCAACTAGCTGCAGCAGAAGGCTCCTCCGAAAAGGTCGTCTCATCCGTTGCATCTTGCACCGCAGAAAAATCTGCCCAAACGTACAGGCTGACATCTCAGAGAAACCTCCACAACAATGGAAAGTCTTTGACAGAGAATTATCCAGGGGGCTGCCTTCCTGAGTAAAGACACAAGAAAATCGATAGAAAACAAAATCTAAGATCATACGTCACCAAGATATAATAGTAATCCCAAGCTCGATAGTGAGCAACGCACCTCGATCCACCAGCTCATCCCAATCATCCCATTCAGAGGCTTTCTCTTGAATATTTTGCATCCAGCCTGAGTCAGAAATTCAAAAATGTCATGAGTTGTATTACCCTTTAACACCAGACCGTGATGAACACAAAGCATCTTGCACTCACCGAAAGGCATCTCCTTGGGCATCTTCTGTTTGATCTCCACGCCTAAATTTTTACCACGATCACGAAGTGCAATCTTCAAATTATCCAAGTCAGTCGCAATATGATTTGCTCGTTTCTGCAGTAGAGCAGTTACGGGAATGTGATGGAGTGCTTTTCATAGCAATTACACTCCACCATTGAAAGACCGACCAAGACTATATCGTGATCAATGATGTGTCCGAAGACGATTAAAAGCAACGCTTGCTAGGATAGTTGAATGGCATTAAGCTACCCCACTACAGGAGCCTAGATAAAAGACAATCAGACAGGTACAACTACTTTCTAGCATCCCAGATGTCACAAATCTAAAACGAATATCGAAAGCTACAGACTAGACTTGTCCACTTAGATTGCCTAATTAGATCTCCAACGATTTCAAAGATGCAAATGGTACCAGGAGTAGAGCGTTGGGGTCGCCACCATGTTCCATCTTGAAAAGCGCATCTAAAAGCTCAATCTTCTTCTCCTGCAATTACACAGAAGGTTCACAATTAGAAAGCAGATCCAATCTTCGAAACGAGTACAAATCTCTCTTAGGAAAAATCACGGTATGATGTAACGCTCATCTACCCAGGGCTTGGTTGGTGTTGCGCAACAAACCTGAACATCTCGAAGATTTGCATTCTCCATAGCTAACTGAGCATTCACTTCTGCTGCAGCCTTGAACTTTTCATCGTATTTCTTCGCCAAAGCTTCCACCTACATGAGAGAAGTCTTGTGTAGCGATGCAAATAATTATAGCTACAGCGTGGAAACCGTTAAGATCAAACAGAGGAGGATTTATAATGTCATGACTGAAACCTTGAATCAGAAGCAGTAGTGAACAAACCTCTCGTTTGTCTGCAGCAGCTCTCTCTGATATTTCAGACAGCTTGTTGTCACAGCGGCTTTTGAACAAAACCTGGATTTACTCATGTCATGTACTCGTAATAATAATTAACTTCAAGAGAAAAGCGAACGGTAGAATATACGGCACATTGAGATGAATAATGTCTCATAATCATATGTACATTACAAGAAGCCCTTACATGCACTGATGATTAATAACGACTTACAATTTCTTGGAGCTTGGTGAGATAATAAGCTGACTTCTCTCTATGATCCATCACTTTCCTATCAACAGTGACCTGTGCAAAATACCCATCCTGGTTAGAACAAGTTACATGGTTACAATCAACTCGAAATGACTAAGGGATTAACTTTCACTAATAGAGCATCGGAAAGAAAACTTAGTCAACAACCAGAACATACTTTGCTTCCAGTTTTGTCTTTCTCGCTCGGAGTGGTGTTCGCGAAAGACATGGCATTTGCATCCGGCAGGGGATTTGGAGCTTCTTTCTTCTTATTCAAAACGTTGAATTCTCCAAATGCATCTTTGGGGGTGTCAGCGCCAATTGAGCTACTAGAAGTTAGGGTTTGCAGATGCTGCTGTCCTGCTGGTGTGGTCAATAGAGTAGGACGTATTGGGGCACGACCAGGTACCGGTGTAGCTGCAGCACCCCTTTGTTGCATATCTCCTACAGATGCCCAACAAGTCAAAACCTCACAAAATGATAAAGACATATGAGTAGCTTTGGAGACACTCTATGTATAATCTCCTTATCAGCAGGACAACAGGTACAGCTGACCCTCAAGCTACATGCGTTTCTATTACACAAGAAGATGATGAAGATGTTACCTTGTTGCCAGTTAGAACCACCATGATCATAAGACTCAAGACGTTGCCCTTCAAGACCCGGGGGATCATCCAGGTGAATGCCTGGTGGAAGTCTTGGCGGAGGGAGTCGACCCTCCCTGAAGCGCTCCATGAGATATAATGCGGTACAGAACTCACGCACTGAGAGCATGCTGTCACCATCTTGATCAGAAAGATCCCAAACCTTCTTGAGCACCTCTGAGTCCACAAAGCACGTGTATTGAATGTAAGCACATGAATCATATAACAACAAGGAAGCGGAGCGAGTTTTCGTCTAAGAAAGTGCAACTAAAATACTGTCGACAAGGTAACAGCTTATACAGCACTTGAATCCCTTGATCACTTCATAGCAACATACATGCTGATAATACTGCACGGCAGCAACTTGTCACTACATCAGCAACTACATCAGAAAAGGTATAGAACAGGTCAATCTAACCACCTCTGGGCAATTGCCAGCTCAGAAAGAGATGACGAGCTTCCTCTCCTGTAATTTTTCCATCATGATCAGTGTCCACCTTGCTGAACACACGTGTGTAACGTTGAACATCATTTGGAGTCATTCGTGGCCATGGAGGGGTTATCGCCGGGGGTTCACTTGAGGGGCGTGCGTTGTATCCAGGACCTAAATTGGAAACTCTACCGGTTGAAGAGGGCGCGGGAAGGGTGGTTGGCACTAACGCTAGAGGCCCGACGGGATCTGTCCTGCGGAACTCAAAATTGCGACCTTGTAAGTTAAGCTATAATAGCAGAAGGTGTACACCCTCAATTAGATGCACATGGTTTTTCAACTTAAGTTGATATTAATCTGATGCAAATGGTGTGATGTTATTGTCATTAGCATTACCTTGATATTACATTGAGAGTTACTAATTAAATTCAATATTGTGCTGACATTCGAGCAGGGAGTGGATGTTTTAATCGACTTACCAATGACTTCCTTTTTCAGACGGGAATTAATGAGATGATGTCCTCTCAAAAGGATTCGACTTACTAAAGCATCGCTCTTTGAACAAAGAAACACAAGTACACTAAGTGAACTTACGAACCTGTAAGGACCTCCTCCACCTTGCAGTTCAGACGTAGGATTTGGCTGCGGAGGAGGACCAGCCCCAGCGGGTCTTGTAGGTATTGCCATTCCATAAAGATCCCCGGACCCCGGGCCAACTTTAAGCCCTCCAGTGCCCGCTGTTTTAAATGCGCCAAAGCACAAAATTGTATAAGAGTAGGTACATGACTTCCAGAAACAGAAAATAATTGAAAACAAAACCTTCGGAGGCACTGTTCAATCCTAGGAGGTGACTCATAAACACACGCTTGTATCTACTTGCAAGTCACAATTTGAAATACTGGAATCACATCCTTTCAACAAGAGGATGTATCCCTGCTTAAGAGCTATCACCTCATTCTAAAATCGCGTTCATAACATAGGAAATCCCCATGAGTGTTGAAATATCACGTAAAAAGGATGTACCTGGTTGAAAGACTGGAGTGCTCCTCGCATTCGGCAAAGAAGCTGCTGGAGAGAGCATGCTACTTGGAACCGCAGGCCTAGGCAATCCCGGGGCAGGGAATTGTGCTCCAGTTGGAAGGAAGGAAGTTCCTTGTGACGGAGACCTGGGCTGGGAACCAGGGGCAGGGAATTGCTGCCCATCAGATCGAGGGGTGGTTTGGCCATAGTTCACATTGGGAGGTGGTGTGGGTGGATTGATCCGAGGAGGTGGGATCTGTGAAGCTGCTGGTCCATTCAGAGCCGCCTTCACAAGCTCCGGAGTTAGCTCCCTTCCCGTCTGTGCTACTGTCACAAGTTTCAACGCATTGTAAAACTCCTGGCGTGAAAGAAAGCCTTGGCGGTTTTGATCTGAAAATTGCCATATCTGCAAATACGGATATACACTACCAGCATGTCAGAGTGGTTGCATAAAAGAGAACCTATAGTGAGTTTCGAAAACAAGAAAAATCTAACTCACGATACAGTAGGGCTAGTACAATCACATTAACCACATCGTCATCCAAGATCTCTGTAGTCACTTCGAATCAGCAAGTAGTATATCCGAGCCTCGTACTACTGTAGTATCATTTGATAGGTTGCGATCATAGTACAATTTTGCTCGTTCTCCATCAACGCATGCAAAAATCTTCAGTGATTACAGTCATACAAAAGTTGGTCCCATCTACAATCGATCAAAGCTTCTCATCTCGAAATCATAAAACCGTTGTCCCTCAAAGATTGAATGGCATATGGAGTCCAAGCCTGTACGAGTTCAACTTCTTCAATCAACTGGTTGTTACTGATTCTACATTGAATGTCCAAAACCTAAAAGCTCGAACCGAAAGATCAACTCACCCTTCTTCTCAATCAGACTCCAGATCTCAACAGAACGCCTCGCGGTTGATTCGTTGAACAACAAAAGTAATGGACGATACCACAAAATCTTGTATTGTAAAACCTTATGAGAGTTCCTTTTCAGTGTCTTGTTAAAGAATTCGCACATTTACATCAAGCTCATGAATCGACTTCAGATGACGGACGATTGTTCGTGAACGTAATTAAGAGTATAAAGACATGAAGCATTCAGGCGCCGTAGAAAATTCCGTCAATAACTTCAATTTTGCTGCGATGACGAGAATTCAAGAGAATTCAGAACAGTTAGCATGTGAAAACGACAAACCTTTGCAAGAGTAGCTTGCGGTAGCCCGGAGCCTTGGAAAAATCCAACTGCTTCACCGCCACTAATAAGACCGTCGCGGTCGACATCTGCTCTTCGGAAAAACGAGTCGAAAATCTCCGCGTTCGCCATGTTCCTGGTCCTCACTTTCACCAAATCAGTCTCAGCAGAGGTCTATACAGCTATACACGAGGTGATTGTGCCGACTGCTGTGAAGCTTCACACCCTGGAATAACCTTGATTTCTCATGGCTAATTCTACAGCAGTTTGAACGCTCTCGATCTTGCAGCGTTAATTGAGAAGAAAATTCGGTTCGAAACCACAATTGGAAAGTTGATCAAACGGGAATATTCCTTAAACTAAGCCTACATATAGCCTTCGAAAACGTCGGCCGGAGCAGAAAACTCATTCTTCGATGCTGGTACTTCACTACTGTACTTTAAAACTTCATCAATAGGCCTCTCGATAATAGAACCCTAACTGCATCGATCAATGATCCTCCTTATTATTCAAAGAAGCTAGTATGCAAATTTGACTCCATCAATCTTCTGTACGAATAGCCGATTGATCAAATTAGCTGAATTTGATCTGAAAATAACAGGCCTACAAAATTGAGATCCTAACTTCTAAGAATAATTTTACAGAAGGAAGACAGGTGAGCTACAAAACCTTTTGCCATAGCCAGCGTTTTTCCTGCAACTCACGAGAGGCTTTCTCCGAAAACACGCAGCTCACGCGAAATCTTTCGTACAGCTAGATTGGCCGTGACTTAATCTACGGCGAATCTGTATTATTCCTAGATGCTGAAGCATACCCTAACGCGTATCCTTGCTTTTCACGTCATGCTCTTTTCATGAATTGAAACCTCGCACTAATCGATTCAGTTCGCTTTTAAAATCCTGCCGCTCCGCTCCGCTACCTACATGAATTTCTCTCTGTGACGGAGAGGACAGTTTCGCTGATTTTTGCAGGCGACCCTGAGCTTTTGATGCGATGGAATATTTCGGCGAAGGAGGTTGATTGAATGCCGTTTTCCGTACCATCTGTGACAGGGAGCAATTGCAATAGTAGGCAATTAGTGAGGGATCTAGGGTTAGCAGAGGGGAGGGGATTGTAAGACGGGCAGGAGAGGATGAGGAGCGGGGCGGCTCCCGCGCAGATCAAGCTAGTGCTATTAGGCGACGGGCGAGTAGGTAAGACGTCGCTCACGCTCCGGTACGTCAACAACGTATTTTCCGAGAGTCAAACGGCGACGATCCAAGCTTCATACTTAACGAAGCGGGTGAATGTGGACGGGCAATCCGTCACGCTTTCAATCTGGGACACAGCGGGCCAAGAGCGGTTCCACGCACTCGGTCCGATATACTATCGCGATGCCGATGCGGCGTTGCTGGTATACGATTTGTTAGACAAGGACAGTTTCGATCGCGTGCAAAGCTGGGTGCGGGAGCTCAAGAAGATGGCATCGAAGAACATCGTGTTAGCAATTGCGGGCAACAAGAGCGATTTGGATAAACACCGGCAGGTGGAGATTCAGGAGTCAGAGAAGTACGCGGATTCCATCGGGGCTACTCATTTTGTGACCTCAGCGAAGCTCAACACGGGCATTGAGGACGTTTTCGTTGACATAGCCCGTCGTGTTTTGCAGCAACGAGTCACCACCGATCATCCTACTAGCAATCGACAAAGAAAGAGCGTGCTCATCATCGATAAGCCTTCTGCTGGCTCCACGCCTCCTCCCTCTCGATGCTGCTCATAATTCACCAACCTGTACAGGTCTCATATATCTCGAATCCTTTCTCTCATTGCAATCTGGAGCTCGATTCATATTCATTAGAATTCCAAGGACACAGCTTGTGAGAGTCCTCAATTTATCATTGTATAGATAGAGGTGGAGTGTCATGTTTATTAGAGGAGGTTAGCTTTTGAAAGCGTACAGAGTAGAGTGGCTTCATGTTTATATGGTGATCGATCAGCCAGGGGTTTCATGGATGTAGATACTTACTTCTCATGAAAGCCTTGAATGTGTGATATGAAGATATGAAGCAAGGAACAAGAATCACAAATAAGCAGTGATTCTGGGTCTTCTTCATATGCAATAATGGCAGGCACATGTAAGGCCTGCAGTAAGGGTCGTATGTTGTATCGAATCAGCTTCAATTGGAAGCAAATGCATACAATTTGAGGTAGAGATACCGTCTTCTAGGCTTCTTCATCTCAGTTACAATTCCACATGCTTAAATGCTGCTTATTAGTTCTGGATGCCACTGTTTCTTTTGGATTTTACGGTGGTTCCATGAAAGAAGATATTTGCTTCTCATGAAAGTCTTGAATCTGTGAGATGAAGATATGAAGCAAAGGAACGAGAATCACAAATAAGCAGTGATTCTGGGCCTTCTTCATATGCAATTCAGCTGCAATAATGGCAGTCACATGTAAGACCTGCAGCAAGGGTCTCATGGTAGATCAATCTATTATCAATTGGAAACAAATGCATGCAATTGAAGTAGAAATACTATCGTTCAGACCTTGCTTACTTCAACTCAGTTACAAGTTCACATGCTTATAAGCTTTGGAGGTCACAGCTTCTATTAGTGGTTGCTTCACAGATGGCGTAATACTCTGCTTGGAAGTCATTGTTTCCATTAGTGGGTGCTTCACAGGTGGCACCTCCCTATGCCAGCCTATGTTTTGTTCTGAACTTGGAAGCTGAGGTTTCGCCTGCATAAGAAGTTTTATTACACAAGGCACAAGCAGGGGATGCAGAATACTTCATTTATGGTGTTACACCTGTGTATAGGAGCATTGTTGAGATTGACATTCCTTGTGTTTGGACTCTTGTGGTTGTTCTGGATTTTATTTTTATTTGTAATTTTAAATATATTTATTAGTATTATTATTACACAGAAAGCTCCCATCTGGAAGTGATCAGTGTGTTGTATGGTATTAATGAGATTGCACAGTATTATTTTGGATTTCACTAAGGGGGATCCTCACGGGCAGCAGTGGCAGGGGAGGACCTTCCTCCAACGTGGCACATTGTGTAATTTTTTTTTTCTTTCTTTCTTTTCCTTGATTTTCTTCACAATGTGTGGACTTCCAACCCACTTCCATGCACTATGGCCGGTAGTGGAGTGGTAGCATTTATTGTGCCAACTCATTGCCATGTAGATCCCAAAGCAACATCCAAAGCCAATATCAAAGCTACAAGGTGATTCCATGTCATTCTTGCCACTCTCCCTACTTCCTCTCATGTGGCAATCACTTGCAAATTTGAACCAATGCTATTCATCCAACTCACTGCCTTTCCTCTCGTGTGGTTTGCCCCTAAGTGCTTCCAATTGTAAGATACTATGGGCTTTTTTACATGTATGACTTAACCCTTAAACGCCCTTGGGGTCTAAAACGGGCAGCCCAAAATTGGATCACAGCATCTTCTGGACTTGGGCATCATGAATAGTGCACTTTTTGAACTTGGGCATCATGAATGGACCAATCAATGATGAGCTTGCAACCTCCTACAAGGTTATGTACCACCCCAACCTACCTACCACAATCCTTTCAAACCACAAAATCATTCATACAAATTGTGATTTGAATTATGAAAATTCACTTTTTGAATGCATCAGAAGAAGGTGACCAGTTTGACATCAAAATATAAGTGAAACGTTGAGTACAATGAGAGCTACAGGGAAGATTCTGTTGGAATCAAGCCCCTCGGGCTTGCTCGGGCGTTTAAGGGTTAACAATGCAACTTGAAAGGGCTTGATGCCCAATGAGGAGGTTGCTGGTTTCATTTTCCATGTTATCATGGTGTTCACCACCTTGGTCCACTCAACTATGATGAGAGTTTTGGGACCCTATTGTATGGGTACCTCAAAGTTCTTCGAGGATATGGTATGTCAGTTATTTTTGAGCTAAAGGTGTCTAGGGAGAATTTAGCATAGTGCTCACCTTGAGAGAGGTTCGTAGTCCCACGATTAGTGTCATTCTCCATGCATGAGAAGAAAGTGAGACAATATTGTATTGAGCAACTTTGTCTTTTATAACAACCAATGTACAATTTTTTGGATTTTCATTGAATGGGTCATTTGATTGTCCAAGATAAGTTAATGTATTCAAAATAAATCTCAAATCATTTTTCAATGTATGATGCAGATATATTTCTATATTCTATTTTTATATGCCACGCTTGTACAAATGATTTTGGGTAGTTTTGGGGCCAAAAATAATTCAGAATCCAGTATCTCAAGATTTGTCGACTAGTTGTGCGTTCTGATTGTTTTTTACATCTCTACAAAGAAATCGGCTTCCACCAACACCTCATGGGCCTAGATCCAACCAATGATTCCAGAAATGATAATTTTGCTAGCAAAACAAATAAAAAAAATCAAACATATCAAAACAAATTACTTGCCTTAATATATGTATATAAATATTCATAATAAGATACTTATTTCATAGTAGACATAGAAATAACTCAATTTAGAATGTACGGTGATCAAAGCTTATTGTGCCTACTTTCCGGTATCCGAATCAACATATTTATCAAAAAAAAATGGAATCATTCTGATACTATTATGAAAGTCAAAATGTGAGTTGTAAAAATTGCCTCTTTCATCTTCACACAATTGATTTTTCATGATCATTTTCCAAGGACATAACAAGTGTTTCCATTTATAGAAAATACTACATAAAAATAGCCCCATGCCAAGATATGACGACGATAGCAAATTTATCAACTATAAATCTTGAGAGGTAAGGTGAATAAGACAAACAAATAAGGCATGTTTCCAAGCACAAAAACTTGAGATATGCAATAGAGTGCAAAGATGAAATCAACAACAATCAGACTTCAGCAAGGAACACTTGATTCCATAGAAATAGGATGTAATGGAGAGTGCTAAAATCAGCTCAAATTTCACATTTCCAATCTGTAATGAAGTTAATCGTGAAATTAGTTTGCATGTACAGGGAAAGTGAAGGGGCATGGCAAACAAAGTGGATTCATGATTTTTGGACTGTTTTACAATTTTCTGTCAATTTCTCAATGCGATCTCATATGTTTTTCTGAAATGGTGCCCTAATTTTGCACCCTATAATGTTTGCCGTGAATACATGCCATTGTTGAGTGACGAAGCTATTATGTACATCTCGGTCAAGAAGCCTAGTGCTCTTTTATTGGTACCGCTACACTCTTGAGCACTCTTCCTTGACATGTAAGGAATTCATCAAACATGATCTCACATAAATGATTTGAAGTATCTACTTCTATAACATAATACTGTTTGGCGATCCCTATCTACTACACATGAACATGTCACGAAAAACATATGAACGCATAACGCATGGCGATCCATTGGCAACTTGGCATCACATACAAGTTGGTTGTAGGACCCGTGTCTTTGGACACACCAAAAAAACTTGATTTAAGAAGTAACTTCATTAATAAAAATCTAAAATTGTCGTATGAAAAGATTGAGTATCCATATATGTTAATCGGACATAAAGCAAGAGAAAGAAGAAAATCTTTGGACACGAGAAGACATCTTTCACTACTAGAAATCGTATTATTCGTGACCGGCAAATATATGACTGCTTGGTACTTATGACTACAAAATGAATAAGAGATGACTAAACGTCATAAAAAACAATTGCCTGTCATTCGCCTGTCATTGACTTTCGGTTGCATTGGACAGCGAACGAATAGAGGGCTGCAAGACTAACTGCATCCACCTCTTCTCATTCCTCCTTCCTTACGTGGCTAATCGCAAGTCATTCTGCAGTCATTGCCTTTTGGGACTATTAGTTAGTTTTTCCCCGATCCGATGTATCTTTTACATGTTTGGCTGACGTAGACATTGGAAAGTCATTCAGCAGTCATCTATTGTGAAGAACTCCAGTTAGTATTTCTAAAGGATCCCATGTGGCACGTTTGTTTTGTACCTATTTTATTTCTGTTGTAAATGAGTGCTGACATGGATAATGCAAAGTCATTTTGTTGTCATTTCATGTCGATTACTTCAATTATATTTTTTTTATGATCTCATGTGGTTTTTTTTTTTTTTTTCCTATTTAGTTTATCTATTTAAAAAATATTAGTTGATGTGTAAAATTTAGTGTCATTTTGTAGTCATATGTTGTTGAAGACTTGAGTTATATGTTTTTTAGAATCCAAAGTGGCCGTTCGGTTTTTTCGTCATTTATTATTTTCCATATATATTTTCTGACGTGTATAAGGCTGGCTGTCATATTGTCTTCCTTCGATAATCTATGTTAGAGAAGTTTTCTGACGTGGATCATGAGCTGTCATTGTGAAGTCATCATGTCCTCCAACTTTTAAGTGCTTCCGTTTCAGTAGTTAGTGTTGCAATTCCTGACAACTTTAGAAGTACTTCGGGTTTAGTGTTTAACCCAATAGAAATATTTTCCCTGCGTTTTTCCATCAACTCACCCTTCATGACTACAAAATGACTATATACCAAATCTTTTATTGTTGTTATGACTTCCATGTCTAAAGTAAAAATCCAAAAGTCTTCAAGCGACAAATACAATACCAACTTCTTTTCTTATGCTTCGACCAAACGTATTCTTACAAATTGTACCAAGTAACACCAAATCTTTAATTTATTGTTGTTATGACTTCCATGTCTAAAGTAAAAATCCAAAAGTCTTCAAGCGACAAATACAATACCAACTTCTTTTCTTATGCTCGACCAAACTTATTCTTACAAATTGTACCAAGTAACACCAAATCTTTAATTTATTGTTGTTATGACTTCCATGTCTAAAGTAAAAATCCAAAAGTCTTCAAGCGACAAATACAATACCAACTTCTTTTCTTATGCTTTGACCAAACTTATTCTTACAAATTGTACCAAGTAACACCAAATCTTTAATTTATTGTTGTTATGACTTCCATGTCTACAGTAAAAATCCAAAAGTCTTCAAGCGACAAATACAATACCAACTTCTTTTCTTATGCTTCGACCAAACTTATTCTTACAAATTGTACCAAGTAACATCAAATACCGTCTCTTTGGTTTTCTGAAGTGATGTTTCAAAATTGTAATAGAATAATTCTTGTAACATCAACTTAGCTTTGTACCATCTAATTGCATGTATATGATTTCTACTAAAACAATGCATGCAAAGGACTGTGAGACTATCTACAATACGAGCCTTGCGTTTATTGCTAAACACATCCGAAGAATGTATTGAAATAAAATCGAGGACGGGACTTTCTGTATAGCTGCCTTGGCTATAGAACATGTCACAGACAAAACACAGTTGCCAAGTAAATCAATATTGTAGAATATAGCAAGCATCATCATTTCTCAGTTGACAACGTAGACATAATATATCAAAAATTCACTGGTTGACAACTAATATCGTATCCAAAAGCACAAATTACGTCAATCACAAAAAATTGTATGCCAAAGACACACCACAAAACCAAAACTGAACACCATCAACATTATTAACGAAAATAAAAATTGTGAGCCGCACCTGTGGAGTTGAATCGTTTGCATAAAATGATTACAGCCTCTCTTTTCCTGAACAACGAATTTGAACAACAAAATATGTTTCCGCATGCCTGTCTGGCACCCTTAATCTGTACGTGCCCAACAATTTCGAAAAGGCTACACACAAGTATATATAAGCTTATTTGACAAATTAATATGCCGCCAGTGCGACTAGATTGTCTGCATCGGTCAACTCCACTGCATCTTCAAGTGAAGGTTGTGTAGGTGGAGGCGACATTACCGTGGGAGCAGTAAGGCCTGCTGCATCACTAGACATGAATACATCTGTATTCTCCAATACTTCTCGCCGAGCTCTTGGATCTTTGCGCAAAACTACTTTCCAGTCGGGTTTTTTTCTATCAACTGAGAAGAATACTTGTGTAGCTTGACTTGGGAAGATGAAGGGATCTTCCAGCTTCGGCAACTTGTGTTTGAAGTTCACCATCAAAAAACCGTTGTCGTCCTATACGTATGTAGTCGGATTGTTCTGTCTGTCCACTTTCTTTATCCATTCGCAGCGTAGTAGAATTATAGGAGATTGTAGAGGCCCATAATTCAATTTCAGTATGTCTTTCAGCACGCCTACATAATTTATGCTTGACACATCTCTTGTGTCTAGAACACGATCATGAGCCACCGTTGCCACTCCTGAATCATATGTTTTTAGCCCGTCGCTTTCGTTGTTTTCCACTCGAAAGTGGTTCCCAAACGCTTTCAGTATTTCATACCTTAAGCATTTCTGTGATGGCTTTCGGGCAAGCATGAAAATGTCAAGTCCCATATCCGACTTCCGGACTTCCTCTACATCTGCATGTTGTGTTATCCAATCTCCAAATGATAAATTTGCATTCATACCGTCTATGTCTTCCTCCCACTTTCTGTCAACACATAATGCATGAACACATATGAAACCCAATCGACTTCATTTGCCATCACCTACATGCAAAACTAGCTTCTCTGAATCTAGAAGCCTAATAAAGATGAACATTTTTCTTGTAAAGTTCAGAATGAATTAGTTCATGTATGTAGCTTGTATCGTATAAAGCCTAAACAAACTGATGCATTGCTGTCACATTGTTTCTAAATAAGCTTGCTTAATTACTATCCTTCATTTTCAAGTAAGCGTCCTAAATTATCATCTACTCACCTCAGGTACGGCTGCAATCCTTCTACATTGCGCAATACATAGTTGTGTGCAATGTCTCGTATCGTTGTTGTCATCATGTACGGTTTCCCTCTACCTTGTAGTACCTCCTCGGCGTCTCCAAATTCTTCATCAGCATCCCACACTCGTCTTTCTACATGCTCAAAACGTTGCAAGTACTCAGTCACAAATCCAAGGCATTCGTCTCTTAAGTATCCTTCCGCCATCGATGCCTCCGGTTTTGCAAAATTGCGCACATAATTCTTCAATGTCTTCATATACCTTTCAACAGGATACATCCACCTCGTGGCCACCGGTCCGCACAAGTCCAACTCCTGGACTATGTGATAGGCGAGATGCGTCATGATATCAAAAAAGGATGGTGGAAATTCCATTTCCAAAATTGCCATAGTCTCTGCTATGTCTGCCTCTAAAGACTGAAACTCTGCAGGATCATAAGTACTCTTGCAAATGCGTTTGAACACTCTGCACATTCTCATAACAGCCATTCTCGGACCAGATTTCATCAATCCACGCAATCCTAACGGCAACAATTGTTGCATCAACAAATGATAATCGTGGGATTTCAAAGCTCCAAAATTCTTCCCCCGAATGTTGACTCCTATTGATGAGGATCCATACCCTTTTGGTGTCTTCAAATTCACTAATGTAGATGAAAAAATTTCAAACTCCTCCGTTGAAAGCACATAAGGTGCCTTCGGCTTCAACATCTTCTTTCCACGCCGTGGGTTCTTCACTAGCCACAAATGCCTACGAATTCCTCGTCTTTGCAAATCACGTCGTACCTTCACTGTGTCCTTTGCCCCAGTGATGGTTTTCAAAAAGTTTTTAGCCATGTTCATTTCACAATGCATGACATCAAGTGTCCATCGCACCAGCAGATCCTGTACATATTCAGTGATCCATTAGAGTAATTTATACCTATAAAATCATGTTCGTAATAAACGCCATGTTTATGTCACAAATTCTCTTTCAAACGTAAAGACAAATTTCTCGAACGTAAATCATATTAACAATTGAAACTATAATATTGCAATTTCCAAGTTATTTTACGTTTCTCTACAATCTATACTTGCACTTTTTTTTGTACATGAGAAATGCACAACTTCACTGTGATTACTATTGTCACTGAAATGTACTCGTGATAATGAGATACTAAGCTTACCTTCCAATATGGTAGGCGAAATAATATGCTCAAGCGCTTCACGCCGTGAGTTTTTGATGGATTGCCTTCTCCTCCCGAGACACTACTTGATCTCTTCCAAGCTTCGTATGCATGTGCATGACGCATTTGGTCCAGCAGTGTCACAACATTCGGTTTTGTTTGGAACTCACTCCTCCCATTAAAATGCACGTTCATGCGTTCCGTCCGATATGGATGATCCACCGGCAACCACCTTCTTGTCGAAGCGTATACACTCTTTCCAAGCTCGGTCGAATGCTCGCTCTCCTAAATCACATCCACAAGATGGGCAACTTGCATACCCTTGATGTGCAAACCTTCCAACCTGCACTGCACTCGGAAAATCATGAATTGTCCATAGAAGCATTGCACGAAGATTGAACTCCCTTGATGTTGTAGTATCTATTACATCATACGCCTTGACTCCCTTCCATAGTTCTAGTAGTTCCTCTACTAAAGGTTCCATGTAAACATCGAATGTCTCAACAGTAACGCTTTGCTTACCAGGAATTAGCAAAGCTAACATAATGAAGAACTTCTTAGTGCACAACCATGGAGGTAGGTTGTAGTTTAGAAGACTCACGGGCCAGGTCGACCAACTTGACCGTGTTTGCTTGAATGGGTTTACGCCGTCTGCTGCAAGAGCAAAGTGGATGTTCCGTGGATCTTCTGAAAAACTTGGATCCACGTTTACACAAAAGTGTTTCCAAGCTTTGGAGTCACAAGGATGGCGCACCAGCTTTGTCTCCACCTTCGCGATCACTACGGTTTTCGAATGCCATCTCATCGCCTTCGAGATGGTTGGACTTCTAAACAAGCGCCGAGTCTAGGAATAATCGGAAAATGCCTCGAGACTTTAAGTGGAAACTTGCGGCGCTTGACGTCTCTATATCTCGGTCCACCACACTTTGGACAAATGGGCGGCATCCGCTAGGTCTTTTCGAAACAACACACATCCTTTGGCGCATGCATGAATACTGTTGTATGAGAGGCCTAATCGGTAAGTCAAGCTCTTCGCAGCAAAGTAAGTCTTCGGTAGTGAATTCTCTTGGGGAAGTATGTGGTTTCCCAACACGGCTAACAACTCATTCGCACATGTGTTACTAACTCCATGAATTGTACACAAGTTCATAATGAGTATAGTTGCGGCAACTTCGTGCAGCGTGCGCCATCATATAATGGCTCCATCGCCTTGTCAAGAATTTCACCGTTTTCATACGAATAGTCGTTCGGAACTTCATTACTCTCTTCACCGTCATTGCCTTCGTTCACATACTGATCTGGTACTTCGTGGTCTATGTCGTCTTCATCCTCCTCAAGTGCATTCTGATCATTGCTGCCGTTCACGTCTTCTGCTGCATCATTGTCAATCTCGACCGCATCGTCTTCCTCCACTTCATACCCGTTGTCTTCAGTGTTCATTGCGCAGTTCACATATTCTCCTGTATAGTGCTGATTATCGTCTTCGTCAGCTTCGTATTCATTCTTCTCACTAATATCACCCTCTGCTTCACCTTCATACATATCGTCACTGCTGTGTTCAGTAATGTCTTCGACACCCACATTTCCATGAATTTCATCTGCCACCCTCCATGCACGGACTGCCTCCGCTTGTATTTCCTCTATCGTATGCCTCTCGTCCATGTTACCTTCGAAGAATGTGTCCCTTATCATTCCTGCCGTGTCGATATTCTCGTCCAACGCATGATGTGGAAACTGCCGAGTGTTTCTACTCCAAAAATCTGCCTCCCACTCCTCGTTGGATGCTTCTGTCCGCCCGGGTCCCCTCCACCTCCTGAATTCTGGATGCCTCCCATTTAGTTCTAAATGTTTCCAAACAGTTGCGACATCCCTCCTGCTCACGCCTTCGCAAGCCACACAAGGGCAATGCAAGCGTTTTACGCGTAAAGCAATAACTCTTTCAGTCTCTCTCCGAAACAGGTTAACATCTCGTTGTCTTTGTCTTCCGTCGTCAGTAATAATACGTAGAACATGATGTTCCTCTTCACCATTGGATTCCATATTCGCTTGCTTGATAGTTGCTAAATGTTCACGTCTAAGAAACCTGTGCAGGCATGGAAAAAAATGAATGTCATACGGTAACTTTTCAATTAATACGTTTACTGGATTTTGTGAAGGACCTCAATAAACTAACATCTTTAAAAAAAATGCTCCTCACCCTCAAACTTGAGTACATTAGCATAAATGTAAGATCTGAAATAGAGGTATGACGCTTATCAAACCCGGCGGAAGTGAAATACAAATCATGCTTTGAAAACCTTATCATGAAAGGACAACACGAAAAAACCAAAATGTGACTATAATGTGTCGTAGGAATGACTACAATATGAAGAGCCAATGACTAGGGTATGACAAAATCGAAATGACGATCGGACACGCTTGGTGTTTTCCAAACATCTTTTCCGCAAAGTAGACCTATCTAGATATGACCCCTAGTTATAAGAGTCTAAAACCGCGGACCTCCCCGTTCGCCACCTTAAGTACTACCATTACACCGGCCTACCGTCGTTCGTAATTGATGCGTCTCACATAAAAGTTTATGAGAAATTACGCACAAACGTCACCGAGACTTGCACGAAGAACCACCAAAACCCTATTTTGTATATCGGCCGAGACGACAAAGACTTCTCCATGGGACGTCCGAAGAAATTGCTTTTATGGAAGTCGAGAGGAGAAGACTGATTATGAAAGGCACGAGATGCTCGCGTGAAGCGCATCCACGATTCTGAGGAATTCCGTAATCTCCTGCATGCTGCTTCCAACTTGTAAGTTTCCATCATCACTTGTGGTTTTAAAATTCAAAATAAAAACAGAAGATTGTGAGTAGAGAGAGCGCCTCACCTTGTCGTTGTTGCACACTTGAATGCACACAGAAGATTGTGAGTAGAGAGAGCGCCTCACCTTGTCGTTGTTGCACACTTGAATGCACACAGAAAGCACTCAATGCGAAGTGAAAGCTTAGTCTCACTGAAGTAAAAGCACTATCTTAACGTATCTTGTGAAGACACATCACACATGTTCAAATCTCAGTCATCATGACCAATCGTGCGGCCATGATTTCATCTCCCCCTCTACTTGACCATTAACTCACTCTTCAGAATTGCTGCGCACTACTCTTCTCTTTGTGTCAATCCTTGTTTTTGGATTGAGTGTTCATCGTCTTCGTGACTTTAGTTCTCACCACGGTCGCCGCGTTAGTTCTTATCAGCGTCTTTTCCGTAAAAGCATTGTTTTTTTAACTTCAGAGAACTGTGACTGAACTCACTGATTGACTCTTCGTTATAGGCCGACATCGGAAGTTTTCGCAAAGTCGAGGCCGAAGAAGTTGCGCAACGAGGAGGTTAGGACACTTCGTCGGAGTAGCCGTTTGGCTGCTGGAGGTAGCACGGCGGATACCAACAAGGTAAGGCGATCAAATCAAAAACCTTCGTCCCAACCTAAAGCAATGTCGGATTCGGATGGAGATAGCCATGACGACTTTGACAAATGAAGACGTCCAGACTATGGCAGGTAATTGACCAACTCCAAACAAACTATTGATTGTAGTACTGTTTTTCCGTAGGCTACAAATTTATTTAGAAGAAAGCGCAATCAAGTTGCAAAGTCGATGCGATCGCGTATTAGTTGTTAGTATAATGGCAAAGTTTGTAGAGCATAACCTCGTTGAAATTGTGAACTTTTGATCGTTAGGAATGCGCTACAGAAGGTGAAGGTGAACGAACACAATGCCGATTTTTAGTACGAGTAGTGGCACTTTTTCTACAAGGGTGATATCATTTGGTTGATTTTATGCGTATGTGTTTCTAGCACTGCTCCTGACCCTCCATATGCGGCCAGATAAGGATTCCGGGTCGGAATCCGACGATGGCAGGACATCGCCTGTGGAGGATACGAAGAGAAAGGAGTTCCAGAGGACCAATAAGCGCCCCACCGATCACAACGTCATGGCAACATACATGGCTCCGAGTGCATGGGGTAGCCCATCACAAGCATGGCCAAGCTCTTCACAGCAACCGCCTTTCCTTCCGCCGATGGGGTTGCAGCAACTCCAGTACATGAACGCTTTTCTAATGAACCAAGCGGCGCAGCAGTACGCCCAAACATCACCCTTTTGTGGCCAGCCTTCAATGTTTCCAGCGCCACCTCTGACAGAGGAAGACCGTAAGCCACCTCTGACGGAAGCAGACCGTAAGGCACGAAGGAAGGCTAAAAAGAAGTACGACGAACAAGTGAAGATGCGACAAGAGAAGGGCATGAAACCCCACACGCTGAGAATTAAGGAGGACGGCAGCATCGACGCAGCATGTGATTCAAAATCTGCGTGGGACGAGACGGTACGTTCCCTCATAGACAGATTACTCGATGTAAGCATCGTTTCATTCGGAAAGCAGAACAAAGATGCACTTGAACTCGTGCGGGAGAAGCTTGATAAGGACTTTTATTATGAACCACGCACACTATCGAGTAGAACGTTCCGGAAGTGCATTACGAGCTCCTTGAAGTCTGAGCGCTTTCGACTTAAGAAATTGTGGAGGAAAGGCGATCCATGCCCTGTCAGTATCCAACCTGAGCAGTGGGAGAAGTTGGTAATTTACTGGGAGAAAGAATCCAGTAAAGAGAAGGCAGAGGCCATGGCCAGTGCAAGGCAAGAAGTGAAGCAGTTGGGTCCCGTCGGAAGACTAGGCAAAGACAAACCCAAAGCTTCGCAGGTACGGGAGCTTGACCATATTGCCATGGCCTCTCCATTGTACGCTGCATTTGCATTAAAATTCACTAACATAGGATTGCCGCTTGTATGCAGAAGAAATCCAGAGCCGGCACTCGCGAAGTAGCTAATGCGGATGTCCAAATTGAAGACTCCTCGAAAGAGGTAATATGGATTTTTGCAATAATGAACTAAGTGCACTTTGAGTGTGAATATTAGGCCTGTAGGAGTTGGGTGTTGTACGTGATAATTTATAATTGGCAGCCATTCTCGTGAACATCTTGATGTCAATTAAGTGGAGCACCTGATTCTACTTCTTAATTTATTTAAACATATGTCGTTCAGCTAGCTGATACTATGTGGTTGCTTTTAATTTGGGCGACCATGGCCATATTTTCCTTGCGTTTTTCCATCAACTCACCCTTCATGACTACAAAATGACTATATACCAAATCTTTTATTGTTGTTATGACTTCCATGTCTAAAGTAAAAATCCACAAGTCTTCACGGGACAAATACAATACCAACTTCTTTTCTTATGCTTCGATCAAACTTATTGTTACAAATTGTACCAAGTAACATCAAATACCGTCTCTTCAGTTTTCTGAAGTGATGTTTCAAAATTGTAATAGAATAATTCTTGTAACATCAACTTAGCTTTGTACCATCTAATTGCATGTATATGATTTCTACTAAAACAATGCATGCAAAGGACTGTGAGACTATCTACAATACGAGCCTTGCGTTTATTGCTAAACACATCCGAAGAATGTATTGAAATAAAATCGAGGACGGGACTTTCTGTGTAGCAGCCTCGGCTATAGATCATGTTACAGACAAAACACAATTGCCAAGTAAATCAATATTGTCCATAACTCTCTGGTTTTGTTCTGTCTTGTATGCAGGGGTCGACAACGCTAAAGGCCATAGCGAAGCGCCAGGATGACATGGATAGCAAATTTAACTCCCTTTTGGAGACCACAACGCGCAATTCTAAAGCCGTGGAGGACATGTAGAGAATGCTGGCGATGTACATTTCTGGGAAGGGCGCAAAATACAGTAGCCCGTGTGCATCGACAGGTGCGGAAGAAACACCACAAAGTCCGTCGACGTTGGAGGTTTTGAAAACCTTGTATGGTCAGCCTAGCCCCCGACCCCGATCCAGGACAAAACATTGCCTCTCCGCACGTTGAGGGAGCGAAGGAAGACGTTGAATCACGTAAGAAGAAAGTGAAAGAGACAGGGGAAAGGACGACTTCATGAAGGAAGGACGACTCGATCGAGAGGGGCAGCGCTTGAAGCTGCTGCTATTCAGGAGGACACCACCAATGCCAAGCGTCGTAAAAAGAGAGGACAAACCGAGGAAGATCCCAAATCGGGCGGAAACTTTTCTACCGCTCACGACATTGACGAAGAGCATATGAGTTATGATGTGGGTGCGAGACCTCACAATAGTATGCCACTATAAAAGAGAAGACATCTAAGATGTGTTTTGTAGCCTTGCAGTGATGCCGATTCGTAGTGTCACACTTGAGTCATATGTGTATTCACAAATGTTATATGCAAGTGCTGATTATGTAGTCATATGGAAGTGATGTCTGAGTGTGCAGTCATATTGTCTTGTGTAGTCATATAGAAGTGATGTCTAAGTGTGTTGTCATAGTAAAGTAATGGTCTTGGTTTTAATATGACTTCCAATGGACGAGTAGCAGGACCAAGAAGTCCTTCAGAATTTTGAAGACAAGACGAACGAGGATATAGGAGATGCCGCGTTATTGGAAGATCCAGCTCCAAAGGAAGACTATACCCACGAGGATGCGGCTGATCAAGTGCAGCGTATTCATGAGGCTGTTGACGACTTGGAAGCTGAAGGGGCTCCTAGTGCTGAACAGCAAGTGAAGGAGATTGAAGCTACAAATACAGATTCCAAAGCAAAACATCGAGGACGGCGAAAACCTGCAACACGAGGGACTGGACCAATTGCTATTAGAGCACTTCCGAGCTTGGCCGCTAAGACAAAGTAAGCCCTCGAACGAAATACGCGACGAAGACGAAGGTGCCTCAGGAAGAAGCATTGAATGCAATAATTCCAGATGATGATATCGAGAGGACACCGTCTTGTGAGAGGTCCCCGATGAAGAGTAAGCTCGACATTGGAGAGAAATCTCCGGTGACATCACCGAAGCGCAAAGGCCGGAAGCGACTGGACAGAACGTCGACCTCCCACAATGCTCACAGACGGCCAAGGAAGAAAGTGAAGAAGGATGTTGTTCTAGAAGACGCTAAGGAGAAACTCACTCCAAGTGACGATGTCCAGGAGACGGCCAAACAGAAGACTTCAGAGTTTCAAGAGGTTTGCAGGCCTTTCGTAGAAGGGGAGACATTGCCTGAGATGGCAAATGCAGGAGTACTCAACAAAACGACTGAGCCAGAGCATGATGAGGATGCTGCAGCAAAGGGCATATCTCACGAGACGATGGAAGCACCCATGCACACAGCAGATCCTGCGAATGCAGAGGATAAGGCCGCCTTGGAGAGATTAGAGAAGCATGTCGACGCAGAAGTGTACACAAAACGTGAGACGTCGTCGGCGGAGGATTCAAGTGACCGTGATCGGGAGCTCTCCGAGGCTGGCACAGAAGATGACCGCAACAGTCTAGATGTACTTGTGGATACTGGATACGAAGCAATATCAGATGCTAAAGTTCCAACGTCACCACGCACTCCTGACCAGCTGTATGGGATAGGAAAGGATATGGGAAGCGAAGACGAAGCACCAACAACTCGTCAAGGCGGCTCAAAACCAAATGCATCAAATGGCGCAACACGGAAACTTGTATCGGAGTTGCCAAAGGTGACATTTGCACCACTGCCAAATAAAGATGCGACGACGTCCCACCCTGGAGAGGGTACAACCATTGAAATTGAAGATGCAGGAGCGAAAATGAAGGGACGTCTTGTAAAAACGAAGGCAAGTGCATCTCCTTCAAAAGCGGCTCGGGCTACCACGACCGAACCTGCCGAGGCTGCAACGTTAACGAAGAAGACATAAGATTAAGGGCGACGGAAAGAAGAAGGCGGCTCCATCGAAAGCGGCACTACAACAAACGAACTGCGCCGCAACGGCAAATGAAGATGCATCGGGAGTTCGGATGAATTGTGCTCCAAGGCAAACGATGGCGCTTCTACAAAATCCATGAGTGGTTCGGTGCGAAGACGACGAGTCTCCGACAACGAAGGAGCCTTGAGCCACCTCCCAAGGCGACTCCGAAGATGACAAAGGTTGCGGCTTCGGCGGTCGAGGGGGAAGAAGAGGACAGACTGCTGCTACAATTGCGGCTACAACCTCAAAGGAGCCTCTGACTACATCGCCTACAATCGCAAAATCGATTCTTTGGGGGAAATTTAAGGTTCCAAGGCCGGTAAATGTGGGGGATCGCAGGAGCGACTCGGAAGGCGTAGCTACAACATCCAAACAAATGAGATCTCTCCATGCCGGCCCGTGAGAGGCCCACCTAAACGAAGAAACCTTAACACAACTAAGAGTAGTGGGAGGAAACTGTTTATCTTTAATATTTTGGGGACATTGCTAGATTGCCACAACTTGACTATGGTGAATCCCAATAGTAATATTAGGACAACTCTAAAAGCGCATGGAAGACGGATTGTTATGAGGCCAGGGATTAAAAAGTTCCTTGAGGCATGTTTTTTACATTTCCATGTTGCCTTTTGGGGAGCTAAACCGCCACAAACAATGGAAGAGTTGGTGGAAGATTTAACGGGGCACTTGGACACGGACGGAGCAAAACCAGAATTTGTGTGGTCTGTGGTAGAGCATGAACCCATTCGACTGGACCCGGTAGATGGCGATGTTTTGCTGGAGGGGAAGCTTCTCTCCCGTGTCTATGAGTCATTTCCGCAGTGGAATTCAGAGAACTCTTTGGTAATAGACAACAACAAGGAGAGGGTTGAGGCCAATGATCCAGGAAATGTTATTGTGGCAACTCCTTTTTATGTGACGAAGATTGCGAGACTCTCTGATGACAAGGCGTGGTTGATGTCATATCTATGGCCCTTGTTGGAGAATTTCTTTAGTGCTTCGAGTGTTTCGGAGTTTCGCAGTGAAAATCCTGCTCCCCTACTCATAGAGCCTGGTTCAGAAGCTGCTACCACCAGTGTAACCATGTTCTCAGATGGAGATACAAACAGTGTTGACACATATAGTTTGAAGAGCTCGAACTCATCATATGATATGCAACCAACTAGGATGAGAGGTGAGGGGACGTGGGAAAGAAGTGGTTCATGTGATAAGTGGTACGCTCGTTAGTCATTAAGTAAAAGGTTTTCGTTAAACTAATGTCATGCTTTATGATTGTTTGTGGGTTCATGAAGGGAGCGACACCGATTCCACAGAGTCTGACTACTCCGACAGACTCCCCTCCCCAAAAACCGTGGAACGATTTCTTAAGGCAGAAGGTAAGGAAATAATGCTTTGAACAACAAGGAGTTTGGTTGAATTATATCGCTACCTTCAGCAAGGAGTTTTGTTACTTGAGGTTGTGAGTCGGTCTAGGAGTATGAATTTGTATATTGTTTTTTTCTGAATTTTGAAGCGAGATGCAATCACTATAATGTGACTGTTGTCCCTCTAATAGTCCATATTGGAAAGTAGTTGAAATTGTTTGAGATTTTTGTGAATGGGTGGTTATTGATGAATTTGGATTACATAAAGTATGTAGAAGCACATGGCAATTAGAAGCACATGGCAAATTGGCAATTGACATTGTGGAGTAGACATGAAATTCTAACTTCTAAGGGACATGGAATGGAACAGTCGCAAAAGAATTTGAAGTCAGGAAACATAGATTCCAAAAGCCCCGAAAGCAACTCTCTCGGCGTCGAGGGCCCTCACCAAACTCTTGGCGAAGATACTTCAGAAAAGAAGGTGAGAATCTCTTGATTGTCGTAATAATTACAATGACACATAAGAATAACTATGCAGTATTGGTCTGGGATTAGGCTTGTACTCTTCATGTCATTGTAGTCTTTACAGCAATAGTACAATGTCTATATACATAACATGCATTCTATGTGAATTTGATGCCGGTGCAGGGGCCTGGGAGTTCGACGACTTCTAAGTTCAAAGTTGGCCAGGACGTTCATTTGATGAATGCGAAGAACATTCGGCAGAAGGTGGCAACAGGGACTGTAACTGCCATAGGAGATGGAGTTTCGAAAGTTTGGCATGGGAATTCAATACCCATTGGATACTTCAAGGTAGATGTGAAGAACGTAATGTTTCCAGACATCAGTCTTATCTGCCTAACCCAAAACGGGAGATCGGTGGAAGGTTGGGGGCGTGAAAGCGAAAGAACACAAAGTGGGTGGAGAAGTTCCTAAAGGCCGCTCGGTAGAGGTAAGCGGTTTCAGCGTTTTTTTAATTTTGACAATTTTGTAGTGATAGTATCGCCAATTACAAGAACGCATGTCACTCTTTCGTTTGTACATGTCGTGTTAGGTTGTTGGATTACGAGGTTGGCATCTATGTATGTAGGCGCGGATACGCATATCGCATACTCTTCATCTTTTGCATATATTGTGATTGATGGTATTGCCTCTACATACACAGGTTGTAGATATATATCTTCATAGACATGCGGAGGCTAGGTTGTAGATGATACAACGAAAAGGCTGCTGTCTTAACGCTTTCTGTGAAGAGTTTTCATGAACATTACAAACATAGCGTATATATGTAATTGCATATGTATGAGAACTTTTCTGCTTGATTGTGTGACCACGTTGTTTATATTTGTTAGGTTCTAACTGATATGAATGACTGGAATTTGAACAGTCACTTGTAGGAAGGATTTCTGAGTGTCTAATCTATGACTACATTGTTTCAATATATGACTATATTGTAACTAGTTTTCATACCTTTCAGCAAGCATAGGAACCACTAGTCATGAATATATGACTTTGAAATGACTTAATCAATATAGGGAATGACTAGTAATTGACACGAGAAACAAGAAAAATTTGGTTTATTCGACCAACCATAATCAGACACGTGTTCGCCACGTCATCTCCCGCGCATCTACTTCGTATGTCGACGAACCACATTCCGCCACGTCATGAGTCATGCCTTTGCTCTAGTTATAAATAAGTAGTAACGGCTAACAGCTACAGTCATAAATCAGCCACACTATGAATTCCATAACACAAGCCACGTCATCATTCCCGCCTCCACATCAGATTTGGACCAACCAGAGTCGGCCACGTCAGCAGTCATGGCCACCCTATAGTCATAAATCAGTCACATTGTGAATTCCAAAAAATAGCCACGTCTTCATTCCCGCCTCCACGTCAGAAGTCGACCAACCAGTATGAGCCACGTCAGCAGTCACGGCCACGCTATAGTCATAAATCAGCAGTCACCCCTAACAGCTACAGTCATAAATCAGTCACAGTAAGATTTTGAAAAAAGTTGACACGTCATCTTTTGTGCCTCCACGTCGGATTTTTACCCCCCCTGCCCGAATCCCACTTCATTTCCAGGTTGGAAGCCATGTCAGAAAATCACGCCATGTGAGAATCCACGTTGGCAGCGGAGGCGGTGACGTGAGGATGGATGAAATCGCAGTCATATGTACCATTGGGGAGACATGACTTGGTACCTATGACTACAGAATGACAAAAAATATCGAAACAACCAGCAGTCATATCCAGACCGGTTTTGGTATGTATGACTGGAATTACAGTCATTTCTACAAGACATAAATACAACGATTTCTAGTAGTGTTTGGACACGAGAAGACAAAACCTCAGCGTTCAATACACCATAAGACAAAATTAAGTTCAAACAACTTTTCGTCCTTAATTGGTGGTCCACGTTACATGGTACAACTTTACGAGGACGTAAAATTACAAAAACACAAAATCATTAAAACACAAACAAAATATAAGATGGATATATACTGTTCCAAAAATCACAAAAACACAAAGGAAAGATGAATACTGCTCTAGAAAGCCCACGTTTACGCCGGAATCGATTGGCGCATGAGAGAAGAGCACGACGTACATTAGGTAGGCGTGAAGCAGCCAATGTTGCGAAGCGGGCAAGGCGTTCAGAACGGCATGAGCAGATGAGATGCGTGAGGGAGCTTACCGTGACTCCAAGCGGGAGCGGGTTGCAACTGAGTATGCTGCTGTACCTGAGGTGCTGTTGGCACGACAAGTGATTGACCACATCGCTACAAGTATCCGACATGTCCTTGGTCCCATGAACATTGTGTGCGGGGCATGCAATGCTCTGCACTGATGGGAAGGGGTTCCACCAATGTTAATCCAGTTTTCACGATGTGGTGTGACGCTGGAAAAGTCGAGCTCCCATTGTTGACACCACCTCCTGAGCCCTTGCGGAGCTTGCTCGGTGAGAGCGCCTTAAGCAAGGCAGTTCCGAGATAATATTCGGGCATACAATAGCGCACTTGCCTTCACCTCTCTCGAAGCCAAGATCTACAAGCGCTTCACCTAAGGTGGAAACTACACGTTACTTTCGACTACATGGAGAGTTGTATCATAGGTTGGGCAGTGTGTTGCCCCCGGAGGGGGAGGATAAGAAGTTTTCCCAGTTGTACATTGCAGATAGTCAAGCTGCACTGAACAGTCGCATGACGATTTTTGAGAACCTCGACCGTGATACACTAAAGGGCCTACAAAATATGCTTCAAGAGCATGATCCATATGCCCAACTGTTCAAAAATGCTCGCAAACGCAATCGCCAACACTCATACCGTGGATCTGGAACTGTGGCTTCTCGCGCTTTGATCGTCTCACAAACGCCGTTACAATGCTCCGCCCGTAGATGACGTAGGAGCAATCTTGGTGGGCAATGGCAATGACGACAACATTTTAGAGCGGGACATTGTCGTAAAGTTAAAAATCGGGCCGCTACAAGGAATCTCATACTTGCACTTATCATATTCACCACTTCACTATGTTCTGATGTTCCCGGACGGTCGTAATGGTTGGTCTACTGGCATCCCTTTGAGAGGTTTTGACTTGGATGGGCAACAATTCAACGACGTGGGCTCTAAGCGAGTGACGCAAATGCAGTACTATGCATACATGCTTCATCGGTGCAATGAGGAAGATCATATTTACCAACCTACCTACCTTCTTTTATGTTCATTGCATTATGTACTAAAAATATATGAGGACTAAAAAATAAACTCAAATGAGAAAATGAGGACACAAGATACTTATTTAAAAGTACCATGTAAAGACCTTTTCCGTCAGGACAATGGGAACCTTATTAGTATATTAAAAACATTACACTAAATAGGTAGATTGGGTACACTAATTTACATAAACATGCTATAAGTTTTTACTGTTAGTCAATATTTTTACCCTCTACAATGCTCAAAGATGGAGATCCTTACATAGTATTGAAATCAATACTCTTGGTAAAAACTTGTAGCATTTTCAAATCTTATAAAAATCTAACACTAATCTACCTATTTAGTGTAGTGTCTAATAAGAACTAACTGAAATAATAGTGACATTCTAATAATGAATCCGGAATGAAGTGGCCCATACATGGAACAGAGCCATTCATCCAGAAGAGTACCGACTGCTCGGTCCCTTTCTTCTGCCGTGTCTTCCCTCCCCATTCTGCTGGCTAAGGAGTCGTCTCTCGCACCCCTCCCCCACGGACCACCTCCGCCATCACTACGATTGAGCCTCTGGAGTTTTCGTCTTCCAATTATCGCTACCTAGTTCTCCTGCGCTTCTTCCGAGCCTAGAATCGTCCACTTTGGTTCACCCGCGAGCGAGAACGGTGCCGAGACCTAGTCACCGATCATCATCGAGTGTGCGCGAACACCACAAGTCTCCCGCTATGACGATATGGAGATTTCTAAACTGATTATACTCTTGGCATGCTGCGGTGCAGCCTCGAGGGTATCGTCCTCATCCGGTTAGGGTTATAAGTTGGCGGGAAATTGGATGCTTCCTTGGCGCTTAAATTTGGAGGAGAATATCGAGGTTTCGAGACCCGCGATGTATTTGGATATTTAGATTGATGGCTAGTATACGGTGTGACCAGCGGAAGAGGTTGTGGAATTGTCTAGGTTCGGCAATGCTGGATGATCTGTGATCGTCTGAGAGGAGTATCGCTGCTGGTTTAGTTGGAAGTCTGGTTATGCGTTTTCGGAGTATCGGATGCATTCAGGTTGGAGCGTGTTCATGGATGCTACTTGATCGTTGTATCTAGGTTTGGACTTGGCAATGCTGGATGAGTACCACGCGGTTTGAAGTGGAGTGGATGAGGTGATTGGTGGTCATTTTCAGCTGGAAATCTGGTATGTAGCATTTGATGAACAGTGGAAGAGCCTGCATGATTGCTTTGGTCTTTCGCCGGTGTGTGAGGGGCTGTTTTCGCACCCTCTGATTTTGTTACGAAGTACGTGGCTCTTATAATGAATGAGGTTCGCAAGGGGAGAACGGAGAGGAAACGTCAGCTGGGGGACATCAATAGGCTGACCATGGCGAGACCGCCAGCATCGCCAGTTGTGGAATCCTCTGCCAAGCGGCCTTCGAGAGCTTGCTCTTCGCGGCGGCGGTTTTCGGAGGATGTGTCGCCGCCTACTCCCCCGTTGCCGAGGAGTGCGTCCAAGCTGTCGAACGATCACGAGGGAACGCCGCCTCGTGCCAGTGCCAGTCGCACGGTGGCTAAGGCCGTTTCTCTTGCGCTTCCGTATTCGTTGGCTGCTGAACGGGTGGAGCTTCGGGGGTTGTGGGAGATGGCCTCCGTGATGAATTTCTTTGGCGTGTTTCGGCATATCATCAACAATTTGCCGGAGTTTACGATGGACGAGCTGGAGTCTGGCTTTCTCAACCCTAATTCGTTGTTGGACACCGTTCATGTAGTACTGTTGAAGGGGGTGCCACCGGCTGCGAGGGTTCCGCTTCGTGGTGATACCTGGCCGACTGTTCTAAGCAAGAAATTCAAGGAGTGGTGGGGGCGGGTTGCCGATGGCCCGTGCCCTCTGGTTCCGTGTCAAGGGGCCGAGCTGGTCACTTACTTGGAGTTGGATCCTCCCACACGGGTTCGCGTGTTGCTTGCCCTGTGTGAGATGCGTGTGGACCAAGACGATGCTCGGGCGTACGTCGATGATTCCGCGAAACGTAGTCAGATGGAAGTAGTGCGAAAGAGTAGGTCCGGATGCGGAGCTGAAGGGACTACATTCTGGTTAGAGGATGATGATGTGATGGGACAGAGGCTTTACAGGGACTGGCCGGCTACGATGGCGACGCCACCATCGAAGAACAAAGGCAGGGGCTGGGGCAGAGGTAGGAATGTGCCACCTCCGATCGGAGGTAACTGGGAAACGGTGGCGACCAATTTCGAAGAGTTTAAGGAGGTAACTTCGAGATTGTTGGAAAGCCGGAGCCGGTTGGAAGTGGCAATGGGGAAGAAATTGGTGAACAATGTGATGCCCCAAATGGAAGAGATTCAAAAGAAGAAAGAGCGGATGGTGAAGAAACAGCAGCGGGAGGCGGTGCTTCTGGAGAGCATGCTGCAGCACGCGAACGGGCTTGCAGCAGGGAGATCACGCAGGGATCGGAAACCGGTGACGTACACGTTCGATGATTATGATCGATCCATCAGCGAGGCGATCAAGTTCACGAAGAAGAACACGCCGGAGACTTCGCTGAGACGTGACTCAAGGTTCGGCAATGGCGTGAACGACGTGGATCACGTGGGAGGGAATGGAAACGGTGCATTCGATCAGGCTGGGTATGCGAACGGGGATGGTGGCGTGAGAAGGTCGTCACGTAACAATCAGGCACATCCGGGGGCCGAGATGGGTGAGGAGCTGGGCGAGAGTGGGATCGCGGCTTTGGAGCCGCATCTGGTGGAAGCGGAATCGGGGTTCAGCGATGATGAAATAGTAGGAGAGGCCGTATACGACGACGATTACCTGGCTGCCAAGCAGAGAAGGGACAGCATATCTTCGGAGGGAGGGGAGAGCTTGAGAGGAGACGACCAGGACGATGCCGACTTCGATGGGGAGGCAGAGAGCGAGAAGGACGCGGAAGACAGTGACGATTTCGGGAGCGAGTTTCGTGACAGCGAGGGCAGCGGCAGCGAGAAGGCAGTGAGGAAGGTGCGGCCAAGGCGAGGTCCGAAGGTGCGGCTGGTGAACGACATATCTCGAGAAGGGGCTCGGAGAAGCAGCCGAGTGAGTGACGACGAGGGAAGTGACTTCGGCGAGCAGATCGCAAGCGATTCGCGTCGGAGGTTGCGGAGTGGTGGTAGAGCAGAAAGCAGTGGTCGAGGGTTAGAGGATTACCCCGAAGAGATGGATGACGTGGAGTTCGAGGAGTCCGAGGAGGCGGAGCCAAGCGAGAGCTCGGAAGCAAGTGGGTTCAGTTCTGAGTTACGGAATAGGAAAGGTAGCGTTTTACAAAAGAGAAAGCGGGCACATCCACCGTCTCCAGTGGACGAGGACGCGGAGTCTGTAGATCATTCCGGGGAACAGTCGGTACAACACTCAGCACGATCAGGTTCTGGCGAGGGTGAGCAAGAAGCAGGGTCGGTGAACTTCGACGAGGAGGAAAGCATGGGGCAGGAGGTGGAGAACGGCAAAGGTAGTGTAAAACGAAGGCAATTGCTGGATCTGAACGAGGTTGCAACTGCAGCTCGTCCGTTGTCAGAGAACGACGAGAGTGAGTACTCGGATGAGGAAGTTGACCACGGTGCAGAGGCAGGTTGAAACTCTCTCGCATTTTCAGGAAGACCAGAAATTAACATATGGACACCCAATCGACTCCGTTTGTAGGTACGGTTGACATCAGCGTGAAGGTGGTAGAGACAATTACTCAAATTTGTGATTACCACGTATACGGTAGTAGCTCGAAACTTGAGAGAGCAGTGTGGGTGTCCGAAGCAAACATGGGTGATAATACTTGGAGGTGATTGCAGTGCTGTTCTCATGTGATTGTTGCTGTGTGGGTGCATCGTTGGGTTCTTGGATGCCGTCCGCAGCACTGAGCACTACCAGACGTGCTCTTGGCTATCAGAATTAACGGCGGTGTGAATGTTTATCATGATTCAGGAAGTAAAAGGCAGACATTCTGCAACTAGAAGGGCAATTTGTACAGTTTGTCATCCAGTGTCCTTGGCCTTCCACGCTGAAAATGCAGGAACCTCCTATGGGCGGCTTCACATATGTGCCAAGCAGGGGTGTGTAGCGGTTGATGTCGGCATGAGAGGGTGTCATGGATTTGCAGGTGCACACTTATGTACGATCTTGTCTCTGTAACAATTTTCTTACCTTGTGCTCTTGATCTCCATATAACTGCTTTTGTGTATTTGTAAGTTTCTGTGTACGGTGTTTCTGGATCGCTTGATAAACACTTTATGTCGAAAGGGAGTCATTGGCCATGGGGCTACTGTGTGCAACGGAAACGGCAAATGTTTAAGTCATAAGTCATAAACGACAAGTCCAACTGTTGAGATTTTTAAGATTTTCTCATGTAGAAGAACCTCACATGCCTTGTACATTTAGATAGCAATTTACAAGATGTAATTCCTATCAACTCCTCCTTCATTATCAACTTAAATCGTCTAAGACAGAATTCACATGTTCCTTAAATCTTTCAATCCCACCTAAGTCCTATGATCCTTTTGTTCTTGACCGATCACTTGTTGTAATCCTCATGATCAAAAAATATTTATGCCATAAGGGACGAGGAAATGATAGTAGAGGACGAGAAAATGATAGTAAGACAAGGAAATGAAAGTGCCTAACTTGCTTTTCGAATTACCCTTGGAATTTAGTAAGAAGTAGAGTTTCCACCTTCTCATTTAAGGTGGTGACATCAGATTTTTGAGTACCGCCAAGCAGCCCTTGGGTAAATGCAATAGAATGTGAGCAGTATCATTACATGTGGTATTGTTTGAAACATTATAAAATGCATGTACCCTTGTCCCATGTCCGCGTGTTACACCTATGTATATTTGAGGACTGGTCCTTTGTGTCAACAGTCAGTGATGTGACAAATAAGAGCATTTTCGGGAGGAAACAAGAGCAAGGCAGAAATGCTTGTGACACTTAATTGGTACTTTGGTGAAAACACCACCATTATTGAGTTGTTGGGATAGATTGTGTAGTTGATGCATGTGTAGAGTCAATTAGGATTAATCTCGTGAGAGTTGAATTCTAGGCCATGTTGCGAGGTGGCAGCAATGACCCTTTACAATACACACAATGAGCAAGGAGTGTGGTTTCGAATAAGGTATGAGAGGTTATGATGGGTGTGACTAAATTCAAACGGGAAATGGGCAAGAGAGGCTTGGAGGCATGTAGTGAGAGCATGAGAGACTTTTACAAGTATCAAGTCATCAATAGACTTTTGGTTTAAGTTTGATGGACGCAAGAGTATTTCTAACAAGCCAAAGTTGGAGGCAGTGTTGGTGACACATGCATACTAGAGGGTTACACATGCATACTAGGGGGATCAAGTGCTCCTCGATCCGATGATTCCAAATGAACATGTTGCATGTAATTGTAAGTGTATATGATGTTGTTGATGCAACCAAATCTTTTTCCATCAAGCATTGTTGCATTTCAGTTTTAGATTGCAAGGGCATTGTGCAATTATTGATATGGTTTGTGGTGGTGTCAGTTGGCAACAATTTTGTACAGTAGTGCTTCTCTGCTTCTTTGAAATTGTGATGGTGGCAAGGTTTCAATTGGGTCGAACATGGCCATTGTCACACATTCACAAAGTGGTTGAGATTATCTTAGGAGGCTATTAAAGAGGCTAATAGCACTAAACTGTGATGTGTGTATACATTGTTCCTTGGAAACAGATCCAATGGGTTGTTATGTTAGATGTAGGATCATTATTCACTCGTTCGTACTAGTAAGGGATGGGATGGCTGTAGGAGGCTGAGCTCCGCATTCTCTGGTGTGAGGGGTCACAGGAGTTAGCCGTAGGAGGAGCGCTTGGTGTCAACGGGAGTGCTGGCCTCGTTGTAGAGCCCCATTGAGCCTTTCTCTGCGACTTGTGATATGTGTGTGCGTGTGAAGTGCTGGATAAGGGCTCAAAAGTCAAATTTATGCTAGATATGTGAAGAGTGTCTTACAAACTCAGATCTGAGAATGCGAAACTGAAAGCGAGGCAGGGAAATAGTGTTGGAAGTCAGATTTGAGATATAGCTTCCGTGAGCACCCTTCACATACTCTTTGTATTAGATCTGGCTCGGACCATAGAAAGCACACACATCCACATTCTACCCTTGTGCCCTGACCACCAGATTGCACTAGATACATCAGAAGTTTTTAAACCCTTACTCATCGCCACTGTTTTTGAATCCTTACTCATCGCCACTGTTTTTGAACCCTTACTGATCACCACTGTTTTTGAACCCTTACTCATCGCCACTGTTTTTGAACCCTTACTCATCGCCACTGCTGAAAAGTGTAGATCTGCAGAAGTTTGCACTCCGACATTTGGACCGAGAGCCGAGGAGTGTGCCACAACCGAAAATACACATTGTAGTAGCAGAGACCTCTGCATCGAAGGACCACAACAACGTACCTGTGTCAATCAACACACCAACTCTTCCAACAAGACTATGCACGCTCAACCTTACTTCAAATATTGCGACTAAGCAACATTGCAAGGAACCGGCTGGTACCTCTTTCATCGCCGACGTGGAGAGCCACCACCGACATTGCCGCAAACAAGCCGAACGAGTAACACGTAGCCGCAATCTGGAGTATCTTAATCAAGACCTTCAACTGACCGTTGCCAAGAGCTCCTTTCGAAGCTCCTCACCACCGCCAACACGGCCGCAACTATTTCTACCACCTGATTGTGCTAAGCAAGCTGACGAAAGCTTCTAAAGGAACAATCGAAGGAGGAACGCCAGTATTGATGGAACCGCCTAACGCTGTTGATGTTGTAACATCTCGTCCGAAGGAGCCTGTCGTAGAGCTGCACAGAGCCGCCCCAGTGTCAAACCATCGCGTTGATTTGTGCCTCGACTCACCGCTTATACTAGCGAGCATCAATAGCTCGACCTCAAGCATCAGCAACCGCGTGTCCAGCATACCTCTAACTCGGAGAAGAACCCTACCCCCTTTTCTCCTCAATAGCTGATCTATTGCACTCTGATATACATTGTTCCTTTCATCTACGTCGATACTGCAAATTGAGTGCTTTGCACCTAATACTGCTACCGTAACTCTGCTGTGCATTAGACCTTAGAAGTGCAGACCGGACTCGCCAAACACAGCCGAACGCAAGGCAACCGTTAAAGGTAGGTCAAAGACATGTACGTATCGTAAACCCTACCCACTTCTATTACATTTAGAGTCATCTCTGCACTGCACCATACTTGATACAAGTACTTGAACAGGTACGTCTTTTAACCCAAAAACTCCTAAGGTTTTTGTCCCTATTTTGTATAATTTCATTTGTTTGTAATTCTTTATTTGCTTTGCATTGTTTTGCATTGTTTTTATTGTTTGCACTATTTGTATTGCTTGCACAGTTTGCATTGATTTTCTCTATCATGGATCACTCTAGTGCTAAAAAGAACCTTGTCTTTGTAGATGAAATGGATATTGAGACACCCGTTGAAAGTTTGAAAAGACTCACAAATGAGAAAACCAACAAGGCTAAGAAAAAAAAAACAACCAATGATCTAAGCTCTAACTTGTACTCTACTAACCCGGAGGTGGAGGGATTTAGATTTTGGATGGGATTTCATGTCTTGGAGACTCTTGCCAAGGAGGAGGGATTGGATGAACTTGCATGGGAGGAGCCCATCAAAGATATAATTACTAGAGGTTTCTTGGAAAAAGAGGCAAAAGAGACTAGAGGAGCAAGAATGGCTTATCCAAGAATCTCTCAAGCATTGTATCCTAGCACATGGAGTGGAGGTGAAGGGCAACATTACAATGTCACCCAACTCCCCCAAGATATCAACATCAACAAGAAAACGGGTTTGGCTTTTGATTTCCATGTTGCAATTCATTTTGAACAACCCAAAATTCAATTGTTGCATGATCAAGTGAAAGAATTGGTGTTGTTGAGGCTTAAAGCCATGGACATATCATTAGGAGAGAACCTCATAGACCCCATCAACATAGTTTGCTTAAGTGTCAAGCAAGGTAGTAAGAAAGGTGTTTGGGCCGGCATCATTAAATTACACTTGTTAAAACCGGAAGTGGATGCAATTGCTTTGTTGAAAGGTCTTAGACCCTTCATTCTTGTTATTGATGGGGTGCGTATGATTGAGAAAGTTTGCAAAAGCTTTCACAACATATCCACCAATACTAATTTAAGTGTGAAAATTAAGAGTGATTCTTTGAAGGGATTGATGGGAGCACAAGTTTTCAAGGAGGTGCTTTGGAGTAGCTTCAAGAGGGGCCATACATTGGAGATCATGGGAGTCCAAAAAGGCAAAGAGGAGAGCTTTGCCTTTTTGGTGGCAACAACACCAACACAAGCTTTGAAGATCCAAGAATTTCAAATCACTCTAGGGAGTGAGATTGTGGAAGCAAAAAAGGCCATTAGAGGAGAGAAGATGACGGAGGAGTCCAAAGCTAAGAAGGATGCCTTGTCTTTGACACTCTCTCACCTTCCAATCCTCATGAAAGTAGAGGAGACAAAGGAAGCAATCTTGAAAGTAATGGGGTCCAACAATGTGTTGTCTATTTGGTTTCACAAAGAGGATGGAACAAGGCACAATGGTAGTGCCAATGTGCATTGTTCCAATCCAATTGTCTATAGACAATTTGTGAAAAAACCCCTCCAAATTGGAGGGTTTTTTGTGGAGTTTACTCCACATAGGAGGAGTTTGGAAGGTGTGGAGCCTCCAACCTTGGAGCAAGTCAAGAGTTTTGGCTTCGAAGATGTGAATGTTGCAATGGTAAACACCATTGAGACATTCAAGATGCTTGAGAGCAAACCTCTTACTAAGAAAGAAATTGTGAGTCTCATGGAAGAGGTGGTGGAGGAGAGCAACAAGAAGATGCGAAAGGAGACTAAGGAATTGATAGAAGAGAAGAATGATGAGATGAGACAACAAATTAATTCTATTCAAGAGACCCTTCAAATGACTCTCTCAACCATTCAACAAATCATGAAGACCAAATCTCCACTTTTGATTGAAAGCTCAAAAAATGTGGATTGATAGAAGATGAAAGGGAAGTACTTATAAACTTATATGGTAAAAGTAGATACTACATTATCCTTTATAGATATAGGGTATACAGTATAGTACACACATATAAGTATTTTGTAGTATTTATAGTAGAATATGCACGGTTTACCTCCATATGTATGGTTTTTGAATACGTATACTTTCTAGTATATTTATATACTAAATATTATCCTACAAATACACATATGTATACGCATACGCATACAAATATGCATACAAATACAAATAAAGATAAAATACGCATATGCATACGCATACACATACGCATACAAATACAAATACAAATACAAATACAAATAAAATACAAATAAAATACAAATACAAATACAAATACAAATACAAATACAAATACAAATACAAATACAAATACAAATACAAATACAAATACAAATACAAATAAAATACAAATACAAATACAAATACAAATAAAATACAAATACAAATACAAATACAAATACAAATAAAATACAGATACAAATACAAATACAAATACAAATACAAATACAAATACAAATAAAAATACAAATACAAATACAAATACAAATACAAATAAAATACAAATACAAATACAAATACAAATACAAATACAAATACAATTACAAATACAATTACAAATACAATTACAAATACAATTACAAATACAATTACACATACAATTACAAATACAATTACACATACAATTACAAATACAATTACAAATACAATTACACATACAATTACACATACAATTACACATACAATTACACATACAATTACACATACAATTACACATACAATTACAAATACAATTACACATCCACATCCACATCCACATCCACATCCACATCCACATAAAAATACATACACAATCATAAATACAAATATTTTTGTACTTGAACTTCTTGTGAACTCCAAGCTCATACTATGGCTACTAAGGAATCTCAAGTTTATACTTGGGCTACTTGGGGATAACACATTAAACAAAACAACAAGAACACAAATCTACACATTACACCTAAAAGAAACCTATCTCCCCCACAAACCAAACGGAGCTCGGCCTCCCGGCCTCGCCAAAAAATTAATACACCAAAACACACCACATCTCATAAATAATACAACAAAAACCAACCCAACAAAACAAGATAAATACACCAAACAAATGGAAAATCCCAAGATAAACAAAACAAATTGGTCCCCCTCTCAAACACATACAACCTATACCCAAACACAATCAAAACCTGAAAATCCTAAAATGCCCAATCCTAAAACAAACACCATATCACATCTTGCCAAACCAAAATCCAAAACTCCCAAAGGCAAATTCATCCCAAACTATTTATTCCTCCTACTCTGCGGTGACGTCAAACCAAACCCAGGCCTCATGCCAAATATCCTACACACCCACCCCGCCAAACATAGACGACACAGCAACACATACTTCATTCCGAGCACAATCATATTATATCCAGAATACAAACCCCTCGCAAAAATATTCTCCTCCACAATCCAAACCACACACCCCGACCACCCAACAAGTATAAACAAATACCCATGTCTAACACGTTACATACATAACCACCCCCAATACCCACCGCCAAATTTTCTATACGCACTAATTACCACCATTGGTCCTCTACTAACAATGTGTGAACAACATATATTATCAAACCCAACTCCTGAATGGACTACATCATTACTTAACAAACTTTCCCGTTTACCAAACATCCCCTCCCGTCACTTAAATAATCCTCACCCCTACAGTAAATTTTTAGAAACACACCAACACAATATTACACCCTCTCGCACGATACACAATGAATTATATAATTATATCACAAACATAAACAACAATGCAAACCTACAAAAATTAATGGTTGAATTCCCATACATACCAAAAGAACTACTAATCGAAGCCTTAAAATGTAAAACACACATTCCCGAGTACTCACACCCACCACGACTTCCGCACACTCCCCCTCTTCAACCCCAACCCCAAATTACTACATACCAAAGCACACTTATGACTACTTGGAATGCAGCTTCAGTCAACACTGCACTTCCCAACATCCACCAGCTCGCGGATAACCTTCCCGCCATCATTGCCATACAAGAAACAAAACTCACTGCAAATAAATCCACAAAACACATACAACGTATACTTCCACAATATAAACTCATCTTCAACAATACACACGCCCTCACTAGATGTATACAACAAAGATTAAGATACACACCCACTAGAGGCGGCCTTCTCACCCTAATCCACTACAAATATGCTTCTCCAGGCAATGTCACCAAGATCCCAACACCAGCAAACATCTCACCATATTTACAAATCATACATATTGTGAACAAACCACTCATACCATGGATTCTTATCCATCTCTATATGCCGTCCCATCCCGAAGATATAGGACTAATCCCCTCCATTCAGCAAACAATCACCACCCAAATACAAACACATCCAAATCACACCCATATTCTTTGTGGTGATTTTAACAGAGACATCGCACTCATAGGGAGACAAAACGAACATACCACAACACCACCACAAGACGAAGACATTCAATGGCGCACCTTCACCAATAGTCTCAATCTAAAGTACATTCCTACAAATAGCCCATTCTCCAGACAAGGCGGATACAACTATACAGAATCGAGCCTTATTGACGGTTACTACATAAATTCCACCAATCACCATCTTTTCACCTCCACTACCAACCACACACAAAACCTTAACTCAGACCACTCGCCAGTAAATCTTCACATACCTCAACAAACACTAATAGCCCGCCCTCCACCAATACCAATTAAAACAACCCCTCGTATTCTAAATCCCATCCCCCAAGCCAACTTAGACTCATTTAATACTGCATTCTCTGAACAAAACGCACTGACCATTAACAACCTTACAACTATTTTAAAACAAGAACAACTCACTAGCACTGAATGGACCACTGCATGTACACAATTAGACCTCCTCATAAACTGCACCACAGAAACATTGCTAAAAACTTGTACCGCCCCCCCTATCCCCACTCTCACACCACAAACTAACCATCAGGGTGGATTTCTACCAAGAAAATCACAAAAAGACTGGAAGAGACACCTCTCTACATACCACTTAATTCGCAAAACAATTTACATAGCCAACAACAACAACACTTGGAGAACACACTCAATAATACAAGAAACACAACAACACACACATGCAAGCATACCACCCCCCCCGGACACAGATGACACTAAAAAAGATTGGCTAAACGCACTAGCAGATTTAGCCAAAACCGCAAACAAAAAAGCAAGGGCCATAACCACGAAATACACCCGCCAATCCATCAAGAAGGCCATAACAAAATATAGACAACTTTATAACACTAGCCCCAAGAAAATAAACAACCGTGTCTTCAAAAACCTAGAAACCCCACCACTAGACTGCATCACCACTCACAACAATGAAATCCTGACTAGCCCAGAAGACATAGCCCAAGAAATCTTCTTGCAGCAATCCATCACCAACCGCCCAACCATCCCAACATGCTATTATCAACCAGAACATCCCCAAAACTGCACATGTGCAATCCGCCAATACCCGTGGCATGATTTAGATGAATTTATTCTTGAAAAGAGAGGTACCCCAGAAACTCCGCTACACACATACTACAATCGGGAAACTTTTGACATCTGCTTAAAAAATCTCTCACAAAACAAAGCTCCTGGCCCAGATAAAATTCCTAACTCCATTCTCAAAAATATGTCTGACTCATTCCACACCCTTCTACACCTCTTCTTCTCCCACTGCTATAAATAAAAACAAATACCTGCATCTTGGAAAACCAGCCTTACTATACTTCTCTACAAGAAAGGTGACCCCTCACTTCTCCCCAACCATAGACCCATTGCCCTTGCTAATACAATATACAAACTCTTTACTAGTACCCTTACATTTATTCTATCAGCATACAGCGAACGCCACCAAATCCTTCATGACAGCCAAGAAGGCTTTCGAGCTGAAAGAAGTACCTTTAGGCAAATCCAACTTCTTACGGCCACACTTGAAGATGCCAGAATCACAAACCAAGACATTTACATAATGTACATCGACTTTAAAAATGCATTTGGATCCTTAGACCATGCTAGACTACTGGCAATAATGGCTGACCTAGGCTACCCAATAGATGCTGTTGCACTAATTGGAAACATTTACTCACATTCCACCACCATATACACTGGAGAACACTTTGGAAAAACAAAACCAATACCAATCCAACGGGGCACCATCCAAGGCGACACACTAAGCCCATATCTCTTTATCATATTCCTAGAACCCCTTCTGAGATGGCTACAACTAGGAAACCATGGTTACAAATTTGGTACATCAAAAACAATAATTAACTCTGCTGCATATGCTGATGACCTAGTTGCTCTAACTGCTACCCTTCAAGCGCTACAAACACAAATGAATAAAATTGAAAAATTCAGTGGCTGGACTGGACTCGAAGTAGGTACACAAAAATGCGCAGTTACCGGCTGCCCAAACAAATCCAAACGCACACCCACCGCCTTCAAAACCCTTCTTCAAACACAAAACATCAATTACAAAAATGAACCATTACCAACACTACACCAAAATGAAGCCTACCCCTACCTCGGTATTCAAATGGTACCAACTCTCAAGTGGAAACTCCAATCACACATAACCACCAAAAAACTTATTGAACAATGTCAAAAACTCTCTAACTGCCCTGCCACAATGAAACAAAAAATCAATATGGTAGATACAGTCATACGCACAGGCGTTGCATATAGCTTCTATGCAGTACCCTACTCACTACCAATGATAAAAAAACTAAACAAGAAAATCACTAGCATCCAAAAAACAATATGTGGGCTACCTAAATGTACGGCAAATGTTATTGCACAATTACCACATGAAGACTTTGGCCTTGAAGCTTTCTCCCTTAAAAATGCTTACCTCAAATGCATTGGAGACCAACTTACAAATGCACTAAATGACAAAGGTAAACTTGGCCCAATCTACCAAGGTCTCATTCAACACATCCTAACAAAATATGGTGGATCCCAAGAAATCCCGCAAATAAAATACAACGATTGCATACATTCCCCAATCACACGAACAATCTTCCTACTTAAAGAAGCTGGTGGACTACACCTCAAATGCACACTTGACAACTTCCAACTCCAAGCCACCGAATTAGAAACGCATTGGCCGACCCAGGCATCAATTCTCTTACCCCACCTAAATCCCAAAGTCTTCCTCAAATTATTACATAAACTACTGCTTCTCAAAATAACCAAAATAAGCCACCTCACACTCCCAAATGGTACCACCCTCATGTCACCTATAGATTTCAAAATATACTATAAAAATCCGAATAAATTAGAACGCAGCGCTCTCAATCTTGCTCAACAACTATTTTGCCAAAAAATATGCACCCCCAAATGTTCACAACCGTGCAACTCACACTCACCATCCCATCTTCTATACAACAAATACATAACACATGACCACGAAATATCCCCACCTACTCCTCCACCTCCAACACATTTAACCTTCCCACCACCTACACCAACAATACCCCCGCCCAAACAAATCATCAATAACTCGATTGACTTCTCCATACACCACATATCCACACACAAAATAGACACCAAAAAAGACAAATACAAAATCACGCACTCCACAAACAAATACATGTGCCACTGGGAAATAAACAATCAACTCACATACCACACTTGGTTATCCCCCAAAGAACTATTCCCACTCAACTATCCAACCGTCATACAAAACAACCTTAACCTTCTAACCGAATACTACACACAACAAAAACACACATTATATAAACACATCATCGATACTAACTTCACAACACCACAATCAAGAGACACCCGATTCATCCCACCCCCAACAAATATACCCCTTACGCAAATCCATCTACAAGACTGCAACCGTGACAAAGACATCCTCACAAACTCCCCTACAATACAAATCCTAAATGAAACATCACATTTATTCGATAAAAATGGCCACTTTCTCCTTACCATCCCTACATCAAGACTCAAATGGTTATCGAAACAATACCACACATACCTTAACACTAACCACGGTCTAACACCCCAAACCCAACCCTTTGAAACAGAAATCATCCTACTATATAAACGATACCACCACACTCTCTCAAAACGCAATCCCAAAACAACAGATCACCACACGCTCCCCACAACCATTATAGACACTCTCATTACATCATTCCGCATAACACACTCGTATTTCTCCTCCCCAATAACATGCCCTTTACAAATCACCAAATACTACTCCACATTCCCACGTGACAAGATATTTGGCTCCAATAGCCCTGCCTTTCATTATAAATGGGAAGGAATTGGTTATGCCCATCCACACAACGACGAAACTGCGCAACAAAGTATTCACTGGGCCAGGTTAGCCGCACAACATAACCCCAATGCTATAACCATTGTGGTCATGCCAGACAAGCAATGGTTCCACAATCCAACCCCATACTCAAATGAGTTTCCAGATACACACGTTTTAGCACACTTTGCCGCTGACACATTAACATACGAACAACCCACCGTCCCCACTGACCACAAAAAACTCCGCACCGAACCAAACACAATCCAAATCCTTTGCATTCACCACAAGCAACACCATCTCACCACCACAGCAGACACACATAATCTCACAACCACTCTTAGAAATCTATCTATCACCCAGTTCCACCTTCAAGAAATTCCCCCCACACCCGAAAACACCAAAGTCAACAAAAACAAAAATTGGACCAAACTCTTATATCCCCCAACACATACACCCAACCTCTCAAGCACACCCCCACTTCCACAATACACCACACATCTTCCTATCAAATTCCCTCCGAATACGGCTATTATACGACGGATCCTTCATACCACCACAAAAAAATGAGGGGCTATATGCTCCCGAAACCGCCGGTTATGGCATTTATAACCCAACAAAACCAGAAATACAAATATCAAAAAGACTACCAGGCTTACAAACCATCTTTAGGCGAACTTATGGCCATATACAAAACACTCAAAATCCTCACAACTAGGTACATAGACGAACCCGCATACATATTTACTGATTGCATAAATTGCTTGTACATTTTACAAACACACCTAACACATCCTACTCTACAAAACAACCACCCCGATCTAAATACTCTCATCGCTATTACAAATATGCTTTGAAAATACGTACACAACCCACCATGTTCCACAAAGTAAGAGCTCATGTTAACATATCCGGAAATGAAAAAGCGGATAAGCTAGCAAAAGCGAAAACGAAAAAAACTATAAATTTGCCCGAAAAAACCACGAATTTGCACACATCACCCCTTTCTACTACCAAAAGATATATGGCCTGGACCGCACTGCGGACCGGATAATAAGGGACCGATTAGAAACCTAGCTACATACCTTACCAAATACGATCGTGAAAACAACCTCACTATTCTAGCACAAAACTTTCCTAACATAAACAAATGGACCTCCAATCTCGATATACATGCAAAATCTTCAAATGCCTTCTGGAAAAACCCAAAAATTACAGACTCCCAAATAACTAGCATACTAAAATTCCGCACGGGACAATACATGGGTAACGCACGAAAACAACTATTCTTTGACATATACGATTCCCAACAAAAACATGTCCTATCTCGCAACTCCACGGACGTAGACACATGGCTACACGTCTCACTTAAATGCCGACACCCAAACATCCACGCACTTAGAGTTACTGTGCACAATCAGTGATTAAAACCATTAAACAACTCATCCCCGTCCAACACCAAGTCTAGATGTTACACACTTATAAATGCCGGAAGGCACCTCAACGCACCCCCAAATAACACGGTGCCCAGTTGGCTGCTCCCTTGCACTTGCGACACACGTAGATGTCACTGCAATGCAAGATTTCGACCTGACTTACTTTGTGTAATCGGCCTCCCACACCAAGGCACACCTCCACAACACCCCAACAACAAAGATTGCCATTCAATATATTGAATTCACATATCAGAACGATGATTTCCACAAGAAACCATCACAAATAAAACTAATAAATACCAACCGTTACTCGACTCAATAGCTGCCCGTGGCTGGAAAGTCAACCCCCTCATAGTCATTACTTCAGGTGCTAGAGGCACTACTCACACACCATCAATGACCTCATTGAAAACTTCATTCAAACTAACCGAAAAACAAATTAAAAACGCATTCAAAACAATTAACATGATAGCCATACAACACGCAACATTAATCCTCCTATATAAACGCAAACTAGAAAACCACCAAACCCTCCCCACCAATCTCGAACCACCATGACAAACAAAAAGGGGGGGGGGGGGTAGTGGTACAAACCACTGTTGTTAACGTAAGATTTGATCTCGGCTTCCGGGTAGGGGGGCGGGTGGTTGATTTATTTTTCCTGCCATATACTCACAGACAGCCCCAAGCCATGCAAACTGCTCAAACGAGCCCGACAAGGTTCGAACTCGGACCAGCACGATTACAAACGTCCTACACCTCAACCACCCTAGGACTGCACGGCTTGGTGACCTTGAACCCATCCAAATCCCAATTAGAACATCCATTTGCCAAACACTCGCACCCTAAATAGTTCTATTTTGGTTACTTTAGTTTAGTCTGGTCTTAGTTACTTTGTGTAGTCAGTTTCGTATGTGTAGTTTAGTGTCTATTCCCGTAAGGGGTGAGTAGTTTTGTTCTTTTACCACTTTGTCCTGTGGCCATTGAGGTAAAGACATTATGAACAGACGTTGTATTCACGCCAATCTCTTATTGGAGACTGGAGTTCTTATATATATATATATATATATATATATATATATATATATATATATATATATATATATATATATATATATATATATATATATATATATATATATATATATATATATATATGTAGGATCATTTAAAAATTACAATGACGTAGTAGTCAACACCTCCCTTCTCGCCGTGTCTTTTCAAATGAAGCCTACTTATGGTGTTTTAAGTAGTTATGTAGTGGAAAATGGCTCGTCGAAGACCCATTGGAGAGGTTTTGTAATATAGTTCTTTCTCGACAATATAATTCCTTATATATTTGGGTATTATCTATCTATAGAATATAATGTGGGATTGAAAATTTAGTTCCAAAGTCTTGTCAAATGAAAAAATTAAATTACAACATGATTTTTCACCCATGGTTATGATTATGCATTTGGCCATGATTATTCTATACCTAAAGAATAAATAAAAGTACAATGTGATTTATTGGCAAACAATGTTTGTGATTTCATCCATCCTACATGAACTAACAAGATTCTCAATTAATGTCTCTATAGTTATAACATTGTAAACATCATCTCGGTTTATAGGTCAAAACTTTCAAAATGACAAGGTTTTTCATTTCTATTGAATTATGTATTATTTTTGCTTTGGTGAATGCCAACAACTCAGCATCACATGGTTATTCCTTGTATCAATTCAAATTTCTCATGTACCTCATTCTTACCTCAGAGTACTCATCATCCATCCACTACCAAGTACATTCATCCAAAATTCGAGCCTCTGTTCTATGACGCGAGCCCGGGTAAGAGAGCCACACGGCGTCTTCATGGTGGCTATGGAGGATAGTAGTTAAGGCTCTGTGGTTCGTGAAGAAAATTGCATCGGCATTTCCAGGCGCACCTTCCGGTCAGTCAATTTTCCAAAACAGAGACTGAAATTTCTTGCTATCAGCATTTTCCACGCAAGTATTCTGTGCGGAATCGAGAGAGATAGGTTTCGAGCACAGCAATAAAAAAACATCAACGGAGCTCCTCTTCTTGTGTTGCTAAAGGAAAAAGCGCTGGGCACTGGTGTCACCTAATGCGGTGAATTTAGCTGATTTTTTGACAGATTTGAAGTTTTCGTAGAAGGATTGAGAAGAAGGAGCGGAGCGGTGTGATTGAGAAGAAGGAAGGAAGGATGGCGGGCTTGGCGCTGGGAATTGCGGGGCCGGGATTGGAGTTGGTGGCGACGAGCAAGAGAGCGCTCTCCTCTGCTGCACCGGCTTCATCCTCACCTTCTTGCGTCAGTAGCTCGGCTTGCTTTTCCTCTTATGGCAGTTCCCATGTAAGGGCGCAGAAGGCACTTGTTCTGCGTAGCTCTTTTGTTGCGCGGACGACGCATTCTAGCTTCTTTGATGGTGGAGGTACGTAATCGGCTCGATAATCTGTTGTTGAGCTTTTCCACCGCTAATTGAATTCTCACTTTCACCGACATTTTATACTTTCGAACAGAACTCGTGAATGCTAGGGTCGTTTCGCTGAAGTTTAAGGGTATATCCTGTCTACATCTGTGAAGCCTCTTTAGAAATTGTCTTGACTGCAATTTTCGAAGGAATTATAGTATTCTCAGAATGCTATGCTGTTCTTCTGTTGACATCCATCGTCTCGCATGTTTGAGATTCAGTTTTGAATACGATTGCATTTCGTATATTACAATAGCTTCTTCACTCATGAGCAGGCACAAGTTGCACATTTTGTGCTCATTTTTATGCTTTTTTATTCTAAAGTATGTGCACTTAAGCTGTTACAGAGGGCTCTTTTTCAGCTGAATCAACTTGTTCTAGTCGCTCTGTCTCGTACTAGGTTAGGGTTACTGACCATCTGCTTTGGTCATGAGGAACTCTGCTCCGAAATGCGAGGGAATTTTTCGAAGTCTTGCAAAGTTTTTGTGACGTTAGTGGCTCTTTTTTTTGCTATTTACTGAGATTGAGGGTGGTGGCAGTGGGGGCATGTGTACTCGCCCTTGCGGTGGAGGGATCAATCAAGCAAAGCAAGCGTGGTGGTGCTCTTTGTGCTCAAGCCAACATTTTTGAGCGTGTCGTCCGCATTGTGAGGGTATGGTTTCTCGGACGTGCTGGATCCGTTTTTCTGTTCATGGAGGAGAAGTTCCCTGTTGTTCTGATATGCTCTGTGTGGAATGCAGTCCTACGCGAATGCTATAGTGAGCTCAGCAGAGGACCCCGAGAAGTTACTAGATCAGACGGTTCTGGAAATGAATGAAGACTTGATTAAGATGCGGCAAGCATCAGCGCAGGTTCTAGTCATCCATTTCACCCTGATATTTTCAATATTAAATCCTCATTAACAATGTTACCCTTGCATGTATATTATCATCTAATGTGTAGGTATCTAGGCACTGACAAGGGGCCATTTTCTGCTCTGTATTTGTGAAGGTTTTAGCATCGCAAAAGCAGTTGGAGAACAAGTACAAAGCAGCTCAAACAACAGCAGATGATTGGTATCGGAGAGCTAAGTTAGCCCTTGAAAAGAACGATGAAGTTCTGGCCAGGGAGGCTCTTAAACGCCGCAAGGACTATGAGGTATAAGCATCTGTTCTTTCTTTTGACATTTTTCAACCACAGCACCGCTAAGGTGAGTTAGGCTTTGCTTTCAGTCAGTATGCATGAGCCTTCATGTAACTCACTGGTGGTGAAAATATCCTATCTTTGAATGAGAACGAGTATTAAGTCCGTATCACAACAATTGCACAGGAAAGCGCCAAGGCACTGAAAAGCCAGCTGGATCAACAGAAGGGCGTCGTAGAGAAGCTGATTTCTAATACTCGGGTATCGTACATTCGTCTACAATGACTGGCTGAGTTCTATCTATATGCACTTATTCACTTGTTCATAGCCATTTATCGCATAAGCATTTTCTGGCAAGTTTTGAATCCAAATCGATTTTGGATCCAAGTTGACATAATTTGTTGGGGTTACAGCTGCTTGAGAGCAAGATCCAAGAAGCCAAGTCAAAGAAGGACACATTGAAAGCAAGAGCCCAATCTGCAAAGTAGGTGTCACTGCCACTTGCTGCATGTCTGAGTGGATTGCTTAGGGGGTAGTAGTGTTGATGTTGCGATGATGTTGAAAGGTGCGACAAAATTTTGACACTTGGAGGATGATGGTGATGCAACAGGACGTCACAGAAAGTTAACGAGATGTTGGGAAATATCAACACCAGCAGCGCTCTGGCAGCATTCGAGAAAATGGAAGAGAAAGGTAAATAGCATGTCTGAGCAAGCATCCATTTGTAAAGTTCTACGTGCAATTCAGTCATCCGAAGTCCCAACTTGCTAATGTGGTACTTGATGTGCAGTTACTGCGTTGGAGGCCGAATCTGATGCATTGAATCAACTTAGTACTGATGATCTGGCTAGCAAGGTATGCATCACTTTTTGTTTTTACGTGCACTTACAAAGGTTACGGATACGATCTTGCTTTTGTCGAATGAACTAAAGAACATCAGAGCTCACTCTTACATGATTATGTCTGCAGTTCGCACTTCTAGAAAGTGACTCGGTGGATGACGACCTAGCATCGTTGAAGCAAGACATGTTAGGCACTTCAAAGGTCCGTCTTACTCTCCTCCATGTCTAGAGAGTCAACAATCATTTATACAAAACTTGTCCCATTAAAAACATAAGGGTATGATTCATTTTCACTTGCTTTCATACATTCCAGTACTCTTCTAATTGACTTATTTGTGCTAAAAAAGGTATAGATGTGGCGACTGCCGGTCATTTATGCTCGCTTTTCTTAGTTCATTCAACATCGTGCATTTGCGGCATCAAACAGAATCTGGTTCGATGATCAATGAGATCAGTAGTATTGTGTGACTGACACTGTTTGAGCTGCGCTGCAGAGAAAAGGTGAATTGCCGGAAGGCCGCACACAACCAGTTGCAAGTAGTAGCAGTAGCAACACGCCATATCCTTTCAAGGACTCAGAGATTGAAAGGGAGTTGAATGAATTGCGGGGGAAGACCAAGGATTTTTGAGCAATTTTCGATGGTATTTGTATTTTAGAGTGAGGAGTGGTCGTTTGTTTCACTCCTGTAACCTTATGTCATTGACACCTTGGAGGTCAGGAACGTGAGTATGAGGCGATTGGCAGTAGAACTCACTGCAAGCCATTGTCAGAATTTTGTGCAGATTTGCTATTTTCATAGTTCAATTAAATTTTGTATTGTCTTTGATATATCATGCGGTGGGCTTGAGTTACTGCCTTCTACTTTCTCCACATTTTTAGAAGCTCCTCTATCTTGTAGGTGATCCATATATTCTTGCTTCAGGTACACTTAGCATTGGTTTTGGCCTTTACATGTTGTGGGTACCTCTGGTGATGTGCTACACCTTTAAGGGATTACTCGAGAGAGTTTACTCTCTGTAACTTTATTCATTGTGAAGTTGAGATTCTCAGGCTAACGTAGAGAACTATTCATTCTATACATTGAAGATGTTTTCAGCTCCTTGTAAGGAAGGTAGATATGTATAAATCATGATACGTTGATGTGCATCAAATATTGCACCACCTACTTATGATTGTTCAGGTACACTTTGTATAGGTTTAGATTGTCATTCTTCTTTGTAATGTATATCTTCAATACTATTCTGAACATTATGATAGAAGATTCCCTAGTATGCAGCAAATTGTGACTGTAAAAAATTAAAATAAGCCACACAGATCATAATTGTATAACTTCAAGAACAATTTACATTACTTGTAGAATTCCAATGTCAAAAGCCTAGGACCAATTTGAATGCTGGATCGTCCAATTCGATCACAGTTCAAGAATTTGTATGAAGATCATTCCGTATCGAAATCCACTTGCTCATGAAAACACCACATGCAGTTTTCTTTGCACAATCTTCTGATATGACCAACAAATTGAGGTTGCCACTTATTTCTAAGTTCTCAAACCATGATCAATAGGAATTGACCATATTCATGACATGGGTCCTTATTGTACTTCCAATCAAATCAATCAAATCAATTTAGTTGAACACATACAACACAACACTAGTATATAAAATTGCATAGTATCCTCCCTTCACGAACATGAAGGAGGTGGGTGCTGGGGACCTGGTAGAGTTTCATTAGCCCCTTCACCATTTTCAGTAATAAACACCATTTGCATTCCCCATGTTTTGTGCCGCTCAAAGTGACAGTGCAGCAACCACACCCCTGGAAAAGAAAACACACACACACACATATTTATTTTTTTGGAACTTAAAAAGTTTAGAAAAACTTGGCTTTTATGATGAATAGAACTCAATAATGCTCCAAAAGAAGAACAAAATTAGGTCAAGAAGCTCAAGGTTTGTTAGTAGTGAAATGAATCTTGAGACTCACCGGGATTGTCAGCGCGGAAACGAAGAGCAATCCAACCCATGAGGGGGATTGAGAAAGTATTGTACATGGGCGGGTCAACCAAATTGAAATTAAGAGGATCGACAATTGGGTCAAAATTGCCATAGTTTCGTCCGACAACGTAGAAATCATGCCCATGCAAGTGAAAAGGGTGGTCTATAATCCCCAACGCCCAAACATTTTGCAACACTAGCTCCACGGTGTCGTTGAATCGTAGCTCCTTAACCCTTGTCCCTCGACTACCCAACATGTAATTGCTATTTGGTTGGCCTACAAAATCTTCAAAAGGAACTGGTAGGTTTGGGAAATCGGTCGTGTAAACTCCATCTACATTGTTATAATAAGCCTCTAAGATGGAGGTTCCTTGGGGATCATCCCATGTGATGTTTTGGACGGCACCGGCAAGTTTTTGTGTGCATGTGGTCTCATCGACGGTGCATGGAACACGTTCAATGCCAACCGTGTAAACAAGGTTATGGGTGGTGTTCACGGGTAGGTCGTATGGGTCATATCCTCGCAGGCTGGCTATATAGTTCACAAATGGTTGAGGGTCATTCTGAGGTGGAAAATCAGGTGTCATGGGTGTGGAGTTCAAGTCCGAACCTGCGTACTCTATAATCCCTAGGGCAGCTTCGGCTGGTGCGGATGCACCTGGTATGCCACTTGGAACATCTGCCACACTAATTCCATAATGATACAACCCTGCCAAACAATACCACGTAACTTTTTTTACCGTGTACAACTTACATAATATATAATATTAGGTAAGTACAAAATTATGCCACAAGCAACGCTAAAAAAGTTTAGAGATAACAACCATGTACAAAACACACAATGAGTCCTAGAAACCAAGATTTTCATCGAAAAACTAATAGTTTTGTACGTTCAATGTCATGCAAATATCTCACATGTAACAAAGAAATAAAGTTGTGGCCAATCATAGAACTTTATTATCAAAGGAAGAGAAAAAAGTCAAAAATAAAAAATGAAAATTTAAAAATTAAAAAAAAATGTGGAAGATGCAAAAATAAAGCATTTTTGTTATGGAGAAGCATGTACCTAGAGGTTGATCGGCAGTTAAGAGGACATCAGTGCTTTGTCCGGGGGAAATGACCACATAATCGGTGGTGAAATTCTTCAAATAGTTTCCATCAGCTGCAACCACTGTGAGAGTGTGGTTCGCCACTTTGAAGTAATGGTTGTTGTTCAATCCTGCGTTTGTTATTCGGAGCAAGTATGTGGACCCATTTGTTACCTCCAAGGTTTGAGTATCTACCCAAAAACCAAAACCAAACAAAATTTGTCACAATAATGAACGTTTAATCTCAAATAGTTTCTTTCATGAACCAACCTTGTAAATTTGGTAAACAAAATTATTGACACGATTCCATACAACATAAGCGATATAACTAGTTGAGAATTTGTGTTTTATGACTTGTTTAAACTAGTCATAAACAAGTGTTTCTGCTTGACTAATGTTTATTTGGGTCTTTGTTGTAAACTAGCCATAAAGCACATATTCCCTACATACAAGTTTGTTTATACTTTACATTGGAGCAACATTTTGATCATTACCCACGTACCTGGACAACCATATAAGGGCCCCGGTTGCCCATTGACTACATTGGCGACGGTGAAATTCTCGGTAGGAACTTGGTTTGAGTCGATGTAACCCAGTTCAATTGCATTTGGGTCTTCACCATACCATTCTCCTGCATCACATAATGGAAGGTGATGTTTATTCACTTTGGTGCCAGATAAAGGACTCATTTTATAGATCACCGCTTCAACAAACCAATTAAGTTCTAAAAATCGGATTTATTAATTTCAGACACTTTAGATATCTTAACTAGATTCTTCCAACTTGACCTAGAAAGTACCGTATCGAACACTATTGCTATCACCATCTTCATTATCCTTTGGTATATAACATTTTCAGAATCACGAAACATTACTTCAAGAGACACTTCAATTCAAAATATAACCACCTGTATATCCTACAAAATAAAAAAATCTCCTTTTACAACTTGTACATAATGACTGAATCAGTTGTATTACAAACATAAAAAACTCTTTTTTACTATAATACAACTATTCGATCATGTATAATTTTTCCTCTAGTGATGTAAAATATGATTAAAAGATATGTTTCTAGAGAGGGTTGTTCAAAGCTTTAGATTACCTGTCAAAATGGAAAACTCTCCATCTACTTGGCCATAAGGTGGGGTCTCTAAAGGGTGAACAATGAGGTGACCCACGACCGTGGCTCGCAACCAGTTGTTGTGGGCATGCCAGAAAAACGTCCCCCTTTGACCCGTCACCGTGAACTCGTGGATTTGGGAGCTTCCAATTTTTAAAGGGCACTGGGTTATGTGTGCCGGCCCGTCTGCCCAATTTGTCAAATGCTGGAAAATACCATGCCTGCATTCCAAAAGAATAAATAAGAACACCAGACCCTTGTGGGGTTGGCATGAATAAAATGCTTGTTCGATCTACCCTTGAAAATATGCCCACGGGACATAACAACAATGCATAGGACTGCATTCCAAAAACCTCCCAACAAACACAATAGTGACAAAACTTGAGTGAAAGTAACTCCTATACGAGAAGCTCTACAGTAACTTCCAAGAACAAGACAACCTTATCTGAAATGAAACGTGAATGAATTTTTTTTCTAAATTTGGAAACCCAACCAAAGAATCGTGTTAATTAATGTCTAATTAGTCTACTCACCAATTTTTATCAAATTTCACAGTATGAATCTTGAGTTATATTCAGTGAAAGTTTACAAAAGCAATGTTCATATATTTTTAGGGGTTAATCACATGTCTTAGACTAAAATTAGTCAACTTGAATCGAGCTTGTCTAATCACATTTACTTGGATCCTCTTGTAGTGAAGGCTGTACTGTGTCAGAACCTTGTCGAGAAATTAAAATGTTGTAGAACATGCTTTCAAGATCAACTTACAAAATGATAATTAAAATGTGAAAGAAATGTGGGTGAGATGCGTGAATAGATCTCCGAGAAGGAGATTATAGCATAATTTGCATACCAGTGAATGGTAGCTTCGTAGTTGGCCCAGTTGGTGACATTGACAACGACCGTATCACCTTCCGTGATCTCAATAGTAGGACCAGGGTATTGGCCATTCACAGTGGTGATGTTCACAGACACACAGTTGCGTGTCACGTTTGTCGTCTCAAGCTGCCCACACAAGACAAAAATTAAACAAATAAATCACTTTTATTTGCACTCTCAAATACCATACTTGCATTTATTATACCCCAAAATGTGCACAACTCCCAGCACTCCTTGAACTGGAGATCGATTCTTCCCAGTTATTGAAATATGGTGTTCTGGACAGTATCCAGGTTCATATCCCACTTGAACTTGTCACGAGACCTGTGTAAAGCCTACTCAAAGACAGACAACTTCATCAATTCAAGACACTAATCGACAGAGAAGACTTGAGAATCTAGTTTGTTTTCATCGAACCTAGCTAGCTTGGCATACATGACGAATGCGTTTATGAGCTGAGACTCAGTGGATGTTACGAGTGACTATAATTCGTACTTGATTGTCCTGTATGATTCTGCACAAGTGCGAAAAGTTTAGAAGGGTGGTGCTACTGTAGTGCAGATTCGGAAGTGAACTTACTGTCCAGTAGTAATAGTGTGTCGTTGCTGCAACTGTTGTGTGCGTAAGAGCAAGCAGAACAAACAGCACAAGCATGGCTGCCGGCACAATTTGTCGAGCCATGTTGAAATGATATTAACGTCCTCCGCGCACCACAGACTCTCAATTGCTGCAGAAGAATCAACATTCAATAGTAACCTGAAGATCAGTCGATTCTGAATGCTTGGCTAGCTTTGCACGTACACTGCAGATTGTACTAGATGCATTCGTGAATGCACACCTATTCATCTAGCTCGAGATCAAGGAAAGGAAGATGCACAACATATACTACAATGGTTAAATAGTCTGCAAAACACACTTTTTGCATTGTGTGCGAATCACATCACTGTATCGTGTGAGGAATCACATCACATGCATCCTTCATTTGAACTTTCTAACCATGCATGATCGGAGCTCTCAGACAAATGAATCTCAGTCCTGCTATTGCATGTTTGCTAAGATCGTGAGCAACGACAAATCATCAGGAACTGTAAGTTTAATCTGATTAACTACAAGAAAATCATACTGTTTTCAACCCGTCTTATGAATCCAGACAATCTTAGCAAATAGTCAATATAAACACACCATGGTTAATATCTTGTAGTCGTTATACACACAGCATAAAAGCACAACTGCTAACAATTGAAGACACTTCAACAATCTAATTAGGTCCAAGATTTTAGACCATAAAAATGATGGAGATCGTACTCAGAAAGTCTGAAGCTCGAGTGAGAGCAACTGAAGCTTGATGGTGGTGAGTCTAATGAAGGCGGCTGACTTCTTATACTCATGCTCTTACAATAAACTAAAGGCTTGCTTGAACACACTCTTGCCTTCACTATGAAGATTTTGACTTACCCCACGTATAGGTCAATGAGGATCTAGCCAGGTGGGTATTTCGTATTCAAGTTTAATGGTTTGCATGTACAGTGTAATGTTGTATAATATTGTGGTGATTGCATTCTAAGCTACAATGGGGCTGGAAATTGTTAAGGAAATTGTTGGTTTTTTATGATGGAGGAGTGAATGAATGAAGAAATTGTGATTTTTCATGCACATGGACTGTCATTGACTGAATCAATCATTTTAAGACGTGACCCCAAGTCCATCCATCTATCACATCATAGTTGGACGTATGGTTGTGCAAACATTTGAATGACGGTGCACGTATGATGGATTGAATGATTGCGTATGGAGTTAACCATGATTTTGTTGTGTTATCACATGTGTCATTTAGTAATTCACGAGATTTAGTAATTCACGAGGAGTCATATGAAGTGCTCTTTTTTTATTGGTAGAAAATGCGGCTTACGAGAACAATTTAGAGCCGCTCGCTGTGAGAAGTTTCAAAATGACTAGAGATTCACCTTTTTTTTAGTTGTGTAGTTCACTATGTAGAAGTCATAAAGTTAATCATGTTGAGTCTCATTGTTATGATTGCTAGTTGTTTCCATTGAATAGTTCTTTCTTTTTTGTCTTTCTTGAAAAATTACATAGTATGATAATAATCCTTCCTTTGCTCACATGGATCATTTTTTGAAGTCCATATTCCACAATAGACTACCACTTTTATGGGATTAATAATATGTGCAATCAATGATACCTACTTACGTTGAAGTATGAGGAGAAAAATAACAAAATAAAAATTCATAAAATTTTAAAATTTCAGTTAGAATATGTACCTTTTTGGCATAAATTTATACATACTTACATTTTATTTTATAATTTTGTACTTGTAAATTACCAAGTATCCATCACTAGAAGATTCTAAATACTTGAGAAGTACGATTTTTTTTTTTTTTTATGTATGTGAAATATTCCACCGTCAAAGCAGAATTAAATTCTATTCTGGTAGAAGATTATTATAATAGATTTGGCTTGCTTTCAAAAAGGGGCAGCTCTTAAGGTCTTGGCTTGAATATTTTTATGTGTTTGCCGACAGAAGACCCTTTTTGTCAATAAGTCCACTGTTGTTGCCTCCACGTGTACAGGCTGAGAGGGCAGTCCAAATCTTTCAACTTAAGGTACGCAAGCTGATTTGTAAACATTTGTATGCCAGCTTTTTGGTACATAAGAAAAAAAATGGCCCTTTGATAAGAGCCAAGGCCATGCCCAACTCTTTCCTATTCTAATTTGGATCCCATTGATACCGTGCTCTGCACGAAAAACACATTGGATCCAAGCACCTTAGCACTTTTTAGCAAGGTTGTTTCATGCGACACTCTCAAACGTCAAACAAACACGGCAGTCATACAGACATTCACCCTCGGAGAATCAAGACAAAATTGAAAAGGCAAATGTTCATGTTTTTACTATGCATTTTCTAGTATGGTTGGACATTTGCGTCAAACTTGATGTTCATTTAACCTTTAAAGGCCCATGGGCTCAAAACGAGCAGCCCAAAATTGGATCACAACATTTTTTGGACTTGGGCATCATGAATCATTCAATCAATAATGAGCTTGCAACCTCCTACAAGGTTATGTACAATCCCAACCTACCTTCCACAATCCTTCCAAAGTACAAAATCACTTAAACAAATTATGATATGAATTGTAACATTTCACTTTTTGAATGTATCATAAAAAGGTGACCAGTTTGGCATCAAAGTATAAGTGAAAAGTTGAGTATAGTAAGTACTACAAAGCAAATTCTGTCGGAAAAAAGCCACTCGGGCTTGCTCGGGCGGTTAAGGGTTAACACATTGGATCCAAGCACCCACGCTCTTTTTAGGCTCTCCATGTTCGAATGATAATGAAAGCCTCTAACAAGAGCTCCCTCTCTCTCTAGCTTCTCTACCACTTCTCTGAAAATGTTGATGGATGTTGTGTTTTTATACGATTTGAGAATGCTATAAGTTTTTACTCCTAGCATAAATTTTTACCAAGAGCTCTGATGCCTATACTATTAAAAGATCCCCATTAATTGAGCAGAATGGAGAGTAAAAATATTGGTCAACAACAAAACTTATAACATAGTTACGTAAATTATTGTACCTAACACTAATCAACATTATCAGTGTAGTTTGAACTGCCTTGTAAATATATTTCCACCACTACAAAATGTAGGGTGGTAGTTGTTTTCAAATGAACTTCTCTACCTTGTTGCTGAATCTCTTCTAGGATGTTACTCCTTTTGGGTTACTTTCCGGGTAGTATGAAAACAAGAGAAACCAATACAAAACCGAGGGCGACAAGTTTTCAATAGAGGGATCTAGAATGTTACTTCTAAATCTCACGTGCTCAATGATATCCAATCTCCTGTATCCAACTACAAGAATTCAAAAACACTTTCCAAAATCATTTCCATTCCAAAATTGAACTGCTACTTGCTTGAAGTGATTAAAGTTCACTTTTTGATTTTGCACAACTTTTCAACACCATATATGATGGGACTTATTATTGAACTTAGGGACGCTTTACATGGGGAGTCAAGCTGTACTTGGAACCAATGGAGAGCAAAATTCCTTTCAAGGTGATTGGTTCATCTTAATCACCTTAAGAGAATTTTTGCCCTACTTGAGCCTGATGCCCGGCTTGACTCCCCATGTAAAGCGTCTCTTAGATAGTACAGAATACGTTTCCAAGTTGGATAGGGACTTGCATGTGCAAAACAAATTTTAAATTTTGATTTTGGATTGTTTTCTTAAGTTGGGTAAGGTAGAGTGTCCTAAAAGCGCCACAGGACCCAAAAGCGATCTGGCCTCATTTGTAGATTGTGAAGATACAAATGTACCTCATTTGTATATAACGCATTTGGGTCAAATCTTACTTAGCACTTTGGAATTTTGTATAAAATTCACAAATGCGAATTACATGTTGCAAATTTTTGCAATCCTCCCAAAAACCTATTTCGAATGTGGTCATAATTTTATTTTGAATTTACTAGTGCTAAAAATAGGTCAGATCCCTTAAGGTGGCGCTTTTAGGACACTCTACCTTAGGTACATGCAAAGTGCCCAAGTGACTCACATTGTCAACATCATTTCAGTGAAACAAGTTTCGTGTTCAGCCTGCCAGATGACCAGTAAATAGGGCCTTTACGTGTAGAAGCTGTGGTTTATTTTAAAAATAACTGGATGGATAAGTTTGCTTGCCTTTTGTGGTACTTCTTGGTTGGGACCCTAATTTTTATAAATGATTTCAAGTGAAATACCCCTTCCTTTCTAGGAAATGATATTTGGGGCCTCCATTGAATTGCCGGTCAATGGCAAGTGTAGCTCCAAACTTGAGCTACACTTCAAGTGATGGTTTTCAAGAAGGAGTCGAACTCCAACACTATTTGAGGTCGGCGTAAATAGAGTGTCCATTTGACCTATTCTTAGAGCTATGCCTTAGGACATCACACTAATGGTGTGGTTGTTAACTCCTTATCCGGTAAACACCTTAGTTTTCAACAATCTAAGTTAACTGCACATTTCACATCTTAGATGTTGTCTTTATCCAAAAATCCCTTAGGGAAATTTTGATTTTAGATTGTCTAAGAGGACTTTGAATTAGTAGAGAATACTTACATATTTCAACACTATCACATAGTAGAAATATGTGCACTTTAACCACCAAAGCTCCAAGCCCTAATATCTATGTTTCACGCTTAGAACTCTCATCTTTCAATGCAAGAAGAAAATTTTAGACATAAATTGAAAAATTAGTGGATCCCCTATAATCTAGTAATTGATTATTACATGTACATGTACACCAAAAGTTATGTTCAACTCCTCACCATTCATGAGAATATAATGTTCTAAGTTATAATAAGATGACATATTTTACTAAATATGAAGTGTCCGGAGTTTAGAATCAACAATAATAGTTGCCAAATGGTGTATGGAATCCAAGATTCATGTAGATTCTAGGGTCACGGATGGGGAATCTCCCCATGTTTCAAAGTCCTTAATTTAGCCCAAAGTCCATATTTAATCAAATGATGCAATAAAGTTATTTTTCCTTGTTGAAGACCAGGATAATAGTTTTTGGAGAGTGGAAAAACCACTATCAGAAATAAATATTACTTGAGGCTCTTTAAATATTTGTTTCTAGGTGAGTGAGGAATATGTCTACGGAGTTATTACCATGACAAGACACATGAAACAGTAGGTTACAACTACATAGCTAGAAGATTGAGCAAATGAAACCTTCAGTAAGGTGGCCAATAATGGCGCAACTTTCATCACAGGAAATCTACATGGATGTTACCACTGCAAGCAATTTTTATGTATGGGGAAAATTAGTAGAAAGCTAGAGCAAGTGGGATCATCATTCTTAGACTCTTCAACAATGAGTTATGAATTTTCGATGTTGGACATATAGGTGTTCCTGAAATGGTGCCCCAAAGTGATGCCCTATAACATTTGCAGTGTCTGTAACTCTTTTATGAAGATTACTATAGCTCCATTGCGGGACCTGTTCCATTTTAGACCACTCTACTATATCCAAAGGCAAAACATGTTTAGAGAGTCGTTTTACTTAACCCTTGAAGGCGCTTGACAGCCCCTTGGGCTGTTTTCCAACAGAATCTTGCATGTAGCTCTTTTGATTCTTAATTTTTCACTTATATTTTTATATCATTCTGGTCACTTTTTTGTGATGCATCTACAAAGTCAAATCCTACAATTCAAATGGCAATTTGTATGAGTGATTTGTGCTTTGAAAGGATTGTCGTAGGTAGGTTGGGATTGCACAAAACCTTGTAGGAGGTTGCAAACTCATCATTGATTGGTTCATTCATGGTGCCCAAGTTCAAAAAGTGCACTATTCATGTTGCCCAAGTCCAAAAGATGCTGAGATCCAATTTCGAGCTGCCCATTGAGGAGTGGACGGACTCACGGATCTTTAAGGGTTAACCTTTAAACGCCCATGGGGTGTGAAACGGGCAGCCCAAAATTGGATCATAGCATCTTTTGGACTTGGGCATCATGAATAGTGCACTTTTTGAACAAGGGCATCATGAATGCACCAATCAATGATGAGCTTGCAACCTCCTACAAGGTTATGTACAACCCCAGCCTTGCTACCACAATCCTTTCAAAGCACAAAATCACTCATTCAAATTGTGATTTGAATTGTAAAATTTCACTTTTTGAATGCATCACAAGAAGGTGACCAGTTTGACATCAAAATATAAGTGAAAAGTTGAGTACAGTGAGAGCTACAGAGAAGATTCTGTTGGAAGGTGACCCCTCAGGTCACCTTGGGCGTTTAAGGGTTAAGTGACATGGACCTCTCAAAATCCTATGTGAGAATTAATAATTTGACAGAATCTTGTTGAACCTGACATGTACAGTAGTTTTAGAGGGTTTTCAGAAACTAGTACAACAAAGAGATTCATAAATTGGTTCGCAGTTTGATGTGAGATTGATACCAATTATTTATAATAGTTAGGGACCAAATGCACCAAACTAGGGTCCACTTCAAATGTGGAGGATCCAAATTCCCCACCCCACATGCTCCAAAGGGAGTATCCAATTCCGATGTCTCTATTGCATTCAAAAAATAATATTGCTTTTGCACAACAAAAAAACTGCCTATACCAAGATATTCAAATACAAAGCGAATATATATTCCAAAAGTGCGAACATACAAATCAACATAAACAATCACTAGGAAGCCGAATCTCCCACCAAATTCAAGGTTCTTGGCAAGCTTAGAATCTTTTTCCAAACGCTCCTCCCTCTCAACAACCTGACCAACTTTCAATTTGAGTGAACGTACTCCAAATGCTCAACTTGTCACTTTTCTAGCTACACACGGTCAGTCAATCAGGTAAGTACCTTTATTTGGGTAGAATCACCGATCGATTGAATATGATACATGTCTGGTAAGTTTCAGAGCTTTACTTGGTAACAGAAGGGTCAGTGATACGACCGGTGAAGAGGATCACATTGGTCAACTCCTCCTTGATGATAAGCAGAAACGGGTGATCACAAACAAAGTCAATAGGATGCTGGAACATAGGCAAACCTCTCAAAGTGATAGTAGCAGCAGTAGCAGCAGCCGCCTCAGTACCCTTCTCATTGACCTCCACGAAAGTCTTATGGTACATATTCGAAACATAGAGCTTATCAGCAACAGGGGAGTCCACCATCTCGCTCAAATCAGCTTCGTCTCCAAATGGCAACGTCAAGCCCAAGCTTTGGAGCACGTCTGGCACTTCGAACCCACACGAAATTTTGAACTTGGGCAATGCAAACTCGGTCACAGGGACTTCAGAGTTCACGTGCCTGAGATCTTCTGATAAGGTCTTCAAGTCAAGGGCCTTCTCGAGGTCGGATACCCCGTCCTTCGCATGAGGTAAGAGGATGAACATCGAGAACAAGCGTCTGTCCTCGCCTGCTGCGTAGGGTAGACGAAGAGCTTTGAACGTGGGAAAGTCTTTGATGAACTGCTTCTTGGTTGTGTGCATCATTGGGACTTGAATGGTCTTCCCGTCTAGTAAGTGAAACTCCCCGTCTTTCGTGCTTTCCTCCTCAAATGGCTTCTTCCAGGCGCCTTTGAAGTAGAGCGCGTTGGCTAACACTATGCGTGTGTTTGAGTCCACTGAACCTGCTGGAAGAAGATCCTCGATGTTTCCGTGCGTCTCTTCTTTCGCCCATTCGTTCACTTGGCCCAATACTTCGCCTGCCTGTACACCAACAACCAACAAGACTGCCCTCAGCAAAGCTGTTACAAGGTTCGTATGCTGACAGAGGCTAAGTTCATCACGTAACTGGCTAAGCTACACAATGGAAGGCCAAATCATGTTCAGGTTTAACAATACCGGTACTCGAATCTATGCACTCACAACAATATATACACAAGGAGCTACGAGGCCTTCTTGCTGCTGAACACCATAGTGCCTTATCTGTAAGGTAAATATTATTTCCTGGAAACGATATAATCCTCTCTCCAGCACCCGAAATTCCAAAAAACTACTGACTATGCAGTAACAAACATGGAATTGATGGCGGTGCTGCATGTGTCGCTGTTGGCTTTGAGTTTACGGTATCAAATAAACACCGAATGCACCGAAACTCGGGAGCCAAGAATACAAAGTCAAATTTTGAAGCCACTATAAGAGAAAGATGACCCATAACTTTCAGCTATCATCAAACGGAGCCAGTTTCGCATACAGCCACTACAGAAGAGCTCGTTCACAACTCAAAACCAGCCTCCTGTTTCGATTTCCCAATTCGACATTCATTCACAACCAAGCGAGATATTAACGGGAAGCTAGACCTGTCATCTTGTCTACCATCTCGGTAAACAAAACTGTATATGGCTGAGCACTCTCTAATCAACAATGACGCAGGATTCCCATTTAATGCTAGCTCAAGCATAGTTCTGAAGAAACAATACATTCTTCATTGCATTCCGTAATCAGACTCTTGACTGGAGTCACCAGTAAGAGAGTCAGATCTTGTTAATACTTCCAGTCGAGAACTAAGCGAGATGGCTGGTGTTCGAAGAAAGTCCTAGCACCATAATCGGATGTTGAGGGTCGGGAAGTATCGTTAGCAATTAAATATTTTTAGCCGAGTGAATGAGAGGACATGTTTACCTTGTTGTGGAAGTCGACGGAGGCGGCATCCGATCCATAGCTATCCTTGAGCACTTTCTGGAATCCCGGTTTGAGTGTGAGAGTCTGTTCCACCCACAGCCGATTGGCAAGGGCCAGTTGCGGCCCGCCATGGGCGCTTCCATCCGCCAACACCACGGACTTGAGCTGCGAGGAGAACACATGCATGGGCTCCCCCTCTGGCAGCTTAATGCACTTGGCGATCTGCTCCCGCGTCGGCCCCTTAGCTCCTGCCGCTGTCATCGCCAATGCCAAGCTTATGCTCAACGGCGACAGCACCACGTTCTCCCCCTCCTTCCCCTTCGCCACCGCATTAAATAGCTCAGCTGAAAACTCCACCTGCCCGTGGACCATCGCTGCCACATCTAACCCCATGGCTGGCTCTCACTCGACCTGCAACTCAACAAAAACTCTCTCAGAACGATTTACAAAACTACAAATACCATAACAGCGCAGATTTGACAAGCCCTAACCAGCACATCACCATAAAACCTACACAACCACAAAATATTTCCATACCATTACAGAACCTCTTACCGAAATTGTAACCCTAAGCAGCTAGAACTCCTTCCCAGCATTCACACCATAACTAAAAACGAAAGTGAAAAATTCACCTCAATCAAGTGCCGCAACGTTAATGAGACGACGGGAATCGCAAGCTTTCACTGAACCTGCCAAATGCTGCAGATCCTCAAAAACCACACGACTCACTAGACAATGCTTTCTAACCAAAATTGCCAAAATTCTCTATGATTACCGCATTAAATCTCGAGCATTTTGAGGAAACAAGATCTAGCTCATTCCTAAAGTTGAAAAATCTGAAACTTCTCACACTACTCAAAGAAGAAACGGCAGATCACTGTGCCTGATGAGCTTAATTAGGAGCACTATATCTAGATCAGTCCATTCAGAATGTAGCAAGATGTGCGAATTTCTAACACTGCTCAAAATACAATCAAAAAAGAAAACGGAGCAAGGAAAGAGAGAAATGTACCTCGATAAAACGCCTGAGGGCACCGTCTGGCTCGATAAAGGGCTCGTTTGAAAGAGTAAGACGGACTGGAGTGATTTGTGACTGCGCTAGAGATCGGATTGCAGAGAAGATGAGATTGATTTGGTCGGAGAGGTCGACGAGGGGATCCTTTACGGGAGCTGGGTCAATACGCTCGACGTGGACGTCCACTTGGCGGGTTTCTATTGGAGGATGGTGAGAGGACCCTTCGAACTCGACGAACGAGTCCACCGACCCTCCTTGAACCCTTCTTGCCACCCTATTCACAAGATTCGAAAATTTAGGGTTACTTTCTATTTAGCCAGTCATGCAACTCATGCTTAGTGATTCAACTATTTTGTAGTTTTGTACTAAATATATGCTTACTTAAATTTTATCTAAATCAAGTGTTATTGACTTGGTTGAAAATTGTACGAAATCAAAAACTGTGTACTATGGGCATTCAAGCAAGAGGAAAATCATAACTTTCAAATATCAATCTTTAATGTATTGATGGTGCACATATAGTCAAATTCAACTCTGGAAAAGCCACTTCTACCCCAATGCAGTTTTACAACTAGCTATCAAAGTACATGAAGAATACTCAAACCTTGGAAGAAACTTGAAAAAAATGTTGTTTAATACTTTGACCCATATGGAATCACACAATCACAAGTTTTGAATACTTAACTACAACCTACTCCCATTCATCAAGATAGAAGCAACTAAAAACAAACACCAAAATGTGCAAGTTACAGGCATACATTTCACTTGTCACCTTACTGTACTTCTTCTATTCTTTACTAATCAAGAATTCTAATGAGTCTTCCTTGATAGAGATAAGGAGGGGTATTATATCAAACAACTTGAATCTTAAAACTAACACAACCTCAATGAAATCCCAATTCAAATACATGTGCCACTCCCTTCACCAACTAAAGGAGAGTGCACAAAACTAGAGCTACTGAAGCTCGAGGCTTCTTCACTCATAGGTACATAATAGCTTTACACATCCACAGTACCATGTACAACTCTTTCCAAACAGTGTGTCAAATTAGGAACACCCTGTTAGAAACACCTATGAGTGAACCTTCATAAATTCATAGCAAATTGTAGAAGAGTCCAAACATTACTTACACTCCAAACCAAGAAATCTGAAATTTGAAGAAATCTGAAATTTGAGCCATTACTGAGCACTCTCCCTTAAGTGCATCTTATTCTGATATGTCTCTCCTCTCATGTGATTCGCCCAAAAACTGAAACAAGTGAGGCCCTACTCAAAAGTGTACAGTGGCATAGATCTATGCCACAAATTTTGGAAGCTCAGATTGCGTGAAGTGTAAGCCACTGAACAGGAAGTTTATTAGCAACTGTGGGAGAAAAAGAAGAAGGAAGTTAGCGTACGTACTAGATCAGCAGACGAGGTTTGTGCGCTTGTTTTCGACCACTTTAGTTTTGGGGTTTCGACAGCTCTTAGCTTTCAGCTTCGGTCCCTGCTTCTTCTTTTCCATCTCGTGCACTCGGTTCCGCTCATTCCCCCATCGCTGTACCAATTCAGTGGACTCTCCATCAACGATGGTCTCCGTTGATTCATGTGGTTATCACTCTCAACCGGCAGGACCTCTGAACTGACCAGATGGTTGTTTGAAAGAATGCAACACTGCGGTAGGTCTAGGAGCTGAAAGTGAGTAATTTCAGGTCTGAGAGCTCGTAAGCATTGGATTCTTCAATTTATTGGTTTCACTTTACATCATCAAATCTCAAAAAGAAATCTTACATGATATTGCCTATCCAAAACTACACATCATATGTTGCATATTCAACAGGATGAGGTTTCTCTCAATGTGAAAGTAAACTATTGTATTTTGCAGTAGGCACATGCATGCATAGCAGATACGAGAGTTTTGATACCCGTAAGTTTGCTTCAAAGGCATGGTGAATGCACAACCTTCAACCTCAATTCTGTTAACATGACGTTATTCTATGTGTCATTTTGTCACACCAAATCTTACATTTGTACGCATATCCACTACTAGAAAAGAGACTGAGGGGTTTGCAACATTACAAACGTTGTTTTTGTGTAAACGTTGCTAAAGTTTAGCAAAATTTTGGAACTTGCTTGAGCAACGTTCTCCACAATAAAATAAGCAAAGTTTCCAACTATATCATAAATAATGTTGTTTGGTGATTGGATATCGTTGCTTAATTTCTTGAGAACGTTGCTCAAGCAAGGTCCAAAACATTGCTTAACTTTAGCAACGTTTGAGAAAAAAACGTTGCAAACCCCCTCAAATTGTAGTAGTGCATACGGATTGGTGTATTTTGTATATCACAACTTTCTTTGTGATATCACATCCTTATATCATTATCACCCATTTTACATACTATCACCTACACATTCGATTATATCACATAATTTTTGAATTGCAATTCAAAAAGTTAAGGTGTGCCATTTTAGCGGCATAATGCCATTGGGATTCTTCTAAGTGTGCTGATATAATTGACCAGTGAGTTGTTGAAGAACTTTATGGGGTGAGAGTTATCTATCGATTGATACTGTTTACCTGGCGAACCGGTCTCAGAAGCTCAAGGCTGTGTACTTTGATGATGAATGGTTCAGATGTGGACACTGGCTTTACTCCTCGGCTCCAGAGCACCTCAATCTACCATCCCATTGCAAGCTTCAAACGCCAATGATAACATTTCCCAATAATGAGGTAGCATCAACATTACAAACACTAATTGATTCTTACACTTACAGTGTAAGTAGCCTCTTCGTCGGCGGGCTGAGAGAAGATCCCCGACAAGCGTTCACTGCTGGTGGGAGTGAATTTCACACCTTCGGCTTCATGAGCCACACGGCCGACAATGGTCCGCTTGTATGCTTTCCCCGCACTGCCGTCTTTCGTACTGCAATGCACCCATAGCATAAACCAAGTCATTGCATTGCTACCGGAGCGAAAGTTCGCAGTCAAATATTGTGCAGAAGCGAGGAGATTAGAGTAGCGGGGCAACTTACTTGTAAACGAGAGTTTGGTCAAATTTGAGAACATCGTTTACGCAAAAATCACCTGCACACACACTCAACACAATCAGCCTCGTACAAACTCGATTTTCGCAAAGCATGTGGGGAACAAGCTGAAGTTGATGATCCAGGAATGAAGTGAGAACATTTGCCATTTTAGAGGATTCCAGTGACATTGAACTCATTTACCTGATTCAAGTCCTGAAATTTGACCTAATTCTGAAGTACTTGAGCTGATTCTACTGGAAAATGGAAGCAACTAACGTCTCCCATGCAATTTCTCAAGAGGGTAATCAAGCAACCATTCACAGAAATTGATTCGAAAGCAGAAGTTACCGTATCCACAAGTAATGGGGAACGAATCTTCCGGAAATCGTAAAAGCTCGGCTTCACCAGTGACACTGGAAAAAGATGTCAAGCAACAAGTGATGCCTGTTGTTAACAGAAATTTCAACTGGGGGGAATTGCTAGTTCAGATGAGAACTTGCATAGATTGTGTCAGTGATAATATTGAATTCACAAACCAGCGTCCATGCTCACGGGGCATGGGGAGATCTGTTACCAAATTTCCGGTTCCGGTTCCGGGGTCGGACACGGCGGCGCTTTTATGTCAACAGCGTTACGGAGGTTATGCCTCCCTTTACATCCAACATGCAACATGGCCCACTTCAAGGCTTTTTCTATCTCCACGTTCTTGATACACAACGCATAAAACCTGCGGAATCCCGCGTAGACTTCGCGGATACTGGTTCGAGTGGACCGAGCACTGAACTGCCGGATCAAGGCTGTGGCGGTCTTGCTGTGCTTCACGCACAATCCCACCAGCAACATCATGTGCGCGTCGTCGTATCCGAACACCTCCTGTGCTTGCTGCATTTTTGAGATCCAGGGACCTGGATCCTCGCCTGCTGTGTACCGAAGCTCCTGCAGGTAGAGCTCGTTCATCGCCGCCATGGCTGGGAGTGAGCGAGCGTGGACTGCGAGAGAGAAGGTAACGGCAAGTCAACCGTCACTTATGACACGGGTATCGGACCTCTCTCTCACGGTCTTGGGCGCCGCCTCCCACGGTATACAAACAATGTCTCAAGGAGGATCAGATGTTTTTTTTTAATTTTTTTTTAAATAACTTCTAAACTTCTGGTACTAAACAAATGGTACTTCTCTGATTTGAGGAATACAATATTATGAATCAGTGATTTACGAGACAGAAAAACCACGTACAACTTTTCTATATGAACTTGTAACACCAAAATTTACTTAATTAGTGATAGTATAAGAGTAGTTTAGATTTGACAAAGCTTTGAAGCTTATGACAGCAATTCCGGGAGGGGAGAGTTCAATATGGCGTTTTAGTTGCATAAACCCTGTAGGGAAGATGATATTATAGAATGGCAGGTGCAACTCTATATTCCAGCACGGGTATCGAGATCCGGGTGTCAATCGGCATAGATACAAGAAAGGGTTTATCGCTTAAACCTCTGCAGTCATGGCTATGGACAATTAGGGTTTGGGGCTTCTCTTCTCCGATCGGTAGTGCAGGCGGATTGCGATGGCGATGGCGAAAGCGAGGGTGGGAAAGGAGTCAGGGGACGCAACTGCAGGCATGAGGCCACAGCTGCTTGGAAAAGTGCGGAGACAAGCGGCCAAGGTGGTTGGCACTCTACTGAAAGGCGACGCTGACCGACGCGCCTCGGCGTCCATCAAATCTCTCATTTATGCGCCTTCGGTCGTCGCCAAGAAAGCCACTCTTGCTCTCACATGCCAAACCTTGAAATGTAAGCCTTCCTCTGACCTAATTTTATGAAATTTGGAAACTCTCCAAATTGAAACTATCGAGGTATTTCAAAATAGATGCAGCAATCGTTTGATCAGCAGTTTGTTTGAAAAAGAAAATTGTAAGACCGTGACTGCTCTCCTCATGTGATTGAGGTTTAAATAATGGATCATAATCTTGCCTTCCCTTCTTTGAATCAATCGAACTTATTCAAGTGATGTTCTTTAAATTTGAGAATTATAGTTGTAGCTGCCAGGGTTTAGGGGTTAGGGCACCATTGATGCATTCGTCATTCACCAAATTCTTCTTGTATTCATTGAATTACAGATTTGCCAGTGTTGAAAGAAGTAATAGCATTTACAGATCTACTCAGTGGCAAAAAGAAGGTGAATCCCTGTCTTGTTCATGTTTACAGTTTAAAGATCAATTTAATTGTACGGAAGGATTTGCCGAATTTGAGCTCTGGACTTCTGGAGTAAGTTCTTACCGGGGAGTGCAATCTTTGGTCAGATGCCTGTGGAGTTGCTCTACGTGCTGGTCTGCGACCTGCTTTTTGGACAGGTTCTTTTTTCTACCAAGAAAATCACTCGTCTATTTTAGCTTATCTTCGGATTAAGAAAAGTAAAGCATTGGTTCCGTATCATTCCGTTACCTTACAGTACGATTTGTGTAGGATCTTGCAGATACCGGTGATGCAGAGAAACAAGTGCTAACAAGAAAATCCGCGTTGCGTGCTGCTTTAGCTCGCCTTTTAGTGAAACGAAATGTTTCAAATGCTGAGGAGCTTTTGCCTACCGAGGTGCAAAATTCTGGTATGCGAGCTTCTTGATTTCTGGTTACGATACTACCACTGTTCAGCATGTCCTTTGTATCATCGAATGACCCTCTGCAAAAACAAAACATTCAGATTTTTCTTTTTAAGAATGTCCAAATCGATTATGTTAGCACTTGCATTTCTTAACTGCCTTTCACTTGCTGTCTATGCAGGTCCTGCTGTACCTCGTTATGTGCGGGTGAATACTTTGAAAATCAGTACCAAAAAAGCTATCACGATTCTTCGTGAGTCTATCAAAGATGTGAGTTACTCTACTAATATGCAACACTTCCGCAATATTATCAGTTCAAGCTTCTGCTAACCTTCATCGTTTGCTGTACAGGTGGAGATAGATGACCTCATCCAGGACCTGCTTGTGTTGCCAGCAGGCACTGACCTTCACAAGCACCCTCTCGTTATTAACGGATCCATCGTATTACAGGTAGGTATGAGCATGTTAGCACTTCTTGCTTGAAATAACTGGAATTGGGATTGTTATTCAAGACTTTGCTCGAAATAACTGGAATTGGAATTGGGATTGTTATTCAAGACTTCATTTGCTTTCTATTGAACAGGGAAAAGCAAGTTGCATGCCTGCACAAGCACTTGCACCCGCTTCCGATTGGGAGGTACGTCTTTACACTTTCTTGAGACAGTGATAACATTCAAATCCAGGTGTTGTATAGGGGTTCAATTAGAACCTGTTACCTTACAGAGTTGCAGGTATTGGATGCTTGTGCAGCTCCTGGAAACAAGACGGTCCATTTGGCTGCGTTGATGGCTGGTCGTGGCAAAGTCATAGCATGCGAAATCAACGAAAAACGAGCACAGAGATTGCAGGAGACCGTGCGGCTAACAGGAGCAACAAGTATGCAGTCCCCTTTCCCTTTGACCGCTTTTCACCAAATGCTTTCTGTTGTAGATAATAAATGACTTCCTTGTGCTTGACGCAGATGTCACTGTTCGACAGCAAGATTTTTTGAGTTTAGACCCAACCCTTCCAGAATTTTCAAAGGTGTGTGGACTATGATATTGAGCACACGAGTTTCCTCCTCATTTTCGAAGACTTTCTGGTCAGTTTATATGAAAACTGTTCACTCCAGTGTTTATTTCTTCATCTCAGGGTTTTGTGAGAATTGTTTTAGGTGCGTGCCATACTGTTAGATCCATCATGCTCAGGATCAGGAACGACTGTGCAACGACTGGACCATCTCCTTCCATCTGCTGGCACAGGTATTTCTACTGCTATTATGAGTGCAATGCTTGGTGCTCTGGGTTACTTGCATAAAAGAAGTTTTAGTTGCAACTTAAAGCATATATTTGCATTGGTTGAAGCATGAATTTCTGTAGGAATTGCAATAGAAAGAAGATCAGTGTTGATAACTTTGGGTACACGAGCAAGTCTTGGTTACTATGTACGACTCTGTTAGTGGGAATTTGGTTAAACTATCATTCGCTATCCTCATAATCTGTGTGCCCTGTTGTTTGCTTCAAATATTTGATTCTGTTTCCTTCTTTAAGGTCATGCATGTTGTTAATTTGAGACGGGTCTGTTCAGATAAAAACGACGATCAAGAGCAAGAAAGGATAGAGCAATTGGCGAAGTTCCAGCAGACAGCATTACTCCACGCTCTTTCATGTCAGTACAAGTCCTCTCCTGAGTAAATATTTTGGATTCTCATGTCGTCTTGTTCTATTAAACATGAGAGTTGAGCGGTGCAAGCTGATGCGAAGTGTTTGTTTCAGTTCCGCTTCTCGAAAAGGTGGTGTATAGCACATGCTCCATCCATCAAAGAGAGAATGAAGATGTGGTTATGGCAGTACTGCCACACGCCAAGGAAAAGGGATTCGAGCTTGCATGTCCTTACCCAAGTTGGCCTCATAGGGGCCTTCCTGTTTTCGAAGGCGGTAAGCATTCTACACTTTCCTCTTACCCCAATTTCATGCTTCAGTCTGATAACTAATTATGTGGCTTTTGTGACACAGCCGAGCTGCTCCTGCGGACAGATGCCGCAAGGGACAGGATGGATGGATTTTTTGTTGCATTATTTGTTCGTAGCTCAAATAACTCAATAAAAACATCATCAGTAGAAGCAGTAGAAGCAGTAGAAGCAGTAGATACAACAATTGTAGACCAGAATGCCAAGAGCTCACTTCTGCGACGAAGAAAATTGAAGCGTCAGCGCAAGAAGGAGCAACAAGCCATCAATGCAAAAGTGAACTGAAGAGGGTTTGGCTGCTTAAGGTTTTTGATTTCGTGTACATCGGCGTTAACTGTCTGTATGCTTGAGTAAAATCATGGGCTTCATTGATCAGACTACAGTGGAATATCTAACTGCTTGCAAACAGTAGTATCGTATCTTTCTATTAATATGCTGCATGCAAGTGAATGCAAGTGGGAAGGTCTAAAGAAATTCGAGATTTGAGATAGTGGGATTCGATTGTAACTGTTTTTTTATTTTTTTCCTTCTTCATTTGGACACATGCAGTTGATAAATTTTGTGCTTGTAGAATTTATTTTATTTTTTGAGAGTCTGCGGCAACCGACTCGACTGAAAGGTGTCAAGTAATGGTGGAGAGTAAAGGTGGAGAGCCATGCCACTCAAGTGAGAGGGCTACTCTCCTACAATAAGGTAGACAGACCTATAACCGACACCTTAAGGAATTTAGCACATGATATTAAGGTATATATATTTTTTAGAATTTTTCATGTGTGCAAACATAAGGTTCTTATTGAATGCAAAAAGTTTCGTGATTTTATTTGCATTATTCAAATAGTTATAATTGTTTGAAGTGAAAAGTTGCTTGCGACCTAAAACCGATCTCATGCTCAAATATACAAATGAGGTACATCTGTCCTTTCAAAATCTAGGAATTGGGCTAGATCGGTTATTGGTCGCGTGTCGGTTTTGGGTCTGTCTACCTTAGACTTGGTTGGAAGGAAGATCAAACCTATCTAAGTAAAAAGATGAATGTTGAGGATGAAGATGGATAAGGGCTGTGGTTTGTAGCCATGATGTTGTCCACAAACACTTCCCAGATTTTGATCTCTTTGAAGTGGGAGGTCCAGTGATGTGCTGAGATGCTTGTAGATTTAGATTAAGGTGCCTGTTTGAGTTATTCTCTCATTCAGATCTAAAAAATATTTAACTTCTAAAGGCCCATGTGTTTTTTGAACCTCGACAACCAAAAACTCCAAGTTTTGACCACCTTGTACAAATTAAGGCAAAATTCAATTTAATTTATATTTTTTGTATTTCCAATCGTAAGATCTTGAACCTTACTACTTGCACTAATACCAAGTACAATTTAAACTGTTGGATTTTAACCAACTATAAGATTGTACATAACGTTCAAAGTTGATAGAAAAGTTTTTTTGGGCTTTGCCTGAAAAATAGTCTTAATGGTGCTAAGGGAGACTTGATGATTATCAAGCCAAACTTTTTGCTCATATTTTTTACAAGTAGGTAATGAAGTTGACTGAGCTCATGCAAAATTTTAGAAACTCATTCCGTTGTTTTGACCTTCATGCAAACTATTTTCTAGAAGAAGGTCCAAAAACAACAAAGGTCTAAAAACAGCGTAAAACATGCATTTCAGTGGGTATATTGTTCAATTGATGATCTGAAGAGCGAGTAAGTACCTCGATGAGTTTGTAAATTTTGAGAGAAAAAAGATTTGGAAAAATTCCAAAATCTCGAATATTGACAAATTTTGTAAGAGATTATTTGGAAATTCCTACATGTTGTGGAGATTTTTTTTGAAAATTCTGGAGGGTGGCCTTGTGGAATTGACAAACTTTTAGACGTAGGTCACTTTGGAACTTGAATAATGATTTGGTTATGAACATTTATATATATATATATATATATATATATATATATATATATATATATATATATATATATATATATATATATATATATATATATATATATATATTAAATCGCCCTTGTGGACCTCAAACCTAAAATTTCTAAATGAAGGTTTTAAAATTGGAGTTTGACTTTTAGGCTCCCAAGGAAGGAATTGGACCCTCGCTTTGGGTTGATTGAGGTGGGAGCATGTAGAAAGTGATATTGCTTGCAAACTGGAAGATAACACATTAGGGTAGAGCTTGCAACTATATAAAATATCAGTAATTAAATGTTTCACTTGTTTAAAGAAATAAACATATTTAACTTTATTCAAAAAAACAAAACCTAAAAATAAGTTCATTTTCAAAAGCTTTGGTGAATTTTCGAAGTTTTTGCGTCTTAATTCACAGCAAATTTTGACAATAAATGAGCATTCGGGCAGATTTGGATAGTTTTAAAATTGTGTTTTAAAATTGTGATTGTAAATATCTCCTAAAATATGAGATTTTTGAAGCATGAAATGATTTTTTGGAAAGGTATGAGAAAAACCCTACAATTCTCAAATAGTTCTAACTTTGTACTATCTACATTTAGTAAGTGCGAGTTGACTTGAGTCCACACAACCCATTTTAGGCTTTACTTTCCTGTAGGGGTTAATTGCTTAATACACACACAAGGTATGTTTGAAAATCTTTGAAACATCATTATCATTGGAACGTCGAAACATGAAATAAAACAAACCCCTTACAACAACTTGGCTCTTCTTGTACGTAAATTGTTGAGTGATAGACATCACCGGTCATTGTAAAACTTTTGGTGCAACATGCGCACATTCTTTGGGTCCATGCTCGTACGTGGGGTTCTCATCGTTGGATCTTAAATAAGCAAGCCGTAGCGGGATGTGATCGGCTAGCGTTTGTTCACCGGCCAAATTATTTACCCATTGCATGTAAAGTTGAATGAAAAAGACCGCAAAATTCACATGCTCTGAATCGGCAGGAATCTGCGCTGGCTTCACGTTATCATCTGATTGAGTGAATTTGTGATATTGCTCTTGAAATTTAATGATGGAGTGAGGAAGGGGGGTGAGGGGAGGGCATGTTGACCATTTTCTTTTGTACGAGATTGATGTCATGTATATTACTGAAATTGAAATAATTGAACTCAAGCTACAATATTGGCTCAAGCTTACCGATGTCATTTCCCAAATCGTTTCAGCTATTCTCAACTTCAGATAGTATGCAAATTTATTTACTCCAGTAAGTAATCAAAATTTCGGAATACAAGTTAGTAAAAACTCTATAATTTACAAGTAAAACAAGTATGTATGTTAAAAGCTGCTACATCTTGATATCATATATTTCAAATATTAGTAGAGCTTGTCAACAATGGTGAAATAAGCCCTTTGCTCATGGCTCTGATAGTCATAGTATATTATCTTCTGAGCAAATTTGGTACCTTGATTTTATGATTCTTGTTCATTCCTTCTATATAGAGTGGACTAGTGCTATAAATGTTGTCAAGAGTGAAGGTTTGACCAAGGCTAGTTTACTCTTGATTTTTAGAATTGATCTCTCTAAGGTGTATTTTGTGAAACCTTTGTATGCATAAAGTGGAATCTAAAACTACATGATAGAACCTTCAAGGAATCGACCGTAAGTGAGGTCAACTATTACAAAATAGAGGGGTAATCTTTTGGTTTGAAACTCCCACATTCTCTTGCTCTAAAGTGTTCTTGGAAACTCCTAAATCACCGTAGAGAGGGCTCACTTACCAAGTTAGGTCCTATTCCAACTTTTTCCCTTGTACAATAGATTACGCCAAAAGAGTCAATTACCAAGTATGGTCCTATCCCACCTTTTGCCCCTATGCTATACATTTAGCCAAAGTTGATGTGATGCCTCCTCCACAACCAAACTATGCCCAAATTTTGCACACTCCACCTCGTCCGTCCAAGAAGACTTTCTTAGTGGTAAACATTTTGTATTTAGTTAGCTCCGAAGGCACAACAAATAATAGAAGTGGCAATTCTTCAAAAATTCTAGAGATTTTTCATGTCCATGCCACTCAAGTGAGATGACTACTCTCCTACAAAAGACTATGGTTGGCAGCCTTCAAAACCTATCTAAGCAAAAAGATGAATGTTGAGGATGAAGACGGATAAATGATGTGGTTTGTAGCCACGGAGTCTTGATGTTGTCCACAAATACATTTGAGAACTTAACCCTCAAACGTCAGGCTATACGGATTTGGGCAGCCCAGTATTGGATCACAACATCTTTTGGACTCGGGCATCATGAATAGTGCACTTTTTGAACTTGGGCATCATGAATGATCCAATCAATGATGAGCTTGCAACCTCCTACAAGTATTGTACAACCCCAACCTACCTACCACAATCCTTTCAAAGCACAAAATCACTCATACAAATTGTAATTTGAATTGTAAAATTTCACTTTCTGAATGCATCACAAGAAGGTGACCATTTTGACATCAAAATATAAGTGAAATGTTGAGTACATTGAAAGCTACAGAGAAGATTTTGTTGGAAAAGGACCCCTCGGGTCACCTTAGACGTTTAAGGGTTAAGTGGGGATGTCGAATGAACTGCTAAGATACTTGTAACTTTAGATTGAGGTGCCAATTTGAGTTATTCTCTCGTTTGGATCTAAAAAAGATTCAATCCCTGAAGGCCCATGTGTTTTTTGGACCTCGACAACCTAAAACTGCAAGTTTTGACCATCATGTACAAGTTGAGGCATGATTCACTTTATTTTCCATTATTTCTATTTTCACCCGTAAGATCTTGAACCTTACTAACAGCACTAATACTACGTAAAATTTCAACTGTTGGATCTTTACCAAGTGTAAGATTGTAACGTTCAAAGTTGCCTAAAAAGTTTCTTGGGCTTTGCCTGAAAGACATAGTCATAATGGTGCCAAGGGAGACTTGATGATTAGTACTCCAAACATTTTGCTCATACTTTTTTCCATATAGGTAATGAAGTTGACTAGACTCGTGCAAAAAATTTAGAGACTCATTCCGCTTTTTTGACCCTCATGCAAATTATTTTCTAGAAGAAGGTCTAAAAAGGTCTAGCAATATATTAAATATTCATTTCATTAAATATATATTTGGTTCAATTAAAAATCCAAATGGCGTGCCTCTGATAGTTTTTGAATTTTGAGGAAAAAAAAAGGAAAATTCCAAAACTTCAAATTTTTGGTCTTCTTACAAAACGAAGTAATGGTTAGTTTCAGTGACAATCTTTATGTAATTAGGAATTTGTTTCATGTTATGTGGTTAAATCTTGCATTGGAAGGTGACACATTAGGGTAGAGCTTGCAACTATAAAATAACAATACTAAAATATTTCACTTATTTAGAAGTAATAAAATATTTCACTTTATTCAAATGTTGTGTATGTGAAAATTTTACTTCCGTAGAAACTTAGTACATTTTAGTTTTTTTACCTCTTTGAGTTAGTATGTTTAAATACTCAAACCCACATAATATTATTTTACGAAAAGGATTCATCCGTATGTTGTAAGTACTTCATGCACATTAGGCAAGGATTTGCAAATGTTATGTGGTTGAGCTTCGTAGATTGTTTGCACGTTATTAATGAATAAAGTATGTTCGGACTATTGTTACCAGAGTACAAAGAATATTTTGCATTTCTTCCAACATATACATGAAAAATTTGTACTTCTGAAGTAGTTAGAATACTTTAAAATGGGTATCAAAATAATTTATATGTATGCCTAAATGCCAAAAAGAAGGCACCACAAGCCTTGGCTTGGTGGTTAGGGCTTAGGCCCCCAATGAGGAGGTCGAAGGTTCTATTCCCCATGCCGACGTGGTGCTCCCCACTATAGTCCACCCAACTATTGTAGGAGGTCCTTGGACCTTGTTGTATGGGTACCTCAAAGCCCTTTGGGGGGATACTATGTCAAGTATCTTCAAGGCACTAGTAACTAGGCTAGAAACTAGCGTAGTTATAGTGTCCACCCTCGAGAGGGGAAGTAGTATTGTTCTAATTTCCCCTTGTCCGGTGGCCATTGGGATATTAGCATTACGAACGGACACTCCATTCACGCCAGCCCCTTAGAAAGGACCAGAGTTTCTATCTATCTTCTATCTATCTATGCCTAAATCTAGTCGGAAGTACATAGCCAAAAATTGGTAATAGCCTCAATTCCGTTAAAATGGCGTTATTTCGGTAAAATGGCGCTTTTGGGGGGCTTAAAATGATGTTGGTTTTTGTCAATTTTTGACATGATAGGGTAAATATTTCTTAACAGCCGTTCAAAAACAACAATGTTTCTGAACGACCGTTCATAAATATTGCCCTTTTACTGTGTCCAAAGGTCAAAAACCATAAAAATGTGTGATATTATGGAAATTTTGGTGATATTACGGAGTACATGTGTGATATTAATAAACATGCCATTTTGTAGGCATAAATACTTCTGAACTTCACTTCAAAAAAATGCTTGTAAAATGGCACGCTTGCACAGTATGGCACTTTAGCTCCGCTAAAATGACACATGGAATGGTGCCATTTTAACGGAATTGTGGTTAAATACAGAAATACGATATATGGTTGTAGCATTTAGTATCTAACTTGTATGTGTATGTGTATACAAATCTTAAACTCGAATACCTCTCTTGGTTTGTGACATCATAATAGTCAAAAGTTGAAGAAAAAGTTTATTTCCATCATTGCAAAGAAGTAAAAATGTATTTTAAGGAACAAATAAACCAATTCCGAACATAAGGACTTCCAAATTCTTGTTCCTACTTGAGTTAGGTACATATCTACATAATATAGTAAAAGATCAAACAAGATATTTCCCATAGTCAATTATAAAGAGAAAGAAAGGAGCACAATATACCCACCACCACCACCACTTTTTGCAATACACTTTGTGTATATTGTACTTCTATGTTACTATTGCTACTAACTGCAAATTTCCTCAAACATAGAGGAATATATTGCGTCTCCTTGACAATTACTCTACTACCACAAATTACCTAATCGCCCATGCTTCATAATTTTCCAACACTATACATATACTTCAGTGTAACTTTATTTCAAGATCAAAAAACAAACAAGCCACTAAGATTTGTTCCGTTCTTTTTTTTCTATCAACTCCTAATGAGTAAGTGCCAAATTATTCCACCAATCTTGTTGTTAGTTTTAACTTCATATCTAAACCAAAAGAAGAGAAAAGAATTAGAGGTCCAAAATAAAAGGAAAAATGTTGGTCGCCATGTGGCTACAAGGGAAAGGGAGGAGGTTGAGGCTGGGCAGGCAAGGGAGGAAGTGTAAGCATGTGGTTGGTGGAATGAAGGCAAGCACTTTCATTGGTCAGCCTGCCCTCCACACACCATGATTCCACGTCCTTGCCCTCCCTCCCATTCTTATGGATCTTTCCATTCTAACTTAGTACTTTATGCATGTATGTTTGTTCTAGAAAGTGTCCTTATTCTTTGCTTTTTTATTCTCCAAGCGCATTCTCTTGGGAATTTTGATTTAAGATGTTCACAAATTATTCAAGTAGGACATAAATTATAGGTTTTTTAACTTCAATCAATAAAACTATGGTGTATATCTTAAAGTGTGCACTCTTTAGTACACTTATCACTTTTGAGATTCATAATCAAGGTGAATGAGAATGCATACTCAAAATAGGAAATAATGTTTTTTCTTTTCATTTTTGGAGGTCATCTACTATTCTTTTTTCAATTTTGAGTTTAGAATGAGGGTCTATACCCCATTACATAGGACCTTGGGTGACACCAACCAAAATAATTATTCAAAGATTTTGGCGTGCAAGAAATCACTTCTCAACGAGTATGAAATTTTCTACAATCTCTTCTTAAAAGAATTAAATATCATTGTAAACAACACGAACTCTTATGGTGAAAGCACCTATTCTTGGGCATTTAAAAATTCAACCTCAATTTCGTTGAAATAGAGGTATTCTTTGTGCCATTTTGCCAAAACCCTAATGAGCCATTTCGGCCACGCTCTAAAATGTGTCATTTCACACAAATATTTTTGAACTCAAGTTCATAAATATTCATGTTTGTTGAAAGGCACGTTTTTTAAAATCACACACGTCATCCATAATATCAACGATTTCTGTATTGTCACTAAAAAATCCACGATGTCGCACTTTTGTTTTCGATTCGCGGTTCAAAACTATTTGCCAAAATACCAATCTTATTTTTTTCATTTTAAGCCTTCCAAAACGTTCCATTTCACGGGAATAATGTCATTTCAACGTAATTGAGGTTATCCACTGTATTTGGAGAGTGATTTACAAGTTTATCCACTATAACCTTGTGTGTGTGTGTGTGAGTAGAGTGTTGGTTCGACATATAAATTTGAATATTCAGTCTTGCCATGGTCGTGGTGCCATGGTCAGAGACTATTGATCCCTCTCCGATGAACACTATGGTAGTTCTTACTTGGTTCAAACTAGCACCTTTCTAAAAAAAAATTCTTTGCTGATGCAATCCTAAACATTTGCCCTAGAATATACAAAGCAAAAATAGGCCAAAACTAGACTCTTTGCACTAAAATGCATGCCTTATCTCCATAACAACTCCGATTGTACAAACTTCTCTAACTTGAATGAAAATCCAGAAAATAAATACACTTTTGAAGATATTTTTCTAAGTAAAAAAAACTATGAAATTTCATCACTCACACCCTTATATCACTCCACATGCCAAACTTAATTTCTCGCTAAAATATGCATGCAAACAATTGTAAGTAATGGGTGATAGGTGCAAGAAGCAAACAAAAGGAGGGGTGTGATAATACGGAAGCCAAAAGTGCAGGAAGCGAACAAAAGGAGGGGTGTGATAATACAGAAGAGAAAAGTGCAGGGGGCGAACAAAAGGAGGGGTGTGATAATAAGGAAGAGAAAAGTGCAGGGGGCGAACAAAAGGAGGGGTGTGATAATAAGGAAGAGAAAAGTGCAGGCGTGCCCTGACTTGTTGGGAGGGAGTCCAGTCAGCAGAGGGGGCAGGCCTCTCCCTCCCTTTTGTGTGGTAATGGGGGTATCCCTCAAAAGTGGTTCTTTGCAAGCTTCTGGTCAAAGGGGCTTGTAATTGGGCAACCCCTTGTCTAGTCACCCTTTGGGATGGGGGCAATCCCAACGCCCACGTCACTCACCCTTCGATTCCCCCTTTGCTTTTTGGAGATGCGCCTTTATTGATCTCCACTTTTCGATCTTATTTCATCTAGATCCCCCTCCATGATCCATTCCATTAAAGTCATGGAATGTCTCATGTGTGTGAAAAGGCTAAATTTGTAACTTATCTGAAAAAAATATAAAAAACCCATATTGTTGAAAATGATAGATAGGATAGTATATCATTGATTATTATTGTTGTATGTTTGTGACTACTTATACATAAGAAACTAGAAGTTCTAACATCAAATAGGAAATGAAGGTGAACTTAATGGTAAATAGAAAGTCAAGTGATTGACGCTTTACGTTCTAGGTCTATGTGAATACTAAGTGAATAATATTTCATTACAATCCCCCTGAATCCGTGTCGTATATGAGAGGAGACTAGGATTCTTTTATAAAAAAAAAAAAAATGTAAAATATGTACCATGTTTAAGAAATGGTTATTGAGACGATGCCTCGTTAAAAACCTAATGAACGGTAAAAAAAAACCCCTCTAGGAAAAAATATTAACGTCCGATCACTCAGGAAAAGAGTGCATCGTTACCTCAAGTGGTAAACTCTCGTAGCGAACGTAATCCAAGTTTTTCTCGAAGACGACGAAAGTTGGTCGTCGGAAGGGACTTTGTAAAAATGTCCGCCACAGTCTCGTGTGAGGCAATCGGTGTGATTTTTATTTGCTTCGTTTCTTGGAAGTCGTATACATACCAATATTTGACGTCCACATGTTTTGTCTGTCCGATTCGTTTTGATGTACGCAGGTTCCATTTGGGAATTACAGGCCTGATTATCCTCGTAGATTACCTTTGGTTTGACTTCGTTGTTTTTGCTGCAAATCTTGGTTTCGTTCTGAATGAAGCCAACTAATTGCCGTAACCAAACCGCATTCCTCGTTCCTTCATAAAGGGCATTGATCTCCGAGAGATTTGTAGAAGTTGCAACCATCGTTTGTTTTTTGGATTTCCATGATATTGCGGTGCTATTAAAAAGAAAGACGTATCCGGTCTGAGATCTTGATCGATGCGGATCTGAAAGGTATCCCGAGACTGCATATCCAACAAGACTCGTTGGTTTGTCTTCTTTGGTAAAAAGAAGTTCATAATCTTTGGTCCCCCTCAAGTATCTCATTACATGTTTCACCCCTGTCCAATGTGTTGCGGTGGGGGATTTTCTGTATCGGGCCATGAGGTTGATTGCAAATGCGATGTCCGGGCGAGTATTAACCGCCAAATACATAAGAGCTCCAATTGCCGCCAAATATGGCGTCTCCCGTCCAAGGATTTCTTCATCGTCGTCGGCCGGGCGGAATGTATCGGTGTAAATCCCCAAATGTCAAACCACCATTGGTGTACTTAGAGGATGAGCTTGTGACATTGAAAAACGCTCCAACACACATCGAGTATATGTCGTCTGGTGCATAAAAAGTCCCCTTGGCGTTTGTTCAATTTGTTGGCCGATGCAAAAGTGAGTTTTGCCTAAGTCAGTCATCTCAAATGTTGCTTTGAGTGTTTCCGCCGCCGCCAAGTTCATCTCCTTATGCCCAAAAATATTCATGTCGTCGACGTAGATAGCTAGGATAGAGAAACGGTCACCCTTGTGTTTTACAAAGAGGGAAGGACAAATCGGATGGTTGACATAATCATGTGCAATTATATATGTCCTAAAACGGTCATACCATAGTTTCCCCGATTGCTTGAGGCCATAAAGTGCCTTTCGCAAGCGAATACAATGTATTTTGCTATATTGCGATGTTGCATCGCGGTGATCAGCCCCTCTGAATCATCGCACCGACACTCACCCAAGGATCGACGCCGTTTAGGTTCATGGCAGTGCGATCTTCGCTTTCAGCGGATTCATAAATCGAGAGTCTCGAATCCATAGCCAAATATAAGGCGTTTCATTTAAAAGAGAGTTCCAAAGGCACTCGGACATCGATGGTACTGTCCATCACGCCATAAAAATAGGCCGTGACCACGTCCATTTGTTTTGTATGTAAATTATCCTCAAATACAAATAAAAGTAAAAAACGGAAAGTGATAGTATCCATAACAGGGAAGTAGGTGTCCTTCGTAATCAATACCATATCGTTGGTTGTAGCCTTGTGCCACAAGTCTTGCCTTGTATCGGATGACTTTGCCATTTGCATCACGTTTTCGAGTAAACACCCAACAAAGTCGAACTTGGAAGGGTTTTGAAACTTCTTCCACCGGAATCTCGGAAAAAACTTGCCGTTTGAGCGAGTTAGTTTCCAAGAGAATCGCTACCTTCCACTTCACGTAATCGGGACGAGTCATACAATCTTCGTAAATAATAAGTCTATTACAAGTTTGTACAGTGAGATCTGAATAGCTTATCTTTATATTCATCTATATCAGTTTTTTTGAAAATGAGTTTTTGGCTAAAAATACCCCAAGGACGTTTAGGGGTTAATCAATTGACTATAACGATGCTTAAACAAGGCTAATGGAAATGAAACTGAATATCAACCGACTTGATCGAGTTCTATTATATAATTCCTGTGTCTAGAATGATTAGTGCTTTCAATACAACTACAAGATTTTTGCAAGATTTCTAAAGATCAAGTCATGTAATCATCAATTGCCATAGCAGGATTTAATGCTTGTTATATTTAATGAACTCTTTGTAAAGCCACTAAAGGTAGAATTTGAAATTCATAGTCATCTCTAAGACACCAAATTTTCAAGCATGGAGGTCAGTTTATTGATCATTGCCATCTCTACCACTTTATAATATTGAATTTTAACAAATTGATTCTAATGGCGTTGAAAACTTGAGGTTTAGGAACATATGAAAGATTCGATATCGAAGTAGAAGATTTGAGCCCAAGCTCGGTTGGTGTTAACAAATAGTATGGTGAACTGCAACTTTGGAGCTTTAGTGACTTTCAATTGTTACATTCCTCTTAACAAAGGTACATGGTTCTTTTATTCAACTTGTTTCTTGAGCTTGATCGTTCTAAGACGAGCAATTTGTGCGTTGGAGCAAATATTGTTTAACACATAAAAACTCTCAAACCAACACTTAACCCAAATGGAAGAAATGTGTGGATAGACATAAAAATCCAATAGTATTCTAAACAAACATTTTCTTCATGATTGCCTCATATAGAACTCTAAAATTCATATCGGCCTACTTGTTATTCGAAACATTTGAAGGCTCGACAAGCCTTGGCGTGGTGGTTAAGGCTCATGACCCTCAATGACAAGTTTGCAGGTTTTCCCGCAACCTTCTCACTCAACCTCCCATGCTGGCGTTGTGCTCACCATCATAGTCGACCAAACTATAGTGGGGGGTTCTTGAACCTCATTGTATGGGTACCTGAAAGCCTTTTGGTGGGCTATGCCGTCAGGTATGTCAAATACACAAGCGGCTAGCTATAAACTAGCATAATGTCCATTCTACGAGAAGGTAGTAGTCCCACCATTGGTGATATAACCTCCAAACATGCATTCAAAAATAAGTCAAAAAGACACTCCATTCACACCAACCTCAAATGGAGTTGGAGTTCTTCTCCTTCTACTCCAAAATATTTGGCCCTTTACAAGCAAATCGAGTCCTTTCCTTGCAAACATTTCTTATAGGAAACACTTGTTCTTAACATTATAACCAAATAGGAAGCTCACAATCTCGTTCCAAACATTATTTTTTTTCCTCTTCGCAGACTTCCCTTCACAAAGGAAGGCTAAAACACCAACATGGATGCATCATTAGTCAAACACGGAAATGAGCCAACATAGAGATTCAATTACACTCAAAAAGCATAGTTTTAACACCTAAAGATCCAAGAAACCCGAATTGGTTTCTTGGGATTCCGCCAACTTTGACCATTATAATCTCAAAATCAGAGAAAAAGTAAGGGTTCAAATTTGACATTAGAGTAAAGGGTCAAGTGAACTCCAAGATCTTATGGTTGGATCTTCTAACTAATTCGTAGATTGAGTTTCTTTGGGTGTGAAGTAGAAGAAGATTCTTTTTGACAATTTTGTATCAAGGATATTTGGGGATGAAGCGTAAGTTGACCACATGGATATTGGAGTTGACATTCCATTTTTTTAAAGTAAAAAAATCACAAGATGTATGGTACATGTAGTGAAAAGTAAGAATCAAGTTGTCTAAGTTATAAGATTGTCAGGTATGATATGCTAGTACAGTAATGTGGGTTGCAGATGATGGGATGAGCGCGTGAATGAGAGGGATGCATGCATGGGAGGGGCAGTGGCCAGTGTCCAGTGGGTGATGGTGATGAGTGATGGGCAAGTACCTGACGAGCCTATCTGCACTTGAACCAATGAGCATGCTGAAATGATCCCTTGCAAGCACTCTGCTCTTCATTGGCTCCATCTCCACCTCTGGCAACTCATGTGGACCAATCCCCTTCCCACCTATCCCTGCCTTTTATGATCCTGTCCCTGTGCCCCCCACCCCACCATCAATGCCCCTCATCCACAATACTCATCCTCCGTCCCCCCCCCCCCCCACATTGTCATTCCTTAAAACCCACCCTAACAATGACCAGGAAACATACAACAAATTCTATATTATTAGTATAACATGAGACAATTGCCGGAATAGTTTCACTAGTTGAACATGGGATTTATAGGATATTAGCCAGTAAGGATGGAATATAGATAAAACCTTTAGTCTCTTTCTAAGGGGCCGGCGTGAATGAAGTGTCCGTTCGTAATGCTACCGGACAAGGGGAAACTGGAACAATACTACTTCCCCTCTCGAGGGTGGATACTATAACTACGCTAGTTTCTAGCTAGTTACTAGTGCCTTGAAGATACTTGACATAGTATCCCTCAAAGGACTTTGAGGTACCGATACAACAAGGTCCATGGACCCAACATAGTTGGGTGAACTATGTTGGTGGGCACCATGCCGGCATGGGCAATAGAACCCACGACCTCCTCATTGGGGGCCATGAGCCCCAACCACCAAGCCGAGGCTTGTGGTGCCTGTAAGGATGGAACATTATTTCTCCATCCGTGCACCTTAATTTTGGCTGTTCATTTCCTGAATGGCCTCAATTTTATGCTTTCCCTTCAACAGTGCCTCTTTGAAAATAATCTTATGGCATTTTTTGAGGTATGTAGAGTAAGATCTTGTACCTAACTTGCACATCTTTATAAACGCCAAATCTTAGACTGCTAGTTTTTTTAGTTTTAAAATGAAATATTTCAATAATTGTATTGATTAATTGTAGAATTGGTACGAACATGATTTAGGTTAGTGGGTATCCGGCGGAGAAACTTTTGGGGAAATCTGAAATGTATGTCTCTCATCGTTTGTGAGATCACTATGTTCAACGTTGAAAGTAATATTCGGTTTTCTTGTTGTAGTTAGGGTAATAAATCTTTTGAGGACCATAATTAAGAATGACTCAAAGTTCTTCTATTACTTGTTCTAAGGCAAGTTAGGCATTTTTCTACGTGATTTTTTTCTCAAAGGAATGCTTGATTCCTCACGTGGAGAACGTGGAGAATTTATTTTATTTGTTTATTTTTGAAAGAAAAACTGCTTTCTGACAATAGAAAAGGCATGTGAAGAATTTCTCTATTGAACTCAATTAGTCATGTAGTGAAGAGAGTTGTTATTAAAAAAATTCAAGTGAATAGTGTGTATATTTAACTTATCCTTTGTGTATGTCAGCAAGTGATAATTTGAATGGAAGATTTCTAATTATTTTCAAATAAATGCTCTAGTTTAACTTAATCACTAATGCATGAGACCTAAACAACATGTTGTCTCCCCTCAAAAGGCTACAAGCGTATGTTTCAAAAGGTCCATGTATCCTATTTTGGTTGATCGTGCAAAGCACATTTCATGAAAAAGTAATTTGGATTTCACATAGTTGGCTTTAGATGATAAATCATGCCTCTTGTTTGTAAATCCAAAAAGAAACCGCCTTCACTAAAATGCATATCATAAACTCATGGTTTATTGAATAGGTTTGCAACTTTTACCACACAAACTATACTTAATTTAAGACCCAATCTAAGTGACTTTATCCAAAATAGACGTTGAAAGAAGAAAATTATGGCTCTTCAAAATTTGAGCTTGTTATCTATTGTGTTTATTATTAAAACAAGAGACATTTAAGAAATATAAAAATACAAATCCTCAAGAACCATGTCTTTTTTGGTTTTATATATTATAGAGATATTATTGCAATTCTGATACCAAAATTACTCGAATAGAATAATCTTCCAACTACAAGGTAGTTAAATTTATCTTACAATCATACTTCTATGATAAAATTTCAAAAATTGAAATTCATATAATTTGCTTCCAATGGTGAAACAAGGCCCATGTTTGAAAACTCATAATCAACATTGGCTGCATTTAGAGGTTAATCCTCTTCTCTTGACACCTTATTAGATTCTTACAACTTACTATCTAATATTTATGACTTGCATCATTGTTGTCACTAGCTCTTTACATGCACTCCAAAAATTTCTCCATCTACGTTTAAGTTGGGATTCCATGTTTGGAGTTTTCAAAATACGGGTAATGTGAATCTCATAGGATATAAAATGTTTAGAATATATCATATTGAAAAACTCAAGAAGACAAAATTTATATTCAATCACCTCTCTTCTTTAGATTGATGTATTCGTACGATCATGATTAAAATATATCTACTCCACATGACATGATTATGCTGCAATGACATTATTGAGAAAGTGACAAGTTGCGCAAAGATAATCACTAGCACCTTGTGAAAAGATAATGACTTACACGTCATGGATAAACAAGCATGTTTCATTCATAATGCCAAATGGATTGAATATGGACACAAGAAAATCAAGTATGTCACTTATTGTTTACATATTTATGTTTTATGAAAATTCATTGCAACATATACTTTATTATCTTTTTATATTATAAAATACATTCGTTATTGTTTGATAAACACTAGTTACCTACCACTTTGGTTACTAGGAGTTTCTAATTGCCATTAAATTCACCAAAATTTGTAAAACTCAAGAAGCTACTAGTTACAACTTAAGATTTTCCTCCTAAACCTAATACAATTAACACAATACATGTTTTACTAAATTCTTGTTTTTAAACCTTATTCCCAATAAAAATTTGCATAAAAATTTAAAGGGTGTTAAGAGCCTCTAAAATTTTGCATGGGCATAGATAACTTAGTTATTTACATGGAAAAATATGAGGAAAACATTTGGGGTAACAATCATCAAGTCCCTCCTGCACAAAGTAGACTTTGTCTCCTAAACAATGACTGGAAAACACTTGTATCAATTTCAAAGCTTACGATCTCACGAATGCTACAGAGACATGATGTCTGTAATAGTAACTAGGTTTGAGATCCTTTGGTAAAAAGTGTAGAGAATACTTCAACTTGACCATACCTTGACCACACTTCAACTTCAACTAGGTGGTAGAAAATAATGAATTTTGATTATGAAGGTCCAATACACACTTGGGGTTGAATTTGTTACTCCTCCACCTTCTCTTCTACCCTCCCAATTTCACTTATACACTCCCATGAAGATAGATAGATAGAAACTCCGGTCCCTTTCTAAGGGGCCGGCGTGAATGAAGTGTCCGTTCGTAATGCTAATATCCCGATGGCCACCGGACAAGGGGAGATTGGAACAATACTACTTCCCCCTCTCGAGGGTGGACACTATAACTACGCTAGTTTCTAGCCTAGTTACTAGTGCCTTGAAGATACTTGACATAGTATCCCCCCAAAGGTCTTTGAGGTACCCATACAACAAGGTCCAAGGACCCCCCACAATAGTTGGGTGGACTATAGTGGTGAGCACCACGCGGGCATGGGGAATGGAACCCACGACCACCTCATTGGGGGCCATGAGCCCCAACCACCAAGCCAAGGCTTGTGGTGCCTCCCTCCCATGAAAGTATAGCTGTTTCTCCAAGTGCAGATTTAGCTTTGGTAGAAGACGTAAAAATACAATATACTCTCTATACATGTTGACACTATGGAATAAGCGTTTTCTACCATTTACAAAATTGTTAACAATTAACCCGTAAAGGTCTAAGAAAGCGGAAATTGCTTTTTGGAATTTCCGCAGGGAGAAAATTCAGCCAACTTTGACCATTATAATCTCAAAATTGGAGAAAAATTAACGGTTCAAATTTGACATTCGAGAAAAGGGTCAAGTTAACTTCAAGATCCTACGGTTGGATCTTTTAAACAATGCTTAGATTGAGTTTCTTTGCACATGAAGTAGAAGAAGGTTCTTTCTGATAATTTAAATTTTGTATCAAGGACCTTTAGGGGTTAACAATTATAGACATGATTTTAAGAATATAACATTGACAGATTGAAACTCATGGCGTGGGATTCAAAATCATGGAGTCCAATTTTGACATTGTACAAATGTTAGTTTTATATAAATTTAAGTCTAAATCAGGAAGAGGGAAGTATCATTTTGTTAACAATTAAAACGTTTAACATGTTTAGTGAGCAATATGCAGGGAGTAGAAGAAAGGTACATTTAGGGAGGGACAGAAAAATCTGGAGAACAAAATGGCTGACATCAGGCCTCTCGAAATATTCGACAAACTGGCAACGCGAAGAGAGACGGATGAAGATAGAGGATGAATAAAGTGCAATAAGTCATCCAAAAGCGGGACGAATGAGATCACATTAGCGCATAGTTAATCTAGATTAGTAGCGACTAATTGCAAAAGCGCCCACTTGTTTCAAGCGGGTCCCCATTGAAAAGCGCACAAAAGGTAAAAAGGGGTCCCACACTCGACCCTCCCTCTCACGCAGGCCTAGCTTTCCAACCCTCCTCTCCCCAGTGCTGTGCTTTGCTGTGTGTTGCCGTCTCCAATCGGATCTGTTGTCGCATTTAGATCTCGCGCTATGGCATTCTGGCAACTCTCGACATCGTCACCTCTCGTTTGAGACCAGTCCGGTCGGATTTGGTTCCGTAACGCGTCCGTTGCATCCCATTTCGTGCACCGCCGCCTCTCTTTCCGTCTGCCATTGAAATCATGCACGGCAGCCTCTTAGTATACTCACTCTTAAAGTGTTCGAAGCTTTCGGAGGACCAGAAGCTGCGGAAGTTTGAGATGCTGATGTTTGTTGTTTCAGTGCCGCGATTGTGTTTCTAAGTGCACGCGTGCTCACATTTGAAGGCGGCGGAAGTGCCGGTTGCAAATTGTATTGGTGCGCACAACAGAGTAGACGCGAGATTTATGCTTCTTGAAAATTAGAGTTTTGAGAATGTGATACAGGTTGTTTTGAAGATGGAAGGAGCGGAAGCTGATTGTTAGCAAGGATGGAAGCCGTTGAGGTGGCTTCAAGGGCACGACTTGAGGAAGGAGTTGTGGCTTCTTGAATGTGTTAGATCATAGAGCTGCTTCAGGCAAGGAGAACGGAGTTGTGCGGTTATTATGCTAGGGCAAACGACGAAGATCAGTGAAAAAAGTTTTAAGATGAAGGGATCAAGGGAAGGGAAAGTCGATGGGAGTAAGGTAGCTGGACCTGCTTTGTTTCCTCGGCTTCATGTATCAGATACGAAGAAGGCGGGACCAAGAGGTCCTCCTCGCAACAAGATGGCACTTTACGAGCAGCTCACTGTGCCTTCTCACAAGTACAAACCATCGCTATTGCCTCTTCCTTCCCCTGCTAGGGTGATGAATTATCCTGCCATGACCACCCCGATATATCAACCTCAGGTATGAAGTTTACTATATTAGATCTTGTTGAGAGTTGGTAGATAATTTGCTGCGACTTTTGAGTCACATTGTGGCCATTGCTAAATGTGCATAAACCGCGGGCATGCATGAGACGTTTGCAGTTTTTTGCATAGTATCAGCTTCCTCGAGTTACCATGACCATGCATGTCTAGGTTTTCGTCAGATTGGTGATAGTTGCTACTTTGATAGAGGCTCTCAGTTCCTCTTTTTATCGATATGAAGGGCCTGAAGGGATGATTCGCTGCCATTAGAAGTCATTTGTGTGTATGTACTTTAAAGCGTTTATTGAGCTCTGGATGTGGGCACTGATTTCATTGCTGTTGAAGCTGCAGGTGCACGCTTCATCATTCGACAGCAGGTACTCGTACATGCCGATGAGTTATATGAGTACCATGGTTCCGACGATGGGGTATGTGCCCATGATGAATGTGGGAGTCTACGGTGTTGGAGCTGGAGCTACGGTTACGTCTTCGATGAATGGGAGCAGTGCCAGGAGCACTGTCGTCGATGGGAGTGCAGCAGAATCGCAGCGAGTGCCTTGGGGTGATGAAACGCTCTCCCGTCAGAATAGCGATTCCGGTCAGTCGAGGCGTACCGCGCCCAGCAAGAAAAGGAAGGAGGATGACGACTTTGCAGTACCTACGTACTCCTCGGCTACTCAAGCTAGCAGCCAATCAAGACCCCTTGCCAATCCTTTTCAAGACCGACAAGGTTTCATTGGGGGCAGAGCTGCAGAGAAAGGCAAAGAACTTGCAATGGGGAAACGATACTCTGCATGCGTGAATCAATCACGGCATCTTAGAAAAGAGATGAGCATGGATGACGATAGCTGCACTTCTGCTAGTATGGAATGCGAGACTGTTTCTGCTGTTGACGACGATGTAAATACCTTAGAAATTGGATACAGAAGGATGAGCGTGTTTACTCGAGATTCCGAGAGAAGTCAGATGGAGCTCAATACACCTGAAATCAGACAAGAGAGGGTTAAGGATCAGAAGATTGTTGCTGAGCGAAGTGGAGAAGGCCTCAACAAACAATCCACTTCTACCACCCCTATTGCTGTCCCTCCTGAATTACTGCACGAACGCGATAGCTTGCGGGCTGTGCCTAAGCAAGATGTCTTCAGTAGCCCAAGTTCGGAGGACCGAAGTGGGGAGGTATCAGAGCCTTCTCAACGAAGGAGAGGAAGCAGTGCAGAGACTGATTCTTCAACTGGTTCCATTTGTTTCCGAGATGTTGTGGATGCATTTGGGCAGGCGGAGTTTTGGAAAGCTCAAACCACAATCATCAGGTATAAAATATTCATGATTTTGATATGTCGATCTAATGTGGTGTAATATTTCGTCTTTCAGTGAGCATTTCGCATGCACGAAGGATTTTTCAGATTTTGGTTTCCTCCTTGAAATGGATGCCAGAGGTATTCTGGATCTATCATTGATCTATCCAGCCAACATATACCGGGTGACGTTGGGATGTTGTAGGTGTATGTAGTGTTGCTCATGTCTTCTCCGAGGTGCTGGAGGTATCAATTGTAAGTTCAGTCCAGCATGAAGTGGATGCAGGAAAGTTGAAATCTCCAGCACCGGTTCAAAGTGTCCTGAAAGCTTTGTTGACCGTTAGAGTTCTGGCGTACCTTTTCGGCGTCGATGTCCTATGCATTGAATGATATATTGATTTCATCGCATTTCATGTGAGGCTTTTATAAACGAAACCGACGAGTTACTGTCCCATGTCCGTCCATGCGCTGCTGTTGCAAATATAAACATGGTCGATGGTACGTCATTCTGATGTTTATCTTGTACCGTGGCCTTTCTACAGGCAGCAGAAGATATTCTCGAAACAGGTCTTCGAGCTCCACCGGGTCATTGAAGTTCAGCAGCTTCTTGCGAAAACTTCTAGTTTATCGCTGAATTTCGAAGAAGTTCTAGAAGAAGTAGAAGCAGAGAAAGTAGAAGAACAAGAAGCCGACAATGTGGCCATGCCAACGAGTCCAGTTGCTGATGTTCCAGAGGTTCCAGAAGTATGCCCAGAATCGGCGAACCTCAACGCGTCATCGGACGATAACACGAGACCAGTGCCCGAAGCACTGCCATCTCAACCTGTATACCCTCTTTCCGTTCCCTATCAACAGAATGGTAACCCTGGGTGTACCTGGCCGGCATCCCCTTACGCTGCCAATCCGTGGGGAGCAAGAATCCCATCCCAGCCAGTGATGTATGCACCATACCCAGGGCCTTGCCCCCCTGCATATGGAGCCTATCCTTACATGGGAGCATCGATGGCTATGTATGGGAACACTGGAGGGATCCCAGGTGCCAGTTTTCCAACTTGGCAGCAGCAGTCAGTTATCCCCCAGCCCTGGGGTTCTGTTGAATCTGTTGCAGCGGCAGCAGCAGCATGGTGTGGTGAACAGGTTGTACCACCATTGCCGCGTGCGGGGATAGTACCGCAGACTCCTCTCATTCCGGAACGTCAAAACTCTGTCAATTCGGAGCGTCATACTTCTGCAGCTGATCAATCAACTCAGGATGCTCGACAATCTGGAGAGCCGGCGAAGGAGCCGGTGAAGGACATTGGTTGGGGGAAAGTGTGGGGAAGCATCGATAGACATGTTGCTGGTCCTTCAGCTCCCTCAGAGCATCGGCGAGAAGGGGATGATGACCTAGGAAATGGGGTTGGGCATTCAAGTGACAGTAACAGAGATCAGGCACCAGCCTCTTCCGCATCGGAGAGCATTTGGGGCGCAGAAGGAGTTCCAGGATCTTCAGGATGGCAGCAGAATCGAGCAGCTTTGAAACGGGCACGTCCGGAGCCTGTCCCGTGGTTTCAAACGATGTCACCTGCGAAGCGTCTCATGCAACAAGCACCGAATGGGGTGATCAAGGTTCTCCCTCGGGCAGTGGCCGCCTCTCCCGAGTCAGCTGCCAGCATCCTCCTGTCATTACAGAAAGAAAGACAGCGCTAGCAGGGATCGGCACTTGAATTGCTGGGAAGGGATTGAGGAACCAAAGCAGGAGAAGGCAAGCAGGCTGTGTGATGACCTGCCTTTCATTTCGTATCACCATGAAGGGATCCCAAGTGCTGGACATGACCGAATGACACTTACGACTGGGGGCGTTAATAATTTTTTTCTGAACCCCCTTTTTTTTCGTTTTTTCTTGCGTTTTTTAGGGTCCTACATGCGCGTGTAGGACCTGTTCGCACGCAGGTGCAAGTGAAATTGCTGGATGTAAGTTAGTGCCCATATTGGTTCAATTTGCGGTGGTCCTCCTGTAGCTAGTCAGTTATTTTATCTAGCTTGTAACTCCCTTTTACCAGCCATCTTGTACGACCACCCGGACCTCACAAGTGCCCAGAAACTCCTGTTGTAGCCGATGTAGCCTCTGTAAAAATATGGCAAACAGCCGTCTGTTCGCAGGAGAAAGTGATTTGCCGATATCACGGTAGCCAGCTTCCTGATTTTCATGTTGGCTCTAACTGCTAAAGTTGTATTTTTCTCCAAAGCATGGAGGTAACTTCAGATCTCAAATCCTTGCTTTGTCTTCACTTCAGTATCTCAGGGTTCACAAATTTGCAGGTTCTGTTGATACATGTCCATGGCTTTCAATCAATGAATGAAAGGTGACCAGCAATTACTTTTCTCATAAAGTAATCGTGGGGGCGAGAGTTATGGGGAGTAAAGTAGAGAGATGGAAAGGCAAGTCGATGAAGGGCAATGTTGTGGATGCCGTACCCTTTCACTCAATGGCCACTTTCTCTTCAAAGTCCTGCCACTAAGCTGAATTTTTCCAGTGTTGTGATTCTGACAGGATACCATTTGATCGAGTAAGGAATTATATCACTATCGATCGAGATAGCAGATCGGATCGGATCTATCAATGGCAAGTAGTGTATTGATCGGATCCACTGGTGCTAGTTGTTGCTTAAATTTCTCAGGCCTCGTCAATGAGAGAGGAGCTCTTCGTAAGAGTTCGTTTCTGGGGGGAAAGTCACTAAGATTATGTCACAAAAGTGATACTTCACTTCGTTCCAATGTATTGGTATCCACTGTGCGGAGCTCGGCGGACAAATCATCAAATCCTAACCCTCCACCAAAGAGTATGTCATGAAGACGATTACCTTAGCTATGGCATTTATTGCTCTTGTTTAGTAACCTTACACGTTTTCTCGTTACTTCAACACTACTTTAGAAGTGTGGTATGCCCACCAAGCTAAATGACTCATTTCAGGAGGATTTCACCAAGCTTGTTAGAAGAATGAGACATTCTTGGTGGAGTGCACCGTGGCACTTTTCTACTCAGAAACCTTATGTTATTTTCAATGCAGCTTAGGAAATCATTTCTTGCCTTGCTATGCTTTGTTTTGGTGCATCATTGTAAAGGTGGGCTTTGAGTGGTGTTGTAGATCCCCCTATAAAACTGAATCCAGCGGTGACGGATCCAGAGGGATTGGCAGTACATATCAAGTATCATGCCAAGTACTCACCGGTGTTTGACCCACAGAAGTTTGATGCAAAACAAGCCTATTTTGCCACAGCTCAAAGTGTGAGAGAAAAAGTGCTTCATCGATGGAATGAAAGTTATAAGCATTTCCAAAATACTAACGTCAAGGCTGTTCACTACTTGTCCATGGAATTCTTGCAGGTTGTACTATGGTAAACTTGTTTTTTTTCCATTGCATTTTATTCTTCAGAAATGTTGTATGATATTGGTTTAGATTCTAAAACCTTAAATCAAAAACCTTCACCCCTATAGGGCCTTGATGCAAAATTGCCTTAGTTACTAGAATTGACCTTTATCTATTTGAGGCCTAAAAACGCAGTCTAAGCATTATTCATTGATAGGATCTTAAATTAAGTTGCCTTTTTACTCACATGTCAAATTTGAATTGTCAATTCATCTTCATTTGTGGCAGTTTAATGGTCAAAGTTTGGTATTCCTTTTGTTTTGTGGGGGAATCCATTAACGGGATCTTTTAGGGTTTTAACGTTGAAATGAAAGTATATGTGTAGTTTCGTGACTAGAAGATAAATCTAGATAGGAACTACCTAGATATCATAAATTTGATATTATCCATGTAGGTGCACTAGAAAGTTGTCATGAAATACATCAATTTGTTGATAGATTGAATTTGTAGTTTTGGACTTGGTATTTTAATCTCCAGGAAAAGTGGTGGGGGAGCTTTTTTGCTTTTATGGCTCATGATTGGTTGTTATAGGGCAGAGCCTTAACCAATGCAATTGGTAACCTTGATTTATGCGATGCATACGTCGAAGCCTTGAAGAAGCTTGGATATGATTATGACACTGTTGCTAAAGAGGTAATGAGAAGTATACAATAATATTACTTAAATATTTAAACTTGAAATATTCTTATTGTTGTGATGTAAAATTTCTCAATCGTAAGTATATGAATTCATCAAAGTATGATAAGTAGAAAATTAAAAACACTGAAGTGACCTAGTTTCAAGTTAGAGGAACAATATAATAGGATTGTGTTATCTATAGAATTAATAACATGTGCTAGTTTAGTATCCACCACCTCATCCACCCAATTTTTGATGGAAGAGTTTATGAAACTTGTTGTATGTTTTTCTCATATCCTTTTTAGGGAGAAAGACATGTCGGTTGTCTCTTAACTCTAAAAATTAGGAAAGTCGAAATGACATTTTAGGACTTCGGTCAAGCTTGATGAAGTAGTAAAAAGTAGAATATGGGGCCGCATTCTTTTGTGAAGGTGGAAAGTATGACAAAGTATGCGTGGTAAAAGTTTCAAGGTTAGATATGCATTTTCGAGGCTTGAGAAACATTTTTTTTGTTTTCAAGTCAAGAAGGGGCATTTAAAATTCAACTTGTTTCATTTTTTTTCCTCGGGAATATGTTCATCACCAAATCATTACCCAAGTGACTTTAGTTGAAACCCTTACCAATTCTACGAGAAAAATTTCTCAGCACTACACCTTGAGTAAAACTTTGTACACCAAACACGTAAATTCATAAAAAACCAAATTTTTTTCAAGTTAAAGATTGGAGACGTGTTTGTCTAGCTAGACACAAATTGCAATCTTATTATGTTCACTCAAAACATTCTTACGCTTAATATCCACCAAAGGTTTTTAAACTCGAAAACAAGAATCTTATCTAGAGAAAGATTTTAGCAACATGCCCCGCATAATTTTGAACATTTTTGGCTTTCAATAAGATTAACTTTTTAAGTTACTTCAGTTACTACGAGTTTCTTTAGAGCTGGGTTCTTAATTGGTATTTTTAGGATTTAACTTTAACCCCTAAAGGTCCAAGAAAGCGGAAATCGCTTTTTGGAATTTCCGCAGGGAGAAAATTCAGCCAACTTTGACCATTATAATCTCAAAATTGGAGAAAAATTAACGGTTCAAATTTGACATTCGAGAAAAGGGTCAAGTTAACTTCAAGATCCTACGGTTGGATCTTCTAATCAATACTTAGATTGAGTTTCTTTGCACCTGAAGTAGAAGAAGGTTCTTTTTGATGATTTAAACAATTTTGTATCAAGGACCTTTAGGGGTTAATATATTCTCAAATTGATAATTTTGTAAACGTTTATATTGATTGTAGGAACCCGATGCAGCTTTAGGAAATGGAGGACTAGGAAGGTTGGCATCATGCTTTTTGGATTCATTGGCTACACTCAATTATCATGCATGGGGATATGGATTGCGTTATAAATATGGCTTATTCCATCAAGAAATTGATAAAGATGGCCAACATGAAGTCGTTGAAAATTGGCTTGAGGTAGTACTTAAAACATCATTGTATAACCTAATGATCTACCAAAGATAATATATTGTACTTAGGCTTGCAGAGATAAGGGGATTTACTAATCTACTTGTTTGATATTTTAACTATCTATACTATAAAATGAACTTCCATATACCAAATTATCTAATTATGCATTCTCACAATGTTTTAGAGCAATTAAGCCTTGTTCTTATTATATAAGGCAAGAAAGCTTGTGCTAATTTGACAAGAATATCTACAATAAAATATTCAATCAAATATTATGATGCTTAATTAGCTACTAGTATCAAAATGCTCGAAGCAACACTTATGTTACAATTCTAGAATTATGGTGTAGATGGGATACCCTTGGGAAATTGCAAGGCACGACTTGTGCTACCCTATCAAATTTTTTGGGAAGACTTTTGAAACTTATGCTGGAAAAAAGGAATGGATTGCTGGTGAAAATGTTGAAGCTGTAGCATATGATATACCTATTCCTGGCTATAAAACTAAAAACACCATATGCTTACGTCTTTGGTCGACAAAAGTTAGCCCAAAGAACTTCGATCTTCAAGCATTCAATGCCGGAAATTATGATAAAGCTGCATCATTGCGAAACAATGCACAAAGGGTACACAATTCTATGCCAAATATGTAGTGTCTCTCATGTTGCTATAGCTATCTTACTCTTATTTCCTCATTTGATTCAATTTAACAAAGTGGCTTGATGAGTTGATATAGTGCATGGTTGCAATTGCTAGATTTGTCACGTGTTATATCCCGGAGATGCAAGTGTAGAAGGAAAAATACTGCGACTAAAGCAACAATATACCCTTTGCTCTGCTTCAATACAAGATATAATTGCTCGTTACAAGGATTGGTCAGGAGCTAAGCTAGACTTCAAGAACTTCTCTTCAAAAGTAGCAATCCAAATGAATGATACACACCCAACACTATGTATTCCGGAGCTGATGCGCATTCTTATCGATTGTGAGGGTCTATCATGGGACCAAGCTTGGGATGTTACTCGAGCGTATGTTGATTTTTAAAAAATATTTTCATTTATATTGTATATCTATTAGCCTCCATCATACCTTTATATTTGAGAATCTTTGTACGATTAGTAAAATTGTGTTATTGTGGATATAAAGGACGGTGGCATATACAAATCACACTGTGTTGCCAGAAGCATTGGAGAAGTGGCCGTTGCCTATTATAAAACATTTGTTGCCACGACATGTAGAAATCATTGAGAAAATAGATGAAATGGTATAATTGTTTTGAAGCTTGTATTTAGTTCTATATTCCTTTGCTATTACAAACAAGTATAAGTACCCTAAGATAACTGCTTAGTTCTAAGTTTCTTGATAAATTAGATAAAACTTCACCTTTGTGCAGTTTATAAAATGCCTTGCTAGTAAGGTCAACAAAGATGACCTTAAAGACAAGGTTGCCCGCATGCGAGTTCTAGAAAATGTTGAGCTCTCGGAATCTCTTGAAAAGTCCTTGTTTGCAAAAGATGTTGATGTAAATGAAGTCAATAAGACACAAGAAAAGTCGGAATTCAAGTCAACTATGGGAAAGAAAGAAACTAACATCCAAAAGAATATCAAAAACATAGATGAAGCTAGAAAACTCGCAATTACCAAGAAAGAAGCAAAACAACCAGATGTATTGGTGCGAATGGCCAATTTGAGTGTAATTGCAGCTCACAAAGTAAATGGTGTTGCAGCCATTCACACCGAAATAGTCAAGAATGAAGTGTTTAAAGACTTCTACAAGGTAATTGGAGCTTACATCTAAAAATAAATTTGCTATATTGATCAGTGGTAAAAACAAGCATTGATCAATGGTTTCAACAAGTAATGTTCATGCCGAGGCACTTTGTGATCTTTTTGCAACAACAAATAATCGTTTGTTATGATTATCGTTCTTTGTAGAAAAATCTCCGTCTCTCAATTACTTGTTGTTATTAGCATACCATACTATGGAATCAATGAAAAAAGGTTCATTCTTCGTTCACTTCCTACATGTGCTAAAAAACTTGAGAACATTGGACTTGATGAAAAGAAACTACTAACAATAAGGATGTAGTTATTTTCTTGCTCTATACAAGAAACTCATGTGTTATAGTAGTGACTTTCTAGATGGTTGTGATACACTATGTGACCACAATGGACCATGCCACTGCACTTTGACATTTAACCCCTAAAGTCAAAATTGACCACACAAGATTTTTTGATTCTGCAAAAAACTGAAACTTTGGCTCAATATATCTCATGATCAGTAAAGTGAAATTTGATAATAAAACTTGGTGGGTAGACTAATTAGAGCTTCTCCTTTAGGGGTTAATCTCATTTTCATCTAGAAGAATTAATTCCTATAAATATGTTGTTGAAATTTGGACTAGGTATGGCCGGAGAAATTCTTGAACAAAACAAATGGAGTAACTCCTCGGCGTTGGCTAGCATATTGCAATCCCGAATTAAGTAATGTCATCACTAAATGGTTGGGCAGTCATGATTGGATCCTTCACACTGAACTCCTAGCTGGCCTTCGGAAGGTCAAATACTAAAAGAAAAACCTCTGTCAAAAGTCTTGATGAAAATAAACTCTTAATATTTGTAGTTTGAAGCCAAGGTTACTAGAGTACAAGAATATTCATGTATCGTACGTATAAATTTGGGCTGAATTTTATACCTACTTACATCTTATTTTTTAAAACTTGTAAATACCCACTATCAAAGTATGAGAAATTTGTATGTATGTGAAAGATTCGTGAAACAAATACGGCATTTCCGTGTACTCCGGAAACCATGGTTTGGGTTTCGTAAGGGATTGACAACTCTTTTTTAAAATCTTGAACAGCACATAGACAACCAAGAGTTTCAGAAAGAATGGAGGGCAGCAAAACATGCTCGGAAGAATTTGTTAGCAAATTACATCAAAGAAAAAACTGGTGTTGTTGTCAATCCAAATTCCTTGTTTGACATACAGGTTCGTAAGGGGCTCTCCACCTCTGAACCTTCTAGATTATAAATTGTAAAATGTCATCCAAAAAAATAAAAATAAAAATAATGTTATAATAGGTACTATGCTTATATATACCATTTTTCTGTTAGTCATATTACATTGTCCTATCATGTTATCAAATATCATCAAAATAATACAACTATAGTTGTTTTGTTTAATTTATCAAAAAGAACCTTCTTCTACTTCAAGTCCAAAGAAACTCAATCTAAGCATTAATTAGACAATCTAACCATACGAACTTGAAGTTAACTTGACCCTTTGTAACTCGAATGTCAAATTTGAACCGTTAATTTCTCTCCAATTTTGAGATTATAATGGTCAAAGTTGGCTAAATTTTCTCCCTTCAGAAATCCTAAAAAGCCATTTCGGCTTTCTTGGATCTTAAGGGGCTAAAGTATGCAAACTATATTAGCAATGCCTACTACTTTTATAGTCATTACATTCTACATTATGTTGTTCACTAATCTTTGCATGTTCCTCTATTACCATGACAAACTGTATCCTTGGCAAATGCCTTTTGTACCACAACACAGTGACATTAGTAGGTCATTATATCAGATAGATAGATAGATAGATAGATAGATAGAAACTTCGGTCCCTTTCTAAGGGGCCGGCGTGAATGAAGTGTCCGTTCGTAATGCTAATATCCCGATGGCCACCGGACAAGGGGAAATTAGAACAATACTACTTCCCCCTCGGTCATTATATCACATTCTAGCAATCCTTTTAGATGACTAGTGATGTTCTTACTTGTAGTTCTTTATAATGACTTAAAGTCGAATCTCCAATAAAATATAAAAAATGTACTAATAAGATTGAAATGATAATTATGCAAGTACAGATCAAGCGTATTCATGAATACAAAAGACAACTTATGAATATTATGGGAGTAATTTACCGCTATAAGAGAATGAAAGAGATGGGAGCTGAAGATCGCAAGGCCAAATTTGTACCTCGAGTGTGTATTTTTGGTGGAAAAGCTTTTGCTACGTATTGGCAAGCAAAGAGTATTTTGAAGCTCATTACTGATGTGGCTAATCTAATTAATAATGACCCCGATATAGGAGACTTGTTAAAAATTATTCTTATTCCAAATTACAATGTTAGTGTAGCGGAAATGCTCATTCCTGCAAGTGACCTCTCCGAGCATATCAGGTAATACTTTAATTTGGATACGTACTTACATATTAAACCCAAAAGTGTGGAGACATATAATGAACAAACTTAAGTGTTTGTTTTTTTGCTTTTTTTTTTTTTTTTTTTTGTTTTGTTTTTTGTTTTGTTTTTTTTTTTTTTTTTTTGTTTTTTTTTTTTTTTTTTTTTTTTTTTTTTTTTTTTTTTTTTTTTTTTTTTTTTTTTTTTTTTTTTTTTTTTTTTTTTTTTGTTTTGTTTTTTTTTTTTTTTTTTTTTTTTTTTTTTTTTTTTTTTTTTTTTTTTTTTTTTTTTTTTTTTCTTTTTGTTTTCTTTTTTTAAAAATTTTAAATGAAAATTGATTTGCTTCCATATTTTTTGGTCCATTAAATATATCTTGTGCAACTTGAATATTCTTCTAAAGTGATTAGATCACATTAACAAGACTATTATTTTGTAATGTAGTACGGCAGGGACAGAGGCTAGTGGAACTAGTAATATGAAGTTTGCTATGAATGGGTGTGTGCTAATCGGAACGTTAGATGGTGCCAATGTTGAAATTCGAAAAGAAGTTGGCGAGGAAAATTTCTTCCTCTTTGGCATTACTGTTGATCAAATTCAAGGTTTTAGAGCTGAGCGAGCAGCTGGAAAGGTGACTAATCCCTTACAAACCCTGAAACCCAATACGGTTCATAGAATCTCGTCACCTCAGATGAAGTATCATTTTATTTTATTTTATTTTTCTACTTCTTAGAATTTTCCTATGTCTACACAATCTTCAGTAAACATATAAATAAGTTCTAGTCTTATTCAGAATTTAATATCAAAAGCTATGTTTCCACTATTTGTTGAAAAACTTTTATATCAACCAATCATAATTGACTTGAGAATAATTCTTTAGACTTTGAGTTCTTTTACGGTGGTAATGTGAATTTTCTGCAATCATAGAAGCCTCTATCAAATCAATATATTTATTCATTATAAAAACTTAGATAATTCTGTAGTCTTAACACAAGGACACTATAAAGAAATTATAAAATACATAGACCTTAATTTCATCTAGTAAAAGGAATCAAACATGTGCTATGAATAAATTTGTGATATAAAATAGAATAATTTACTATTTCAAGCTAGTTTGTATAAGGGAGAATTAACTTATATGTTGTAAGCACTAGCACTGTCTTTATTTCATATTTGTTTGAGGTTTTATACCAAGTTGCAACAAAAGTCTGATTAGTTGTCAATCTCTATGTAAATAATTGTACATGGACTATTTCATGATGAATTTACACTATCATGAAGATGTTTAATCAAAAACCAAATTCATCAAGCTTGTTTTGGCATGTAGTTCATCCCATCGCACGGTTTTGAAGAAATCAAGGAATGGATCAAAAGTGGAATATTAGGGGAATACAATTATGCATCTTTATTGGAAGGTTTGGAGGGAAATGAAGGATATGGCAAGGGAGATTATTATCTAGTCGGCAAAGACTTTCCATTATATGTTGATTGCCAAGAGAAAGTAGACCTAGCGTATCAGAATCACAAGGCAAGTATATTATCTTTTTACTATAGTTTTTCTAGTATATTTTTCTTATAGTTACATAATTATTACAAAAGTATCAAAAACTAACTAGACTATTTTGTATAAGGTTGTGCAGAAGTGGACAAAAATGTCGATATCGAACACGGCTGGATCTGCAAAATTTAGTAGTGATCGTACAATACATGAATATGCTAAAGAAATATGGGGTTTGAATCCCACTCCTGTTCCATGATGCATGATCAAACCATTTTTTTAAATGATTATTTTCATAATCTTTCCATCTTAGCACTTGATATATATTATTATACTTCCAGACAAAGTTCAAAGCACTCAAGAATCTAGTTTAATGCCACTATTTTTACTTACGAAAAAAATACACAATTTTATATACCAAGGTTGATGTAATGAAGATTGCATTATAGTATGACAAATCTTCATAAAAAAAGGCCCAACTTATGTAAGCAATTCTTTCTTCAAACTTGGTGGAGTCTGTGGTGGATTGGTTGATATAGGCATATGTTACTTCTTTATAAAAGATTGGCACAATTAGGGTAACAAGGACGCAATTATGGGTAATCATGATATATTAGATGCTAAATAGTGCATTAGAATATTTAAAATAAAAACTCATCTTTAATTTGTGTATTTCGCAATACACGAGGAGTTTATACTTGACAATTTATTTTATTATTCAATTTTTAAATTTTTTATTGAAAAGGATACAATGAGTCCTTCAAACTTAGCTTCATCACCTTTTTTTTTTTGTAAAAAAGTAGGAAAAATCTTAAGGTTACTCTTCACCGATTTTGGACTTTTGAGGCTAATATTAACTCTTGAATGTCCCCAATGAAGATCCATGACTGATGACTCCTTTATCCAAAGTTCAATTTGAACAAAGTCACTTGAGTTAGGTCCTGAATCAAGTCTAGTTTGTGCGGTAACCTTTGCCGTCTCATAAAGGGAAGTATGAATTAATGGCATGCGTTATAATGAAGGAAGTTTTTGGCTTTGGGTTTTCAAACATTAGGCATGTTTTACCATTGCTTTTGTTTCAAATTCTAGTCGTAGTAAAAGAGATCTTGACTAAATCAAAAGTGTTTTTTTAAAAAAATATGGCGTAGATTTGAGAGCAAAGGGTCTACTTTTGGACAATTTTTGCTTTGTAAGTTTTTTGGCACTATTCACCAATCCAAGGCTATATTTTGAGCCAAGAAAATTTTGATGATTTTTTATGGTACAAGGGTAATATTGAGATGAGGATGAAGAACTTTCTAGGTGGAGATTCTTTCACTAGAGTAGCTTTGTTGGTAGAATCTCCGTGAAAATGATGAAATTTCATAGCTTATCTTGCATACTAATACGCTATGGTTATGTTATCTATGAGGCGGTATGAGTAATTACTCAAAGTTTGGTCCATATGGCTTACAACAAGTCTAGTATAAGTTTGTATCGTAGAGATCTAAATAGCTTATATTCATTTTTATCTATAATACATCATTGAAAAATGTGCAATTTCGGCTAAAAATAAGCTCAAGCGTTCAAGGGTTAGGATGTGGAAGGGTCCAAGACTAGCCTATGATCATTCACAAGAATTTGGGACTGTAACATACTTTTTGTTCCACCCTAGTATCTTTCCACCCATATGTAGATGAATTTGGCAATTAAGAATACAATAATAACTGTACTAGTTCACCAACTATTTTGGGTTAACTTTCTAAACAACAATTATGTTTGATAACTAGTATGGATGCAAAGGGTCAATTGAATACACAAAAGCAAGATAAGTAATTGTGAATTGTACTTTGGAATATTAATGTTGACTTATTGTATGAAGTAAAAAGGGCTCCAAGTGACTTAACAATTTGGAAAGAGCTCAAACCAATATTAAAAACTAGTCTATATTTAGATAAATTTGAGGGTTAAGAATATAATACATTTAATACATCATCTTAACAATTGGCAAACAATCATGGCGAATGAAAGGTAGCATGGATGCAATGGGTCACTTAAATACTCGAAGGGAGTATAGGGAGTTGTGAATTGCATCTAAATGGTGCATGTTTGTCCATTATAAGAAACAAGATGTTTACAAGGTGGAGTTCTTAAACCTTGCCCAAATGCAATAATGTTTCATAAACTTGAGTCATGCATGAGCCCAATTCTCGAACTACTCATGATAAACCATTGAGGGGCCATTTTTGAAGCACCAGTGTAAATGTGTAATAACACCTACGTGTTGAGCTTAGAAAATTGACAACATATTGTAGAAGAGATGATAACACCACTTGGTCTACTTTGCACATTTGCACAAAAAATGACCCTCTTCGCTAACTTCCTTCCTAATTGTCATACCGAAATAGGCACCAATTATTGATGTAATTGAGCACCCCTTCGCAAAACCAATCAAAAGCAGCAATGCCAAGCAAGTTTCCACGACTTTACACACCTTTGATTCAAATCCACACGATTATAGCCATAACAAAGTCTGATACGATAACAAAGTATGATACAATAATAAGAAAGTATGATATTACTCAATATAATAAGTTTCTCGAGGCTCACATTCTGGACTAAGCACTCTTTAACAAAGGTAATGACACAAGGCTACAACTTCCATTAGATTGGAAGGCCAACATGAAGAAATAAAGTAGGTGAAATCCAAACATCTACACACATGACATACAATAAACATAAGAAGAAGTAGGCTGTGATTGTGGTGCACAGTTCACATCCTCCGACCTAGATATCTGGACAATACTATTTCTTCCAATACATGAACCCACCAGAGAGTCTGATCCCAAACAAACATCTAGATAATGCTTCCTACATCCAAAGAGCATATAATTAAGCAAGTTAGCAGGGTCCTCGAGCATTTAGGGTCTAAAACAACCACAAAGGAATATATGATAGTCTTCATTGTCGAACCATTACTATCTTCTACTATATCTTAGCCCTAGCCTGGAACGCCAACACGCATAAAGAAAGAGTCTCCAATATCATGCTTTCTACACACATATTGCAAGAGTATGCCGAGGTGGTAGAGTATGCGGGGTTCAAAACAGCCACAGAGGGATGCCCTCATCCTCAGAGGGATGAGAGTCTGCATTGTTGTCGTTGTTGTTAGCAGCCACAGGAGGAGTTGTTCGAACGTCGTCTTCTCGGCTTTGAACGTGAACAGAGTTGAGATCAAAGTCGCGGTAATTGAACTGGTCGTTGCTGGCGACAGAAGAGTTGGAGCCTTCGTAGAACGTCAGCCGTCCATCGGGCATGAAGTCGAGAGTGCCACGGCCCCTGTCAATGTACTTGCCGAACGCAGCTTCCATGTTTTTCCTGCATTTACATTTTTATCAAGCAGTTAGCTAGGTACCCCGCCTCAATCTCTCTGGCAACCTCGAAACTACAGTGCCATATCCATAACAGCTACTTATTGTGTCTCTAGTCTCTCTCCCTCTGGTCTATTTCATGGCCGTTGTAATGTCCCGGTTCTATGGCTATTACTAAGAGCAAATTTCAAGTTTTCTTTCCCTCTACACAACTTCTTAGCAGCTAGTCGGAGACAGAACTGAAGAACTTTCCTTATAACGCTCAGAGCCATTGTTGTGCTTTTACATAAGGAGATCGACTGACTACTCACAGAAGCTAATGAAGATATTGTTGATCGACATAGTTCAATTACAAGAGAGGAAAAACCACAACAATCTCAAGTCCATTTCTATCACTCTACATATGCTTGATTTTTTGACATGTCGACCTTTCAATGATGAAAATGCAAAACGCCAACAAGAAGCACTTTCTTCAATTCCGAGTCCAAGTAAGTATTGTGAGAAGGTAGTTGATGCATATGGGCAGGTTGCAATGTTAAGCGAATCGTAAAACCTTTCAGACCACCAATATTGCATTCTTTCACTGAACGTATAACGGTATAAAAAATTGAACTCTGTTGTACTGAGAGCGTTTCATATGGACTCAACGAATTGTCAATCGACCAAGAGCAAAAATAAGGCACGAAACCGGGACAACTACCACAAGGACGTTTCTCTGAAATCTAAATAACTACATACAATTTCTAGATTGGTTGCAACTTGAAGCTATTGATACAACCATTCAAAGCAAAGTGCAGAGCAGATTGCGTCACTTACTCGCATCCTTGCGTGGCTGCATCGCTTGGAACAGGCGAAAGAGAGGACTTTTCTGGCTGGGGAGAATTGTTAAGATCAATGGGAAGCTGGTGTTCCCTATCTCGCACGAGGCGGCCTTCGCAATTCGTCCTCTCTCCTTCTCCCGGGTTCCATGAAAGATCCACGACAATGTTCACCTGCTGATCCTCTTCCTCATCCTCAATGAGATCAACATGATGAGGCCTCATGACACAATTCCAACCTTCGCCCAGACCTAATTCACTGTAATTGCTTACTTTTTCCGTGCTAATGATACTCAATCTCGATTTGTCCGTTCAACAATGAAGCAACTCGATTCAAGTTTGATTTCTCAAAAACCAAGAAACTGGTATCTCTTGTGAGGGCCCTTTCTCCAATTGAGAATAAGCCCAGAGTTTCAACTTGGCTTTTAGAAGAATGAGATAACAGTGAATGGGCTGAAGCAGGGCATTGATTGAGCAAGGAAAATGGGTTGTGCCTGGACAAGTCGCGAGCCGGGTTTTGGTGGAATGGAAGTGAGGTTATCTGACCTCAACAGTTTGAATTGCTCCTAACGTGCTACCTTGCCAAGTTGATTTTATTTGATTCCACCCACTCCAACTGGCCATTTGGCAGTTTGCAACCACTCATTCAGACAACCTTAATACCTTTCAAATCAGTCTGTGCTTCCCTGTTGTGTGTGTGCCTGCTATGGTGCTTGTTGTTTCTGGAGTGATCAAGAAAGTCAAATGGTTTGTTTGTGGGCAATTCCTTTCATGAGGATATGTGTGATTCTTGTTGCTTTTGTGGGGGAACTAGAAGGAAGCCCAGAAGAAAGGAAGTAAAGAGAGAGAGTGAGGTACAATATCAAGTGCACCTAGCGAGCTGACCCGGAGACTGGGTTGGTGCGGTCTCTGAGCAATTTTGACCTATAAATGGGAGAGAAGCCCCAATCTGGTTGAAAAATGACATGTGGTTTTTACAAAATGAATAAATAAAAAACTTTGACTCAGTGTATCTCAAGTAAATAAGGCACTACAATAAAGCACTACTTAAATAAGGCACTACAAGGATTTAGGCCCATTGAAATTTGAGTTGTTTAGTTTCAATATATGATTCATATCTTAATTTGAAGCAATTGAAGCTCATACATTAAATGGTGATAGGAGAGTGTTTGGTTTGAAATTTCAACAAATTGTTTCTTTTCTCAAAAGAAAAAAAAAGAAAAGTAGTGGATTCATGTAATCATGGAGATGTAATTCTCGGGAAAATTTGTACTTAATGTTTGATATGAGAGGAGCCAAAAGTAGTCATGCACAATTGGGATAATGCCATGTGGGTAAATATATCAAAAATAGGGCATATGAACATTTCAATCGAGAAAATAGACATACCACCCTTTACTTCTTCTTCTTCTTCTTCTTCTTCTTCTATGAGAACAATACTAAATTTAGATGTAGTATTGTTCTTATTACAGTGCAATTCTAGTGGTAGAGGCCTTGACCTCATGAAGAATGTATTTAAGATAAGGCATGGATTCGAGTAAAAGGGGTCTAGATTTGGACTATTTTTCTTTTGTAGAATATTTGGTTGTTTTCACTATCATAAGGCTACTATTTGAGCCAAGATTTCTTTTTGATGAATGTTCTTGGTAGAATAGAGTCTTTTAAATATATATGAACAACTTTATAGTGATTATTTTTTGATTGTAAATTTCATGTTGGTAGTATTTTCACTTCAAAGTGTATATGGTAGTTTCCTGTAGTGTGTTTTGTACACTAAAATGTTATGATCTTGGAATTTCCAAGGTCCCATGAGTCAAGTTTTGGTCCACATGATCTTCAACTAGATCTTAATATCTTATTTTTATTTTCATCTATGTTACATTTTCAAAAATGAGATTTTGGCTAAAAATACCCCAAGGACGTATAGGGATTAAGAAATTTCTATAGATATGATCCCTCAGGAGTATTAACGTTTTAATTTGATGCTAAGCTAAGTGGCTCATGCACTTTTAAATTAATGTACTTTAAAGCTTGTCGTTCAAAATAAGGCTTGATGATGGAGTATATGAAAATATCCTAACATCCATTTATAACCACACTTAGCCTTAATAGACAAGTTACCTTCCGTCTCATATTATGTCACGTCCTCGTATGCTGCCCAGTCTCCACTCACTTATGTTGTAGGTTGTAAATGGCTTTGCATGAGCCTTTGTTGTTACAAAGCATCAACATCCTTGAAAATATCCTCAAATAAACGCTAATAAGAGAATATAAAAAAAAGAAAAAAAAAAAGAAAAAAGAAAAAAAACACAATTGCTTTACTCCTCAAACACAATAACAGACTAGATATTATAAATTCATAATCATAAATGTCAATGATTGTCACTAAGTGTGTTATACTTCTTATCAACCAATACAACTTGACAATGTGTCTTAGGCTCTCCAAAATAAAAGTTCATGATATCCCACTAGCACATGTGTGAGCCTAATATTGACTTTGGTTCTTGCGAGTTTACAAATATATGCAAATTAGTGAACTACAATTGTTTAGGTGTAAAAGTCCAAGCTTTTGGTCACTTACACTATCATGGCATGGTTAGTTTGTGAGCCTATCATTGTTTTTGGTTGATCCCGATAGGTGGTATATGCAAATCAAGGTTGACTAGGGGTGAATTTGCAAGCTTGTGGTGATTGATATACACTATCCTAGCTTGGATAGTTTGTGAGCCTAATTCCATATTTAGCAAACACTAATGAGGTGATATATGACTCTAGAAGTGAATATGCAAGCTTGTGATGTTTGACACTATCATGCCATGGCTAATTTGTGAGCTTGATTTCCATGTTTAGCAATTAAGAGAATATTTTGATGAATATTCAAGTAGTATATGTAGATAAAGGTTGACCCTTAAGATTGAGTTAGGTAATATTATTTCAAATTTGAATACTTGCATGAGTGTCACTTCCACCCATACACATTTTTCAATATCTTTAATATTTGGAGTTTTTGACCAATAAAGATTTATAAGATTCCTAATGATTTGTGGCACAACTACAACCTTGACAAGCTTATTTTCATGATTGAAGCAAGACTCATGAAGTGAAGAAAGACTCTAATAAAACTATTGCTAAAACTAAACAATATATATGACACAACAAATATGTCTTATGGTAGAGCCCTTAGAATTCTATTTTATACCTCTTTATACCTTAAACTAAGATGTGCAACGTTTATAAAATCAATGCCTATAAGCATTTGGACCAAGTATAAGGTATAGGGAGAACTTTTAAGGTATAAAGTATTGATTTGACATGATTCACAGATGATATCAACTACTTACTCACTCTCTCTCCCTCTTGTTTAGTTCATGGCCATTGCAATGTCCCTCTTCTACACATATGTTAGAGCAAATTGTAGTTTTTTCAAAGGTAGTCGATGACACTATTGAAGAATGACCTTCCATATAACGCTTAGAGCCTTTGTTGTGAATTTACTTAACGAGATTGACAGACTACTCAGACTACTCGGAGAAACTAATAAAGTTATTGTTGTTTAACAAAGTACATTAAAAGAGACAAAAACAACAATAGCCTCAACTCCATTTCTATCACTCTATATAAGCTTGGTAAGCTTGGATAGGTTCGTAAGAAGCTCCACCCTTGAACCTTCTAGATTATGGATTCAAAATGTAACAAATAAATGTTTTAAAAAAGAAAAATAAAAATAAAAATAAATTTATAATATGGATTATGCTTGAATATACCATTTTTGCCGTTAGTCAGATTACATTGTCATAACATATCATCCCATATCATCAAAATGATACAACTATATTAAAGTCTTTAAAGTATATTAGCATTGCCTTCTAATTTCATAGTCATTGCATTCTACATGATATGTTGACAAACCTTTGCATGTTCCTCTAGCACCATGACAAATTATATCCTTGGCAAATTCCTTCTATAATGCAACACAATGGCATTAGTGGATCATTATATCACATTCTAGCAAATCTATTAGATGACTAATGATGATGTAATGTAGTGATGATTTTACTCGTAGTTGTTTATAAGGACTTGAAGTTGATTCATCCAATAAAATGTAGGGATGTACTAATAAAAGTAAAATAATATATATGCAATTACAGATCAAGCGTATCATGAGTACAAAAGACAACTTATGAATATTATGGAAGTAATTTACCGCTATAAGAGAGTGAAAGAGGTGGGAGCTAAAGATCGCATGGCCAAATTTGTACCTCGAGTATGTATTTTTGGTGGAAAAGCTTTTGCTATGTATTGGCAAGCAAAGAGTATTTTGAAGCTCATTACTGATGTGGCTAAACTAATCAATAATGACCCTGATATAAGAGACTTGTTGAAAATTATTCTTATTCCAAATCACAATGTTAGTGTCGCGGAAATGCTCATACCTGCAAGTGACCTCTCCGAGCATATCAGTAATACTTTTATTTGGATAAGTACTTACATACTAAAGCCAAAAGTGTGGAGACATATAATGCACAAAAATAAGTATTTTTTTAATGAAAATTGATTTTCTTCCATATTTTTGGTCCATTAGATTTATCTTGTGCAACTTGAATATTCCTCTAAAGTAATGAGATCACATAAACAAGACTATTATTTTTTAAAGTAGTATGACTAGAACTCTAGTAAGGGACGAACTCTAGTGGAACTAGTAATATGAAGTTTGCTATGAATGAGTGTGTGCTAATTGGAACGTTAAATGGTGCCAATATAGAAATTCGAAAGGAAGTTGGCAAGGAAAACTTCTTCCTCTTTGGCATTACTGTTGATCAAATTCAAGATTTTAGAGCCGAGCGAGCAGCTAGAGAGGTGACTAACCATTCAGAAACCCTAAAGCCTAAAACGGTTTCTAGAATCTCGTTACCTTAGATGAAGAATCAAGTTTTATTTTCTACTTCATAGAATTTTCACGTGTGTCCACACTCTCCAGAAACCATATAAAGAAGTTCTAGTCTTATTCAGAATTTGTCACTCTAGATATCAGAAATTATATTTCCACTATTTGTTGAAAGCATGTGACATGAATAAATTTGTGATATAGAAAAAGAATACTTTAGGGAGATTATTATCTAGTCGGCAAAGACTTTCCATTATATTTTGATTGCCAAGAGAAAGTAGACCTAGCGTATCAGGATCACGAGGCACGTGTACCATCATTTCCTAGTATATTTTTTTCTTATACTTACATAATTATTGCAAATTAAAGTCGCAAAAACTGACTATTAGTGTTTTGTGTAAGGTTGTGGAGAAGTGGACAAAAATGTCGATATTGAACACGGCTGGATCTGCAAAATTTAGCAGTGATCGTACAATACATGAATATGCTAAAGAAATATGGGGTTTGAATCCCACTCCCGTGCCATGATGCATGATCAAAGCACTTTTAAAAATGATTCTTTCAGTATGATAATCTTTCTATCTTAGCACTTAATGTATTATTATTGTACTTCCATACAAAGCTTAAAGCTCCCAAGTATCTAGTTTGATGCCAATTTTTTTACTTTAAAAAAAAAACATACAGAAGTTTTATACACCAAGGTTGATGTAAAAAAGATTGATTTATAATGTGACGAATCATCATAAAAAAGGCCCAACTTGTGGAAGCAATTCTTTCTTCAAACTTGGTGGAGGGTAGAAGCACACTAAGGTGGGTATACTTTAGGCAAAAATCTAAGTATGTTAAGTATATCACTTTTCAGGAATGCTTTGGGATTTCGTAAAATCGCCGGAACCTTTGATTCTCTCTATCAGATCAATCTTGGCTGTCCAAAGTGGACTACCGGCAATCCACCATTGGCCATGTGTTAGTATGACACATGGTCATCTACCATTGGCCAGATGTCCGTACGAAGTATGTTGAAGTACTACAAGAGTACAAATAGTATATGCACCCTGCCAGATCCCTAGATTTATTAAGTTAATGAATTGGGTAGGAAAATGCTTCTATGACACACACTTTTAGGAGGCCCACATTATAAGCTATCTCTTCTATAAGGGCCAATTCAAAAATTCATTAATTTTTTTTTTTCCCTATGTTGAGCCACTTTCTAAAATAACCCAAATTTCCTTAATAATTGTTGAGTAATTAGCAAATTTTTGGGAATTTTTACACACAATATGCTTCATAAACATATATTACACTTATCATGAAGAGGTAATTGAAATCTACAACCTAAAACCCAAAAAATAAAGTATATTTTTTTAAAAAATATACTTTGTCTGTCACAACCTTGGTATATAGATATACTCACTACGGCCAAGCCATGAGGAGTTTAGGGTTTAGAAAGGAGAATTTTTTTTCCTCATCTATATATTCAACTATATTTTTCTATACCATCCCTCAAAGAGATAGTATTTAAAACTCTACAGCGAATTGAATGCATAAATCTTCAGAAACAGTACTTTGTGACAACCTTTTTGTACACCCTAAGTGTGCTTCTACCCTGGAGTCTGTGGTAGATTGATTGATATATGCTTATGTTAGTACTTCTTTATAAAAGATTGGAACAATCAGGGTAACAAGGACGCAATTATGGGTAATCACGATATATTAGACTAGCAATGTACCTGTCGTGGCGTCGTCCCGACGGGTTAGCTCTTTATATGGTACTTTTATAAAATTACCCCGAGTATACCATTTCCTCATATTATGTTTATGAGTTTTATATGAGTTTTTTTTTTTTTTTTTTTTTTTTTTTTTTTTTTTTCTTTTCTTTCTTTACATAATTTAAAAAACATAAACGAAGGTAGATAGGTTGGTGAGTTTGTAGGTTGACAAGTTTGTAGGTTGGTAGGTTGGTGGGTAGGAAGGATCGTCATACAATATTTTATTATATACTAGTAGGGTCCCCGTCATCCCAACGGGAAGTGTCTTTGCATGGTACTTTTATAAGAGTATCCCGTGTCTACCATTTCTTCAAACCATGTTCTTCTTTCTTTCTTTCTTTGGTAATATATATATATATATATATATATATATATATATATATATATATATATATATATTTATTTTTTTATTTTTATTTTTATTTTTTTTTTGTTTAATACATAAGCCAAAGAACATAAAAGAAGGTAGGTAGGTTGGTAAGTTCGTAGGTTGGTCAGTTTGTATCTTGGTAGGTTGGTACATTTGTGGGTAGAAGGATTGCCGTACAGTATTTTATTATAGAAGTAGATACAGATGTTAAAAAGTATAGTAGAATATTTTAAATAAAAACTTATTTGTAATTTGTGTATTTTGCAATACACGAGGAGTTTATACTTGACTATTTATTTTTTATTCAATATTTTAATGTTTATTGAAAAGGATAAAATGTGTCCTTCAATCTTAGCTTCATCACCATTTTTTTCGTAAAAAGTAGGAAAAATCTTAAGGTTACTCTTCTCCAATTTTGGACATTTGAGGCTTATAGTAACCCTTGAATGTCCCCAATGAAGAGCCATGACTGATGACTCCTTTATCCAAATTCCATTTTGAACAAAGTTACTTGAGTTAGGTGACTTAGGTCCCGAATCAAGTCTAATTTGTGTGGTAACCTTTGCCGTATCATAAAGTGAAGTATGAATTAATGGCATGCATTATAATGAAGGAAGTTTTTGATTTTGGGTTTTCAAACATTAGGCATGTTTTACCACTGCAAGCCAATTATGTAAAACTAAAAATAGTTCCTCATCAACTAATACTTTATATGATCATGATCTTCAGATGAAATCTAATAAGTTTTTAGTTGGATTTTTTTGATCCAAATACTTTTGGTGTTGGATTTGCAACAATGTTTTTCCATTGACAAATGTGAAAAATTGAATGATTTTTGAACATATATCTTGTTTGCACCACCATTTTTTCACTGGAGTAGCTTCATTGGTAGAATATCCGTGAAAATGATGAAATTTCATAGCCTATCTTGCATACTAATAGGTTATGAGTATGTAATCTATGAGGCGGTATGAGTAATGACTCAAATTTTGGTCCAAATTTTGGTAAATTATAACTTACAACAAGTCTAGTATAAGTTTGTAGAGTAGAGATCAGGATAGCTTATTTTCATTAGCTGTAATACATTATTGAATAGTTATCTATAATACATTATTGAAAAATGTGCAATTTCGGCTAAAAATAAGCTCGGACGTTCAAGGGTTAGGATGTGGAAGGGCCCAAGAATGGCCTTTGATCATTCACAAATTTTTTGAGACCGTAACATACTTTTTGATCCACCCTAGTATCTTTCCACCCATATGTAGATAAATTTGGCAATTAACACCTGTCGAATCACTGTCTGTTCCCCTGATGATTGTGCCTGCTATGGTGCTTGTTGTTTCTGGATTGATCAAGAATGCAAAATGGTCAGTTTGTGGGCAATTCCTTTCATGAGGATATGTGTGATTCTTGTTGCTTTCATGGGGAACTAGAAGGAAGCCCAGAAGAAAAAAAAGTAAAGAGAGAGAGTGAGGTACAATATCAAGTGCACCTTGCGAGCTAACCCGGAGACTGGGTAGGTGCGGTCTCAGAGCGATTTTAACGTGTAAATAATCTAATTTGATAAGGTTCACACCACTAAAATCAACACTTATCATTCTAATATTTCTTGGTGATTGTGCAATCTCAACAAGATTAATTCTAATTATAAGCAACACTTTCAAACTAAAAACTCAATAAGAACAATACTACGTCTAAATGAAGGTCAAACTTTGAGTATATACATGATGTAGAGACTTTACCATAGTATATACCTTTGAGCTCTTGGGCGTGAGTGTAAGGTATAAGAGTAACTTATAAATGAAATTTTTATATGATTGATGAATGGGTTCAATTGACATCATGGTAATTGATTAGATAGATCACATGTTGTACCTCTCAATGTGAATGATAACACCATTTTTTTTTGGAACCAAATCTTGGCTAATTAAATTCAAAAGTCATTAATACTAAATACTTGTGGCCATCCACTTAAGTAGTTTAGTTTATTGGCTCTATCATTTGAGCACATACCATTGCTGCAATAACCACCCCTTTTATTGAACTTCTGCATGCCAACCAACCTTACCACCAGCTAAATTACTAACTATCTCTGAACCATTTCTCAAAAAGTAATCTACAGATACGCCGGGTGCACCAATTTCTATAGAGCGAAATCTTTCATTCCACTGTGTTCTCTCAAGCCAAGGTTATACATGGATGCTGCAATGGAGTCCTACTTGTTGTCGCTTTCTTGAACTCTAATCAACCCAAGACCCTCTCAACCATTGTTGAAAAAGGTTGAGTTTTCAAGCTCTACTTAAGTGACCTCACATGATTTGAAGACCAAGTAATTATCTTGATCAAATCATTAAAAGTGTTATAAATTGCATGATCATATCTTAACCCCTACACGCTCTCTAGTGTCAAATAAATGACATTATGTATGATGGGCAAAATTTTTGAGGAGCCATTACTTCTTCATCCGAACTCCATTTTAGAGAAAATGACTAGAGTTGGGTCAAAAATCGAGTCTAGCTTTATGCGGTAAAGATTTCAGACCCATATAGTAAATTATGTATAAATAGCATGCATTTCAGAGAAGGGAGCTCTTGTTTTTGGATATCAAGCATTTGGCATGTTTTACAATTGCAAGCTAATCATGTGACATCAACAATAGTATTCTATGAATATTTTTTACATAAGTGTGATCTGTACATGCATCACAATAACTTTGTAGCTGGGAGATTGGTGCTCCAAGTAACTTTGGTATTGGATTTGCAATGATGTTTCTACAATGAAAAAAGTGAAATGATGAATGATTTTTCAGGAGCTATATCTCCTTTATGCACAGTTAGATTTCGAATTTATTTCTTAAAACGGATTCAAATTACACTGCAGTTCTTGTAGCCATCCACTTTAGTTTATTGGCGCTATTATTTGAGCACATACCAATGCCGCAATAACCACCCCTTTGACTGAAATTATGCATGCCAACCAACCTTACCACCACCTAAATTACTAACTATCTCTATACCATCTCTCAAAAAGTTATCTACATATACACTGGGTGCACCGATTTCTATAGAGCAAAATATTCCATTCCATTGTGTTGCCTCAAGCCGAGGTTATACATGATGTTGCAATGGAGTCCTACTTGTTGTGGCTTTCTTTAACTCTAATCAACCTAAGACCTTCTCAGCCGTTGTTGAATAACGTTGAGTTTTCAAGCTCTACTTAAGTGACTTGACATGATTAGGAGACCAAGTAATTATCTAGATGGGCCAAATCACACTAAGCTGAATTGAATAGTACGTCACAATTTTTTTTGTGACGAGTAATCTTTTTGAATAGTCGGGTTAGGAGGGCTCTGTATAGTAAAGTATTGATTTTATTGAAGTTTATGGTGAGAGACCCAACAAAATTTTATAATCAATTGTCCGTTTTTTCCAAACATATAAAGAACCATGTGTAAAAAAGTACTTTTTGACATTTTGGAAAGTACGGTGAGAATGCCAAAATCCACATAAGTACAAAAATCATGTCAAATAATGAAATATAGTACCTACCAAAGAAAGTAAGTGTTTGAGAGCATGTTGAATGCCTCTAGAATCCACATTGTTACATTGAAAAAAGGACAATGTTTTATATAAATTTTGTTGTCAAAGTCTTAAACCTTTGACATACCATAAGTTGGTTTATTGAATGTTTTATTTCAACTTCATTAGCTGATTCTAATACATTAAGAACTAAACCATAAGGGCCAAGTGGTCAAATTGCATAAAAAGTTCATGTGGATTGTATTTTTGTCAATTAATGGTCTAAAACCTTGGTGTTAGGTACTTTTTTAGTACTTCTTCTTGGCCGAAAATGCACCCACCCTAGTGTGCTTTCACCCAAATCAAATCATCAAAAGTGTTATAAATTGCATGATCATATCTTAACCCCTAAATGGTTTGACTCATTTGTAGTAAAATGAACACATCCTCAAAAGCATTGTCATAGGTGGAGGTAAAAGTGTGTTATCCAAATCTCAACCGTACAATCTTGTTGTAGACATATTGAACATCATGTGGGTCAAATTTTGAGTCATGAGGCTTCATAGATTGCGAGATCATAATGTATTAATACTCAAAAATGATCACATAATTTCATCATTTTCACTTTAAAGTGAAAATGCTACCATTAGACTTATTGCAATGAAAAAGTCACCAATTAGAATGTTGTTCACCTTCATCTCAGTAGCATCCTTGAACAAAAAAAAACCATGAGAAAAATTTCTTTGTGCAAATTATGGCCCTGCAATGGTGAAAACTGCCCTAAATTTTACAAAGGAAAAAATGTCTAAAACTAGGCTGCTGTCACTGAAATGCATGCCATTAATTCATACTTCATTGTGTGGGTCTGAGATTTTTATGACATGAACTAAACTTGATTTGGGACCCAACCCAAGTGATTTCGTCCAAAACGGAGTCCGGATGAAGAAGGTATGGCTCTCCAAAGTTTCTGTCATCCAGAATGTCGATTTTCGACATTCGGCCCGCTTAAGGGTTAACCCCTATACGTCCCTAGTGTCAAAGAAGGACATTATGGATGAAGGGCAAAAATTTTGAGGAGCCATTACTTCTTCATTCGAACTCCATTTTAGAGAAAATGACTAGAGTTGGGTCAAAAATCCAGTCTAGCTTTATGCTACTTACATAATTATTGCAAATTAAAGTATCAAAAACAAACTAGACTATTTTGTGTAAGGTTCTGCAGAAGTGGACAAAAATGTCGATATTGAACACGGCTGGATCTGCAAAATTTAGCAGTGATCGTACAATACATGAATATGCTAAAGAAATATGGGGTTTGAATCCCACTCCCGTGCCATGATGCATGATCAAACCATTTTTTTTAAATGATTATTTTCATAATCTTTCCATCTTAGCACTTGATGTATTATTATTATACTTCCACACAAAGTTCGATGCGAATTTTTTACTAAAGAGAAATGTACACAATTTTTATATACCAAGGTTGATGTAATGAAGATTGCATTATAGTATGACGAATCTTCATAAAAAAGGCCCAACTTGTGGAAGCAATGCTTCCTTCGAACTTGGTGGAGTTTGTGGTGGATTGGTTGATATAGGCATATGTTATTTCTTTATAAAAGATTGGCACAATTTGTGTAACAAGGACCTCATTATGGGTAATCATGATTTCTTAGATGCTAAACAGTACAAGTTGAACATAAAAAATAAATAATTAGTTGTAATTTGTGTATTTTGCAATACACGAGAAGTTTAAACTTGACTATTTTTTAAAAATCATTAATTTTCTTAAAATAAAAGGCTATACTTAAAAACATAGGCATGTTTTACTATTGCAAGCTAATTATGTAAAACGAAAAGTAGTTTCTTATCAATTAATATTTTATACGATCATGATCTTAATATGAAATCTAACAAACGTTTAGTTGGCTGTGAAGTCATATACAATTCTGATCTAAATACATTTGGTGTTGGAATTGCAACAATATTTTCACACTAACAAAAGTGAAAAATTGAATGATTTTTGAAGATATATCTTGTTCGCACCACCATTAATTTATTCGGGGTATTTTATGGGATGTTTTGTTTTAAATTCTAGTCTTAGTAGTATAAATCATACTAAATCAAAGATGTTTTCAAAATATGGAATAGATTTGAGAGCAAAGGGTCTAGTTTTGGATGGTTTTTCCTTTGTAAATTTATTTTGCACTTTTCATCAATGCAAGGTATATTGAGCGAGGAAATTTTTGATGATTATTTTTAGTACAAGGGTAATATTGAGCTAAGGGTGAATAACTTTCTAGTTGGAGATTTTTTCATTGGAGTAGCTTTGTTGATAGAATCTCCCTGATTATAATGAATTCTTTTAGCCTATTCTGCATACTAATACGTAACGATTAAGTAATCTATGAGGCCGTATGAGTAATGACTGAAACTTTGGTATTCATGACTTACAAAAAGTTTGTATAAGTTCGTACGGTAGAGATCTAGATAGCTTATTTTCATTTTTATCTATAATACATTTTTTTTAAATGTGCAATTTTGGCTAAAAATAAGCTCGGACGTTCCAGGGTTAGAATGTGGACGGGTCCCCGAAATGGCCTCCGATCATGACTTGGCCTTTCACAAGAATTTGAGACCGTAACATACTTCTTGATCCACCCTAGTGTGCTTCCACCCATATGTAGATGAATTTGGCAATGAAGAATAAATTAATAACTTTACTAGTACACCAACTAATTTGGGTTAGATTTGTAAACAATAATTATGTTTGATTACTAGCATGGATGCAAAGGGTCACTTGAATACACAATAGGAGGATAAGAAATTGTGAATTGTACTTTGGAACATGCATGTTGATTTAATGTATGAACATCAATGTTGATTTACTGTATGAAGTAAAAAGGGCTCCAAGTGACTTAACCATTTGGAAAGAGCTCAAACCAATATAAAAAATAGTCTATATTTAGATAAAATTAAGGGTCAAGAATACAATACATATAATTTATTATATTACCAATTGGCAAACAATCATAGCAATTGATAGTTAGCATAGATGCAATGGGTCACTTTAATATTCAAAAGGAGTATACGGTAATACGGAGTTGTGAATTGCATCTAATTGTATGCATGTTTGTCCATTATAACAAACAAAACTTTTACAAGGTGGATTGCTTAATACTTACGCAAATGCAATAGTAGATCATAAACCTCACTCACGCATGAGCACAATTCTCCATCAACTCATAATAAAGCATTGAGGGTGCCAATTTTAAAACATCGTTTCAATAGATGATAATACGACTTATTCTACTCTTCTACTTCAAGACTCATTCTACTCTTCTACTGCACAACAATTACTCACTTTGCTAACTTCCTACCAAATTGCCATACCGAAATACGCACCAATTTTGAACACCCCTCCTCAAAACCATTCAGAAGCACCAATGCCAAGGAGATTTCCACGACCTCACACCTTTTATTCAAATCCACATGATTACAAACATTAACCTCAATACCGTTAATATGGCATTATTCCGATAAAATGATGCTTTTTGGGTGCTTAAAATGAAAAAACATAACTTTGTTTTTTGTTGAGTTTTGGCATGATAGGGTAAATATTTCTTAACAGTTGTTCAAAAATAACAATGTTTCTGAACGGTCGTTTAAAAATATTTCCCTTTTACTATGTTCAAAGGTCAAAAACCATAAAAATGTGTGATATTATGGAAATTTTGGTCATATTTTGGAAATTTTGGTAACAAGAAAATAGCCTATCTTTGGCTGCACGAACCTAAAAGAATCTAATCTCCAAACATCTAGATTATGCTTTCTTCACCTGAAGAGCATATCATTAACCTAGTTAGCAGGGGTCCTCGAGCATGCAGGGTGGCAAAGTCCCAAACCACTCAAAGAAACTAATGAAGTTATTCTTGATTGATAAAGTGCAATTGCAAGAGAGAAAAAAGCACAACATCCTCAACTCCAATTCAATTAGTCTACATAAGTATGGCATGTCGACCTTTCAACGATTGAGATGCAAAACCCCATCACTGTAGAAGCAATTTCTTTTATTATAAGCTTGAAGAAGGATTGTAAGAAGGTAGTTGATGGATTGCTTGCATTATTAAGCCAATTTAACAACCTTTCAAACCACCAATACTCCACTCTTTCTCTTTGAAAATCTAACTTCAACTGAGAGCCTTTACTATAGACTCAAACTAGTGCTAATCAACTAGTAAGAGCAATAATAAGGCACGAACAGGAGGCACGAACAGGACAGCCTTCTATGAGGTCTAAGAAATTTCATAGAATTGATAGATTGGTTGCAAATTGAGGCCATTGATACAACCATTCTGACCTTCAACACTGCTCCACCAACTGTGCTCCATTCGCAATTATTTAAAACTTCTATTTAACATCTTGGTAGCAAATTGCCGAGCATATCAAGAGAAAGAAGTGCACGCCACTTACTCGCATGCGTGCGTGGCTGCATCGTTGGGGACGTGGAAGTCCTCGCTTGGAGTTGGCGAGAGAGAGTACTCTTCTTGCTCGGGAGAATTGTTGAGATTAATGGAAAGCTCGTGTTTCCTCTCTAGCATGCGGCGATCTTTGCAATTCTTTCTCTCACGCTCTCGTAGGTTCCATGAAAGATCAACCACAATGTTGACAAGTTGATCCTGCTCATCCTCAATGAGATCGACATGATGAGGCTTTATGACACAATTCCAACCTTTGCCCCGGCCTAACTCACTCTAATTCCTTCTATTTCCCCATTAATGTTACTCAATCTCAATTTGTCGGTTCACTGGACCGAACGACTAGACTCAGAGGTTTCATTTTTGTGAATCAATAAACTGTATCTCACGAGACGGCCCTTCCTCCAAATGAGAATCAAGCCCAGATTCAAGTGCCCTACAAAAGAATGAGATATAACAGTGAATGGGCAGTGATTGAAGCAGAGCATTGATTGAGCAGGGAAAATGGGTCGTGCCTTGATAAGTTGACCCGTCCAGCGAGGGTTTGGTGGAATGGAAGTGAGGTTGTCCGACGGCCGCAGTTTGAATTGATCTGACTTGCTACCTTACGCATGCCTCTCTCTGTGGGTGCGAAGTTGATTTTATTTGATTCCACCCACCCCAACCCAACCATTTGGCAGTTTGAAAACCAATCATTCAGACGAACTTAACACCTTTCGAATTAGTGTCTGTGTTTCTCCTGGTCCTGTTGTGTGGGCCTGCATTGTGCTTGTTGTGTCTGGAGTGATCAAGAATGCCAAATGGTCTGTTTGTGGGCAATTCCTTTCATGAAGGTATGTATTATTTTGTTGCTTTTCTGGGGAACTAGAAGGAAGTCCAGAAGAAAAAAATAAAACAAAGAGAGTGAGCTACAATTATATCAAGTGCACCTCCGGAGCTAACCCGGAGACAGGGCCAATGCGGTCGCTAAGCCGTTTCAACCCGGAAATGGGAGCGAAGTCCCAATCGGTTTGATATATATATATATATATATATATATATATATATATATATATATATATATATATAAAACTTACTTTGACACAACGTATCTTAAGTCCGTATACTGAAATTTAATAAAAGAAATTGGAGGGTACACTACTAGATAGAGAGTTGTAAACAAGATCCTTCCGTTTGGTAAACACTCAAAAGACCGCAGTGGCCTAGGCTAGGAGAGGTCTCCCATATGACTCTAGCCAAATATCAAGAAATATGATAAATACACCACTCAAGTAAGATTCAGAGAAGGAGTACTTAAGGTAGATTTGAGAGAACCCAGTGGTCAAATACAATGAGAGAAAGAGAGTAAATTATATTATCACTTATCAAAGGCTTGTATTGTGTTGCTTATTTTCTATGTAATGAAGATCTACAAAATAAGGGACTACAAGGATTGGAAAAATGCCCATTGAATTTAGAGTCTTTAGTTTCAATATATAATTCATATCCAAATTTGACGCAATTGAAGCTCATACATCAATGGTGATAGGAGAGTGTTTGGTGTGATATATCAAGAAATCTTTTCATTTCTCAAAAGAAGAAAAAGAAAAATGTGAATTTATGTAATCATGGAGATGTAATTCTCGGGAAAAATTGTAGAGACCTCTTACCAGTACTGACTGAATGTCTGATATGAGAGGAGCCAAAAGTAGTCATGGACAATTGGGATAATGTCAAGTGGGTATAAGTATCAGCAATAGGGCAAATGAACATTTCAATTTAGAGAATAGACATACCACCCTTAATGTCTTCAACTATTTTAGAGGGTTATCAACTTATCACTGATGAATAGGAACCAATAATAATTTGACTTATCATTTTTACAACTTTCCACTCAATGAACTAATGGGACTATTGACTTACTTTATTTTTATTTTATTTTTTTCAGAAAATAAAATAGAAGAAAAGAAAATAACAAAGAAAAAAGATTGGATGAAATTTTGAATAAGTCTACATGCATCCTTTTAACATCACAAACTCAAATTTGATAAGGTTTACATTAAGGTTTACTCCACTAAAACAACACTGATCATTTTAATATTTAGTGGCAATAGTTCAATCTCAACAAGTTTCATTTCCAAATATAAGCATTACCTCCAACTAAGAATTCAATAAGAACAATACTACATCTAAAAGAAAGTAAAACTTTGAGTATATACATGATGTTGGGAATTTACCGTAATAAATACCTTTGACCTCTTGAGCTTGAGTGTAAGGTGTAAGGGTAACTCATATATGTAAGTTTTAGATGATTAATGGATGGTCTCAATTGACTTCATGGTAAGTGATTAGATAAATGACATGCTACAACTCTCAATATAAATGAAGACTAGAGTAATTATAAAATTGTCAAATCATCAAAAGTGTTGTAAATGGCATGATAATCTCTTGACCCCTATTGTGTCCAAAACAACAATCTAGATGAAGGTCGGATACCTTGAGGAGCCAATACTTCTTCATCACAACTCCATTTTGGACATAATCACTTCTATACAGTCACAAATCAAGTCTAGCTTGTGTAGTAAGAATTGCAGACCCATATAGTAAACTATGAATAAATAGCATGCATGTTAGTGAAGGCTTGTTTTTTATTTTGGGTTTTCAAGCATTTCGCATGTTTTACTATTGCGAGCCAATTATGTGGGATCAACAATAGTATTTTATGAATTTTTTATATGAGTGTGATCTTTACATGCACCCCAACAACTTTGTAGCTGGAAGATTTCTAATCCACATAACATTGGTACTGAATTTGCAATGATCTTTCTACAATGGGAGAAGTGATATAATAAAAGATTTTTGGGGAGCTATAACTCCTACATCCACCATTACGTTTGGAATTCATTTTTTTGGGTTGGATTCATATTATTGCCTACTCTTAATGATAGAAACATTGACCTGATCAATGATATTTTGAAGATAAGGTATGGATTTGAGTGCAAGGGGTCTTGTTTTGGACTATTTTTCTTTTGTGAAATTTTTGGTTGTTTTCACTATCGTAAGGCTACTATTTGAGCCAAGATTTTTTTTGGTGAATGTTTTGGTACAATAGAGTTTTTTGGATGAAGATGAGTAACTTTATAATAAACAAGTATTTAGCACTGAAGTTATTTTTATTGCAAATTTCATGTTGGTAGTACTTTTATTTCAGATTGTAAATGATAGTTTTTTGTAGCGTATATTGTGCACTAAATAGAATGATCTTGCAATTTCTGAGGTCCCATGAGTCAAGTTTTGGTCCACATGATCTTCAAGGAAATGTGAATATCTTATTTTAATTTTTATCTATGTTACTTTTCTCAAGAATGAGTTTTTGGCTAAAAATACTCCAAGGACGTATAAGAGTTGAGAAATCTAATATGGCTGTGAAACATGAGGTTTTTGGATGATTTATGATGTTTGAATTTGATGCTAAGTTAAGTGTCTCATGCACCCTTAATTTAATGTACTTTTGAAGCTTCTTGTTAATATTGAGGCTTGTGTCTCGAATGGATTTGCTTAACAAATGGAATATATATGGGAATATTATAACACCCATTTATGAATATACTTAGATCCTCAATTCGGTTATAATGGCGTCATTATGGTAAAATGGCGCTCTTTGAAGTGTTTAAAATGAAGATAATAACGTTGGTTTTGTCGAGTTTTGACATAATAGTGTAAATCTTTCTAATTGCATTTCGAAAACAACAATGTTTTTGAACGGTCGTTCAGAAATATTGCCCTTTGACTATGTTCAAAGGTCAAATATCATTTAATATGTGTGATATTATGGAAATTTTGGTGATATTGTGGAGAAATATGTGTGATATTATGGAAATTTTGGTGATATTACAGAAATCACTTGTTATAACGAAGTACATGTGTGATATTAATAAATATGCCATTTTGCAAGCATAAATTGCCAGGATGTGAGCTAGGGAGGTGCGGCATTTAGTTTTTAAATGCAAATGTTAAAATGTTACAAAGCGCTCTGCTACGAATTCAACCGATTTGAGCTTGTAAACTTGGTAAACTTAAGAAATCCGGAAAACATAAAGAAAAAAAATAAAAAATTAAGAGAACCTACTCAGAGAAACTAATCAAGTTCTTGTTTGATATAGTTCAATTACAAGAGAGGAAAAACCACAACAACCTCAAGTCCATTTCTATCACTCTACATAAGCTTGATTTTTTGACATGTCGACCTTTCGACAATGAAAGTGCAAAACGCCAACGAGAAGCACTTTCTTCAATTCCGAGCCCAATTAAGTATTGTGAGAAGGTAGTTGATGGGCAGGGTTGCAATGTTAAGCATATCGTACAACCTTTCAGACCACCAATATTGCATTGTTTCACTAAAAGTATAACGGTATAAAAATTGAACTTTGTTACACTGAGAGCCTTACATATGGACTCAAACAATTGTGAATCGACCAAGAGCAAAAATAAGGCATGAAACCACGACAAGTGTCACAAGGACGTTTCTCTGAGATCTAAACAACTACACACAATTTCTAGATTGGTTGCAAGTTGAAGCTATCAATACAACCATTCAAAGCAGAGTGCAAAGTAGATTGCGTCACTTACTTGCACCCGTGCGTGGCTGCATCGCTAGGGATGTGGAAGTCCTCGCTTGGAACTAGCAAGAGAGAGTACTCTTCTTGCCGAGGAGAATTGTTGAGATCAATGGGAAGCTCATGTTTCCGCTCTTGCACGCGGCAATCTTTGCACTTCGTTCTCCCTCTTTCTCGTCGGTTCCATAAAAGATCCACCACAATGTTGACCACCTCATCCTCCTCCTCATCCTCAATAAGATCGACATGATGAGGTTCCATGATAGTATCGCAAATTGAAGAGTTCTTGTGAGCTTGGGACCACTCGAGGCGCAAGGGCGCAAACGTGCAAAGAAGCAAGGGCGCGAGCGCGCAAGGGGACAAACTCGTAAGGGGGCAAGCGCACAAGGGCGGAAGCGCACAAGGGCACAAGCGCGCAAGGGCGGAAACACGCAAGGGCGCAAGCGCGCAAGGGCGCAAACACGGAAGGGCGCAAGGGCAAGGGGACAAGCGCGCAAGCGCGCAAGGCGGAAGGGCGCAGCTCAGTATAATTGCTTCATTTTCCGTGCTAATGCTACTCAATCTCAATTGGTTTATTCGCAAATGAACCGATTCGACTGAGGTTTGAATTTCTAAAAACCAAGAAACTGGTATCTTTTATGAGGGCCCTTTCTCCAAATGAGAATAAGCCCAGAGTTTCAAATGGCTTATAGATGAGAATGCGAGATAACAATGAATGGGCAGTGATTGAAGGAGGGCATTGATTGAGCAGGGAAAATGGGTCGTGCCTTGAGAATGAAGTCGACCCGTCCGATGGAGATTTGGTGGAATGGAAGTGAGGTTGTCTGATGGCCGCAGTTCCAATTGCTCATGACGTGCTACAACACCCCTCTCTCTCTGGGTGCTAAGTTGATATTATTTGATTCCACCCACCCCAACCCACCGATTTGGCAGTTTGAAAGCCAATCATGCAGACGACCTTAACACCTCTTGAATCAGCCCCTGTTTCCCTGCTGTGTGTGTGTGCCTGCTATGGTGCTTGTTTATGAGTTGATCAAGAAAGCAAAATGGTCTGTTTGTGGGCAATTCCTTTCATGAAGATATGTTTGATTTTTCTTGTTTTTTTGAAGAACCAGAAGGAAGCCCAGAAGAAAAAAAACTTAAGAGAGAGTGAGGTACAATATCAAGTGCACCTCCCAAGCTAACCTCGAGATTGGGCAGGTGCAGGTGTGAGTGATTTTCACCCTTAAATGGGAGAGAAGCCCCAAAATGACATGTTCTCACCAAAGAATATACAAAAATCTTTGACTCAATGTATCTCAAGTCTGTATACTAAACTTTGATAAAAATAATTAGGAGGGTACACTACTTAGATAGTTGTAAACAAGATTCTTGTAATTCAAAGGCCAATACAAATTACAAATTATTTAGTAATAGTAGAAAACCTTCATACATCGGGCCGAGATCAACCCTTGAAATACACTCGAAGGACTTTACTAGCCTAGGAGAGGTCTCCCATATGACTCTAGCCATATATCAACAAATATGATTAATACACCACTCAAGTTAGATTCATAGAAGCAGTTCTTACCTTCTTTGTTCCATTGAATTTGTCCTTGTCGGTTCTCTTAGATTTACATGAAGTGGTAGATCTTAGAAAAACTGTAGGAAAATACAATGAGACAAATAGAAATAGTCATATTATCACTTATCAAAGGCTTAAATTAGTGTTGCCAAATTTTCTATGTACTGAAAATGTAGAATACAAGGCACTACAAGGATTGGAATAAGGGCCATCGAAATTGAAGTTGTTTAGTTTCGATATATAATTCATATCTTAATTCAAAACATTTGAAGCTCACACATCCACGGTGATAGGAGAGTGTTTGGTTTGATACATCAACAAATTGTTTTTGTTCTTAAAAGATAAAAAGGAAAAAAAGTGGATACATGTAATCATGGAGATGTAATTCTCAGAAAAATTGTAAAGACCTTTTACGAGTAATGCTTGATATGAGAGTAGCCAAAAGTAGTCATGCAAAATTGGGATAATGTCAAGTGGGTATAAATATCAAGAATAGGGCATATAAACATTTCAATTTAGAAAATAGACATACCACCCTTTACTTCTTCAAGTATTTGAGAGGGTTATGACTCATGAAAAGAACCAATAATTATTTCACATATCATTTTTGTCAAAACTGAATGCACATCCACCTACTAACTAACAACTTTCCACTCAATGAACTAATGGCACAATTGATTGATTGATTTATTTTTTATTTTTTATTTTTTTAAAGAAAAAAAAGAGAAAGAAACAAAGAAATTAGATTGGATGAAAAGGTCAATATGCTTCCTTTTCTCATCACAAACTCAAATTTGGTAACGTTTACATTAAGGTCTACACCACTCAAAAGAACACTAATCATTCTAATATTTAGTGGCAAGAGTGCAATCTCAACAAGTTTAAATCAAATTATAAGCAACACCTACAAACTAAAAACTTAATAAGAACAATACTACATCAAAATGAAGGTTAAACTTTGAGTATATACACGATGTAAAGAACTTACCATAGTAATACCTTTGACCCCTTGGACCTCAGTGTAAGATATAAGGGTATATCATAAATATAAATTTTATATGATTGATGGATGGTTCATGGTAATTGATTAAATAGATGACCTATAGCTCTCAATGTGAATGAATACACCATCTTTTAGGTATAAACCTTGACTAATTCAAATTGAACTCACGCTCCAAATTTAGAAAACTGTCCTAGAGGCGTTCATTTTTGTATTTTCTTTGGTGAAAGGTTATTTTGTATAATTGAAACTTTTTAGTTTCAGTTTAATGCTTCATTTTATAATTTTGATTGATATCTTTATTTATATTAAATTTAAATTACATTTAAACTTAACACTTTCTATATACAAGAAAAATTTGTCTTTGATCCTAAACAACATTATTCCATCACCAAAACACACTACACCATTAAAAATTTGAACGTTTTACCACATAACTTTACTCCGTAGTAGCACCATTTGTTGCTTTTCGTCTTGAAGAGCATGGAGATTATGTGTTGATTTAAATTGAGTTAAGCTGATTGAAACTTGATTGGAGTAGTTGTTTATTGTAGCTCTATTTTGTACAATACATATGTTTTAGGTATAGTTTGTATTTCAAGAAAAGGAAACAAACTAGACGATAGGACTTCTTAGATGATTCAAGTTGCTCAGCATAATTATATACAAGGTCCTTAAAACACAAAAGTCTAATACTCTGATGTGCTTGTTATTGAAAAGATAATAATTGTCACCTTCACACTCCACTAGTAGATAATGGCATAAAAAAGACACTTTAAAGTGACTTTCCCATAGTGACACGAGAGTGCCTATGAAGATTGTGCTTCTAATGACATGAAACTAAATTATTGTATGTGTCACTTTTCTACTGTTACAAACTAAAGAGTTGATGAATCAACAAGGTTTGACGAACCACCTTAAACCCCTAAAGTCAAAATGGACCACATTGTAGTTTAATGTAGTTGATTTGCTGAAAATATATATGTTGTGGTCTATTGTGGTAAATTGACTCAAGAAGACATGTTTTTTGTAAAAGTTGAAACTTAGACTCCATATATCTTGTAACTGGAACGGTGAAATTTGATGAAATCGGTGAAATTTGATGAAATCGGTGAAATTTGATGAGATCAGTGAAATTTGATGAAATCGGTGAAACTTGATCAAATCGGTGAAATCTGATGAAATCGGTGAAATTTGATTAAATCGGTGAAACTTGATCAAATCGGTGAAAACTGATCAAATAGTGAAATTTGATCAAATCGGTGAAATTTGATCAGTTCGGTGAAATTTGATCAAATCAGTGAAATTTGATCAAATCAGTGAAATTTGATCAAATTAGTGAAACTTGATCAAATCGGTGAAATTTGATCAAATTAGTGAAACTTGATCAAATTGGTGAAATTCGATCAAATCAGTGAAATTTGATCAAATCAGTGAAATTGGTGGGTGTCGGTGAAATTTCATCCAATTGGTAGGATTGGTGAATATATGGTGAAATTTGATTAAATTGGTAGGATTAGTTTGTATATGGTCATCTTTCATCAAGTTGGTAAGATCAACGTTGTTTTCTTCAACAACTCGACAACTCGACCTTTGCCTACCTTCGATTTCCTCACACGCTTGGTCTAGTGTGTGAGGTGACAAAGGGTTGAGCAAAGGGCGACCGCCAATTGCCCTTTGTTGAGTTGTCAAAAAAGACAGCTCTAGGTAATATTGGTGGATACATGGTGAAATTTCATCAAGGCGCCACAAGCCTTAGCTTGGTTGTTAAGGCTCATGGTCCAACAACAAAGAGGTCATGGATTCTATTCCTCATGTCGGCATGGTGCTCACCAACATGGTCCACCTAACTATGGTGCAAGGTTCTTGGACCTCGTTGGATGGGTACCTCAAAGAGCTTTAGGGAATACCATGCAGGAGTGTTCACCCCCTGAGGGGTTAGTAGTCCCGCCATTGGCGTGATGATCTCCGGACATACATGCAAGGATAAGTCGAACAAACGAACACTCTATTCACACTAGCCTCTTAAGGGGTTGGAGTTTCTATGCTTCCTCTTTTAAAATTTCATCAAATTGGTGAAATTAGTGGTTATATGGTGAAATTTCATGGTGAAATCTAATCAAATTGGTGGGTAGACTAATTAGATCCTACAGTGGGATTTCTAAAACATCGGATTCAAAAAAATGGGGATATGGCCGTCTAGAGGTCACGGTAGAGCTTCTTCTTTAGGGTGAATGAGCCACCAGCTTTATCAACTCCAACCTGTCTCCAAACTCTACATACTGTAAATCTAAACCCCACATATTGTTAATCATAGTTGTTCAGCAAAATCGACTCTCTTAATTCATCAAGAGAGAAGAGACTCCGAGACTTCTACAAATTCAAATAATGGTAAAAAATCAGCAATTGGGTCGATGTGATTCTCTTTCTCCATATTTCCAGCCACAAACACTTCGTGTTGGAGCAGATCTGTTCCGGTGTCTTCCAATATTCTCATTTCCTGTAGAATCCCATGCCATGCATTCACCTCTATTACTACAATTGCTTAGTCAGCGTTAGTTGCAGAATGCTGGAACTTACTAACGGTCTTCGATACTGTCGAACACATGTTCATGTTCATTCACTCGGGATCAGAGAAGCATGTACTCAGAAAGGTCACTGTAGATTGGTTCCATCAACACCGGGAGGTTTGATCTACACAGTTACAAGAACAAGTGTATGCATGTCCACTACGTAGCGAAGGTGGTAAGCGTACAAAATTACAGTTAAATTAGAGAATCGATCCACAAAATCGACCACAGAAGAGCGTGGCTGGTGGACCAGAAGAAAAGAATAAGCCAGAATTTCGAAGGCACCACTAGGCCTTAAGAACCAAAACTTTTCTATGTACAGAAGCAAATAATACTTCTTCTCCATGCTGCTCTCGACTGTACACACGAGGCAGAGGGGCCTTACAATACATTCACTTTGGTAGAATAAAGTTTCTCTACCAGAAGAAAACTCTGGCAAAATGAAGTTTCCTTCCTACCAGAAGTAGTAGCTAGGCTAGGCCCTAGTAGAAGAAGCCCTGAACCACAAGACTCATTCCTGAAGACGATGTTAGCTCTCCATGGATCTGCCATCACTGAAGTTCACGCAAGGTTCATGCACTAAACATGACCTACAAAACTAGAGCTTTTCAACACCTAGCATTATTACATCACGGTAGCAAAGCTCCGCCTGGGACCGTCTGTCAGAAGGAAAGCTTCTGCAAGAGCTGACCATAGCCCTGGGGCTCTCTACGACACAAAATCAGGGAAAAGGATCATCTCAAAATCTGGTCACCGGGGGACATTGAAAAACATGTACTAGTACTCGTACATTCCGCAGGAACGCTGATAGTTGTTACCTTGTCAGTCGTGTAACTCCCAAGTTCTCTTTCAGGACGACGGTCGGTCGTGTACCTTCCAGTTCCACTTCGAGGGACGGATCAATCCTCTGGTCGGGCCCTCGGCAGGCATTGTTCGAAAGATAGATACTTACACATATAGCAAGTTTCTAGTCTCATCACCTAATTTCTCGTACAAGACGCCTCCAAGCATACAGTTCCAGCTCAATGCAAAATGGGAGGGATTCCATTCTGCTGGGCTGATGCTAGTGATATGGCGTCGGTGGTTGCTCGTTCTTAAAAATCGTATACCCTCACTGCTCAATAGCCACGAAAATACAAGCGTTATGCTGGCTATTCTCTGCAGGCGGCCGGATACGATACGCCCAGCCTTTAGTAAGGCTCTATGAACGAGTTACCTTCAGTCTCTTTTCCTCTCGCATGTTCCCGCACTCGCTCCACTAATCCAACGTCCCTCCGCCAACTTGCGGATTCAAGGGAGAGTTCTGGGTGTGAGCATCTTCAGAATTGCTGTTCGATACCCTTTGCTGTCCTGCCACAGACTTCAGGATGTCCTGACTCATCTGAGCTACCTCCACAGGTGACAGGATCTTGATACAGCGAACACAGCTCACAAACTCTCTGCAAGTGAGTAGGAAACTCGCTATTAAAAATAACAATTGGCTCACGTACAGATTCTAAGCAATGGAGAAAGAGGCACACGCAATGAGAAGTATATAAGTCGAATACTCACTCCCAAGGATCGTCACCGAGGAGAAGTGTGTCATTCTCGTTGTCAACGAACACAATCTGCCAACCTGACTGTTCGGGATCCTCCATAAGACAGTCCAGGTGAAACATGCGCGCAAGCTCCTTTCGAAGCTCTATGTAGTTTGGGAAGTTGCGTACGTCCAGTGATCTTCCCACTTGTCCAAGTCTGTGAACCTGTTCGTCACCATCCCATTTTAGTTGATAGAATTGCGAAGGTTTATAAAGCGACAGTTAAGATTTCAAGCATAAGCAAACAGATGTCAGAAACTTGGTCTAAATCCACGGGTATTTGCGGAAGAAGCAACAACTTTGAAGGAAATTTCAGAAAAAATACAGAGATGCAGTATCTGATTGGGGAATGAAGCCATATGATGGAAGCAGATTCCTCAAATAGATCGAGTAAGATGAAGGCCTAGACCAACCTTGGTGAAGGACCGCACTGGTGCTGACCAAGCCATGTTACGTTGCATCAAGACATTCTCATCCAGACCTTCATTAGTCATGGTCCCAGAATCAACGGGTGTAGCCGTAGGGCAGAATGACCCAGGTAACATGTTATTGCCAGCAGCATCTTTTGCTTTATCGTAATCGGGAGAGGGCAGGGCGCCAGAGGTACCAAGTGACGGATCAATAGAAACACCAAATAGAAGATGACTCCGGTCCGCCTGCAGCTGATCCGGTTCTAGTCCGTTGTTGCGGAACCCGTATGCAGGTAAAGTTTCGAGGCTTTGTTGCACACCTCCTTCTCCATGTTGATTCAAAGCATACGACCCAGATATCCCACCAGCGTTGGACGATTCCATCCGACTCAATCGTGGAGATGCTGCTGACTGAGACTCCGCTTGACTTTGATTCTGTTGTAAGGTTGTAAACCACGAAGAACCAACCTGCCATGCAAGAAACAAGAATATCCCGTTAACTAAAAAGAGGGACTTCGTCCGAACCAATTTTTTCACAAGTAAAAACTCAACCGAAGAGACAGTCTGTACTTCAAGGCAGCAGAGCTACTCCACATACTCTTATATAGGGTGTGAAGGAACATTGTAGCAAAAAAGAAAGCATGACAGAATAATGTCAAATTGAAGTATACTTAAACAAAAACACCAGCCTGTCACAATATCTAAAGAACGACGTACGAATAAAAACTTAAATCCCAGTGAACTCATAGCAAGTTAACTTCAGCAAGCTAGAAATCCACATAAAATGAAGAGTTCTTTGCTTACCTGGTTACAAGGCTGGAGGCCATTAGGATTGGCACGCATCAAGTTCGAAAACTGGCTTCCCTCAGAGGAGCTCACTGGGCCATTCCCTTGGCCTCTGCTCATCATTCCCTGCATTGAGAAAGACCTTGGAGAATGCGATGACATTTGCAACTCCGACTCTTGATAGCTACCTATACCGATGGAAGTTTGAGTTTGAGTCGGAGCCAGTTGCAGTTGAGTTACGTCATTCATGTGCGGCATTAAATGACTCTGTTGTTGTTGACTTTGCGCCTGCTGCTGCTGCCGATACAGAATTTGTGCATTTGATAAAGACTCGGCTTTCGAAGGATCCCTGGTTCGAAATTCTTGGAAAGCCTGAGCAGCAAGTGTGTTATAATTCTGAGAAGAGGAAACGTTCATTCCAGACCTTTGCTGAGGCTGCCGTATCCAAGAATGGTCCATTCCAAGATTAAGTGGTCCCAGACCGTCACTACTGTTGTACCAAAACTGTGACCTCTTCATGAACGTCTCAATATCTTCCTCCTCTCCTGTTGCCAGCATGCCACAAACTAAACATAAATCCATATTGATCTCGCACTGAACTAGCAACTAGAAACTCGAACACCTCAACTTGAAAGCCTAAGAAAACAACCCCATTCTACGACGAACCAACTCTTAAAACTATAAGCAATTACTTCAGTATGTTTTCTCTCGAAAAAACTGACCTCAATAAAACTACCTTCTCGAAAGTACATGCTACTCAACACCAGGTGACCAACAACTCTTCAAAGAGATACGATGCTTTACCATGCATCCCACGAGGACGTTTGGACCTCAATGCAAGCGGAGGGGGACACAGCAGGAACGGCGTGGTCAAGGGTTCAATCTCCCAAAGTGAAACTCTTGACGGCCTCTCACCAGCAGTGGATTCATCCCAACCAACCTGCATACAAAATGCCGAGTCAAGGTACTACTCTTGCAAAGTTTTAAATGCACAATTACCAACATTAAGCGAACAGGTAGTGAACTTCCATATGAGATCCTCCTTCCACATGAAGCCTGAACCTACAGCTTACCTTCAGCGACCGCCAGTGTGACTTAGGCCATCGTGCAGGATCCAAATCTCCAATACCCGTGATCGTACCCATATGCCTGTGCCATCGAAACAACAGTAGATGATAGTAAGTTCATGCAACTAGTATCAATAGAAGAAAGTAAAGTAAAGAAAGTGCATACTTCTTACCTTCGCACGCTGGACTCTTCAGTTTCAACCACCATACGGAATCGCATTCCCACTGTGACTTGGGTACTGAAAATCGCTTTCTGATATTTGGGTAGTGGAACAACAAACTCAGAAGGACTTTGCCTGCAAATTCGAACAAGAATAATAAGCCGTCATGGAGAAATTGACTAGCATCACAGGCTTACAACTAACACAATTCAACAACACAACATCCATGACAAATATAGTGAAACGACGACGACAAATCTTAATGGACTATAATAGACGCCTCTTACATGGAAGATCTTCGTGAAGGACTCTAGTTCTATTTCATGAGAGCTAGAGAATTCCTGAGATTATATTAGATAAGGCTTGGGAGAGGAGCTTCCTCTTGAGGTGCTCTCCTGCTCTCCTCGATAACTCGAAATTGAGCCATCATCGAGTCTTCGTTATGTGGTATATATTCGATTGCATCACGTAAACTTTTTTTTTTTCTTGCAAGAAGTATTAAATGAGTATACTGGTGAATGTAATGCTGAGCAGAACATTCGAGGTTTGATTCAGCACAAACAGCAAGGGTAAATTGAAGTAAATGGACACCTCGGGTTGTAGAATATCGTAAAACGACTATTTGTAGCTGCAGCATGACTAGCAGCAGCTAGGATTCCAATATGCATGCTGTCACTCGACAGCACCGATGACGGCATAATTGTCTGTTGTCTGTTAGCACGCCTTATGCCCAACAGAAGCTGACCTTTGTCGTTCCTGCATAGAAATAAACTCTGTCCGGTTAAAAGAAACATACTCTGAAGGAACAGTTCTATACAGGATAGTGTGAGTTGGTTGTTGAGGACTATGCTGGCAAACACCGTCACGGAAGAAGATATTATTCATGATTGCAAGACGAACAACAGAAAACGTGAGAACTGTGCCCTTAGACAAGTATGTACCTGATGAACAACACAGCGTCACCTGCTAGTAGTCTCTTGGCACTGACAAAGACGCTCCACCCAGTGGTCAAAAGATGTCTTCGTGGCTGGCCTGCTCGAGACAGCAACACAAGATCAACAACTGCAAGTTCCAGCAATTTCATAAAAAATCATCTCAATGGAAGGATTTTCACCTCTGTAGATATGACGGAAATGCCAATCCTGGTCATGAAGATCTCGAGCGACAAGCTCCTGTGCGGGGGGTGTCTGTGTGTAGTCCTACAATAACAAATCATTATTTTCAATATCCTCAAGTTTCAGAGTGACTGTGACCAAGCAGCGAGTGAATGTGTGAGGTCAAGTGGCGTGATGATACCAGTGCCGGAAAAACTTTCTCTGCAGCACGTCGAGGTATCGAGAATCCGCCATGAGTACTGGTGTCACTGGCAGTTAACGTCTTGCAAAAGTAGTCGGTTGGTTGCATGCTTCGTAAAGGCACATCGGGAAGCAGCATTGATTCTTTATCCTGGAGTTTGTATAACGTGCATAGACATCAGTCTCGCTTGAATGTGTTGGGAATTTTACGAACAACGAAACATGGTGATGACAGTAATAATGATATGCACAACCAACTTATTACTGCGACTTACTGGATCATGCGTTGGAATAAGAACCATCTGTGCGTAAACCTCATCAGTTTCGATGTCCGCCTGCAGGTGATGCAATATCCACATGAGGAGGCTTCCTACTCACATTGTAAAAGATGACCCTAAGTGCAGCTGTTCTAAAAAACAAGAGATCGGAAAACGCTTACTATTATCCTCAAAGAACGCCTTCGTGTCCCACACGACAAAAAAACACAACGAGAACTAGTCTACAGAGCCCCTTGAAGGTAGACTACAAGTGGATTACAATAGCACTATCGAATTTAGCAGGAGGGAAGCAGATACTGACATGAAGGGTGACATTGTCGAGTGAGCAGATGAGTCGAGGCGGAAGATTTGGGTAGTTGGGAATACGAGCATCAGCTTCTTTCTGGGTTGAAGCAGCAACCTGAGGATAGCATAAAGAAGCAAGACACTATTACAGGTTGATGAAGTATCAGGGTGAAACAATTCCAACTCTCCAAATTAAAACTGAAATCGAACAATCCATTTGCCACAGATAGAGAACGCCCTCAAAGCTTCCGAAACAGGATTGACTCCAATTTGCAATATGAATAGGAGGAAATAACTACAACCGACAAACAATCAACAAAATCGAAGCCTACGAGAAAAGCAATGAGATATCGAAAACGACAACTTGCAAGATTTAAATAACAACAGACCTGCTCGGTGTGACCTTGCGGAAAGTACACCACTTGGCTACCCACAGGAGGAAGGGACACCAGCGGCCCCGCACATGCATGCCACAACTCAGAATTGATTCTCCTCTCACCTGCGAGAGTAATAACCAACACGACATAAAGATTAATGTAGGTCTCCCGGGCAGACAACCTCATCTCAGCGTGGTATTCCTCATTCACCATTAACCAACAAACTGCCAACAAGATTCAGACAGAATTGCTGTCGAGAGTGTAATCACTCGTGTTGACCTCAACAAGGACCTTCACTAAGGTGCAGGAGGAGTGCATGAGAAGCGAAATCTGAAATAAAGAATAGCATGGCCTTCTAAGAAAATAAAAATCTGGCTTACGATGACTGCAATCTGGTCTAGGACTCCACAGGAATCAGGAAGGATGACCACACAAAACAAAGCCTTGCTAACTGATCAAACAAGCACAGTATACCAGCCTTAAGACAAATTGGACTCGTGGTGATATATCGGTCCACCATCTCCTTAATTTCCTTCATAATACCTCCAAGACATTCCAAAAAAAATCCTTCCTACACTTCACGGTTACTCAAGACTTACATATTAAAGCTAAGAATAAGTCAGATACATCTGCATATGGCGTGATTTTCATATCGCTCGAATGTAATCAAACTGAAGGCTATCTTGACAAAGTAGTATATCACAACATGACAGACTACCTGGTGATAGACCCCTCCCACTCAAAAATAAGTAAGAAATATGATTGAAGAGCTTAGAACGCTTATGAAACTGAGAGAGACGAACGTAAGATAGCAGACTCGAAAGTCCTCGACAAATGAGACGCATGACTCGACTGACAGAGTAGTGTTGCCATGTTTAAAACATTCACCGTTGGATCAAGAGAAAGAGCATAGTAGCTTCGTCACTCACAGGACATCACTAAAGAATAGAGGTTAAGTGGCGGAAAGAATGACGAGGAAAATCGGTCAATGATCAAAAAGATAAGAAAGAAGCGGCAGCTTCGTCCCGAATTCAGAGCGTGCTTCTATCTGTGGTACAAAAGGAGATTACACTGAAGCAGTTTCTATGTACAGCTCTTATTACATGTATCCCTTCGTAGCAGCATCAACAGCTAAGAGTAACAGCTACCACTAACCATGCCCCTTGGAATAAGACACCTTCTAAAGTGCCGTCAATTAGATGGAGTACAAATGAGCTCTCAATTCGCTCAAGGATAGTGAGATGCACATCTTAAATACTAACGGAAGAATCTCCTCATCATCAGGTAGCAAACAAAGCAGCCAAAAGTCACTGCTACGGCTTCCTCAACGAGTTTAACTTCTCATCCTACTAGCACAAAAAATAAGGAATGCATACCTTGGTCCATCATTGAAGACGCATAGTTAGAGCTCGCTGGCAGCCTCATCGGATACATTGCCAAAAGTCGATCGGTAATTTTTCGAGAGATAACGTAGTTTCAGATGTCCACAATAACAGATTCAAGCGCTTTTTCCTTCACGTCTCTAATCACTTTTATAGAATGCTCCATTTCCATATCAAGAAGCTCCAAACACCTGTAATCACCAATCCTGCTAACAACTACAGCATCCACTCTTCCACTCAAAATTTCCGTTCTAATATCCCTGTTCTGTATCAACCGTCCTGTCCCCCGAAGCTCCACGCCGGATATACCAACAAGCCGCTTCTCATCCTGAAACTCAAAAACTCGTGTCAAATTCCTCCACAACATCAGCGAATACAGATCTCCTCTCGATCTACAGCAGCTGCATAAAACATACGTGCACCGCCTCGATGAATCTTGTGAGGGAAACGACAAAAGCGCATCAAAAACTCGATCAGAGGCGTTAGGAGACCATTTGAGGCGCGGAGAAGAGCGGTATGGTGCCCTGACCGACAGGACGGACTTACAAGCTCGCTCGAGGGTGCGCTCTCAGCTGCAAGCGATGGCGTGAAAAGAAAACGGAAGCCGCCATAGCCACTGCCTTGAATAGCGAAGAGTGGAAGGCACGGAGAAGGAAGGAGGATACGGTAGCCACGGTGATAGGTGGAAAGCGTGTAGGCTGGGGTTAACCATTGTTGGCTGGCTCTACTGTACTCAGGCAAGGGTTGGGTCAAACTGTGGTTGGACCAGTCTTTTGTCCCTTGAGCTTGCCACTATTTATGATGCCAGGCCTGTTGGCCCTGGCCCCTCCCTAGTGTGGGTCCAGTGTTCATGATTCCTCCACTTGAGTAGCTCCGGAATTGGTGCTCTCTTTCTTTCTATGTTTTTGGAATGTGCTTGGAAGTTGGAATGCACCAAAAATCCTCGACACACCCCTTCTGATATAAGGGCAATATATTAGAGCCCATTATCAAACCTTAGGTAACAATTACTGAAAGTGCTTCAATTGCCCAAATGGGCTTAAGGGCTTAATATTGAGAGTCGGTCCATTTCTCCTAAAGCTTATGTGGCCGATGACATGGCGGCATTTTGTAAGGAAGGTTATAGGCCTTAGCCAAAAAAATTGGTTCTTAATGGAATGGTGATCCACTTCTTCTCGTGGGCCCATTTGGGCAATCTAAGCACTTCACTGGTAGATGATAGGATTTGGAAATAAGCCTTAAAAATGAACCTTAATATAAAGTCACCTAAGCCCATTTGGAAGTCCCAATTTAAAAGAAAAGTTCCAATTTCCGCCTTCTATGTGAGCCTATAAACTTTATAATACAAGGCTCAATCCACGACACACCTTGTAACTTAGGGTTTGAGTCAAGGCCCACTTTAACTCCAAATGGGCCTTGGGCCAAATGTGCCGTATTATACAATGCTTTTTTTGTGAGTTTTTTACACGAGATTCACATTCTTCAACATATCTGTTACTATTTATCAATAGCATACTAATGTTCTAGAAGATCTTCTTGAAGCTTGGTAGAAGATCTAATAGACACTTTAAATAGGGAGTTGAGGCCAACAAATCTCTAAGCCACTATACTCAAATTTTACATTCAATCGGCTCAATGGGTCACTTATAGAACACATGAGAAATCTGATAAAGTGTGGGGCCATTTCTCGCATGTGTAAAACCCTTGGAACCCCATTGCAAAAAGAATACAAGGTCATAGGGTTAATGAACATTGTACGTGGGGAGTCAAGCCAATAATGGGGCCAAAGGATTAGAGGGCAAAAATCCTCTCGATGTCATTGGTCTATTTTTGGTAATAAAAAAATTGGACTAATCATGTGTAGAGGATATTTGCCCTCCTACGGCCCCATGTAAGCCTTGCCTCCTCATGTAAAACGTACCTAGTTTGTAATATTAGCTGCATTCACTACTTTTGGTTTTTTCAAACTAATATAAAACTTTGTAATGAATTCAAGGGATAGTCGCAAGGGCATGAATTGGTCTAACATTCTTGTAACTCCAAATTTTTTAGAGTGCAGGTTGTGTTATGAGTTGTCCCCTTTGCTTTGAGATGTAATTCAAAAATTTGGCCTTCACTCCTCATACAAAGCCCTTGAGGCCATTTTTACAAGATGAACCCTACACAATAGATAGAACTTGAAAAACTTGCCAAATGCTTGAATACCCAAAAATGAAACCTCCCTTCACTAAAACGCATGCCTTTTATTCATAAGTTACTGCACGATTCTCCAGGTTTTACCACACAAACAAGACTTAATTCGTGACCAAACCCAAGTGATTCTGTCCAACACGGCATTCAGATGAAGAAGGTGTAGCTATTCAAACTTTCTGCCCTTCACCCAGATTGTTGTTTTTCGACGCTAGGGACGTTAAACACTCGGCCTCACTTTCGGTTACCACTTACTCGCTCGTTCAAAGTTCGTTTCAACCAAGAACAACTTTAGAAAGAACTCCAATATCAAGAATGTTCCGCATTTCCTATGGACACTTTGGAGTAACAAACCCCCAATATCTTCTCACTTTTTTGCTTCTTATCCTTGTTATTATTATTATAGAAATTTGTGCTCCAATGTGAATGACAAAGTGAAAGGGAGGAGGAGGAGCTGGGGGCATGAAAGGGGGGGAAAGCAACTTGCGTACTTTGAACATGGCATGTTTTGCGTCTGTCTTTGCATTGCATTGCATGTGGACAAGTCCCCTCCCCCCCTCCCCACAAACAGCGTCATCACAAACTCCTCCCGGAAACAAGGTGTGAAGGGAAGTACATACTCCATTTCTAGTGGTCACCCCCTCAACGTCAATGTCCGCACTTGGGTTGTACAACATTGCTTTCCATTGTTTTCCATGTCCACTCGACCAATTTAACGTGGTTTTATCAAAGGGAGATTTTTCATGAAAGTGAAACTCTTAAGGGTTGCTAGGATGTAACTTTTGTACACGTGGAAAGGGTAACTTAATTTGAGTACTTCCTCTATTTTCACACTATTGTTGTGGGGAAGTGTGGTGTTTCCCACACCAAGTTTGGTGGAGTAAGACACTCTCAGTGGGGAGGCTTTTGGAAATACTTCCACTAGTGTATTAACCCCTAAAGATCCAAGAAAAGCCAAGATGGCTTTTTTGGGGTTCTTGCAAGGAGAAAATCAGCCCAACTTTGACCACTATAATCTCACAAATGAAAATGAAGCGATGGTTCAAATTTTCTACACGGGTGAAAAGGTAAGTTAGGTTTAAGATCCTACGATTAGATCTTCTAATTGATACTGAGATTGAACCTTTTACGGCCTAAAGTAGACAAAGGTCATTTTCTATAATTTATGCAATTTTGCATCAAGGATCTTCAAGGGTTAATAGTGATCAATTAGATATTAGACGGCTGAACTATGTTTTTTTTCAGGTTTGGTAACTAGAGACCACTGGTAATTGCATGTCACATAGGTCACAACAAAAGAGAGTTATAAAGACCATGGATTTCTTCTTCATTTTATTTATTTTTCTCTTATTTTATATTATTTTAACAGTCACCTTTGAGCCGTCAAATATCAGGCATGAATGAGGTGTTCAAAATGTATGGCTTCAGGTGTTCCTATTGTATAACGCTCCTTATACGATGGAGCTATCTTCCAACACTTGTCCTTGTACTTGACACAACCATGGTGCTTGTCAGCACATAGGGGGTATTTGCCGCGCCCGTACCGTACGCAAGGGCTCCGTTTTGTTGCCTATCACAAAAGAAGCTGGAACATTACCTAGCTCAAGCAAGTGAACTTCGAAGATACCTCTCTCTCTCTCGGTTGATTAATAACCGAAGTGAAAATTTCCAAATCTATAAACATTCATCTTGCTCCTTTGTTTCAAACAATGCTTATTTGTTCGAAACAATCGATGCACTTAATCCCCAAAGTTCCGAGGACTCATTTCTACCCTTGACTTTTCTAGACTTTCCTCTTTCAATGCAAGTTGAATTTTTTTATTTTTATGTTATATTTTGAGGATTGTAATCCACCGTGGTCATGAGGTAACCTACATCAAGCTTACGAAACTGCAAGTGTGAGTTTATGGAATATGCTATGCTTTAGGTGTCACCTGATTACACCCCGGAGTTTTTCGGGCCCAATTGAATTAGGATAATAATAACCTCTGAAGTTGCAAGAGGCCAAAATTTGGTCGGTTTAATCTTTAGTTAGCCTCTAATTTACTATATTTAGATCATGTGATGCTCAAATCTTTTGCAGATTGTAGATTTTTCCCGTATCTTTCCAACAAAACCATTCGAGCTTTAAGAATCTTCACACTTTAGGAGATATTCACCCCCAAGTTTGCAAACACTGTTGGGGCGTATTGAAGTCTGCCCAAAAGTGTGGTATATCCTCGTACACTCTCAAATTCTGCCCCAAAACAATTAGATCGCATTAATTTCAAAAAAGTCACTAAAATTTGAAATTTTAATTTTCTTTACGTTATTTTCTGTATGTAAAAATTCAAAATTCCATCTAGATTTTATATGTCGCATGAGAGTAAAAGTTTTATAATCCTCAAAATACATTACAAAGTGAAAGATCTTGGCTTGCATTGAAAGAAGGCAGTTTTGAGGACAAAGTGTTGAAACCACACCTCGTACCTTTAGGGGTTCATAATGCGTGGAATTGTACAGGAGTACTATATTCATGCATGAGCCAAGATATCAATGTGGTGGGGAGTGTCTCCAAAGTTCAGACGCAGAACCCACCCAACTTCAATGAAATTTCGATCTACTGTAGGTAGATTGGTACTTTGGACCATAAGATCTTTTCCGTGGCAACACCCATTTCCAACCAAGTCCCTATAGTCAATAAAAACAATCACTTATATTTTTATGCTACATTGTTACTTGTATGTGATATGACTTTGTAACAATTTAAGAAATCTAAACTCATGTGGAGCCATTGTGTGTTTATTTAGACCTCGTTATGCTATGTTGGCAAGATACTTGTACCTCCAATGACGGTCATAAATCACCCCTTTTTATCATATTTTAAGCACAACCCAATCTTCTCGCTAACACTAAAAAAACACTCACTCTCTATGAGATGTGGTTCTTTCCCTACATACATCAAAAGTGTAGGTAGGGAAATGAATGCGCTAAAAATGAATGAAAGGTGTCACTACCGTTGAAACTTGAAAGAAAAAGAGTAGATTCACTTTTACACGTTACGTCTACGTCATGGCCTCATCGTGCTGAGCAACTTACCATATAGAGCAACCCAAAGTAGGTCCACCGGGCATTCATCCCCTTCCTTTCCAGGCAGCAGCATCAGTAATAATAGGTTATAAAAAAAGACTGAAAGAGAATGTACACAAATGGATCATGCGAGCATCTGTTCCGGATTCCTCACCCATGAAAGTCAGTCCGGCCATCTGGGGCCCCCGTCCGTCAGTACGACATGTCCTCATAAAGAAGTGATATGGCCATAAAGAGGCTGATATGTAACAGTTGCCAACCAATTGTGGCGAGATCAGGATCATGGACCAACCTTAGCCACAACTACGGTACTGTATGTGCGCGCTTCTGTAACTGCGTCCCCTGACCCCGGGACCCAGCGGGGTGGGCCTCACCGGGGAGGGGGTGGGCCTCCCTGGCGGGGTGGGTCGTACCTTGGCTTGCCTTGGCCCCATTCATAAGGGGTCAAGCGTCTCTCCTTCCCAACAGGTGACACTTGTGTAACATGTTTGCTTAAGCACAAACAATAGTCAATACTGGTGAATTTGGGTAATTACCTAACTCCTAAAAATCCAAGAAAGCCGAAATGGCTTATTCGGATTTCCGCATAAATTAGCCAACTTTGACCATTATAATCTCAAAATCGTAGAAAAATTAACGGTTCCAACATGACATATGAGTAAAGGGTCAAGTTAACTTCAAGATCCTACAGTTGGATCTTCTAATTAATTCTTAGGCACCACAAGCCTTGGCTTGGTAGTTGGGGCTCATGGCTCCCAATGGGGAGGTTGTGGGTTCTATTCCTCATGCCAGCCCACTGCTCACCACTATAGTCCACCCAACTATTGTGGGGGGTCCTTGGACCTTGTTGTATGGGTACCTCAAAGTCTTTGGGGGGGGGGGTACTATGTCAAGTATTTTCAAGGCACTAGTAACTAGCTAGAAACTAGCGTAGTTACAGTGTTCACCCTCAAGGGAGGGAAGTAGTATTGTTCCAATTTCCCCTTGTTCGGTGGGCATCGGGATATTAGCACTACGAACGGACACTTCATTCACGCTGGCCCCTTAGAAAGGGACGAGAGTTTCTATCTATTTCTATTTATGTATGCTTAGATTGAGTTTTTCGGTGGCAGAAGTAGAAGAGGGTGTTTCTGATAATCTAGACAATTTTGTATCAAGGATCTTTAGGGGTTAATTAACATGGAATCATGCTACCTTGTTTTCTTATATTAGAGAAATGACTGTTGCTGGAGCCTTGAAAAAGGGGCAATGGTTCGTAGCAGCTACCAAGGAGGCACCCTAGAATCCATGAGGACCTCCCAAGGTCGTTTTTGATCATTTTGAATTCAAATCTGAGGTCTTCGTCCCCAAATTACCCTTGAAAGCCTACTCCTTGGCATTTAATGTCTATACATCAAAAAATTAGGGGGCTCATTACCCCTCCTCCATCCTCCTTGGTAGCTGCTACAAACGCTTACCCTTGCAAAAGCAGGTTGGGTTCAAATTTTCGCAAATAGTAGGGTGATAACAATTTTCAAAGTACAGGACACTTTTTCTCGTATTTTCAGAAAAAGTGGCTACACCGTCAGGCCCACGACTACGGCAGTTTAGTGAGAGAGAATTGAGCATCCCAAAAACTTGGGGATTGGGATAGGGTACAATGGTTCACCCACTAACTCGGATGAACCTTATGTGTTTGATACTTCAACGGATATTTTAAAAAATAAGTAAATGATTTTCTGTTCCCAACATAGACCGTGTAAAGTTCGGAAAAGCTACCCGGTCTTATGGGGGTAAGGTGTAAGAATGACATGGTACATGCCAAAGTAAGCACGAAATTCTGTGTTGGGATGCAAATTTGCTTTTGGCACAAAAAAAAATAGAATATATTGATTTTATCGGAATATGTCAGCGACAAGTTTACATTTCTTTGTGCATTGCCACATGTGTTAGGAAATTGGGATGCCTCTCAATGTCTGTCCTTTGGTTGCATCAATGGCCGGAGAAAATTTGGTTGCTAGTTCATTGTTGGTTAAGCTGGTTTGATTGTTGGATGTTGATTAGCGCGTTTATTCTAGTTGGATTCCAACATCAATTGTCAATTTGGGTAAACAAGTGTTTGTTGTGTTTTGGAGATGTCAAATGTTTAATCCAAAACTAGATGTTAACCCTTAAACGTCATATGCTTTCCTGATACCACACCCAAAATCTCTTTTAAACTCTATTTTTAGCATTATTCTATTTTTAATTTGCTTGAGCTCTATTCTAAGAAAGTATAGATCTCTTTAAGGTGCTTAGTTTGGAATTCTAAAAATTCCATTTGGTATAATGGAGTGTAAGTTATGAGCAAGATTCTCTCAAAAAAAAAACCCAACCCCTCGGGCTGGGTATGACGTTTAAGGGTTAACTTTGTGAAAGGTGGCTTGCCAAGGTAAATATAAGACCACTAGATTTGAGTACCAAGGAGGTACATACCAAGCTTGACTAGTGTTGTACTCAAAGTGAACATTTTGAGGTGCTGCAATTTTTATACATCCACAAGTCGAACTTCAAAACTGCCTTTGGAAGAGTGAAGTTGATTGTTCAAATTTGTTCAATCTTCCACCTACTTTGCTCATGCACAAAAATTGCTTACCTGACTTAAGTCACTACATAGTTGCCAAAATGAAATTTGTGCCATTATTAAGCATGTTACTTTTAAATAGTCGGTATTCCTAAAAATTTATTATTTATTATCTGAGACCAAAATACTGGAAATCATTTGTATGAGCGTGTCTGTGGCTAGTATTGCATAAATCATTTCATAAACAATGAGTAATAAGAAAATTACACCGGTTTATACGAGGGGCCAAGCCATTGATGGGGCCAATTCATGGCCAAATCCTCCCTTGACATTAGTCCAATTCTTGAAATTGGCCCGAGGGGCTTTACATGAGGAGTCAAGGCCAATTTTCTAAAATTATGTTATAATGGGTGAGGGAATAAATAAATAAGAACACCAAACCCTTGTAGGTCTGGCGTGAATAAAATGCCCGTTCGACCTACCCTTGATGATATGCCCACGGGACACAACAACATGGGTGAGGGACAAGTTATGACGTGGCCCGTGCTCCAAAAGTTGGGAGATACAAGAATGGAAGGCCAATTCATGACCTATAGGCCATTGCTTGATTTCAATACAAGATCAGAATTTCACTAACATATTTCAATGTGAACAAATCAAAAGCATGGGATGTAACTAATAATACAAATTCGCCCCATGGCATTGTTTTCGTTTTACAAATTGACCCCAAGGGCTTTACACATGAGGGAATTGGCCCCCACCTTATTAATTCTTTAATGTGTTCTCCAAGTGGCCCATTGAGCCAATTGGGCTAAAAATGTGAATGAACTGGCTTAGAGATTAGTTGGCCTTGACTCCCCATGTAAAGCGTTCCTAAGGTAACATGCAACATTAAGTGTTTTAATTTGCAATTAAGACTAATCAACAACCCTAGTGTAATGAAGAAGTGTGGTATTTCCAACATGCTCGTCACGAGGATTTCCACAATGCTAGGCAAAACAAAAAAAAACAAAACAATCCTACTAATGGAAGCTTCACAAGCCTATGGTTGTGGTATCCGATTAAAAGCATGGAGAAGCTCCCAAGATGTTGACAAATCCATATGGGCATCAAAACTAGTGGGAGGTTTGTAAGAAACAATTCTCTAGAAGTGCGGGTGGGGGGGGCTCGCACATTCCCCCAATATTCCTACATCCCAATGAGTTTGACAATGGTGTCAATCATAAAGTCCAACATTGTATGGAACTCCGCAATTAGGTTGGCCGTGTATGGAACGAACTAACTAGCAAGGGGCTAGCCCGCGCAGATTTCGGGAAGTTTTTTGACTTTTACTGGCTAATAACCGGCATTTCCCACACCCAATCGGTTATTCACAAATCTCTTCCGGCAATTGCCATATTTTATACTCAGAATAGAAATTTATTTGTAAATTTCATGGGTTTTTAAGCAGTGGTTTCATGAATGGACCGGCTAAATCCACCGGTTGATAATAAACTAGCCGTCGGTTCTTCCCGATCATTGAGCCCGCGCTGCTAGAGCTTATCGTGATGGTTTATGTCAATTAATGAGTGTTACCATCTTTGAGGGACTCTATGCATGATAATTATGAGCTGCGCTTGTACTTATAATTCCTTCCTTGATGATTGGCGGCCCTAAACTTGGGTGACCCCTAGGGAAGGCTCTCAACCCCTACTCTTTCATTTTTATTTATTTATTTTTTTTTTTTTTTTTTTTTTTTTTTTTTTTTTTTTTCCCGTTATTTTTGATGATGAGCCACTTGCTACTATTAGCATGGTTCTTACGAGTTTTTTTGTTTTGAACCAATCAATGTTTTGGGCCTTGTGATTTGAGATACTTTTGTCTGCATTGAGTGAATGAGTCCATGGAGTGAGCCGATTTTGCCAAGACCGAGGAGGTTTGCAAATTGGGCCTTGAGCTTTGCATAAGGTGTAAGGTGTAAAATTTTTAAAGTGTAAATGGGTGGGGGTGCGTAAGATGGTAGAGTTAACCCTTAAAGGTCTGAGAGTGCCGTGGCTACCAGTAGAATACGGTGTATTTTGGTTGTATTTGGCGTGAATGCACACCTTTAATGGGTTTGAGTTCAAAGAAGAAGTTGACATTTGAATTAATGCGGTTCTAGTGAGCTACTACAATTCCAGTTTAGAGTTTCTTGTTGGTAGCAAATTCTAATTATACGACAACGTACATACTATCCCCAAGGGACTTTTTAAGGGTTAAATTTTAGAGCTTTGACCCAGGAAAGTCTTCTTGGTGGTTTTTTGCGATCTTGGGCAACTTAGATGAAAGGTCTTTCTCTTTTTTTTTGGGTGTGAGTGGGGTGATACGTACAAGGTGATGTAGTAGAGTTTGCAGAGCGACTTGAGTTATTTGATGCCAATAATAGTTTTCAAGCCTTGATGGGACAGATTTATTTTCCTATTTTTCTTTGAAGTCTCATCTTACATGTGGAGAGGAATTTGACTCTAAGATTTTATATACATATACATATACATATACATATAATATACATACATATACATATACATATAATATACATATATATACATATATACATATATATACATATACATATACATATACATATACATATACATATACATATACATATACATATACATATACATATACATATACAAGGTAGGTAATAGATCCTACAAATACATACTTGAGAATTTGTCAAAAATTTAAAATTCTCACTTTAACCCCTAAAAATCCAAGCGTTTTTTGGCCTTCCAAAACTAAAAACTGTGATTTTCTACCACCTTGTTTGAATTGAGATATGGTCAAAAAATTTACTGTTTTTCTGTACTTTCAACCGTAAGAGCTCAAACCCACCTACTATTTGTACTACCATGTGAAATTTCAACCGTTGGATCTTCACCATTTGTGAGATCTTAACATTCAAAGTTGGTGCACAAGTTTTTTTGGGCATTGCTTGTGAGACATTGTTTCCATGGAGCATAGGTAAAATTGAAGATTGTTACCCCAAACATAATTCTCATATTTTTTTTCCATGTAGATAATCAAGTTGGGTATGCTCATGCAAAATTTTGGAAACTCATTCCATTTTTGTGACCTTCATGCAAATTATTTCCTAGAAGAAGGTCTAAAAACATCGATATAGTAAAACATGCATTTCCTTCGATATATTTGGTTTAATTAAAAATCCAAACGGCGGGTAGGTGCCTTTATGAGTTTTTGAAATTTGAGAAAAAAAATTTTGGGAAAATTCCAAAACCTCAAATTTTGACAAATTTTGTAAGAGTTAATTCAGAAATTACTAGAAGTTGTGAAGATTGTTTTTGTAATTTTTGAGGGCTGCCCTTGTGAAATTCACAAACTTTTTGAGTTAGCTCACTTTGGAACTCAAGTAGTAATTTGGTCATGAACATATTTCCCAAAAAAAATCTCAAAAAAATACTAAAATTAAACTGCCCCAGTTCGGAGTTAGGGGTTAAAAGAGGGCAGTGTTGAGACATTTTGGCAGTTTCGAGGCTAGTCGACTTTGGGGTTAAGTTTAGGTTATTGAGTTAGATTTTTCTTCACCAATATATGAGTATATTAAGTTTTGAGAATATGTTGATTTTTATTTTTATTTAAAAAAAAATGTTTTCCTAACTATGTATGAGTTTTATTTATTATATTGAACTTAAAAAATGTGGCATTCAGCAAGAATGAGTGAGCATGGGGCATCTAGTGGAATTAGTAATGATGCTCATAGCAGATCTCTAACTTGGACTTAACCCCTAAATGCGCCGAATGTAGAAAAACGACATTTTGAATGGAAGGCAACAACGTTGAAGAGCCATAACTTCCTCATCCAAGGTCTCCTTTGGATGAAATCACTTGGGTTAGGTTCCAAATGGAGTCTAGTTTGTGTGGTAGAATTGCACACTGATAGAATGAAGTATGAATTAATGGAATATATCTTAGTGAAGACAACTCTTGGTTTAGATTTCCTATCAAGGGGCACGTTTTACCATTGCAAGCCAATTATGAGGATTCAAAAATATTTTTCATGATTTTTTCTTGATGATGATCATGAATTTAGATGGTTTTTATCAACTATCTTGTAAGAGGGTTTTTGATCCAAATACATTTGCTATTGGATTAGCAATGATGTTTTTTGTCAATGAAAAAAGTGAAAAAATGGATGATATTTGAGGAGCTATATCTCCTTTTTCCACTCTTAGACTATGGCTTTATTATTTGAGATGGGTTCCAATTCGAGTCTAGTTTTAGTGATAGAAACCTTGAGAAGATCAAAGATGTTTTGAAGATAAGGCATGAAATTGAGTGCAATCGATCTAATTTTAGACAATTTTTCCTTTGTAATTTTTTTGCAATTCTCATCATTGCAAGGCTATTATTTGAACCAAGATTTTTTTTGCTCTTATTGTTTTTGGGCAAAGGTGTTGTTCAGATGAAGGTGAACAATGTTGTAGCTCTTGATTTTCTGATTACGATTGGCATGTTGGTAAAATTTTCATTCTAAAGTGAAAATGTGGAAATTTTGCAGTTTGTTTTCATTACTAATACATAATGATTTCCGATCTATGTGGCCTCATGAGTCAACTTTTGGTCCACATGACCTACAACAAGTCTATTACAAGTTTGTATAGTTGAGATCTTAACCCCTACATGGTTTGACTCATTGGTAGAAAAATGAACACATTCTCAAAAAAAAGTGTTGAAAATGGAAACAAAGATAACTTATTCGGATTTCAACCGACAATCTTGTAGTAAACATATTGTACATCATGTGGGTCAAATTTTGAGTTAAGAGGCCTCATAGATTGCAAGAAAGTAACGTATTAGTACTCAAAAAACTTCACAAAATCTCAATATTTTCACTTTGAAGTGAAATTGCTGCCAATATACTCATTGCAATCAATAAATCACCTACTAAAAATATTTTTACTTTCATCTTAGTAACACCTCAAACAAAAATTCCATGAAAGAAAATTCTTGCACAAATAATGATTAATGAAAATAGTAAAAAACTCAACCCTTTGCATTCAAATCTATGTCTTATCTTTGATACAAATTCAATTTTGTCAAGGATTGTACGACTAAAACTAGACTCTAATTGGATTTCATCCCAAAAAATAAAGCCAAAATCCGACAGTGGATGATGGAGTTATAGCTCCTCAAAAATCATCCATTTATTCACTTTTTTTCAAGATAGGAACATTGTTACAAATCCAATACCAAAAATATACAATTTGAAATTCTCAAACCAAAAATCTAGTAGCCTTCATATTAAGATCATGAATTTGTAAAAAAGCTTCATTTAAAAAAAAATCTTTTTGATCTCCCGTAATTGCCTCACAATGATACAACATGCCCCATGTTTGAAAACTCAAAAACGAGAGCTACCCTTTACTAAAATGCATGCCATTTAATCATACTTAATTGTAAAGATTTGGAGATTTTACAACACAAAGTAGGCTTGAATTAAGACCCAACCCAAGTGATCTCATCCAAAACGGACTGTGAATGAAGAACTCATGGCTCTTCAAAGTTGCTGCAGTCATACAAAATGTCATTTTTCGACATCCGGCCCATGTAAGGGTTAATGACTTATCTTCATTTTCATTAATGACAATTGTTTTCTGGCTAAAAATAGGCTGGGACGTATAGGGGTTCATTCAAAAATATGATAAGATATATTAAAAAATATCTATGGAGTCGGCATGCTTGGTTTTGGGGCAATCAACTCAAAAGAAGAAATCAAATGTTGGGAAGGGTGTCCCCAATTGCCCATACTGCTGACGAGGCTCTCCTCAGCCAATGGAGTAACGAACATGACGATGGTGACACGTGGCTGGGGCAGATGGCGGAGCTTTCGTTGAGTCTTATTTTAATTTTAATAATTTTCTTTTGTATTTCTCTTGTTTCAAACCACTGTTATTGGAATATAAGAATATTCTTGTACTTTTCAAATTTTGAATTGTACTTATGCCTGAAGTTATATGTATGTGGATATGATTGTTTGTACATATAAATACCTATATTTGTGATATTTTGGTACAAAGGGGAAACATATATATGTGAAGGATTCTTGACACAAGTACATAATTATTTTTGTTCTATGTTTTTCAACCTAGTATGCACTTTCATAATAATCTTATTTTAGAAAATTTTCATCGACTACGTTTTCTTGATCTAGGTAGTGCAGTATATGTTAAATGAAATGAGACTAGATTCTAAAGTGTGTTCGTCTTGATCTGATTATCATGTGGTGCTTATTTTTATCATGATTTTAGGTTTCATAACGTAACATGGTATTGGTGTACAAAATATTGTTGTCATTGTTGTCATGAATCTTCCATACACCTATGTGTTCTTTTGTACTTTTGACGTGTGATCATGGTTGTTTTCCATTGAACTTTGAACTTATTTCAATGAGAATCAAGTCTAACACTTTGAGAGCTTATGATTTGGGTTACAAGTCTACATGTACATCACATTATTAGATTGTAATGAAATTTCTTACTTGCCTACAGTAATTCTTACACCAATCTTAATTCAGACAAGCTTGCAGAATGATCCTTTGCATGCAAAAAAAATGGAATCGCATTATGACAAGCCTACATGCTCCACTTCGAGGTCCATGCAAGTTCCGAAGATTCCTTCCTGAGTTATTTTATCCGCGACAAACTCTTAATTCTATCCCAGTACAAATTTCTCCATTCTATCCTATGAATATCTCACAGTTTCGTTATGTAGTGAGACAAGAGGAACAGCACGAAACATTGAAAAAGGAATTTGCACCTCTAGCAGTTGTCCAAACACCTTCACAGGGAAGAGGAAAAAGTTTGTGAGATATTCTAGCAGGAGATGAGATGATCTTCTTACTTTGAAGGATAGTGTTCATCTTAAGAATTAGTATACACTTAAGAAGGATTAGTATTCTCAACATTGATGCTGTGACCTTCACGCATACATCAGAAATAGGTAAAACAGAGACTTTCTTTGTTCTAGGCTTCCTTATAACAGGTTTGGAAATCATTTTCTTTTTTAAGCTCCATGCATATACATCGATTATTATTATCATTATTGATAATTCTGATTGAGAAACTACGCTATTATTAAATGTGGCGACCTTTCAAAATTCAACATCAGTCATGAAATGGTTGAGCATGGTTGATTAAGCCACTAGGGGTTCAACATTTTCTGATATGTGCCGAACCGACTGAATGAAGAGTGTAAAGCTGAATTCCAGATGAGTAGCAACTGAACATTCTTGGGAGAGGTGAGGAAAACATCGTACCTTCAGACGAGGCAGGTGAAATATCAGCGAACAACGGAGCAATCAGACAGCAAGTCTGAAACGGTAGAGAGTGCATCAGTGAGATGCAAATATCAAAGACCAATTTCATGGGCATATAAAAACAAGAAGAGGTAAGGTAAGAGTGGCTAAAACCGTCCAGCCCCAAAAACCGTCTGCATTTCAGCTTTGCACACTTGGAATAGTGGTGTAATTTTATTTTTATTTTTCGATAGTCTGCAAAGCTAGTGCAAATCCATCCCAGAAAAAAAAGACATTTTTTGAGTAATCCTATAATTTCCTATGAATATTTGAACCCTGCTGTGCGGTTTTTGGGACTGGACGGTTTTAGCCACTCCTACCTTAAAGAACAAAGCAAACAATGGCTGGTAACATAGACGTGGTTGTGAATAAATTACACGACAAGGCTGCTTGCAGACATCTCACGGGTATATAGAAAAGGTCTGTTGAAATACATGAACCGATACCAAAATTGAATGTACATAAGACCGTTCCAGCCACCAGATTCTCTTTACTGAAGACCTCCCTGCATCACTTGGGAAACCTCTATCTGCATCCTTACACCCTAGAGCTATTGGCAGGTGAAGGATAAGTTCAGAATGTCCCGATTCTTGCGAGAAACAAAAACCTCGCTTCAGAAAATTGCTAGAGTTGGGACAGATGATGGTATATTCCTCCACAACGATGTCTTTCTACAGCTCTGACGGCTCTTTAGTGTCCACGTTCTATTCATAATCGACCCTTCTAACCCACGGCAATCTGTATGGTCTTAGGTTTCTCAGGTTCTGGAGGAGGGACTTTTGGGACCGTGACCGTCAATACACCATCTACGCAATTGGCAGTAATGCTGTCCGCCTTTGCATCAGAAGGAAGAGTAAACTTCCGCATCAACTTCACAGGACTCCGCTCCATACGGATATATTTTGTATCATCCAGTCCATCTTCTTCTTCCTCATCTGACTTTCTTTTAACTCGCATCGTTAGCACGTTTTCATTCTCAATCAGCACCTGGACAAGAAGGAACACGATCAATATTTCTGAACATTATAAGCTCGGCAATGATGGATATAACATCAAGCAAGTACCGCGGCATCAAAGAATCAGAAATCACTTACAATATCAAAAAAGGTAATTCTACTGGAAATTAACATATTCCACGATCCCAGCAGTATTCACTGACAAACAACAGACCCTCCCCTCTCAGAAATCCGCCACTGAAATTGCAATAGGAAGTGTATAAAGTCCACAATATTCAGCGCTCTACTCACGCACTCTTACAAATTTTCGATAAAGAAATGGCCGATTCTAAATGTGTGTAGCTACAGTGAAGCAAAAGAGGAAGAGGTTAAGATACCTCGACGCTGCTCTTTCTGAGGACTCTAATTGTTAAGTAAACGGTGATCACAACTTAACACGTTCTTTAGTCCAAAGCAGTATTCGGTGACAAAAGATAAACTCCTAGAGTGCAATCACAATAGACATAAAATTAAGTCTATAACACTCAACACTTTACTGAGCTTCTACACTCACTCTTACAAACTACTCACTTCCAAGATAGCAGGCAAGAGTAGAGGATCATGATACCTAATGTCGCTCTTCCTCTATTTAACAACCACTGGTATCTCTACCAATCGATCGCAAGCTAAGCCATCCTACAATTCAAAACTGGTGACACAAGAAGACACTTCCTTATCTCAAATCCTAGGGTGCAATCGCGATATGAAGCGAAAAATCAATGCTACTAACACATGAACTCGGACAAGATAGTCACAAGCATCAGGTATGCATCGTGACATCAGAGAAACAGTGTACACTGTCAAATTTGACAGCACAACCGATCGCATAACAATACAATCTATTAATGAAGCAGTATTCAGTAACATAGGACAAATCCTCATTCTTCAAAATCCGACAGTATAAATCGCGAGAAAATCCTACAACACTCAAAACTCTACCGAGCTTCTACACACTCTCCAAATTCAGGTGTACATCGCGACATTAAACGAATAATACTCAATTTCAAAGCCACATACACAACCGATCGCTAATTGATGCAAGCTCTATTGTCCAATAACATGTAACGAATGCTCCCTCTGTAAAAATCGACAGTGAAATCACGATAACAGTCAAAAAAACGCTACTGAGCTTCCATACGAACTCTCGCAAATTCTGCTATTAAAGAATGGCAATAATTTCATACCTCAATGTCGCTCTTCTTTAAGCCAGGAACATCAGCAAGGAAGAGGTAAGCATCTTTAGTGTCCTTAACATCAACAGGAGTGGCAATAGTGACATGGCGCGGCCGCTCCTCATGGTCACGGCTCTCGCGACGCTGGCGCTTGACTTTCCTGGGCAAGTCGCTGTCGGGGTGCGGGTTCGGGTGATGAACCAGCTGGTGCAATGTCGTTATCAAGGGATCCGTGTCAAGCATGAACAAATCCATCGACAGATCGAGCTCCTAAGCCAGACAAAGTGCTCTCGAACACAATTGCAATACGAAAGCTCGATGCGCTCTGCCTCTTGCGGGATGCTTTAGAAATTGCGCGCGTTATTATATTACGGTACGCTGCATGGAGGAGGACGACAGTGGAAGCGCCTAGAAAAAGCGGGAAGCTGGAGACGATGGTTCTAGAGGCTTCTTGAGAGCATTCTTTGCTTTGTCATGTGGAGTGACCAAGTGGCGAGTGTTCATGTTGGACCCAAGTTCCTGTTTGAACCAAGGCAGAAGTACAGGAATATTCTTGTATTTTCAAATTTCAACCACATACTTCTGGCTAAATTTATACAAACCTAAAAGACCATATATTGTACTTGTAAATATTCATAATCAGAATATTCTAATAACTTTAGAAGTACAATTTTTTTTTTTTTTTTGTATGTATGTGAAATATTCTTGGAACAAATACGACATATTCTCTATACTCCGGTAACCGCGGTATGAACACATGATTTTGTGAACCTCTATATGTCTTGATATTGTCTTGTTATTTTATATACGACTTTCATAATATTGATTATTTTGGAAAAATATTAAATGAATTTGAATATCTTATCATAAAATGTTGAAATTAAAATTTTGATTAACAACTTTTGGATATTGGCTATAATTTGTATAGAAGCTTATATAACTAGGAGGTTTGAGATTATTGCTTTGCGCTACTCAAACTTTTTTAGCATCAATCAATAATAACAATGAATAGATGTTACCAACTAAATTACAAATATCTTTTATATATATATATATATATATATATATATATATATATATATATATATATATATATATATATAAATAAATAATGAAGTATTTCTAGTTCAACTTAAGCCTCTCACAATGCCCAAGAACGTTATCTCATAAAGTTTACATTCACCCATTGGTGATTTTGCTCTAAGGACATTATTTCATTGGAATGTCATCTTTGTAAATGATAGTAGGTTGTATAGATATTTACCATATAGCTTGTTGTGGAACATACTTGAAGTCATACTAGCCACATAGATTAAGAAATTATATCCTATTGAATTACAAAATTGATCCATGAAATTATGTAGTTTCATCTCAAAGTTGACATTGACAAACCTATTACATCATAAAAAGTTATAGCTAAAAATTGATTAACATTTGCCTTAAAGAGTGTCAATACCACAAAAGTCATTAAAGAGAATTCTTAGTCGAATAAATGGCCTTGCAATAATGAAAAATATCACAGATTTTACAACGGAAGTAGAGTCTAAATCTAAACCCCTTGCACTAGATTGAATGTTAAAATTTCATACCAATTTTAATTGAGCTCAAATGTGTACCAAAAAGTCTCATTTAAACATTACCAAAGAATGTTGTGTCCGAAAAGACAAAAGAGTCCTATGTCTGAAATGACATAAATATATTTCATACTAGTCTTAAGTTTGTTTTGAACCATGGAGTGCATGAGGGTTTCTTTTGTGTGCTTGATTAGATATTGTGAATTAGAGGTCTCTCCGTAGAGACCTCTAAATTCACACTATCTAATCAAAAGTACAACAAAAGCTGCATGCTCAACGGCATGATCCTGAAGCGGATAAAGGCATAGTCCTATTAGCATGTGGAACTGATAGCAAGTGGATTTTTTCGCCATTGGCATGACAATGCCACCACCCTCTGTAAATGCAAAGAAAATCTCCATGTTTCACCTCTCCTCAATTTTAATAAAAAAAATGAGATTTTGCATGTAAAGACGGTCATGCTGAGAATTTAACCTGGGTCGTGTGCAAGATAGAGATAAATCTTTGGTACCTTCCATGAAGCCCCAACCTGCATCCAAGAAATTTAGCCTCCAAACATAGTCCACTGATTATCTAAAATAGTCCACCGATTATCTAAAATAGTCCACCGATTATATAAAATAGTCCACTCATTATCTAAAATAGTCCACCGATTATCTAAAATAGTCCACTGATTATCTAAAATATTAGACACGGGTGAATGTCGTGTTCTATCACTAATTACCAAGACCACTTTCAGTTCGAAAGGACGCTGGTGTTGGAGAATACATACCTCCTTTTTTACTTGTCAAGTTCATTTTGTAACATTTTCTCTACATCCTGCAGTGTCCTCATCTAAGCAACCGACATTCTTGAGTACTCAAAAACGTTTCTTAAGATGGACGTGAAGATACTGATTCTCATGCGTACACATGTATGCATGTAGATCAACACAATTTGCATGCCACCACCACCTTTTCAGCGAGAGTCTTTTCACAATCGATGCTCCGTTCATACACTACTAGAAAAGAGGGGGGTTTGCAACGTCATAACGATTGTTTTTTTGTAAACGTTACTCAAGTCTAGCAATGTTTTAGAACTTGCTTTAGCAACGTTATCAAGAAAATAAGCAACATTTTTAGCTAGATTATAAATAAGGTTCCTTGGTGATCTGATAACTTTGCTTATTTTCTTGAGAACATTACTCAAGGAAGTTCCAAAACGTTGCTAAACTTGAGCAACGTTTGAGAGGAAAGAAAACGTTGCAAACCCCCTCAAATTGTAGTAGTGATAGTTCGTCCTGCACCTCTACGTCTTGGAAGTCTTGACTCAACATTTATGTCAAGGCCAACAACGATGGTGCAATATTTAGGTCAACTAGACTTTGATCATGTTGGAGCCAGCAAGTGCAAAGACCAACTAATGTTTTTAGTATAAAAGCACAGAAAGACAACTAACCTCTAGAAATGACGAACACACAATAACCCCCTGTATTAATCAAACGAATTTTTGACCATCACTAAAAGTGATCAAGCCTGTAACTGCCCTCATTAGGGTGAGTCTCCATGCTTGAACCGGCCCGTCATATTTCAAGGTTCCTCCTGTAGCAAACATTTTTTTAAAATTAGGGAGGAGAAATGATGGATTGTCCTCATGTGAGGACCGTGCCGTGATAATCCTCCATTCAATTTAGATAAATGACAGAAAACAACTATTGCAAGCTCCTCAAACAAAGGAATTCCAAAAAGCATCCTAAATTGAGGGAAGAATAATCCAAGATAAGAATGAGGGTCACCCTTATTATTAAGAGGGCTTGCCAAGCCTTCTTGGTAGACCCCTCATCTAAAAAAACGAACCGCTTTTATTAATACAGGTCGGGTGTCTCCAAATTACATGCAAGTCACCCTCACCTTCAAACAAATACGGGTTGGTTCAAGCATGGGGACAGGCTCTTAGATTGTATGGCCTGTAGCTGATTGCAACATTTGTGGTTCCTTCCCCACATCTTTCTGCGATCATGCTACCCTGAGGGAGCTGATTCTGCTTTACTTGCCGGATTCCAATTAAAGCAGAATAGGTAGTCAAATCTAGCTGCACATCGATCGATACTAATGCTCAAAAGCTGGAAGCAAAATGACTAACTTTACGCAGATCAATCCTGGAAAAGAGAAGATCGCTCTTCTTTTGAGTGAGAGCAAGTTCTGTATGGAGCTTCATCCTCTCTGCTCGATCTACAAGCTACTGTATAGAAATGCCAAAGTTTAGAGAATCTCTAAGCAACATCGCAACAAGACGGTCACTGAAATAGATGAATTGGCCTGAACATTCTTAGAAAGAAACATGAGTTGAACCCTGAACTCGCAAAATGCATTACCATAAGTCATCGCACTAAGCGAGATGATGCGCCAAAAATTGAACAATCTGCTCCATGCAAGGAATCTGTTCTCCAGAAAGTACATCATTCAAAGAATATTATTCAAAATGTTCACGCGTCTTTCTAAAAAGTGCAATATGGCGGATGGCATAACCCGAGTTGTAATCTTCTGAAGCTCCGAAGACCAACAATCGGTGCGAAGTGTATGACATTCATGTAGCAATACAATGATGAATATGGTTCGTATAACATAGCCATGAACAGAGGAAAGCAAAGAACTTTCTGCGTGAAGATGACGATGGACAAACCTCGCAGAATTATTAGCACATCGACTCCGTCAGAAATTTGTATGAAGTTCATCAGCAGTTTCGAGAAATTATCATCGATCGAGCAGCCATAGCCACGCCTTGCAGGAAACCAGGCACACTGCCATGTCCGTAATAGCTACTCAGTCTCTCTCCATGTGGTCCCTCTGGTCTACTTCATTGCCATTGTAATGTCCCTGTCGTGCGACTGTGAGAGCAAATTACAGTTTTCTTTCCTTCTACAAGCTCATCATTGATTGGTCCATTCATGATGCCCAAGTTCAAAAAGTGCACTATTCATGATGCCCAAGTCAAAAAGATGTTTGTGATCCAATTCACGGCTGCCCGTTTCAGACCCCATGGGCGTTTAAGGGTTAAGGAGATCCACAAACCACTCGGAGTAACTAATAAAGTTATTGTTGATCGACAAAGTGCAATTACAAAAGAGGAAAAATCGCAACAACCTCAAGTCCATTTCTATAAGTCTGCATAAGCTTGGTTTTGCGATGTGTCGCCCTTTCAACGATAAAAATGAAAAACCCTATCACGACAAAAGCAATTTCTTTAATTGTGAGCTTGAGTAAGAATTGTGAGATGGTAGTTGATTGATTGCTTGCAATGTTAAGGCAACAACCTTTCAGATCACCAATAGTCCATTCTCTCTTTACGTATAACAGTTTCAAGAGAGGAACTTCCTTCAACTATGAGCCTTTGCTATGGACTCAAACTACTGTTGATCGACTAAGAGCAACAATAAGGCACGAAAAGGCGACAACTGCCAAGGCCGTTTCTATGAGATCTAAAAAACATTACATAGTTGATAAACTCGTGCAACTTGAAGCCATTCATACAACCATTATGATCACCAGCAATGCTCCAATTCTATCATTTGCTGGTACATCAAACTTCTAAACTGCATCGTTGGTAGTAAAGTGCGAAGGAGATCAAAAATGTAGCATGTGTGCCACTTACTCGTATTCATCCGTGGCTGCATCGTTATAGACGTGGAAGTCCTCGCTTGGAATTGGCGAGAGAGGGTACTCTTCATGCTCGGGAGAATTGTTGAGATCAATAGGAAGGTGATTCTGCTTTACCGGCCGGATTCCATTATTGAATAGGTAATCACCTCTAGCTACACATCCATCAGTCGTAATGCTCAAAAGTTAGGATCAAAATGACTAACCTTACGCAGCTCAATCTTGGAAAAAAGAAGATCAGTTTTCTTTTGAGTGAGAGCAAGTTTTATATGGAGCTTCATCCTCTCTGCTCGATCGGCAAGCTACCGCGTAGAAATGCCAAAGATTAGAGAATCTCTAAGCAGCATCGCAACAAGGCGGTCACTGAAATAGATGAATGGGTTTGAACATTCTTAGAAAGAAACATGAGTTGAACTTTGAACTTGTAAAATGCAAGACCATAAGTCATCGAACTGAGCAAAATATTGTGGCAAAAATTGAACAATCTGCTCCATGCAAGGAAGCTGTTATCCAGAAACTACATCACTCAAAGAAGATAATTGAAAATTTTCACGCGGCTTTAGGTATTTTTTCCAAAATGTGCAAAGCATGTGGCAGATAGCACCACCTGAGAAAAAAAAAATCTTTCTTACTTACTTATACAGCTTCTCCAAAGCTATGACACTATGAAAAATGAAAAAATTAATGTACTCTATTTATTGTTGATCGACAAAGTGCAATATTGAGACATGAAAAGGCGACAACAGTCACAAGTCCAAGTCCGTGCACGGTATCTCTTACTTGACAGAAGCATAGTTTCAAGAGATGCACACCCTTTGGCAGAACTCCATGTTATGAAAGTATCAACAATAGCAATTTCTTATATTTAGAGCGAGACTAAGAATTCTATAAACATATATAGTTGATAGACCGGTTGTAATGTTGAGTCAGTGATACATACTTCCACGTATTTGTGCATGGGTGCATCGCTAAGAAGAGGAAGTCCTAGTCTCGATTTGGTGAGACAAGGTACCCAACCGACAAGACACATACTCTATTGGCTAAACAAGGTACTCTTCTTGTTGTGCAAGGTTATTGAGATCAATCTCAAGTTGGTGTTTCATGTCTGGCATGCGGCAGTCTTCTCATTTTTCTCCTCATCATTTATGAGATCAACATGACAAGACTCCATGACACCATCCAAAATAGGTTGGGATTGGAGACACTATTGTAAGAGAATGAGTTGTAAGATACTATTGCAAGAGAATGAGTTGGGAATGGAGACACTATTGGAGGAGAATTTCAATTGTACAATCTTGTAATAGATTAGTTTTGAATAACATGAGTTACTTTGATTTCTAAAATCCCAATTTGGAGAAGAACTTAGATGTGTTATGAAATTTGAATCCCGTAAACGTGTTATACAGTTTTGCCCAAAAAACAATAGAAAGACCCCCATACTCGAATTAAATCAATACCATCAAACCCCCTAATTTTTTTAGCTTGTTTTAGCTTGGTGAAGCTCCTCCAAATTCAGAGTCAACCATAAAATGGTTGATTCGACTCTTAGGCTGTGGTGAACCCATAAAGTTGAACTCGACCATAAACAATATACTCTTCTTGCAGAACTGAAACTTCGAATAGGTATATTTCAAGATCCTTACCATAAAGTTTGATAGAAATTGATGGTTAGACTAATCAAACAGCTGTAAACAAGATCCTATGGTCGAAACAAGATCCTATGGTCAAAACAAGATCCTACAGTTGAAATAAGACGAAACAAGATCCTACGGTTGAAATAAGATCCTACGGTTGGAGTTCCATGTTCCTGGGATAAGCCCAAGAACCTTGTTAACCTGGTTGTTCACGACGACCACCATTCACGCTGACGGATTATTATTATTATTACGAAGAATGAGTCGGTGGACCCAGGGCTGAAAGCACAAACAATCAGGAGCACGCACACTGACACACATGCCTACAGTAAAACTCACTGCTGATAATAGACGTCATCAGAATAGCTGACTAGACAGTCAGCCACTACAGGAATGCCATCATACAAGCGGGGGGTTCGGTGTGGATTTCCGACGGAGCTCATGCGGAGCTAGCTTCATGCTTCAGAGTCGCCAGGCTACTACCATGACGTGTCGCATCCTTCCAAGCTCGCCACATGGTTCATGCACAACCACCACCACCAATGGACCCCATGCATCATGCAAGCGTCTTCCCATTCTGGGATTCCTGCTGCCATCACAGGGATTCCTTGGAAGTAAGCACACTGACTCTGTTTTCTGCCTACCCCTCTCAGCAGGAACCCTCTGTCGAACCCTGTCCTCAGCCACAGACCTGTCCGCTTAACCTGGGAACTTCAGAAGAGAATTTTGTAATTCTACCGAACATGTAGATGCTCTGGCTCATGTATGTGTTGCTCGGTTGATTGATTCATGAATTGGTCCAAAATGGGTCAGACACACAAATGAATATATCTGCAATGGGTGTGCTACAAGCGTCACACCAAACCTTGCAATCATATGCGTGTCATTCATGTTTTCTGTAATATAGCTGTTCTTTCTAGAGTTTTACTCTGTATGTGATATCACCAAACATTTCTATGATACTCTCACCAAGTTATGTATCATCTCTTCGTTTTAAGTTTTGGCTCAAATTCATAAATTTTTGCATGTTAGTAATCGTTTAGTTTGGTACCAGCCAGCCACCCTAAACCCGCCATTTTTAAAAAATAATGTCATTTTGAAAGAATAGGGATCACGTCAGATTTCATGTGCTTGATCCGGGAATAGTGGATTCAGTTAAGAGTCACACGTTCTACAGTGGGGATGCTCTATCATCGATCTTCTGTCCCATGAATGCAGTCCTCACCGGTCGAGATCCTCTGCCTGCGTACGTGATCGCCGTTACTTGACAGAGAGTATGAGCCATTGATTGTTTCGGTAAAAGAAAGCGAAAGTTATACTGTACTATTTGCACAGTAAACCATACAGTACATATCAGAAGAATTTTGCAGACAGAAAATTTGTCGTATATGATTCGGTTGAGCACTGCATAATGAGTGTGTTATCATCATCTGGTACTTTCTTGAAAGACTTTAAAAGAACAATAAGCTGTACATAGAGCAAAGACAAAGTTTTGATCGAAAGCAGGAAAAACCCGCGATTTATTGAAACATAAGCAGGAGGTATGGTACAATATACAAGAAGAAAGAGCTGCTCCTCCAAAATGAGGATATAAGAAAGATACAAAGTCTGTACTCAACAATTTTCCGACTGCGGGAAGCCGATAGTTACAACTACTCTAACGAAAAAGAAGTGGACTCATTCCAGTCTCTCTAGAGATCGCTTAGACAGCGGTAGCGGCCGGAGTGCCGTAGTTGGGGTCCTTCACATTCCTGCCGGGTGCGTTCGCGTAACCTTCACGAGTGACGTTTCCAGCGTGCAACGCCAACAAGTACAACAGTTGCAACAACGACAGAATGATCATGAACGCCTCCAAAGTTTTCTGCACAACACACAAAAGCATCGATCAGTCCACCGGATATTCCTTCTAGACCCAAGCTCTGAAAGCAGAACAGTGTAGGCTCAGACAGAGCATCGATCGAATATTCGTTGGAAACAAACGGAAAAATCATCATAAGCTCAGGAGCTACAACATGAGAAAATGTTGTACCAGTCTCTTGTTGCGGCCGTATCGGGTGTGAATCTGCTTGCAGGCAAGACCCATGGCCAACAGGGTAAGCAACCAGGCGATGGCGGCGGCCGCGGCAGCTCCAGCCAAAGACTCCGTTCGCCACACTCGCAGGTGGTGGGCTCCAGCCAAAGTGGACGCTATCCCAACCATGCTAGCGACCAACACGATCAACAGAAAAGTCGGAGTCGCCACGTTCCCTGCAAAACCAAACCTCTCATCATGAGCACCACACCAAAACCACAACAGGCTCATCTAGAGTGACAGAACACAACCATTGGCACATGAAAAACCGCCAGCAATATTTTTAACAAGCAAAGCAGTAGGAGTGCGTTCCCCAAACGGACAAAACTATCATCGAGGGGAGTCCATGATAAGCTTTCTAGTCTAGACATGTAAGACAGTAAACAGTCATTACGTACCGAAGGCGCCGTCATTATCGAAGCTCTTGTTGAGGAGCGAGCCGGCGATGGCAGCGGAGATGAGGTAGAGGCAGAAGTTGAGGGCGGCCAAGGGGGCCACCATGGCCTTGCTGACACCGAACGCCATAGCTAGCGAGCTTGATTAAGCTTGAGGGCCTTGAGCTTGCAGGGGATGCTGAGCCTGGTAGTAATGTAAGCTACTGTGCTGCTGCAATAGACTGAGGAGGGAGGGTGGAGAAGGGCGGTATATCAAGGCGAGGACCGAGCAGGGGTCCCGCTTAGCGCGGGACTGACGTGGCGTCAGCTCAGCTGCTCCGCCAGTTGGCTGCGCACGTGGCGACAAGGAGCGCGGGAGCTCTATTGGCTGGGTCTCCCCCTGCTTTCGTGACTGCTTACCTGGCAATCCCTCGCTATGCGGCGTTTGCCTTTGTGAGGAGTGAACTAGAGCGCCACCTAGGCGGCTTCTTCCTTTTCTTCTTCATTTTCTCTCGAGATGCTTAAGGCACGCCAACTCTTTTTGAATCTTTATAACTTTTTTAAATTTTTTATCCATGTATTACACTTCTTTATCCGTTATTGATGCAAATGCATAGTTTATTTTTAGTATGTAGATATGGATCTATGTGAGAAGTTTCTAAAGTGTATATTTGGAAGAAGTGTCTTAGTCTTTTGTTTTAAAATAAATTCTTCCGTACAACTATGGTAATTCTCAAGGCGTATTTTGAAATTCTCAAGGTAACTTCTTTTTCATTTTCTTTTTTTTTTGGATTGGCTAGTAGATGTGGTATGTAGATGTAATATGACAATAGCATGTACAAAGGTGGGGCATAGATTTGTGAAGATGTAATGGTGGAGTACACCCTTGCATGCGTTGAGGTGTCAAGTGCATAACCACTATATCATATTAAGAAATTGTCACTCTTAGGTCTCAGAAGATAGGAGATAGCCTACACCTTTTTGATGTGTGCTTCTTGATTCTTGTAGTGTGTCATAAAAGATTGCTGAAAACTTTAACCAAAAATAAAATAAAATAATAAAATAAATCTACCACAGTCCCAACACTTATAATTGTGGGTTTGCTACTTCTAATTTTGTGAGCTATTGGTAAATTAAAATAAAGAGATATCCTATCATATATCAACTCCAAAAACATTCGTTTTTGAATAACACAATGTATATACTTGGCCAAAGTCTAATTCCTTCAACGTAATTGATTTTAATTGCTTGCATGTCCTCAAATATTTTTAACAATGTAAATTCCTCCTAATTAACTCCAATAAAAACAAAAAGTTTCAATCCTTCACTAAGAATCAAAACAAGTGAAACACACTCTAAGTTATAACCCAATAACGTATTTGTTGATGTAGAATTACATTCAAAACGAAGCAAGTACGATGAGTATATAAATACGAATACAAAGATGAAGAGGTCGTGAAGCCCTCATGCACAAGTTGACGAACGGTAGACTATGTCTCGACGATAGCAAACAAAGTGCGCACACGTCAAGATCCGTTAACAAGTACATATCAATCAAAAATCAAGACAATATTTCAACACTACGTACAAACTTCGTCATGATTTTACACAATAGATGATCCAAAATAAGCATAAGTCCAGATGTTAGTATGATGATGTACGATTACAAAATTCTATCATTGGAAGGAAGTTAGGTGTTGTGAAGGGGACATTCCCTCTGGCAAAAGCAGCCATAGAAGCACAAGAGAAGGGGCTTTAGAATTTGACTTATTGATTTTTCGCCTTGGGAGTTGGTGGCTCACGAAAGGACAGGTGCATTTGCAGGTGCTGATGTATGTAAGTTACAAGGCTATGCATGCAATATCAGCTATGGCCCCACTAACTTAGACCATACTGTACCCTGAGCTTACAGGAATCTGAGGTTGGTCATGGATGAATGGCATCTCCAGCTATGCAGTCATTTCTTTATCATAAAAGAATAGGTAAATAATTTGGTGTTCTAGATAAAGAAATTGGTGTTTTAGATAAAGAATAGAGAAAGAATTTGATGTTCTAGATGCAGGTACTATGCTTTCGCAACAACCATTTGTCTCACTGACCATATATTGAACCTTTTGAGTACTGAAGAAAGTGAAAGTACTAATTTTAATAACATTTGTTGATCATAAGGTTATTTTTTATTTTATTTTTCAAGAATAATGTGGTGTGTAGTATTGTTGTATACCGAGATTTGTGTGTAGACATTAGGTATAGTTTATTTGGTGGCTTTTTTTTTTTACACGTCAAATAAATACTCTATACACGCCGTTCTCAGTTAGGCTTGGAGTTTTTTTTAAAAAAAATAAATAATAAATAAATAAATAAATAAATAAATAAATAAATAAATAAATTTGTGTAATTAGTATTTGTATCACGTGAATTGATGTATGAAGAAGAACAAGGGAGGTTCAATAATCAAGTCTATTTAGAGCTGGTCAATATTAGAGAATAAAATAAGTTAGAACCTTATAACAAATGCATCGATTCTTCTTGGTAGTGCGATTGGAAGTAATACCAAACATGCTTTTATAAGCTTGGATATTAATAGGTCACTGAACCTTGCTTATGAGATAATGAACGCACTTATTATACATATATCTTGGGTGATAGAGCCAATGAGCTTCATGTTGGTTGTTGAATAGGTTGATCATACACAAGATGGTAATAATTGAGATGAAATCATGCTTTTATACAAAACCATGCTAAACACAAGATCAAGATTCATCCTTTATTAGAAATTTTTGTAATGCGTTTATGCATTCCTGTTAACTTTCTTCGATTTGAAATTTGAGAAGAAATGTAACAAAGTCTTTTATCATGAGAAGGGATCAAATCCACTTTATATAAAAAGTTTGGACCAAGGTGACCTGCAATACTGTCAGAAACTATCATTATAGTATCGATTGACAACTCTTTATCTATAAGCGGGCCGAATGTCAAAAAGTGATATTTTGGATGGAAGGTAGCAACTTTGAAGAGCCATAACTTCTTCATCTGGAGACCACTTTGAATAAAATGACTTGGGTTAGGTTCCAAATCAAGTCTAATTTTTGTAGTAAAAATTGTAGCCCCATACAACACTGATATGCATTTTTGTGAAAGCATCTCTTGTTCTTGGGTTTTCAAGCATGGGGCATGTTTTATCATAGCAAGCCAAATATGTGAAATACACTTTAGTTTTTCATTATTGTTTTTTTTTTTTTTTTTTTTTTTTTTTTTTTTTTTTGCATAAATATGTTTTCAAGATGAAATCCAACAACTTTGTAGTTGGAAGATTTTTTATTTGAATAATTTAGTTACTAGATTTGCAATGATGCTTGTATACAGAATTTTTAAAAACAAACACATGGTTTTTGAGAAGTTCCTCGTTCATCCAATGTCTTCTTTAGGTACAAATGAGTGAAACCATTTAGGGGTTAACTTGTAAATTTTTGTGTTGCAAATCTAACTTATTATAAAAATTGGCTTCTTGTACTCTCAAGCCTTATAAAACTCAACCAGAGCAATATTTTATAGATCCAACCAAAGTATTGAGTATCAAATTTGATTTCCTAGTCATGTTTGTTTTTGCTCAAGACATGAATAGCTTAAAACAACATTCGATGACTGAAACTTTTGAAATTAAATATTAATAAAATTTGCACAAAGATTTTACAAAAATGTACTTGGAGGCTTTCTTGATTTTAAGAGTTGACAATATTGAGAATATTTGTTACTCCCTTTGTTCCATTATAAATATTCAATAGGTTCTCCCAAATCTACCTTGAGAGGTAGATTTAAGAGGACATACTCTACATATATAATGAGATACACGGAGTAATAAATAAACAAATCAATACTAGTCTTATCATAGTAAAGTGGGAATAATGGCACAATTTTTAGTACCGAACTCTACAGAGATGTTACCCATGCAAGAAATATTTGCGCATGAGGAAAATCAGTAAAAACTCAGAGCAAGTGGAATCATAATTTTTGAAGTTTCTAGAGGGAGTTACGAATTTCTGAAGTTGAAAGTAGGTGTAACTACAATGGTGCCCTATGATATTTGCAGTAAGTATATAATAGTATTGTATGGAGGAACTATTATATACATCTAAGTGAAAACTACTATGACTCCAATGTGAGACCCGCTCCATTTTGGACTACTTACTATAGAATGTGCAATTCATTTCTAAAACTTTGATTAGTCCTTTCTATTTAGCTTCTTAAGACCTTTTTGGCCTCATGTTAACCCTTAAACGCCCATGGGGTCTGAAACGGGCAGCCCAAAATTGGATCACAGCATCTTTTGGACTTGGGCATCATAAATAGTGCACTTTTTGAACTTGGGCATCATGAATAGACCAATCAATGATGAGCTTGCAACCTCTTACAAGGTTATGTACAACCCCAACCTACCTACCACAATCCTTTCAAAGCACAAAATCATTCATACAAATTGTGATTTGAATTGTGAAATTTCACTTTTTGAATGCATCAGAAGAAGGTGACCAGTTTGACATCAAAATATAAGTGAAATGTTGAGTACAGTGAGAGCTACAGGGAAGATTCTGTTGGAATCATGCCCCTCGGGCTTGCTTGGGCGTTTAAGGGTTAAACAACAATATGCTCTCCTCTACATGGGAGCTCGCGAAGCGCAAGACCCAACAGAGAGCAGATGTTGCTGAATCACAAGCGCATCGGAACATGGAGTCGATTCCCGGCATGCCATGGCTGAAAAGGATTCCTCGATGGAAGAAACTACCAATGAAACCTCCATACAAAATTTCTGACGGAGGACATGACGTGCGGATAATCCTGCGGAATATGTCCAAGGTCTGTTTCTCGAGGAATTTCTTTGCTTTTCACCACTGTTCATGGCTATGGCTGGCTATGGCCATAGCCAGCTAGCCAGCCAGATCGAGGCTCATGCAAGGTACGTTCATAAACAGCTCGCGGCCGGGAGTACATATACAGGTGAGCTTGCATTTCCTAAGATAGTTTGATTCTTCCCCGTACTGCAATGATTATGTGATTGATGCACGGCACTTACTTGCATTTTCCTATTTTTGACAATTTTAGGTGCCGTAAGTTACGGGACTCCTGTAGCTGTCAAGAATGCGTGTATGTCTCTTCATGACCTGATTGCGATGTATAGCAGATTAGAAACTTTACAACGATAAAAATTCACGTTACTTTTCGTTTTTGCTTGGTGATGAGCTTCTTGAAACAAAAGATTTGCGTGAACTAATCTTTATCTGGTTACTTTGGTTCCTCAGTCTCTGAAACAATTTTGGTTGTTGCGGTTCCACAGTGATAGGGGAATAGCAGATATTAATCGAGATAGCAAGACGAAAAGCTTCAAAATGATAAAAAACTTCACTTATATTTTTGTTGATATTTACTTCATGGATGATAGGTGTAGTAAATTGATGATCGAGCTTCAAGAAAAGATGCGCAGGAGCATATCGTCATCAGGTTGAGCTCTGAAACTGTATTGGATGTTGCGGTTCCATAGTGTACGGGAGTTCTCACGAGCTCCTGTCAGTCACAAGAGGAATGCATTTGTGCAGTGGGAATCATAAATCATGAGGCGGAAGGCGTTTTTCGCAATTCGTGGATTTCTAATTTTACATCTCCTGAACGTTTCACGAGGCGCCAGTCCTGCATGGCCACAGCTGGCTGCAGCGGTAGCCTTGGCTACAGGGTTAGTGATCTGTTCCGCATAAATAGGCAGCAGTCTTCGTGAATCGTAGCAATTTTTGCATCGATTTTTGTAAGCAATCATCGATGGCGTTCGGTATTGGCCGCGCTATGGCTGCACCTCTTGCAGTCATTAACTTCGTTCTGTACTTTATATCCGCTTGTCTTGCCGGCTCTATCTTGAATCATAACCTCGATGGCGACGAAGGTTTCATTGGTGAGTACTGTAATCAATGTACTTACAGATATTGCAACAGAAATCATTGTACATTCTTAACACTTATTTCTGTTTCGTACAGGCAACGGTATCACACCCACATTCGTGTTGCTGGCGTTGATCGCGAGCGTTGTCGGCATTGCATCGACCTTGACTGGTGCTCATCATCTCCGATTGTGGCGCTCAGAGACCCTCGCTGCCGCATCTGCGACTTCCTTGATCGCATGGCTGCTTACGCTGTTGGTCATGGGCGTTGCTTGCAAAGAGATTCACACCGGCGGTGGCAACCGCACCAAGAGGCTGGTATGCAGCAAGCTATCGAATAAGACATTCCTTGTTATTTTCATGAGTAGCAGCTCTACCGTTCGATGCTAATTTGTACAGTATTAATCCTGTCGCTTAACAGCACCAGCTAACTCAAGACCATGACATGGTTCAATGTACAGCGTACACTGAGTTAGCGACAGTGCAGCTTTTGTACTTAATCTGTTGCATTCACCTGATATGTGGAGTCTGGACTTGTGATTGCAGAAAACTCTGGAGGCGTTCATGATCATCTTGGCTTTGTTTGAGCTGCTTTACCTGTTGGCTACACATGCTGGTGCCGTTTACAGCAATCGAGCTGTGAAGAATCCTACTCACGGAACCGCGGCAGCTTCAGCAGTGTAGAATAATAGAATTTCAACTTAGTGGTTTGTTTTGTTACGATTCTTTTTCCACTAATGTAATTTCTCATGATCTGGTGGATCATGCTTTGTTTACCAGCTTGCAAATGTCAACTGATCTATTGATGGGTGGTGTGACTTGTCGTTCTCTTTGATAAAGAAATTACATAGATTGATGTTGATTGCAGTCTTCTTGAAGTACCTGTTGCCTACTCATAATGTAACTGCAAACTGTTTGCTTGTAGAGATGTAAGTTGGTCTGTAGCGCAGGAAGTATTTCAAAAGCTTTCTGTGAGTAAGAGATGAGTTCCCTGGTTGTAATAGGTGCATTCAGAAAGTCTTATGTCTGGAAATATTTCATATTCAACTCAATATGGACTCATTCAAGAAAGTTTTGTGAACTACTTACCACATCTGCTAAAGATCAAAATAGGGGATTCGAGAATTTGAACAATACGGAGTAATCTCCTTATGAATATTTCTATATTTAAATGCATATATTGTGCACAGAGGCACTGGGGAAATCCCTAATGTGTTATAATGTGTTACTTCTAGACAGCTTGAAGTTTGGAAGTACTTACCCTTTAAGTCAACATAAGTCATTTTGTGGTTGCTTTGCCTTCACTCAGGCACTCACTTACTCTATATTTACCATAAGAAACTGATTTTACGCAGATAGAAGAGTTTCCACATGGCTTCCAAACAAGTCCGTTGATGTTTCAAAGACCGTGGATGTTTCAGAGATCCTCATACTTAAGGAGGAATCCACTCTCAAGGACTTAAATTGCAGCAAAGACAAGTTGAAAGTTGCCCTAACTACGGTATATTCAAAGCTTCCTAAAAAAACAATCAAATGTTGAAACTTCAAAAATTCACCAACAATTGTGATTTTTCTCTTACTTAGGTTTTGTTTTTCCTAACTCAATGTGTAAATTTCTAATTCGTTAATTTTTCATTTGGCCTTCGTACTTGGAACTCAAAGATCTCAAATTTCGTCCACACTAATTTCTCATATCCTAAGAAAGTGGATTACTGTATCCCTCGTTGAAAATCTTGAAAATGTCTACTCTCAGATTATTTAGTTTTTATTTGCATACTGATTGTTGTATAAAGCCCATACAGATTATCATTTTCATACAGAAACAAAAAACTCAGTAAGCACATACATCTCCGAGCATAGCCAACACGGGCGTGACGCCCGGGTATACATATCCGTGTAGCCCAGGGTATACATTCCGTGCAATCCCAGGGTATACACATCCGGGTACATACACGGTACATCAATCGGGGGGTTTTAGCCGAAAGAACGAGAGGCTTATCTCGATGTGAAGCTCGTTGGAGCTGCAGCAAGCAAGAGATGGTGGCAGCGATGGCAGCAGCAACAGCGACAGCAATGGCGGGCGCACAATTGCAGCCCGCGTTCCTGCAGCAGCCTCAGAATCGCATTCCCTCACTGCTCTCATCTCGAGTCGCGCTTTCTCCATCGCAGTTGAATCTAGCGAAACAGAGCTGTGAGAGAAATGGTGGAAGCAATGCGAGCAGATCATTATCCATTGTCGCCATGGCTAAAAAAGGCAAGAAAGGCGGGGGCGCGGTGCAGAAGGAGAGACCTTCAAGTGGTGGCGCTTCCGGAGGCGCTAAAGAGTCTGCGTATGCTAATGAGACTAGGAAAATTATTCTCAGCGTTCATAAGCTACAGAAGGTCTGCTCTCAATCCTCTACCGTAGGCCCAGCATACGATGATAATTGCATAATTCACAAGTCTGATCTGAACTCAAAACAATGGAGACTGAGTATTTTCGATTAAATTGGTAGAGGAAATTACGTGAAAGGTATAGGTGTCTGCACTCCGCCGAAAATATTCTCGTTTTCTGGAAATCGTATTCTGAAGGTATCCATTTTCTTGTTGTAATGGCGATCAGTTATCTCGTCTTGAGTATACATTGTCAGTTTGAATCTGATAGAGAGATCGTGACGGTTTGTAGTTTACAATGAGAACGTATTCATTTGGAATTTATTCTGACACTTTATAAGCTCACGAAGGATTGTGCTCTCGAAAGAGAAGTTTGTAAATTAGTGTCTTGTAGAGGATGCGTATCTCTGCGCACAACTTTTGATGAATAAGTCTCACAAGTTGAACATTGTCAATTGTAATTGAAAGATGCAGACAAAAGTTTGCAGGCTGAATGTGATGGAATTTTCATCAAGAAGTTATGTGTGAATTTTTGTACGCTTGCTGGATAGTCTTCGCTCCTTGACTTCACTACGACTAGAACACCAGAAGGATATACTAAATAGGGGTGTTGTGCAACATACTTGATCAGTTGCAAAGGACCGGTAAGATCAGGGGTTCTTATGTAAATGAGTGAAATTGTTTAGGTGACGCCTACGGGGAAGGAGCTTCTGAAGAACATCAGCCTGGGCATGTATTACGGAGCCAAGATTGGCGTCCTCGGACCAAACGGTGCTGGAAAGTCGACGCTGATGAAGATTCTTGCGGGAGTCGATAAGACTTTTGATGGGAACATGTACCTAGAACCCGGGATCAAAGTTGGCTATCTTCCTCAGGTATGAAATCAGAGTTGTGGCCAATTGCATATAAAGATTAAGGTTTACTGTATAAGTGCAATATTTCCAGGTTCGAGATTTGACAAGTGGAAGCATTAGCACTCGGATGAGTCTGAATTGTATGTGTAGTTCTATGTGTAGATCGTATTTGGCTTGTGAGCGTTTACCAGGGGTGTCATTGCTTTAACTCTTTATGGAATAAGGATCCATTAATGGTGTCATGTTTTTAAGGAGGTCAAGGCAGAGTTTATTTGCCCTTGAACAGATGTACTTATCAGCCAACAAATGTAACTTCTTTCGTTCACATATCATAGTGGTACGAAGAATTTTCGACGTGTGACATTATAAATATGAAGTAGTCTTTCAAAATGTTTCATGAATAAAGCTACGAATACATGGTTTTTAAAGGGTTAACCAAGTCCGTTGCTGTGTGGAGAGCGTGTACATAATTGGCTGACCTGTAATTTGGAGTGCAGGAGCCTGAGTTGAACGATGGAGCAACTGTTATGGAAAATATTGAGGTATATTTTTTTAAGAAGTTCCTGTGTTTCAAAACGTGAATTTGAAAACAACGATTTGTACTGTAGTATGCCTTAACTTCAAAGTGACTTATGAGATTTATGAAGGTTGTCGAATTTCACTTCATGGAGTTTCTTTCTCCTTTTCATCCTTATTGTCATCCCGTTCTATTGATCGCCTGATTATGCCTTTGGCTTTTGCTGCAGCCTGCATTAGCTGAGACACGGAAGCTCCTATCAGACTTTGAAAAGGTATGTCTCGGACATCGGACCCTTGTTCCTGGTCTAAGCTTAAGCCTTATACTCTGTGCCCTATGCCCTATGTTTACATTCTGCGATTCTCATTCCACAGGTTAGTGCTGATATGGCAAATCCAGACGCGGATATGGACAAACTCATGGTCAAAATGGAGCAACTTCAGAATGCCCTTGATGCTTCTGATGGCTGGGAGGTCGAGCGACAGCTTGAGGTTCGTAGGCACGGGATTGATGTGCTGAAACTCAAGTTTCGGGTTCACTTACAGAGTCTTCCTTTTTATTTATATGCCGCACCAGAAAATCAGTAATGCGTAAAATTTCATAACTTAAGCGTATAATAGTAAGCACAACTGTTGCTAAGTGTCGATTGCCTGTGTTCTGCTGCAGCGCGCTTTGAATGCTCTGAGATGCCCTCCAGGTGATGCTTTAGTAGCTAATTGTAGTGGCGGTGAGCTTCGACGAGTTGCTCTGTGTCGCCTTTTGCTTCAGGTATGTTGGTGATGCATTGTTTGTGTGACATTCTCGGAGTTGAACTTCATTTATCCATCTTGCTTGTCATTGGAGATCTCCACTCTGGGTTTTTACTTTGGAGGACTGGTAACCAATTAGCTCTTACCAAATGAGACGGCTGTAAGGATAAGGTTAGCCAGTCACTTAGAGACGTTAACCTCAACTCGTTGATGTGGAGAGTAGCGATCTACTGCTCATGTTTTCCAGTACCAGTACTTTTCGCGTCAGATGGGCAAGCATATGAGCAGAGATTGCTTCCTGTAGATTTAATGAATGATATGCTTGTGTTCCTGTAGACCCCAGATATATTATTGCTCGACGAGCCTACAAATCATCTAGATGCGGAGGCTGTTGCTTGGTTGGAACGATACTTGGCTGAGTTCAAAGGGACAGTTGTTGCGATTACTCACGACCGATATTTTCTTGATAACGTAAGCTTGCTTTTTGTAATGTTTTACACATTATGTTGATTAGAGCTCACACTTGTTGCTGGTCATCTTCACGCGTTACATTGAAATCCTTGCTTTCCATCGGGGGCCATCATTGGAAGAAATGCACTTATGGAATGCTGATTTTCGTCATTACGACAAGGCCGATTCCCTTATTGCACGGACACTCATAGGGCAATAGACGCTGTTTTGGATCAAGAATAATTACAGAGTGAATTAATCTGTTCATGGCATTGAAGCAACGTCCAACACAGGTTAACGCTAGATTTACTACTATGCTCACGCGGCTCAAGGCCAGGTCTAACATGTTCCCAATTGGCAGGTGGCTGGTTGGATTCTTGAGCTTGATAGGGGACAGGGAATACCTTTCGAAGGCAATTACTCTTCTTGGCTTGATTCTAAGGTAATCCAGGAGCCTTCATCCTTTCGCGAATCCACATGTTCCTCTATCCACGACAATTTCATTGTGAGGGTTTAGATCGCCCTTAACCTCATGTGTATCCATTTGGTTGGTGGGTGCAGGCGAAGCGCATGGAGTCAGAAACAAAGCAACAATCCGCACTTCAACGAAATATTCAACGAGAGCTGGAATGGATACGTATGAATGCAAAGGGTCAGCAGAAGAAGGGCAAGGTCAGGAGAATATGGGCCTTTGTGCAGGCAGTGATGTTAAATGTCATCTACTTACATTCTAATTGAGGGATAAATTTTATTGTTTGCAGGCAAGAGAACGAGCATACGAAGAACTCTTACAGAAGGCCAGCGATTATCAGAAGGCGGACAAATTGGAATCGATGTTTATGCCTCCAGGACCTCGTCTCGGTAATGTGGTTGTCGAAGCTCAAGCCCTTCAAAAAGGCTTCAACGACCGTCTGCTTATAAACAATCTGTCGTTCAGCCTTCCTCCCGGAGGTATGCAAGCTTTGACGGTTGTATATACGTTGATTTTAGTTCCTTATATATCCGATACTCGTCATTGTTACGTCCCCAACCTAAGATACAACCATTAAGATACGTTATGGAGGAAGTTCTTGTAAAAGTCTAACGGAACATTGGGAATGCAAGTTCATCGATGATGGAGGGCTCTATACTTAGGTCGAACCTTTGACCACCGAGAGTAAGTTCTGTCGTTGGCTTTCGAAATGCAGGTGTAGTTGGCGTGATCGGAGGCAATGGAGCAGGAAAAACAACTCTATTCCGAATGATTTTAGGCCAGGTAATACTGAAGTTACTCGGTAGATTGTGCACCTCTTGAGCCTACTCTGTTTCCTGCAGCGCCAGCATCAGTGCTTTCTTATTCGGATCACTCATCACATTGCATCAATGACCAAGTTTGCTGTTAATATGACAGGATAATCCCGACGGAGGAGAGTTAAGAGTAGGAGAAACGGTTGCTCCTCTCTACGTAGACCAGTCAAGAGAATCACTTGATCCTGAGAAGACTGTCTTTGAAGAAATCACAGGTGGACTGGAGGAGATACAATTAGGTGAGTTCTCTGACCTTCATCATAACATGCATTATCCTGGAGTTGATCTTGTTGGAACCTCTCCTATGGGTAACTTTGTATGCTCGCATCGTTTCTTAAGGGGAGAAGTGTTTGTGTTGCAGGTGAAAGGAGTGTCAATGGACGGGCATACTGCTCGTGGTTCAACTTCAAATCAGGGGATCAGCAAAAGAAGGTCGGCATGCTCTCTGGTGGAGAACGTAACCGGTGAGTCTTTTCGTACAACCCAAAACGTCATGTTACTTTGTATTGATAGAATATAATGAGAAGTTTCTGTCTAAATTTAGCCTGGGTAAGGCTCATAGGCTAGAATTAGGATGACTAATTCGCAAATGTCACAGGTTGCAACTCGCGAAGGTAATGAAGAAGGAGGGCAACCTCTTATTGCTGGATGAACCCACGAATGACTTGGATGTAGATACACTTCGAGCTCTGGAGGATGCCATTCAGGATTTTGCAGGTCTGACTAATGCCAGTTCTCTCTCGAATAAACACGACATAGGCGTAGAAATTGTGACTAAAGCTTTACTTTGCTTACTTTAGTTCGTTGCTTTTATGCGGTTCTTAGTTGGTTCTTTATCCTGCAGGCTGTGCCGTCATCATATCTCACGACCGCTGGTTCTTAGATCGACTGGCAACGCACATCCTCGCTTTTGAAGGAGACTCACAAGTAATTTCCATTCCCTTGCTCCCCGCAATTATATTAGTTACTTATTAGTTGATTCATCATTTCATTTTTCAGTGCGATATTTCGATATCAACTTCCTCTTCTGATTAAGTCACTGACGGAGACATAAATCAGGTATACTATTACGCTGGTTCTTATACTGAGTACGAAGCTGATCGGAAGAAAAGATTAGGGAACAAGGAACCTACAAGGCTCAAATATGCTGCTTTGGCTTGATCTTGCCAATATCGACCTTATGTAAAAGAGCCTAGCAGAGATGGAGCTGCAGTTTGATTGTCTCATATTGAGATGGAGTAGCTCCACCTGCAATAGGTAAGCTGGATTCCAGCTACTAACGATTTGGAATGGAGAGCAAAGAAATCAATTCAGGGAGTGTGTAGAAAGCTGCTTGTATTTAATCATCTATTGCTACTTTCATATTCAGAGGGAAGATGTTGGGTAGCACGGAGTATTCTCCCTCGTCTAAAAACGTTCATTGTTGCAGTAGATTTGTACGTAATGCAACATGTTTTGTACTCCAATGCTCATCGTTTGCATATCCTGCCTTGGATCAAGAAGCATTTGTTTCCGAGGTAATCTTGTTGAAAATTGAAATCAATGCTCTGTGAAGAAAATGCTCAGGAGCCATGTCTCTAGGACCTTCATTTTATTTTATTTTATTTCGAAATTCCCTTCCCAATTAGGTCCAAAATAATGTTAAACTTCTGAAATATGCAAGAAAATCACAGACTTTGGAGAAAAACCATATTTTAAGAAGAAATAGTATGGATTCTTTTCCTTATGCTTGCAACCAAAAGAAAACAGATTAGCGGCAATCCATGCTTAATAATAATATAGGTGTAATATGATGTTTTTGGGTAAGTGCTTTATATCTCTATAGGGCGATGCTTTAAAGAGAGAATTGCAGATGTTGATTGTATATTATGACAAGTGTTTGTAAGTTTGTAGTTGTTGGTTTTGTTGATTGTTGATGACATTTCATTTAGTAGACGTGGCAATGGCAAATGGTGATGTGGAGAACTATAACACACTACATTCTCAACATGACAAAAAATCAAATGATATGAATGGAAGAACCCCCTTTTTTTTTAAATACCACAACAATTTTTGTTATACGAAGTAAAGGCTTAGAAGATGGAGAGTGCCACAGAAGCGAGGAATGACATTAGGGAAGAGCAAATCAGAGACATAGTATTTTAACTCCTTTGTCATCTTAAGAGCAAACTAGAGACATAGTATTTTAACTCCTTTGTCACCTTAAAAACAACCATTCTCAATAATCCTCTATATAGAATAATCGACTAATTATTTGATTCTTTAAGTTTTGGATATGTATAATTTGGTGCTAGGAATTTGTTAAAAAATAAATAGAATAGCATACTTTCTTTCAAACACTATTTTATGTTGCGGACACAAAATTCTCGAAAAAACTCCTTTGATCACTTTGATGTGCAAACCTTAGTTATTGTTTTATCATTATGGTTGCTATTTGCTTCTTAATTAATATGTAAAAGTTCTATAACCAAATTTTCTTGCTTAGACTAGAATTATAAAAGTGGCTAATTCAAATACAACACAAAAAATGCTTACCATCAGCTCCATTGTTGTATGAATCTTATAAAGTGCGCGTTGTTCATTGATTCATTCGTTTCCCAAATAGTATATAAGTTATCTACATCTTAAACTTGAAAAGTCCCTTGGGGATAGTATGTACGCTGTCGTATAATTATGATTTGCTACCAACAAGAAAATCTAAACTGGAATCGTAATAGCTCACTAGTACCGCATTAATTCAAATGTCCACTTCTTCTTTGAACTCAAACCCATTAAAGGTGTGCATTCACTCCAAATACAACCAAAACACACCGTATACTACTGGTCGCCACGGCACGCTCAGACCTTTAGGGGTTAACCCCTAAACTACCATGGTGTTTTGTGAGCTCCATACTCCAAAACTGCAATTTCATACCACCTTGTAAACTTTGGAGTATGAGAATATTTTTTACACTTTTTTGAAACTTTCAATCGTACGATCTTGAAGAGAACTACCATTATTTGTAGTAACTGAAATTTCAACCGTTGGATCTTTACCATCTGTAAGACCATAACATTCGAAGTTGATGCAATCTTTTCTTCAGCTAACATAGTCCTCTTTGTGCAAAGGAAAACGTGATGCTTTATTACCTTGAACATCTAGCTTATATTTTTTTCCATGTATATAACTAAGTTGAGCATGCCCATGCAAAATGAGTGTCTAAAATGGGCATGCCCATGCAAAGATTGCAAAAAAATTAATAATAATAAAAAAGGTAAAAATAAAAAGTTTTTTTTCTGCCCGCCCCAAGACTGAAAACTAAAATTTGCGTTTACAAACTCCAAAGGTGGAGTTTGGCTTTGCAAATTTTCCCACAAACACCTTGTAGTATAGGGAACATTGGATAAAAATCTTAGGCAAATTACTTTTAAAATCTTCATTTAGCCTGCCCCAAATCGCAAATCTCCCAATCGGAGGCCTTGTTAGTTTAGGGGTTAAGAGTCACATAATACAAAATTAAAACCCAAAGTAAAATAAGTAAACAATTGCTTAACACTCATATTGTAGAATAAATAGAAATGTTACAACTAATAACATATAACATATTATAATAATGAAATATAGAGTTTAGCTTATATACCAAGTCTTTTTTTCCATGCGATTTTGAAGTTCCAACCTAAACCTAGTGGTTGATTATGCAATCACTCTTCTTCTGCCATGCAAATTTTTAGATGTTGAATGGCCATTGTTGTTTGAGAAAAAAAGAACAAAATGTAGACAACAAGTAGGAAGTACAAACTCTCTACTTCAACCATTGTTATAAACATAAGACTCATCAATAGATTGAACACTTTATTTTACTAAAATATCAAATTTCAACCGTTAAAATAATTACTTTCTTTTGGCCAAAACATAAAATCAAATTTGAAGTCGTTTATATCAATTGTAGCACATAAACATAATTATAAATTATTTTCATTGTTGTATAATTTTATTCCCAAGTCGTCTCAAATGTATTTATAAGTCATTTGAAGAAGCCTTTTTGATTTGTATGCGTCGGTAAGAAAATAATTTAGAAACATATATATATATATATATATATATATATATATATATATATATATATATATATATATATATATATATATATATATATATATATATATATATATATATATATATATATATATATATATATATATATATATATATATACCTATTAACTTTATTATCAAAATTAAAAATAGAATTAAAAAATAGAATCAAAAAATGAATACATCGTATCACTTTCTCAAATTTTTCAATAATCATCTTAGAATTATGATTTCTAAAAAATAGTAAATAAATATAGTGAGTAGATAATACATAATTTACTCGTCCAAACCTTACCTCAACATAGTTTTGTATGAGTTTAGTTACACACATACAATTACACTTTTGGTACGCTTTTCCCTGTTTCAGTAAGTATACTTTTAAAAAACAACACGAACCAGTTTCAATAAAGAAAAGGTAATTATGATAACAACAAAATTAGTTGCTAAAGCAAATTGAATAATTTTATTCTATTCGTTATCGTTATTAAAAAAATAATTATAAAACATTCGTAGCTGATTCACCTTTCACGTGCATTGGATTGCAACAACTCTATATGATCAAGAATCTCACTTGGCCCAACATCGCACTTACAACAACTTATTCAGTTTTCTTATTAGCAATAAATTTTATCCATTTTTTATTCTACCGCATATCAATAATTTGTCAAAACATCTCAAACTAGTTATTAAATCGGCAAATCAATACATCTTTTCATAAATATTCAAATAGTAGTAGAAGTAATAAATTTCATATTGGCATGGTAGGATCCTACCCCTGCATTTGTATCTTCTTTCACACGAGGACTATTTCTAAAATCTGTAACGAACATCTCTATGTTTCCAACCTTTGGTTTCTTGAAAATATTTCGCACTGTAAAAATTGAAGTTTGAAATAATCAAACATCTCTTTTGCATGCAATACCAAGACCATATTCTTGTTTACACTCGTCTTGAATTAATTGAATCTCACCCCAATGGCTTCTTTACTACTTTTCTTCTAGCAACTTCTGCACTAAACTTATTACGTAACCTTATCAAGCTTTAAAAACTTCAAATAATTATCGTTTGCATTGACATTATGAACAATGATTGCCTTAATCTACTTGTTATAAACTATTGCAATCATGTACAATAACTCGTTCAAAAATTCAAAATTCTAACCATTCATATTTTATGTAAGTCATATTTATACTTTTAATCCTTTTAAAATAGAAAGATTCCAAACTGTAACTGAAATAAACTCTTCACAATCACCAAATTCCTTGACTGTTATAGATTGTCCAGGACGAATAGATAGATACATGAATTTACAATATATAATTCCACATACAAATACAGTGAAATCAAAGTTTTTTTTTTTTTTTTTGTAAAATCAAAAAGCACAATATGCATATGAATTTTTTATCTCTAGAACAATTTTTTAGAATCATTTCAAATGATTCAATGCATATCATTTTTGCTCTTTGAGCTTCACAAACTTTCAATTTTATAAATGACCACTTTAAGATATATCTAACTTCACAGCACTTTAATCATTAATTGATTTTATACATACCCAACATTTTTTTCTGATTTACGATTTCTCTATACCAAAAGAAATTAAAACAATATCACGATGAATTCAATTACATCCTAAAAAATTTATTAAGTGATACAAAATGTACTAATCGTGGTATAAGTTGTACATGCGGATTTCTACATTTTCTTTTATCAGAATAAAAAATTTAAGCTCTAAATAATCCAATAATAAAATAATATCTTATCCTTGTAACGAGTTGTTATTGGTATAAACTTTAAGGTTTATGTAGTTGTTGACTCTTATATATTTTAAATTTTAATTGAAATCACAATGCAATGTCAACAAACTCTTTTAGGGGCTGAGATCCTTTATTATGCATCATAAACATTTTTTCATTGCCCACATGATTGAGAATTTCATTGTGCATGTATTGGTAATTATTTTAGCAAGCAAGATCTAAATGCAACATGTTTTGCGACATTATTATTTCGAATATTATTTCGATTGCAAGTTTGGCACTTTTGTGTCAAATAAATATTTAATTCAACAAACGTATATTCGGCATTATTATTGATAATACGTAAAATCCTGAAAAAACCTTTATAGGATTTTAATCACTAAGTAAACAAGTATGTCGTTACAACAAAATATCTGTTGAACAATTTTCCTCGTAGTATATTATTGTAATAAATATAAGCTTGACAAAATGATACAATATGATAAGGAAAATAATTACAATGTATTTTCAAGATAAATTAAGTTAATCACATTTCATATTTTGATAACGTAAACTCAATAAATTATCCTTTAAATTAGTATTATTGATAAAGTATGGAATTGAACTTTTTTAACATGTCAATAAGTATGATTGTAAATAAGCAACTTAGAATTTTAATACAATCAATTGGTGAATTAATATTAAGATTATAATCCTCCTCACTTCAAAGTAAATTTAGTAATCTTTCTTATTTAATTATATTAAGTACATGCTTGACTGGTTCATCAAATTGCATGGCAACAAAGTAAAAGAAGCGGCTTATCTTAGAACCCAGTCATCAATTGAAGTATGGAGGGTTTGTATTTGCATCTACAAAAAGCCATGTACATCACTTCAAGGTTAAATATTGGGCGGTTGGAATCATTTTGTCGTTAATAATCTTCTCAAGAGGTTAAAATTCCTAGTTTTAACGTTTATCATGTTGAAATTACTTGTTTCAAAGTCTACTTACTTTAAATCAATTTATTTGGAGTCAGTTCAACAAAATTTACATCTTACAATGCAAAAATTCTTAATATTTTAGAATATAAGTTTGTAACAAAGTTTCCTATAGATTATGAAAGTTTTATTTCAAACATTTGGGTAAATTTTATTTTTAATTATGCAATATTACCATTCTTAAAGTATCTCCTCAACTATTGTTCATAGATATATTACATTATATCTCACTTATTTTGTCGATGGTTAGACAAATCCCATCAATAGATAAAATTGATTTTATTTTCAACCTCCTTCTATCCTGGTAATGTCCTCGATTGCCTCTCGTAGTTCAATTATTCAGCACTGTGCGGTTGTATTCTGTCGTAGAAGCAGAATACACTACGTTGACAGGTTGCCGCTTCATGTCAGGCATCTTCAAATCCTATGCTCCGGCGCAGAATTATCTACTTCTGCGAAGTTCAAACAAAAAGCTCAGAACAACACTGGGTGCAAAACACATTCAATCCTGAACCCGATGTTAATATCGCACCCAAATATCTCAGCATTTGCAAACCCTATGCTACGGCGAAGCACTATTTACTTCTGCGAAATTCAAACCCTATGCTGCGTCGCTTTGCCAATAATTTAAGCGGGTTTCTAAACCGTCGCCCCAAATGGCTAAACCCTAAAACCACTTTAACCGCGGAGATAGGATGTCGTTGAGTGTCGGAACTGTCCTCCTAATATTGAGAACAGTTGTATTGGCGAGACGAAAATGGAATTGTCCTGGTGACGAACATACCATTCTATGTACTCAAAACCACATCCAACCTTAGTCATCACTGGAATAAAACAATACGAAGCATCATGCATATCAATTAATAATGTACAAGATTATAAAAAATAAAATGAAAGAGGAAGTTCGTCTATGTGTTTCACTGTACTGAGCAAACTCCGTGTCTTATTTTATTTGTAGCACCTATCTGGTGAGAGTTCAATAACAGATAAAAAAACGAGGGTTTTTCTCATCGAGTCTCTAATGGCATTAACATGCGGCTGTAAATCAATTAAACTTACGATGAACGTAAAGGCGGCCAACGCTTTTGCTAGCTGTCGTTATTTGAAATATAATGCATGGCTCCGTGCATTAATATTAATCACAATGTTAAATTTATTATCACACTTTGCAATTTTATCAAGGCTAAAACTCTCAATGAATGCATATGGGACACGTGCTTTATGAAGAGGATGATAACTATCTAGCAAAAACCGTCCAACCGATGTATGATCCAAAATATTTTTCATTACTACTTTCTTGCTTATGATGTTATGACATTTACTAAGATGTTTTACAATCAGATCATAAACGTTCCTCGCAATCGTATAACGGTTTCGTATGCGGAAGGGTGAAGTCGTAAACTGTTCTTATAAATCAGAAAGCAACTCTTTTCTCTCCCTTCCCCTTAACCTCTGTTTACACTGTTGTATTGCAATTACTTCCGACCTATACACCTTAAGTGTATAGTAAGTTCTATTGTGATGTTAATCAATAAAACAAAACCACTTAGATCGTGATTAGAATCATGGTGTTGAAGGTTTCACACCTTTAATGCTAAACTCTTGGCACATGTATAGCATAAAGGTAGATAGGTTGTTGCTTGACTTTACTGCTTATTTAACATGCTAAGCCGCAGCCGCTTGATAGGCTCAACGAGATTTGAATCCCGCACCGTTGCGACGACAATTGATCATTGATTACAAGCGACCAAGTCCACGGCTTGGCGACAGGAATCCGCAATCAATAATCATTATATCTTTTAGTTTTTGTAATGTGATTCTTATATTCTAATTGGTTTATTAGCAAATTAAGTCGATGAATTTTGATTAAAATGTTAACCCTATGCTTGAGGAAGAAGACCTTAAGCTTAAGAAAGATAGGTTTGGAAGTCAGAGTCAAATGGAAGAGTCAAAATGATTCATGAATGAGAGAGTTTTTGATGGATGATGATCTGTCCAATGAGTAAATGAAGTTTTTTAAGCTGCAAACAACCGTAAAAGATATGTTTTGGGTTTAGTTTTTTAGTTTTTCCTTGTGTGTGTGTAGAAGAAATTCTTTTCTATGTTTTTGTAGCTATGGAAACTGAGATTATGTGATCTACTATGAAGAAAATATGCAAGTAAGACGTGTAGAAGTCTTTTATGCGGGTGTGAGGTGGAATTAGGATGTGATAGCTAAAATTTTGAATAAGAGAGGGAATTGGGATTTAGTAACTCAAATTTTGAATAAGAGGGAGATTTGGGATGTGGTAGCTTCAATTTTGAATAAGGAGGAGAATTCGGATGTGATAGCTCAAACTTTGAATAAGAGGGGGAATTGGGATGCGGTAGCTCAAATTTTGAATAAAACGGGGAATTAGAATGTGATAGCTTAAATTTTGAAGAAAAGGGTGATTTACGATGTGGTAATTCAAATTTTGAATAAAAGCGGGAATTAAGATGTGGACCATGTGGTAGCTCAAATTTTGAATAAGAGAGAGAATTGAGATGTGGTAACCCAAATTTGAAAAAGTGCGGGATTTGGAAGTTGAAAGCGTTCCAAGAGAAAGGGGAGAAGGAAAAAAATTTAAAAAAAAAAAAAAAAAAAAAAAAAAAAAAAAAAAAAAAAAAAACTTGCCCCGCCCGAATGGCACCCGCCTTGCCCTTGGAAATTCGCCCTGTACTATGGCACCCACCCTTACCCTCCCAAGAGCCTTAGCAAGAGGTTTGTCAAAGCTTTCATCATCTCTCCCACCCTTCTTCTTTGAACAAGGCAAGGGTATTTTTAGAGTGAGCAATCCAAACATTCTTCCATGAATTCCGGGATTTTGATGTCCCAAATATCATGGTAGAAAGTTTGGATTTGCACTTGCTAATTCGAGAGCTTTTACTATTTTAATGTAAAATCCAAGTTTTTGAAGAAGAAAAAAGAAGAGAAGGGAGAGATTGTGCATTTGTGCCCTCCTCTCCTCCACTACCTAGTACCTACCCCCAAGACACCTGCCACTTTACACCCGCCCACCGCTTTGATACCCGCCTTGCAAAAATGGAACCACCCTTATATAGATTGGTTCAAAACAAAGAATTTTTTTAAAATAAATAAATAAAATAAAAATAAAATTGGTACCTGCCCCCTGACCCGAGTCACCCGGCCCCCTCACCCACCCTCCTTCCTCCCTCTCTCGCCTCCCCTCCCCCTTCATCTCCTCTACTCCATTTTGCATTCGCCCTACTCATAAGAATACAAAGAAGAAGAAGAAAAAAATTAAAAATTGGTACCCCTTCCGCTCGAGTCACGTGCTCTCCTCCTCTTCCTTACCCACCCTCCCCCGTCACTCATCCCCCTCCCCCATGACCCGCTCCCTCCCCCATGACCCGCTCCCTCCCCCATGACCCGCCCTACCTCATTTTGCACCCGCCCTACTCATAAGAAAGAAAAGGAAAAAATTTAAAAAATTGATACCAGCCCTCCCCCACCCGAGTCACCCGCCCCCCTCCCCCTACTCCATTTTGCACCCACCCTACTCATAAGAAAATGTAGAAAAAAAATAAAAATTATAAGAGAGTCACCTGCCCCCTCTCCCTCACCCGCCCCTTCACCTCCTCACCCGCCCTAGCACAATTTCACCCGCCCTAGCACAAAAATTTACCCGCCCTAGCACGATTTCACCCGTCCTACCCTTTTTTCACCCGCCCTACCTATTTTGCACCCGCCCTACAACATTTTGCATCCGCCCTGACTTGACTTTACTTGCCATATCATCGGTCCCATGTGGCGGCCAAGTGGCTTTGTTTTCACCTAAACCCTTGCTACGGCGTCATTTTATTACCTCAACTAAAAGTCAACAGTCGTTTGACCATATCATGCGAGCGAGAATTCAATTGGGCACTCCAGACAAGGGGGACGGGGGCGTGCGTGCCCGATTTGACAACCTTGATTGCCATGACACTTTCATCAAATGCGCACATGAAATTAGCATCTTTGAAATTTGAAACAATCATAAACGCTGCAATTACATTTACTAAACCATACATTCTATTACGTATAATATATACCTTATTGTCACAAGATAAAATATTTAAATTTCTTTTTGAATGATTTATCTTCAAATTATTATCTTTGTCGTCTATATAACTATAACGATATGTAAGACATTTATTATTCGGGTTTCTAACAACGCATGCAATATAATCTGGTCTATGATCTTCTTGTGTTTGTGAGCATCAATGTTCTTATCATGCTTGTGAATAAATGATGCGGAACATTAATGCAATAAAATAATACATAATTTGGTGAGACACCAACACGGTTTGAAGTTAGACAAAATCCGACTCTAAAGGCAACGTTGCAATGCATGGTCTGCCATACTCTACGTGTTAGCCTTCAGCCATGCAACACTGTAATATTTTATGAGATTTCACCTACAATAGAAAGTCGGGCATGTATCGACTCAAACGAGCACAAGCACTTTGAGGCTACCGGAATTTGTTAAAAGAGATTATATATTTAGTATATAAATGCGACACAAAAAAGGTCTCTAAAATGCCCAATGATACAAACTCTGCCATAATGATTGGTGCTGGTCACGTATTTCTAGTAAATTTTGTATACAAGAACCTCACAAGTGGAGAGAAGTCACTATCTTTAGAAAGTGTTATAAATAAGGATAAACTACTACTCTCTCAAGATTGCAAAAAATCCACTGTAAGTGTAAAACAAATCATTGAAATAATTGTAGACCAATTGATAGCATACAAGGTTATAAATGTGAATACTCTTCCACTGCTTCGCCATCTCCTTTTTCTGCTTGTGCTCCAGCTTCGCTGTGTCTCTGTGGCTGGCTAAGGAATTGCTGCAATTGTGGCTTGTGAGGGCCTGGCTATGGCGATTCCATGGATGCAATTGTTGGCAAAACCGGAATCCGGATTGCGATGGGATAAATTTGAAGGAGGGGGGGGGAATCAGAGAATGAATAGCTGGGCGGAGGAAGATGGTGCCGGGGACTCAGAGTGACAGAGTGAGTGGTTACGAAGTTTGTAACGGACTCACATTCATCCATCCGATCCTCATTCATCCTTCCCTGTTGTTATTAGCCATTTCTCGCATTTTTGTTGATTTCAGAATATTAGCTCTTCTTTAACAAAAACGAATCCTTATTAGAGTACAAGATTACTGTTTGTATAAATAAATAAATAAGAACGCCAAATCCTTGTAGCCCTCGTGTGAATAAAAGGCCCGTTCGACCTACTTACCGTTTGTAATTCAAATTAGTATGTACGCGTGTCCTCCGGACACACACAAAGAAAGGTGATATCAAAATTGAATCAATTTGTAATAACCATAGAACTCCCTATGTAGAGCTCTTTTATTTGGTTTTGAACTTTTCTTTACTTCTCCACTACCCATTAACACAAATCTCTTATTCTCAACTCCCTGCAAATTGCGCGGCCAACTTGCTTATTCTCTCAAACTTGCATAAATTGTTGCATCCTAAAATGCATCACCACGCAAATCAATGTGTATATTGAATGTTGTTTTCTCAATTTCCACTCCTATAACATTGCGATACAGATCCTCTTGTGATGCTCTAATACATGAAGGCACTCTCACCTAAGCCTATATTGCACTTAGTGTCCTGCTCCATGCTTGGCTTCTCTTCAAGGGTACTATCAATACAAATATGTTGTATCAACATAATTACCGTTGGAATAGGAGGTTTCTGAAGTTTAATAAAAAGTTGAACCGGTTGTTTACCATAGCTACTACTTTTGGAAACAAAAACGTAATGACTTCAGAGATTAAATATTGATAAGATGAGCTTGGCAACAACTTGATAGGTTGAACTTACTAGTGCTACGCCAGAAACTGCAACCTCTGGTGTATGCTACGTTTATCATTGATCTCTATATGGTAAAACAATTGGGCACTTCGTTTTAATCAATGGATTCCTACTTGTATTAACAACTTAGGAGGAAATATAATTGGAAGAAGCATTGTAAGAATCTTGTGCTTACACCATAAAATTCAAGTCTTTAGGAATTTTGACTTGTGCGCTTATAATTAAATTTTGTCAAAAAGTTGAATTTTGTTATTATTGAAAAAATTGTGTTTTATGATGACAACTTTTATGATTTGTTTCATAATGACTCAAATTAGTCATAAGTACCATCTATGAATCTTTGAGTTATTGTACATTAGTAATAGAACACAAATTTTCTACTATTGTAGTGGATATGTGGAAAATCTATTTTATGAGTATGAAATATCCTCTTTACTTTGGTAACCTTCATTCTTCAGAGAATTGCCAAAATCAAAAAATTTGTAAGGAGATAAAACCATATCAAAAGGCCTATCATCAAGTTTAACCCATCATGTTATAAACATTCATTTGCACAACAATTTTACAACAAATTCACAACAATAAGAAGAAACTATTTGGTGTGTGTTTGGGAGCTTGAAAGTCTAAAACAACGATTCTCTACCACTATGCACCCCCGGCGTATAGATTCCCAATCGTATGATCTTGTTGCTAACTCTATTTAGAAGTATTGATCCAAATTTCAACCGTTGAATATTTTTCATTTGTGAGATTGTAGCGTACAAAGTTGAATCTTGTGCTCTCCAATTTCTAGCTCTCCACTCCCGTGCTAACTTTCCTCACACTCTTGTTGGTATAGAGAACAGTCCCCCAATGCCCTTCCAGGAGACAAAATCCAAAATGGCCCTAAAAGTTGCAAAAATAATAAAATTTTACCTTGAGATTTTTACCACATGTAGATAAAAGTAATTTCCCTGCACTATAAATATTGAGCGAAAACATTACTTTCTACCCCTACTAGCTTGACCAAAACCTCTAATTCTTGTTTTGAATACATGAAAGGTTAAGGGTTTAACAACATAAAATTGCATTGTTTGGATTTATCACTCTAAGAACACGGACAAACCAAACCCTACCTAAAACTTTGTCACTAGTTTATTTTCTTTTTCTGGATCCTTGAAGCAGTTGAGAAATAAAATTATGCAAGTGTGAATAGAGAGACAAGTCACTAAATCTTATGTATGGGAATATAGGGGCAATCATTACAAAGGCTTATGTTGAATAACAATATCAATAAAACAAAGGATACGCACTTGCAATAACATTAGAGCACATTCATCCATGAAATCCATCTTGCTAGAATTTATATCAAGAAAAGTGATCATAACACATCCCAAAATAACACTTTGACTCCAAATTAATATTTTTTCACCATGTATTTTCAACACCATGCTCTTTTCTTCTCTTTGGACAATAAGAAACTCATGCTCTTCTCAAGCCCCTTCAAAAGTCCTACAGTTTCTGCTTTCAAGCTTTCACGTGAAGCAAGCGGTGCATCAACCATAGGGTGTGTTTCAATCCAAAAATTATTCCTTTCACTTGTTTTTTGAGGCCTATCCTCTTGAATATCAGCACTGTGTTCAAATCACCTCACTTAAGATGTTAGGAATCATGATTGAGGTTGATGCTTAGGCATATGATTGTAATGGGATAGTTAAAAGGTAGTAAAAATCATCTACTATATATGACTTATATATTGAAGTGAAGTTACTAAAACAACTTTGTTGATGCTATGAAAATACTTTGAATTTCAAGAGCAAATATTTATCGAATTATATAAGGCGTGATGTCTTTGGTATAAAATAGACCATCACTTAAACACATAATATGCTAAGCTTCCAAGGTTGTCTACATAGTTGGTGGTGTGTGATTGCAAATTGCAATGAGTACGATAAGATTGAGTTGGATGCTCACAATATTGAAGGAGACGTGGTTGGTCTTCTAAACTCATTTGCCTTTGTAACATGTGGATTTAAAGCATTGTACTTCTGCCATTGCTTGCGCCTCCGCCTTGGAGATTCATCTCTATCATCCCCACTGGTATTACATGGTCTTACTCCACCTCTAGATATATTTTCTTTCATTGTTGTTGTACAAGGCTCAGCAACATTTCGCAATTCTGAAGTATGTGAGCTTCCAATAATCCTATGAACTTCTCCTTGTAAGATTTCATGTTGTAGGCCTCCTTCATTGAAGCTACTACTTCCACATTCTAGCTCTCGTTGCACTTTCCTCACCAACTTCATGATCCCAGCTCCACCAACTTTTGGATCAATTCGCAAGTATAACTCTACAATGACAATGTCCCATTATTTTCAAATATAGTTATTACCTCTAAAGTCATGCAAAAGAATATTCACGCCCTTGAATTACCGGATAAGCAGCCTAACATCCAACCAAGAGCGGCTTTTCTGCGAAGCTCTTGATTTTCGAGTTCCATTCGTTGTTTAGATTGTTCCATTCGTTTTTTCCTTTGTAGCGCAACCTCTTCGGCTCTTTGAAGCTCCAACTGCAATTCGTCTACAAATGCTTTCAATTCCTAAGCAGATATGAATCAATTTAGTAAAGTTGTTATTTTTATAAAAGATAAGTGTTTAGCAGATGGTATTTTGACAAACTCAAGGTATTCATTCTTGAAAAACTCACCTCTCATACTACACTATGTTTCTATCAATCGCTAAAACCTATCCTAAATCATCAATATAAATCTTACAAAAAAAATACAAATAATAACTTAGACGTGCATGATGAATGTAGAAATGGGTTAACCTCAGCCCTTTTGTGCTCCAATTGATAATTCCACTCATGTTCACTAGTCTCATCCTTCAAAATGCGAGATGTACTTTCAACATCTTGACAACCAAGTTGATGATACTTTTGCCTCTTTGTAAACAATGTTCGTTTTGCAATCTTGGATCCACGATGTAGCTCATCCTTAAGAACCTTATTTTCGTGTCGTAAGATGGCTTCTCGCTCTTCAAATTCTCTTTGTTGAATTTTAAACTCCGTTTCCAATTTAAAGAGATAGTCTAGAAGCTCTCTACTTTTTTGTTCGTACTCATCAATGATATCTTGACGTAAGCATGCTACTTCATACCTTTCTCTATCAAGAGCAGCTGTCTTACTGCTAACATCTTTCTGCATATGTAAACTTATATAAGCATCAAACTAAAAGTCTCATAGAAATATAAAGTTTCAACTGTTGTGTTGTATGTGAACATACCAAAGTGCATGAGGTTGCGACCGAATTAGTGAGTAACTCTTTTGTAACATCCATACTAGGCATTGTTCACGTGATATTCATTGGTTACAATCTACATCATTCACATTAAATCATAGGTAAGATCGAAACTCATCGAAGCAATGATCACATTTTATATCTCTAGACACAATAACAAGATCGCAAAACCCTTATCAATATAGTAAAGACATTGCACTCTTATCAAGAAACTAAAGGTATTTTTAAATTCAAGGCATGCTAGAATTAGGGTTTATAGTACCTTCTCACCAACACCAAGAGTTTGTAAAACACTTCAATTATATCATGTTTTCTAGCTAGTTGCTCATTGTTGATGTCTACAAAGTCCTATAGTATTCTTTCAATCCTGGAATGAAACATCAACTTGTACAATTAGCTTGGTGCATGCAAATTACTAGCCAAAGTAGCTAAAATAACTCCCATATATCGAATACCAAGAACACTTTCTTCAATACTCAAGCATATTACATTAGCCACTTTGTAAGAATGAGCGATAATACAAATATTTATGGGTAATTCTGCACAATACGGAAGCATTTAGAGCTATGCGCAGTAACATCTTAAAATTTAAAAGTCTCATACAAAACTAGCTATAAGTCTATACAATAAAAAATCAAATAAGCTAAAAGTAACTTTCTATTCTTAATATGTTATGTTTTGAAACATTGGATCGAGTAGCTAAATTGACATGCCAATACAAAAACAAAAATCCATTCTCCAAACAATTGAAATTGGACAAAAATTCAAGAATGTAGTTGAAACAACGATCTTCCACACCAATAAGAATATCACAAACCAAGTAATTACACTACAAAACAACATTCTTTCAACAATAAATGCAATATAGTACACATCCTTAGCACTCAACCACTAGAATTGTAGGTAATCCTCTCACAACTTTAAACAAAACACCAAAGCTAAAATTATGAGATATTGAAATAGCATGAGATCTACTTTCAGTACCTCCTAATGCGCCTTGCACTATTAAGTTGCATCGGAGCTTCTTGACCCCTTAAATTGAACAAGCAACAAAATCTGAAGCATTGTTTGTGAAATTCCATCAATTCCACAAGTACAAAAGTTTCCAATTGGATACAGTACATATTGAATTCCACCCAAGATGCAAACTAACTTCTCCCTGCTCATAGTCATCATTGATCACCTCAAATCGAATATCAAAATGCACACTCTGAGAGATATGGATCTTTAACTCATGAATAAACACTTGTTGAGTTGATATGTGATGCACTATGTCACCTCCCAAATGAGAAATAAATTGCATGATGTGAATAGAATAAGACCTAAAAGATTAAAGAAATGCCCTTTTCCTCCTAATCAGGTCTTTTGGATCACAACAGGCCATTGGATCACACATGCTTCATGAGAATGTGAAGTGTTGAGCTCCTCCAAATCTAGAGTGAAATATGTACACTTGAGGTCAAGATCACCAACCATTCTGATCACACATGCCCCATGAGAATATGAACCGTTGAGCTCCTCCAAATCTTGAATAGCACAATTCTTTCTAAACACCTATACACTTTTAAGGTCAAGATCGCCAACCACCACTGGAGACTTCCACCGACAATTCTTCAGGGTCATCACCACAAACGAGGAGAAACAGAAGTATGTGCTAATCTGCGAGTGCTGAAGAACAGACGAGGTACACATAATCTTGTGCTTTAATCAATCGAAAGTTTGACCTAGTCCTCACAGAATCTATTAGAATGAAAGAAGTGAATGTGAAAGACAGCAATTCGGATCCAAAGTCAAATGAAAGAAAAACGACAGAGTCCATTGAGTAAGAATTTCCATAAACTTAGACTCTATACACATGATACTGCCAAAAATTCTTGCCTACATACGCTCCTGAGTAGCGTAGATAGGCACCGCCCTCTTCTGCTCCTCTTTGCCCTGGAAAGGGCCCTTCCGAACAAACTCTTCCAATCTGCTCAAAGTGTCTGTCGCGGGGATTTGTCCACGCTCAATGGCACCCGACAGAGCGGTGGTCATGGCCACACAGCACACATGGCGCCATTCCAGAGCATCTTTGCTGGTTTCCAAGCGAGGGTCTAGAAGATAATCAATCACTTCTCGAGAAGCAACAAGCTCCCGAACAAACCACAGTCGAGCCAGCAGTGGCGATGTAAACCGATACATTGCAAGTCTTACCTCGGGAGACTGTTGGAAGAAAACCAGAAACATTCCAGCAAGAGTACGATTGGATGATCTCTCTCCAGCAGCAGTGTATATCATCTCCTTCAGGTGCGCTTCAGCGTTCTCACTTAACAGCACACGAGTAGGATCACGCTCTGATCCAGCAATGCTAGCTAACGCGTGAATGCCGGCCAATTTTATCCCCGTAGCACGATGCACAAATGCAGCATTCATCACGTATCGTGCAACTAATGTTTGAGGATCAAAGAAAAGCTCGCCACCTTTCGAAGTCTTGCCAATGTACGAAAGCGCATCGAGTGCGTTCTCGTACTCAGTCGCATCCACTGTCTCCTCAGTCTCCTCCAAATGATTCAGAAGCACACCAAAGGCATTGACAATACTCGCTGCTTCGCTTTCCGACATGAGAGCTCCATCGTATAAAGCAGTAAGTCGAGCAGCTACAGTCATAGCCCGAGACCGCACCAATGAATCCAGCCTGGTATTAGAGATCGTCGACGTCAATCTGCCAATTAAGTTACCTGCTACTAAAAACCTCGCTCCATGAGGAGTCACAGCGAGTTCACAAAGAAGCTCCAACGCATTCAAATGCGCAAGCATGTCTTCGCTATTATCAAGCTCCGCTGCCAAAACATTAAAGATTCCGGAGCCTTGAACGGCAGCAGCTGCCTGTTCCGAAATGCCGAAAATCGACGCCGCCATGGAAAGAGCGCGAATTCGGACAACAGCAGACGAGTTTGAAGCGAGGTCGTTGATTTTTCCAGACTTGAAAACAAGCTCGAGGCCCTTAGGGTTTCGCGCCAATTTCCCAAGAGCTTCCACGGCGGCTTTCGCCACACCGGCATCGCCATCGCCGACAGCGAGGATTAACGCGGAGGCTAAGTCAGGATCGGAGACAGGGCCGCCAGCGTCCAAGAAGTCTCCGATCGCGACGCAAGTGAGCTTGCGAACCAGAGGGGAGTCTGCCTGCAATCCGGCGCTCGCGTACTGGACCGTCTGCGGCAGCAATTGGCGTCCGGATGGCGTTCGGAAGATGCGCTCCAGCGATGAGACTACGGCCGATTCGAGCCCCGGAACCTCCCGCCCTGTTTGCAGCGCGTGTAGGAGCAATGGGAGTGGGAATTTGGACAGGAAGCTCTCCGCCGCGGCATCCGATGTCTCGCCGGGATAGTTGGCGAATTCCGATGCCGCAGCGGCTAGCAGCGGCAAGTCTGGTTGATCGTCGATCTCCATATCCGCCATTCTTGAAGCAATCTTGTGTCGATGAAACTCCAAAAAATGATCAGTGGGATGCTTGCCATTGAGTGCCCCCCTTGCTCTGCCCTAAGGAGAGAGACGATTGATCTACGTGGATTTCTTGCCGACAGGGATTCCACGTGTCCTCAGCTTCTACACCTGCACACTTGTATGAAATGGCCACCCCTAATGCCCCGTTTCCACCTGTATGTTTCAAACTAAAAGCTAAAATCCCTACAGTACCTACATGAGAGGCTCATGAAAATACCTTGTTTGCTTATAAACAAGTTGGACGCGATCAATAAAGTTGAACACGATTAACAAAGTTAATCGCATGTCCTGTCTTCTATGTTTATACTATTGAAATAAGATGTGGGTTAATTCATAGCTAGACAAGTGAAATATATATTGTTACTATTGTGAATATTGTTCATTGAGGTGAATATCTTTCATCACTTTTTTGGAATGGACCCACCAAGTCTGCCCCAAAGAAAATATAACATTAGAATTAAAAATGCACGCCAAATTTCATATGTTTTGCTCCTGAAATTTCTTAACTTGGTTTTCTATACAGAAAAATTCATACTTTATTTCAATTTAGAAATTTTTTTACTTCATTTTCACAAGTTTAATTTTGTAGATTTGATATGTACATTTGAGTTCTAATTTAAAAGGTGGCGACTAACACCTCTCAAATTGAAATTACTACCACTCATTCTAATGCCATTGTTCACAAAAGGATGACCGTGAGTTTTAAGGTTTAGATTATACCAACATCTACTATGTTTCAAAAATAAAATTTAAGTGTATCAAATGTGAGTCCGCAATGATGGCCAACAGTGAGGCGCACGGAATGACCATACTAGGTGACAAAAAGTAAATGGTAACGTTTACTTCTAATTTCCGAAAGTGTCACGGGTAGACTAAGTGTTTGCAATAGTCTTTTGGTGCAAGCCTAATAGACTAGAGGCTTGTTTAATTTGCACATGGCAAATAGTTTTTCATATAAAAGAACCGCCTACATGTAGAAGGTTACAAACTAGTCATATTAGAAATATAGTTGCTTTCATCTAAGGTGTTTGTATAATCATGTTGTGAGTCGTGGAGTAAGTTCTTATCACTAGTAAGTAAGCAATGAATGAAGTTAAGAGTCAATTAACTCCTTGTTTTTTCAAGGCCACATTAATAGGCTCCAAAGTTGTTGACTTGACGAAGGTAGAGAATAATATAAGGTGTAGGATAGATTGACAAAATTGTGCAATTATATACCCTTGAAAGTCAAAATTATGTGAAGTAGTTGCATTTCCTTCGCGACGATCATGCAAACATCAATCCTAAGTAGCAAGATACGTAGTCACATCTCATTTGCATCATCATCCAAGTAGTTTTATCTAACATGCAAGTCGAAACACCCACAATTGTACCACCGTTCAAACCGACGCGGACAATAGCCTTTTGTGTGCAAGGGGAAACAAGGTCTACCAAAGTTTACAATAAGGTGTTATAGTATTCAAATTTGAATTATGTTTCACCATAACTCCTAAAAAACCAAGTGTTTCTCAGAAATTTTGGGATTTGGTGTTTTATAAGGCAGTAGCCCTTATATTGTTTTTCATTCAATGATACATCAACTCATTTTGTGTTCAAATTTACAGAATAAATATATTCATTTATTCATATGCAAAAAAGTATATTTTGCAAGTATATATAAAGTATTTCAAAAGATTGATGGCCAAGTAAATCAAACCTCTACTAAGTATGATGTTGAACATTGTGTCAAATGTTCAACTAAGGTAGCAGAATGTGAGCACTCGGGCAGGGCATCTTTCATTCTTTCCCTCATAGCCTGGGCACACCGAGGGTCACCAGCCCAGCCAGTCCAGCCAGCATTGCTGGTGGGCTGGCACCCCTGCTGGGCCGGTGTGACCCTGCTGGAAGCAGGTCGGTCCAGCAGGGTGAGGGGATAAAAGGGGGCAGCCGGCCCCCTTTAAAAAATTTATATATTTTTATTTTTTTTTTTTCAAAAAATACCTCATGGCGAATAAAAAAAAAAATTAAAAAAAAAAAAAAAAAAACCAGTGCCCCCACTGTCGGCGGAGGCTCCAGCCGGGCAGGGAGGCCCCCTGCTGGAGGTAAGGCCCCCCCTTGCCTCCAGCACCTCCAGCAGTCCCAGCAGGGGATCTGGAGGCCCCTACCCCCGCGCTCCAAAAGCAGGGCTGGGGTTTTGGGGCTGCTGGGGCTGCTGGACCCTTGGTGTGCCCAGGCTATCACCAAGTGTGCTTGCAACGTCATGTTCCGACCACGAATGTCCCAGTGCCTTCCATTGTGAACGCAGCCAACACCGACCACGTCAAGTTTCAAGCAACCCCAGCTCCTCAACTTCGAAGCCCCCATTGCACTCAGAACTAGCTTGCGATTACGGGAATCTTGTTGGTATCAGCAGCTTCGCACCTGCTGCACTGCATTCAAATGAGCTACATCAATACCTTGTTTCAACTGGATCCTGAGCCAAAATCTCAGTCCATGGACTGCGTCGCTGCACTGACTTATCGCCCGGGGATCCCCGACGTCCTCTACGGCGCATTTGAGAATCAGGGTTCGGGAGATAATTTCATCCATTTCAGCGAACATCCTCCTCCAGTTCCCAGCCTGAAACTGTTAAGGCGAGTTCCTTGTTTTACACTGAGACTAGTAAATTTAATCGGTTTTAAGTCGGTGGTTTCAGGAATCAACCGGCTAATGGGCTGTCTCCATCGGCTGACAATGTACCAGTCGGTTGATTGAGAATCAGGTCTGGCAAGGAAGTGTGGAGATGCCTCACTGCGGGGAATGAGGACGAACAGGAATAGAATGTCAGGACGAATGACGTGGGTTTCTTTTTATAGCGTACTCCCTTGTTCTAGACGAAGCTAATACTCTAGAGCCTAAAAATAGTATTTCTGTAGACCAGCGAGGGCCTGCAATTGGCAGAAACCAAATTCAAATTTGTGGCCCACAACAAGTAGAGAGAATGTAGGCACGCACACGATGAATGGCAAATACATATACATGTTCCATAGCAGAGCCTCTGTTTGGAGAATCAACTGCAGTAACTAAAGGAGAGTGCTTCAAAATGGCTCAAATTTCAGATTCTATAACTTCTGTAACTAAGATAATAATGGAAGTAAATTTCATGCATGTGGACAGTAAGTGGAATGACAGTCATAGTAGATTCATGAATTTTGGACTCTTCTACAATTTGCTAGGAATTTTTGAAGGCGTCTCATAGGTTTTTCAAAAATGGTGCCCTAATTTTGCACCCTACAATGATTGCTGTGAGTAAATGCTACTGTTGAGGAAAAAAGCTACTATGTACCACTAGGTGAAGAAGCCTAGTGCTCCATTATTGGGACCGCTCCACTTTTTAGCACTCTCCCTTACAAGCGCCACTCAAGAGCAAGACCCATTTTACTAGTAAAACCAAGTCTCACAATTTGACTGCACTTGGGTCATGATGTTCTTCACCGTTTGCTCAATAATGGCTCAAATTTTTACATGGAAAATGAACTTTAACAATATATTAAGTAATTTTAGAGTGGAATGATAGTTCAAGTACAATCATCAATTTTAGACCCTTCTACAATCTCTTCTAAAATCTGAAACTAGACTTGAAGGTGTTTCTCAACGAGCACTTTCTAATGTTTGTTATGAACACATGAAGAATCAGATCGGGAAGCTACTTTATGTACCTCAAGGTAATAAGGCCTATGAGCTTTCATTATTACTTTGATACCGCTCCATCCATTTTTCAGTTGGAAGTTTGACATCTTAAATTTTCTTAAACTTATGTTCCACCTTGGTAACTGAGAGTTATGATTTTTTCACAAAAATAACATTGAGAACATTCTCTGAACCGATGATCATTGAAGTTTTGATGAAGTAAGTTACAAAGGCAAGTTGTGAAGAAGGCAGAAAAAAGTTGTGCAATGAGCCAACAGGGCCAAGAGGCAGACTAAAATGCATGGCTAGGGCAGATAAGCCAAGTCCGCCATAAATTCAAGTCCCATCTGCATGGGCCACTGTACCCACTCCAGATTCCTGCCGGGAGGGGAGCTGCCGTAGAACCCGAGCTCTCCTCGCTGACTCACCCCGGGCCCCACCCGCAGTCCTCGTCAACACCGGATAAGCACCACGTGACCATCCCCCTGCCCACGGCCATAGGCCCCTCTTCCCCTCCCTATATCACCCTCCCCGCCCCTCCATTCCAGAACACTTGCACACGCACTCCCCTCCCTCACACTTTCCTCCTCTCCACCTCCCGATCGGCTTTCATCAGAGTCTCTGTACAAAAAATCCTAGCAATTTGCGACCATTTGCGACCAATTTGAGCCATTTCCGGGCGTTTGTGGAGTTTGCGAGGAGTTCGAGCAGAATGTGGACTTTGGTGCATCCGCTGGTGTCGCAGTGCTACCAGGCAAGGATCAGGCTGTTCGGCACGGGAGCAGCGCTCACGGCGTCGCATTGCGTGCTGCGAGCGGTCGTGGCCATCCCGCTCGTGTACATGCCTCTCAAGGATTACGAGGTTGTTGCGTTGCAACAACTGTCGTCGTGAGAAGCTGTGTGTTGTAAAATAGTACATAAAATTCTTTTTGGGCGGAGCGGTCGGATAGTGCGGAAGATTCCAGTAGCGCGCCACTTGTACAGATTTTCTTAACGCAGCCACTGTATATCAAGATGTGCGCCAGTCCATGCCGATGATGAGGTGAAGCAGAGTTAGAATGATCGAGATGTGCGTAGTCCATGCCGAGGAGGTGATGCGGAGCTCTAATGATCAAGATGTGCGCATGATTGAGGCGATGCAAGAGTTCTAAGGCCCGAGGTAGAGTACTTTAGAGAAATGAGTAGTCTGACCTCGGAGCTTGTCGCTGTGAATTCTTTTGCATCTCTGATGCTGTCACATCAAATGAATAGCCATTCTCGTGCTACATTTTCGTCATTGACTTGCAAGAAAAGTGCGTTGGAGTGATCTGTGTATGTGATTGAGTTCTTTCTTGCTTTCAGATCTCGTATTCTGAGCTTGGGAACCTCCAATTGGTACACGAATATCGCTGTTTCGTTGCAGAGTTTATCGAAGGTTCGCAGATCTCGAGGTTTCAAAACCTCTTTGATCGGGCAATCGGTCCATAGCTGCAACTTTTTGACGTGAAGATGCTCTTTTAATTAGTTTAAAATGCAAGGCCACGAGAAAGCTTTGTCTTTCTTGCTTTCACTTTCGTTCTCGTCCGCATACGTCACTTTCAAGACTACCTTTCAATGTTGGGACAGCCGTCACGTTTCTAAATTGTACAAAGGTGTGGTATTCTTGGGTTTCTCTTTTCAAAATTGTACAATTACTGTACACCTGAGGGTTATAGAACTTTGAAACTCTTTCTTGAGTCAAATAGAAACCGAGATGGTCTAACTCATACTCCCAGTATCGTCATCGGTTTAATCCCTAAGCCTCAGAATAGCCAGAAAGTCTCAAAACTTGTGAAAACTACCCTCCTTTGATGCAAGGTGAAAGTGTTCAAATTATGACGTATGTTTAGGTATGTAACCGTACAAGTGAGTACTTAACTCGTATGTGTGAATATATCAAATCTCGTATTCAAATTCCTTACCAATTGTGAGATCATAATGTTCGAAGTTGGGGAAAGAGTATTTCCCCTTGTTAAAGAAAGGGTAACTAGTTTATTGAGGACCAAAAATACCATATATGATATAATTTTTGATATGAGGCTCTTCACATTCTTGTTCCTCCATGAACATGTCAATGCAATATTTACCCTCATACGACTTATGAACTGTTTGATTACTGCTCAAACATTGATTTGGTTACGAATATATTTCTATGAAAAAAAAATCAACAAAAGTCTAAATTTAAAGTGCTCTTTTTGGACTTGAAACCCAAAATTTCTAGATGAAGGTACTAAAATTGAAATTTGGCCTTGCGAATTTTACCACATACACTGAGCACCCTGTAAAATTCTTAAGCAAAAATATTACTTTTAACCCCTTCATCTAAGCTGTCCGAAACCGCCAAAAACCATTTTGGCTTTTGGAACTTTAGGGATCAACATGTATAAACTTTAATTTTAAAGAGGGGATTATCATTTCATTAACAGTTAACACATTCAACCATTTTTAGTGTGCAATGTGCAGGGAGTAAAAGAAAGTGAACATTTAGGGAGGGTTAATTACAGTAAAGGGTGGATTATATTAGGAACGTGCATATTCCACTTTTACAAGAATATTGGTACTCCATCAATCAAAAAGGTTATATTTTCATATGATGATATTATTCAAATTTGCCAATCTCCTTACCTTCTCATCATTACCTTGTAATAAGTAGAATAGTTACCTTAGGGGCATAACATGTCGATTTTATGTAAGACAATGGCGGCTAGGTAGAAATTAGCATATCATTTACCTTAAGAGGAGTTAGTAATCCCATCTTTAATGTCATGACCTATAACCATTCGTACAAAATGAGATTGTTTAGATCATGCAACAAAGTAAGTAGGTTTGGAGCTCTTCTTCTCTTCTTCTACATGTTATATATTCAACAAATAGAAACTCCGGTCCCTTTTTAAGGAGATGGCGTGAATGAAGTGTCTGTTCGTAATGCTAAATTGGTATATATCCAACATATACATATCATTCTTATGTCGGTTCCGGGTTCAATTATAGAGGTTAGGATTCAGGCTTATCCAACATATACATATCATTCTTATGTCGGTTCCGGGTTCAATTATAGAGGTTAGGATTCAGGCTTAATCAGTTGTGGGTGGAAGTAAGGTAGGAGTCGTGAAAACCGTCCAGCCCCCGGGTTCAATTATAGAGGTTAGGATTCAGACATAATCAGTTGTGGGTGGAAGTAAGGTAGGAGTCGTGAAAACCGTCCAGCCCAAAAACACAGTAGGTTTATGGGTAGGGTCTGTAAAACCGTCCGTTCATGGTAAACTGACAGGTTTTGGGAACCATCCACTGTTTTTAGCTCCCACCATGCATGCTGAACGGTTTTAGACAACTCCTATGCCAGTTCCTGAACCTATTTTAATTCATTTTGGGACATTCAATCCACAATTTTCGGAATACAACCTTGCAAAAAAGCCAGCACTCTATGTTCGGGTAGTGGGACTCCTAAGAATCGAGATTCAAAAATTCATAGGAAATTATAGGATTACTCAAAAAATGTTTTTTTTTTTGGGATGGATTTGCACTAGCTTTGCAGACCATGGAAAAATAATTAAAATTTTACACCACTATTCCAAGTATGCAAAGCTGAAATTCAGACGGTTTTCACCACTCCTACCTTATCTCAAAAGTGAAATATCATTCTCTCATGTACTCTAGATGGAGTGGTTGAAGTTGCCATGTGCCATTTTCAGTTGGGATTGCACTTCCTCAAGGCAGCATTTGTTTCTCAGACAGTAAAATCATTGAACTGTACAGCTCAACCATTTTGGCATGTGGCCATTAGAATGCAAAAGGTAACTCCCCACCAGCCGTATACCATTTTCCTCATGCATGAATCTTGAAGGTGTAAAATCTTGCTATGACATAGATGCATACATGATAGTTGTGGTGAAACACATGAATGTGGGCACCATCCTATAGGCGGGAACTACCCTAAAGGCGAGTACTCAAGATTATTGTCTTTATAAAGATCTAATCTCTTTTGCATGTACCTCATGTGTACATAATTAAGGTGCTCTGTTTACAGATTCTTACTTTTAAAATGCAACATGAATTACAGATTCCAAATGTTGAATTCAATAGAAGCATTTCCATGTCAATCTCAATTTTTAAATTTCTTTGAGATTGACATGGAATATATATATAATGTTTTCGTAAGCAAATGGTAGAATTTAAAAAATTCATAGTCAAAATGTGTTGTACACTTCATATTGTTTGATGTGAAACTTGTAGGCTTGGCAACATATTTTTGTGATAACATTTCAATATTGTGATATTTTTGCAATTATTGCAGTATTTAAATATCATAATATTTTGAATATTGGGTTACGTTTGGAAACCCCATAGAAATAAATGAAAATAATAATTTATAAGTGAATGTAGATGCCTATGTTTTGGAACGAGTTTTGAACAATAAGGAATATTTTGATCAAATTTGAATACTTCTCTTGTTATGAAATATTGCAATATTGGTTGATTGCCAAGCATGCCGTGAAAAGTGAATATCGTTGTATTTGGTGGAATACCGTACTATTTAAGTGGTTGCCAAACGCAATATCGTACTATTTAACCCCTCAACGGTCCTGATGTCGTTTTTCTACATTTTGGATGACCTCGTGGGATATTTGGAGCGCTGCCATTTGTCATTCACTTGAGTTTTCATTCACCTTCTTTTCCTACCGTAGGTAAACGGGTCTAGTTTACTCTGGCGCTTTTCTTGTTACCGCAATGATTTTGTGAATTTTCTACAACATTTTGAAAGGAAAAAGGTTTTGGTTTGAGGTTGAATCTACAAAAATTTGTCAAAATATTATACTTTGGGTAGACTTTGGGGAGTTGGGTGTGCCCTAGAATCTTAGGAAAAAATTAGTTTAGTTGGCAATATTATGTAAAGAGAAGTCATGATTTAGAAAGAATTGTTAGCTCATTCATTTATTGCTCTTGCCAAGGGGCGTTTTACTGCCTCCACTTCCCCCAACTTACAAAGGTTCTTACACCCACTGCATTACTGCTAAAACGATAGATGTCAACATGAAATAGGGACCCATATTTCAATACTCTATAGATTTATGCATTTGTGATTTAATATTTTCAACACATATACAAGAAGTAGTTCAAGATTCAAAATTTGATTCTCAATTACCACATACCCATTTTACCAAAAGCACATCAAATTAGAAAGCATGAACTTTATATTGCATTTACCAAATGCATCTACAAATGGAATAGAAGTCCAACCTTCCTATCTAACTTTTTTACTTCTCCTAACAAACATGGATCACTCAATGGACTTGGTAAAGGCGGCAAAAAAAAAGATTGAGTGGTGGGGAGTCCAAGAGAAGGGGTCAGATAGTGTACAAATTGAGCTTTTGAAGGCCCTATTGAACAATAACTATCTCCTTGCGTTGCCTTGTCCTAAGAAGGTTTACAAGAGAGACTCCTCTAGTGGATTACGACATCTGTTCCACTATCACCTTAGTAAGATCCTTGGGTGGGTTGAGAGGGTACCTGAAAGGGACAAGAACGGTATCAATCCATTGCATTATAGTTTAGTTAAAGGAGTTTTGCCTTCAGAAAAAAATGGTGAATAGGAGTGCATACAACTTCAGTTTGAGAGAAATGGGGCAAACAATACAAATGGAAGTGACATGTATATACCTTGAGGAAGTAGCGGTCATACTACCAAGTATGTATTGGTTAGTTGCTACAAGGTCAACTGAGAAGGGCAGCCTAGGAACTGCACATCAAGGAAAAGTGGACAAGGGATCAAGGCAAGAGCAGAGGCTTCTACAACCGACCATCTCAACGTCATGAGAGCAACAACTCAGGTGAGTCCATATTGTACATATATCAATATTGTAAACGGGAACTAGGTCCTGGTTACCTACATGATTTGATCGTGGTATTGCTAGTGGTTGCCAAACGCACCCGTAGGTACACACATTTTAACATTTTGAAAATTTTATGGTAATTATCAGATCTTAATATGTCGAATCACTCTATTACATAAGGCAAAGTCAATTCCAAATTATCAAATTTATAACCATTTTTGAAAAATAGTCATGAATTTCAGTCAATTTCGGTTTGGATTTCTTTATGCCAAATCTGACCAGTGCATAGAACGTGGGGGAGTCATGAAATTTTCAATTTCAATGAAATAAATGTTGACAACAGGAAGTGGGTTCTCTTCTCATCCAAGTGACCACTAGCAGAGTATCTGGAACCTTTCATTCACACGACTTCATCCAATAGAGGTTTATGATCAGGGTTCAGGGTTTAGGGTTTTACTCCATAGCCAGAGCTGCGAGCTCCGCCCTCTCTTTCCCGGAGACGCAGACGGAGCGGGGAAGGGAAGGGAAGGGCCAGGCATCTATCATCATCACCGCCGTATTATCATCATCTTCACTTTCTCTTTTGTCGCAACAATTTTAGTCCAGTATCCAGGATTTGCCGCAAGCAAAAGCCAAAATGGCGTTAACGTTGCTGGAGCTTGTGAGCAAAGCGGTAGAGAAAGAGGAAGTAGACCCGACGACAGAGAGTGTATGGAGACGGCGGATTGAGCCAGCAGTACCGGAAGAGGAGACGACGACGACAAAAAGCGATGACGAAGTCGAGGCTGGGTTTGTGCGCATGAACGGAGAATGGGAAGTGATCACGCCAAATCCTCAAGAGGACAAGCTCGTGAGCAAGCTGATGAATATGAAGAAGCGCGGTACGTTCTCAAAAGCGGAGTTTATTGCAATTGTAAAACCTGCATTAGAGTCGGAGAATTTCAACGTCCCCGACGAGAACGGCGCTGTGGATGGTCACATTGCAAAACCGGGAAGGAGCTACGACGAGACGGTTTTTCTCAGGCTCTTAAGGAAAAGAAGAGAACAAATCGGGCAGAGACTACTGGCTGCCATCATCACTTGCAGCTTAGGGTTACAGTATTGGGAAGCGCTTCGAGTCTTTATGGAGTTTGGATTGGTGAGCAGCTCCTCTCATCGAGACCTAATTCCGAAGCTTGTTGAGCATAAGAAAGCCGATTTCCTTTGTTTGTCGTTCCAACACGTCCTCGACCTTTCCGCCTCCGACCTTTTGCTGGCGCTCAAGTTCCTCCTGGATAACTCCAACAGCTCGCTTCATGCTTTTGAAGCTCATCGACAAGAGTGGCGGAAAGCTGCATCCGCCTCTATTGCCTACAATGTCAGAGAGAGAGACTTTGCCATGAAACGAGACAAAGCTCAACCTCAGGATGCAATTCTTCCAGCAGAGAGTGAACCTGTCGAGGACAGAATGGATATAGGCAGGGCAGTGGCATTGGCAATGGCAGTGGACGGATTTCAGGGATGGGAGACATGCATGCATACATTGTTAGCATCAGGGCAGGACGAAGCAATTCTTGCAGCAATTATCGAAGAGCTGGATACTTCGGAAGCTGTGAAGTTGCTTCAGTACCTTCGGAAGTGGCTCGATCGATACGAGAATCGGCTCTCTCGGTATCCATCGCCATCAGTAGAGCCAGGTAAGCGAGGCAAGCTTGCTTACAATGTTCCTTCCTTGCAGATAGTCATTCACTGGGTCAACATGATTTTAGATGGACAATATACAAAATGTGTGTTGTCTCCAGAAATTTTGCCTGAGTTAGTTGCCATTCAAAACTCCGTGAAGGCCGTTGTTGCCATTGGTAGTAGAATCATTCCGTTGGTAGGCACTGTTGAGCACATACGGCGTAACATTCCTCTGCCTGCCCCTGCCCATCAGAATGCTTCACGGCGATCTGCCTATACTATTGAGTACCTCGATATCAGTTGATATCGCTCATTTTTGATACCTGACATAAAGTAAAGATTTGATTTCACGTCTTTCGTTGTCCGCTGAAGTGCATGGTGTCACTTCTTTTCTTTGCAACTTTCAGCAGAAATATTGTGCTTGTTCTGGACTTCATGAATCTCAGTAGGCAACCCCAGCCTTTTGACGATCAGACTATGAGTACCTCGATACCAAATTTTATCATAATTTTCTTGTACTTCACATAAAGCTGATTCAATTCTCGAGGTTTTATCACGTTTCACGCGTCATCTGATCAGGAATGTGAAGGTTGCTGTCGCTTCCTTCGTTGATAAGTTCTTTGCGATGTCATTGCTTTTTCTACCAGAGATATTATAAGTTACTGTAGGCAACTTCAGTTTGATGTAAAGTTTAAATTCACAACGGAGTCATCTTTCTGTACGCAAATTTGAGTGGTTGAGGAGCTGAGAACAGTTTTAGAATTTTATATGTGATTTTTGAATGTTTTTCATTTATGTTTTATTCAATCGAAGGTCTTAGAATAAATCACAAATGAAAACCATTCATTTGAATTTACATAGAAATAAGTTCATCCTGAGAACGTGGCAAATCAAGTTGAGTCTAAACAAAAATTCAATTTCTCACCTTGAGGGCTGATTGGAAACTCATCACAAAACCACTCCATCTCAAAATTTTAGAGGGAGCAAGTATTTTTGAACATTCAACAATGAGCTCAAGTATCTAAAGAACAACTTTAGGTACTCATATCAATTTTGCAAGTGAAAACGAACATTGTAATTGAAGCACAAAGTGACAGTGGTCAATTGTAGATGGAGCATGTAGATTTTTAGTTCTTTGAAAAAATTTACCAAAAAGAAACAATTTTTTGCACAAATACTCTAAAACACTCCGATGTGGTTCCAACGCCTTTTACAAATTGCAATTCCGATTATTATTGAGTACACAGGCACATTTCAATTTTTTTTCAAAAACTGCCTTCAAATGCAGTTCGAGTTATTTCTGTACTCCACTGTACAGTCCCCTCCAAGATAGATGAGATGATAGATAGAAACTCCGGTCCCTTTCTAAGGGGCCGACGTGAATGAAGTGTCCGTTCGTAATGCTAATATCCCGATGGCCACCGGACAAGGGGAAATTGGAACAATACTACTTCCCCCTCTCGAGGGTGGACACTATAACTACGCTAGTTTCTAGCCTAGTTACAATTGCCTTGAAGATACTTGACATAGTATCCCCCCAAAGGGCTTTGAGGTACCCATACAACAAGGTCCAAAGACCCCACAATAGTTGGGTGGACTATAGTGGTGAGCACCACGCCGGCATGGGGAATAGAACCCACGACCTCCTCATTGGGGGCCTAAGCCCTAACCACCAAGCCAAGGCTTGTGGTGCCTTCATCCCCTCCAAATGATTTACGAATTCAGCATTCAAGGACAATTTTCCTATCAACTTTGAACATTGCTTGTGCACTCAAAAATGATCCAATTTCAAAACCGTGAAATGCGTTGCAACAACAATGAAGACTACTACATCTTTGACATGATTGCACACATTTGACAATGAAAGGAATATAAACGATTAGAAATACTTCATACACTATCGACAAACAAGTGTTACCATTCTTTGCTTCAATTTGAATGTTCATTCTAGCTTGCAAATTTGAATTGAGCTTGCAATTTTGTTCTTTAGATATTGTAGATCATTCTAATGCATGATTTGTATCACTTCTACTTCATGCTACAATCTGGAGCGGAGTCTTAAATATTCTTGATATTTAAAGAATTTCTGTGAAAGCTAGTAAAAGCCCTTCCCACTCCTCAACAATGTTGCACTAGGGAGTAAAGGATGGTGCGTGAGACATTGAGTAATATCTCTCAAGAATTGATTACTAAGCTCAGATATGTCTGTTATTCTTGCCGATTTTAAGGAATGACTTATCAATCTACTATAAATACTATGTAATACCTTTACAAAAATTGCTCCACACCACAACACGAGAGGAAGAGATACAAATCATGCATCACAAATAAGCTATGGTATCTAAAGAACTAAGTTCTAAGCTCATTTCAAATTTGCAAGTTAGAATGAACATTCAAATTGAAGCAAAGAATGGTAATACTTGTTTGTGCATAGTGTGTGAAGTATTTGTAATTTTTTTATTCCTTTCATTGATGAAAGTGTACAATTGTATTGAAAATGTAGTAATCTTCATTGTGGTTGCGACGCACTTTACGGTTTTGAAATCGGATCATTTTTGAGTGCGCAAGCAATGTTCAAAGTTAGTGGAGAAACTATCCATGAGTGCTGAATTCGTAAATCATCTTGAGGGGACTGTACATTCATTTGGAACAATGAGATTGGTATATTCATGAGTTTTGGTGCTTTCAAATGCTTACCTCTATAGAACAGTGAAAAAGTAGGACAAAATTTTTACCTAGAGGAGAAATTAATTACAAACTTATGATGCATAGAAAATCAAGGGTCTGTTGCGATAGTCAAGTTTTTGCATTTTCCACATATTTGGTTTGACATACCCTCGTAGCTTACCCTTTGATCAAACCACCTATTGTCAATGGCCAACGGAAGACTCACTGATCCTGGCAAGAACCTCACATCTTCTACAAGAACACGGATTTTTGGTGGATACCCCCTTTGTATATTGGTCGCCTTATCACTTTGCCACACAACACGTCCTATTGTATTTGCAATATACTCTAAGTAGGGGTAGTAAAGTCTTGGTAGATCAGGAAATAGAACCCACATAAGGGAAGCCTCTCCTGGTGGAGGGCTAAAATTAGGTGTCCATGCATGTAGGAACATGATGTGGTGGTCACAATCAACAGGACTTAGGGCAAATGCCTTGTCAGCCCCTTCTTTGGTAGTAAATGTCATTGAAAAGTATCCTTGCATAAGAAGGGACACCTCAGTGATTAAAATTTCAGGAGGATTTACAAGATATTTGTCGACCCATGTTTCTATGTCCTCTAAAAGTGGGTTTTCGCCGGCTATATGGCCAATTAAGGTCACTTTTCCAATTGTTGTTGCATTTATTCTAAGTTGCTCAAGAATATCTGGTGGAAAAATAACAGGGTGTAAGCCAGCTTGTGATATATCAGCTTCAAATGGAGGTGTTATAGATGTGCTTGCACCGGATGATAATTTATCAAGTTCAGATGGGGGTGTTGTGGATGTACTTGCATCACTTCCATTATCAATCTTTGAGGTTGTTTCCATGTTCCTCGAATTGTAACATGTCTTCATAGTTATGTCAAAATTTGGTTGTCAGAAAACTAAAACATGTTTTTTCTTACCATATTAATCAATTTAGTTCACTAAGACAATTTTAGAGCTCTGAAAATTATACTATCTCATTGTCTAACCATGATGATACATTCTTTAATAAGTATCATAAAAAAATGACAAAAATCTGACATTTGTATATCATATATTGATTTATGAAAGTATATAATTGTCACCATTATCTTGCAATGTGAATTTTAGAAAACACAAAAATGAGAAAAAAATCACAAAGGCTTATGTACTAGAACATTATATTCTCCACTAAATGACACACTAAGATATATAAGAGATTATGCATACTACATAGCACACTAAGAAATGGAAACATAAATCAAATATCATTAGTTGTTGTACAAACTCCAAAAATATTAGGTCTCAAAATTCTTCTATCACACTTTTGATCATTTTTTCAACCCATAGGAGCAAGGTACCCAAGAATCTTACTTCTTGTTGCTAAGATTGAAAATAGCATCAACCATCCGGCTTGTACAAATTGTTGGTGGTAACAAGTATTCAAAGTGAGAGTGTAAGCTTAACATTGTTATTTACAAATTCTAATATCTATCAAAATTTCAATTTAACCTCAACATCAATACTAGAAATAGAATATTTTGCAACACTTCCAACAAAAAATTCAACCTAATGTTCTCTAACTAAAAGAAAAAGAAAAAGAATGAAAATTTAGTGGTAGTTTTACTCTCTCCTATCCTCCTCCTATCTTCTCTCCCCCTACTCCCCTACCCCTACCTCACTCCCTCCTACCTCTCTCTCTCCTGCAATACTCCTCCCTTTCACCTTCAAAATATGATACTAAACACCTATTTTTTACGTAAGTGACCTTTCAAGAGATGTGTCTTTTCAACATTGTTCAATATGTACCCAATAATATACTTATATGGTTCCTCTCCTCATGAATTTGGTCATTGTCAATCTAACTAAAGCTTACAAGTCTATTAAGAAGTTTGAGATGTTTAAAGAGCCAATTAAGTGAACTAATTGTTTTGAATACATGCTAATTTTCAATGAATGATACAATAGTCATTCGATTAAGGATTACTTTTTTTTCTCATCTCCAAGGTTAATCTTCAAATCTTGCAACACCTTTTTGGAGGATGAAATTTGTAGCAAAGATTTACAAACAATGTTCCATTGTTAAAAAATGGGTACTGCAATGTTAATCATAAATTAAACCTCAAGATTCAAAGCATCTACAAGTAGTTAATAGAACTAGGCACTACAAATTTAAAAAGTTTTGATTGTGTGGTACAACTATTAGCCCCTAAAGGTCCTTGAAACCGGAAATGAGTTTTAGTTGTTTTGGCAATTTTGCATCAATTTCACAAATAGTTAATATCAACTATTGAAACCTAACGTGACACTTGTAGTTGTAGTTAGCTTCAAGACCATACAATTCTAAGTACTAGGAAGTGCAAACAATTCATCCATATCTCTATTTGTACAAAGAAGTAGAACCTTGCAAAAAACACAATATCTTTTAAGGGTCAAGTAGAGTGGAAAGAGATAACTTATTGAAGCAATTTTGAGCTTTGAAATACATCGAGGACATATTTGTCCTACTTAACAATTCAGGGTTGGTGATAACAAATGAAAAAAATTGACAAAAATGAAAAGAAAAAAGTAAAAAAAGTAAAAAAAGTAAAAAAGTAAAAAAGTAAAAAATCACATTCTATATATAAATTATCATAATTATATATTAGTTTCATCGTTAAATTCACTCAAAAATCTAGGGTTGAGGATCCCAATGAGCCTAAAATTGTCAAAATAAAATAAAATCACGCCATTAAATTCTGAAAAACCTGCACACGGAAATAGAGCCAATAAAAACATTTCCAACGTCCTTATACGAATTTTGAAAGACCAATTAGAAAGTTCCGTGTTGGGTGGCCCAACGCCCAGCCACCCGAGCCACGTACCCACCAACCCGACCGACCATCCACCAAAACCACCCAACTTCCTAGATATTTCTCTCCGAAATCTACCAATCCAGAGACTTGCCTCTCTGCCTTCCTCCCTTCAAGGCTTCTCTCTCTCGCCTTCTTTATAATTCCCTCACGCCATCGCCGTCTTGTTCCACTTCTGCAGAGCTCAACCGGCCACAGCCCCATTGCAGTGAGCCCCTTTGGCGTTAGTCTCCTTTAAATTCCCGTTTCCTTGCTTCTTTTGCTTTTGATTTTGCTCGAAACGGCCCACTTAGGGTTACATGGATTGCCGCATTCTTTGCACCATATATTGCTGCGTTTACGGTTTGAATTGTCAGGAGGTTAGCCTCTTTTTTATGCTTATACATAGCGTTTCGACGCTTTCAATTGTGGTGTAACAGGTGGTTGATTCTTTGTGCCGCAATTGAAGGAGTGGTTTATTGTTTGGATCTGAAGTAGTTTGGAGCAATGTCTGCGGCGGTGATTCGGAAGCGGTCTCACTTTGAGGAGCAGCAAAGTTCGCCACTCCGGAGCAAGCGATTACGTCTCGGCGGATCGCCCGTGCGGTCGCCGGATCATGCCGAGAGGCTGTCCTCCGGAGCGGCGGAAACAAGCGGCTACTATAATAACGATCAATCGGAGGCAGAAGGATGGGTGGAGCATTTGGTGAAGGAGATGTTAAGCGGGAGAGGAGACTTCAACGGCGTTCACGTTCGGGGAAAGCAGGTTTTGGAAGCGGTGGAGAAAGCAGTAGCGTCCCGATCCTCCCATGCCATGGAGGCATTGCAGAAAGAGAACGCGGATTTGAAGGACAAGATGCAGGTGATGCTTCGCGAGGGCCATATCCTGAAACGAGCAGTGGCGATCCAACATGAACGGCAGCAAGAACATGAAGGATGCGCTCGGGAGTTGCAACAGGCTAAGCATATTATTGGACAGTACCAGGAGCAAGTGCGTTCTTTGGAATTGAACAATTACACTCTGCAGATGCACTTGCGTATGGCTCAAGATGCTAGCTCCATGCCTGCTCGCTATCACCCTGATGTCTACTAATCCCTTGCTGGAGTCACATTCATGTGATTAGGGTTGATTTTAGGGTTTGAAGAGTTCGCCCTGCCCACAATTTCGGAGGATTTGAGCCTTCAATCGCCATTGATGAAGTACGTCATCTTTGAATGACTATTTCACAGGTGGCTGCTGCTATCCGTAATTGAGGTGGAGGATATCTACTGATCTAACCAGCTTCTTCTATGATAGGTTTTTACGACTTTGAAAAGAAGTATTAGAAGTTTATAGGAAGAAAGATAGGAAGGTTTTGTGCGTTGAAACGAACCTTTCTTGCATGAAGGCGATAATTTTGATGTTTACTGACATCAGGTAGAGCCACTTTTCTGGTGAACATTCATGTGATCAGGGTTGTTAGCCGGGCCTGAAAACAATACGTCAACTTCGATTGACATTATTACAGGTTGCTGCTATGAAGGAGGTATGCAGGTAGTAGTATCCAAGCATGATAGGGTTTTACAATTTTCAAATGTTGACATTAGAGCTATATAGTGAGGGAAGGCCATCGCTTTGAAAGTTGATAATTGTGGCAAACTCTCTGATTAAAAGGTAATATCTGAAGTGTGGTTTTGAGAAGCTTCGGCGTCTGTGGCCTCTCTCGCTTGACTCATGCTTGTATGATAGGTTTAGATCTTTTACATGCTGATATCAAAAATTCGGATGAACGAAAGATTTTTGCTCTGCACCGAAACGTAAATTTGGCATGTTTCTTGATGAGAAAGTAATTTCCATTGTGTGGCTTTGAGAACTATCCTTCTATGGATTGATGGGAAAGCTTCGGTGTCTGCTCTCTTTCATTCGCTTGATCTAGAGTAGCATTTGAGATATAGTTTGAGGGACGTCTTGAATATGGATGATTTTTATTTCATTTCAATCAATAACTGATTAGTATATTTCTTCTTCCTTGCACCCCAATTTTCCTTGGCATGTTGTCGCACTAGTTGAATGTGCATTAAGTCCATAATTCACAGCCAAAATTGACCACCCTCAATCTGTGCATCTTTAGTAAACAGCTGTTTCATTCAATTCGATTCAATGAAGGTATCCTGCTCAAAACCTGAGGGGAAGAATTTTGATGTGTGCTCATGCATATATTCATTCAAATGTTGGAGAACATTTTTCCAGAATTAACCTCGATACTACTTATGTTTCAATCTGCTCTTTCAAATGCTTGAGAGAAGCTCTCACAGTAAACATTCTACATGATATTGGACTCGTGTGGTGAAACAGTAATTGACCCAAGAATGTAGTCACGAGGTAGATACCTCCTGACAATAATCTACCCTGATTATGAAAGCGGAATTGCACTTCAATGTTCTTCGTGAATACAGGATACCATCCGATTGTGAAATTGGCTATACAAGATTGCAAACCTGGATACACTGCCAAAACAACTGAGAGCTAAAATAAGTTATATACGTCAATCAAAAACATTCTTTGTTGCAATTCGATCATGATGAAGTTGACAAAAAAACATGCAACCAGCTGGTATGATACTCATACGCAATTTCAAAATAACATGTGACATTAGAGTTAAATAGGCAATACAAACTCATAGACATACTAGAAGAAAAATTGTCCGGTACAACTTCTTCACAATGACTCAAAACACTTGTGTTACAGTCACGTAAGACAATTACAGATTCTCTCAAATGCAATTCAGCCTCAATAATAAAAAGGCTGAGATTCAATTTCTATGAGTGGAATTAATTCCAACAACTTCACAATAAATGAATGATCTACCCACAATGAACCCATCTTGTAATAAATAAAAGTTGGACCCTCTTATCACGAACCTGGCTAGCTTAACAATGTTATACAGAAAACTACTTACAGCGACTATTTTGAGATAGAAATCTCCCAATCTTCGAAAATGTTAAACAATAGAGATAAGCCTGCCCATATCAGAATTGCAAGTACCCAACCGTGGCCGCCGAATGGAGACTGATGAATGTTCTTCGGAGTGGTTGGTTTCAAGACTGCCTTCTGATGGCTCCATGCCCCTGCATACGCTTTGGCAAATTCTCTGCAACAAAAATTCTCTTTCTTAGTATGTGCATACTGTAAGTTCGTACTGGACAGTTTTACTTTCCGACAGTGTTTGATCGTGAAAAAGTGTAGAAATGGAGGTTTACCGTCTGGAGCAGTAAACTAAGAATGCTGGGATAATCAACATGACTGCACAGCCTGCAAATGCCCCGGTGAACCCCACTAGCTCGTCTACCGACACCTCTGCATGCTGTGAAATAGGAAAACATTTGTCATGCAATTGCAAAAGATACAAAACAAGTAAAAGATTACATCATCGAAAGACTTTGTGTTGCCAAAAAAAGAATATGAAGCACAAAGGAAGTTGTTGAAGAAGTCCATGTAGTGCAAAGGAAGAATATGGAACACAACAAAAGTTGTTGGAAGATATCATGCCCAAAAACGGCACATTCTCAAACTCATAAATATAAATCCAAAATTGGTCCAATATCCTACAAACTTTACGCATTCTCCAAGATTGTTCCCCTTGTCCACTCCCTAGTGAACTTGTTTCGAGCATCATACCTTAGTGATCAATTATAAATGACATGAGTATTCCAGAATAAGAGATTATTGCCATTTATTGACTTACCTCGGCAATGTAGCTGAGAAAAGTGGGTGGGACAACTGCAAGTAAAGTGAGCGCAATTCGCCGATACCCATTCTTGGCCTGTGATGTCGAGGCTACTGCATCCGAGGATGCTGAATGCCCATGCATCACTGTTCCAACAATACCACAAACATCAACATGAGCACTTGTTGCAAAAATAATAACATTTTCAGATTAGAAAAAGAGAGCTCCTGCTTATCACCTTTTTGTTGCACATGCTGGACCAATGTGTCAAGATTGTTCCGCAATGTTATCGACAGCATGGGGAAGCTTGATGACAACGTGAACACTGCATCATCATCACAGCAGTCAGAGTTCAGAGCAATTGTTGGAAAGGAAGAAACACTAGAAGAAAAATTGTCCATTACAGCTTGAGTAAGGTTTTTTATTATAACTTGTTTCCATTACAACTTGAGAAAAATTATCCATTACGACTTGTTTACAAAGACTCAAACAGTATTTGAGTTGAAAACTGTCCTTTATGACTGGAATATGATTGTTCAAGTCATTGTGGACAAGTTGTATCAGAGTGTTTTCTTTAGTGGAATGGATTTGGAAAAGAATGTGGCATACCTGGGAAGAGGAACAAACAATCACCAAGAATGCCATATTCTGTGATCACCATGTTAAGGATTCTCCCAGAAGAAAATAACCAATCTATACTCAACACAAGAAACATAAAACTGATCTAAACAATTGCTGCATTGGAAGGATACGGCTTGGGGGGAAATTGAAGGTCAGAGGATCCATGATATTATCCAGGCCTGCAAAAGAAGAGACAATAATATTATCCTTAAAGTACCATCCTCACACCACCAAAAGAGAGAATGCTCGCACAAAAAGAGAAAAGCATGTTCCTCCCTAATCATAATGTGTTCAAGATCCATACTACCACCAAAAGTGAGCATGGAGCAAGTAGCATTTTAATAAAGATAGGAATCAATCCCATATGGCAAAGAAACCATTTCCTGTCATTCCCTTTTGTTGTTTAATTTCAAAAAGAAACGCAAAAGAAGGGTTCGAAGAGGGAAAGAAAGAGAGTAACCACAGTACATTAACTTTTAACAGGGCATTCATACAATGGAATGTGAAGGAGGGCTGTTACGAACCGAAAGCCAGGCCGCTTGTAATAAAGAGCAACAGATAAACGACAATGACGCTCCCGAATGCCAATGCAACAATGCGTTGTAAATGCGACTTATCTCGCATGGGTGTAATAATGCCAGGCAAACTGCAAAACATCAAAACATTTACATTAAGAATGATCCCAGTAATGCATTGCAAGAAAAGGGGTACTCTCAATGTACCTGTGGTGACACATGAATGAATAAACAGCTCCTCCAAACAAGTTCGGCAATGCCCTGCCACCAAACACCAATAAATCCGCGATTCCATTGCTATTGCTATTACAGAAAAAATATATTAGGAGTGGTACTATGAAACTAAAGTAACTGAAATGGGTAACTATGAGGAGCTAAGACGTGATAAGAAGTACAAACTCAGAGTCGTAAGGAAGGAAAGCGTACGTACACCATGTTAGCAATGGGAACAGTACTATCCTGACGCCCTCCCTTCATGAGCTTCATGGCTGACAAAACGATCATCCTGCACGTTACAAAAGACTGTTGGTATCATGCAAACAATAAATTTTTGATTGACCCTTTAAAATTGAAGCTTGATGTGTCACAAGTGGGTACATTCCATCACGAAAATGCTCACTGTAACACTTTTGTGTACATCTCAAGCACATTCTTTGAAAGCGTAGGTTTCCAATAAGCTTAGATTGCGTTTCAGATCAACAAACAATGATGTCCAAATTCACTAAAAGAGATCACGGTTACAGCTTCCCTACGTGTAAAGCGATACGTTCCGAATAGCCTGCACATCACATTACAAACTTGTAAGCATCAAATGCAAAACATTAAACTCTCTCATTTTCTAAAAACTGCAACTTCATCATGGACACACACCAGTGTAGTCATCTGCAAGAACTTCGTTTTCTGAAAATCGAAGAAGCTGCAACAAAACCAGAAACAAGGTTTAGTACATGTACTTGCTGGTTTTGGCAAAAAAGGCAAAGCACGAGTTTAGGGTGTTGATATTACCAGAGAGGTAAGCTGACACAGAAGAAGGCAGCCAGGTAAAGGTCAAACGCCCATTTGCCTGGCGTGACATCGTAGAAAAAGAGGGCTAAAGAGCGTGCCACTAAAGTGCTGTAAATGACCGAGTCTCCTATCAGATATAACTGCACAACACCAGCTTCTTGTTAGAAAGGCTCTCATGCTATTAATCCATTAAGAATTACCTTGTCCTGGTTATCGACATGAATAAAATTTAACGAAAAAGAAAGAGTGAGAAGGTAAGAGCAGTTTACAATTAAAGTGGCGTAGAAGATAATTATGCCCCATTCGTTGAAAAATAAACTCTGCAGCCATGCCAATCCCTCTATCAGTATTACAAGGAAACAAAACCATGGCAAACGAGGAACATCATGTGAAAGGCATCTTCAATGGTAAACCAGTAAAAAAAGCTGCCAGTAATGAATCTATCGGTCATAAATTGTACTTGGATTACAACTATTTGAATCATTATGGTATGGTGAACTCACCGCCATCTCTCCAAGCTCCGTCCTTCTTACAATCTGGAAGAGATGCTTGTCACTAGGTTGTGGATGAACATGTGACACTGGTTCCTCATCGCCTCCTCTCAATGTGCCTGCTTCTTCACACAATAGTGCATGTTCTTCCAGCCCACCCTGGATACCCAACCAAACCAACAATCACAAATGCTTACTTCCAACACAGACCAGGTGCAGATTCTTAAAAGACTAGAATCCCAGCAAGAAAAGCAAACGCAAAACTCAAGGTTTCCTCTATAAAGATATAAAAGTGCATATACAGATTTTACTTCAATGCCGGGTCATCAATTCTAACTATCTTGCCAGACCAAAAATCGAATCACTATTTGCAATCACAGATGTCTAATTTCCTTAACACGGACCAGGTGCAGATTTTCATGACACTAATATTCCAGAAATCGAAATGCAAAACTCAATATAGAGCTCAGAAAATTTACAATCCGCAGGTTTTACAAGTATTACTTCAATGCCAGATCATTGTAGATGAGGATTTGACTGTTACCTTGGCTCGGAGCCGAATAATGGCATTGGAAGTAGCCATTGCTTCGATCATGAACGTCACACTTACAAAGCTGTCCAACAAATAAAAGGCAACAGTTAAACAATGATAATAGGAATGGATAGATGGAACAGAAAGATGGTGAGAATCATCGCCGTACCTTAAGAATGCAACTAATAAAATGAAGAGACCACCCAGGAACTGCAGCAATTCAAGCAACCATCACATGAGAAAAACTTCCAGAATATCATTCGTAAAAAAAAAGACGATAGGGTTCCATTCCTTACCCAGCCTCCTTTCAATAGCACCGATGGTAGTGCTAAACATCCTGTGCCAACCATCAAATTGAAAATGTAACTGCAACCACCACGAACACACAGTTTCAGAAATGAAGAAAATGTAGATTGATAGAATTGAAAATGCTGATATTTGAGGGTTTAGAAAAGAAACGAACATGAATGCCACGAAGGGAGAATATTGAGATCCATGAACATCCTCCATTTTGCCACCCATTGCTGTTGCCTCTACTTGCTTTCCCTCCTTCCTTGCTACTGAATCTTAATTGCTTCCAATGTGGAAGCCTCCTCTTCCATTGCTACAATCCTGTCAAATTCAAGCATCGATTTAATCGAACACCAAAACCTTGGATTCCTACCATCAGATTCAGTTCTAAAACGAAAAAGCGAGAGAGAAAGAGACCACTCTTTTTGACCCAGCATTGCTCTGAAACGGACTTAAGCGAGAACGGGGGTTTTAGAAAAGATCGATCCTGTCAATGAAAAATCTCAAATTCAAAAATCTAATGATTCGATCCTGATAATCGACCGTACCCTACAATGCCTTTGCTCAATCGATTTCTATCATCAGATTGCTCCCAAAGAGACTCTTTTTAGACCTAGAAATCTACCGAGAGATTGCGGATCGAAACTATACCAAGGAAAGATCAGGCGAGCAATTTGCCGTCGAAAGAACGGATCGAATGCTTAAAAGGAAAGAGCTACTATTGCAATGCACTCATTCATTCAGTACGGAAAAGAAGGAAGCACCCACTTCGAACAATCAATGACTTGATTGACCTCATAAAGTGGGCTCCGCTCATCAAGACCCTAAACCCTAATTTGTCGGTAATGACGCCTTAACTTGATTGATTGATTCAATTGACCAAATTAAAAATTGAATATGTGGGTTATGAAGTAAATGTATGTTCATTCTAAAGAGAGTATAGAGGATATGGTTTAAATAAAAAATTTACTCTCAAAAAGAAGTGTGATGTTTTTAATTAAGATGGGTATGCAAAGTATTGTCTGCATAAAGACTAAAATATGAGGTGAAATTGTAACTCCGGTGGGTTTTAGGCCGTTGGCTTGACGAACAGACGCTCTAATCATGCCGGTCCTAAAAAAGGATTGGAGTTTTTATTATTATTATGAAATTGTACCCTATTCATTCACGACTTTGACTTTTAAACCCTAGTTTGTTGCTTTTGCAAAGGATTGAGTTTGTTGATGAATTACCTACTCTTTGTGGGAACTTTTCAACTCAAAGGACAGTCCATGCTTTTGATTATGTGAATAAGGGCTTTATTCTTAAAATAGAAGACTACTTAAGTTTTTAATACTAAATGTAGAATATGTAAGGGGTTGGTAAGGGCCTCTTCTCTATGAAAGACTTATATCAATTTCTCAATATCCTTGAGAAAGACTTATATCAATTTCTCAATATCCTTGAATTGCAAGAAATTCAATTTTGGTGGATCTTGGATGAAGCTTTGGCCAATTAACTACTTTTAACCTTTAAATGCATGGAATGTTGGAAAACGACATTTTGGATGATGACAACCGCAAACTTTGGAGAGCCAAAAAAAATTCATCGGAAGTCTTTAGGAGAAAAATGCTTGGGTTGGGTTCCAAAATTATGTCTATGCACTAAACATTGCACACCCATCAAAGAGATTGTGAATTTAGTATAGGCATTTCAGTAAAGATAACTTCTATTTTTGGGTTTTCAAGATGAAATTCAACAACTTTTTAGTTGGAAGATATATATATATATATATATATATATAATACTTTAGGCATTGGATTTGCTACTATGATTCTTGAAAAAACTGAAAACATACATGGTTTTTGAGGAGAAGTTTCTCATTCATCCACCGCGGGATCAATTTTGTTTGTTGGGTTCGATTCCAATTTGAATCTAGTTTTTGTGGAAGAATATTCACAGTAACTCCATTTAAGATGTGAGGAAGTTATGGCGTTCAATTTTGTGCAAGGGGCCTAGATTTGGACAGTTTTTCTTTTCTAAAATTTGGAGAGATTTTCATCATTGCAAGGCATAATTTGCACAAAAAAACTTCTCTCAAAACTATTCAAATCATGAAGGGGCTAACACTAGAATCAAATTTTATCTCAGATGAATGAATGGAAAAGATTGAGCTTCCATATTGTAAGTGACAAAATCAATGTGTAACAATCCATTTGCTTATACTTTGTAAGATTAGGAAGCAATTCTACCTCAACAACTACTTTTGGAGTTTAACCCCTAAAAATCCAAGCGTTTCCTCGACCTCCAGAACCAAAAACTGCCATTTTTCACCTTTGTTGGAAAATGGGGAAGTAAAGAATTTTTTTTTTCTGGTTTTAGACTTTGAACCGACAGATCTTGCACCTAACTTGTATACAAAGGACTGGTCAAAATTTCAACTGTTGGATGTTTGTCATTTGTGAGATCATAACAATCAAAGTTTGTCCAACACTTTTTTTTGCCGCTGCGTGAGAGGCATTGTCTAAATGGTGCCAAGGGCAACTTGATGATTGTTACTCCAAATATTTTTCCCTCGTTTATTTTCATGTAAGTAATCAAGTTGGGTATGCTCATGCAAAATTTTAGAGACCAATTCCACTTTTTGACCTTAATGTAAAATATTTTATAAAAGAAGGTCTAAAAACAACCATATAGTAAAACAAGCACCATGTATGATATATTTAGTTTGAGAAAAATTTGGACGGTGAGAAGGTGCATTTATGATAATGTGAATTTTGGGAAAAAAAATCTTGGAAAAAATCCAAAATCTTGAATTTTGGCAATTTTTGAAAGAAAAAAATGTAAAATTACTAGAAATTGTGAAGATTGTTTTTGAAAGTTTTGGAGGTTGCCCTTGTAAAATTGGTAAACTTTTTGACTTCAGATACTTTGGAATTTTAATAGTTATTTGGTAATGAACATATTTCTAAAAAAAAATTAAACAAAATTATTTTAAACTGCCAGTTTTGGACTTGAAACCTAACATTTCTAGATGAAGGTTATAAAATTAAAATTTACAAATTTTACCACATACACTTTATTGTATGGGGAGCATCCAATAAAAATCTTAGGCAATAATATCAAATTAATTCCTTAAAATGAGCTGCCCGAAATCTCAGAAAACCGAATCGGTTTTCCTGGATTTTTAGGGGTTAATTGTAAATTCTAATTACAAGGATCCTACTTTAATCCATAGAATACATTTTCTATCCTATAAATCAATGTCCACTTGAAAATTACTCCCATAAGTTAATGTTGGTTAAACTACAACTTATTTGCTTTCTTAATGCTTTCCTATTGTAATATTGAAGTAATATTAAAGTAATGACTTTCAATCTTATGAAGAGGACTGGTGTATTGTATAAAAATAAATTACTTGGTTAAGGGTATGTATAGTTGAATCATATTATGGTAATAGGTGATACGAATTATTTTATTTCTCTAAAGTAGTAATATGTTCCCAAAATAGATTCAAAAAACCCAAAAACAACATCAAGCACAAAACTAAATCACCTCTTAAATGTAAATTTTTCGGACATTTTATTCTTGCTGCATTGCATTTTTGCCATTATCAAGAGTCAAGTTTGTTAATTTTCTTCTTTCACATGAAAGTCTATTAAAAGCACCTCATTCTTTGTACTTCTTCAAGTTTATCGGTATAATCTATACATAGTGCAAATTTCATCTTTGATTATTGACAATGTATAGGATTTGCTTTGCCCAATTGTGTAGTATGAAGAACCATATTATTAACATTACAAACACTTAAAGTGGAAATACATTTAGTAAATGGACACAAAGAGTATCAAGAGAAAATGCTTACATTGGTTTAGAAGGACATAAGTATCAACCTTTCATTTCTTATTGACAATCTTTGCATTCTATTTATTGCTTAGAAAAAGAAAAAAAACAATAGTTCATAAAATTATAGAATAAAAACAAATAAAAATTATGATGATTAATGTAATATGTTCAGAAAAGAATAATAAGTGTGAATAAGTCTGATTGTATTGTATTTGAGTGTGAATAGAATCTTTACAAACCTAAATTGTGATTTTGAGGAACTCAATTCTTGTGATGAATCTAAACTTCATATTTGGAAAATGAGTGCCTTAACATGCAAAATTAATCAAGTGGTTCTCCATTGAAGTTCTAGTAAGTGTGACATGTAGTTGTAATTGTTAATTTTTAATATTTCAAAATTAATTGTTAGACGAAGAAGCTGAGTATGAGTTCTTTTGAAATGAGATTGGTATAAAGAAATCATGTTCTTCATAGTTTAGCACAAGAAATTGTTCATATATGTGCCTTGATGAGCTAAAGATGATATGTTCTTAGTCTTCATTTTTTTACTATTGTAAGATTGGATTTAGATGTGGTCATGCAAAACTTCACAATATGAATGAAATAAAAGGTACAAAGCACACCTTTTTCAGAATAAGAGGATATATAACAGACTTTGTGCAAATTTTATTATTGTATATTAGTTGCAAATTTTATTATTGTATATTAGTTGCAAATTTTATTATTGTATATTAGCAAACTGTATCTAAACTTATAATTCTCTACATGCATTTAGTGTTTTGGATTGTAGACAAATGGAAGTTGTGTTTCTTATTAAGCTAAGTAGGTCATTTGTTCAAGATGTAATTCAAATGTTTACTGAAAGATAGTTGCTCGATATCACATTTTTTAAATGCATAGAAGGTGTGGAAAAGACACACTCAACCAAAGTATTGTAATATGCTTTCTATTGTTTATGTCATTATAATTGCAACTCTAGTGTTCTTACCAAGACCATTAGCTCAATCACCACATGTAGAAACCATACTAGACGAAGAGCCATACGATGAAGACCTATTTAAAGAACTAGAAGGCATAATGTTTGGAGATCCATACAAAGATCTACAAGCCATAAATAACGATGATCCATACTACGATGATTATGAAGATGACAGTGATGACAATAGTATGGATATAGATGTGGATAATGTTAACAAATCAAATATTGAATCATTTAAAAGGCAAGAATGTAATTTTGATTATCATGATGGAAATAAAATTGAAAAGAAAATCATTAACAAAGAAAAAAATGGTGATTATAGAGATCAAGGTAGAGTTGAGCTATAAATATCTTTTCCTCATATGATGATGTTGTGTGCACCTATTGGATGAGTGGAATGATTTTTTTCCATGACAAAGCATTAGAAATGTGTGTTCTCTAAAATAGAACTGAAGTTGTGGTTTCATAGTGTAATTTGAAGACACTTCAAAAGATAAAAATTCCATTCGTTTAGTTTAGTTGTCAATTCTAGATGGCTTCTTAGATTAACGAAAATGAAGTACATTATGTGCTCAATTCTTTTGAGTCACCTTAAAGCCTCTAGTTAACATCATTATACAAAATCTAGTGATTGAAAAGAATCTTTCTGATTCCAAATGTGCAACCCTAAGATCATCAAGTTAGTTCACGTACTCACAAAATTCAAGCAATATATTTTAAAAGTGAATGTATCCTAGAACATCGTAAAGTTTGACCATCCAATATTAGAGATTGACTGTAATGTAAGGTACAAATCGATTGTGTTTTCAATAATTTTCTTGTCACGAATTGATTGTTTATAAAATTTTGACCAAAAACATATTTAAATCATAATACAAGACTAGTATTTCACCGCGGCGTTGCCACAATCATACAAATAATTAGGTCATTTTTGTAATTTCTTGTGATTCGGGGGCCAAAATTACTTGAAAATTCAATATCTTCAGTTCCGTCAACCCGTTTTCCAATCCAATCGTTTTCCACAATTCTACAAAAAAAACCTCCTTCCAACCACACCTCAAGCACCCCAATCCAACTGGCGGTGCCCCAGATCATAATGTCATGTCTTAAACAAAACAAAACAAACTACATGCCTTAAATAATAGATCTTGCACTTTTGAACCTTTTTTTGACTTCTTTGATTTACTTGTACAAGGGTGGATCTCACAACTTTTCACAACACCCACATATGTATAAGACCCTAATTCAATCCATTTACAATGTATATTTGGAGATACTCTTGCTCTATTCATGCCAACCACAAAAGAGGCTTAAAATTTTACAATCGTACCCTTTCTTAACACCCACTTAATTAATTAATTAATTAATTAATTATTTAAAAAGCCCCCAAATGGTCAGCAACAAACATTAAATGATTATATCGCCCACCTGAAAAGGAAGCTGCGTAAGAAGTAACATCGTGAACGAAAAATCATCCAAATAAGATGAATAATCCAGCAACGAGGTAAAACATTCATCCGCTCCTCCCGAAGTCCGTCGTCTCCCTCCCCGAGGGAGGTCGTCGAGTTGCTTCCCAATGACCCGATCGATCTCTGATACGGCACTATAAAAATGGTGGGGACGATCTGATAACGCCGGGTTTACGACACCGATTCGCAGAAACTCTTGCTTACAGAAACTGCCTCTGGAAGGTTGATCGCTGCATGTTTTGATGGTGGTTGCTAATCAATTGTAGGTTCGCTTCAAGCAATCATTTGATGGTTTGCTCTTTTCTATCAACTTCGGAGTTAGGGTTGTGGCGCATTGTCGCTGTGGTTGCAGACACTTTTGAATCCTCATGTTCGGACTCGCTCAACTGAAGTCGGTGCGTTTACTTCTCCCGCTTCTCATTTGATTACTTGCTATTGTTTTGATTTCTCACTTGTAATCATAATTCGCACAATCTTTTAAGTCGATCGTTTTGTTTCTGTCGAAGTTGGGCGTTTCTTTTCATCCTGCGTTTGATATTGAGCTGTGAACTGATCACTGTTTGGAGGCATATCATTTGAAACATCATATTCATTTAATTGGAAAAATTCTAGGATTACGGTAGGATTTCTTCTTGAATCGAGTAGAATAAGAAGTGTGTGAAGATTTAAGATTTGCAGCATATGATGGGTTTTAAAACGATGGTTGCTTTTGGGTACAATTACCTTAGATTGTAGGATTGGAAGAGTCAAGGTTTCATCCAACTTCCAAATCAAATCAAGGTTCTGATTGAATCGATCGATCAGATTGCTGGGCACTGGAAAATTTCTGATTTTACCTGCTATGGTCAACAAGCCAGTGACATGTAGCTTTTGAATACTAGATGAGTTCTTGGCTTGTGGCACAATTTTCAACTGCTAACTGTGAATATTTCCAGCAGTGGTTCGGCAAGTCGCAGTCGAGTTCGGCAACAACAAGCAAAGCAGTGAAGGTGGTGGAGGAGGACAAAACAACAAGCATGGCAGATGCAACGGGTACTTTGAGCACTTTCTATGTGTCACATGGATCGCCTATGATGCCCATCGAAGATATCCCAATTCGGGACTTCTTCGCCACTTGGACCAAGCGGTACCCCATAAGGTAACACTCAATCGAATCTAGGTTACTCTCGATTCTCTTTCTTGATCTGGTTGGCAAAGGTATGAAATCCTGAGTATGAGGATGGTGTATGTGTGTTTGGATCAGGCCGAAGGCAATTCTTGCAATTTCGGCCCATTGGGATACTCGCGAGCCTGCAGTGAATGTTGTCAGCAAGAATAGTACCATTCATGACTTTTATAACTTCCCTCGCGAGCTTTATCAAGTAAGTTGCAAGTTTCGCTTAGTGCTTCCACGGTTGTGTTCATTTTCTTTGTAAATCGATGGTCTCAATATACTCTTAAAAACATCTTAAAAACGTTTGCACACTCGACCCAATCTATCACTACTATCTACGAGTTGAAATGATTGCTAGCAGTAGCTGTGGTTGCTTTTGCGTACATGGTCCATTTAAGATGCGCATATCCTATGTTTCAGGAACATGATTAATTTTGCGACAAATTTCATTGCAAAGTAGAGTTTCGATTCTCAAACCATGTGCTGCTGAGGCTGGATCATGGAGCCACTGTTGTGTAATGAGGTCTTGTATCAAGCAATGGCTGACTGGGGAGGGCATTGCAATGCAGTTACAATATACACCTCCAGGAGCGCCAGATGTGGCACGGCGAGTGAAGGCGCTGCTGCAACGAGCAGGCTTCCCGACGGTGCTGGAGGATCCCGAGAGGGGGCTGGACCATGGCTCGTGGACGCCGCTCATGCTCATGTACCCCGAGGCCGACATTCCCGTTTTCCAGCTCTCCATCCAGAGCCACAAATCTGGCAAGCATCACTACGACCTCGGGCGTGCCCTGGCTCCCCTGCGTGACGAAGGCGTGCTCATCTTCGCTTCCGGCACCTCAGTCCACAACCTCCGGGAGCTTCAACGCTCTAGTCGATCTGGCGCTCCAACCGTGTGGGCCAAGGCCTTCGATGGCTGGTTGGACGACGTGCTCCTGAACAACAAGTAAGCCCCGCACCAAGCTTCTCAACCATGCATTCATCTAATCAGTTTATCTATGATGGAACATTTTGTATAGAGGAATGAAAGTGGTATTGTTGGCTTTGGGCAGGCACGAAGAGGCAGTGGATTGGGAGAAGGCGCCATATGCACGCAAAGCTCATCCGCATCCAGATCACTTGTTCCCGGTGTACGTTGCTCTGGGAGCGGCAGGGGAGCAATGCAAAGCTGAGAAGATTTACGAGGAGTTCACCATGGGTTTAGCTTTGTCATGCTATGAGTTCAAAGCCGCTTCCAGTTGAGCTAGTTTAGCTTGCATGTGGAAGAAGAATGAATGTGGGTGTGAATTGTCCACTATGTCTATAATCTCTCATCTTCAAGGTTTTAGGGTGCGCCAAGACGGCTCATTCTTTTGTGTTGTTGCTATTAGTCTTGTATCATTCTTGTCCAATAATACGTACATTCATGTGCAGAGCAGCCTACTCCAGTACACTTGTTGCTTAAATCTTTCGAATGGTCGTCAGGGCTGATCATGGCTTCATTTAGAGCAGCAACCCTTGCATCCTGAGCACACTAGCCACAAGTTACAATAGAGACAGTGAAGAAGGTGTTGGTTGCTTTGATTGCTGGATCTGTTTCACTTTGGAAGCTCCGTGGAATGTGAATTGGAAATTGAATAGGACTCTGAAGTCTCGATTCCTCGCAACATTCCTATGTGAGTGCTGCGAAACTGCAGGAAGAACTAAAACGAGCCCAAAACTATGTCCTGTACAATACAGGACTCGAGCGCAATGCCCATGTTGTATGTAAAATGTATGAAGTTGTTTATAAGTGGAACTTCTTCATGCTTGATTTTGACTATTTGTAAGTATTTTTTCAAAAGTTTGTTATTTTCTACCAATGATTACCAAAACAAACTAAAAAAAACTTAAACTTGAAAGTTAGAAAGATATGAATTTTACTATCATCCTAGCTTGCATGATTCACCTTAAATTTGAATCACTCGTTGGAAAACAATGATGTTTGTGTGGTACACTTATATCATAATTCTTGTTCCTATTGGTCCGTAGAAATGCAAGAAATGTTTGTTTTGTGTTGGTCCATGTCAAACTTAGTCCAATTGTCATTTTGTATATATTTGAGAAGCTTATGAGATATCAATTACCGTATGTGATAGGCCAGTCCAGAAAAAATTATATCACTATGGAAACAAGAAAAAGTCCTATTTATGGAAAATATTTGTATTGGTACTAACAAAAACTTAGAATCAACACTCAAAGTGAAATGTTGAACTGAAAATCTTGGAAAGTAATTTTATATGACAACAAGTTGTTGAATAGACCTATCACGTACGGTGATATATATAATTATAGAAATTAATGAGGACGTAAATCTCTTGTTGAGTATGTTTTGAAGAATTTTAGTACATGGTACTATAACAAAAAGTTGATGAAAATATAAAGGATTCATTTAAGCACGGAAACTTTTAGGATTAAAAGATTGTGGAAATTTAGAAGATGAGGCATTTAGATGTTCAACTCTTAGCACTTGCCATGTGATTGAGGATTTGGATAGTGACATAAACATGCAAGGTTTACAATGAATGTGAAGTCAACGTACTCTCTTATGTAAATTCTTTGGCTTTGTTTTTGTTACTTTTTTTTTATGAAAGATGTGCGACTTCATATATTCTACATGCCATTAACATATTGAAATTAAAAAAGTTCGCCACCATTACAATGTTGTGTAAAGTATGCATTGTCCAAATCATCAAAAAACTTACCTATAAAAGTTCTTTGTAACCCAAATTGACAATCGTAGGGCTCAAAATGATAAAACCCATGATAGTCCATCAAACTCAATCCACACAGTCAACAGATGAAATCCACGAACTTCTCATCCATAATAGATGATTATCATCCAGGAATGGAATGTGACGGTCTGGATTCAGGTTCTAGGGTTTAAGGCTATCCGCATTCTAGTCGATTCAAGATCCCTTTGCAATTCTGGGTCAAGTTCGAAATCACCCAAAGATTCTTGTGTGTAGAAAATCATCCGCAATGGAGGTGCTGCGAGGAATGTCGATGGTGCGACCAGGAACAGGAATGGCTGGATTGTCTCTCCAAGCTAGTACTGTGAAAACTACTCGGAGCGTTCAGTGCCGGCGCCCTTTGATGGTGAGGGCTGCAGCGACCACCAGTGGAGAGAAGAACTACAAGGTCACCGTGTTGCCTGGCGATGGCATTGGGCCGGAGATCATCGGCGTGGCTGTGGATGTGCTCAAACTTGTTGGCTCCCAAGAAGGTGCGTCTCAGGCAATGGTTTTTGATCGTAAACGAAACCCACTTCATACATTGTTGATTGCGCAACTTACATTCCTGGACATTACTTAAAGATAGTCTCAGTCCTATCTCCTTAAACCCTAAACCCTAGCGTGGCATTGCTTACTGGGAAGTGGGATTCTTATTGGTTTTCCAATTTTCGATTGGAAGAGGCTGATTGTAGAATCAATTGCTTGAGTGTTTATAGAAATGGGATTTGATATTGCGAGGATATCGAATTTTATGATGTGTGTGTCCTACCCTCAAACTCGCAGTACTCTTCAATTCTGAGTGTACAACATTGAGAGTTCTGGAATTCACATTTAGGCGTGCAATTGGATCATCTTGTTGTATATGCAGTTCGATGTCATTATGACTAGCAATATGTGTTTTCTACTTCTGAACATGAAGACTCTGTCATACCAGATTCTAAAGCCTGCATGCGAATGTGATTCCGTTATCTGCAGGTATCAAATTCGAGTTTACTGAGAAGCTGGTTGGCGGAGCAGCCATTGACGAGCTCGGGGAGCCTCTACCGAAAGATACATTGGCGACTTGCAAGGAATCAGATGCAGTGCTCCTTGCTGCAATTGGCGGGTATGAAGTCGAAATCTTAAATACAAATCTGCACCTTCCTTTTGGTATCCTAATTGTACAACAGGGTTTAAGGAAACGGAACTCACTGGTGCCGGATTAACGTCCTAAAACTTAAATCCTGAACTAGAACTGGCCTAGTCTGATGATGATGCAATTTCAAACCTAAAACAGTTTGTTACAGTAACTGAGGAGCAGTATGCAGGTACAAGTGGGATAAGAACCCGCGTGATATGAAACCTGAGACCGGGTTGCTCGCTCTCCGTGAAGGCTTAGAGGTCTTTGCCAATCTACGACCTGCTGTTGTGCTCCCACAGGTAAGATCGCCCTTATATATCCATTAAGTGAATCATTCTTAACCTTGATCTGTTCAGATGTCTACCTTTGAGATTCACGTAATCTTCTCCTTAAAAAAGATGGTCGTTCCGACCTCTTCTCATTCATGCATCATGCTTTGTTTTAAGTCCACTGTATGTCTTTACATATGATTGTAATCGGCCACTTTCGGCTATTTAGGCTAAGGTGGAAGCAGAGGATTGGAATATGCATGAGTGCTCAAGTTTGATAGCCCATCTGAATTTTTTTGTTAATAGTTGGTGGACTCATCAACTCTGAAACGGGAGGTTGCCGAGGGCGTGGACATTATGGTCGTGCGCGAGCTTACTGGAGGTCAGTATACAAAATAGCTCAGGTTCCGTTTTGTTTGTGCTCAAGCCGTCAATTGTTTTATCAACACTCGCTTCCGTCGGTAAAAATTACTTTGAAAGGTGAAGCTCGCTTCATACCTGGAGTATGTCAAGTTTGAATTGTTGTTTTCTTGTTTCTAAGACAGGACTTTATTTTGGCAAGCCAAGGGGCTTCAGGCAGGAGAGCAATGGGGAGCGTTCTGCCTTTAATACAATGGTGTACTCCACATCAGAGGTACTGTGTCACATCTTAAAAATCGATTGGTGTCAGTATATATATATTTTAGCTCAATATTAGCTAGTCACTGATTACCCTGTACCTTCAAAATTGCTGAGGGTTACGGTTCCAGTTTTGACTGTCATATTTTGCACATTGACAGATTGATCGCATTGCTCGAGTTGGATTTGAGACTGCGAAGAAACGGAGAGGAAAGCTCTGCTCAGTCGACAAGGCTAACGTTCTTGAGGTAGCACCGATTTACCATATCCCTTCATTATTACACGATCTAAAACGCTTGGCATTGATTTGGAGTAAGAATATATGTATTGAAAAAGAAGATTAGGAGGTGCTGTAATGCCACGATATGAAGTAGTGAACATTCTTTGATACTCTGAACCGTCTGAAGTTGGTGTAGAAGAAATTCGTTCGAGAAGTTGAGGCTCCAAATTGTCCTTATTTAATGATGAACAGCATGGGCTGTTTCAATGTATTCACTATGAACGTTGTAGACTGAGCTAATTCACGAACACCTACGAGTCCAACTTCAATAATTCTAAAAAGAGTCCAATCTTTCACTTACATTGTCCATGCACACAAATTTCTTGCATGGCTAACTTCACTGCATACTTTCAACGCTGAAATTTGAGCCATAATGAGCTGGTTACTTTATGATATGTTGGTTGTACTGATGTGTTCGTTGGACTGAAACAGGTATCGCAGCTATGGAGGGAACGGGTAACAGCAATGAGCTCAGAGTACCCGGACGTGGAGTTGTCTCACATGTACGTAGACAATGCAGCCATGCAATTAATTCGCAATCCGAGACAGGTACACCACCACTGCCTTTACTCCTCTTGTAGTATTTGATTCTGACAAGCATTGACTGAACTGACTGACTGACTGCATGGTACAGTTCGACACCATCGTGACAGGGAATATCTTTGGTGATATCATATCCGACGAAGCTTCCATGTTGACAGGCAGTATTGGCATGTTGCCTTCAGCGAGCATTGGATCATCTGTAAGTTGCTAACTTACTATATATGTCGAATCCAATGTCTGGCATTATACTTACTTACTGTGGAAAATGGATTGCTTTCTGTAGGGCCCTGGTTTGTACGAACCTATTCATGGATCCGCTCCTGACATTGCTGGCCAGGTATGCCTTTCTCTGCCGACACTGTTGGAGTTAAGAGGGATGGCCGCTCTGTGTGGTGATCGTATTTATTTCTTTTCTTTTTGTTGAACCAACGATTGAGAAATATATCAAGAACCAATGCAATCAAGAAATAGTTCTGTCGGAAATTGTCTGGAGAAATGAACAAGTCCCACATCTATATAAATTCTAGAAGCGACATATACTCCGTCGCCTAGAACCAACCACATGTTGCATGTGACTATGAGGTACAATCTGTTTCATGAAATTTCGAAACAATCACATGTTGCATGTGAATATGAGGTACATTTTTTTCCATGAGATTTAGAAACAATCACATGTTGCATGTGGATATGAGGTACATTCTTTTCCATGAAACTTAGAAATTAAGCAAGAATTGAGTGTGTGCGGTTAAGGATACACGATCTGAAAGGCATTTTACCTTTTCAAGAAGATTCTCTTGCTTGGAAGCATTACTTGAGTGAGAACTCTGTTGTTTGAGTTAAAAAAGAAGAACTCTGTTGTATGCGCTCATACTTTATCATTCCACTCTGAAGAGGGTTTAATAATCTTATTGCTTTCAGGACAAAGCAAATCCACTTGCTCAAATTCTGAGTGCAGCAATGCTGCTCCGGTACGCGTTGGGAGAAGAGAAGGCTGCTCAGAGGATTGAAGCTGCAGTGATGGGTGCCCTTGACAAGGGCTTCCGCACTGGTGACATCATGTCTCCGGGAATGGTACCTCTCTTTCTATTTTACTCTGAATAAATTATAGCATCAATGAACTCTTTCAATTATTGCGTTAATCAATCCTTTTACTTGTTTTTGACTCTTCATAGCACCAGTTGCTGACTGTCTTCCGTATGCTGTCAGACGTACGTCGGCTGCAAGAAAATGGGAGACATCGTGCTCGAGACACTCCAAGCTTCTCAACCGGCTGCTGCTTTGCATTAAGAAATAGAGATATATAGTTACGTGACTGAGAAGAGAAAGAAAGATGCTCCCTCGTTGTACTCTTTTTTTCAATCCATTTTTGCGTTTTCTTGGGAGCATTGGATGCGTCGAGTGGCAGGAGTTTGTTGTTCAGGTGATGGGCTTGACAGTGTGTGCAGGTGATAAATTGCTGCAGTTATTGGAAGTATCATCAATGTACCAAAAGCTTATTTCCAGTTTGAGGAAGTCGAGATTTCTGCCAGGCGCCGGCATGCATGCCATGATGCTTCTGGGGAATTGTAGCACTTAGTCAGAGTCCGTCAACCTTGTACGTGGGGGCCCATAGATTGATCTCGAAAAGAGATGACTAATATCCGGAAATTTCAAGTGACTAAAGATCTCGCATCAGACTGCTCTTTTGTGCCAGAACCAGTACTCCGAGTACTGGAATGCTGTGTATTCATTGAGTACAAAGTCTTTGTGTGGATACAAGACTTTCGTAAAACTGGGCTTGAGTAATAACCGGGGGCCTGACGCAGGAAATGTAATGAGGTTGGTGGCAGATTCTACCACATGTTACTATGAGCTTCGAGGCGCTGGTTCGTGATGTATTTCTCAAACGTTTAATACATGTTGGTTCAAGTAAAAAGATGGACACCTGCCCTGGTTCAAGTGTACTGATTTCACTTCATCAATACACTAATTGGTTTGGTTAGAAGGAAGAAAACTGTGCTAATGTTTGTGTCAGAATTTACGAGTTAGGAGGAGGTTATGGTAGAAGTTACAAGTTTGGAGGGCTGAAGTGTACTGCAAGGCCCGAGTTACATTCGGGGGAGAGGTGTTGGGAGAATCCGAGAGTGGATAGTAACCAAATTACATCACAAAATGCGGAAGATAATCTGCTAATTTTAGATTTGTACCCATTTTGCATGATCTAATCAACTGCGACGTCGACAGGTAAACATTCAAGTTCTCTCCACATGAGTATAGATAGCTGTTGGTAAAAGGATTGCCTTCGGAGAAAGCGTTCTTCACGATTTGAGCTTCAATTGTCAAACGCTACGCTTGGCTAAGTGATCCTCGAATTGCATGGAGTATGTACACGACTCTTGGTACTATATTGCTCGAATGATAGAACTAGAAATGTACAGCTTAGAGGTATAATTACTCGAACCTCATCCTACATGATGGTGCGAATTGTTTGCAAGTCCTCTTCCTGCGGGCTACCAAAATCACTGCGAGTCCTCTCGGCATCGTCCATCAATTGACTTTAGCTCCTGTACATCATAACGTAATTTCATTTGTCAGAATAACAGGCACCCATGAGTATTTGATGTGAAACTAAATCAGAAAGAACATGGTGCACCTTCTACCAGAACTTTAGACGATCATATCAAAGGCCAGGATGATCATCTTCATAAACCATCAAAATGCTTGTATCGACCAAAGATGCTGCCATCATTGTTCCTAGCTTGCTCAGACAGGCAGTACAGCAGTTTCACTCTATATGCAAGTCTCTCTCTAGACTTCTGTGTCGCAGATGACTCAAACATGGCAGTTTCTCTCTCTATGCAAGTCTCTCTCTAATCTTCTGATTCATGGACGGTGTGAGAGATGGCTTACTTGAGTTTCTGGTCGAGCGTTTTGGAGATGGTCTTGTAGAAGTGGATGTGGGGCTCGTGGTCGCGAATCTTGCGGGGCTTGTGCGACGGGTAGGACGGCGTGGGCGCGTTGGAGCACCGCTCGGACAGCAGCTTCAGACTATCGTGGCGGCCCAGAATGGCGGCTTTGTTGTTGTTGCTGTTGCTGTTATCCCCCACGGAAGGATCCCACGACAGTGACGTTGCAATGTTGGACCTCCCATTGCGTCCTCCTCGAGCAGAGGCTGATTTCGACATGACTTTGAGCGACGGAGTAGCCGGCGCAGGCACCGACACTCGACACAGCTTGCTCAGAAGCCGCACGAAGTCGCTGGACATCTTCGTGTCCGTTAGCCCGCCTCCGCACAACATCCCTCCCTTCATCCGATCCTGCACACCAGCCATCCACGATCAGAAACTAACCAAGAGATAGAACTATGGAAAAGTTCCGGACTTGCAAATTCCATCCTTGAGAGGAATCCGTTTTGCATGCAGAATGAGTATTGCAAAAATTCTCCAACAAGCATGAAAACTATCAGCTGAGAGTAAGCTCAAGGTCCCCAGAACACCTCGCAGCTTTTACAATGTGCACGCAAAGAATACCAATCCCATGTTCATGCTCTCACTTGCAATGTCAGGAACCTGATGGGTAGCATATCCAAGCAATTGATGTGGGAAATGAGCTATTACATAAGTCATGCAACAAATTAGAGCAAGCTTGGAAACTTTTGGCCCATAGTAAGCTCAAGCTCCCCAATGTGCACATGCAGTTCGCCAATGCCATGTTCAAGTTTTTGCTCGCAATGTCAAAAACTTGTTGGGTAGCAAATTTACAACTTGATTGATGTGTAGGGGTTGGATCAGACCTCGTCATCGTCGGAGCCGGATTCGTCGACAATTCCGTTTCGGTAACCGCCGAAGCTGCGATTGAGCGAGTTCACAGGGCGGCCGCTATCAAAGAAGGGGTCCTTGCGGATGGGCGACATGGTGAGCTCGCGAGAGAGGCGCTGCGAAGCGAACTCGAGGTCACGCCCGAGCGAATGTTCTCGTCCCAGCGACTGCTCGCGCCCCGAGTATTCACTCAGGTAGCGTCCTTCCGACAAGTAGCCACTGGAGCCTTGGAGCTCGCCGGGAGCTTCCACCTCGATCTCCGATGTTGCAGCGGGAGCCGCCGCCACCGCCGCCGCGCGTGCTCGCTTCACCTTCGATCTGCTCGCTTGCATCGGAGAGGACTTCATCAATGACCCCACTGATGACACCTTCTCTGGTCGAATCTTCGTCGAGCTCTCCCATTTCGGTTGCAGCGATTTCACCTCCTTCGATGGCAAAAGTGACCGACTCCTCAATGGCGACCTGGCAAGCATGCAATTGTCCAAACATCATTCTCAATTGCAATGTAGTAGTCAACCCCATGCGGAACGAGGGGAATGATCGAGACTGGTACCTGTGGCGGACGACTGGCGGGGCGCTATGACGATGATTGGGAGCTTTGGTGCTGTCTTTGAAGGAGACGCGGAGGGAGCGGGCGCGGAGCGTGGAGGTGGACTGATCAGCAGCAGGCTGGGGTGTAGAGATTTCGTCTTTGGCAGGGATGTCGAAGGCGACAGGAGGGATGGTCGCAGCGGCATTGATAGTACTGTCAACGCCGCCATTGGTGTCGGAGTCGTGGTGAGAGTGGTCCCCAGACACAGAGCTGCTGCGGGAGGTGGTAGCAGAGATGCGGGGGGTGGTGACGGGCGTTTCGAAGTGGTCTGGCGAGGACAGGACTTCGTCGAGCCGGGGCTCCACGGGCGTGAACCGCGTGCGCACGCTTCCTTTGAACGGCTTGATGCTCGAGACAGTTCTACTGTTACTGAGATCGCGCGACGGACCCAGCTGCCAGTCCTTGAGAGAGATGTCGGTTCCGTCATCGTCTTGCGGCACCGGCAAACTGAACGTCCGCATTTCGCCCCCTCCCACTGGAACGCCCTTCAGCAACCCTCCCCAATCCTCGCTCCGCTCCGGACTCCACGACTGCGTCAGCTCCGTCTCGAGTTCCATCGCCAACCGATCACGAATCTCACTTCCTCTACAAATTGCAAAATGCTCCTGGAGCAACTGTCGACACAAAAAAGGCTCAACACGCCCACTCTCGCTTGAGCACTTCTTCAACAAGTTCAAAACGGCTCCTGGAGCAACTGTCGCCACAAGAAAGGGTCGTAATGGACACTCTCGAGCTCCAGATCCTGCTAGAATGTGTGGCTCATTCTAGCATCGATCTGATCGATGAGTGGAATCCGATCGATCGATCGATGCATGAGTGAGTGAGGGAGGGTTGCTCGGCAGGCGCGGTGAATTGCGCATCAAGTTATAAGTGAGGAGGATAATCAATCAATATAGTTACAATCATGGACCTCAAAACCTGGAGAAGCCAGCCAGCCTTGTGATGCGTGAAAGCTATGGCGGAACGAACGGGTACCTTGGACACTGAATATAACGCCACTGCCTTTTTATGACTTGTATATAGAAAACCCAAGCAAAGTGCAACTGACACTTCTCCTTCTTGTATATAAATATGCTAATTATATATACATGTCACCGGTGTTTCATACTCTTCTTGACTGGGTCCTTCGGAAGTCAACATGAGCCCCATTTTGAAGGAAAAGACGATTGCGAGTTGATTATACGGTACTTGCATAGAGAATGTTTTATGAAATGGCAATAACATTCTTATGTAACGCCACCAAATTTTGCTTGAGTAGTCCCTTTCCCATACAACAACCACCAAATGAGTAGCTATGCTCCCGTGTACCAAAAGGTTGTCTTGAATGAAAGAAGTATAAAAAGAATAAGTGGAGCATTGATCTCAGTTGAAAGAATACTGAATGAAAATACTTCATGAACAAAAAAAAATAAAAAATTAGGGCTATCACACCTTATTCTTGCATGCAACTTTATCACTGTAAAAACAGCAGATTTAGTGATGAAAGGACCCAGAAGATTTGGACTCTGGGGTGTACCATGTCCTTGTACTGTAAAGGGATTTATTCACAATCAATGCTTTAAGGTAACTTGCTCAAGCATGGTACATCTGCAGTGAAGTTAGCCGTGCAAGTAATTTGTGTGCATGGGTGATGTGATTTGTAGATTGGACAAAGTGAAACTATAATTTAGACTGGACTCTTGAAAAATATGCTATAATTGTTTTTTGAAGTTGAACTTGTAGGTCTTCCTTAAATGACTTAGTCTAGAATGTTTGTGTATTGAATTCACTAATGTTATGCTCTATGGGCATATCATTGAGGGTAGGTTGAATGCACACTCTATTCATGTAAACTGCAATAGCGGTTTGATGTTTTTTCCCTCCTTCTACATTGAAAATCAGCCTTCGTAGATATCATGTCCCTCTTGCAAAGTTTATTCTAGTGAGCCATCTTTGATATTGCTCCAATTCAACCCTAGACTAAGAGCCATGACCATAATTTTTGAGTAATTCTCTTTGTCAATCTTCATGATGCATTGGGTGAATGGCCCCCACTTCACGTAAGTTAAACATAAGGCCTTGACTTGGTGGTAAGGGCTCATGACCGCCAATGAGGAGGTTGTGGGCTTCATTCACCATGCCAGCGTGGTGCTCACCATCATAGTCCATTCAACTATGGTGGGGGGGTTCCTCAACCTCGTTGTATGGGTACCTCAAAGCCTTTTGGGAGGATACCATGTCGGGTATCTCTAAGGCACTAGTGGCTAGATAGGAACTAGCATAGAGGGGCTAATAGTCCTGACATTGGTGTAGTGATCTCTGGGCATACATCCAAGGATAGGTCGAGCGAACACTCTATTCACACCGACCTCTAAATAAGTTGGAATTTCTCTTCTTCTTAATTTAAACCTATAAACTATTCTTTGTCTAAAGAAAGCATAAAACATGACTCTCATAAATGAAACGCTCTGTTTTCCCCTCTCTCGTTGCACTACGACCACTACCCTTTTTTATTTTTTTGGTCTAAAATGGAGGTATTAATATGGTGGCCAGACCAGAAGGCCTTATTCAATTCCTTCCAAATACCTCTGGCCAGCTCGATCTAGCTGCATTTTTACTTATGTTACAAAGGTCCTATGCTATCTAAAGCCGAGGCCATCTTCATCACAATTGGAAAAACCCCATGTTTCTATTCAAAGGGTCAAACCCCAGACATCTGACATAGGCCAAAAGTTGATTTTGGTACTAACTAGAAATGCATAGTGTATGCCTATACTAACGTATTTGTATTGCGACATTGCTATTTATCACGTCATAATCACCTTATGATTTTGGTTTTGAATTGACCAATAAAGGTCCAAGAAATCCGAAATGGGTTTATCAAAGTCGGTTGAATTTTTTTCCTTCTATGTACCCTCCACATTCTACATGTCTTCTCTTTACCAATTGTGGAATAATAAACTCAAAATATATAAAATGTTAAGATTTGGAATGTGTACAAACCATGCAAGCTTAATTTTGGAGGCTAGATGAAATAAATAATAAATTAGATATGCAATAAACAAGTCTAAATTTGTAAATTTTAATTCTTTTCTTACTCTAGTAGACTACAGCCAAGTATTGATGTTTAAAATGATAATGATTCTGTGATTCAGGATGTCCTACATTTGAATAGACATTGGCCTTGGGATGTTAGAGCAAACTTGTCATAAGAGACAACATTGTCATTTTGGACATAGTGCCGCACCATCGCTACAATAATTCTACATGAAATGCAAGAAAATTTGGAAACACTTGTGGACGCAAAAGTAGAAGCGAATCATGGAAAAATACCTCTTAAGAGATAGATAGATAAAAACTCCGGTCCGTATTACAGGGCCGGAGTAAATAAAGTGTCTATTCGTCTTGCCAATGAGCCGGTGCCCAGTGGACAGAGGGCCATTGGTGCAAGACTACTCACCCCTTTCGGGAATAGACAATACCTCTTAACCCCCCAACTCTCCTTGAAGCACGAAATGGGTTTTTGCAATTCCGGGCAGCCTAAATGAAGGGTCTAGAAGTAATATTTTTGCATAAAATTTTATTGGGCCCTCTTTATACTACAAAGTGTATGTCGTAAAATTTGCAAAGTCAAATTCCAATTTTTGAGTCTTCTAGGACGATCCTTGGGTTGCGAGCCGAGATGGGGCAGTTTAGAAAAGTAAATTTTTTTATTTTTTGATTTTTTTAAACATGTTCATTATTAGATCACTACTCAAATTTCAAAGTTACTCAAGTCAAAAAGTTTACCAATTTTACAAAGGCAGCCTCCAAAAGTTTCAAAACCAATATTTGCAATGCCCAAAAAAACTTGGGAGACAAACTTTGGATGTTATGATCTCTCAAATGGTAAACATCCAATGGTCAATTTTCTGAACAGTAATCAAGCATATTCTTAGGTACAAGATCTTACGGTTGGAAGTTTTAAAAATTGAAAAGAAATCGGTTCACACCCCCACGAGTGCTTAGAGGTAGAGAATCTCAGTTTTGAGGTTTCAAGCTCCCAAAACACACCAAGGAGATTTCGGGGGTTAAACGATAACCCACTTGGGTTTTTAGAGTTGACTAATGTGGGAGTCAAGACAAAAAGCGTCGTGAGCCGCCGCAACCATGAAAAAGGGGAGAGGAGAAGAGCGCCCAACCATGAAAGGAAAATGAATACGTATAGGGAATGACATGTCCAAAATCAAGTCGGAAAGTACATTTATGATAATTACACTTGTATCCACACCTTATATGTTGGAGTTGTGCAAAAGTTTTTACTGAATTTTTTTATTTTTTTTAAAAATTTGAAGCCTGATATATGGTGAGGTGTCCTATAATGGCGCAATTTTCAGCACAGAAAATCTACAGGAATGTTGCCAGTGCAAGCAATTTTTTTGCATGGGGAAAATTAGTAGAAAACTAGAGCAAGTGGAATCATCATTTTTTGACTCTTTTACAGTAAGTAATGAATTTTTAAATATGGAAATATAGGTGTTCTTAAAATGGTGCCCTAAAGTGACGCCCTATAATCTTTGCAGTGTGTACATGGTACTGTTGTATGGAGAAGCTATTATGTACGTGACAGTGAAGATTACAAGGGCTCCATTTTTGGCAGTGCACCATTTTTGACTGCTCTACCATACTCGCGTAGAGGCAGAATCAAGGGGCGGGGGGGGGGGGGCACATGGAGAGTTGAAAAAGGGAGCCAAAGTGGGTGACTGATTGCATTCTACTTCCATCCATCGAAAAAGTCCGGGCAGTCCCAAAAGAGAAGTGTGAATAATTTCAACTCAACTCCCTCCCTCGACGGGCCTTGATGCCCCCGGCTTACCATTCATTGCCCTTCCAAGTGCCCTTTCTTCTTATAAGCAACGAACCAGTCCTCTCAAATTATTACTTTCCACAAGCAGACTCGGGTCCAATCAGTCAGTCATTCCCCCTCCTACAAAATTCCCCTTCTCACACTTTCATCTCTCTAAAGAGTAATATGATTGATTGTTTTTGTCCTTTTGGGGAATACTATGTCAAGTATTTTCAAGGTACTAGAAACTAGCGTAGTTATAGTGTCCACCCTCGAGAGGGGGAAGTAGTATTGTTCCAATTTTCCCTTGTCCGGTGACCATCAGGATAATAGCATTACGAACGGACACTTCATTCACGCCGGCCCCTTAGAAAGGGACCTGAGTTTCCAACTATTGATTATTTTTTTCGGACACATATTCTTTTTAATAAATATGATGGTCTTCTCATGTTGGGAGCAATTACGTGGTTCTTAAACCCTAAAAGGGAAGCTCCTCTGGATGGCCAAATCTGAAATCCGGAAATGCTGTTTTCTTTTTTTAAAATCTGATTTTGAGAAATCCAACTGTAGGGTCTTGTTTAGAATTTGTCCAATGACTCTACACACCAATTTTTATCAAATTGCACCATTTGAGTCTATCTTGAGATGTATTGAGTAAAAGTTTTAGTTTTCGCGAAAACAATAATTCTTTTTCAGTTGGATTTGCACCATTTATGAGATCATAACATTCAAAGTTGTCGCAAAAAGTTTGTGGGCATTGCTCGTGAGACATTGTTTTCATGGTGCAAAGGGAAACTTGAAGATTGTATGGTGGTTCTGACCATCACTCAAACCAGTTCTTCGACAATTCCAAGAATACATTCAGAATAATGAAGAACTCATTAAATTTTGGGACCACTAATTCCAAATTACAGTATAGTTACATAGGAATATGTGTTGATATATGAACTTGAGTTTGAGATTGCCACGTTGGATCAATTAACAGAGTTTCTTATGCTGTTGAGAATTGATTTAGACAAGTTCTATTGCACTAATATATAGGGTCAGCTATAATGGACAATTCACAATACCAACTTAACCACTAAATTTCCTTGTCGCAAAACCGTCTAAGTCACAAGATTTGACCTTCCTTTAGATTAAGCTCAAAGATTCTCAATCTAAGCATTATTTTAGAGATTCAACAGTAAAATCTCAAAGTTCACTTGACATACTTCTCACATACAAGATTTGAACCCTTCATTCTTCCTCATTTGTGAGATTATAATGGTCAAAGTTGGCTGAATTTTTCTCCTGCAGGAACCTCTAAAACCTGTTTGGGGTTTTAAGAAAAGTTAGGGGTTAACCCTTAAACGTCTAGCTATACGGATTTGGGTAGCCCAGTATTGGATCACAACATCTTTTGGACTTGGGCATCATGAATAGTGCACTTTTTGAACTTGGGCATCATGAATGATCCAATCAATGATGAGCTTGCAACCTCCTACAAGGTTATGTACAACCCCAACCTACCTACCACAATCCTTTCAAAGCACAAAATCACTCATACAAATTGTGATTTGAATTCTAAAATTTCACTTTTTGAATGCATCACAAGAAGGTGACCAGTTTGACATCAAAATATAAGTGAAAAGTTGAGTATATTGAGAGCTACAGAGGAGATTCTGTTGGAATATGACCCCTCGGGTCACCTTCGGCATTTAAGGGTTAACTGAGTACGTATTAACCCATAAAACTTTCACAAGAATTTAATAATGCTGAAAAGGGTGCAACATCTTAAAATATAGGTGACTCCATACCTTGGCTTTTGAAAACCAGAAACGGATGTCACTATCTTTAAAAGACATCAAAATTAGTAGCACAAAGCCGGTTGAGATAATCCAAAACTAGCTAGGAAAGGACAGTGGAACGGTACTCACAAGGCTTTCCTGAAATTGCAGGCTCAACCCTTGCTGTGAACTCTCTCAAACCCACACCCTAAGTTTTTATGTTCATGTGTGACAATAAAATGAATAGTACCATGAACAAGATCAATAGGATTGTTGAGCTTTGTTTCACTAAAAGATAGTAAGATAAATCATGAAACAAATCCTTGTTGCATACCCTTCAGCTCAATTACTTCTTTTTATAAGAATATTACCTGCATGCAATTTTCGTGCATGGGAAAATTAGTAGGAAGCTCTTGCAAGTGGTGTCATCATTTTAGGACTCTTCTACAAGGAGTAATAAAATTTTGAAATTAAAAATATAAGTGTTCCTAAAATGGTGCCTAGAGCGATACCCTATATTGTTTGCAGTGAGTACATAATATCATTATACGGAGAAGCTATTACATACCCATGAGTGAAGCTCCATTGAGCTCCATTTTAGACTATACTCTACTATAAAGGTTCTGACTTGAGCAGAACGAGGACTAAAAGGTTTACTGCGTGACCTATTTGGTCAGAACGCTTGCACTGTTTCCTCTTCAGAAAGTAAGATTGCAGTGCAATATAGTTCCGAAATTGTTGCCACAGGCAAGAAACGCAACACCCCATGTACAGTTCATCCATGTGAACTGCAAAGCCTACTTCAAGACTGTTCATTAATGCATGAAACAGAGGCTTTCGTTCTTGACAGCAGTGTGAGTTACTTTAGTTGGTCAAGACAAGTTCAATAGCAGCGATTCGTAATAAAAATGGGTCCTTGAGCCAGTGAATAATCTGGCAAACCCTCGTTTTGTATTTGAAATGACATGAATATGGTACACTATTGTGAGAATTGGTAGGGAGCCAGGGAGCTCACAACGCAGGAATACGAGCAGCAAAACTGCTGACGCCCTTCACAATCGCCGACGAGTCCTGTTGTCGATCAACTGATCGTACTCCTCATTCAAAATGACCCTGTTCAACGAGTCGGCAACTCAACAAGTCAGAATCGCAGGGCAATGGAGCAGCTTATCAATTTTGTTGTAGTAATGATACAAACGGATTAAGCATCTGGATCGTTAAGGATATGTAGAGATTCCCAAATGGCTACATAGATGCTGAAATTGATAAACAGGGGCTTACATGATTGATGAGGTTCCATCAAAATCAATGGACTCGCGGAGGGCCTTCGATAGACTGTCTTGATACACTCCACACAAATTGCCGTGATCACCATCTGCAAATCTTGCATAATTCTTCGAACGTCTGTATACAAATTGCATACTCATCGAACTTCCAGTTTTGCATGACGAGGTCATACTATGCACAACTTTCATAATCTACACTATGGTGCACGACCACGACTACGTTCTGTCCTCTTCAATAAGGTACTCTTCAAGCACGGAAGATCATAAGGCTGGAGGAGTTGCGATGTTTCCTTGACCTTCCATTGGAGATTCAGATAGCTACGTCCTGCAAGAAGAAAATGTCTCAATCAGTAAAGATTGCAGTTTTACGAAGCTAATCCCCCAGCACATAGGGACTTCAAACAGAACTTGCTGGACATAAGTCAAAGCCAAGTTTCACGATCTACCAGTTTTAACTACGGAGTAGTCTCCAACCTTCTTTTCTCTCCAAAACTTATAATGTGAATTTCCGGTAGCAATTTCAAGAAAGCTTGATGACACTTACTTCAATTTTTCCTCAAGTGGAGACCTGATGGCTTTGTAATAGTGCCGATGGGGCCCTACAGTCGCTGCTCGGTGCTTGCGTACATCATAATTATATACCGGATCCATGCCGTCTGAACAGTATTCTTCTAACAACTGTAAGCCTCCTTGGCTCCTGATGTCAAAACTCTGACTTCGTCCAAATGACGGGACTCTTTGTGAATTGCCAAGCGGAGGTACAGGAGGTTTTGCAGCCATCTTTGCGGCTACAGTGTCTGAAGGCGAAGAGTGTCTGCGGATCTTGCTGCATACTGTACCAAATAATTTCGCCAGATCTTCTGGTAGCCACGAAGCGTCTGATATCGGGCCACAGGCCATGTCTACCTTATCATCCTGACTCATCAATCATCTCGAAAGAATCAGCGAAGAATACTCGAAGTGAATGATATCAACTTTGTAATTTGCATCCACGTTTTGCTTCAGAGAAAGAGTTGGAAGAAGATTTATACTCAACTATACGAGCACAATATCAGAATCAGAAGATTGCATCTTAACGTGATTTTTTTTTCGTAGTGACTGAAGCAGAGATGAAGAAGACATCAATGTTCTAGGTTATATGCTCTAGGTTATAGGTGAAAAATGCAAAAATGACACTGAGATATGTGACATGAAACAAACCTTATCATCTTCAACGTTGTCATTTTCAGGCCGAAGTTTGGACGAGTCAAAGTTCACGAACTTGGGACTGTCAATCTTCGCCGGAACTTTGTCGAAGTCATCGCTCTTAAAGGAAGGCTTCTTAACTAGGACGGGTCTTACTCTCAATTCTCTCTTTGTTGGCGAAGGTGAGAGCTTTGCCTTAGCATATAGTTTGGCATTCTCAGAGAAGTTATTCGATACTGTTAGGCGGTGTTGAACAGGACCCTTCAAAGGAGAAGGTAACTTCGACTCCATACCTAGCTTAATGGGAGGCAGAGATCTGGTGATTACAAGGTCGTGCGTCCTCCGTCGCTCATCACTGGGAGTCAAAAGCTTGAGGTCCTCCTTCTCCACAGTCGCAGGCAATCTGAAGGGCGTCACCATCCGATCCTGGTTTCTTTGCTCTGAAGTGGGGGTAATTGGTGAGTAGCTAGAGTTGTGAGACTTCAGTTGTGGAGATCCCGTTGGACTCATATTTGAAGCGATACGCTTGATAGAGGATATGGCTTTGTCTTCAAATACTGGAGACGGAGATGAAGCGAGTGTGCATTCAGTTTCAATGTCCCTGTAACTGGAAGAACGTCTGAGGTAAGCACCCTTCTTGGTCTCCAATTGCGGGGAAGCAACAGGTGGTGACCGGCCAGGGAGATCCTTCTTCCTAGCGGGCTTCTTCACACAACTGTCCAACTTCTCGTCTGCTAAAGTTGCAAGCCGTGGAGGTGTACGAGGCAGATGCCTGCTTTGCACCTCCTTCCCGTTCGCAGACCACTTGAGAGGAGATTTCTTCGTTTTATCAGAATTCGCATGAACACTGGGACGAGACGACGTTCTTGCATGTACTCCATTCTTTGGTACAGAAAGCCTCTCATAGACATCTCTCACAGCAACCTTGCCTTTGGACCTGACTAAGTTGGTTTCACATTCTACGTCCGTCTTCCTGCTGATACATGGGAGAGATTGAGTCTTTTTGTGATTTGGTTTCTTTCTAGAGGGCTTTCTATCCACCTGGTATGGCTCACCAGCATCTGCAGGAACCGATTCTGACGAGGAAGAACCTCCTCTGATTACTCTTTTTCTGTTCGACGCCTGGGGAGAGTTGATATCGGACCTGCCATCAGGAGAGGGAGGTGGGTTCATGGAGAGGGGTAGTGTAAAATCGGAAGGTGCAGTTGAGGACGTGGACATGTTTCCATCGTGCGTGATTGAAGGAGAAGACGGAGCAGAGGGTCTCCATTCAGGAGTGTCAAAAGGTGTCAACGACGGCGTCACTTCGTTGATCGGAGTCGTTGGCTCAGATACTTCAGTTATCTTGGCCTCAGAAGCAGTAATATCCTTGGAAAAAGAAGCAGTGTTTTCTCCCCCTTCCACTACCAAGGATGAGGACGGTTCATCCTGCAGCTCTTGCCGCAAATACACTGCATGCTTCTCAAGGAAAACAATTTCTTCTTCTAAAACCGCAACTTTGAATAGAAGCTCTCTTATCTGCACATTACATTGGTCGACTTACATATGTAAGCTAGAAACAATGAATGGTGAATAAGAGGATTTTGAAGTCGGATTAAGAGCAGCAAAGCACATATTCTTGAATGTCAGCAAAACTATAGTGATCACTCCAACCCGAAATAGCCAATAAATCGATCCAATAAAACATGGAAGTGACTTAGTCGAAGAGACTGACCTTTGCAGGAACGTATTCAGGAATTTTGGGCAGAGTGCCCAGAGACCTTTGTAGGCCACTTTTCAGAGCTTCCCGCAATTTGATCTCATTCATGAGCTTCTTCTTCAAATTTGCAACCTGAATATATAATAGGAATGAAATTATCAGTTACAGTGACTATCAATTGATACAGACAACTGTACTGGAAACGAACAGGACGAGGAGTAAGACATTGAAGGAACACTACCCAGACCAAGAAGGTTCTGATTCCAGCAATGGAGACGCATAAAGCACAGGCTCAAAGCACACTCGGCCACTGGGTTCTGTTGATTACCTCTAGCTCCAAGGCAAGCCGTTCATTGTGAAGCTCTGGTATCGTTTCTCTCAGGTTGACATCAGTATCATGATGATCGACCTGAAAAACGATAGGTCAATAAGTCAGCAGCTGAAAAAAACGAATTGAAGTAATTAGAATATTAACTACGACGCCAATTTTGCCCGAATCGCGCAAGAATTTCGATATCTGAACAGAAATTCTCAACATCCAAGTCGTAATGATTTTTAATCGCACTTTCTTTACAAGAATGGAAAGAAGCGACTTCCTCGGAAGCCCCTTCTATTCAGCACCAAGGCATTAGGATAGGCAACTTCAAATAGACTTATTCGTCTGAGAACACATTGTCTGAGGTTAAAGACATTAGGCAATGAAATACCTCGGCACTTCCAGTATCGATCACCGAAGATGGAGCCAGTAGCACTGCAGATTCTATTCCCTGCATTGATCTGTTTTCATAGGCTCTGCAAAGCCCGAAAATGCCATTTAGAAACGGGACATCGTACTTCAAGTTCGTGACTGAAAGCACAAACACAGTACTCTTATACTTGGGACAATCTTGATCAGAAATAAAGGAAGCCACCTCCATCTGTGTAGGAATGAATCCACCTACCCCACTGCTGATAAAATTCACCAGTCTAAACTTGGGAACGTGAAGTGTGAGAAGTTTCGGTACGGATCGATACTTCTAAAACGAAGGTCACACAATCATAATGAACTTCTACCACGACTACTATTTCAATTGTAGCGTTAAGCACTAAATTTCATTCACTTTTTGCACAAAATGAAACACTCGGTACGGATTTTAATATCACTCCGTGACCTCGTTCTTTTACTTCCTAACCGAGCTTTTAAGAACTTATTTGATGTTTCCACTAGAACCAAACGACAGTTTCACTCGTGCTTTCAGTTCTTGCGACTTTCTGCGATGACACTTCCGGTTTCCTGGGATCGCAGTCGTAGGACAACGAACAGCATCTTTCCCTGGTAACGAAGACCATCGACCACGACATACCAAGAAAAAACAATTGCAAGAGATCGAAGAAGTTCTGAAGTCACCTGGCACTGTGCCGCCTTAAGTCCTCAGAAATGTCCTCATTAGCTCCAGAGCGCCAAGAAGAGCCTGTTTCAGCCGAGAAAACGGCGGTCAGAATGCTATCTAGCCGGAGTAGGAATTAGCAAAGCTCCTCGGACAAGTGTCGAAATTACGGTTCGCCCTTAGACACACTGAATCTTGTGTTGACAGTCATAGTGTCTTGACAACAGCGTGCCGAAGTTCTTTGGGAGCAAAATTTAATGAACACGGTGTCTTCAATCCTGAAAATTGTAAAGATAGCAGCGCTTGCAAACATCTAAACCACACGATAAAAAATAAAAATAAAATGTCTGTTACTATATAAAGGTCGTAAAGTAGTCTGACACTGCTCGAACCAAGAAGAGAAAGCGATAGCTCACATTTTCACAGAAAGAACGGTGTCAGTTCGCGGAGAATTTCGTATCTAGCCATGATCTCTGAATTTAACTAGAAAAAGATCGAATTCGCTCTAGTCTTTCCTGATTATTCGAAAAAAATCAGACAAGATGTGCGGACCAAGGTAGAAGCGGCTACACGGAAGACTTATACTCAAGATGCGCTCGGCTGCAAAGGCAACGAATTCACGTTGGCTTCCACGGCGGACGATTCCTCTTTTCATTTCCATGCAATCATTATTCATCCATTCGCAATCATGTACTTAAAAGGCGATCGCATTCAAAAAGAATCTCCGTCAAGCAGATTGAGACTACGACAGCGGACATACATTGTGATCACTCGCATGGCTTCTTCAAACCATCAAGAAAAAGCCAGCATACATAATGCCCTCCAAGAACTCAATCTTCCTAAAGACCTACGCCGACTCTCTGAAAGTCAAATTCACTGACGTGTGATCTTACTAACACAACACTGGGCCGCGAAGAGGCATGCAGAGCTTTCTGGTGCGACTGCCCGTAAAATGTAAGCATTCGGAGCAATGTCGTCATCTCGACGACGGCAAAGAAGACGAGAGCGAGACTGTAGGCACAGATATGATAAGTAAGCCTTCATTCTGTTGTTCGACCGCTAGCAGAGGAAGAAAACAATCCTGTCATCAAACCGTACTCAAAGCAAGACGTCCCGTCGAAGCTCTAACTCAATAGACGGGGGCAAGAATCACTGAGAATCCCGAGAAGACAATTATTGCTCCCTGAACTATCGATCAGCTGTACACTTTCCACAAACACCGCGGATACTATTGAACCGGTCGAGGCCGTTAAAAGAGCCAATTTCTCGAAACACTCCCCCGTGCCATGCCATGCCATGCCACGCCACTTATTACATCCACACGTTCACAATGAATAGCGTAAATCAAACACCTACCTCGTCACAACCAACTCCTCTTGAATCTGCCCCTCTCTCATCTGCTCTCCAATTCTTTCCAAACAACTGCTCTCACTCTCTCATCTACCTCTCAGGCATTCAAATTCTTTCCAACCAACTGCTCTTGAATCTGCCCTCTCTCTCAATTCTTCCTGCTCTTGAATCTCTTGCCTCTCTTCTCAACGCTCCAGATTCTTTCAGCAAGAATGCCAAGAAGGTTCGTGAAACAAGACGTGCCAAGGAAGGGGGACACTGATGACACTATAGTAGGCATTGGTCGACAAAGTCGTGACGATGTTACAAGAAGACGACGATCGGGCGAACAAAGCGGCCATCTCCCTCGCAATCACGTCTTGGCTCTGACACATTCCTCAAAACCCGAGCGATCCTATTTTACGATAGTAGAGAGACGATGTCAATTCAAATTTTTTACCCCCGCCGGAATCCCTCAAAATGGCGGGGTAAAGTAACTGGACGGGGGATGAATGAAGACGGTGATAGCGACATGGGATGAATTCCATCCCGAAGTAGTAAGGTAGCAAACGAGACTGTGAAGGTCAATAGGTCAACCTTCCTGTTTTGAGGCTCCCCACTGCAAATTATTGTAGCGGTTTTGGATTTTATTCCTGTGTGTTTCCATAGTCCATTTGGGTTTGGACACCTCAATCGAGGCTCTCAACCGTCCACGGAATAATATGGTATTGTTGCTTTTTTTTGGGGTTTTGCCACGCTCATTTGTTTTCTAGGGGGGGAAGATATTATCGGGTAATAACGGTGGCCATCGGGATATTAGCATTACGAACGGACACTTCATTCACGCCGGCCCCCTTAAAAGGGACCGGATTTTCTATCTTCTTCTATCTTCATCTTCGGGTAATAATCAGGTTTGGACAATACTAACCAGGTTGCATGCTTCGACAGCTAGATAGAGGTTAGTAACCGCGCTTCCGACAATTGGAACTCTATCTCTGCTTTTTTCTTTCTTTTTGGTGTCTTCTTTGTTCTTTTTTCTTTTTCTTTTGTAACATATTTTCAGTTTTAAAATAAATAAATCAATGTAACTTAGTATACTAGGAAGCCTACGTCACAAAAGTCAAGCTTAACCCCTAAAGGTCTCAGCGTGCAGTGGCGACCAATAGAATTCTAGTTGTATTCTGGTTGTATTTGGAGTGAATGCACACCTTTAATGGGTTTGAGTTCAAAGAAGAAGTTGATATTTGAATTAATGCGGTTCTAGTGAGCTATTACAATTTCACTTTAGAGTTCCTTGTCGGTAGCAAATCCTAATTATACGACAGCGTACATACTATCCCCAAGGGACTTTTAAGGGTTAAACACACTTTTGCGACATAGGCTTCCTAGTATAAATAAATTTAATTCGGTATAAGAAGTATACTTAACTTATACTACATCTTTTTCCATTCTTTTTTTTGCCACAAGTGTGTTGATGAAACACATTGCATGAACCCGTCAAGTCAGAGGCTTATATTATGCAAGAGAAACGGCCTAGTGCCAGCAAGTTTCGAACCCCAACAGCATGGTTAACTGCAACTCATTTCCTCATCTGGTAGTTTAAGATCATTCCAAACCAAACTTGTATCACATTTCAAAAGATTCCTCAAATTGGGTGAGTTGCTTTGAGTTACAACTATAGATTGAGGATTTATCCTCACAAGCTTCTTCATCGTTACAACTTTTTTTTATTAGAAAAATATATTACAAAATATACTACAACACACTAGCTTGACGTGGCTTGCATGACCAAACAACCACTTAGGGTGGTTTGATAGCACCAAGTACGAGAGCCAACGCTCATATCAAGGTTGTATAAAATATACAAACAACAATTGTTGTGGTTGTTTATAATCCACAAAAAGCTATGCCCAAAGCCAACTATTGACCCTCGCAAGAGGAAATACTGCAAAAATAAAGCAAGTCCCACATTCCACTCAAGAATGGAATCATTACGATGTTTACAAATCTCGTTTGTTAATATGTTGTTATTTCTTTTTTAATTGTTTCCCTCTTCCTCTTCCCGCTCTTCCCAAATGAAAAATAAATTTTGTTCCAAAGAGAGCCAAAGAAACCCTCATCATAAAAGTCATCATATTAGCTAGTGTTAGCATAGACACTTTTACAAGTTGCATGAAGGTTTTATAACCGTCCATGGAGGTTAAGAAAAAAGTTAAAAACTTTAAAGAAGAGAAGGGGTGCATAGGGGCTCTTTTTTGTACCTGACTCTCTTTTTTGTCCACTGATTAAAGTCCTTATTCATGTTGTGTTGTGGAGGGAATGTTTCCCACCTTAAAGAGACATGTGTTTGGTTTTAGGCCTGGTCTCTTCAAAAGCTACTTTTCACTTATTTGGAATGAAGACAAGCCAAAAGGTAAATTTTTTTGAACTCATGCCAAAATGTTGATGTATTTTATTTTGTTAATATCTGAATGATTTTGTGTATCTTGAAGTTGGATCACCTGAAAGTGAGCACTTTCCAATACAAAAAGTATTCGGAGCGGAAAAGGGGTTTGGGTCATGCATTGATATAATGTCGATGCTTCTTTCAAATATCAAAAGGAGGATGGATTTTGGTACCCTCTTGAATGCTCAAGCTCTTTTGAGCCATTCATTAGCCTCTTCCCAAAAAATTTGTTAGAAGATGAAGTGATACAAATAGAAGCAATCACTTTTATGAATAATAAATATTGATAATAAAATAAAATAAAATAATTATTGTTTTAGTGTCCGTTACAAATTTGGGCATATGTTGTATACCTAAGGAGCATGCTCATATTATGAGCATCATCAAAAATTAGGTTTGCGAGAGCCTAAATTTCCCATAGGGAAGATTAAGACCCTCACAGGGGTTAGTAGTCCCGCCATTGATGTGATGACCTTCATGCTCACATCCAATGATAGGTCAAACGAACACTCTATTCACACCGACCTCTAAAAAGCTCGGAGTTTCTCTTCTACACGACTGCAGCTTGATCGGTTTTCGATGCACTTATGCACTCCAATTTTTTGACATCTAACATGTTACTAATTGACTTTGTACAAATCTAGGTTTTATATCACTCAAATGTGTGTGACTTTCCCCACCCACACAATTTCCTTGCATTGCAAAAACTTGCAAGAGATTGCTCCTACTAGAATTTGTTCCGTTTCTTCAACACACTCCCTTATATCATAAAACATCACTAGGAATTTAACCCTTAACCCTTAAACGCCTAAGGTGACCCGAGGGGCTCTTTTCCAACAGAATCTGCTTTGTAGCTCTCAACCTACTCAACTTTTCACTTATATTTTGATTTCAAACTTGTCACCTTCTTCTCATGCATTCAAAAAGTGAAATTTTAGAAATCAGATCACAATTTGTATGAGTGATTTTGTGCTTTGAAAGGATTGAGGTAGGTAGGTTGGGGTTGTACATAACCTCGTAGGAGGTTGCAAGCTCATCATTGATTGGATCATTCATGATGCCCAAGTTCAAAAAGTAGACTATTCATGATGCCCAAGTCCAAAAGATGTTGTGATCCAAATTTCTGCTACCTGTTTTTAGACACCCCGTTTCAGACACCTCAGACATTTAAGGGTTAAAAGAGAGAGAAGCCCAAATGGGGTCGACTTGCTTATAAGAGACAAGCTCTTTTTACAAAAATCGAAACTTTGAGTCAATGTATCTCAAGATTCTTATGGTGAAATTCGATAGAAATTGGTGGGTAGACTAATTAGACATTTGTATACAAGCTTTTACTTGTTAGATTTCCCAAAATAAAATCAAATTCAAAAAAGATTTGTTCACAAATTTGAGATATGGCCGTATAGATGTCATCGTTGAGCTTCTCCTTCAGGAGTTAATCTCCAATGCAGTAATTGGAGCACGAGTGATTATAAGTGTGCTTGATATACCACCAGAATTGGATAGAAATATAAATATTGAATGCCAATAAAACTTTGGATGATGGGCATTGGCTAATTGTCAAGACAAACAAACACTCTATTCACACCCACCTGAAGTTCATATCCATCTATCTAAAGAATGCCGGTTGTGGGGGCTACGACTTCACTCGCCCAAGAGTTGCCTGGAGCTCCCCAAAGGCTTGCTTGAGCACGACCCCTCCACAACCCCCCGTCATTTTGCAACTAAAGGCTCGTCCTCGTCAGCATGTTGCGGAAGTTGTACCTCCATGACCTGTAGTTATATAGAGCACCTTGCTTAATGAGGAAGCAATCCGTTTATTGAACTCTAGCATTCATTGATTTACGGTGGGCTCATTCTTTATGTTTTTAAGTGTCCCTATTGCCAACAGTATTCACATGATCCAACAGGTTTGTAGTACAAAAACGTGTTAACCCTTAAACGCCCGAGCAAGCACGAGGGGCTTGATTCCAACAGAATCTTCTCTGTAGCTCTCACTGTAATCAACTTTTCACTTATATTTTGATGTCAAACTGGTCATCGTCTTATGATGCATTCAAAAAGTGAAATTTTACAATTCAAATCACAATTTGTATGAGTGATTTTGTGCTTTGAAAGGATTGTGGTAGCGAGGTTGGGGTTGTACATAACCTTGTAGGAGGTTGCAAGCTCATCATTGATTGGTTCATTCATGGTGCCCAAGTTCAAAAAGTACACTATTCACGATGCCCAAGTCCAAAAGATGTTGTGATTCAATTTTGGGCTGCCCGTTTTAGACCCCACGGGCGTTTAAGGGTTAATTGAGAGGCGGGTGTGAATAGAGTGTTTGTTTGATCTATTTTTGTATGTATGCATGGAAGTCATTAGATGAATGGCGGGACTAGTAACCCCTCTTAGGGTGGACACTGTGCTAGGACAAAAAATTTACATTGGGTGTATGTTTTATGGTACGTTTGTGTTGGCAAGAAGAAGAGAAACGATTGTAGTCATAATTGAGGTCGGCTTGGATAGAGCATTTGTTTGACCTGTATGTCTCGAGGTCAGTTAACCCTTAAATTTCCTTGCAGACCAAAATGGTCTTTTTCCATTTTAGGCCGCTAAAGTTTTTCCGGTTGAAATTAATATTTATGACTAAGATTTTTATTAAGTGTTTCTTATACAACAAAGTGTGTGTGCGACAAATTGCAAAGTCAAATATCGACTTTAGAGTTTTTTAACGCAAATTTTAGTTTTCACATCCTAGGCAGGCATAAAAGAACTTTTTACTTTTGAGATTTTTTTGATATTCTTTCTTGAAAATATGTTCATAACCTAGTCACTATTTGAGTTCCAAAGGACCCCCTAAGTCAAAAAGATTCCTAATTCTACAAGGGCAACCTTCAAAATTTATAAGAGCAAGCTTCAAAGTTTTTAGAAATTTTAGTAAAACTTAAGCACAAACTTTGGATGTAATGATCTCGCAAATGATAAACATTCAACAATGAATTTTTGGAAGAGTGACTAATGATAGGCTTAAACATGGGACCCTAAGGTTGAAAGTCTAAAACAAAACTTTGTAAGAGTTACCACAAAGACATTTTACATAACATTTAAGTTTTTTTCCCAAAACCTTGTAGGCCTTTAGGGGTCATCATACACATGGACAACATCACCATAATGCAGTGATTAAGGTAGAATGCCCTTAAACCGTTCGGCCCCCCTGAAGCGCATGCTAGACTGCCTGTTAAACCGCCCATGGCCTGGACCTTTTTGCACCCACGGCAAAAAAGAGTATTCTGAAATCTGAGGGTTCATAATGACTTGATCTGGAATCTTTTTGCACGGTTTTTGCCACATGCGTGACCCGCCACAAAGGAGAGTCTACTGAGCGGTTTAAGGTCATGTACACTTTTGACTTCAAAAATTTGTGGTAAATTCATCTTTTGCTATTTAATTCTGGAAATTTTTGCATTCACTCTCCCTCTTGTTTCTCCATCGAAGAAAAATTACAAACAATACACACGATGTCCACAACCATGCTGAATCTCTTATTTGAGCGGTTTAAGGGCATTCTACCTTATGCTTGGAAAATGTCTCATGCCCTTCCAAAACAATTGAGATTTGGCCATTGCTTTATGCTAAATTTAAGACTTAGGCTGACATCTGGCTCCTACAATACTGTAGTGATGAATCATTGCTTCATTAATTAATTCATTCAAAGGATATTATCCGGTTGATTTTAGATTTGGAGGGTTGACACGGCAACAAAGCATAAGAGAACATTATCAATGGAGTTTGTCCAGCTCTTCAAACTTGGACTATTGACTATCCCCCATTCTCTCTCTTTTGTTTGATTTATAATATCTTTATTTTACAACACTACAAACCTTATATGTCCTAGCCATAAAAGACATTTTTTAGAAAAAGTGACATTTATGATGTTGAAGGTGAGAAACGCTTTACTTGGGGGAGTGAAGGCCAATATATCTCGCAAGCGGAGCATCTCCACCCATACTCGCTGAAGGAGACTCGCTAAAAATGTTCATCTATATTTGAAGAGTTCTTGCAATTATACTCCTGCACCCTTGAAGGCCCCTAAAGTGTATTGTGAGATAGTCAATACATTAATTGTAAGTAGGGTGTCAGATTTAGCCAACTAAACTTAGATTTGGAGGGCCATTTTGTGACGCGCCAAAGTGGAGAGCTCAAAGGCATTTTTGAAAGGCCCTTAGCATTTCTCGTCCACTTATTGTGTGTGTTAGTCGTATGGCGAGTATGGGTGCGGATGCTCTTCCAATTGGCTCCATGGGCCACTTGGAGAATACATTAACCCTTAAACGCCCTTGGGCGGAAATGCGGGCAGCCCGAAGCATCTTTTCGAGCATCAAGTAAGATCGGGCAGGTAATTTGATGAGGTCGCAGCTTCTGCAACTGCGCGGAGGATGGCGATTGAGAAGGCGCGGCGCCTGGCTGATGACGGGCGACCTGCGCAGGACCCTCTCTCCCTTATCGGGACCCATTGCTGGCCGGGACCATTGCTGGCCGGGACCCATTGCTGGCCGGGACCATTGCTGGCCGGGACCCATTGCTGGCCTTGTTTCGCAGCTCGCTTCCGCTTTGCCTTTCGCGGTACAGGCGGTTGCTGCAATGTTGGGATCGCTTCGATCTGCATGCAATTGGTTTAGTGTTCTTGCTGAGGATGTGGGACCTATGACGGAAGATATAATCATGCGTGATTCAATCCTTTTTTTGTGAGTCCAGGGACGTTTTCATTTCATAGACGTATGAGTCTAGGGACTTTTTTCATAAAGCATCGGGTTATGAGTACGACGAAAATGCCATTAGCAATTAGAAATGAACTGAAATAAAATATATAAGCAAGGCTCGAATGCATGTATGGTACACATTTGCTAAAAAATAAAATATGAGGTGTGGGTATTTTATTGATAGAAATAAAATGAATACATGGAAATGCTACAAAAAAGAAAGCATGAAATAAATATATCATTGTTTTGAGTGGTAAATCACAAAACACTCACCTTCGCAAAGTTAACGGTTTCATTACATGTAGGACAATACCATTGTCTTACCTTTTTGCACACTACACATTGACGCCGGATCCGCTTTTCATGTCCTTTCCATGCCATTGTATAGTGTAACTTACCGGGATTAGGAACCGCCGCTCGAGGCATACATGTCGGTTTCTCTACTGGAACCTCGGTCAATGCATTAGCAATTTCAAGATAATAATTCAAATGTGACATAGGATTAGTATTTCTACTTACCATGGTGTTTTTATACAAAATGTAAGAATTCAAAAACGATTGATCCAAAATATGAAAGAAAATTTTGTGCCACCACTTATGGTCTCTTCTTTGCAAAGAGTAATACCCACGCAATTGATCATGTACATCTACTCCCCGCATGCGCTCTTGATAATGTAGCAAAACTGGGGAAGCTGGGATTTGGATACTCCCCCCTACATGCCACCGGTTTATAAACAAGGACCTCGTAGAATCGATTGGACTACATGCGGTAGAAAGTAAAGAAACGGGTTTATTATCGTACCACGTTACGGCGCACATCTTCCCGCTTGCGTGAACCCGATACCAAATTTGTCCTCGTTCACCCGCCGTCGGTGAATTCGTTAGCGCTTGAGGCCAACCAATTCGGTTTGTCCTACAAGTCCCGGTTGCATATATACCACGTTCTAACAAAGTCCAAAACAAACTAGGGGAAGTAAAAAAATTGTCACAAGTTACTATGTGGCCCTTACCTTCTAAACCGGCCATAAGGCTTAGTACAACTCTTCCTCCAACATTTCCCTCTTCCACGGTTTCACTGGCGCCACAATAAATCTCTATTTTTTGAACATATTTTGATTCACAATTTGCAAGGCACCACATTTTCAATCCGTATTGGGTTGGTTTGGCTTTCATGTATTGCCGGATTGGTGCATACTTACTGGTATATTTCACCATCATCTCGTCAACACACACGTTTTGCTCGGGGTAATAATATTTAGAACATAAATTATTGTGTTCATGTACTAACCATTCGGTTTTAGCTAACTTGTTATAACTAGGACTTTTTTTATCGGTAGTAACATTTCGGTTATCTACTAAATGTAAACATCTAAGAATATCTTCAAACCTATTTCTTTTCATGCATTTTCTTATTGCTTCCGTTTGAAATAACTCTTTGTATGACTTAGACCAATGTAGTCTAACACTAGGTAATTTTTTTATAGCCATGAACATCAAAACTCCAAAAAAAGTCAAAAGTTCTTTTACCGTCAACGGCGACCAATGTTGTCCTCCCCGTGTCTTTCCCTCTTCTTGGCTTGAGGCGGCGTACAAATTTGTCATCCTCACAATTCTAATCAAAATCTCATTAGGCCAAAATAGTAAAAAAAAGTCTAAAGGGTTTTTACAATTGGGCAAGTAGTTTACCAAACCTTCTTTGCGCCCTAACCACACAACGGGGGGAGATGAGTCAATGGTGAATTCCACATGTTTTGGGCAAAACGCTCGGGAATGGGTAAATGTGAAAACTCGGCAAAAGTAAAATTACAATCTAAACCTATTTCATTAGTAGCCGGGCCGGTATTTATAAACCACTTACAGGAATTTGGGGTTAATTGTAGATTTTCTAACTTATCAAAATCACTAGCATATTGTGGAGAATTTTCACCGGGAACATAGGTAAAATCCGATGTGTCACATTTGGAAGGGCTAGGGGTTTGTAGTTTAGCACCCCATAATTGGATTTCACTAACACTACCATATCCCGAATTCTCATTCACGAATTTACATACCGCCTCGGGTACATCAAATGTTCCCCAAGGTCCATACAACATAACACTCAACATCTCTATTGCTAACAAAGGGTCATAGAACTCATGTACAACGGTACCCCAAAACATATCTAAACATCTAGCTTCACAATCCAAAGGTATAATCAATTTTGGCAATTCACTCTTGGGGACAATCACACATCTTCCTCTAAAACCAAGATCATACAATGGGACATTCAAAGATTTGCTCAAATCACTTCTCAAAGTTACATTTCTTTGAGGTACACATAAATTAGACCACATTTGCTCAAAGTTACTTGAGGCTTCACCATCTAGCACACATATACTATCATCTTGTAGCGCCTCAAGTATTTTATCCATCTCTCCTCCAACTTCACCCGGTGCCTGCAAAAACCCACATTCAACCATATTAGGATTCTCAAGTGGAGAATCCAAATTGGCAACAATTAGAGATTGAGAAGAAGGTTGGGTTAGGGACTTACCTCCAGAGCTTTCACCAATTACCGCACTGCTATGTTTACCACGTTGTCGATCTGGAGCCTCATGCTGCCTGGCTTCGATCTCCCCTGTGCCTACAGTCTCCTCTAGCTCCCTCCCGTATGGTGATGATGTCGACAGTCCGAGGATGGACTGTTCCAAGACCACAGTGCCTCCCTCACCGAGCTCCAGTCGCTGCCGCACGCATCTGCCAGACCCTGCACGAAAATCCGCCGAACTGAAGACCAGCCTCTGATCAATATCCCCTTCTCGATTCACGGTAGTCTGCCGGTCACGGTCGATCGGTGAGGCGCGGCCTCCCGAAGTTTGAGCTCCCATGCCACGCTTTCCCCGAAGTCTGGCACCCTGCGGCATTCCAAGAAACCGGCAGTTAGAAGCTCGGTTCAATCAAACGATCCCAGCTAGCAATTGCTGGATTCCTTGCATCAGTGCCGGATTAGCTCTTCGATCAGTGAGCGATGCACTGTCGATGGCTGGTTCGGGTTTTGAGTGCCGGTGATGGGCCGGCGGTGATTGGAGAACTGAAACAACTCAAGAATTGAAACAAATGCAACTTTTACCTACTAACAGTCTTCGGAGTACATGGTTGTCTCTAGGTTGGGTTGAATATTTCATCAAGCTTCAAAAGCAAAACTAATTATCAAGTGCTGGAGCCAATTAAACTGATTTTGGCACATTCGATTACACAATTCCAGCAAACAGGAACATGAACTGTATGAAGGTGACAGGCTACCATTGTGTTTGGACCAGTGGGTGAGTCCAGGTGGAAGACTTCAGAGACAGGCCTTCTTGGCTGGCTGGCTAACGTCACTATGAAGTGTAAAGTAAAGAAGCACCGGAGTAAATTCATGAGTCAGGGACCTCAACGTGCTCTTGCGTGCTCTTGAATCCCAAATCAGAAATGCAGCAAAGAAGGCGAAATCTTACCCTGGAAGCCATTCCGGGCTGTTTCTGCTTCTTCGAGGTAGCTAAACGGCGATGTTCCCGTTCGTGAGATACCGCCGGTGATGGAGCAGATTGATCGACAGTGAACTTTTGTTCAATTCCGATGCTCCCCTTCTCCGTTGTGATTACCGGGCTCTGGCCACCCTGCGGCGTTGGAGAAAAACCGCTACACCAGCAACATTGCAAACACCAGCATCAGCTAAATTCCCCTAAAACCCTAAAAAATCAAAAATTGCAGAATGGGCGAATTTTCACTCACCGAACCTGGCGATTATCGGGGTTGTGACCGTGGAGGGTCTCAGCACACTCGTCCGGCCACCAGACGTCTCTGATGAAGCTATTTAGCTTGTCAGTAAACCCTTGCGCATCCCCTTCGGCACGTCGTTCTTTCCAATTCAGCAGCGAGGCGACTTGTCTACGGAAAAGAAATCGAAAATTCCTTGCCCCAGGGACTGTCGGGAGAACTACGCCAGAAGGAAGGGGAAGCGATAGCAGATTCTCCTCTTCGAGGAGCGAAATACATTGTTGCACTACGGTCTCAGTTTGGTTTTGCGATGAAAGCAGCCAGTTTGCAAGTTCCGCTCAAAAAGCATCACCATGAGTCTCACGGCGACGTAAAGTCCAGTCCGGCACCATCGCTCGGAGCCGTTGCAAATGTAATAAAAAACGGTCCCAAGACAAGCTAAATAAAGCGCGAGAGCTCTGACACGGCATTCCACAAAAGGCGACCCGTTCTGCACTTGTGCCTAACGGGAGCTCTCTTCCGCGATCGAAACTACGATTGCCAACGTCGGGCAGGTCCGCCTTCGACTTGCTCATCACCCGTATCAAGCGGTTTCGGAATTCTGGATTGCAATCTTCACAATTACGCTTGCTCATGATTGGGATCGATTCGTTTTCGCGCGCTGACCAGTTTGACTTCTCTTATGACCGTTTTCGACTGCCATACGAGGAGCTACAGTGACGCGAAGGTTTCGGGAATGCCCCTGGGGCATGCTCGGGCGTTTAAGGGTTAAAGAATTAATAAAGTGTGGGCCAAGCCCCCATGCGTCAAGCCCTTGGGGCCGATTTGTAGAAGGAGGAACAAGGCCATGGGAACAATTCGTTTTTTTTTTTTTTTTTTTTTTAATTTACATTAAAATATCTTAGTGGAATGATGATTTTGTAATGAAATCAAGCAACTGCTTGTAGTCCATGAATTGGCCTTCCATTCTTGTATCTCCCAACTTTTGAGGCGCATGTTGTTTCATAAATTATCCCCCACTCCTTTTATAATATAATCTTAGAAAATTGGCCTTGTCTCCCCATGTAAAGCCCACTGAGCCAATCTCAAGAATTGGGCCAATCACAAGAGAGGATTCGGCCATGAATTGGCCTCATCAATACCTTGGCCCCTTAAGTAAAGAGGCCCTAAGTTATGTGAATCTCAACCCTACAAGTTTATAATGAACGTATTGTAGCTCATGTGGGTCAAATTTAATAGGAGATTGAGGCCTACAGTCTAACTTGCCAGATAATAATGTATTAGTACTAGAAAATAAAAATAAACCATATGTATATATGTATATATCCAATATTTCATCATTTTCAATTTGAGATGGGAATGCTTTCTATTACGCTAGAAAAATCACGAACTAGAAAGATGTTAACCCTTAACCCCTAAAGATCCAAGAGGACCAAATCGGGCTTTTGCTATTTTGGGCAGCTTAGATGAATAGGTTAAAAGTAATATTTTTGCCTAAATTTTTTAATGGGTGCTCCCTATACTGCAAAGTGTATGTGGTAAAATTTACAAAGCCAAATTCCAATTTTTGAGTCTTCTACAACAATTCTTGGTTTGCGAGCCGAACTGGGGCAGTTTAAATTTAGTATTTTTTTGAGATTTTTTTTTGGAAATATGTTCATGACCAAATCACTACTTAAGTTCCAAAGGGCCCCAAGTCAAAAAGTGTACCAATTTTACAAGGGCAGCCTCCAAAAGTGTCAAAAATAATCTCAACAATGCCCAAAAAAACTTCATAGACAAACTTTGGATGTTATAATCTCTCAAATGGTAAACATCCAACGGTCAATTTTTATATCAGATACTGAAAATTGGCTTAGGTACAAGATCTTACGGTTGGAAGTTAAGAAAAGAATAAAAAAATGGTTTCGCACCCCTTGAAGTGCATAGAGGTAGAGAATTGGAGTTTTGAGGTTTTAAGCTCCCAAAAACACCCAAGGATCTTTAGGGGTTAAACGTCTAGCTATACGGATTTGGGCAACCTAGTATTGGATCACAACATCTTTTGGACTTGGGCATCATGAATAGTGCACTTTTTGAACTTGGGCACCATGAATGATCCAATCAATGATGAGCTTGCAACCTCCTACATGGTTATGTACAACTCCAACCTACCTACCACAATCCTTTCAAAGCACAAAATCACTCGTACAAATTGTAATTTAAATTCTAAGAAATTTCACTTTCTTAACCCCTAAACTACCATGGTGTTTTGTGAGCTCCAAACTCCAAAATTGCAATTTCATACCACCTTGTAAACTTTGAAGTGTGAGAATATTTTTACACTTTTTTGAACCTTTCAACCGTATGATCTTGAAGAGAACTATTATTAGAGGTAGTGGCTGAAATTTCAACCATTGGATTGTAGCCATTTGTAAGATCTTAACATTCAAAGTTGATGCAATGTTTTTTTTTCAGCAGACATAGTCAACTTTGTGCAAAGGAAAACGTGATGCTTATTACCTTAACCCCTAAAAATCCAGGGGTTTCCTCGACCTCCAGAACCAAAAACTGCCATTTTTCACCTTCGTTGGGAGATGGGGAAATGGAGAAACTTTTTTTTCTGGTTTTAGACTTTGAACCGTAAGATCTTGTACCTAACTTGTATACAAAGGACTGGTCAAAATTTCAACCGTTGGATGTTTTTCATTTGTGAGATCATAACAATCAAAGTTTGACCAACACTTTTTTTTTGCCACTGCGTGAGAGGCATTGTCTAAATGGTGCCAAGGGCAACTTGATGATTGTTATTCCAAATATTTTTCCCTCATTTTTTTTCATGTAGGTATTCAAGTTGGTTATGCTCATGCAAAATTTTAGAGACCAATTCCACTTTTTGACCTTAATGTAAAATATTTTATGAAAGAAGGTCTAAAAACAACCATATAGTAAAACAAGCACCACGTATGATATATTTAGTTTGAGAAAAATCTCGACGGTGAGAAGGTGCATTTATGATAATGTGAATTTTGAAAAAAAAAAAATCTTGGAAAAAATCCAAAATCTCGAATTTTGGCAATTTTTGAAAGAAAAAATTGTAAAATTACTAGAAATTGTGAAGATTGTTTTTGAAAGTTTTGGAGGCTGCCCTTGTAAAATTGGTAAACTTTTTGACTTCGGACACATTGGAATTTGAATAGTAATTTGGTAATGAACATATTTCTAAAAAAAAAAAAAAATAATAATAATAATTTTAAACTGCCCGATTTGGACTTGAAACCTAAAATTTCTAGATGAAGGTTATAAAATTAAAATTTGACTTTGAAAATTTTACCACATACACATTACTGCATGTGGAGCACCCAATAAAAATCTTAGGCAAAAATATCAGTTTAAATGCTTAAAATGAGCTGCCCGAAATCTCAGAAAACCGAATCGGCTTTCCTGGATTTTTAGGGGTTAAACATCTAGCTCATATTTTTTTCCATGTATATAACTAAGTTGGGCATGCCCATGCAAAATTTTAGACACTCATTTTGCTTTTTGAACCTTCATGCAATTTAAAGACTAGAAGAAGGTAGAAATCAAGGATTTGGTAAAACATGCACCACGTTTATTGTATATGGTTTAGGGGAAAAATGAACGGTGAGTATACACCTTCTTGATTTTTTGAATTTCAAGAAAAAATAAATTCAAAAAATTTCAAAATCTCAAATTTTGGCAAATTTTGAAAGAAAAAATTGAAAAATCAAAGAAAACTTTGAATCTAGCTCTTGTAATTTTTGAAGGGTGCCCTTGTAGGATTGGTAAAAGTTTCAACTTGGGTCACTTGGAAACCTAAAAAAAAAGAAAAAGAAAAAAAAAGGGTAAAAATTAAAAGTTTTTTCTGCCCGCCCCAAGGCTGAAAACTAAAATTTGCGTTTAAGAACTCCATAGGTGGAGTTTGACTTTGCAAATATTCCCACATACACCTTGTAGTGTAAGGAACATCTAGTAAAAATCTTAGGCAAAAATATTACTTTTAACATCTTATCTTAGGCTGCCTGAAATCGCAAATCTCCTAATCAGAGGCCTTGGTAGTTTAGGGGTATAGCATCACAAGAAGGTGACCAGTTTGACATCAAAATATAAGTGAGAAGTTGAGTACATCGAGAGCTACAGAGGAGATTCTAGATTCTGTTGGAATTTGACCCCTCAGGTCACCTTAGGTGTTTAAGGGCTAACCTCCATCTCAATAACACCTTTGCCTACGAAAAATCCATTGAAAAACTTTTCGGCTCAAAATATAAATTTGCAATGGTTAGAGTTGCCCCGAAATCTACTAAGGAAAAGAGGTCCAAAAACTAGACCCCTCGCACTAAAATGCATACCATGCCTTTTATCCGTGGATGAAATTTAGATTTCTACCACTACAACAAGAATTAATTAGATGTCCAACCCAACAATCAAAATTAAAATCCAACTATGAATAAAGGAGAAATACATTCTCAAAACAATGTCTTTGTTTTTGTCTTTCCAAAAGAGAAACATCATTGCAAATTCATTACCTAAAATATTAAAATAAGAAATCATATAAGTACAAGGTTGTTGGATTTCATCTTAAGATCATACTTATGCAAAAACTAAATCATAAACACCAGATGCGATCTGACATAATTGGCTTGCAATATTAAATATGACCCCTTCTTGAAAACCCCAAAACCAAATTTAAACATCAAAATCAAATTTGCATCATGTAAGGAGTTGAGGGTATATAACAATTTATAACCATCTTGAAAACTTATTGTGTTTGTGGTTAACATATCATAAAACATTAAGCCTTAATTTCATGTTTCACCATCAAAATTGCCTTCTTTCAATGTAAGGTGAGATTTGTATGCTTGATTCTTTAAAATGAAGATAAAAGAATCAAGCATTGCTAAAATTGGTAAAGGCAACGATATCGTGTAATGCGCATAACCAAGCCTCCTCTGTACCAACATTTACTTGTTATCTCGACGATTATCATGAACATGGGTGGCCCCAAAAGTTTTTTACAAAATCCCATGAGAAAAAACCCTTGACTCGCCCATAAGCTCACTACTTTGGTTCATGAATGTATTCTCTCGATTGATTAATACATTGATTGTTTCAGGCACCAGAAGCCTTGGCTTGGTGATTCGGGCTCATGGCCTCCAATGAGGAGGTCGTGGGTTCTATTCTCCATGCCGGCGTGGTGCTCACCACCATAGTCCACCCAACTACTGTGGGGAGTCCTTGGACCTTGTTGTATGGGTACCTCAAAGACCTTTGCGGGAATACTATGTCAAGTATCTTCAAGGCACTAGTAACTAGCTAGAAACTAGCATAGTTAGAGTGTCCACCCTCAAGAGGAGGAAGTACTATTGTTCCAATTTCCCCTTGTCCGGTGGGCATCGGGATATAGCATTACGAACGAACACTTCATTCACACCAGCCCCTTAGAAAGGAACCGAAGTTTCTATCTCTCACAATTGTTTCACACAAATAAAACAAAGAAAGTACCATGGAAAACATAGAGGTGGTGCCAACATTAGAGTGGACGGGTGGAGATGCTCCATGAAGTAACACGGTATTGAACCGTGCAATGAAGCTTTCAATCATGGGGGGGGGGGAGTAACTAAAGAATCATTTTTTCAAATTACAAACTCACATTTTTCCATTACTACAAAAAAGTAAAATCACGAACTTTGCCATGTGGGTCATCTTAACCCTTAACCCTTAAACGCCCAAGCAAGCCCGAGGGGCTTGATTCCAACAAAATCTTCCCTGTAGCTCTCACTGTACTCAACTTTTCACTTATATTTTGATGTCAAACTGGTCACCTTCTTCTGATGTATTGAAAAAGTGAGATTTGACAATTCAAATTACAATTTGTATGAGTGATTTTGTGCTTTGAAAGGATTATGGTAGGTAGGTTGGGGTGGTACATAACCTTGTGGGAGGTTGCAAGCTCATCATTGATTGGTTCATTCACAATGCCCAAGTTCAAAAAGTGCACTATTCATGATGCCCAAGTCCAAAAGATGCTGTGATCCAATTTTGGGCTGCCCATTTCAGACCCCAAGGGCGTTTAAGGGTTAAATGCCCAATCAAGCTCGAGGGTCTTGATTCCAACAGAATCTCCTTCGTAGCTCTCACTATAATCAACTTTTCCCTTATATTTTGATGTCAAACTAGTCACCTTCTTATGATGCATTCAAAAAGTGAAATTTCAGAATTCAAATCACAATTTGTATGAATGATTTTGTGCTTTGAAAGGATTGTATTAGGTAGGTTGGGGTTGTACATAACCTTGTAGGAGGTTGCAAGCTCATCATTGATTGGTTCATTCATGATGCCCAAGTTTAAAAAGTGCACTATTCATGATGCCCAAGTCCAAAAGATACTGTGATCCAATTTTGGGCTGCCCGTTTTAGACCCCATGGGCGTTTAAGGGTTAAATTCCATCATATGATGGCCCCATTTTGTTTCGAATTGGTTTGTTTAGTAATACTACAGTGTTTTCCGATACTTTCTGAAAATGCTTGATTCCATTTTTTATAGAAATTACTGTGCACTGCAATTGAGTATTTAGAATCATCCTAGCAGCCTCTAAATAGATGGCTTTGCTGGAAATTATATGCCAAATTGCTTGGCTTCGGTAAGTTAGGTGAATCTTTCAAAGCTAAAGGGTCATATACCATGTTGATACCACTCCGAATTTAAAGACGGTTACATTTTTGAGGGCATGGAAGTCAACCAATCATTTGCTATATGGGTTATCTCTTGTAATCATAGGTGTTTTTCATTAGAAAGTTTGGTTTCCAAGCCTAAAATGAAGGTGTTACCTTGGATTTGGTAGAGGAAGGTTCTACTGATGGCAATCCAATTCTAATCTTGTAACAAGAAAGGTACATTTGTTGACTTTAGGTTTTGTTCAAGTGGATTATCTCCTAAACGTCCTTGTTTGAAAAAAAAAAAAAAACATTCTAAAAAAAAACGTTGTTAATGAAAATGAATATAAGCTATTAAGATCTCAACCGTGGAAACTTGTGATTGACTTATCGTAGGTCATGTGGACCAAAATTGAAGTTGTAAGGCCTCATAGAATTGGGTAATCATAACGTATTAGTTCTCAAACGAGAGTACAAATATTTCATCATTTTCACTTTGAAGTGGAAATGCTACTAATAAACCATTTGCACTAGTGAAATTTTCACTCACTAGAAAGTTGTTCACCTTCATCTCAATAGACCTTTACCCCCCCCCCCAAAAAAAAGAAATCATCAAAAAAATTCTTGACTTAAATAATAACCTTGCAATGGTGAAAACAGCGAAAAAATTTACGAAGACGTTTTGAAGATAAGGAGTGATTGAAGTACATTAATCATATCTATTACAAAAAGATTGCGGAATTTTGAACTTGGTGACTTAGAACGCGCATTGAAGTTTTTCAAACCAGGTTGTGCACAAGGGACATTTGTTCCATGTACTCAGTTGTCCCATATGTTGTTTTAATTGAATTGTTCTAATTTCCCCTTGTCCGGTGGCCATCGGGATAATAGCATTACGAACGGACACTTCATTCACACCGGCCCCTTAGAAAGGACCGGAATTTCTATCTATCTTCTATCTATCTATCTTTTAATTGAATTTATAACTTGGATAGTTAAGATATGAGTGGATTGGTTCAGTTACTAAAAAGGTGCGCTAGCTAATTGCAGAGTGGCTAATTCTGAACTTGCAAACAATGATAGAGTTGAGTTGGTAGTTGAGTTTTTGAAGCTTATGATCAATGCTTCTCCCCACTTACTTTCATATTGTTAACATTAATGGGAGATCCACTTTTCAATTTGGCAAAACTGGATGACCATTGAAACACACCGAACTCAAGTCCACTCTACATCTCTCCTTAGAGGTTGTATGGATCTAGGCTTGAACACAAGAGCATCTTTACATGTCTTAGAGCATAGTGATCGCTTAGATGAAAACAATACTAAGTGTAACTTGCGGGGATGTGCCTTTAGGAAGGAGGGCCACCGTCCAAGCACAAAACGTTACTCATCTTCTGCGCTCGCTCAAAATTGGCTATCGTTGACTCTTCTGGTGTGCACAAAATAACTCTTCCAAATTAAGGTGTAAATACGTACAAAGTACAACTTTGAATATGTATGTCATGAGGCATACGTACGTGCTCAAAAGCTGTCGTTTGGGAGGATACCATGTCAGGTATCTATAAGACACTAGTGGCTAGGTAGGAACTAGCATAGGGTTCACCCCGAGAGGGGTGAGTAGTCCCTCCATTGGTGTAATGATGACCTCCACACATACATCCAAAGATAGGTCGAGCGAACACTATTCAGACCCACCTCTAGATATGTTGAAGTTTTTCTTCTTGCCCAAAAGTTTAGATTACAACCATATTCGCTTGAATAAAACTTTTCACAGTCTCACTGTAATGCTTGATTTTATGTTTTTCATCGATTCCTCACTAATCGTGTATTTGTAATTGATTTTTTCACTAAACATGGGAAGGTTATCATCAACCCGTCAATAAACTATAGATAGAAAATCTAAAGAAAGTCCAAATTGTCTCAAATTAATCGCTAAACCTTTAAGGAAAAAGTCTGCAAATGATCACGTTGTCTCAAAATAACAAATATGGATTTAATTACATAAAATTCTGGTACATGCCTTTGAGCATCAGTTTTGAATTTTTGAACAATTTGTTGTACAAACCACGTTATCAGACTGTATCTTTCAGATGTGTCATAGTAATCTGCCCACATTTAAAATGGTGCCTTAGCTTAGGGGTCACACTATTGACTAGCTCATGATGTAAGAAAAGTGGAGAATTTTGAAAACTTGAGAGCATCCAAAGTTGACAATTTTCAAATTTGTAATAATGTTTATTGTTGGAAATGGGATGTGGGGGTTCAAATTTTGAGCGCCAAGCACCTTGGAATCCTCGCCCGCTGCTCTGCTTGTACTAAATCCATTTTTATAATCATGGAAACTGGGAAAGGAACATTCTTTTTCAGAAAATTGGGGCAATTGGATTGATTAATTTAAATAAAGCCTATAAGCCCATGTTGTGGATCCTGCGTCACCTTGCGTCACCTTGCGTCAGTCAGCGTTTGCTCAAATAATTGTCCAGTGCCTCTTACTTTGACATTTTCTCCTCTTAACCCTAGAACGTCGGAGCCCATAACCGTGGCCTGAACTTTGATATGTCTTACTCTGAATCCTCCATTTCGCCACTTTACCTGAAAGTAAAATATTATATTTTATTTTTCGTAGATGTGATCACATGCTTTTCATATGCTGTAAAAATTTCAGATTTTTTTGGGAAGATTTGAAATTCAAGTGAATTTTCAAAGAAAAACCAAAAATAATTCATATCAAATACAAATCACTTTCAAAAAATCTGAAATTTTTATAATAAGGGGACATTGTAGTGAAGAATAGCATGGTGTAATCCATGGTTTTGTGTCATGCTATATTTGAAAATTGAGAAAGAGACCCTATAGGCATGTAAACTTAAGGTGTCGAGAAATCACTAGATATTAGGAATTTCTTGAAATTCTAACTTGGAGTAGAAACAAGACTTGGTAAGATTCATTTTATGAATTGAGCTTGAACTCAAAAGAGATCATTTAGTTGCCTAAATTTGAGACTTAATAAAAGTAGGAAAAAGTTGCAGAAATGCACTTTGTGGTGATTTGTTTTAACCATTCTTTCAACTTTCATACCACATGTGATCTTAGGAAATACCTTAAATGACCTCAAATGAATTCCATGATATGCTATTATCATTCATAAATCCAATTACAAAAATCATGAATGAAATCCATCCCGCAAAAATAGGTTACAGTGAAAATGTTCTGTTCATCGGACATAAAATGGCCGCTCCGACGTTCCAGGGTTAACCTTGATACAAAATTGTCTAAATTATCACAAAGAACCCTCTTCTACTGCAGGCTCCGAATAAGTCAATCTAAGCATTAATTAGAAGATCCAACCTTAGGATCTTGAAGTTAACTTGACCCTTTACTCATATGTCAAATTTGAACTGTTAAGTTTTCTCCGATTTTGAGATTATAATGGTCAAAGTTGGCGGACTTTTTCCTTGGGGAAATCCCAAAAAGCCACTTCATGAATCTTTAGGGGTTAACCACCAACCTTTAGGATAGGCTCTAAAGGAGAGTGCTTAAAAATGGCTCAAACTTGAGATTTCCTAATATGTGGTGAAGTAATTTGTGTAAGCAATTGGAAAGTAAGTAGAAGGATAGTCAAAGTGGAGTCATCATTTTTCGACTCTATTACAATTCATTGAGAATTTTGAAGGTGTCCTTATAAGCGTTTCTGAAATGGTGCCCGAATTTGACATCATGTAAGAATTGGAGTAAGTACATGGTATTGTTGAAGTGTGAAACTAGTATGTACCTCTTGGTGAAGAAGCCTAGCACTATGTTATTTGCACTGCTCCATTTTAAGCACTCTCCCTTAACCCCTAAAGATCCAAGAAAGCCGAAATGGCTTTTTGGAATTTCCGCAGGGAAAAATTTCAGCCAACTTTGACCATTATAATCTCAAAATTGGAGAGAAATTAACGGTTCAAATTTGTTACTGAAGTAAAGGGTCAAGTTAGCTTCAAGATCCTACGGTTGGATCTTCTAATTAATGCTTAGATTGAGTTTCTTTGGGCCTGAAGTAGAAGAATGTTATTTTTGATGATTTAGACAATTTTGTATCAAGGATCTTTAGGGGTTAATACATATTAGGAATCTTAAAGAAAGTCCATCAATTTTTACAATATTTGGTTGTGTAAAGAACTCTATTTCTCAACACTTTTAAGATTAGTGTTCACTTTGGGCCTTCATTGCAATTGATGTCCCTTGTCCTTTCTTCAAGTCACCTATTGGACCACTTCCAATATATTCTTCCACTTGCAAGACAATGAGCGTACTCTCACATTTCATGTTATGGTTCGACGATTGGTGTTGTAACACTACGGTCACATGTGACATTTAGTGTTACGATTTCGGGTTCGCAATTAACCTGTGGTGACGTGTGAAATTTAGTGTTACGGTTCGGTTTGCAATGATTGTCTATAACACTAATTGGCAACTCCTGTGTAGTAGAAAATTGTTCATGGTACATGTGGGACTACACCCAAAGTGATGTTTCACATCCACCTTGGGTGTGTAAAGCACGATTAGTGGGTGCACTCGTGTAGTGTACCAAGAACACTTTTCTACTACACAAAGAGTAATACGTTTTTTGGTGAGGGTTCTTATTTATTTAGAATAGGGATGAATTATTGCTGAAGTTATACAGTGGAATGCGTGATGTCTCCTGCAAACGTATGTTGTTCCTGGAAGCATGGCAAAAGGACTGATTTATCTACTAATAATAAAAATTCTGTTTATTATAATGTTAATTTTTTTTGGTAAGGTAATGAGAAACAACGTAGTCGTCCTTGTTTCATGTACTTACTTTTAGTAATTATTTTAAACCCACTTCGTCATGTATGAAAAAAATAGTTGACTTTGATTACTTGATGTTTAATGTGAGGCTTGGAAAACTAGAGTAAAGAAAATAAAGATAGAAATTAATTAAAAATATTAATAAAAAAATAACCTGATTGCTGCAATTTGAATGATTGTTTTTCACTCGTAGCTCAATGAGTAATTGTGGCACGTGTGTCTGGCTCTCGGGGACTCTCTTGAACAAGTCACTACAAACGTCACTTTAACCCTTAAAGTTGAAAGGTCACTAAACTACCAAAAGGCCCCAAAACCACCCTCTATCAATGCAAGACATCTAGGGTGTCTCGTGATATTATGGAGGGGACTCGTGATATTAGGGAGAAATATAATATATCCCATATGTTGAGGAGGTGAGTGGAAGTTGTGAGTTTGGTAAATATGATTTTTGTTTTTACTTGAAAGTACCATGTGGTAGGATAAATTTTTAATTTGCAAGCGCCATGTGGCAGAGGATTAGTTCAATTTTTTGGTACAAGTGCGAGATGGCACCCACACAAGGCGCTCCTTGACTAATTAATGCACTTCTCAATGTGATACCTCATTTCACTATGAGGTATTATCTCAATGATAGTAGATGTCTTACCAATCAATTATGTATTAGGTAATCGTTTTATTGAACCGGTTATCGGTGCAGAACCGGTTCTGTGAAGGTGGCGAGCCCGTGAGGGCGAGCCATCTGGTCAGAACGGGTTTTGCACCGATGACCGGTTCCAATAAAACGATTACCAGACGTAACCGGTTGGCCATTTTGTTGAGCCGCAGCGAGTTGTTACGGCACCTCGCACAAACGAAGATTACACGCACGCATTCAGTACCTGCTCATAAAAGCAATCCATAATGCTCCAAACCGCGATGCACATCTTGATAAAATGGAGTATCGTGCTAATTACAAGTACTCATAGTAAGCTTACAGGTGCTACCGACGAACTTAAGCATGGTTCCAGTAGGCTAAGACAAACATTGTTAAATATGTATGAAATGTCAGAACCATGAACGTCGTAGTTCCTTCCTCCATAAGTGATGCTTTGAATTGTAACGCAGAACGAAGGCAGTTTTCGGGTGAACTATGCTACTCTGAAAGTGATGATCGACATTTGATTCTATTCAAGATTGTCTTATCACATAACTTATGATTGCAACATTGTCATGTGGTTTTCAAGTACTTCCATCTCTAAGCCTCTCTAAAACTATAGCCAACACAAACTGAAAAAATCACAGCTCTAATCAACTACACAAATGTAATACATAATAGCCCCAAACGATGAAGGAGTACGGCAAAGAATAAATGCCCGATATCTGCCATATGTGCTCTCTCTAGGACCAGGAACTCTGCGGTAATCTCCGTCAACAGAGAATGGCACGACAGTCATAGAATGCGGCACAATCTCGAACAACATGGGCTTTAGTCTTGGTACTTCACTCACAATTGCAGCAAGGCGCTCGACATCTGCAGAAATTTTGATGAGCCGGTTCTCAAGCCGGTTTCAAGTGATTTTTTCTTTAATTTTCATCATTATTTCGATGATCGTATGTTCATAACCGACTCGGATAGCGAGGTTATCGTCTGCGAACCTGCATGCTCAGAGCCAATCATATACTGCCACCTCGGCGAAACAAAAAGACCAACTGGTTACGAGAATCCAATAAGGCGTAATTTCAATCCATTCTTTAAAAGTGGAAGGTATGTTTATAGGTCCACATTTACAAATCATTGTAAACAAGGTCAATTCATTTAAACAAAAACTACATAGTGTACGTATAGTCAATTGATTAATCCTTAAACGTCCCTGGTGTCGAACATTTTGGATAAAGGGCACAAACTTTGAAGAGTCGTACTTCTTCATCCGGACTCCGTTTTTGACAAAATCATTTCAGTTAAGTCACGAAAAAAGTCTAGTACGTGTGGTAAAAATTGCAGACTTGTAAAATAAAAGTATTAATAAATGGCATGCATGTCAATAAAGGCAACTTTTGCTTTTGGGTTTCCAGATAGATAGAAACGCTAGTCCTTTTTAAGGGGCCGGCGTGAATGAAGTGTCCGTTCGTAATGCTAATATCCCGATGGCCACCGGAGAAGGGAAAATTAGAACAACACTACTTCCCCCTCTAAATGGTGGACACTATAACTATGCTAGTTTAGCCTAGTTACTAGTGCCTTGAAGATACTTGACATAGTATCTCCCCAAAAGGCTTTGAGGTACCCATACAACAAGGTCCAAGGACCTCCCACAATAATTGGGTGGACTATGGTGAGCACCACGCCGGCATGGGGAATAGAACCCATGACTTCCTCATTGGGGGCCTAAGCCCTAACCACCAAGCCAAGGCTTGTGGTGCCTTTTGGGTTCTCAAACGTTTGGCATGTTTTACTATTGCAAGCTAATTATGAGTGATCAAAAATAGTTTTTTCATGAATTTTTCTTACGTATTTGTGATCTTTAGATGCATCTCAATAACTTTCTAGTTGATGATTTTTTGTTTGCAAATCTCTTGTTGGTGGTATTTTCACTTCAAAGTGAAGATGATGGTATTTTGGAGTAAGCTTTAAGCAATAATATGTTACAATCTTGCAATCTATGAGGTATAATGGATCAAGTTTTGGTCCACATGAATAAATCAAGTCTGTCTAGTCAAGATCTAAATAGCTTATCGTCATTTCCCGGGTCATTTCCATCTATAATAATTTGTTTGAAGAGACTTTTTGGCTAAAACTACCCCAAGGACGTTTAGAGGTCAATACAATGTTTGGTAGTTTTTAAAAAATAAAGAGAACAAAAAATGCATGTTTTTCTTGTGTGACATCATCAATACAATTAAAATAATTTACCACTTCTTCTCGCTTTTGAAAATATCATAAAGTAAATATGAAGTTTATTTAAAAATAATAATCTAAATCAATATTACTATTTCAAAGTTAAACCAAAATTTTTAATACCAAAAATGAGGAACCTTGAATTTATTATTTTAGCTTTTTATAGTTACGTAATTGAATTAAAGTAACGGATAGGTCAAAGTCATTATAGATGTCTTCTAATAATCCAAATGTAAAGACTAAAATCATCACAGTTTTTTTGTTTCAGAAAACTTGCCCCAAACCCTAAACCTTCATATTATCCAACCATTGAATCTACGACATGTCTACATAGCCCTTATGTACGCAGATGGTACACTTCGAGCTCGTACGTGCCCTTCATGGCCCTGAGCAACGTGGTCCCTGTATCTACTTTGGCACCGCAGGATTATGAAATCGCGAGGAGGGATTCAAAAATTGTTGATTCGTGAAGAAGAATTTCGTCGGTGGAGATTGGCGTTCAATTCAGATCAGGAGAGTTTTGTGCGATCAATTTAGGGCTCAAGAAATCGAGGAAGGTTTGTCATCAGTCGTCGCATTCAGAAACAGAAAGGTACGCAACTCTTTTTTGCATTGAACCAATTCCGCCAGTACTGTAGTGGTCATTTTCTCACCAAACGAGGTCGCTTATTTATGATCAGCATTTCTGCAATCAACAGTCTATGACAGAATGTAAATTTGAGCGTTTGATTAGTCGATGTCTCTATCTTCTACAAGACGTTATCGAATTAGGCAGTTTTTGATCGTGTGACGCGCTAGGGTTTCAATTCGAGATTTTCCCGCCACATTAGGTTTTCAGCGCGGATTTAAATGTGAGGCTGTCATCGTTAATTAAGCCATTTGAAATGTTACATTATGTCAATTTATGTTTTAAGTTCAGATTTGAGTGTGGACTATGATGCGAGAGGATCGAGTTCTTGGAACAGAATTGTAGTGTTAAGAGAGTGACACTCTTGTGGTTTTTTCAGTTTTGAGCAAGATTTTGGTTGGGATTTGGATTTGCAGTTCACCGGAATGGGGCACGGCATTGCGGTCAGTCCAGAGGTAGCGAAGCGAGTACTGTGGGCGTGTTTGGCGATGCCTGTGGCAGCTCTGGGCGTGCGTCTCTACCTGGACCCCTCTCACGAAGACCACACTCACCACGCGGTTCAGCTGCCCATGCCACCTCATGTGCCTCCTCCCGTTGCCGATTTCAGCGAACAAGAGCAATCTGCGGACTCCAGCTGAGCTAAGAACACGTAAACCTTCAGGTAAACTCCACACTTTCTTTCCGCATTTCTCTTCGGGCAAGAGTCACGTTGATGGTCATACATGTGGGATCGAATTGTTAGCATCATCATTCCTATTCTATCTCGCAGGTTTCTTTTGTCACGATGAGCTAAGAAAATGTAGATATAATTCACACATTCATTGTGCTTCTAACATGGTAGATGATTGTTCAATCTTTTTGATGATAGTATGTCTTTTCTCCTGGCAAGAGTCACGTTGGAATGTTTGCAGTTCTAACATCATCGTTCCTTTTTTCTTCTTCCATGCAGGATTCTTTTGGCACCATGATGGGATTTGGGAGAGAGGGGGGAGAGTGGATGTAATGTAGTTGACGAAGGCTTTTTGCATGCGGACTTGAAGCTCATGCAATCACAGTACCTCCTCGGATTTTTTGTACAGGGAATAAAGTTTTGTTCTTCAGCTTATTGACTCTTGTTTTGTTTCTTTTCCAACCATAGCCCCTCTTATTGTGTGGTGCTCGAAGTTGAGTCCAATTGAGAAGCTCCAGGTAGAGCCTCATAAAGATCTTTAGGGCACACGGCGACTGTTCTCTGGAGCCCGTTCTGGTTGGTCGTCGTCCCCTCTTTGAATTCCCTTTATCATCTGGAACTCGTATGATTCATTCTAGAAGATTCTCTCTTCTTGCTGTTGGCATTGACAAGCATTATCATGGCTACGGTCGCAGGTCCAGTGCAGAATGATGAGGGGCATTCTTTCTTGTCAAGTTCTTCAAGCGCGAAACGAAGATATGATCTCGTTTCAACCAATATTGTTGCACATGCTTTGTCTGCTTGCTCAGAAGTGTCTATTGTCGAGATACGTCTTGAAATAATTTTCTGAATCTAATGTGTATGAGGATGTGGCGATCAGAAGAGAGCAGCATCTTGCGGTGATATAGCTTCTTTTCAGCATTTGGATTGTTTCAACGCTCGACTGACCTTTTGTAGATTATCAGCTCTTGGAAGTCTTTGCTTTTGCATATGTGTAGAGGTTGCGAAATTATAAATTCAATCATATGAATGAAGCGCAGACGGAGAATCATGTGCACTATTAGATTATTCATATCAGTGATAATTTTCAAGGATATTTTGACTCAAAATTGTGACGTTTATGTGATAATACATGAGTTAGATACTTATGTATTGATGCACTTGACATTTAGAAGGGGAGATTAGTCAATCATCCTATGGAAATCAGTTGAGAACTAATGTCAGTGTATATCTATTGTGTTGGTGATTAAATGATCCAAACCATTGGAATTTAAATCTTAACCTAGATCGAAGTTCTACACGTGAATGTAATTTAAATGTAAACAATTGTATATGGGGTGTCCACAAGGTTATTGCAATTTACTTGTATGATTTGTAAATTTCTTGGAGAAATCTTAAAAATTGATTGCATGGCATTTGTAGCAATTTGCATGGATTTCATTTTTAGATTTGAGTCTCTTATTGGAGTACTATGTAATGTATACCATTGTTAACTCAAATTCCTTTTCACATTCGAATGGTATAACGATGTATATCAGTTGATATCTCAATACCTTTTTACTAACTTTGTGGAATGTCAACTGGGTTATAATATAACATGGCGTCTTACAAAACCAACATTTTTAGGGACCAATGGAAACAAAAGATAGCTTGTAAGCATACAACCCAAACACTCATGCCATGGTTTGCTTACAAGTGTCTCAAATCAAGAATCTGAATACCTGAATGGTAAAGCTTGCAATCTAAAGTGAATTTTATAATTGTGACACTTCAAATTTAAGTTCCTCGAAGCATACGTAATCATAAAACAAAGAATGATACAAGACTATGGCAACAACACAAAAAAATGAGCCGTCTTGGCATACCCTAAAACCTTAAAGATGAGAGATTATAGACAAAGTGGATGATTTGCACCGACATTCATTATTCTTCGACATGCAAGCTAAACTAGCTCAACTGAAAGCAGCTTTGAACTCATAACATAATAAAGCTAAACCCATGGTGAACTATTCGTGAATCTTCTTAGCTTTCCATTGCTCCATTGTCGCTCCCAAAGCCATGTATACCGGCAATAGATGATATGCGTGCGGATGAACTTTGCATGCGTGTGGTGTATTCTCCCATTCTAATACCTCCTTGTGCTTGCCAAAAGCACATATTACCACTTTCGTTTTCTATACAAAATGTTATTGGAACTATTGCCACTTCAATATAGCCATACAGTCATATACTAGTAAGTGAAGTTAAGTTAGTGTAGATTAGTGCACTCATCCAATTAGAATTCATCCGTTGATACTTGTAGTACACTGTAGATAGTCGAGCGTACAATGCTCTCCTGTCTATATTCTGTTTTTGTTTTTCCTCCTGCTAATCGAATTAATTCCAAGCATATATGTGTGTGTTGTTTGTTGTTGCCATACTGTGTTTGTTGTAGTAGCTTATGGATTAGATCAACATGTTATGGGTCCTAAACATCATTAGCTGTGCATACTAATCGACCATGTCAAGTAAGTAAATAATTTATTATGGGTTTCTTGAACCTTTGGTCTTAAAAACTTCACCAAGTTGTCGTGCTACCTCGTTCTTTTCTTCACGATCAAAGTCATTGTTGTACAATCATTGTTGTCAAGTAGTTTAGATTGCAAGTTGTAGTTGTATAAGGTCTTTAGTCGCCATGGTTGATAGCAAAGACTTGCAACATGTTCAGTGTTTTTCTAGAGAGCATTTTTACGTCTAGAAGTTTTAGATGGAGGTTATTTTGAAAAAAAGTGAGAACACAAACACACTTGCGAACGCATTAGATCTGCTGCTTCGCATCGCAAGGATAGTCAAGGTGCTAGTCTTTCAGTTCAAACTCTTGATTTTGATATCATGGTGTCACTTGATTACTTGTACCACGGCACATGCAATGTGGAACCAGTTAACGATAGCGCAAGTTAATACTAATATTGATAGCTTGCAGAAGGAGTTTTTTGAACTTAAGTACATTCCAAAGGAAGGCATTTGCTTTCTCATTGATTGCATATATGAGATTAAGGCCGTCTTTAAGATCTTGGTGACACCACATTTACATCTTGCGCCATGATTGTTCGCTTGCTTTCTAGTCTTCCGCGACCTTAAAATTAGCTCAAATGTGCGTGGGACACTGTAGCTAAGAACGACCAGACATTAGAGGCTCTTTTATGTGTGCTCAATGAAGAAGCCAAATTACGTCATGAAGCTACCAAAGATGCTACAATTGCATTGACTGCTTATAAACCGTACGCCAATAATCCTCGCACCACTAGAAGCAAGAACAATGTCAATCTTAATCTATAGGAGAAACAACTAGTCTAGATTCTTAGGAGCGACCAAGGTTCTGAATTCACCAACATCAAGACGAAGCAATTCTTGTGTGATAACAACATTCGGCAAGACTTTATATGTGTTTATACCAAATGCCGTTGGTGAGCAAGAATGTCGCATTATAGTCGAAGCGGTTCCTAGCATGCTATTTGCTCGCAACATTCCTTCAATTTTAGGCTGAAGTTGTTAACAAAACCACTTACATCCTCAATCGGTCCTACAAAAACTCAACGAGACAAGCCTCCATATGAAGCATGGTTTGGCATCAATCCCTTTGTCCCTCATGTTTGAGTTTTTCGATGCGATGCTTTCATACACATTTTGGAAGAAGGTGTCCGGCAAAACTAACAAGGCTACGTTCCTTGGTTACTTTAATGAGAGTAAAGCTTATTGTCTTTGGGACTATGTCTTACAATGCATTGTTGTTTCAGATAACGTATCTTTCACGTGAACACTACGACGAATTTGTCACCATAAGAAATGCGTCCATCGGCCCATCTTCTATCTCCTCTTCAAGTTGACTTTGTCCAACCTGTCGGTTATATGGCTCCTCCTATTCTGCCTCCTATTGCCTCTCGCAGTTAATCTTCCGCCACCTCCTGTTGGACATATCACATATGTACAAAAGTAGTACATGTAGTAGTACACTAATTAGATCTACAGTTGTGACTCTTTGTAAGAGTCATGACTCTATACAAGGTATACATGTTTAAAACAATTATTATGAATCAATCTTCTTCATATTGTAACCCTCTAGGTTTCTCTCTCTAAATCTAACATGGTATTAGAGCAATTATTTCAAAAATAGAACTGATTGACACAATGTGTCAATCATCAATAATTACCCTACAAGAAGAAATTGAAATTGAAGAAGGTGAACATGAAAGAGAAACAAACTTGCAAATGGAGCTTGAAACTCCTTTACTTCCAATTAATAATAATCAGATCCAACCAATATCTGATGTAGAATTCTTCAAATTCATGGATATGTTAGTTTTGAAAATATCAAGAAGAAATTCATGAAGAAGATCATATAAACCAATTGTACATACATACAAATAAATGAATAATTAAATAAATAAATGAATAAAAAAATAAAAAAATAAACGAATAAATGAATAAATAATTGAAGAAAGTAAGAAAGAAAGAAAGAAAGCAAGAAAGGAAGAAAGGAAGAAAGAAAGAAAGAAAGAAAGGAAGAAAGAAAGAAAGAAAGGAAGAAAGAAAGGAAGGAAGAAAGAAAGAAAGAAAGAAAGAAAGGAAGAAAGAAAGGAAGAAAGCAAGGAAGAAAGCAAGGAAGAAAGAAAGGAAGAAAGAAAGGAAGAAAGAAAGGAAGAAAGAAAGGAAGAAAGAAAGGAAGAAAGAAAGGAAGGAAGAAAGGAAGAAAGAAAGGAAGCAAGAAAGGAAGGAAGAAAGGAAGCAAGAAAGGAAGAAAGAAAGAAAGGAAGAAAGAAAGGAAGAAAGAAAGGAAGAAAGAAAGGAAGAAAGAAAGAAAGAAAGAAGAAAGAAAGAAAGAAAGAAAGAAAGAAAGAAAGAAGAAAGAAAGAAGAAAGAAAGAAAGAAAGAAAGAAAAGAAAGAAAGAAGAAAGAAAGAAAGAAAGAAAGAAAGAAAGAAAGAAAGAAAGAAAGAAAGAAAGAAAGAAGAAAGAAATGAAGAAAGAAAGAAAGAAAAAGAAAGAAAGAAAAGGAAGAAAGGAAGAAGAAAGAAAGAAAATAGATAAATAGATAAATAGATAAATAAATAAATAAATAAATACATACATACATACATACATACATACATACATACATACATACATACATACATACATACATAAATAAATAAATAAATAAATAAATAAATAAATGAATAAATAAATAAATAAATAAATAAATAAATAAATAAGTAAATAAATAAATAAATAAATAAATAAATAAATAAATAAATAAATGAATAAATAAATAAATAAATAAATAAATAAATAAATAAATAAATAAATAAATAAATAAATAAATAAATAAATAAATAAATAAATAAATAAATAAATAAATAAATAAATAAATAAATAAATAATGACAGTACGTTTTCACTCGGACTCCATCTCTCGATAAGAGATGAAGCTGCCTACGTACCTTAGGCTCAAAATCACATTATTTCTTCATAGCCTAAGGAACAGAGTGATGATACGTAGTTCTGGCTGAGAAGCAACGCGACTCTTCAGAACCTCAACCTTTAAGAGGTACAACCTTAACCTTGAAGAGGTACGAACTAATGGTATGAAACGGCAACCATATACGCATACGTAGCCAAGCTACATGACCATCGATCATGTCTTGACACTCCCCCTCTTGGCGGAGGTGGGATGCCAGAAAACCGGTTCTGTTTGACCTAATCGTAAAGTATCTTAGTTTTTCAAAATCCTGTCACTAGTCGTTATGAACTAAGTTGTTTCTTTTCCTTTCGGACTTGTGCTAACGATCGCATCTTCATTGACAACATATGCTTGTGGTGGGAAGATGGTGGTAACGTTTTTGTAAACAAATCAGCGATGTTCTCGGCAGAAGTAATCTTCTCGATGGATATGGTGCCGATTTTTGTTTGCTCAGCAGCATAGAAGATTTTCGGTGTCAAATGCTTCGTATTGTTGGATTTAATAAAACCTTCTGACATCTGGTGCCGACAGGCGTCATTATCCTCGAAGATCTTCATAGGTTTTATATCAATCTCAAGGTTTGCTAACATTTTTAGGCTTGATGACATATTTCGCAGCCAAACAGCTTCCTTGGTGGTGTCAAATAAGGCGATCAATTCAGCATGATTTGAAGATGTCGCGATTGTGGGTTGTAGCTTCGAACTCCAGGAGATCGCTGAATCAGCCCTAGTAAAAACGTAGCCGGACTGCGACCTTCCTTTCTCAGGAGCCGACAGGTACCCGGCATCTGCATAACCTTTAATCGGTTGGAAATTTCTTTCAAAAAGAATGCCGTAGTCTCTAGTTCCGTTCAAGTAACGTAGCATATGTTTTACTCCGCGCCAGTGTCGTTTAGTTGGTTCCGCACTATGTTTTGACAATAAATGAGTCGAGAACTTCAGATCTGGTCTTACATTTAGCGATAACCAAGACATTGACATTACAGCGGTAATATATGGGTACTCCGAAGAGAGTATCTCTTCATTCTCTCGCAATGGACCATACTCATCTTGATCCGTTTTTAGGGTTCTGACCGTTAAAGGTGTGGAGACTGGATGAGCCTCTGACATTGCGAATTTCTCGAGAAGTCTACTCGTATATGAAGTCATATGCAAGAATACAGAGCCGTCCTCAAAATGCTCTAGTTCCACGCCTAAGCATCTTGGAGTTCGTCCATAGTCTTTGACTTTGTACTTGTGTTTCATCAGGTCAACAGTTTTCTCGACTGCTGCCCGAGTGCCGAAGATATTTAAGTCGTCGACATAAATTGCGATAAGCACGAGGTGCTTTCCTCTGCGGTTCACAAATACACAAGGTGTGTATTTATTTGCTTTAAAACCTTGTTGGATCAAATAATCCGTTAAATTCTGGTACCATAGTCGTCCAGACTGTTTCAAGCCATAAATGGCTTTCTGGATTCTTACAACTTGACCCAGTTCTCTCTTTCTCTTCCTAGAGATGGTATTCAGATTTTCAAGATTGGTAGGATCTGAGGAGGGGGCAAACGTCACACGTTTATGGCCCTTTCCCAAATCCTGCGTTTTCTTGTCAACTAGCTCTGCTTTTGCTCTCTGGGGTAATCCCGAGTTGCCCATATTCTGCATTGAGCTCTCTTTTGTCGAGTTGATGGATTCTACCCCTTCCGGGAGCTCCATATACATTTCTTTGTCCATCCTGCCATACAAGTAGGCTGTGACAATATCTAACAGTCTAAATGAGAGTCTTTCCTGCACAGCCAGAGCTATTAGGAATCTGAATGTAATTGAATCCATTCTTGGTCAGGTGAAATCATAATCAATTCCAAACTCATTGAGTAAAACCCTTCGCAACTAAGCGTGCTTTATAGCGGATTATCTTTCCTTCGAGTCTCTTTTCTTTGCAAAAACCCATTTAGAACGAATGGGTTTCATATCAAGTGTCTTAGGTCACCCACCCCAAAGACTTGTCTCTCTTTCATTGAATTCATCTCATCTTGCATTGCACGTTTCCAATGGCGGCCATTCTACTGATCTCTTTGCTTGTGGAACCGTTTTTGGTATGTCCGGGTTTTCTAAAATAGCATTGACGGTGTGCACCATCAAGGCTTCATTCTTGCAAATGGTTCGTCTATCCCAGACGTGATCAGTGAGTGCTATATCCGTTGCTTCTTCGAAGCTAGGCTGGTTAGTTGCTACTCCCCCTGGACCTTGTGTTACTCCCCCTGTCTCCGGCAATGCCCCCCCAGTAATATGTGTTGCTCTCCCTAAATTCTTTGGCTTATTTTTAGACCCCAAAGGACGTCCCCTTTTTCGTCGAATTTGAGAGACGTTCGCCGGTGTATTATCTGGTAGTATTCTTGCTGGAGTGTATTGGACTTGGGTGTAGGGGGTTTTTACAATATCAGGTGTGTCAGCAAAAGCATCAGGTAGCTTGCGAGCAAGTTCTCGCAACCTCAGTATTCGTTGCACTTCCCCATCGCAGCGATAATCTGGGTTGTCGTCAATTGTCGTTGAATGCCAATTAATGTCTAAAACCGTGGCGGGCAGCTTTTCTTTGATTTCCATGAATGGAAAATTTTGTTCATCAAAATGGCAGTCTAGAAACCTCGCCCTAAATAGGTCTCCAGTTTTTGGTTCTATATACTTTATTAGGGAATTACCTACGTTTCCAACGTAGATACCCTGCTTCCTCTGAGGTCCGAACTTTTTCCTTTTTGTGGGGTCAAGCGGCACTTCAACAGAACATCCGAATTTCCTTAAATGTTTTATATCCGGTGCATTTCCCGTCGCTAATTGGTGTGGACTCATCTTATTTCCTGCAGATGGGCGGTATCTAATGAGATCAGCAACATGCATTACTGCGTGGCCCCAGGCCGTTAAAGGTAAGTTAGACTTGAGTAGCAGAGGACGAGCTATCCATTGTATTCTCCGAATTAAGCTTTCGGCGAGTCCATTCTGAAAATGGACTTCTGGTAGTGCTACTTCAAGTGTTATACCTTGTGCTGTGCAGTAATTTTGGAATGTTGTAGACGTAAACTCACCTGCCCCATCAACTCGAATGTGCCTTACACTATTATCTGGAAATCTAACTTGCATCCTGATTAACTGTATCAACATCTTCGCAAAAGCGTAATTCCTTGTTGACAATAGGTTGACCTCACTCCACCTTGAGGTGGAGTCTATCATCACCATAAAGTACCTAAATGGTCCTGATGGTGGTGATATCGGGCCACATATGTCAACCTGAATGCGATTGAGGAAAGGTTCAAGCTCTTTATCTTTTATTTCTTTTGCTGGACGTAGTATGAGTTTGCCCCGAGAGCATGCCAGGCATGACTCGGGTAGCCTTGATGAAATTTTGATGTTTCATTTGCCGATTTTAATATATTTTTCAAAGATTCTTGTTGAGGGATGACCCAGGCGGTCGTGCCAAAAGTCCGCCATCATCGGTGATCTCTCCCGTAAGTGCAATAAACTCGTTGGTTGCTATTTCAAATTCGATAAGGCCATTGTCAGTATAATAAAACTTCTCTGCACAATTTCCATGTTCATTCGTAAGGGTCTTGAACCTTTCCCCTTTTGTGAATATGTGTGTGTTGATCTCATAGCCACTGTTAAACACATCATTCTCGCATAAAACTTGTCTTCTTGCCGTCGGAATAAGAAGAGCTCTTTCAGCATAGATGCGAGTGCCTCCAGGTAAAATAAACGTAGCTGGTCCTGATCCACGTACAATGAGATTTAAACCACTCAT